>JAVGWX010000014.1:17196652-18479152 GCA_036924085.1 Ariolimax columbianus | reverse complement strand
AGATCAATTTCGCCTTTACTAGTCGGTACGACCGGTGATAGTAATGTAATGTAGAGATCAATATCGCCTTCACTAGTCGGTACGACATGTGATAGTAATGTAGAGATCAATTTAGCCTTTACTAGTCGGTACGACATGTAATGGTAATGTAGAGATCAATATCGCCTTTACTAGTCGGTACGACCGGTGATAGTAATGTAATGTAGAGATCAATATCACCTTCACTAGTCGGTACGACAGGTGATGGTAATATAGAGATCAATATCGCCTTCACTAGTCGGTACAACAGGTGATGGGAATGTCGAGATCTCTGATCACCTTTACTAATTGGTTCAACTCTAGGTGGTGATGATGAAAGGGTTCCAAAGACCAAAATGATTAGACCGATCACACTGGTTTTGTAAAGACCGACCTGACTAAGAAGTCTAAGTCAGGTCGGTCTTTACAAAACCAGTGTGATCAGTCTGAAACAATTTGGTCTTTGGAACCCTTTCATCATCACCACCTTCGTGAAGAAGGATTGTTGTTTACCTCTGTTTATACTTTCTATGTGAAGAAGGATTGTTTTATATCTCTGTTTATACTTTCTATGTGAAGAAGGATTGTTTTATATCTCTGTTTATACTTTCTATGTGAAGAAGGATTGTTGTTTACTTCTGTTTATACTTTCTATGTGAAGAAGGATTGTTTTATATCTCTGTTTATACTTTCTATGTGAAGAAGGATTGTTGTTTATCTCTGTTTATACTTTCTATGTGAATAAGGATTGTTTATACCTCTGTTTATACTTTCTATGTGAAGAAGGATTATTTTATACCTCTGTTTATACTTTCTATGTGAAGAAGGATTGTTGTTTACCTCTGTTTATACTTTCTATGTGAAGAAGGATTGTTTTATATCTCTGTTTAAACTTTCTATGTGAAGAAGGATTGTTTTATATCTCTGTTTATACTTTCTATGTGAAGAAGGATTGTTGTTTATCTCTGTTTATACTTTCTATGTGAAGAAGGATTGTTTTATACCTCTGTTTATACTTTCTATGTGAAGAAGGATTGTTTTATACCTCTGTTTATACTTTCTATGTGAAGAAGGATTGTTTTATACCTCTGTTTATACTTTCTATGTGAAGAAGGATTGTTTTATACCTCTGTTTATACTTTCTATGTGAAGAAGGATTGTTTTATACCTCTGTTTATACTTTCTATGTGAAGAAGGATTGTTTTATACCTCTGTTTATACTTTCTATGTAAAGAAAGATTGTTGTTTACTTCTGTTTATACTTTCTATGTGAAGAAGGATTGTTGTTTATCTCTGTTTATACTTTCTATGTGAAGAAGGATTGTTGTTTATCTCTGTTTATACTTTCTATGTGAAGAAGGATTGTTGTTTATCTCTGTTTATACTTTCTATGTGAAGAAGGATTGTTGTTTACCTCTGTTTATACTTTCTATGTGAAGAAGGATTGTTTGATACCTCTGTTTATACTTTCTATGTGAAGAAGGATTGTTTTATACCTCTGTTTATACTTTCTATGTGAAGAAGGATTGTTTTATACCTCTGTTTATACTTTCTATGTGAAGAAGGATTGTTTTATACCTCTGTTTATACTTTCTATGTGAAGAAGGATTGTTGTTTACTTCTGTTTATACTTTCTATGTGAAGAAGGATTGTTGTTTACTTCTGTTTATACTTTCTATGTGAAGAAGGATTGTTGTTTATCTCTGTTTATACTTTCTATGTGAAGAAGGATTGTTGTTTATCTCTGTTTATACTTTCTATGTGAAGAAGGATTGTTGTTTATCTCTGTTTATACTTTCTATGGGAAGAAGGATTGTTGTTTAATTCTGTTTATACTTTCTATGTGAAGAAGGATTGTTGTTTACCTCTATTTATACTTTCTATGTGATGAAGTAGCCAAGGCGATACACAAACATTTGAGATAAGCGTGGGCTATTACAGTATTACTATCGTCTGCTCTCACTTAGTATCTCTTACTTATTAGAACAGTGATAAAATTGTACCAACATTATTTGTGTATTTCTTAATTGTATGCCAGTTTCTATATTAACTAATGAACTAGTGCAGAGACATACCCTGCAAATCAGCAGCAGCCCTGTTCTTTCGTACTTTAATCGTCCAATCAATAAAACTCTTTTAGACTTGCAGCACTTTTAAAGTAAAAGCTGTAACCAGCCGCTCTGGGTATAGTCAATAACGAACGTATGAGGCCCATTGTTTCATGTCGTTGAGTATCCTTGCACTTTGTTTTCCTAATCTGGTTCGTCAACAGAATCCAAAGGAATGCGCACTCAAGTCCTTGACAGTAATGGATAATTAAAAGCTGGATCCGATTTGATATGCACTTAGCGGATTAGTCCGTCCCAAGTTTTAGAACAGAACTACGTGGACATGTTTTAACACAGTTCATTTCTGGCAATGATAAAGCGAGTTATTATTTTGTGGATGGGATTTGAAAATATTCAACGCCGTGGACGATAAGGAACAGGGTAGTATTTCAAGACACAAACAAAACAAGATTGAGATGTTCTATACAAATGTGCAATCCTTTCTAGAATTTTTCTAGGAAATATGTTAAATAACAGGAATGGCACGTACAGACGGAAACGTCTAATACGTAAATAATATTACGTAAATAATGCTAGGGTCTTTAGTAAAAACAAAAACGCAGTCATAAAATGGAGATAAGAAACATGAAACTATTTAAAAGAAACTTATGCCCTAACGTAAATTGGTCAGGTAATAATGAAGAGCTCAGTTTTGTATGTCTGATAACGAAGCTCCGCATTTTCAATCTGTACGGACCACCAAATAGAGACCTATCGCTCTCGAGTATGGAGGTCAGAGACTCCAACTGCATAGTAGTTGGAGATTTCAACAGCCACTCGGAGAGATGGGGATACTCTGACACAGACAGCAGAGGTGACGAAGTGGAAGATTGGGAGATAGATGCAAATCTCTCCCTAATCAATAGGCCGGAGGATAGCCCTAACTTCTATTCAAGAACATGGCATACCACCTCGACTCCAGATTTGGCCTTCTCCACACAGGACATACACCATAAAATAGACCGCCAGGTGCTAAACCAACTGGCAGGTAGCGACCACAGGCCGATCAGGCTAACCATTGACATGGAAGTAGGCCAACAGGAAACAAAACCGCTCCCACGTTGGAATTACAAACGAGCCGACTGGGACAGATTTGCAATCCTGACAGATGGGCTGTGTGAAACCATCAACACACGAAACAACAAAATGAAGTCCATGGTGGAAAGCCTAAGCAAGGCAATAATGCAAGCCGCCACTGAAACCATCCGAAGAGGAGCTAGGAAAAACTATAAGCCCTACTGGAATGATGAGTTGCAGAAAGCGGAAGATGCAGTAACAAATGCTAGGAACATGGCAGAGCGAGAACAATCCATGAAGGCAAACATCGCCCTCAAAGCCGCCACGGCGAAATACAAACACACTCTCAAGCAAACAGCAAGAGAAAGCTGGAAAAATAAAACGGAAAGCCTAAACCTGGACAAAGACGGGAACAAGCTATGGAAGCTAGTCAGAGCCATGAATGACGAAACCCCGTCAAACAAACATACTACCATCAAGCAGGGCGAAAACTTGCTCACAGATAAGAAAGCCGCAAACGCTTTTGTCGATCACTATGCCAGAGCAAACCACATCGAGGTCCCTGCAGATAAGCATACAGACATTAGCGAAGAGCTAAAGGGGCACGACAACATGAATACGGCACCTGAAGAGCACATGATGGCCAAATTAACAATGCGCGAAATGGAAGAGGCTATGAGAACATTAAAGAAAAGGAAATCTCCCGGAAAAGACAGGATAACAAACGAAATGCTCATGCGGCTGGGCCAAACAGCGAAGAGCAAACTGCTATCGGTCCTGAACCAAAGCTGGAAAAGGGGAATTGTACCCCAGGCATGGAAAGACGCAATACTGGTACCAGTACCAAAAACAGGAAAGGACAAAACAGATCCAAATGGATACAGGCCCATCAGCATACTGAGCTGTGTCGGCAAGCTGATAGAACGGATGATAAACACCAGACTGATGTGGCATCTGGAAGAAAAACGAATACTAATTCCACAGCAAGCCGGCTTTAGACAGCACAGATCCACTGAGGACCAGGTCATCCTCATAGCCCAGGAGATAGAAGATGCCTACCAGGCACAGAAACACACAGTAGCTGTTTTGGTGGATCTGGAAAAGGCATTTGACAAAGTCTGGAAAGACGGACTATGAGTAAAGCTAAGAAGAAGTGATGTTTGTGGGAAAATGTACAAGTGGATCAACCACTACCTCAAACAAAGAACGGCCAGAGTCCAAGTACAAGGGCAGATGAGCAAAAAGGTGACACTCGAGCAGGGAGTACCCCAAGGGGGAGTACTGTCACCCACACTCTTCCTGGTAAATATAAACGATATTACAGAGAATATACCAAGAAAAGTCCATAGCTCAATGTTTGCAGACGATCTGGCTATGTGGACCTCTGAAAAGAATCTCACCATAGCAAGAAATCGGATACAGACGGCCCTAACATCGCTGGAAGAGTGGGCGAACTCATGGCTGGTCAAAATAAACGAGGAGAAAACCACATGCACAATATTCTCGCTTTCATTAAAACCCCAAAATACCAAATTAAGTCTAAATGGCAAATTCCTGCAGCCAAACGACAACCCAACCTATCTGGGAGTCACATTTGATCGGCGCATGACATGGAAAAGTCAGATTGAGAGAAACCGAATGAGAGCCAGGGAAAGAATGGCAATCATGAGGAAACTTGCTGGCACAAGCTGGGGAGCAGACGAAGGCATACTAGTACACTGTACACTGGAAGAGTGAGACCAGTTCTCGAGTATGGCATTGCGGCATGGACAACAGCAGCAAAGGCGAACTTCGATAAAGTTAGCAAACTTCAAAACCAAGCCATGAGAGTTATAACAGGAGGCATGAAGTCAACGCCAATTGTAGAACTTGAAAAGATTATAAAACTGCAATCCATGACCGATAGAAGAGACTGCAGAGCCCAGCTGCAGTCAGAGAAACTCCGAAGACTGACTGACCATCCAATGCACCAGAGACTAAACAATTTGGGAAATGGGAAACTAAAGCGGAGAAACTTTGCAGAAATAGCCAAAGCAAAGATGCACGAAGATCCCATAAACGCACTAACAACACCAAAACCCATCACTACTGTACGAAAACCTACCTGGAGGCAGGATATATTTCCAGAGGTGGTAGAAAATATACCAGGTATTGGAAACAAAAACTGCCAGACTGAAAAAGATAGGAGAGATACTACCCTAAGCTTCATAACGAAAAGCTACCCAAGCATGGACTGGACCCATGCATACACCGACGGTTCTGTAACAAACGCTACACAGAACGGAGGGGCAGGAGCATTCCTGAACCTACCAAATGGCAGAAAAATAACACTGTCATTCGCTACTGGTAAGTACACAAGCAATTTCAGAGCGGAGGCAGAGGCACTGAGGGCGGCAGTGGAAGAAATGGTGACACACAGTGAAAATGAAAGCCATATAGTCCTGCTTACAGATGCTCTCGCCGTAGTCACAGCGCTAAAAAGCCAGAAAAATACTGAGCTTAATGACTTAAGAGCAGCACTCTGCAAACTGTGCCAGCAGTCCGCACCAAAAAGGGTAGTGGTACAGTGGGTCCCATCACACTGCAACATCTAAGGCAACGAGGAGGCAGACAGACTGGCAAAAGAAGGTGCAAGACTACCACAAACAGATACTAGTATGACGTACGAAGAGTCAAAACGGCTTATCAAAGCCAGATACATGACCAAATGGGAAACCGAACATACTGGTTACACCAAAAACGATGCTCATTACCAGTTGAACCGAAGAGAGGAGGTCGTTGTCTTCAGACTTCGCACTGGCCACAATAGACTGAGGTACCACCTATTCAACAAATTGAAGATAGGGTGTACCGACGAATGCCCGTGCAGTACTAGTAAAATGACCGCTGAACATCTGTTACAGAACTGCCCGACATACGAGGATCAGAGAGAGCAGATGTGGCCATCACCAGTGGAACTGCAAGACAAGCTCTATGGCAGTGGCGACAGCCTCAGGATGACCGCCGCTTTTTTCGAAAAAATAATGGTTACTGTCTGACTGCGTACGAAGAAGAAGAAGAAGAAATGTCTGATAAAAAGAAAATAGACAAAGGCGGAAAAAGAGTCAACGATATTTCCGCCAGAATTAACAAAAACATGTGTTCAACTATTTTTATGTATACAATATGGACGTTTCTATGGAGATTATGTATGGTTGCTTAGCATCAATATATAACCGGCATTCTTTGTGGTTGAGATGAACTGATTGTCAACTAACAGTATCACACCTAGCCTACATGTCTTCACCATCAGATCCCTCCACAGCATGTAAGAGTATCACGCCCTGCGTACATGTCTTCACTAACAGATCTCTCCACAGCATGTAAGAGTATCACACCCAGCCTACATGTCTTCACCAACAGATATCTCCATAGCATGTAAGAGTATCACACCTCACATCCAGCCTACATGTCTTCACCAACAGATCTCTCCACATCATGTAAGAGTATCACAACCAGCCTACCTGTCTTCACCAACATATCTCTCCACAGTATGTAAGAGTATCACACCTCACACCCAGCCTACATGTCTTCACCAACAGATCTCTACACAGCATGTAAGAGTATCACACCCAGCCTACATGTCTTCACCAACAGATTTCTACACAGCATGTAAGAGTATCACACCCAGCTTACATGTCTTCACCAACAGATCTCTTCACAGCATGTAACTAAGAGTATCAGGCCCTCCTACATGTCTTCACCAACAGAGCTCTTTACAGCATGTAACTAAGAGTATCAGACCCAGCCTGCAGGTCTTCACTAACAGATCTATCCACTAAGAGTATCACACCCAGCCTGCAGGTGTTTACTAACAGAACTATCGACCAAGAGTATTACATCCAGCCTGCAGGTCTTCACTAACAGATCTATCCACTAAGAATATCACACCTAGCCTGCAGGTCTTCACTAATAGATCTATTCACTAAGAGTCTCACACCCAGCCTGCAGGGGTTCACTAACAGATCTATCCACTAAGAATATCACACCTAGCCTGCAGGTCTTCACTAACAGATCTATCCACTAAGAATATCACACCTAGCCTGCTGGTCTTCACTAACATACGTCTTCACGGCATGTAATTAAGAGTATCACATCCAGACTAATGCAACACCAGCCCAAGTATATGACTCAGAAGAAACATGACATGTAACTAACAGTATCTCAAATATATAGTATACTAGTATACCAAGGCCATTTTACCAAGATAACTGCTCTGCTCTGTGCGAAAAGTTAGCAAGGAGGAACCTTAACATACTACATCTTAACTTTGCCGAATTACAAAACAAGGAACTGAGCTGAGCAAAACAGTATATGACCATCAAATCCACATAGCCTTACTCCAGGAAACAATTCTTCCGCAAAGACAAATGAACATTACGGGCTATACACATTATAAGTGTGAATGCAACAAATGCCAGTGCATTATGACCCTGGTCAGGAATGATACACAAGCCATTGTAACTAGCAATCATGTGGATGATATTGACCATCAAACAATCAAGTTATGGAGCAAAGATAGCACAAAATACATACTACATAACATTTACTGAACTCCAACATACAAGACGTGTCTACCTACATTTGAGTCTACGTCAAAGAAAACAGTGTTGGTGGGAGATTTCAATGCATATTTGCCAAATCTTGGATACCGCCAGTTTATTAATAGAGGCCTGAAGATTGAAGAGCTCTGTAATGGTACTAATCTTATACTGCTCCAGAGTCTGGAAACCCAACCAACTCTTTTGCACATAGTTGTACCGGTACCACCAGCCGGCTCGATCTGACACTTGTATCGGCTGACGTGGAAGATAACATTACCACTAAAGTCGTGGATGATGTTAGAATTGATCATCGTCCTATCCTAATAATTATTGAAACATTGCAGAGGAATAGGATAGTTCGGAGAAAACCATTATGGAATTTCAGAAAGGCTAACTGCGACAGCTATGTTCGGGAAACTGATGCTGGGTTTAGTTATGGCCAGGAAACTGATGCTGGGTTTAGTCTAATAGGTAAGAAAGGTGACTTCAATACATCTTTCAAACATTGATGTGCCACCATCTCAACAGCTGCAAGTAAATGCATCCCACATGGCACGTACAGGAAATATAAACCGTACTGGAACCAAGAGCAGCCGTCAAAGAGAGGAGAGGCCAGAAAGAAAGGTGTCAAATCTCAAAATACCCAAAATAAAAAACCGATTACAATAGACGGACAGCCAGAGCAAGATGTATCACTTAACTTAACGTCTTTATACTGGTTTAGAAGACCCTGCGGAGTCTGTATACAACCAGTTACATTTACATCACCTAGCTCTAAAAGATATGCGCATCCAATCTATTCTTAAATGCATTAACTGTCCCTGCCTCCACTACCTCCCCTGGCAATGCATTCCAAGCAGACACCACTCTCTGACTAAAAATATATTTCCTAATGTCTAATCTGGACCTTCCTTTATTCAGCTTGTAGCTATGCCCTCGTGTTATTGTGGGTGGCTATTTTTTAAAAAAAACTTGTTATAGTCTAATTTATCCATTCCTCTGATCATCTTATAAGCCTGTATTAAGTCACCACGGATTCGTCTCTCTTCGAGACACGGTAGGCTGGTTTTTCTGAGTCGTTCCTCATAACTGTAATTCTGGAATCCCACTTTCATCTTTGTCGCTCTTTTTTGTATTCTTTCCAGCATGTTTATATCACCTCAATGATAAGGACTCCACACTTGTACACAGTACTCCAATCTAGGTCTAACTAAAGCTTTATACAGTTTGACGATCACTTCCTTGCTCCTATGTTTAATATTTCTTTTTATCATACCTAACATTGCATTTGCCTTTTTCGCTGCTACCTTAACTTGCTCACTCACCTTTCCTGTATGATCTATTATTACCTCTAGGTCCCTTTCCTTATCTATCTTTCTAATATTGTTTTCTCTCATTCTATAATTATGTTCCATATTGGATCTACCCATGTGGATGACTGTACATTTATCTACATTAAACTCCATTTGCCAGCTTACAGACCATTCTCGAATTTTATCTAAATCTGACATCAATATATCCACTTCCGCTTTAGATGAGACACTACTGCATAGTTTTGTGTCATCAGCAAATTTTGCAATCATGGATCCTATATCAATGTACAAATCATTTATATATATCAAGAACAAAATTGGTCCCAAAACCGAGCCCTGTGGCACACCACTTTTCACTTCACACCACTCAGAGTACTCCTTATTTATGCCCACCCTCTGCCTTCTTCCCGTTAACCAATTTTCAATCCATTTGGCAACTTCCCCACCTATTCCATGTGATTTTAACTTTCGAAATAATCTTTGATGAGGTACTCTATCAAAGGCCTTTGCAAAGTCTAGATAAATAACGTCCACTGGCTCCCCTTTATCTATGATGTAACTGAACAAAGCAAGCGGGAGACTTGGAGAAGAAAATTTTAAAAAGCTGGATCTAAAAAGAGAAGGGAACAAGGCATGGAAATTACTGAGAAAGTTGGAGGGAACAAGAAAACGCCAAACCCAACACCGCTGGCCAGAGATGCTGCGGTTAAATTGTATCAAACACCAAGAAAGCTGAGATCTTTAATAAATTTTACGCTGGCATAAATAAACGCAACCAAGAAAACTCCTAGATAAAGCACTTTTAAATGACTTCTTTAACATCAACTTCACCAAAATAGCTGCCTTTAAAAATCACTTCACTTCTCAAGAAATGAGCATCACGATGATGAAATTGGCACAAAAAAAAGTACCAGAACCAGATAAAGTTAAAAATGAGATGATAAGTAAATTAGGACTAAAGGCTAAAGAGGTATTTGTATGGTTTGTCAACAGAACATGGGACGAAGGGCAGTTGACATCAATACGGCTATCAGCAACTATCAAACCCATTATGAAGAAAGAGAAACAACGAGGAACATCTGGAAGCTACAGACCTGTGTCGCTCACTATATTAGTGGCTGGAAAGCAAAAACCTCCTTGATAGAAACCAGGCAGGGTTCAGGCGGGAACACCGCACGGATGATCCCCTCTTTAGGTTTACACAACATGTGATGAATGGATTCCAAGATAGGAAAAGCACACTAGCAGTGTTTATTGGTCTGCAGCAGGCATATTACAGGGTCTTGAAGAATGGGTTTGTGAGGAAAATGACGATAATGGGAATAGAAGTAAAGATGATCAAATAGATATAGGCTTTTCAGAACCATAGATACCAAAACGTTAGAACGACTACCACAAGGCTCTCCTCTAAGCTGCACACTTTTCCTGTTCTTCTTCTTCTTCTTCTTCTGCGTACACAGTCAGACAGTTACCATTATTTTTTCGAAAAAAGCGGCGGTCATCCTGAGACTCTCGCCACTACCATAGAGCTTGTCTTGCAGTTCCACTGGCAATGGCCACATCTGCTCTCTCTGATCCTCGTATGTCGGGCAGTTCTGCAGCAGATGTTCAGTGGTCATTTTACCAGTACCGCACGGGCATTCGTCGGTACACCCTATCTTCAATTTGTTGAATACTTTTCCTGTTCTATATAAATGACCTTACTAGACATCTAAACGTGTCAAAGGCATTGTTTGCTGATGATCTTGCTATTTGGATCAGCGAGAAATCTCATTTTGGCAAAAGCCAAGATCAACAGAGCGCTACTAACAATTTCAGTATACTGTGAAGTGTGGAAAATAAATATAAATGCACAGAAAACCATACGCATCATCCTCTCCGCAGCCATAAAGAAGCCAAGAGATCCAGTAACATCAAAACGAATGGGGATTTACTAGTAAAAGAGGATATCCTATTTTATCTGAGAGTAACACTGGACAGACAGTTGACATTTTCAGCCACATCTGCAGTGTTACCAATAAAGCAACCAACCGTTTTAACTTAATCAAAAGACTTGCTAGTACAAATCGGGGAGCTGGTTAACTCTTCGGCAGCTATCCCTTGGTACTCTGAGTACAAATACCATCTGTTCTATTGACCGGTTGCAGAATCAAGTTCTCAGACTAATTTGTGGGGAGAATGAGATCAACACCTACAGCGGCGTGCGAGATAGAGGCCAGCATAGAACCGCTAGATATAAGGATAAAGGGACCCTGATTGAAGCGGTAGAATGTTACAAGAGACAAGAGAATGGCCATCCAAATAGGGTACAAATAGACACTTGGAAGCAAAAGAGAAGACTGAAGCCATTGTCCCCACTGGATGTAGCAGAAGAGGAAAACCATATTCACCATCTAGAGGCGAGAGAAACAGAAAATACGTTTTTTACCACCCCCTTGGGAAAATCTGTGCCTGCCAGTCATAAGAACACGCCTGACAGAAAAGGCAGCCACCAAGGAGACTACACCTAATATCCTGAAGACATGTGCCTTGGAGACAGTCTCTAGCTTCCCAAAATCGGCAGTCCTGGTCTATACGCATGGATAAGCATTCAAATCTACCTCTATTGCAGGGTATGGTATCCAAATGAAATACCCGAATGGGTACATATACGAGTTTTGTGATTCATGCGGTGAAAACCGTTCAAATGATGAATCGGAGGCAGATACTATAAAAACAGCAGTTGAGATTTTGCACCACCAGTAGTATCATCTTTCAGTTCCGAACAGAACATACCAGAGTCAATAGCCACTTAAACCGCATCAATCCCCAGAACCTGCTCATGTGAAGACATTGCTCTCAATCAGATGAAACAGTTCGACACCTATTCACTGAGTGCAAGATATGAGGAAAAGATTATTACAAACACTGCCGAAAATGGCCAACACACTGTACGAAGCAGTGAAACAACTGAAGAAGACATGTATTTATTTAAGAATGGCATTAAACTATCAAGAGCAGGCTTGCTCCTCAGCTATGGGATAACAACAACAACAACAACAACATCCACAACAACAACAACAACAACATCCACAACAACAACAACAACAACCACAACAACATCCACAACAACAACAACAACAACCACAACAACATCCACAACAACAACAACAACAACCACAACAACATCCACAACAACAACAACAACAACCACAACAACATCCACAACAACAACAACAACAACCACAACAACATCCACAACAACAACAACAACAACCACAACAACATCCACAACAACAACAACAACAACCACAACAACATCCACAACAACAACAACAACAACCACAACAACATCCACAACAACAACAACATCCACAACAACATCCACAACAAGACAGCAAACGTTCCTAACATATTTATCCATCATTATCACATTATTTGTTGAGAAGAACTAGGAAAGAACGATCAACTACAACAACAATATCGCGAGATTGAAAATAAGAAGCTCACATTAAACCAAAAGATTTCATTGAAAACTTTTATGAAACCACGAAATAAAAACAAAATATAATGTACACTGTTTTGAGGAAGTTTCATGGAGAAAATAACTCATTCTGACACTAGAACACCTAGAAAATAACTCATTCCGGCACTAGAACACCGAGACAATGACTCATTCCGGCACTAGAACACCGAGACAATGACTCGTTCCGGCACTAGAACACCTTTGTATTATTGCTGTCGGTACGTTATGGGACAAGCAGTAGAAGCACAACAAACTGTAACGACGTGAAATGTTGCTGGGAGAAGAGAAAGGCGACGATAGAGAAATAAAATGTTGAACAGCTTAACATCACCGAACGGAAAATGGTCAAATTATAGAAATAATAGACATTACTAGAGACAAGGCAATGTGGATATCTAGGATCACCTTCAGCAGTCAGCACGACACGTGATGGTAATATGAAGATTTAAGATGGCTGATACGTGATGGTAATATGAGGATTTAAGATGGCCGATACGTGATGATAATATGAAGATTTAAGATGGCCGATACGTGATGGTAATATGAAGATTTAAGATCACCTTCAGCAGTCGGTACAACATCTGATGTAATAATCAAATGATTCCACAGATCAACATGTTTCGGAGCGACCACCCAAGTTTCTAACGGGCCTGACTTAGTTACTCCTTTTCTACCGTTGCGTTCAGTGGTATGCATTTATATTTTCAACAGAGTAAGGTAGCTAGTTCCGTGACTAACCCTCCCTAGCGGTGATATAATCTAAACTAAGTTGGTTATAGTATTACTAATCTCTGCTTCCCTTTGGCGCCCATTAACATGCCTTAGTTTTTATAATTACAACAACTGTAATGCTAGACTCGTGTTATTTTTGTGTTGTAGAATGTGATGTTCATTTCTTTATTAACTAATGAACAAAGGTAGAGACGCACCCAGTACGCAAACACTACTGTTCTTCTGCACTTAGTGGGCCAATCGATAAATCCTTTCCAGACTTGAACCCTTTTGTAGTTAAAGCCATAACGAGCCGTTCTGTTTATAGTCAACAACAAACGCAGGCAACCATTGTTTAATCTCATTGCGCATCCTCGCACTTTGTTGTTTTAATCTAATTCGTCAATAGAACCCAACGAAATGTACACTAAAGTCCTTGACACTAACGGATAATTAAAAGTTGGCTCCGGTTTGATATGCACTTAGTAGATTAGTTTGTCCCAGGATTGAGAACAGAACTGTACGGGACCATGTCTTAACACAGTTGACTTCTGGCACTGATAAAGTGCGTAATTATTTTGCTGCTAGGATTTGTAAATGTATAGGGGCGTAGTCAATGTGGAACAAGACAGTTTGCTCAAGGAAAATGTAATGTCAGAGTGTTCTATTCTAATCTAGATCCAGTCTTGCTATATATGTCTCGGAAATATGTGTAGCAAAGAATATCACACCAATATTGTAGACCGTAACAAGGACAATATGCAGCTTGACAGCAAAAAGGAGCTGATACAAAATCACCATGAATGATCTCACATTGATGAGATTGAATGAATTGTCTTTCATTTGTGCATGATTAATGAACAGAGATAAGGGATATTTTATTTTGTGTTCAAAGTTTCTCTATTTGCTGAAACACAAGTCTTGAGACGGTTGTGCAATTTGGCGATTGTTGCATAGATTGTGGTTTAACGAGGTTCATTCAAAGCGTTCAAAATTCGAAGAATTAGGTTATTATTCTTCAAAGAGAATGATGCCGAGTTCCATAATCAGCGAAGCAAGTTGAAAGCAAATCTGAACTAGTTAATCCTGACGCTACCATATCGGTGTGTTCCTGCGTCTTTATTAATGCAACTTACGAAATATGTACAATTGTGTATTTCTTGTTTTATCTGACCCGTAAACTTTTTTATTCTAATTTTCTTTGTTTTGTTCACACTAATCTGCAATCAGTTTTGCTGCTTCAATTGTTAGTTTGTCTATCTTCCCTTCTTATTCCCTGCTGCGTTTGTGAAAGCCTACATATATCATCTGTCAAATCAAAGTCTTCATGCTGCTTATCAAATGCCCATTGTATTCGTTTCTCTGACCTCGATTGTTTGATTTGGTAAACTTTATAATAAGGTGTGAGATAGGCGAGGGATCAGGACTCAAACAACAAATAAAGATCTACGCTGAAATTGTTCTATCTACCCTCTTATATGCACGTGAGAACTGGACCGTCTATAGTTGACATGCTGGGGAATTAAACTACTTCCACACGCAATGCCTGCGGAAACTGCTGAGGATTGGAGGACGTGGTGCCAAATATAAGATGTATTAGCGCGATCGGGCATGAAAAGTTTACACAACATGAAATGTGCAGCACAACTGATAAGGGATGCCCATGTGGTACGCATGTCTGATCAACGTCTACCAAAAAAGCTGCTCTATGGTGAACTCCACAATGGCAAGAGACCAGGTGGTGTGCAGCGGACACTTGAGAGATCACTGATCCAATGCGGTATTAATCATTATGACTGGCAAAGAATGGCCACCAATCGCACTCACTGGCGCAGCCTTATTATCAAAGATGTTCAAAACACGAGGCATCAAGAGTAAATGAAGTTATCCATATACTATCGCTCCGCAAGTCAGCTCACATCAACCCTTTTTCAGCACCGGTGGAATGGGGTGTCTTATTTCCATGTACTAAGTGCAACAGGCAATATAATTCAAGGCTGAGATTGGCTAATTTAGCTATCTTTGCACTAATGCGAACAGTGAGCGCGGACAAAGCGGTCCTCATCGATCACGATGGAAGAACATCATCAGCCAGTCCATGACCATGAGATGGATTGCTGGAGATGGTAGACATATATGTCTCAATTTGAACTGCAAATTGGTCGGAAAATTTGCTGTCGTGTTCATGGTGTTTAACATGACATTCTGATGTATGGTTCTGAGGTAAGGCATGTCACTTAACGGTATTACATTCAGACTGCAAACTTTCGTTAACAAGAATCTTTATCGTATACTTGGTTTTAAAAGGGTCAGAGATAATGGCAAACACAGATCTGTAGGAAAGGACACGGCAGTAAACAATACAGCTGAAAATTGGAGAGAGGAAGTGGGCATGGATTGGACACATTCTCAGAAAGAAGCGGAATAGCATGTCCAGATAGCATGTCCAGATAGCATGTCCATATAGCATGTCCAGATTAGCATGTCCATATAGCATTTCCAGATAGCATGTTCAGATATGCACGAAATTGGAAAGCATGGGACAAAATAACGAATGGAAAACCAAGAAACACTTGGCGGAGAACGGTCGTAGAGTGCTCGCGAGTGGAGTTCAAGAACACGGCTTAGAATAAGAACAAATGGGGATCATCTGTTCTGACTTATGTTTTAAGGGGAACCAGATAGATAAATCATGAAAGAGCAACGGGACCCACTTGTGGAGACTATGTATTTTGAAATGTACAAATAGAACACTCATGGCATATCTTCATGACCTTAGAGACATCCGTAGTGGTGACGTATGCCATCGAAACAAGCGCAATTTTGAAGTTGATCCATGACCCCCTCTTGCATCATGACACTGCAATCAATGAACACGCGATGCACATATTACAAAGTTCTGAAATCATACGCACGTTTAGCCAAGAGGACAACTAATAGGACATAGCAGCAGTGTACACAACCAACTTACTACCTTCATTATCAGTAGCCATGTACAAAGAAGGACTGAGCATTTGTGGTCTTTCTAGTGTGCAGTAACGTCGATTCTTAACAGAACAGGACCTAAGCAATATGACCCTGTCTATGACCTTAACTATATGTCACTGTACATGACCTAAGTTATTTGTCCTTGTCCATACCTATTTGTCACTGTACATGACCAAAGTTACTTGTCCTTGTCCATGACCTTACCTATATGTCACTGTACACGACCTAAGTTACTTGTCCTTGTCCATGACCTTACCTATATGTCACTGTACATGACCAAAGTTACTTGTCCTTGTCCATACCTATATGTCACTGTACATGACCTAAGCTACTTGTCCATGACCTTACCTATATGTCACTGTACATGACCTAAGCTACTTGTCCATGACCTTACCTATTTGTCACTGTACATGACCTAAGCTACTTGTCCTTGTCCATGACCTTACCTATATGTCACTGTACATGATCTAAGTTACTTGTCCTTGTCCATGACCTTACCTATATGTCACTGTATATGACCTAAGTTACTTGTCCTTGTCTATGACCTTACCTATATGTCACTGTACATGACCAAAGTTACTTGTCCTTGTCCATGACCTTACCTATATGTCACTGTACATGACCAAAGTTACTTGTCCTTGTCCACGACCTTACCTATATGTCACTGTACATGACCAAAGTTACTTGTCCTTGTCCATGACCTTACCTATATGTCACTGTACATGACCAAAGTTACTTGTCCTTGTCCATGACCTTACCTATATGTCACTATACATGACCAAAGTTACTTGTCCTTGTCCATACCTATATGTCACTGTACACGACCTAAGTTACTTGTCCATGACCTTACCTATATGTCACTATGCACGACCTCAGCTATATGACCTTGTCCTTGAGCTTACCTGTATGACTCTGTAGACAACCTCAGCTGCATGTCCATGAATTTGCCCTTTGTTATTGGTCAATTGTAAATTACTTTAATGATAAGGCCTTGTACATGACATTAAATATATGTTAGTGTATATGACATCCTATATATGCCGATGTACGAAACCTTACCTTTATGTCACTGTACATGACATCAGCATCATATATATGTCCATGTACATGATCTCAGTTATTTGTCTTTGTACATGACCTCAGCCATATGTATGTCCCTGTGCATGATCTCGGCTATATGTCCCTGTTCATAGCCTTACCTATATGTCCCTGTACATTACTTCAGAGAGATGTCCCTGTACACGACCTCAGCTATATGTACATGTAAATGAGATCAGAGAGATGTCCCTGTACATGACCTCAGCTATATGTCCCTGTACATGACCTCAGCTATATGTCCCTGTATATAACCGTAGCTATATGTCTCTGTACATGGCCTCAGTACATCACATTCAACACAAAACTAAATCCAGACCGTCAAACATTTGTGTTCACATCCAAAAACTCATTGTCTGTGATACGAACAACCGTACATCGCGTGGAATTACAAGTTTATCAAACAGATTGAGAATTATTTCTTTACTTCGAGAAATATGAAAGTATGTCATTTTACAGCCAGACGGATTAGTGTTTGATGCCAGATACCCAAAAAACTATCATGTTGTGTCATTCTGAAAAGTATGGTCGGCGCTTAGATGTGTTGTTCGTGTTCTATGATTTGTATTGGTGACTTTCATTTAATTATTAATATTACGTATTTTTTTTGTGGTTTCTTTATTTCAATTTGCTAGGTCAAGGCTATGTGAGTTCTGTGCCTTCCAGCTTCCAGATTTTATCTGTTGAAATTTAGCTTGCCCAGCAGAATGTCGCTTCCGCTTTGCATTTCGAAATACTGGTAACGCTTAAGCTGTCATTGTTTGAGGTCTTGCTGCTCCTATCCGTTTACCATTATCACCTCGAGAATAAATGCCACCATCCCTCGTTTTCTTCTTCGGATCAATGTTGAAACGATTTATTTATTCTTGTATCATACATTAGGTATAGCTTATCTTCTTTGTGTTTATTTTGATGTTACTCCACACTGAGTAGATTTTATCCGTGTAAATAGTGGTGTGTCCAATGTCATTGGTTTGTTTGAAAGGCTAATGTTCATATAGAATGGGTACAGCTAGTTCCATAGAAAACACTGTCGTCTGGGATAAAGTGTAGGAAACATGTATCTTTGATATAAGCTTTTTTGTGAGGTGGTGGTTATTTCCCTTACATGCAACTGTAAGTCAGATAAGATTTGCGGATTAGTAGACTGCAGCATGGTGTAATCGACATCAGAAAATTCGAAAATATATAAATATGCACAGTCTAATAGAAAGGTAGGAGTAACTTTCTAACCACCAAGCATGTACAGCGAGTAGCAAAATTGAAGAGGCAAGCAATGCTTAATGATTGGCGTGCTGAATCACAAGCCGAGCGATCTAGGTTCAATCCCTTGTGGATTGCATATATTTTTCGATCGCAAACGACACCATGGTCGACATAGCATCATATAATTGTGCCATAACAAGTCTGGGAAGTCATAGTGTCTGGTGTAATAGTTTCTGGTGTAATGCTGACCACATTGCCGCTAGTGTGCTATTAGGCAAGAAATAAGGCCCAAGCACCATAATCGTATTATGCCACATTGGCATGTATACGGGATCTGAATGGTAGTTTACGTGTTGATGGTTTTTTTAGTGAAAAGATCAGACAGAAATCGGGACAAAACAAAACCATCGATTTACTTACCCGCAGAGTCTACCTGAGGTTCAGTGATTCGGAAGCAACAGTATTCCGTAATCTAGTGCAAGCTAGAGATGATATTTTTTTGTAACTTTGCAATAGTTTCTCAACTTAGGTATTCGTTCTTGACGATTGATCTCATGTCCATATTCACAGTGGCTTTTCTAATATCCTGAGATGTTATAAAGAAAAAGAACTAGGCCTTTCTGGCACTGATATATTTCTCAGCAGGTTGATCACTGAAGGTAAAAACGATATATTTATAGACCATGTTCCACATAGAAGCAAGAATTACTGAGAAATACTAGGAAATCTATAAAATGTTAGCACTTATATTGACGTACATTTCGTTTTCAAGTGTTTTAATATTGATGTATGTACCTGGTCATCTTCCACCACGTGAAAACAAGAAAATCACTGTTCTATCCTTAATTTAGTAAAGTCAGATCCATGTATCGTGTATAGCGTATTATTGCTAGTGCTCTCGTTCAAACCCAGAAGCCTACACCACACTTCATGATGTGTTCACAAATCGTTTTCATGACAATTATTAGTAGAACCGCGTCATCACATCCTGTGCTCATCTTTTATAATTGTCATTACCCAATATTTCTCATGTTCACGTTTGTGTTATTTCAGCTACACTTTTCATGCAAATAAAAGTTATTGTTCTATTACAGATCTATTTTCATGCAAATAATTTTTAGCAGTTTTATTATAGCTTCAATTTTCATGCAAATAGAAGTTAGCAGTTTTTAATAGCTTCAATTTTCATACAAATAATTTTTAGCAGTTTTATTATAGCTTCAATTTTCATACAAATAAAAGTTTAGTTTCATTACATCTCGTTTGTCAGACAAATAAAAGTTAAATTTTATTATAGCTACTATTTTCATAAAAATATATGTTAATAGTGTCATCATAACTACAATTTTTATACAATTAAAGTATTTTTGTCATTACAACTACTATTTTCATACAAAAATATGTTCACAGCTTCATTATGTCTACTTTATTCACACACATTTATACTCAAAATGTCATTACAGCCTATATTTTTATGCATGTCTATTTCCACGTCTTTTATTGCAAATACTATTTTCACACATACGTATGCCCGATGTTTTACTATGACTTCGCTCGTACTATCTTCGAGTAAATTTATTTTCGCAGTAATTAATAAACACTATCTTCACTCACATAAATCTTCACATGTTCTAAAACAAATCATACACTCAATACCGATTATGATATCTGGGAAACACAGACATCGATACTGAATGGAATTATTCTTTGAATCAGACACAGATTCTTGTCAACCTTCGAAATTGCACACAGGCGTCGAATATCGCCAGCAAAACTCTAACACGATTATCATAACATATCGATATTTATCTTTAGAATAGAACAAATTAATCTAGAAATCCTCCTCTAAGAATCAATATTTATCTTGAAATACATCTGTAGGAATATATCTCGAATTCATCACTTAACCTTAGTAAATGTATCGAATCACATTTATAAAAAGACGCGCATATCCCGAATTACAAGTACATCTACGAAACAAATCGCATTCACATAATCACTTTCGTAAAACTCGACATAGCAATCAAATATCATTTATAAAACGGAAAATATTTTGTTAGCCTGATCAAAAACAGACTTCAATATATCAATATACTATATTGCTAGCAGAATATCATATCTGTGGTAGACCTATTCCCACGAAAACCGAACTATGGGTAAACTTGGTCACCTAGGACCTGGAGTCTAAGCAGAACAATTCTGGCAAGTATCTTCTCAACGGTACACAAAAGCGAAATTTGTATGTAATTGTTGCAGTCAATCCGGTCCCCCTTTGATCTTGTAGAAGGTTACATTGCTTATATATAATGCAATATAAGGGAAAATGAGAAGAGATTAGAGGAGATAGAAAATAGGCAGATGGAAATATAAGGGAAACAAGTGAAAATGGAGGAGATTTTAAAGAAGCTGCAGTCAAGGTGTAGTCAAGGAAGTAAGGGAGATTTGAGTGAGGAAACAGCTCACAGGGCAGAGAGTTCTGGAGAGAAGTATGCACATATAGGTGAGTGGTCAGTATTGGTAGTAGGAGATTCAATGGTGAGAGAGGTTGGCAGACATTTGTCTAAACAACACAACATGTTTGAAAGAATGGATATTGGGGGAGCAAAAATAGAGGACATAGAGGGGAGAATAAAGAGGTTAGATGACAAAGGAAACAGTCACGTGGTAGTATTGGCAGGTACAAATAATGTAAAGAGAGATGGTACAGAAATAATTATGGATAAATATAAAAGTCTTATGAGAACACTTAAGGAAGAAAAGTTTAGAAAGGTCACAATGATGGGCATTTTAGACAGAGCAGATGGGTCAGACTATCTAGATAGCAAAATAATTGGTAACAACCTTAGGTTACAGGTGATGTGTGCGGACATGGGAATGGAATTTATTAATGTTAAAGTAGACAAAAGTAAAATGTTAGATAGGGGAGGTTTACATCTAAATGAGATAGGACAGCATGTTGTAGCAAAGTATATGTTCTATCATTGTGTTAGAAATTTAAACTAGTAAGGCCTATGAAGTATGAGACTAAAGATAGGCCTACAATAGAGTGCTATAGAGGATGTAGTCAAAGGGGTACGTTGGTGTCAGGGAAGTGTGAAATACATAGTTGAAAAGCAAACACTAAAATGATAAAGCAGAAGCAAAAAGAGGAAAACCAACAACATTACAAACTAAAATGTTTTTATTCAAATGTGAGAAGCATAGTAAATAAAAGAGAAGAATTGGAACTGTATGTAGAAGAAGAAAAACCAGATATAATAGGGTTAACAGAATCATGGACATATGAGGAGATTGCAGATAGTGAACTTGAAATTGAGGGATATTCAATGTTAAGGAAAGATAGGATAATTGGAGACAAGACTAAGGGAGGTGGCGTTTTATTATACTGTATAAATTCTGTTAATATAACGATCAAAGATTATTTATCATGTGGTAACAAAAATGAAAGTGTATGGGGAGAAATAGAAAGTGGGGGTGAAAAAACATTGATTGGGGTGTGCTATAGATGTCCATCAAGTCAAAAAGAGGAAGATGAGGAGCTGATTAGTAGCATAGCAAAGGCAAGTAAAGGGAATTTATTATTAATGGCAGAAGCACTTGTAGAGTCAAAACCTTTTGTTAAGTGCATAACTGACAATTTTTTAATTCAACATGTAGAAGCAGCCACCAGAGGCAAAAACATACTCGACCTAGTTTTGACCACGGAGGAAAATATGATTGAAAACGTTACCGTTGGGGAACTGTTTGGCATAAAGTGACTATCAAATCATCCGTTGGGATCTTATTGCAGGGAAAGGAGTAAACATAAACACGCCAACATACGACTACTCTAAGGCAGATGTTAAGAGGATGAAAGAGGCAGCGAACCACATAATCTGGAAACATATTGTTGTAGGAACAGATGTTGAACAGGAGTGGGAAAGTTTTAAAACAGTTCTAGAAACGCTAAAAGAGGAATGTGTTCCATGTAGGGAGGTAAACCCCAAGCGTAAAAAGTGGATAACTAGATTTGTAGTGAAATGTAGAAGAGCAAAAAATAAAGCATGGAAAAAATATATAGAGGCAGGTAAATCAAAAGAAACGTATGTAAAATATTTGGACAAGCAGAACATATCTCAGAAAGCGAATAAAACAGCAAAAATAGACTTTGAAAAAAAACTTGCTCAGAGGATCAAGACTGACAGTAAAAGCTTCTTTTCTTATGTTAGAAATAAACAAAGAACGAAAAACAAAGTAGGCCCTCTCATAGACAGTACAGGGAAAATAATAAGTGAGAATAGGGAGGCTGCTAATCTGCTCAATCAGTACTTTGGCACAGTCTTCACAGAGGAGGACTGCTCCGAGATCCCAGAGCCCATAGATATTTTTCAAAGAGACATGGATACAGCGGGATTAAGATCAATCTGTATTACAGAGGAAATGGTTTTTTAAAATTGGAGGGGTTGAAGGTGAATAAATGTCAAGGTCAAGATGGTATTCACCCAAAATTGCTGTATGAAATTAGAGACCAACTAGCAAAACCATTGGCTATATTATGTTCTCAATCACTTACAAAAGGGATTGTTCCACGGGATTGGAAAGATGCAGGAGTGATCCCTTTATTCAAAAAAGGCAAAAAATCAGATCCGGAAAATTATAGACCGGTGAGTTTAACGAGCATAGTCTGTAAATTATTTGAGTCAATAATCAAAGAAAACATTGTAATGCATTTAGAAAAATGTAACCTAATTAGAAATAGTCAGCATGGGTTTACTAGAGGGAGATCATGCTTAACAAATCTATTAGAACTCATGGAGAAGGTTACTAAAATCATAGATAAAGGGGAGCCAGTGGATGTTATTTATCTAGACTTTGCAAAGGCCTTTGATAGAGTACCTCCTCAAAGAGTATTTCGAAAGTTAAAATCACATGGAATAGGTGGGGAAGTTGCCAAATGGATTGAAAATTGGTTAACGGGAAGAAGGCAGAGGGTGGGCATAAATAAGGAGTGAATAAAGTGGAGTGAAGTGAAAAGTGGTGTGCCACAGGGCTCGGTTTTGGGACCAATTTTGTTCTTGATATATATAAATGATTTGGACATTGTTATGAGATCCATGATTGCAAAATTTGCTGATGACACAAAACTATGCAGTAGTGTCTCATCTAAAGCGGAAGTGGATATATTGATGTCGGATTTAGATAAAATTCGAGAATGGTCTGTAAGCTTGCAAATGGAGTTTAATGTAGATAAATGTACAGTCATCCACATGGGTAGATCTAATTTGGAACATAATTACAGAATGAGAGAAAACAATATTAGAAAGATAGATAAGGAAAGGGACCTAGGGGTTATAATAGATCATACAGGAAAGGTGAGTGAGCAAGTTAAGGTAGCAGTGAAAAAGGCAAATGCAATGTTAGGTATGATAAAAAGAAATATTAAACATTGGAGCAAGGAAGTGTACGTCAAACTGTATAAAGCTTTAGTTAGACCTAGATTGGAGTACTGTGTACAGGTGTGGAGTCCTTATCATAGAGGGGACATAAACATGCTAGAAAGAATACAAAAAAGAGCGACAAAGATGATAGTATCATTCCATAATTACAGTTATGAGGAACGACTCAGAAAAACCGGCCTACAGTGTCTCGAAGAGAGAAGAATTCGTGGTGACAATACAGGTTTATAAAATGATCAGAGGAATCGATAAATTAGACTATAACAAGTTTTTTTAAAATACAGCCACCTACAATAACACGAGGGAATAGCTACAAGCTGACTAAAGAGAGGTCCAGGTTAGATATTAGAAAATATTTTTTTAGTCAGATAGTGGTGTCTGCTTGGAATTCATTGCCAGGGGAGGTAGTGGAGGCAGGGACAGTTAATGCATTTAAGAATAAACTGGATGCGCATAGCTTTTAGAGCAAGGTGATGTAAATGTAACTGGTTGTATACAGACTCTGCAGGGTCTTCTAAACCAGTATAAAGACGTTAAGTTAAGTTAAGTTATTGTCTTCATAGATCTCACGAAGACATGTGACTGTGTCCGTCGTGTGAGTCTGTTCAAAGCGCTCGGGAGGATTGGTTGCCCACAGTGCATTCTGAGCATTATCGAGTCGTTCCACACGGACATGAAAGGCACCAACAACTTTGAAGGTGCATCCTCACAATAGTTTGTAATCAAGTTCGGAGTAAAACAAGGCTATGTACTTACCAGCTATCACATGAGGTCTACCTACATGCACCAGGAAAGGTGGCTAACAGCTATCACATGAGGTCTACATACATGCACCAGGAGAGGCGGCTAACAGCTATCACATGAGGTCTACCTACATGCACCAGGAGAGGCAGCCAAACAGTTATCACATGAGGTCTACCTGCATGCACCAGGAGAGGCAGCCAAACATCTATCACATGAGGTCTACCTACATGCACCAGGAGAGGTGGCTAACAGCTATCACATGAGGTCTACCTACATGCACCAGGTGAGGCGGCCAAACAGCTATCACATGAGGTCTACCTACATGCACCAGGAGAGGCAGCCAAACAGCTATCACATGTGGTCTACCTACATGCACCAGGAGAGGCAGCCAAACAGCTATCACATGAGGTCTACCTACATGCACCAGGAGAGGTGGCTAACAGCTATCACATGAGGTCTACCTACATGAACCAGGATAGGTGGCTAACAGCTATCACATGAGGTCTACCTACATGCACCAGGAGAGGCGGCTAACAGCTATCGCATGAGGTCTACCTACATGCACCAGGAGAGGTGGCTAACAGCTATCACATGAGGTCTACCTACATGCACCAGGAGAGGCGGCTAACAGCTATCACATGAGGTCTACCTACATGCACCAGGAGAAGTGGCTAACAGCTATCACATGAGGTCTACCTACATGCACCAGGAGAGGGGGCTAACAGCTATCCCATGAGGTCTACCTACATGCACCAGGAGAGGTGGCTAACAGCTATCACATGAGGTCTACCGACATGCACCAGGAGAGGTGGCCAAACAGCTATCACATGAGGTCTACCTGCATGCACCAGGAGAGGTGGCCAAACAGCTATCACATGAGGTCTACCTGCATGCACCAGGAGAGGCAGCCAAACAGCTATCACATGAGGTCTACCTACATGCACCAGGAGAGGCAGCCAAACAGCTATCACATGAGGTCTACCTACATGCACCAGGAGAGGTGGCTAACAGCTATCCCATGAGGTCTACCTACATGAACCAGGAGAGGTGGCTAACAGCTATCACATGAGGTCTACCTACATGCACCAGAAGAGGCGGCTAACAGCTATCACATGAGGTCTACCTACATGCACCAGGAGAGGTGGCTAACAGCTATCACATGAGGTCTACCTACATGCACCAGGAGAGGCGGCTAACAGCTATCACATGAGGTCTACCTACATGCACCAGGAGAGGTGGCTAACAGCTATCACATGAGGTCTACCTACATGCACCAGGAGAGGCGGCTAACAGCTATCACATGAGGTCTACCGACATGCACCAGGAGAGGCGGCTAACAGCTATCACATGAGGTCTACCTACATGCACCAGGAGAGGCGGCTAACAGCTATCACATGAGGTCTACCTACATGCACCAGGAGAGGCGGATAACATCTATCACATGAGGTCTACCTACATGCACCAGGAGAGGCGGCTAACAGCTATCACATGAGGTCTACCTACATGCACCAGGAGAGGCAGCCAAACAGCTATCACATGAGGTCTACCTACATGCACCAGGAGAGGTGGCTAACAGCTATAACATGAGGTCTACCTACATGCACTAGGAGAGGCGGCTAACAGCTATCACATGAGGTCTACCTATACGCACCAGGAGAGGCAGCCAAACAGCTATCACATGAGGTCTACCGGCATGCACCAGGAGAGGCAGCCAAACAGCTATCACAGGAGGTCTACCTACATGCACCAGGAGAGGCGGCTAACAGCTATCACATGAGGTCTACCTACATGCACCAGGAGAGGCAGACAAACAGCTATCACATGAGGTCTACCTACATGCACCAGGAGAGGCAGCCAAACAGCTATCACATGAGATCTACCTACATGCACCAGGAGAGGCAACCAAACAGCTATCACATGAGGTCTACCTACATGCACCAGGAGAGGCAGCCAAACAGCTATCACATGAGGTCTAACGACATGCACCAGGAGAGGTGGCTAACAGCTATCACATGAGGTCTACCTACATGCACCAGGAGAGGCGGCTAACAGCTATCACATGAGGTCTACCTACATGCACCAGGAGAGGCAGCCAAACAGCTATCACATGAGGTCTACCTACATGCACCAGGAGAGGCAGCCAAACAGCTATCACGTGAGGTCTACCTACATGCACCAGGAGAGGCGGCTAACAGCTATCACATGAGGTCTACCTACATGCACCAGGAGAGGCAGACAAACAGCTATCACATGAGGTCTACCTACATGCACCAGGAGAGGCGGCTAAAGAGCTATC
Organism: Ariolimax columbianus; assembly: GCA_036924085.1. Taxonomy (NCBI): domain Eukaryota; kingdom Metazoa; phylum Mollusca; class Gastropoda; order Stylommatophora; family Arionidae; genus Ariolimax; species Ariolimax columbianus. Next base: position 18,452,133 of record JAVGWX010000014.1, on the reverse strand, counting down.
ACATGAGGTCTACCTACATGCACCAGGAGAGGCAGCCAAACAGCTATCACATGAGATCTACCTACGTGCACCAGGAGAGGCAGCCAAACAGCTATCACATGAGGTCTACCTACATGCACCAGGAGAGGCAGCCAAACAGCTATCACATGAGGTCTACCTACATGCACCAGGAGAGGCAGCCAAACAGCTATCACATGAGGTCTACCTACATGCACCGGGAGAGGCAGCCAAACAGCTATCATATGAGGTCTACCTACATGCACCAGGAGAGGTGGCTAACAGCTATCACATGAGGTCTACCTACATGCACCGGGAGAGGCAGCCAAACAGCTATCATATGAGGTCTACCTACATGCACCAGGAGAGGTGGCTAACAGCTATCACATGAGGTCTACCTACATGCACCAGGAGAGGTGGCTAACAGCTATCACATGAGGTCTACCTACATGCACCAGGAGAGGTGGCTAACAGCTATCACATGAGGTCTACCTACATGCACCAGGAGAGGTGGTTAACAGCTATCACATGAGGTCTACCTACATGCACCAGGAGAGGCGGCTAACAGCTATCACGTGAGGTCTACCTACATGCACCAGGAGAGGCAGCTAACAGCTATCACATGAGGTCTACCTACATGCACCAGGAGAGGCAGACAAACAGCTATCACATGAGGTCTACCTACATGCACCAGGAGAGGCGGCTAAACAGCTATCACATGAGGTCTACCTACATGCACCAGGAGAGGCAGCCAAACAGCTATCACATGAGATCTACCTACATGCACCAGGAGAGGCAGCCAAACAGCTATCACATGAGGTCTACCTACATGCACCAGGAGAGGCAGCCAAACAGCTTTCACATGACGTCTACCTACATGCACCAGGAGAGGCAGCCAAACAGCTATCACATGAGGTCTACCTACATGCACCCGGAGAGGCAGCCAAACAGCTATCACATGAGGTCTACCTACATGCACCAGGAGAGGCAGCCAAACAGCTATCACAGGAGGTCTACCTACATGCACCAGGAGAGGTGGCTAACAGCTATCCCATGAGGTCTACCTACCTTAACCAGGAGAGTTGGCTAACAGCTATCACATGAGGTCTACCTATATGCACCAGGAGAGGCAGCCAAACAGCGATCAATCCTGGGCGTTGGGTTGCAAGACAAGATCATCAACACAGAAGTGTTGCAGAGAACAGGTTCTGTCACAATCGTTTCCATGATTAGTTTTCGAAGGCTCCGATGGCTGGGACACATTCGGAGGATGGATGGTGGCAGGATATCAAAATATCATATCTATGGGGAATTGCAGATTTAGGACAAGGTCTCGGGGCGGCCATTACTTCGGTACAAGAATGTATGCAAGCGGGATATGAATGATGCAGGCATCGACTTGGAATAATAGTAACAGGACGCCATTGATCGTTTAACATGCAGTGGCAGGATTAAGCATGAAATACAGACAAAGGAGATATACTGATTGCTGGTAGGCTAAAGACTAAGCATTTGAGAGAACATCCCACACATGGAATGCCGCAAACGGTCCTGACTTTTATTGCATAAACTGTGGAAGAAGCTTGTCTATTCGGATTGCTCTTACGAGTCACATTCGTTACCGTCATAGAGTAGTTACATACATTTTTTTTTAAAGCACGATTACTATCGTCTGACAAGACGGAATGCACCAAAGATGTCTAGCACAATTGTGTAAGCATCATTGTGAAAGTGTTACTGTTATGTATGTGTGAAATGAGATTTGTTCTAGTGTTACTGGTAGGTATGTGGGAAATGAGATTTGTTCTAGTGTTACTGTTAGGTATGTGGGAAATGAGATTTGTTCTAGTGTTACTGTTAGGTATGTGTGAAATGAGATTTGTTCTAGTGTTGCTGTGAGATATGTGTGAAATGGAGCATCAAGTATGATGTGATACTGTTAGTGTCAAGTATGTGTGTAAATGTCATGTATGAAGCAATGGAGATTGACTTCCAATTGGGTCATGGCTAAGACAATGAAAACATGTTTTAGTGCAGGTATTAGAGGGCTCAGAACATCTGCCGATTCTAATAAAGCGAGAATAGTATCGTGGGAGAGTTGGAGAGTAAGAATTTACTTGCGCTGTTATCGGGATAGTATTGTCTAGGCTTAAGTGGTCAGTTTAACAGGTGTAAGACTTGGATGGGGGAATTCAATTCAGAGGAATAAAGCGAAGAGTTAGCATATCGCAAATGTTGTAGAGGCTAGAGGACACAGGTACATTTGGTAGAAGCTCTTGATGATCTGCTGAAAATGACAGAACTGATTACCTTGAGTGACTCAGTTGGTGGCAAACGTAGTTGTGGATCCCCCAGGTGATTGAACCTGCTGGAAATGATAAACTGATAGAATTCAGGTGCTGGGGACTGATTGTAGCATGTCCTTGGGGTCTGATTGAAGCATGTTGCTGGGGCCTGATTGAAGTATGTTGCTGGGGCTTGATTGGAGTATGTTGCTGGGGCCTGATTGGGGTATGTTGCTGGGGCCTGATTGGAGTATGTTGCTGGGGCCTGATTGGAGTATGTTGCTGGGGGCCTGATTGGAGTATGTTCCTGGGGCCTGATTGGAGTATGTTGCTGGGGGCCTGATTGGAGTATGTTGCTGGGGCCTGATTGGAGTATGTTGCTGGGGCCTGATTGAAACATGTTGCTGGGGCCTGATTGGAGTATGTTGCTGGGGGCCTGATTGGAGTATGTTGCTAGGGGCCTGATTGGAGTATGTTGCTGGGGCCTGATTGGAGTATGTTGCTGAGGCCTGATTGGAGTATGTTGCTAGGGGCCTGATTGGAGTATGTTGCTGGGGCCTGATTGGAGTATGTTGCTGGGGCCTGATTGGAGTATGTTGCTGGGGGCCTTATTGGAGTATGTTGCTGGGGGCCTGATTGGAGTATGTTGCTGGGGCCTGATTGGAGTATGTTGCTGGGGCCTGATTAGAGTATGTTGCTGGGGCCTGATTGAAGTATGTTGCTGTGATCTGATTGGAGTATGTTGCTGTGATCTGATTGGAGTATGTTGCTGGGGCCTGATTGGATTATGTTGTTGGGGCCTGATTGGAGTATGTTGGTGGGGGCCTGATTGGAGTATTTTGCTGGGGCCTGATTGGAGTATGTTGCTGGGGCCTGATTGGAGAATGTTGCTGGGGCCTGATTGGAGTATGTCGTTGGGGCCTGATTGAAACATACCGGTGGGGCCTGATTGAAGCGTGTTGCTGGGACCTAATTGGAGCATTTTGCTGAGGCCTGATTGTAGCATGTTGTTTGGGCCTGATTATAGCATGTTGTTGGGGCCTGATTGAAACATGCTGGTGGGGTCTAAATTAAGCATGTTGATGGTGCCTGAGTGAAGCATGCCGGTGGGGTCTGATGGAAGCATATCAGTGGAGCCTGACTGAAGCAAGTTTTGGAATCGATTGAACCATTGTATTTGTTTTTGTTGATTTGATACGAATAGGATTGTTGTTTGTCATATCATATTCTTACTTTCATTATGTGAAACTGCCAAAAGAAAAAGTTTGCAAAATGAGTATACAGACGGCATTGATCAAGTGCTGTCCTGGCCACTGTCTCAAAGCTTACAATCAGTAAGAACAAACGGTAACCTTCAGACTGCATGTGAACCAAAGTCAGTTGTAACCTTCTAGAAAAGAGCACATTCAGTAATGATTTTCTAGAAATGCGTACATTCAGCAATGAACTTCTAGGAAAGATCACATTCAGTAATGTCCTTCTAGAAAAGAGCATATTCAGTTATAACCTTCCAAGAAAAAGCACATCCAGTAATGTACTTCTAGGAAAGAGCACATTGAGTAATGACCGTCTGGGAAAGACCACATTCAGTAATGACCTTCTAGGAAAACAACATTCAGTAATGACCTTCTAGGAAAACCACATTCAGTAATGACCTTCTAGGAAATACCACATTAAGTAATGGTCATCTAGGAAAGAGTACTTTCCGTAATGACCATCTTGGATAGAGAACATCATAAATGTAGCAGTCACATGTTAAGCTAATTATTAATTCACATCCGCTGAATTGAAGTTAACGAATGTTAAACTTTATATTCTCAACGTGCCAGCCGATATTGAGAAGTCCTTAACTGAATAAACTACAGATAAGATAAAGCGACGAATGCGTTTCGGATACTGATATGAGGCTGGGTCGTCTTAATATTGGAGAACATACGGGGAACAAGAGAAAGGCAAAGGCCGCCGTCCATCGTAGACGATGATGGCATAATTGATTTTGCTCGCGCTTTTTTTAGTGAGGATTTACTGCGCTATTTTGTATCCTCACTCTCTCGTCTCGAGTCGCCCGACCCTAGTGGCAAGTCAAGGATAAGACGACTAGGGGGCGACTACGAGATTTAGGAGACTCCGCATCAAGCATCCGTGAAAAAGACGGCGGAGTCTGGAGTAGAACCCACACCACCTGATCACGAGGCCGACGGCTTAACCACTTCGTCACGGAATCCCACACTGAGAACAAAGAGAAAAAATGGCATTCATTGACAAGCTTTTGAGATATACCAATGCCTAAAGTCTTGCCACTGCTTTCTGAACGTGTAGGAAGAAGACACATTTTGGGGCTACCCTCTAAGAAACTTGATTGTCTCGCTAAGGGAATTGACGGAAGGGCACCACCAGGTGTGGAATCTGCGGCTTAATTTGACTGAACACGCCAATACTGTAGAACAACTGACAAATCGAGAGCACTACCGTTTGGGTCTAATAATGAACGTACGCTGGTATTAGACTCACGGATGACAAGTCAGCTCTCAAACACTCAAATGAAAGAACGCTACGGAAATCGTGTCTAACTCTGCAGAAACCGCAGATTTCAAATACCTGGTCATTGACATACAAAAGCCCTCAATAAATTCGTCTGACCAAATAGTGAACGGGTGCTGGAAATAGATCATCTGAAGACAGGTCAGTTTTACCCTACAAATGACTGGGCGTTGCTACGGAAAACCAGCTCAAATCGAGAGGAGCCGCAGACACTTTGGTTCACGTACCAGGCTGATAAGCCAAGGGCGCGAGGCTACCATGTGGGGGATTGCGACCGAACCCTTGTAAGCCGCAATCCCGCCCAAAATCTCAGCACCACTGCAATGGGAGGCTCCTACATGCTCGGAACCTGGGGCTTGCGCCCCAGCCCTATCAGGTAGAGCCACAGTAAGAGGCCCTTGCCGCCCGCAAGTCAAAGCGGGCGGACAACTGCTTGATACTCACCCTATACGGCGATGGGGTGCGAAAAAACACCAACCAAAGACTTAGTACCTGGTCGGGGTGTCGAAAACAGTAGAGCAGCCACCTCACTGTGAACTGTCAAGACTCAACCACCGACCATGAGAGTTGTCCGCACACCAGGCGAACAACATTTCGGTGACATTACCAGGCTTGTCCACTGGCTGAATGCACTCCGGCTACGATATCTACCTCTGTACGTTATCAGCCATATAACTATCATACTGGACGCAGAAGAGATGCAGACCAGCGGACATTGCACACCTGCCCAACTGTGTCAACACCCCAGGTGGCGGGGAATGCTAGGCGTACCATCCCTGCATAGAAGCCAAGAAAATAAAGGGAAAAAGAGACACCCCACTCAAATGCAAATGCTACGTTTCTGGCAGGACGTGACGATCCTGGGATACAGACACACTGGACTGCCTCTCTTCCGGGTAAACCAGTCCATCTCATATATCACATATCATCATTGCACCCTATAGACACGAGTAGTGAAGACTCGATAGTCTGGTAAGACAACTTCCATAGGAGAGAAAACTCCGATCGTAAACAACTGCTGCCTTGCAGATAGGCTGGGGACAGCCAAAGGCTAAGGAGGGCATCCCTACAGAAACGCCTGTTGAAATCGGATGCACGGGGCCGCAAGCCTAACAAAACAGTGCAACGTAAATCACAGTATGATGGCAGTACAACCTATTCGAAAAACGTATGGCGCTCATCCTGAGGAGACCCGCCAGGCAGCGATAGCGCCGGGCCTCACGCCTCGAAGGGGCCCACCCTTGACTACTGGTGGTCACCCACCCATGTGTCGTGGAGTCAAGGCACATGGCTATGGGGTAACGTCTATTGGCCAAAACTTCAAGACCCTCAGAATATTACAGTGGAATGCGGAGGGAGTCATCAACAAAAAACTTTCCCTAACACACCACCTGCATGAAGGTAAGATTGACGTGGCATGTATCCAGGAAACGCACCTCAACAATAACCATAAATTCTCAATCAGAGGATACCAGACCTTCCGTCTAGATAGAGAAGGCCACAAAGGAGGGGTCCTGATACTGACCAGAAACAGCATACCGAGTAGCGCGGTACCTGTCAATCACACCGGACAAGCAGAAATTGTAGGTGTGGACATAATGGCTCAAGAGACGAAGCTCCGCATTTTCAATCTGTACGGACCACCAAACAGAGACCTATCGCTCTCGAGTATGGAGGTCAGAGACTCCAACTGCATAGTAGTTGGAGATATCAACAGCCACTCGGAGAGATGGGGCTACTCTGACACAGACAGCAGAGGTGACGAAGTGGAAGATTGGGAGATAGATGCAAATCTCTCCCTAATCAATAGGCCGGAGGATAGCCCTAGCTTCTATTCAAGAACATGGCATACCACCTCGACTCCAGATTTGGCCTTCTCCACACAGGACATACACTATAAAATAGACCGCCAGGTGCTAAACCAACTGGCAGGTAGCGACCACAGGCCGATCAGGCTAACCATTGACATGGAAGTAGGCCCACAGGAAACAAAACCGCTCCCACGTTGGAACTACAAACGAGCCGACTGGGACAGATTTGCAATCCTGACAGATGGGCTGTGTGAAACCATCAACACACGAAACACCAAAATGAAGTCCATGGTAGAGAGCCTAAGCAAGGCAATAATGCAAGCCGCCACTGAAACCATCCCAAGAGGAGCTAGGAAAAACTATAAGCCCTACTGGAATGATGAGTTACAGAAAGTGGAAGATGCAGTAACAAATGCTAGGAACGTGGCAGAACGAGAAAAATCCATGGAGGCAAACATTGCCCTCAAAGCCGCCACGGCGAAGTACAAACACACTCTCAAGCAAACAGCAAGAGAACGTTGGAAAAATAAAACGGAAAGTTTAAACCTGGACAAAGAAGGGAACAAGCTATGGAAGCTAGTCAGAGCCATAAATGACGAAACCCCGTCAAATAAAACAATTACTATCAAGCAGGGCGAGAACTTGATCACAGGTAAGAAAGCCGCAAACGCCTTTGCCGATCACTATGCCAGAGCAAACCACATCGAGGTCCCTGCAGATAAGCATACAGACATTAGCGAAGAGCTAAAGGGACACGAAAACATAAATACGGCTCCTGAAGAGCACATGATGGCCAAACTAACCATGCGCGAAATGGAAGAGGCTATGAGAACACTAAAGAAAAGGAAATCTCCCGGAAAAGACGGGATAACAAACGAAATGCTGATGGGGCTGGGCCAAACAGCGAAGAAAAAACTACTTTCAGTCCTGAACCAAAGCTGGAAAAGGGGTATTGTACCCCAGGCATGGAAGGATGCAATACTGGTACCAGTACCAAAAACAGGAAAGGATAAAACAGATCCGAATGGATACAGGCCCATAAGCCTACTGAGCTGTGTCGGCAAGCTGATGGAACGGATGATAAACACCAGACTGATGTGGCATCTGGAAGAAAAACGAATTCTAATTCCACAGCAAGCCGGCTTTAGACAGCACAGATCCACTGAGGACCAGGTCATCCTCATAGCCCAGGAGATAGAAGATGCCTACCAGGCACAGAAGCACATAGTAGCTGTTTGGGTGGATCTGGAAAAGGCATTTGACAAAGTCTGGAAGGACGGACTTAGAGTCAAGCTGAGAAGAAGTGATGTCTGTGGGAAGATGTACAAGTGGATCAACCACTACCTCAAACAAAGAACGGCCAGAGTCCAAGTACAAGGGCAGATGAGCAAAAAGGTGACACTCGAGCAGGGAGTACCCCAAGGGGGAGTACTGTCACCCACACTCTTTCTGGTATATATAAACGATATTACAGAGAATATACCAAGAAGAGTCCATAGCACAATGTTTGCAGACGATCTGGCTATGTGGACCTCTGAAAAGAATCTCACCATAGCAAGAAATCGGATGCAAACGGCCCTAACATCGCTGGAAGAGTGGGCGAACTCATGGCTGGTCAAAATAAACGAGGAGAAAACCACGTGCACAATATTCTCGCTCTCATTAAAACCCCAAAGTACCAAATTAAGCCTAAATGGCAAAATCCTGCAGCCAAACGACAACCCAACCTATCTGGGAGTCACATTTGATCGGCGCATGACATGGAAAAGTCAGATTGAGAGAAACCGAATGAAAGCCGGAGAAAGAATGGCGATCATGAGGAAACTTGCTGGCACAAGCTGGGGAGCAGACGAAAGCATACTAAAGAAACTGTACACTGGAAGAGTGAGACCAGTTCTCGAGTATGGCATTGCGGCATGGACAACAGCAGCGAAGGCGAACTTCGATAAAGTTAACAAACTTCAAAACCAAGCCATGAGAATTATAACAGGTGGCATGAAGTCAACGCCAATTGTAGAACTTGAAAAGATTACAAGACTGCAATCCATGACCGATAGAAGAGACTGCAGAGCCCAGCTGCAGTCAGAGAAACTCCGAAGACTGACGGACCATCCAATGTACCAGAGACTAAACAATCTGGGAAATGGGAAACTGAAGCGGAGAAACTTTGCAGAAATAGCCAAAGCAAAGATGCACGAAGATCCCATAAACGCACTAACAACACCAAAACCCATCACTACTGTACGAAAACCTACTTGGAGGCAGGATATATTTCCAGAGGTGGTAGAAAATATACCAGGTATTGCAAACAAAAACTGCCAGAGTGAGAAAGAAAGGAGAGACACTACCCTAAGCTTCATAACGAAAAGCTACCCAAGCATGGACTGGACCCATGCATACACCGACGGTTCTGTAACAAACACTACACAGAACGGAGGGGCAGGAGCATTCCTGAACCTACCAAATGGCAGAAAAATAACACTGTCATTCGCTACTGGTAAGTACACAAGCAATTTCAGAGCAGAGGCAGAGGCACTGAGGGCGGCAGTGGAAGAAATGGAAACACACAGTGAAAATGAGAGCCATATAGTCTTGCTGACAGATGCTCTCAAAGTAGTCACAGCGCTAAAAAGCCAGAAGAACACTGAGCTTAATGACTTAAGAGCAGCACTCTGCAAACTGTGCCAGCAGTCCGCACCAAAAAGGGTGGTGGTACAGTGGGTTCCGTCACACTGCAACATCCAAGGCAACGAGGAGGCAGACAGACTGGCAAAAGAAGGTGCAAGGCTACCACAAACAGATACCAGTATGACGTACGAAGAGTCAAAACGGCTTATCAAAGCCAGATACATGTCCAAATGGGAAACCGAACATACTGGTTACACCAAAAACGATGCCTATTACCAGTTGAACCGAAGAGAGCAGGTCGTTGTCTTCAGACTTCGCACTGGCCACAACAGACTGAGGTACCACCTATTCAACAAACTGAAGATAGGGTGTACCGACGAATGCCCATGCGGTACTGGTAAAATGACCACTGAACATCTGCTGCAGAACTGCCCGACATACGAGGATCAGAGAGAGCAGATGTGGCCATTGCCAGTGGAACTGCAAGACAAGCTGTATGGTAGTGGCGAGAGTCTCAGGATGACCGCTGCTTTTTTCGAAAAAATAATGGTTACTGTCTGACTGTGTACGCAGAAGAAGAAGAAGAAGTACGGAATATTTATAATAGAAGAAGGCACGTAGGTCAGCATTTGAGATAAAAAGGAAACTATTTTTACTAATTCTATTAACAGAAGCTATTGTTACATGACAATATGAAGTGATATGAAATGGATACACTATGCTGGTAACAAAAAACGAGGAAAAAATGACATGTACAATATTCTCGCTATCAAACAAACCCCAAAACACCAAATTAAGTCTTAACGGCAAATATCTGCAGCCAAAAGACAACCCAAACTACCTGGGAGTCACTTTTGATCGGCGCATGATATGGAAAAGTCAGATCGAGAGAAACCGAATGAGAGCCATACAAAGAATAGCAATCATGAGGAAACTTGCTGCCACAAGATGGGGAGCAGACAAAAGTATACTAAAGAAACTGTACACTAGAAGAGTGAGACCAGTTCTCGAGTATGGCATTGCGGCATGGACAACAGCAGCAAAGGCGAACTTCGATAAAATTAGCAAACTCCAAAACCAAGCCATTAGAGTTACAACAGGAGGCATGAAGTCAACGCCAATTGTAGAACTTGAAAAGATTACAAAACTGCAATCCATGACCGACAGAAGAGACTGCAGAGCCCAGCAGCAATCAGAGAAACTCAGAAGACTGACTGACCATCCAATGCACTAGAGACTTAATAATTTCAGAAATGGGAAACTAAAGCGGAGGAACTTTGCAGAAATAGGCAAAGCAAAGATGCCCGAAGACCCCATGCACGCACTAACCACACCAAAGCCCATCCCTACTGTACGAAAACCTACCTGGAGGCAGCATTTGTTTCCAGAGGTGGTAGAAAATATACCAGGTATTGGAAACAAAAACTGCCAGACTAAAAAAGAAAGAAGAGATACTACCCTGAGCTACATAACGAAAACCTACCCAAGCATGGACTGGACCCATGCATACACCGACGGTTCTGTAACAAACAACACAGAACGGAGGGGCAGGAGCATTTCTGAACCTACCAAATGGCAGAAAAATAACACTGTCATTCGCTACTGGAAAATACACAAGCAATTTCAGAGCGGAGGCAGAGGCACTGAGGGCATAAGTGGAAGAAATGGTGACAGGTAAAAGGAATGAAAGCCATAAAGGCCTGCTTACAGATGCCTTGGCCGTAGTCACAGCGCTAAAAAGCCAGAAAAATACTGAACTTAATGAATTAAGAGCAGTACTCTGTCAACTATGCCAGCAGTCCGCACCAAAAAGGGTAGTGGTACAGTGGGTTCCCTCCCACTGCAACATCCAAGGCAACGAAGAGGCAGACAGACTGGCAAAAGAAGGTGCAAGACTACCACAACCAGATACTAGTATGACATACGAAGAGACAAAACGGCTTATTAGAGCTAGATACATGACCTAATGGGAAACCGAACATACTGGCTACACAAAAAACGATGCCTATTACCAGTTGAACAGAAGAGAGCAGGTCGTGGTCTTCAGAATTCACACTGGCCACAATAGACTGAGGTAACACCTTTTCAACAAATTGAAGATAGGTGGCACTGACGAATGCCCGTGGGGTACCGGGAAAATGACCGCTGAGCATTTGCTGCAAAACTGCCCGACATACCAGGATCAGAGAGAGCGGATGTGGCGATCACCAGTGGCAACACTAGACAAGCTCTATGGCAGTGTCGACAGCCTCAGGATGAGCGCTGCTTTTTTCGAAAAAATAAAGGTTGATGTCTGACTACGTACGATGAAGAAGAAGAAGGATACACTATGTAACAGAACCTGTCTAAAACCACCAAAGTAACACACAAGGCTACCCAGAGAAGGTATCAACTTCAAACAAATGAGACCACAATAAAACTTGGATTTTCTTCTGATTGAGAAACTCCTATACCTTACCCAGGAGTTGAACTGATGTCCTTACGGTGTAAAACAAAAAAATAAAATTGCTGGGCTTACCCCAACCGTCAGCACACACTTGACTCAAGAAACAGCTCTGTATGACGAAGATTGGACGATATTATCATATACATGCTACACTAACACAACCTCACACCAACCAAAGCAAGAGAATTGACTTAAAAGGTGAAGAATTAGCACTCACACTGCTTTGTGGCAAATGTGAACAGAAAAAGCCCGTTTTAATCCGTAATGAAGATACGTCTGGTAAGATAGCATCTTCCACACTGACAGTTACGCCCCCTACTTCTATCCCATAGCCTAGGAAATAGCTATGGCATCAAACCTTACTGAATTATGAATCGTCTCTTACCACTTCTGTCTATCATCGCCGGTGTTTTTGTCCCTCTCAAGATTTTTAGGTCAATCTCTGACAATTATATGTCTAGCGTATCTTGGGTATGTCTCTCTTTCTTGCTGTTTTCAATGTTTTGCTGAGTATTAAGTTAGGCAGGTTATGTCATATGGACATATGACGATGCGTGTTTTCACAAAAGCCGGTTTTACTTCATATAGTCAGACATTTAGGTGAACTGTGTTTCGTATCTTGACATTGTAGCTAATATTCGTGTTTAAAAATTCTTTTTCTTCTTCGTACGCAGTCAGACAGTAACCATTATTTTTTCGAAAAAAGCGGCGGTCATCCTGAGGCTGTCGCCACTGCCATACAGCTTGTCTTGCAGTTCCACTGGTGATGGCCACATCTGCTCTCTCTGATCCTCGTATGTCGGGCAGTTCTGCAGCAGATGTTCAGCGGTCATTTTACCAGTACCGCACGGGCATTCGTCGGTACCACCTATCTTCTATTTGTTGAATAGGTGGTACCTCAGTCTATTGTGGCCAGTGCGAAGTCTGAAGACAACGACCTGCTCTCTTCGGTTCAACTGGTAATAGGCATCGTTTTTGGTGTAACCAGTATGTTCGGTTTCCCATTTGGTCATGTATCTGGCTTTGATAAGCCGTTTTGACTCTTCGTACGTCATACTAGTATCTGTTTGTGGTAGTCTTGCACCTTCTTTTGCCAGTCTGTCTGCCTCCTCGTTGCCTTGGATGTTGCAGTGTGGTGGGACTCACTGTACCACTACCCTTTTTTGTGCGGACTGCTGGCACAGTTTGCAGAGTGCTGCTCTTAAGTCATTAAGCTCAGTGTTTTTCTGGCTTTTTAGCGCTGTGACTACGGCGAGAGCATCTGTAAGCAGGACTATATGGCTTTCATTTTCATTGTGTGTCACCATTTCTTCCACTGCCGCCCTCAGTGCCTCTGCCTCCGCTCTGAAATTGCTTGTGTACTTACCAGTAGCGAATGACAGTGATATTTGTCTTCCATTTGGTAGGTTCAGGAATGCTCCTGCCGCTCCGTTCTGTGTAGTGTTTGTTACAGAACCGTCGGTGTATGCATGGGTCCAGTCCATGCGTGGGTAGCTTTTCGATATGAAGCTTAGGGTAGTATCTCTCCTTTCTTTTTCAGTCTGGCAGTTTTTGTTTCCAATACCTGGTATATTTTCTACCACCTCTGGAAATATATCCTGCCTCCAGGTAGGCTTTCGTACAGTAGTGATGGGTTTTGGTGTTGTTAGTGCGTTTATGGGATCTTCGTGCATCTTTGCTTTGGCTATTTCTGCAAAGTTTCTCCGCTTTAGTTTCCCATTTCCCAAATTGTTTAGTCTCTGGTGCATTGGATGTTCAGTCAGTCTTCGGAGTTTCGTGTTTACTATTCACATTATCTCTCTTCCATGCAGCGTTATCTGGAAACAGGTTGATTTTAAATCCGAAATACCAGGTGATGTATGAAGTCAGGTCAATGAGCTCAAGAGATAAGTGATGAAAAGCTACATGTGCATGGGATGTATAAAGCTACAGGAAAGTGAAGAAAAGATACAAAATCGGCGGATTTATTAAGTCAAATCAATGAACTAAGGGACAAGCAAAGCAAAGCTATAATAGCTATAGGAGTGTATGAAGTCAGGATAATGAGCTAAGGATAAGTGAAGAAAAGCTAACATAACAGGGGATGTATGAAGTCAGGTTAATGAACTAAGGGACAAAAAAAGCAAAGCTAAAGTACCAGTGATTGTACAAGTGAAGTAAAAGTTAATAGAGCAATTGGCGCATGATAGCAAGTTAGTGTATTCAATGATACGTGCAATAAAGATAAAACACCACAGGCCGCATGAAGCCATGTAAATACACCAGGGCATACATGAAGTCAATACACCGAGGGATAAGTTATGTAAAGTTAATGCACGTGAAGAAAAGTTAATATACAATGAGAATAAGTGAAGTTAGGTTGAAGCACCAATAAGCACATGAAATTAAATTAATGGGCAAATGGAAATGTGAATTGAAATTAATACAGCAAAGGAAACGTATAGTCGAATTAAGCAACAATGGAAAATATCACGTTAATAAGAAATGGGAAAGACGAAGTCAAGTTAAAAGTAAAAAGGAAAACATTAAGTCAAGTTAATGAGAAATGTCAACTGATGGGCGTGCAACACACGTGTGAGATATCTACAGGGATGTTTATTCACCCCTTACAAAAGATTTCTTGCCCATTGATGTATGCCTCCCAGATGACTTTCGTCAGAATTCTTATTATCGTGTCCAACGTGACCTTTACCAGGCATAGGGGATAGCTATGGCTAGTCCATTTCAGGAAAACTGTGACAAATCACTTGCATTTGCTGTTGCGCTGGTGGTTAATGAATCAGTTCAATTTACATGATTCGATTGTTAGTTCCATCCAGAACTCTCTTTAGACGTCTTCGACTCTTGGAATATTGTGGTAGCTTTATTTTTTCATCCTTTGGATTCAATCGAAGCCAATCAATCAGTCAAAACCATTTAACGTCCTGTGAAGTTCAACAAATAGTCACCAGGTGTGTCTATCAGAAGCCATTTAACTTAACTTAACTTAACGTCTTTATACTGGTTTAGAAGACCCTGCAGAGTCTGTATACAACCAGTTACATTTACATCACCTTCCTCTAAAAGCTATGCGCATCCAGTTTATTCTTAAATGCATTAACTGTCCCTGCCTCCCCTACCGTCCCTGGCAATGCTTTCCAAGCAGACACCACTCTCTGACTAAAGAAATATTTCGTAATATCTAACCTGGACCTCTCTTTAGTCAGCTTGTAGCTATGCCCTCGTGTTATTATAGGTGACTGCATTTTTAAAAACTTGTTATAGTCTAATTTATCGATTCCTCTGATCATCGTATAAACCTGTATTAAGTCACCACGAATTCTTCTCTCTTCGAGACACTGAGTCGTTCCTCATAACTGTAATTATGGAATACCACTATCATCTTTGTCGCTCTTTTTTGTATTCTTTCTATCATGTTTATGTCCCATCTATGATAAGGACTCCACACCTGTACACAGTACTCCAATCTAGGTCTAACTAAAGCTTTATACAGTTTGACGATCACTTCCTTGCTCCTATTTTTAACATTTCTTTTTATCATACCTAACATTGCATTTGCCTTTTTCACTGCTACCTTAACTTGCTCACTCACCGTTCCTGTATGATCTATTATAACCTCTAGGTCCCTTTCCTTATCTATCTTTCTAATATTGTTTTCTCCCATTCTGTAATTATGTTCCATATTGGATCTACCCATGTGGATGACTGTACATTTATATACATTAAACTCCATTTGCCAGCTTACAGACCATTCTCGAATTTTATTTAAATAGGACATCAATATATCCACTTCCACTTTAGATGAGACACTACTGCATAGTTTTGTGTCATCAGCAAATTTTGCAATCATGGATCTCATATCAATGTCCAAATCATTTATATATATCAAGAACAAAATTGGTCTCAAAACCGAGCCCTGTGGCACACCACTTTTCACTTCACTCCACTCAGAGTACTCCTTATTTATACCCACCCTCTGCCTTCTTCCCATTAACCAATTTTCAATCCATTTGGCAACTTCCCCACCTTATCCATGTGATTTTGACTTTCTAAATACTCTTTGATGAGGTACTCTATCAAAGGCTTTTGCAAAGTCTAGATAAATAACATCCACTGGCTCCACTTTATCTATTATTTTAGTAACCTCCTCCATGAATTCTAATAGATTTGTTAAG
The DNA here is from genome assembly GCA_036924085.1 of Ariolimax columbianus. Lineage (NCBI taxonomy): Eukaryota > Metazoa > Mollusca > Gastropoda > Stylommatophora > Arionidae > Ariolimax > Ariolimax columbianus. The sequence continues at coordinate 18,436,250 of JAVGWX010000014.1, read as the reverse complement.
CATGATCTCCCTCTAGTAAACCCATTATGACTATTTCTAATTAGATTAAATTAGTCTAAATGCATTACAATGTTTTCTTTGATTATTGAATCTAACAATTTACAGACTATGCTCGTTAAACTCACCGGTCTATAATTTGCTGGATCTGATTTTTTGCCTTTTTTGAAAAAGGGGATCACTCCTGCATCTTTCCAATCCCGTGGAACAATCCCTTTTATAAGTGATTGAGAACATAATATAGCCAATGGTTTTGCTAGTTGGTCTCTAATTTCATACAGCAATTTTGGATGAATACCATCTTGACCTGGACATTTATTCACTTTCAACCCCTCCAATTTTAAAAAATCATTTCCTCTGTAATACAGATTGATCTTAATTCCGCTGTATCCACGTCTCTTTGAAAAATATCTATAGGCTCTGGGATCTCGGAGCAGTCCTCCTTTGTGAAGACTGTGCCAAAGTACTGATTGAGCAGATTAGCTGCCTCCCTATTCTCACTTATTATTTTCCCTTTACTGTCTATGAGAGGGCCTACTTTGTCTTTCGTTCTTTGTTTATTTCTAACATAAGAGAAGAAGCTTTTACTGTCAGTCTTGATCCTCTGAGCAAGTTTTTTTTCAAAGTCTATTTTTGCTGTTTTATTCGCTTTCTGAGATATGTTCTGCTTGTCCAAATATTTTACATATGTTTCTTTTGATTTACCTGCCTCTATATATTTTTTCCATGCTTTATTTTTTGCTCTTCTACATTTCACTACAAATCTAGTTATCCACTTTTTACGCTTGGGGTTTACCTCCCTACATGGAACACATATTTGATTGAACATTGGTCACAAGTGTCCAGAAATAATTCTGTTTGTCTCCAGTTCTCTTCTTGAGGTCTGCCCCTATGCCCCCTTCTGATTTGGTTCCAAAACAAAGACTGCCCAGTAATGCTGATAGTATCTTTCTTTAGAATATGATAAATCCAGTCATTATCTTCAGGTCAGGTCATCCCGTAACCGGTGAGGTCGTTGAGGCACACATGAAGACATCCTCACAAAGCCACGCCACTCTTCTCTGTCAGCTGCCGCTGCCTGTGCGTCTTCTGGTCGGAGATTGATCCATTCTTTTATAATGTCCTCCCACCTCTTTTTGGGTCGGCCTCTTCGTCGTCTGCCTTGCACTATTATCTTATGTCACAGATCTGTGTCAACAACTTGGTGTGGCCTTTGACCGAGTATATGTCACAGATCTGTTAATAACTTTGTGCTGCCGTTGGTCGAGTTTTGTGTCACAGATCTGTGTTAGCAGCTTTGTGCAGCCCTTGACCGAGCATGCCCCTCAGATCTATGTTAGCAACTATGTGCAGCCCTTGACCGAGCATGCACCTCAGATCTATGTTAGCAACTTTGTGCAGCCCTTTACCGAGCATGCACCTCAGATCTATGTTAGCAACTTTGTGCAGCTATTGACCGAGCATGCACCACAGACCAATGTTAGCAACTTTGTGAGGCCTTTGACCTTGCTTGTGTCACAGATTTATGTTAGCAACCTTGTTTCACATAATTTCAAACCCCAATAATATACGCAGACAATTTACGAAAGTCCGAACCAGGAACAAGTCAAATAAATGTATACTTTAAATCATTTATGAAGCAATCTAAAAAAAAAAAAACTATTTAACAAATTATGTACACCTTAGTTTGGCGAATCAAAATAAGTTTATAATACTAAGTTTATACACACATCCTTTAAACAAAAAGATCGAATAAAAACACGGATCACATAAACAGACATCCGTGAACTAAGAATAGCAATTGACTATCTTCCGAGTATCACATTCTTATACTTACAATATAATCTTATAACTATAGTCATTAATCCAAGCATTAACCGACGTTCGTGTGTAACTCTTTTAGTTATGGCCACTTTCTAAATGTTAGACCGCTCTGGTTATCCATCTGTTTATTGCTATCCCGGGCCGTTCTTATTATCATGATGGACAATGAGTTTTGAGGCCCGTGGAGTGAGCGTTACTCATCGTATTTGCTGCACGCGAGCACTGTCTCGTACCGCGACCCCTATCAGTTCAGTAAGGGAAATAACTTGATAAATGTTTCCCCACATGAAAAGGGAGGGCAGTGTGTTCTGCTGAAATGTAATTGAAAACATGATTTGGTCCACCTGTGTTAGAGAGGAGAGCAAGCATACTGACTGCACGTAATATAAGTCGACTAACTACACAGTCTAACTCTAATAGTGTAGAAGAGTTATGACTTGTCACACCCCGTCAGTCAAAGATACCAAAGGTGGATAGGTTCATGCCGCACGATCAGGAGCAACATTGTGACTAAGATCCCTCTTCTCATTTAAACAGCGCACCTGAAAACAAGCTGCCTTCTCGCACTTTCACCTTACATCAAAATCACACAGACGATTGTCAATAAATACGACCATTAACATTTTGTTTTTTTAAACGTTGCTACTTGACCGTATGGTTGATACTACGAACTAGTTCATTACTACACTTACGAGTCAATATTTAAAATAAAAACAGTACTGCTGCACATTCAGCAGTAACAACAATAACACTGAAAATAACATCATCCTCGCCAACGAAGTGGTGATCTAAAATGTGAATCCGTACTAGTTAGTAAGTCTAGAAGCTTTGCGATGCACTGAAGCGAGGAGGGTTCAAGACGACCATCTGCAGTACACTTCTGAATGTGCAGATAGCCACTGTCAACAACAGATACTTCATTGAGAGTAATAAACTCGGAACAAGTAACTTTAAAAGAACACCCTTCGCAAGAAGCCAAGACATGAAGGGTGTGGAATATCCGTTTGTATTTTAAATTATAATTGTTGCCAATACCAAGCGAAGATGTGCATGTCTGTTTGTAATTTGAAAGTATTAGCTATTTTATGAATGCGCATGTGTATCTGTTTAAAATGTGTTAATTGTAGTGGAAGCAGTGACAATAAATGCATTGAAGAATAGATTGCACCAACACAGGAATAAAATATTCGAGTTGGATCTACAGAAGATAAAAGGCGATGCTGCTAAGGGCCGCCTGTGTGGTACTTGAAGATAACAGAATGTGGGAAACACTTCTTCATGTAAATCGTAGGATGTGGCTAAATAGGGTTGTGTGTGGAAATAGCAACCTCGATGGGTTAAATGTACTACTACTAATATACCACTATTACATGAGTACTCACTAAAGGCGGCACAAATATGAGATTCAACGCTCGCTACCGATCGCTTCAATCGACCCAGCTAGAAATGGGTACCTATCTAACTGTTAGAGAAGGTAGCCCAGGGAGAAAAGAAACTGCCGCCTCGCTTTATGAAAAAGCTTCATCCTCGTACAATGAAGTCTCTCTGAAACACTTAATTCCCAACAGTAATGTCCGCTATGAGACGACTTTTATCGTAACTTACTAGAGCACATAAATGACTTGATGCAGGCTTTCTGCAAGGAGGCCAGCTACATTGACGGACCCATGTTCATAATTGAAAGAATAAGAAAAGATGTAATTATGATGCTAATAGTCACCTGAAAGTTGAAAAGGTAAACGTAGTCCCACATCTGCGGCTATGGTCGCGAAATAATATCTTTGTGCTAGGTTACACCTTGTTTGATGGTGTGGACTCTCTCCTTCCTGCTTGCTTCTTCCATCCTTAGGTGTAAGCCAAACTGGTATACCATGTCTCACACTTTCCTGGACATCCTGTTTTGGCGACGAACTTGAACCGCTCCTTTTATACCATGTCTTTGTCTGTTGTTGTTGTTTTTGTGATTTGTTATTTGTTCTCATTATTCTTTGTCCTTGACCAAAGTCTTGTGTCCTTAACATAGGTGGAGTTATGTTTTTATTATGGTGTGATCACTGGGCCATTACCTATATATGTTTTCAACAACTTTTAACCTACGTCTGCATCTTCGATCTATTTATTTTGTCAATTAAAGTCTGCGCCTCTGTCGGTACTAGTTTATGTTTGTTCTTTATATTTCTGAGCCATTCCAAAGAAAAGACTTTACATTTGATTTAAAGATCCGTATTTTTATAATGGGTTGTTTTCTTTTGAAACCGGACATTCTCCAACGCAATGAGAGCTCTTCTCATCTTTCGTTTCCTCGAGCTGATATTTGTACCTCGATTTTTGTCTGCATTACCACTAAAATATCAGAACACACTTGAAAAGTGAAGTGCCAAATTTAAAAAATCCATTCATTCTCAATGCATGTGGTTATCCGACATGCAAAAATGTAATAAATGTGATAAAAAACATTTCTACATCATCAGAGCAGCTTCATAATTATACCACCACTGGTACACAACCATCACTGGTACAGAAACCACAACTGGTACGAAAACCACCACTGGTACAGAAACCACAACTGGTACAGAAACAAACACTGGTACAGAGACATACACTGGTACAGAAACAAACACTGGTACACAAACCAGTACTGGTACAGAAACAAACACTGGTACATAAACCACCACTGCTACAGAAACCACCACTGCTACAGAAGCCACCACTGGTACACAAACTACCACTGGTACACAAACCACCACTTGTACACAAACCACCACTGGTACACAAACAAATTACGTACGGTGTTGCAGATATTACATGGACAATCAAGGAAATATAACTACCTATAAGACATAATCTGGCATGGATCTATACCACAAAATGTTGAGTAAATAGACAATAAATCTACAGAAGAATTACCCCACTTTTACATTATACTTTTGTCATTTCTATACCTTTGCAATACAGTTATTTCACCCCTAAACCTATCAATATACATACTTCATCTCTACACCTATCGATATACAAATTTCATCTCTCCACCTATCAATATACATATTTCATCTCTCCACCTATCAATATACATATTTCATCTCTCCAGCTAGCAATATACAAATTTCATCTCTCCACCTATCAATATACATATTTCATCTCTCCACCTATCAATATACATATTTCATCTCTCCAGCTAGCAATATACATATTTCATCTCTCCACCTATCAATATACATATTTCATCTCTCCACCTATGAATATACATATTTCATCTCTCCACCTATCAATATACATATTTCATCTCTCCACCTATCAATATACATATTTCATCTCTCCACCTATGAATATACATATTTCATCTCTCCACCTATCAATATACATATTTCATCTCTCCACCTATCAATATACATATGTCATCCCAACACCTATACCTACATTCTAAAGCTATAGACTTTCGTTTGGATAATTTATAAGCTGGACCAGGGAATTCCACATTTTTACTGCATAGATATCTTTATATGAAGCTTCTTTACAATCATGTAAACTATGTAATAGCAATGACTGTACATATCGGATGCTGCTTACATCACCCGCACTACCTTTTAGTCGCTTATCACATTATGCTTAGGAGATTGCAGTGGATATTTGCATTCTTCTCCAATTATCACACGGCTGTCTCAATACAGCAATAAGCGATATCCAACTCACAGAAAATACACCCTTGCAAAATGATGTAACAAATTCTCTGGAGTTGGAACTAGTTATTGATTCATCCGGAAGTGACGTGCAGGGCTCTACCCGGTTGTTATTTGTCCGTCTCGTGCTGCATGAATGATAGTACTTCATTTCATTCTGCCTTCTTTAACTCAACACAAGATCCATTTTTTTTCTTGCTCTTTTCTAATCTTACATCCGGATTGCACAACATGCACAACTAGCATTCAATTTGGTCGTATTTTCTTACCGTTACATGGAAGGAAGAATCAGTTACTACAAATTCGGCAGCTAAAGGTATGAATTACCTTACCAATGTCTTTAACAGTTCACTTACTTCCCTTGTCAAGCAATCTGTTAAACCATGGTTGTCTCCGCATACCAGCTATCAGGTAAGACTGACTTCAGTCATTTCTGGTTTTATATCAGTGGTTTAAGCCATGAGAGTTATAACAGGAAGCATGAAGTCAACGCCAATTGTAGAACTTGAAAAGATTACAAATCTGCAATCTATAATAGAAGAGACAGCAGAGCCCAGCAGCAAGCAAAAAAACTAAGAAGACTGACAGACCATCAAATGCATCAGAGACTAAATAGATTTGGAAAAGGGAAACTAAAGCGGGGAAACTTTGCAGAAATAGCCAAAGTAAAGATGAGCGAAGACACTATGAACACTATAACAACACCAAAGCACATCCCTACTGTACGCAACCCATCTGGAAGCAGCATAACATTCCAGAGGTGGTAGAAAAATAAACCAGGTATTGTAAACAAGAACAGCCAGGCTGAAAAAGAAAGAAGAGATATAACCCTGAGGTACATAGAAAAAAACTACCCAAGCATGGACTGGACCCATGCATACACCGACGGTTCTGTAACAAACACAACACAGAATGGAGGGGAGGTGTATCCCTGAGCCTAACAAACGGTAGAAAAATAACACTGTCAGTGGCAACTGGACGATTTTCAAGCAATTTCAGAGCGAAGGCAGAGGCACTGAAGGCTGCAGTAGAATCAATGCTGACAGACGAAAGCAATGAAAGCCAGATATTCCTGTTTACAGATGCCTTGTCCGTGGTTACAGCACTAAAAAGCCAGAAAAATACTGAACTTAATGATTTAAGAGAAGTACTCTATTAACTATGCCAGCAGTCCGCACCAAAAAGAGTAGTGGTACAGTGGGTTTCATCCCACTGTAACATCCAAGGTAACGAGGAGGCAGACAGACTGGCAAAAGAAGGTGCAATACTACCACAATCAGATCCTAGTGTAACCTACGAAGAGTTCAAAAGGTTTATTAGGGCCAGATACATGGCCAAATGAGAAACAGAGCATACGGGCTACACATTAAAAAAATGATGCCTATTACCAGTTGAACAGAAGAGAGCAGGTGGTGGTCTTCAGACTCCGCACAGGCCACAACAGACTTAGGTACCATCTATTAAATAAACTGAAGATAGATGGCACTGACGAATGCACCTGTGGTACAGGGAAAATGACCGCTGAACATCTGCTGCAGAATTGCCCGACATACGAGGACCAGAGAAAATACATGTGGCCATCACCAGTGGCAACACTAGACAAGCTCTATGGCAGTGTCGACAGCCTCAGGATGACAGCTGCTTTCTTCTAACAAATTCAAGTTACGAAGAAGAAGAAGAAGAAGACGATATCAGTGTTTTTTTCTAAATAGTGAGGCTGCCAAATCCATGCACAACTTTCTTGAGTAGCATCTTCGACATGGGAGGAATAAAACAGGTCCTACTACATTTGCCTCCGAGAAACTCGAGTCAGGAATATCTACTGCAAACGTGTCCCAAGTATAAGTCTCAGGTGACGCACAACATAAACATACTATAGTAAGGTTATCAATTCTTCTCTCGGTATATTGGTAGAGTAAACCAATTGACACTATCATGTGACAGTGGGATCAAGGTGCTGAGCAGCGCATGAGCTGCAGTGGTCAGCGACCCATAGCTGACTGCTAAAGTCAGGGCCAGCGAACCATAGCTGCCAAGACCCTTCTACGCCTCCACGCGGTGATCCTTGATAACAGGCTGTAGCAGTGCAGACTGGCTAAGGAGAAGGGATCGAAGAGGTAATGCTAACCCGGTACTCCAAAAATGCTTGCTGAAGTCGGATGTGTTGGACCGAAAGGTGAAATATCGCAGCCAAGCTGTAAACTACGACACAACGCATTCCGTTATCTGAACTACATTCTGCTACTTAAGCCCTTTCAGGGTTTCGTAGTGGGAGATTGAGAACGAACGAAGAAGAAGAAGAAGAAGGATGTGACAGTGATACCATATTACGAGCAATCACTCAAGTTCACGAACTTACTTTCATTTAGACAGTTGTACTCTAGTGGCGTTATCTAACTTCTCCCAGTTGTTCCTCCTAATACAACATCGACATAGAAGACACCAAAACGTATGGGAATAATACAACACAGAATTATTTATTTGTTACAGATCTAGTCATTTGCAGTATTATCAAATCTAGCAAAACTAACCGCAACTATATCTTTCTAACTCAGACGGTGTCAGCATGAGCTGGTTAGAACCCACGAATCCATAATCCGTTTTATTTGTCTATCCTATGCTTTTTATATCATCTACAAATTTCACTTACACTTAATATATCTAAACCAAAGATGAAGATCTCGAGCAATGTATGTTCTCCCTGACACAGCTCTCAGCAGAACACCCAAGGTTGGTCATACAGTGGATCCCCTCCCACTGCAATTTTGAAGACAATGAAGCTGCAGACAAACTAGCAAAGTGTGGAGGAGCATCCCCTAAACAGACCTGAGTATCACATAATGAGGCCAAGACCATCATTAAAGACAACGTCAGGGTAAAATGGGCTGATCAACACCCCGACTTCCGAAAAGAAGACAGCTACTATAACTTAACTAGAGAAGAGCAAGTGATCATCAGACTAAGAACTGGGCATAACAGACTCAAGAGTCATATTTACAACAAAATGAGGATTGGGACAGATGACAGGTGCCCATGTGGGGAGCGTATCATGTCCGTGGAACACATCCTACAAAGCTGCATGCTTACGCAGGAAAAGAGAGAACAATGATGGCCTCGTGAGACAGATATGAGACAGAAGCTGTATGGAGATGAAACAGCCTTACAAACAACGGTGACCTTTGTAAGAGAAACCGGAAACTTGATCTGAGGATGAACAAAGAAGAAGAATAAAACGAAGATATATCTAAACTAGTAGTCTCGAACTACATTTGGCAGTTGATGATGAGGCTGAACTCTGACGATCAACTCGCTCCTGTGGTCGGGACTGCGCTGTGGAACAAAAGCTCCTTACCACATTTGTGGGTGTGCTCCTTGTGGACGCTTAAGGTACACCTCCCTTTCTATCAGGGGCTCTGACCAACCTTAGTTTGAACTTTTCCTGCCTGAGATCAAATATTATTTTACTGTCGTCGTTAATTTTGGCTCTCCGAGAATAAATAAAACATAACTCTTATGCTCTCCACGCGTCCGTTTATTTAGTGTTACTGACCCATGAGCTATTACAATCTCTACTACTATTTTTGAATACATTGTAACGAGATAGGAATTACTTCAGTCTGGCCACTACTTCATTTATCTAAGTTGGCATCTGGAAGTAATCAGACGTACGAGGATCTAAGACAACATATGACATCACTTGTACCGCTACTAGGCAAGCCATATTTAGATACTAGTAACATGTGGCTGACTACTAGTAGACATGAAATACTTCAAATCCTAGTATTAAAACAGCTGTATGGCTGATGCATGTAGCCATAGTCACTCCGCAGTAGGTTATGTTTGCGATGTACTTCCTGAGGTTGTATATGACTGGTGAAAGTTAGTGTGGAGGAATGTCATTGTTTTTCAGAATGTTTGCCTCGTCAGCCATTAATCAGACAATGATAAAAGTGCTGAAATCATCGCTACTATTACTGTGAACCGGGGAGTTTGTATGAATTTTACACTTTCTGGGTAATGGCTGTCAGTTCAGGCAGTACTGTACCGTGGTCATATCCAATGATTTGTTATTTGTTTATGTGTGTTCTTTGCCCCCGACGAAGGCTTTGAAGCTGTAAGGAGAGTAACTTTTTGTTTCTATTCCAGTGTGCTTGCTGAGATTAACATGTTCATGTTTTAATCAACTTTTGACCGTCAGAACCTCTACATCTTTGTCTTATTCAGTTTTATGACACTCCACACTCAGTGTGTATGTGTACGTTTGTGTGTTTATGTGTTTATGTATGTGTTTGTGTGTGTGTGTGTTTGTGTGTGTGTGTGTTTGTGTGTGTGTGTGTGTGTGTGTGTGTGTGGGTGTGTGTGTGTGTGTGTGTGTGTGTGTGTGTGGGTGGGTGGGTGTGTGTGTGGGTGGGTGGGTGTGGGCGGGTGGGTGTGGGTGTGGGTGTGTGTGTGTGTGTGTGGGTGATGGTGTGGGTGTGGGTGTGGGTGTGTGTGTGTGTGTGTGGGTGTGTGTGTGTGTGGGTGTGGGTGTGGGTGATGGTGTGGGTGTGGGTGTGTGTGGGTATGTGTGATTGACTGGATGTGCGATGCAATGAGTTGAAATAGTTAAACAGTATACTTGTCCGCCTCTTAAGATACGGTTAAGTATTCACAGTGTCCATACAGTCGTCTATGATACACACTTACCCCGAACATTAACAGCGTCTTTGAAATATATTACAGAAACTGAAAACGAAAACCTGCATCTCAGTAGATAAACACAACTCCATGATGTGTATATGACTATACTTGACAACTGTTACATCTCAACCCTGCATTTCTGTTCTTTCTGAAACCTGTACCGAGAATCTGACACAGGTATTGTTCTTCATTAACAAGATCTCATATAGCATCCTCGGACCTGCAACTACAACAAGCCACAATTGTAAATGTCGCTGTTGTTGTTGATGTTGTTGTTGTTATTGTAGTTGATATTGTTGTTGTTGTTGTAGAAACCACGGATCCTTGAATTAATTTAACTTTTGATCATTTCTAATTGGTGGCGTTTACAGTGGCTCTAATTACATCTCCAGGCGTACTTGAGAATCTGGGCAGGGGTACCTCTGGGCTGTAGTTCAATGCGCGGCTTCTCAGTGAACCCACCACTATGGAGATTACATTGTCGATCATCACTGGCCAGACTGCTGTTTCCAAGACTGTTTTCAAGGATCATGATCAAGAGATTGCGTCTTGATCAATATGTTTCACCTGACCTTGACGTGAGATGGCGTCTTGATCAGTATGTTTCACCTGACCTTGACGTGAGATGGCGTCTTGATGAGTATGTTTCACCTGACCTTGACGTGAGATGTGTTTTGATCAGTATGTTTTTCCTGACCTTGACGGGAGATGGCGTTTTGATCAGTATGTTTCACCTGACCTTGACGTGAGATGTGTTTTGATCAGTATGTTTTTCCTGACCTTGACGGGAGATGACGTCTTGATCAGTATGTTTCACCTGACCTTGACGTGAGATGGCGTCTTGATCAATATGTTTCTCCTGACCTTGACATGACCTGGGTCTTGATCAGAATGTTTCACCTGACCGTGACGTGAGATGGGTTTTGATCAGTATGTTTTTTCTGACCTTGATGTGAGATGGCGTATTGATCAGTATATTTCACTTGATCTTGACGTGAGATGGATCCTGACCAGTATATTTTATCTGAAGCCTCAACCATTTTAACAGCCAATGGGGTAGCGTCAGTCATTATAACAGTGTTTGATGTAAGATCATTCATTTTAACAGTGTTTGATGCAGCGTCAACCATTTTCATAGAGTTTGATGTAGCATTATATGATCTTGACCTATAGGGGTACTTGAGTTGAAAATAGTAAGACAACTGTTACCTTTCAAGCACGTGGCTAACATCATTATACATAACCATTGACACGAAACTCTACTGAAAATGCTCGGATACATGCTACCTGAGATACATGCTTACGAGATACATGCTTCCCGAGATACATGCTTCCCGAGATGCATGCTTTCCGAGATACATGCTTCCCGAGATGCATACTTCCCGAGATACATGCTTCCCGAGATGCATGCTTTCCGAGATACATGCTTCCCGAGATGCATACTTCCCGAGATACATGCTTCCCGAGATGCATACTTCCCGAGATACATGCTTCCCGAGATGCATGCTTTCCGATATACATGCGTCCCGAGATGCATACTTCCCGAGATACATGCTTCCCGAGATTCATACTTCCCGAGATACATGCTTCCCGAGATGCATGCTTTCCGAGATACATGCTTCCCAAGACACATGCTTGGCATTCCATAAATGGATAGAGTGACAAATGCAAAATTTCTTAGTCGATCATCGCAAGCGATGACGATCACAACATCAGACAGTTTTGACTTGATGTAACTTGGGCTGTATTTAGGTTATAGGGAGGAAGAGACTGCGCTGGTCATCAGAGTATCTCTCTGGTCCCGGACTACCTTGGACAAGTGTTAAGACATATGTCAAGACAACTGATGGTAAAACAGGATACATGCACTTTGGTCCAATCTCACTTGAGAATAAGGGTCTGAGAAACTTGCAGGATCCGATCACCTACCATTTCCGTTCATCGTTTTGAGAGGCAAATGCGCTATCTCTCGACCACAGCGACCCACAGGTCTCCAAAGTATGTACACATAGTTAGCGCAGACTACGATGGCTTGGTCATATTTGATACATGGAAAACTGTCTCAAACCTAAACATATTTTATTAGGACATCAGACTTATGGAAAAAAAATCATTCAGCCGACAACATCTAAAGTTCAAGTGAAGACGTGTTTGATATTCTGGAAAGATAAAACTGCAGACCGACCTAAGTGTGTGTGTGTTGGGGGGGGGGGGGGGGGGGGGTTACACTCAGCCAGGACGAAACGTAACTTCTGCAACGCGGGGACGTGAAAAGACAAGCTCTGTAAATAAAAGGGAAAACAGAACTGTAGAGAATTACAACTTCAAAGTCGCATTATCTTATAGTTAGCCATAACTGAGAATGGGCCACTGCTACTCTAACCGGGTGGAATGTGTTTGTTGCCTTATGATTTATTTGCAGCGAACAAACGAAGCAGTGAGTTATCTGAACGTAAAGTTAGTTGCCTATGGCAGGTGATGGTTGCGACACCATCAGCCAGTATTTGTCTTGATTATGTAACTTGCGCTGTTTTGGGATTACAGTGTGGACGAGCTGGTCATCAACCTCACTCTCTGGTCCAGAACTACCTCAGGCCAGCGGCGAGACTTAAGTCAAGACGACTGGAGGTAGTTCAGTATACAGGCAGTCTGGTCCCACCTCTTTTGAAACCTGTGGGGTCTCTTGAAACCTGCGAGGCTCGAACCTACACTGTTTCTTTTCATCGCTTTGAGAAACTTTGTTCACAGATGCATTAGATGTCTCAATCTCCATTTTTGAACTGGAAGCTATTGGCTGGAAAACTAAAAACACGCTATTTGCTTCCATATTTATGATATTATCAATATATTGATTCTTCTAACATTATCATTGATTATCATATCGATCTTAATTCTCTCATCCACTCATCTTTCCGTTTCCCCCCAATAATGGGCTGCAACTGTTGCACACAAATGATTTCCTATGTCGTCCTGTGTTTCAGCTTCCCTTCTTTCCTAATATCCGCCACCCCTATCATTCAATAATCATGGACTGCTATATTCTGATGTCTGTAATAATCTTCCTGCGTGCATACGAGTCTCCGGTGGCGTTCTCATTTGTGAATATGTGCATTATTATCATGTGGCATGCCTCGCAGCATTGATAGTCAATTTCCTCCACAACTATATGTTCATTGAGCATTTCAGAGCGTCACGTATTCTTGTTTTCAGTCATTTGAGCAATCCTGAATTTCACGTTTCTTCTCTCAATATCTGAGAATTATCGACGATGAAGAAATGTTATGATCTCATCTTTTGAATATGTCAGCAATTCATACGTTCTTTGTTTTTAGCCATTTGAACATTTTTTACATTTCCATGTAGTTTATTTAAGTCATTTGAACATTTCAGCACTTCATTGTATCTATGTTTTCAGTAATTTAATATATTTCGTATCTTCGTTCCGTTCTTTGTTTCCTGTCATTTGAATATTTTAGTAATGTATGTGTTCTTTGCTGTTAGTCATATGAACATTTCAAAGCTATACAAGTTCTTTGTTCTCAGTGATTTGACAATTTTAGAGATGTATGTGTTCATACGATATTCTTCTTTTCGTTTTGTTTCCATCAGGTGTGGTAGCTAAGCCAATGCCCATACATTCAAAACAGAAACTAGAAGTTGAAAACAAATAATTTTAAAAAAATTACTTTATATTAATTGTAATTGATCAAGTTCTCGTGCTTGTTGAAAGACCTCATCAATTTGATCCATCGGATAAACTAAAAACTGCAGTTGATATAATTTTAATTTCCAGACAAAAGTTGGTCGCGTAGTGGCTTGTACAAACATTTGTGCAAGTTTGAAGAAAGTGGTTCAGTTAGATGCCTTGGGAAACCGATGTACACACTGACGTGGGCATTGCTGGTGTCCAACAGTTGTTGTTGGGCCAGGAAAACAACCTCAAACTCATCGTTCACACAAGGGGATTATCGAAGGGTTCAACAAGTCGTAGTCATTTTTTCAAGATAATATCAAATAAGATTTGAAACATTAAATGATATTTTTAAAAGCGAGAGCGTTTGGAGTAGTGGAAGCTAACAAAGTGACAAGGCTGCAGCGCGTGCGATTGCTACGAAACATATTCAGCGCACATGGTACATTTCATTTGGTTACTGATGAAAATGTATTCACTTATGCTTCACCGCGCTGCAATCAAAATGATTGATTGCGCGCCAAAATTGGAACGTGCGAACGTGACATTGATTGAAAAAGATTTGCATGCAACCAAGTTTCAGCAAATCGGTTAAGGTCTCTGTTGACGTGTCTAGCTTGTATCGAACGCGTCCACTTCATCGAGCAAGGGATGAATATGCATGCGATGGACATGTTCTGCTCAGTAACATCGTCTTGGAGATACCTGAACATTTTCTGACTTGTTTGACTTTCAACAAGATGGCGCACCGGCTGACGAGCTCGAGAAACTGTTCAATTCCTTCAACGTGAGACTCCTGCTTTTATACTTGTAGCTCCAACACTTTGACCACCGAAAAGTCTTGACCTAATTCTTGTCGACTACGCAATCGTGGGCTTAATAGTTGCGTGTATTGCTCAAAGGTAGAGACGTCGTAAGTTTAAACAGCTAATTGTGGACTCCTGGAAGGGGCTCCATCAAACTGCTATAGAGACAGCAATCGATCAATGGAACAAGCGACTAGGAAATGTTTTCTGTAAAAGTAGGAAACTTAGAACACGAAATCAAAACGCCTACATCTTTCTTAGTTAACAATGTTCAGCTGTACGTATTTAATTTAAATTGTAGTTTGTTTTGTTGTTGTTGTTTGCGTTCGCCTTATTTCTCTATTCCTCAAGGCGGTGTGCGTTGCACTGTGGTTTTTATTTTGCGCCTGTCGGCCACAGCATCTGAGTTCATCCTGCATTTTCTAAGGGTTTGCTTCCGCGAGGTAACGGCCGGTTGGGAAATTGTATTTGCACCTTTTGTTCCTACTCATGTTGTTGTTATCCCATAGCTGCTCAGCAAGTCTTGACAGTTCACTGCCATTCTTATATAAATACAGTTTTACTTCAGCTGTTTCACTGCTCTGTACAGTGTATTGACAATTGTCGGTATTGCTTGTAAGAATCTTTTTCCTTGAACAATTCATTACTTCAGATGTTCATTGTTTACGTTGAACAATTCATTATTACAGATGTGCATTGTTTACGTTGAACAATTCATTATTACAGATGTTCATTTTCTTTGAACAATTCCCTAATACAGTTGTTCATTGTTTTTCTATGAACAATTCACTAAAACAGATGTTCATTTTTCACCCTTGAACAAATGACCACTTCAGATGTTCATTGTTTTGTCATCCTGTGATTCATACCACATATTTATGTTAAATCTGTATCGGCTTCTTTTATCCTCGATTACTCCTGCTCTCACAAAACTTTCTTTGTGTTTCTTTCTAAGTTAGTGTCAAATAGATTATGTTTGTCTTTCTTTTTATAAAAGTCAACAATGTTGTATTCTTTCCTGTCCATGATTCACATACATAACGCATTATTTGTTCTACCAAACGCTTCAAGACACACGATCTCTTTTCTGACGATAAGATCGAAACTTGTTGAGGCCGAAAATGCAAAAAGGATGACCTAGCAGCAGCTAGAGACTCGTGGCTGGCTACTCGCATCAGAGGCAGCGAAAAATAGCTTCACAAGACCCTACTCCACCTCCACACGACAGCCATGGAAACAAACAGCTTGGCTGAGAGAGTAGGGATAGAAAAGGGAAGACAAATCTAATTCAAAAATTACCAAGATGTAACCTGTGCCTGACAAATAGTCTCCCTTTAAATAAGTACAAAACGTCACAACACCCTTTTTAGGACAAACACCGAATAGTTAGAAGAACAAAAGGAAAAATAATAATAAGAAGAAGAAGAAGAAGAAGAATAAAATGAGAAAACAGAACAAGACCAAGAACAGGAACAAGGGCAAGAAAAAGGAGCAATAAAGAACAAGAAGAATTTTTGTTTTTTTATTTCGCTGGCCAGAAGCCTCATTTAGCTTGCGCAATGGTGTTCTATAAGCCTTGGTACAAATACATGCCTTTTGACCAGTTCATCATTTGAGATTTTGTGTCTATTTATCCAAGTCAGGACAAATCAGATATTTCGTCTGACCCAGACTAGGCTCTTGTCTGATATTTCCTATTGTCACTAAGTTTTCTATCTCCTTCTGTCTTATCGTTCGATTAATCAACTTGCCGGTGTAGTTATCTCTCTTGGGAATTTAGATAATAATGGTAGCAATTCTGTAGCTTTCCTTCCCAGAAACCATACATATTCTGCTTTGTTTCTGAGCATACGTTGACCATACACACCCGGTGCCGTACAATGCCAAGAAGCGCTCCTTCCTGAATTTATGTCCTAATTCATGTTTTGTTTTTCCTTTGGTTACCAGCGATTTGTAAACAATATTTTTTTATAATATAGCTTCATTACATTTCTTACCTGTAGTAAAGTAAAGTAAAGTCACCCATAGCATTACTGTCGTAGGGGCATGAGGTGTTAGCGATCTCACATTTCAAAGGCTCGGGTATATGAGAGCAGGTGGCCATCTTTTCTCCCTCGCCGCTTTTACTTCCTGGACTGAACCGGTACCCATTTAAAGCTGGGCCGACCCGGGACCCGTTGCGGTCCGAAAAAAACATTACCGACTCAACTGGGGAATGAACCCGGGACCACTCAGAGGCGAAGCCAGAACGCTAACCACTGCGTTACGCGTCTTCCTTTACCTGTCCACGGTTGTATTTTTCTCGAAGACCAAATTTTGGAAGACAAGCCTTTCTCTGATTACTAATTGTCTATTTTTCATGTTCATAAAGTAATTTTGGTTTTACAAATCATTCCAAGACTATATTTATTTTGTCCTATTTCAGGTACATTCTGCTTATTTTGGTTTCTTTAAATCAATTTAAGCTGGTGCTGTTATCAAGTCTATGGTGTTTTTTAAAATTATGTTGTGCATTCTCGTTCTTCTGTTATGATGGTTCAAATTTATTATAATTTCTTTGTTTGAAAATAGTTTCTTTTACCTTCATCTCGCTTTTAAGCTTGTGATATTATGTATGTACATTATCAAATAATAACCTGACTAACGCACCATTACCAAGATAAATAAACAAACAAAAACACGGAAACTTCATAGACAGTGTCATTTGTCAAGATCAATTGGATTATCAAATACGATCGATTAGAAAAAAATAGATCAAATCGACAGTTGTATTAAAGGACAATTGTAGATAAAAACATATTTAGGAGAATGACCTCACAGGACAAAAACAAAACACACCTATGTTACGACCAGCAGACCTTCGACAGAACAAACAAAAACAACTAACAAATCACAACAAAAAAAGAAAACAATGTTACATTAGCTGTTTAAGTCAGCTGCCATCCCTGAATTGGCCAGAAAAGTGTGAGGCACGGTATCCTTGCTAGGACGAAGATGGGACCACACATCAAATGGACAATATGATTATAATTAGACAAAAACAGACGAGAACATGAACAAACACACGCATAAAACAACAGAAAGAAGACTAAGAAACAACAAGAGACTTAAAGATATAGAGGGAAAGTAAAAATTAAACGATTCACGAAGCCACATATATATATCATCATCATCATGTAGCCTGTCCTTTGTAGAACGTCGCTCCCATCACAGTCTGTCTGAAAGAAACTCGTTCCCTTGCCAAAACACTAGCCTCCGCCACTGTCATACTCGGGCATTACTGGATATCTTGGTGCCAACGTCTTCTTGGTCTACCCCTTCCTCTTTTGCCTGGCACCATACCTTCCATCACCGTCTTCTCAAGACCATTGTGTCTCTTGATGTGACCAAAGTACTTGCATTTTCTAGCCAAAATGGAATTGATAAACCAGTTCTCTTCTATGCTCAACTCTTGCCGAATGTCTGCATTTGGTTTTTTTTCTCTGTCCAAAGTATTCTGAGAATATTTATGTTATATATGTTACTTATGTTATTTATTTAAATATATACATATATATATATATATATATATATATATGTATATATATATATATATATATATATATATATATATACGAGGCGTGTTCAAATAAAACCGGACCTAACTTCATCAAATGAACATACGTACGGTGCGTATGATGACGTCACTGTATGTGTAAACAGCACATATCAACCGTCAAGTTTGCAAAATTTCATTATCCTCCGACTCATAGTTTCCTCAGCAGACCGTTTAAAACATGGCGGGGGTAATATGGATTCCGTCCAGAGTTGATCAGCGAGCAGTGATTTGGATCTTACTGCTGATGGATGTCGACCAGTTGACATTCGTAGCAGAATGCAGGCAGTGTATGGTGACAAATGTGTGTCGAAGACAACAGTGACGAACTGAAAAACGATGTTTAAAGAAGGACGTGAGTTAACGAAAGATCGTCCGAGACCATGTCAGGCGCATATCGTTGCGTCAGATGTCATCGCCTAAATTGATGCAGCAATTCGGGTTTACCGTCTCCGGAGCTTACGTTCGCTATCAGAGGAATTTGCTTGTCGCTAGGGACAAATGGTGGTTAGCAAGAAACTGATGTATCGAAACGTGTTCACAATGGGATCCGTTGGCATCCCATGTAAAATCCATTTTAGTTCTTTTATCTTGCCATCGAATTTCCTTAGGTATCTAATTGAATTTTAGTTGCATTTTAAGCTCATCGTCAAGAATTAGTAGTATTATATTGCATTCCACTTTTTTGTGAAGAAATTAATATTGAAGTTGTGTCTTCCGACGAGCTACTTCGAAAGCATTTGTCAAGAATGTTTTCATTAATCAAGAACGAAAGTCAGAGGCGCGAAGACGATCAGATACCGTCGTAGTTCTGACCATAAACGATGCCGACTAGCGATCCGCAGGAGTTGCTTCGATGACTCTGCGGGCAGCTTCCGGGAAAACAAAGTGTTTGGGTTCCGGGGGAAGTATGGTTGCAAAGCTGAAACTTAAAGGAATTGACGGAAGGGCACCACCAGGAGTGGAGCCTGCGGCTTAATTTGACTCAACACGGCCAACACTGAAATGATTGACATGCCGAGACCACTTTTCTGGGGTCTAATATGGAACTGGTGCTGGATTTAGACCCTAAGAAATCTGGGGTTATGCCCCATGTGGCTCGGTTGGTCTGCATCGAGTGTTCTGACAAAGGAATTGACGGAAGAGCACTATCAGGAGTGGAGCCTGAGGCTTAAATTAACTTAACACGCCAATACTGTAGAATGACTGTCAAAAAGAGAGCACCTTCGTGGGGTCTAATAGTGAACATGTGCTGGAATTAGACCCTCGAAAATCTGGGGCTATACTCTAAGTAACTTGATTGTCTCGCTAAAGGAATTGACGGAAGGGCACCACCAGGAGTGGAACCTGCGGCTTTATTTGACTGAACACGCCAATACTGTACAACGACTGACAAATCGAGAGCACTACCGTTTGGGTCTAATAATGAACGTACGCTGGTATTAGACTCAAGGAAGACAAGTCAGCTCTCTAACACTCTAATGAAAGAACGCTACGGAAATCGTGTTTAACTCCGCAGAAACCGCAGATTTCAAATACCTGGTCATTGACAAACAAAAGCCCTCAATAAATTCGTCTGACCAAATAGGGAACGGGTGCTGGAAATAGACCATCTGAAGACAGGTCAGTTTTACCCTACTAATGACAGGGCGTTGCTACGGAAAACCAGTTCACGTACCAGGCTGATAAGCCAATGGCGCAAGGCTACCATGTGGGGGATTACGGCCGAACCCTTGTAAGCCGCAATCCCGCCCAAAATCTCAGCACCACTGCAATGGGAGGCTCCTACATGCTCGGGACCTGGGGCTTGCGCCCCAGCCCTATCCGGTAGAGCCGCAGCAAGAGGTCCTTGCTGTCCGCCGATCAAAGCGGGCGGACAACTGCTTGATACTCACCTTATACGGCGATGGGGTGCGAAACCACCAACCAAAGACTTAGTACCTGGTCGGGGTGTCGAAAACAGTAGATCAGCCACCTCACTGTGAACTGTCGAGACTCAACCAATGACCATGAGAGCTGTCCGCACACCAGGCGAACAACATCTCTGTGACATTACCAGGCTTGTCCTCTGGCTAAATGCACTTCGCCTACGATATCTACCTCTGTACGTCATCAGCCATATAACTATCATGCTGGACGCAGAAGAGTGCAAATGCTACGTTTCTGGCAGGACGTGACGATCCTGGGATACAGACACACTGGACTGCCTCTCTTCCGGGTAAACCAGTTCATCTCATATATCATCTCACATATCATCATTGCACCCTATAGACACGAGTAGTGAAGACTCGATAGTCTGGTAAGACAACTTCCATAAGAGAGACAACTCTGATCATAAACAACTGCTGCCTTGCAGATAGGCTGGGGACAGCCAAAGGCTAAGGAGAGCATCCCTACAGAAACGCCTGTTGAAATCGGATGCACGGGGCCGCAAACCTAACAGAACAGTGCAACGTAAATCGCAGCATGATGACAGTACAACCTATTAGAAAAACGCATGGTGCTCATCCTGCGGAGTCCCGCCATGCAGCGATAGTGCCGGGCCTTACGCCTCGAAGGGGCCCACCATTGACTACTGGTGGTCACCCACCCATGTGTCGTGGAGTCAAGGCACATGGCTATGGGGCAACTTCTATTGACCAAAACCTCAAGACCCTCAAAATACTACAGTAGAATGCGGAGGGAGTCATTAACAAAAAACTTTCCCTAACACATCACCTGCATGAAGGTAAGATTGACGTGGCATGTATCCAGGAAACGCACCTCAACAATAATCATAAATTCTCATTCAGAGGATACCAGACCTTCCGTCTAGATAGAGAAGGCCACAAAGGAGGGGTCCTGATACTGACCAGAAACTGCATACCGAGTAGCGCGGTATCTGTCAATCACACCGGACAAGCAGAAATTGTAGGAGTTGACATAATGGCTCAAGAGACGAAGCTCCGCATTTTCAATCTGTACGGACCACCAAATAGAGACCTATCGCTCTCGAGTATGGAGGTCAGAGACTCCAACTGCATAGTAGTTAGAGATTTCAACAGCCACTCGGAGAGATGGGGATACTCTGACACAGACAGCAGAGGTGACGAAGTGGAAGATTGGGAGATAGATGCAAATCTCTCCCTAATCAATAGGCCGGAGGATAGCCCAAGCTTCTATTCAAGAACATGGCATACCACCTCGACTCCAGATTTGGCCTTCTCCACACAGGACATACACCATAAAATAGACCGCCAGGTGCTAAACCAACTGGCAGGTAGCGACCACAGGCCGATCAGGCTAACCATTGACATGGAAGTAGGCCCACAGGAAACAAAACCACTCCCATGTTGGAATTACAAACGAGCCGACTGGGACAGATTTGCAATCCTGAAAGATGGGCTGTGTGAAACCATCAACACACGAAACACCAAAATGAAGCCCATGGTAGAGAGCCTAAGCAAGGCAATAATGCAAGCCGCCACTGAAACCATCCCAAGAGGAGCTAGGAAAAACTATAAGCCCTACTGGAATGATGAGTTGCAATTAGTGGAAGATGCAGTAAAAAATGCTAGGAACATGACAGAGCGAGAAAAATCCATGGAGGCAAACATCGCCCTGAAAGCCGCCGCGGCGAAGTACAAACACACTCTCAAGCAAACAGCAAGAGAAAGCTGGAAAAATAAAACGGAAAGTCTAAACCTGGACAAAGACGGGAACAAGCTATGGAAGCTAGTCAGAGCCATGAACGACGAAACCTCGTCAAATAAACAAATTACTATCAAGCAGGGCGAGAACTTGATCACAGGTAAGAAAGCCGCAAACGCCTTTGTCGATCACTATGCCAGAGCAAACCACATCGAGGTCCCTGCAGATAAGCATACAGACATTAGCGAAGAGCTAAAGGGACACGAAAACATGAATACGGCACCTGAAGAGCACATGATGGCCAAACTAACAATGCGCGAAATGGAAGAGGCTATGAGAACACTAAAGAAAAGGAAATCTCCCGGAAAGGACGGGATAACAAACGAAATGCTGATGGGGCTGGGCCAAACAGCGAAGAAGAAACTGCTATCGGTCCTGAACCAAAGCTGGAAAAGGGGAATTGTACCACAGGCATGGAAAGACGCAATACTGGTACCAGTACCAAAAACAGGAAAGGACAAAACAGATCCAAATGGATACAGGCCCATAAGCCTACTGAGCTGTGTCGGCAAGCTCATGGAACGGATGATAAACACCAGACTGATGTAGCATCTGGAAGAAAAACGAATACTAATTCCACAGCAAGTCGGCTTTAGACAGCACAGATCCACTGAGGACCAGGTCATCCTCATAGCCCAGGAAATAGAAGATGCCTTCCAGGCACAGAAACACGCAGTAGCGGTTTGGGTGGACCTGGAAAATGCATTTGACAAAGTCTGGAAAGATGGACTTAGAGTCAAGCTAAGAAGAAGTGATGTTTGTGGGAAGATCTACAAGTGGATCAACCACTACCTCAAACAAAGAACGGCCAGAGTCCAAGTACAAGGGCAGATGAGCAAAAAGGTGACACTCGAGCAGGGAGTACCCCAAGGTGGAGTACTGTCACCCACACTCTTCCTGATATATATAAACGATATTACAGAGAATATACCAAGAAGAGTCCATAGCTCAATGTTTGCAGACGATCTGGCTATGTGGACCTCTGAAAAAAATCTCACCATAGCAAGTAATCGGATACAGACGGCCCTAACATCGCTGGAAGAGTGGGCGAACTCATGGCTGGTCAAAATAAACGAGGAGAAAACCACATGCACAATATTCTCGCTTTCATTAAAACCCCAAAGTACCAAATTAAGTCTAAAGGGCAAATTCCTGCAGCCAAACGACAACCCAACCTATCTGGGAGTCACATTTGATCGGCGCATGACATGGAAAAGTCAGATTGAGAGAAACCGAATGAAAGCCAGAGAAAGAATGGCAATCATGAGGAAACTTGCTGGCACAAGCTGGGGAGCAGACGAAGGCATACTAAAGAAACTGTACACTGGAAGAGTGAGACCAGTTCTCGAGTAAGGCATTGCGGCATGAACAACAGCAGCGAAGGCGAACTTCGATAAAGTTAACAAACCAAGCCATGAGAATTATAACAGGTGGCATGAACGTGGAATTCAACGCCAATTGTAGAACTTGAAAAGATTACAAAACTGCAATCCATGACCGATAGAAGAGACTGCAGAGCCCAGCTTCAGTCAGAGAAACTCCGAAGACTGACCGACCATCCAATGCACCAGAGACTAAACAATTTGGGAAATGGGAAACTAAAGCGGAGAAACTTTGCAGAAATAGCCAAAGCAAAGATGCACGAAGATCCCATAAACGCACTAACAACACCAAAACCCATCACTACTGTACGAAAACCTACTTGGAGGCAGGATATATTTCCAGAGGTGGTAGAAAATATACCAGGTATTGCAAACAAAAACTGCCAGACTGAAAAAGAAAGCAGAGATACTACCCTAAGCTTCATAACGAAAAGCTACCCAAGCATGGACTGGACCCATGCATACACCGACGGTTATGTAACAAACACAACACAGAAAGGAGGGGCAGGAGCATTCCTGAACCTACCAAATGGCAGAAAAATAACACTGTCATTCGCTACTGGTAAGTACACAAGCAATTTCAGAGCGGAGGCAGAGGCACTGAGGGCGGCAGTGGAAGAAATGGTGACACACAGTGAAAATGAGAGCCATATAGTCCTGCTGACAGATGCTCTCGCCGTAGTCACAGCGCTAAAAAGCCAGAAAAACACTGAGCTTAATGACTTAAGAGCAGCACTATGCAAACTGTGCCAGCAGTCCGCACCAAAAATGGTAGTGGTACAGTGGGTCCCATCACACTGCAACATCCAAGGCAACGAGGAGGCAGACAGACTGGCAAAAGAAGGTGCAAGACTACCACAAACAGATACCAGTATGACGTACGAAGAGTCAAAACGGCTTATCAAAGCCGGATACATGACCAAATGGGAAACCGAACATACTGGTTACACCAAAAACGATGCCTATTACCAGTTGAACCGAAGAGAGCAGGTCGTTGTCTTCAGACTTCGCACTGGCCACAATTGACTGAGGTACCACCTATTCAACAAATTGAAGATAGGGTGTACCGACGAATGCCCGTGCGGTATTGGTAAAATGACCGCTGAACATCTGCTGCAGAACTGCCCGACATACGAGGATCAGAGAGAGCAGATGTGGCCATTACCAGTGGAACTGCAAGACAAGCTCTATGGCAGTGGCGACAGCCTCAGGATGACCGCCGCTTTTTTCGAAAAAATAATGGTTACTGTCTGACTGCGTACGCAGAAGAAGAAGAAGAAGTGTCTTCCTTTGACCATAATTATTTACTAACTTAGGTAAAGTCTCCATATTTTTTTAGAAGCTCAGTAACCATCAGATCTCTCTCTTGTGCTTTGTTATCCAGTATTGTTCAAATGCCTTATTAAATACTTCTCTGGTTACAGTGATCTCTCTTTTCTGAGAGGCATGTAATTGAAGGGTTTCTTTGTCTGACCTGCGTACCCCTCATCATACAATACCTTACTATATATCCAAATTTCTCGTTGTTGCTCTCTTTGTCTGTTATCGGTTTCCCATTCTTATCATTAATCATTCGTGATTGTGTCCTTATCTTTTATTAAAGAAGTATTTTACGTTCTTGTTTACTGGTTCGAATTTCTTAGTTCTCTACACACCTTCACTTTTCTCTCATCAGTCTATAATAATTGTTCTCGTGCCATCTTACATTCTCGTTTTTTGTTAAATCAAATCCCGATCTAATTCATACTTGACATTTGTATACTTAGCAATGGATTTCTGTGTATTACTATTCTTATATTTGCATCTTTCCTACAATGTGCTCTTATATTTGCATCTTTCCTCCAATGTGCTTAACATTTTAGTTGTCACCCATGTTATTTTTCTCCTCTTCTCGCATACTCAACATTATCTCTGCTGCCTCTTTTGCAGCCTCTTTTATACTCTGTAACTGTTGCTTGATATTTTCATTTACTTGTAATTTCACTGGGGCACTATTCACTCATTTTTGGGATGTTAAAATTCCTTTCTCCAACTCAGTTATAGCACTAAAATTCCACTTCATTGTTGTGATTTTTCATGGTTTCTTCCATTTTATTTAACATTTGTTTATTACGCTAACTATGATCAGTATCATCCTCCGTACCCGCTAAATATATCTATTCTTTTACTTATTTTCCATATATTGTTTTCACCATTATGAAATCTACTTGATATTTCTCCAGATTCTCTGGACTTTTCCATCTACATCCAACATTCAGGATTTTTTTATTTTTGTATTGGCCTTCTCTTTATTTCTCGAATCCCCAAAGGCGGTGCGCGTTGCACTGCGTTTTTATTTTGCGCCTGTCGGCCCAGTACATCCGACTTCATCATGCATTTTATGTAAGGGTCTGCTTCCTTCTGCATTTTTTAAGGGTTTGCTTCCCCGGGGTGACGGCCGGTGCTGTGATGGGGGTCGAACCGAGCACCTTCTGGTTGTGAGCTGTGTCACTTAACCACTAGGCCACACCGTCCCCTTTATTTAGGATTTGATTCCATGTGTTTGTTATCTTGTAGTTTCTTGATGGTTAAATGTTGTTAGCCCTTGTCCTTTTTCGTTCCTAGTACCAGATAATTATTCCCAACTATCTCCTCTTCCTAGCCCATTCCAACTAGCACATGCCAATCTTCCATTATCACGACATTATCTGTTGCTTTTGTTTTCCTCAGTATTTGCTGTGCATTTTTTCTACCTACTCCTCATTGTGTGATGTTGTGGACATACATATTTGTATTATAACTGTGTCGACTGGATTCGAAGCCATTCTTAATGCCCTTAATGTGTGCGTGTGTATGGTTACCTCTCCCAGCGCAGCTGTTGACTGTTATTCCAATATGCAGGCCACTCCTCTCTGTCACCTGACACTTCATGAGTGTGTCACATTATGTTCCTCGTTATGCTATTCATTATCGTCACCCATTGCGTCTCACAGCCCAAGTATATTTATTGTTAACCGGTTCATCTTCATGTTGATGTTCTCTAACTTTCCCGTCCTCGTCAATGAATGAATGCCTCATGAAGCTCGGCTTAAACAATGATTTCACATGATGATCACCAGAGAAGCATTGCCTCCTTTCTTGCCGGGCACGATACTTCAATCATCCGAGTTCCCGTATTTGCGTGTAAGATGATTTGTAAGTGTTTAAATACCATTGACCTTTCTTGGAATGTAAAGTTGTGGTTTTCTTTTTGCCTTTCAAGTCCATCTGGTTGGTTTGTAACCTTCGCCTTTTAGACAGCCATTTCTGTCTCACAAAAAAGTGAGTGTTCATCCGCAAAGTTGTTCACTTATACCAGTGTATACTCAGCCCCCTAATATGCATTAGCCGCACCCAGTGCACTGCCCTTTCTCCGTGTATAGCAGAGGCTGTTAGGAGTTTCCCTTCATCAAGTTGAGACTCTTTAGCATTTATGCAGTAAATCAGTAATAACACGAGCGCGGGGGAAGGTGCGTTAAGCTCTTGTGGTATAACGTCTTGTCACATAACCTGAAGTAATGGCAGGGCTATACGCTGAAAATATCATATATTTAGATAATGCATGTCAGATGTATTTTGACTCTTCTTTCAGCATCAGCATGTCACCTGAATGGATTGGTAAGCATTTCATCTCGATGGAATGGCCACCATGTCACCTGGATGAATTGGCCAGCATGTCACCTATAAGGATTGACCAGCATATAACCTGGATGGATTGGCCAGCATGTCACCTGTATGCATTGGCCAGCATGTCACCTGGATGGATTAGTCAGTATGTTATCTGGATGGATTGACCTGCAAGTAACCCTGATTAATTGACCAGCATGTCGCCTGGATGGATTGACCATCATGTCACCTGGGTAGCTGGTCATCATGTAACCTGGATGGATTGGCTAGCATGTCACCTGGATGGATTCGTCATCATGCCACCTGGATGGGTTGGCCAGCCTGTCACCTGGATGGATTGGTCAGCATGTCATCTTGACGGATTTGCCATCATGTAACCTGGATGGATTGGTTAGCATGTCTCCTTGGCGGATTGACCATCATGTAACCTAGATGGATTGGTCAGCATGTCACTTGGATGAATGTTTCATCATTATACCTGGATGGATTGACCAGCATGTCGCCTGGATCGATTTGAAAGTATATAACCTGGATGTTCTAGTCAGCATGTCACCAGGATGAACTGGCCAGCATATCAAATGGAGGTATTGGCCAGCACTCTCACTTGATTTTAACCACATAATCAGTAGCAGCAGGTACGTCTGAATTTCATTGGGAAGAATCTGTCCAATTATCTAGTAATTGCTCATATACAAGTTCGATGTCACAAAAGAAACTGTCACACGAATATGTCCAAAGGACTGAAGAACAACTTTATCAAACATGACTGATTTATTTTGTTTATTATGTAAATTTGGTGGAATTTGATTTTCATATCACCATTGTTTTTAGTATATTAGTGACTTCTGATTTTTTAAATTAAATTATATTTCTTTTAAATGTAATAAATTAATCCACTATGTAACATGTTTCATATTTTATAAATTATAAAATTTCATTTTTGCCGAAGAAATGGCGGTGCAGAGGAAAGGAGTTCTGCGTAACGATTTTCATCTAAACTGATTTACAAGTATGGAATATGATTTAATTAGATTGTTGAAGAATTGCGATGCATGTCAAAAATGTATTCGTATTTTTGTGACTATAAATGTGCCACAAACACTGGCATCAAAGTGAAAATGAACTACTTTAGGACCGGCTTCCTGTGAAGGACAACAAACCAGGAATAGGAAATGAAATACATTTATAGACATATAGAAGACAAGGTGAATATTAGATGTACGTGATTTCAGGCATGGCTCATTATTCCCGCGACTTGGAGAATATAGATAATAATAAACACTTAGCTCGTCTGCACCGCAGCAGATCAGACAATTGTAGGGTGGCTACATTCTGCTGACGTCATTTGTACCGGAACAGAGAGATGTCAGTGCCATCTGGCATTCAGTACTATTTCATGGACATATAGAATCGGTTTTTTAAACATAATTATCTTTCCGTATACCTTTATCGTCATGTAAAGTGCCTCTTGGCATTGAAGACTATCTGTATCAATTATCATATGTACGTTGGGCATTACATAACTTCATATATATTTTATGTCTGATTATCCAGAAGGTCGTGCCATTCTACATCGTTCTTCTGTCTTTCTCTGCCTTATTTCCATTTAAATGTTCCGTTGTTACTTTGTTGTCTAGACTTCAAATCTAAGTAAGTGTCCAGGGAACATGCTTGTCGTGGTGTTGTCAAATTTACTAGTGATCGTTTTATATTGGTTTGTGTGTGTGTGTGTGTTGGTGTGCGTGCGAGTGCGCGTGAACGTGCGCGCAGGTAGACATGTGTGTGTGTGCGTGCGTGCGTGCGCGTTCGCGTGCGTGCGCGCGCGCTGTGCGCTGTGCGCGTGTGTGTGTGTGTGTGTGTGCGTGTGTGTGTGTGATATATAGCTTCATTGCACTTCTTGGATGTCAATGTGAAGACAGCTGAAATAACAGTTGTATGTTTCCATTTACTCATGTATGTACCCTAAGACACCGTATAGGACATCATTATGTTACCCTTGACTAATTTCTGTACCCTAAGATAGCTTATATGACACCATTATGTTGTCCGAGACTACTTTCTGTACCCTAAGACAACGTATATGACATCATTATGTTGTCCAAGACTAATTTCTGTAACCTCTAAGATAGCTAATATGACAGTATAATGTTTTCCTTGACTAACGTGGTACCCTAGATCTTAAGACGGCTGATTGGATACCATGGCGTTCTCTATGACTGATCGCTGCAGTCAAGTGTGGAAAACCACTATATAGTATAGCATTGTGCTCTCTCTCCTTCTCTCTCTTTCTCTCTCTCTCCCTCTCTCTCTCTCTGGTTGGCCTCTACACCCCAGGGTAGAATACAGCTAATAATATGGAGCTCTCTAACTTACTCATTCTCTCTTGCAAACCCCCACATGTCAGGTTGTAAGTCAGCTGATAAGATAGCATGATGATCTCTCTGACTAACCTCTACACTCTAGAAGAACCAATCAACCTGCAGAACAAGAAACAATAATCTTTGTACTCCAAAAAATATAGTAGTAACCTCATAGCAAATTCTGAAGACGAGGATAAAGTGTTAGAGCATTCATTATACTAATTCCCATATTCTTCTGGTGTGGTGGAATGAACACCTTTCTTCCTTGGGGCCTTGTTACTTAACTGTAATGCAAGTCTATTTTTTCTCTATTGGATATATCAGCACGGATCGAGATCTGAAGTAAGACCCTTTGCCTCGTTATACAAGAGATCTATTGACACTCAGAAGCTATGTTATTAACTGGATGGTGGGGGGGGGGGGGGGGATAATCGTTCCTTTGTATTATATTCGCCAGCCATATACAGCCAGTCAAGGGCGGGGAGATCACTCTCCTAACTACCGAACGATTGCCTGCCTTGGGCAACCCGTAAGGACGGAAGTCTGGATTAGAATCTACAGTCCACAGTCCAGGCTAAAAGTAACACATGAGGCATGATACAACCACCTGAAGTCCTCTTCCTACGTCACCCCATTTCGTTTCGACAGCCCAAAGGACACATAGCACATGGTACAACCACCAGACGTCCTTACCCAACCCCACCCCTTACTTCTACAGCCCAGAGTCACACATAGGACATGGTACAATCACATGACGTCCTCTCTCCCCCACTTCTACATCCAAGAGTGACACATAAGACATGGTACAATCACATGACGTCCTCTCTGCCCCACTTCTATAGTACAGAGAAACACATAGGATAAGATACAATCACATGACGTCCTCTCTCCCCCACTTCTACATCCAAGAGTGACACATAGGACATGGTACAATCACATGACGTCCTCTCTACCCCACTTCTACAGTCCAGAGTGACACACAGGACATGGTACAAGCACATGACGTCCTTTCTCTCTCCCATTTCTACAGGCCAGGCTACAAAAAAATGTGTCTAATTTTAACAAGTAAAACGTATTTCCGAGTGTTGAGCCTGTGTCTCTCGTGTATTAGACAGTGTCTTTTCATTGGATTAACAAAAGTAAGTCACTGGCCCAGCCCAAATCAATAATGATTGCTTGTGGTCTGGGATCTCTGAGGAAATCAAAGAACACGACAGACACAAAACAGTCAACCACTTTTTCACAGAATCTTCTCTTATTATTCCATCTACTGTTGTATGTGTCTGATAATGGATACTTATTTTTATATTCTTAGTTCTTAATCGACCTGTACTTCTACATTGGCAGATGATACTGTGCAGGTCCCAGCTCTGGTATGAGCTGGATGTAGCCGGAAGAGAGATTTCCTGCTTAGTGGGCTAAGCTCGAGCAGCTTATTACTCCGCTGCGTTGGGAAAAGTGCCGTGGAGGAAGGTTAACCGTTGTGCAAGTATATCTTAATAGACTCAAACACTAGAGCAAAGTAGACCCGCAGCCTGTTAGGCGCCATCTAAACAAACCGAAGTGCGGGTCTGTAAGGTGTAAACCAACACTTAGGATTCAATTCCTGAAGTACGGGTCTGTAAGTTCCCGAAGTTCACGAAGTTAGATATGAAAGTGCTAGAGACAGAACTTGGGTAGAGATCCAGAGATTCTATGAAACTAGATGCTAGAATCTCTCCGCTGGTAGAAAGATTAATCATAGTTAGTTTAACAACAACAACAAACCCAGAAAAACAACAATACGGCGCTCCTACTTCCTGTAATCATAGTGTCTGTCTTCTCAGTTGGAATGTATCCACCAACATGTATGGCCATGTTCAAGTTTGATACACGATCCTCTGTCAAAAGTGTTCACAATCTTGCAGACCGTTTTCGTGCTAAAACTTTTTTTTTATTGCATTCTTCAATATCTTTGCATAGTTCCGAAATTTAATTGTGTTACATATCTTTTATTTCTAACTCAACTTAACGTCTTTACACTGGTTTAGAAGACTCTGCAGAGTCTGTATGCAACCAGTGTCGTTTACATTTACTTGATTTAACGTAACGTTCTTATACTGGTGTAGAAGACTGCAGAGTCTGTAAACAACCAGTTTCATTTATATTTCCTTTCTCTAAAAGATACGTGCAACCAATCTATTCTTAAATGCATTATTTGTCCCTGCCTCCACTACTTCTTGTGGCAATGTATTCTAAACATACACCACTCTCTGACTATGAAACTGTCTTAATATCTAATCTGAACCTTCCTTTACTTAATTTGTAGCTATGTTCTCTTGTTCTTTTAGGTGTTTGTATTTTGAAAAACTTGTTATGGTCTAATTTAAAACCAACTACACACATCCATTCTATTCTTGAATGCATTAATTGACCATGCCTCCACTATTTCCGGATGTACTGCATTTAAAGCATTCACTCCACTCTGACTGAAAAAATATTTCCTGGTTATATAATCTGGACCTTTCTTCAATTAATGTGTCGCTTATTCTTGTTAGCTGTAGTATTTTTAAAATCATGTTACAGTCTAATTTATCCTTTCACTTGGTTAATTTGATTAACCTGTATTTAAATCATCTCGAAGTATGCTCTTTTCTAGAAACTAGAGCCGGTTTTTCTGAGTCTTTTCTCATAATTATAATTCCGGAATCCCACTATCAGCTTTGTCGCTCTTTTTTTTTTCATTTTTTCCACCGTGTTTATATCTCCTCTACGATAAGGACTCCACAACTGTACACAGTACTGCAATCTAGGTATATTTAATAATCTATACAGTTTGACTAACACTTCTATGCTCCTATGTGTAATATTTCTATTTTTGTCATACCTAACAGTGCATTTGCCCTTTTCACCGCTAATTGGACTTGCTCACTCACTTCTTGGTCCTTTTCTGTTTTAATTTTCTTTTTTTGTTTTTCTTTTTTTCTCCTGAGACGTTTCTACTTAAGGCTTCTTCTTATATCAAATAATGCTCGTGTCATATTATCTAGGATTCCATTTTTTTCTTTGCCTACAAAATATATATTTATCACTATGTATCACAGTGGACATTTCTAGTTGCTAATCTGCAGCAGTGCATTGCGTTATCGTGTCTCTTACCATATCTTCCCATGGGTGAGCGGCAGGTGATTCTCGTAGTTTATAAAAGGTTGAATGGAGAGGAGACTATCGTCCGGTCAGACTATCTCATTCAGGGTCTGTTGAAACATACTGATCACGATCCCTGACTTCAAAGCAGTTCTCCCTGGAAACAGACTATTTCTTGGCAATCTGGAGTACTACGTAAGAAGTTGCACTATGATCCCCGTAGTGATGAGTTTGCTGAGAAACTTCGCATTGCACTACAGTAAACGTCGGGATATTTTTTTATTTTTTTTTTGGCGTTCGCCTTATTTCTCTAATCCCCAAGGCGGTGTGCGTTACACTGTGGTTTTTATTTTGCGCCTGTTGGCCCAGTGCATCCTACTTCAGCATGCATTTTATGTAAGGGTCTGCTTCCTCCTGCATTTTCTAAGGATTTGCTTCCCCGGGGTAACGGCCGGTGCTGTGATGGGCATCGAACCCAGCACCGTCCGGTTGTGAGGCGTGCCACTTAACCACTAGGCCACGCCGTCCCCTAAACCTCGGGATATGAGGAGAGCCAATGAAAGCCACCACCATAAAATATTATTACGAGAACCTAAATAACGAGTATTCAACTACAACAACATTAACAAAAGGTTTAGTCTAGTTCTCATTGGTTCTATCCACTATCTTCAGCTTGGACTAAAAGTTTGGACATCACCAGATAATGATAACTCCCAGCGTTGGCACTAAGGTATTTTATGTATATGGAGCCTGCGTCGCTTATGGGTGGAGCGTCCGTTTCTAACTTCTCGATGTCCTGTCTGCTGCTCCAGATAATTTTGCCTACTTTGACATTGCGTTATCTCTGTACTATTAGTATGTTCTACGAATATACTGTTTTTACTGTACTCACCCCTTTAATGCAGATTAGTTTACATTAGTCTTCCCTGTATTTATATGTAGTGTACATGGCTACACATACCTGTTTTACTTTGATTATGATGATTGACGATGAATGCCCTCAAAGAGTAAGTCAACACTTTTGTGCGTCCTGAAATGGGCATGAAATGGTGGGTGGCAGTAGCTTTCCTGACATCCCGAACGTGTGGTGTAGGTAGAGCGGGCTCCTTTAGGCTGTTCTTTGCCTGGCTTTGTCTACGTTTCGTTCTGAACTGCATGAGATCACGCCGATCCCTCATCTTACTAGTCAAGATGCTGTGAAAACTGTCAATTTCCAGTGAGAACGACAAGGAAGTTAAGGTCGGGGTCTTGACCAGTATATTTTGCCCAACATCGACTAAAATGTCCGATCAGTATGTTTTCCTGACCCTGACTAACACGACTTATCAGTATGTTTTGCCTGACCCTGACTAACACGTCCGATCAGTATATTTTGCTTGATCCTGACTAACGTGTCCGATCAGTATGTTCTGCCTGACCTCTGACTAACGTGTCCGAGCAGTATGTTTTGCCTGACCCTGAATATGATGCCCGATCAGAACCCAATCGAGGGATACAGCTACACGATGGTAAGAGTAGACAAGCGGGACAAGAAATAAATGTCTCAAAGACCAACGTTTTGCGCAATTGTTTCGCCAATTGTGATCCAGTCTTTCTTGACGAGTTACGCTTAGAGGATTTAGGCAGTACATCTATCTTGAGCGCCTTCTCAAAATGCAGGACAATCTGGAACTAGAACTATCAAGACGTCGCCTTGCGGGCTGGGCAGCCTTCTCGTCCATTAACACGGTCCGGAACGGTTACTAAGACCAGAACCTACGCGTCACTCTTCAATTCAACTGTGGTCCTCGCTATGTGCTATGTTGCAGGGATATTGATACTCGAAAAATTCCTACCAGACAAATTGAGAGTAACCGAGGCCGCTCTTGAGAGAGGCATGGCTTGAACCACTCTCCTCAACAAACGCTTTCAAAATTTACCCAATTTTGACGCACCATTGTCCTTGGTGAAAGACATGATAATCTATGCAGACATACAAATAAATGAGCAGGTCACATGTGACAAAACGTTGGTCGATGGAGCACGGCCACAGTCTTCGTCTTCTTGAACGGCTAAACATTTTGATGCCAATGGTGATAATAATCTGGTACCCGAGGCTATAATGAGACCGCTGGGAAGATCTTCTGCTTCTTCTTCTTCGTACGCAGTCAGACAGTAACCATTATTTTTTCGAAAAAAGCAGACGTCACACTGCCATAGAACTTGTCTAGTGTTTCGACTGGTGATGGCCACATCTGCTCTCTCTGATCCTCGTATGTCGGGGAGTTTTGCAGCAGATGCTCAGCGGTCATTTTCCCGGTACCACACGGGCATTCGTCGGTGCCACCTATCTTCAATTTGTTGAATAGGTGGTACCTGAGTCTATTGTGGCCAGTGCGAAGTCTGAAGACCACGACCTGCTCCTTTCTGTTCAACTGGTAATAGGCATCGTTTTTGGTGTAACCAGTAAGTTCGGTTTCCCATTTGGTCATGTATCTAGCTCTAATAAGCCGTTTTGACTCTTCGTATGTCATACTAGTATCGGGTTGTGGTAGTTTTGCACCTTCTTTTGCCAGTCTGTCTGCCTCCTCGTTGCCTTGGATGTTCCAGTGAGATGGAACCCACTGCACCACTACTCTTTTTGGTGCGGCCTGCTGGCATAGTTGACAGAGTACTGCTCTTAAATCGTTAAGTTCAGTATTTTTCTGGCTTTTCAGTGCTATGACTACGGCCAAGGCATCTGTAAGCAGGACTATATGGCTTTCATTCCTTTTACCTGTTACCATTTCTTCCACTGCCGCCCTCAGTGCCTCTGCCTCCGCTGTGAAATTGCTTGTGTATTTTCCAGTAGCGAATGACAGTGTTATTTTTCTGCCATTTGTTAGGCTCAGGAATGCTCCTGCCCCTCGTTCTGTGTTGTATTTGTTACGGAACCGTCGGTGTATGCATGGGTTCAGTCCATGCTTCGGTAGTTTTCCGTCATGAAACTCAGGGTAGTATCTCTCCTTTCTTTTTCAGACTGGCAGTTTTTGTTTCTAATACCTGGTATAATTTCTACCACCTCTGGACATTTATGCTGCCTCCAGATAGTTTTTCGTACAGTAGGGATGGGCTTTGGTGTGGTTAGTGCGTTCATAGGGTCTTCGTGCATCTTTGCTTTGGTTATTTCTGCAAAGTTTCTTCGCTTTAGCTTCCCATTTCCGAAATTGTTTAGTCTCTGGTGCATTGTGTGGTCAGTCAGTCTTCTGAGTTTCTCTGAATGCAGCTGAGCTCTGCAGCCTCTACTGTCGGCCATGGATTGCAGTTTTGTAATCTTTTCAAGTTCTATAATTGACGTTGACTTCATGCCTCCTGTTATAACTCTCATGGCTTGGTTTTAGAATTTGCTAACTTTATCGAAGTTCGCCTTTGCTGCTGTTGTCCATGCCGCAATGCCATACTCGAGAACTGGTCTCACTCTTCCAGTGTACAGTTTCTTTAGTATGCTTTCGTCTGCTCCCCAGCTTGTGCCAGCAAGTTTCCTTATGATTGCCATTCTTTCTCTTTCTCTCATTCGGTTTCTCTCGATCTGACTTTTCCATGTCATGCGTCGATCAAATGTGACTCCCAGATAGTTTGGGTTGTCGTTTGGCTGCAGGTATTTGCCGTTTAGACTTAATTTGGTGTTTTGGGATTTGATTGATTGCGAGAATATTGTACATGTGGTTTTTTCCTCGTTTATATTGATCAGCCATGAGTTCGCCCACTCTTCCAGCGATGTTAGGGCCTGCTGCATCCGATTTCTTGCTATGGTGAGATTCTTTTCAGAGGTCCATATAGCCAGATCGTCTGTAAACATTGAGCTATGGACTCTTCTTGGTATATTCTCTGTAATGTCATTTATATGCACCAGGAAGAGTGTGGGTGACAGTACTCCCCCTTGGGGTACTCCCTGATCAAGTGTCACCTTTTTGCTCATCTGTCCTTGTACTTGGACTCTGGCCGTTCTGTTTTTGAGGTAGTGTTTGATCCACTTTACATTTTCCCACAAACTTCACTTCTTTTTAGCTTGATTCTAAGTCCATCTTTCCAGACTTTGTCAAATGCCTTTTCCAGGTCCACCCAAACCGCTACTGTATGCTTTTGCTCCTGGTAGGCATCTTCTATTTCCTGGGCTATGAGGATGACCTGGTCCTCAGTGGATCTGTGCTGTCTAAAGCCTGCTTGCCGTGCAATTAGTATCCGTTTTTCCTGCAGATGCCACATCAGTCTCGTGTTTATCATACGTTCCAACAGTTTGCCGACACAGCTCAGTAGGCTGATAGGCCTGTATCCATTTGGATCGGTTTTGTCTTTTCCTTTCTTTGGTACTGGTACAAGTACTGCGTCTTTCCATGCCTGGGATACAATACCCCTTTTCCAGCTTTGGTTCAGGACTGATAGCAGTTTCCTCTTTGCTGTTTGGCCCAGCCCCATCAGCATTTTGTTTGTTATCCCGTCTTTTCCGGGCTGGGAAGATCTAAAATGTGTTGGTCATACTCACTTGCAGTCCGGTAAAACATTCCAGTAGCCTCTGATGAAAATACTTACAGCTCACTGAACTTCTGTGGTTAAAGGCGGGATCCACTAGAGACGAAGTTGGGCCCCGCAGCTACGTTGAGAAACAGATCTTCAATAGCAAGATCAAGATTCTATTCGAATACAAAGATATAATTTCAAAGCATACGCGTAACACCCAACCGTGAGCTAGCTAGTCTTCATGTGACCAAGATACGACTTTGATATAATACTCTCATACGTCACTCATGTACTAGTGTGATGGATGGAGATAGTGATTTCAGCTTTGGGATGAATATCTAAAACAAGACCATGCATTGTCTCAGACACACTTCGGAAGGTACAAAAGATCTGGTTAAGTCATAACTGAATAGCATCAGTAGATGTCTCAGTCTCCCGGGGCATTGTGTGGTTCTAATGTCCTGAACTTGAGGGGGAGGTGTAGGGTTTTCAAAGGTCTGAACGAACTGATATTTTGGATACGACGTCATCGATTATGTGCCCATTGGATATGGATGAGAAGACTGATATTTTGAAATCTATCAATGAATGTATGTTGGATGACGACGCTGCAATATGAGAATCAAGGATACACAGACTGCAGAGATCAAACGAGATATGAGCGGAATGGTGCGAATGAGATAACGGAGATAAATGTTCAACCAGAGAGCTACAAATACCACTACTATCCACACCTTTCACCATTTACAGACTGAAACTGAACACATCTGGGTTTGTCCAGAGTAAAGTGAAGTCGATTTTTCAGAACAAACCAGAACTAGGGGGATTAATAGCAAACGGAAGTTCCGTGTCGATAATTCGTTGCATATGCGTGTATCTATCACACACAGCATTAGCATCAGTGTATCGGTATTTGATTTCACCGCTAGATTTTTCTTACGACATGCTCTTCTAGCCTATTTGGATTACGCCTCGTTGTCTCTGTGATGCACATCGAGTTTGATAGCTTAAATAGATTTTGTTTTTCTTCCTTCGCGTACTTTCTGAAAATAATGCTGGGACGTTGTGTCGTAGTTTACAGCAGGCCTGCGATATATGTGCCTCTTGGCTCGACACATCCGGCTTTAGAACGGCATTTTGAGGACGGATTACCTTCTCTCTTCGATCCATTTTCTCCTAGCCAGGCCGCATACTTCCAGTCTGTTTTCAGGGCCACCGAATAGAGACTGAATAGGGGCTTAGTAAGCTATGGGTTTCTGAACCTGATGCAATCAGTCTTCTATACGTCTATGGAGCCGCTGTCAGCTCATTTACTGTTGCATCTTGGGCTCTATGAATAGCTTCGTCAATACCGTTAGTCATCTTCTTCGACAAGCTCTCAGTGTCGCATTGGGCGTACTCCTTTCGCTGTCACAAACAGAAAGATCTCAGAAAATACTTAAGCGTGAGCCTAGCCTGTACATGTTGAGAATTGCTTTCCCCGACCCAAAATAAGACATCAACAAAGTAGAACCACAAACTTTTCAACCAGAAGATGACATATCAAGACGCGACAAACATAGAATGCCTTGTTGATGTTCTTGTCCCCGCAAATCCGTTCTGAGACAGTAATAAGGTGAGGATTAACTGCTAAAAGCACTTCTACCATAGTTAAATAATGGAGGAGTGTCCTCTTCACGTGTTTCATTGAGATGGTAGGGGTTCAAATCTCGTTCCCTCATTTCCATAGAGCCCAAGTGTAATCTCCTGAAGCACTAAAATGGTTGTTAGCACTTGTGTATGGTGTGTTCTTCCATGTTTCTGTAATTGATTGTGTACGTAGTGGTGTTCTTGTGTGTGAGAACACATTGATGTATGAGTGTGTATGATTTGGTGTGTGTCTGTGTGAGCGTGTGTGGGTATATGAAAGTGTGTGTGAAAATGTATTATCGTATGTGCTCGTTATTGGACGTGTGCGGTTGTGTGTAGGGATGGTGTGTGATTGCATATGCATGTAGATGTGTGTGGTTACCAGTGCACGTGTGTATATATGTTATTGTCTGTGAGCGCTATTGGGAAGGCTTTTTCTGTTTGATTCCTAAATCGACTTTCTGTGCACTTTGTTTTGCGTCTAAAAACCAGTGCATTCCAGTTTGTAAATGGATTCACTGTCCAAAGGTATACGATCTAGTTTTGGTTGTGACCAGTAACATTAATTGTTTCGTTATAACCACACCACCTCACATCCTGAGCTTGCTGATGAAAGTGGATCGTTACAGCGTGCTAGAGTTCGTGTTCACGGACGGACAGAAACAATATCCGGTATGTGGTTCCTGCCAAGTATGACCGCTCCTCCAGTCTACCCAGCTGCAAATGGGTACCTGACGTCTTATTTGGAAAGGTAAAAACAGCAAGAAAGGGAACTGAGGAAAGCACCTCACACAGGCTTCGACTTAGTATATAAAGAGTTATCTTTATCCCCGACAGAAATTGTTTCAATGAGACTGACCTTGACCTTTAGTAACAGGAAATGCATGTCTCAGTTACTGCTCTAGTACAGATACAAACCGAAACCTACATTATGACACCGAGACGTTGGTCAAAGACAAACTGGAACCGACATTACAACACCGAGACGTTGGTCAAAGACAAACGAAAACCTACATTACGACACCGAGACGTTGGTCGAAGACAAACTGGAACCGACATTACGACACCGAGACGCTGGTCAAAGACAAACGGGAACCTACATTACGACACCAAGACGTTGGTCAAAGACAAACTGGAACCGACATTACGGCAATGAGACGTTGGTCAAAGATCCAACTGGAACCTACATTACGACACCGAGACGTTGGTCAAAGACAAACCGGAACCTACATAACGACACCGAGACGTTGATCAAAGACAAACCGGAACCTACATTACGACACCGAGACGTTGATCAAAGACAAACCGGAACCTACATAATGACACCTAGACGTTGGTCAAAGACAAATGAACAAATGAAACATCTAACGAATAGCAACAACAACAACTGGCATACAAAAGGACTCCCCGTGAATCTTGTTACGTAATGTTTTGTTGGGTTATTTGAAAAAAAATGTTTATTGCGTTCGCCTCATTTCTCTATTCCCCGAGACTGTGTTTGTTGCACTACGTTTTCATTTTGCGTCTGTCGGCCCAGTGCCTCCGACTTCGGCATGTATCTTATTGAAGGACCTGCTTCTTCCTGTATTTTTTAAGGGTTTGCTTCCCCTTGGTGCTGTGATGGGGATCGAACCCAGCACCTTCGGATTGTGAGCCGTATCACTTTACAAGGCCTCGCCGTCCCCCTTATGCGTTGTTATTATATGTTACGCTTTGTTGCTATTGTTGTTTCTAGTAGAGATCTGTGTGTGATATACACAAGAACAGATTCACTGCCACACTGAGAGCGTGCTGCAATATGCGACAATCTGTGCAGTCTAACACCTCTGGACCATAGAAACAACAACACATAATTGGCTTTCTCGCCTCGTCTGTCCCCTAACCTAAATATTAATTGACATCATTTCCGTGTACACCATGAAATGTCTGTCAACATCGTATTCTATCTCTTTCGTGCTTTTCGCGCATGCTGTTTCTTCTTCTTCTTCTTCTTCGTACGCAGTCAGACAGTAACCATTATTTTTTCGAAAAAAGCAGCCGTCATCCTGAGGCTGTTGACATTGCCATAGAGCTTGTCTAGTGTTGCCCCTGGTGATGGCCACATCTGCTCTCTCTGATCCTCGTATGTCGGGCAGTTTTGCAGCAAATGCTCAGCGGTCATTTTGCCAGTACCACACGGGCATTCGTCGGTGCCACCTATTTTCAATTTGTTGAATAGGTGGTACCTGAGTCTATTGTGGCCAGTGCGAAGTCTGAAGACCACGACCTGCTCTTTTCTGTTCAGCTGGTAAAAGGCATCGTTTTTGGTGTAACCAGTATGTTCGGTTTCCCATTTGGTCATGTATCTAGCTCTAATAAGCCGTTTTGACTCTTCATATGTCATATTAGTATCGGGTGTGGTAGTTTTGCACCTTCTTTTGCCAGTCTGTCTGCCTCCTCGTTGCCTTAGATGTTGCAGTGCGATGGGACCCACTGCACCACAACTCTTTTTGGTGCGGCCTGCTGGCGTAGTTGACAGAGTACTGCTCTTAAATCATTAAGTTCAGTATTTTTCTGGCTTTTCAGTGCTGTGACTACGGCCAGTGCATCTGTAAGCAGGACTATGTGGCTTTCATTCCTTTTACCTTTCACCATTTCTTCCACTGCCGCCCTCAGTGCCTCTGCCTCTGCTCTGAAATTGCTTGTGTATTTTCCAGTAGCGAATGACAGTGTTATTTTTCTGCCATTTGGTAGGCTGATGAATGCTCCTGCCCCTCCGTACTAAGTTGTATTTGTTACGGAACCGTCGGTGTATGCATGGGTCCAGTCCATGCTTCGGTAGTTTTCCGTCATGTAACTCAGGGTAGTATCTCTTCTTTCTTTTTCAGACTGGCAGTTTTTGTTTCTAATACCTGGTATAATTTCTACCACCTCTGGAAATATATGCTGGCTCCAGTTAGGTTTTCGTACAGTAGGGATGGGCTTTGGTGTCATTAATGCGTTCATGGGGTTTTCGTGCATCTTTGCTTTGGCTATTTCTGCAAAGTTTCTTCGCTTTAGTTTCCCACTTCCGAAATTGTTAAGTCTCTGGTGCATTGGGTGGTCAGTCAGTCTTCTGAGTTTCTCTGATTGCAGCTGAGCTCAGCAGTCTCTTCTGTCGTCCATGGATTGCAGTTTTGTAATCTTTTCAAGTTCTACAATTGGCGTTGCTTTTATGCCTCCTGTTATAACTCTCATGGCTTGGTTTTGAAGTTTGCTAACTTTATCGAAGTTCGCCTTTGCTGCTGTTGTCCATGCCGCAATGCCATACTCGAGAACTGGTCTCACTCTTCCAGTGTACAGTTTCTTTAGTATACTTTCGTCTGCTCCCCAGCTTGTGCCAGCAAGTTTCCTCATGATTGCCATTCTTTCTCTGGCTCTCATTCGATTTCTCTCGATCTGACTTTTCCATCTTATGCGCCGATCAAATGTGACTCCCAGATAGTTTGGGTTGTCGTTTTGCTGTAGGTATTTGCCGTTTAGACTTAATTTGGTGTTTTGGGGTTTGATTGATAGCGAGAATATTGTACATGTGGTCTTTTCCTCGTTTATTTTGACCAGCCATGAGTTCGCCCACTCTTCCAGCGATGTTAGGGCCTGCTGCATCCGATTTCTTGCTATGGTGAGATTCTTTTCAGAGGTCCACATAACCAGATCGTCTGCAAACATTGAGCTATGAACTCTTCTTGGTATATTCTCTGTAATGTCATTTATATACACCAGGAAGAGTGTGGGTGACAGTACTCCCCATTTGGCAACTCCCTGCTCAAGTGTCACCTTTTTGCTCATCTGCCCTTGAACTTGGACTCTGGCCGTTCTGGCCACTTGTACATTTTTGCGCATGCTGTTCAATTTCTTCTTCTTATTTAGCGTTCTCCTGAAAATGACTTTGTGAAGTTGTGTCGTAATTTACGGCTAGGTTGCGATATCTGCGCCTTTATGCTAACACATCCTGTTTCTGCTGGCGATACCATGAGTATTGTGTTTCCAGGAGCACCTTCATTTATGCTCTCCCCTTTCCTGTTCTTGTTGGCTATAGATTGGCAATACATATACCGTTTCTTACAGAGCCTGCTGTGGGGCGCGACCGAGTACCCGGCGGTATAACTGGACTGGCAGTTTGGGCTTATAAGTCTTGGTTGGCAGCCAATCTAAGAGAAGGTAATCTCTGACTCTAAGCCCGGGTAGACTAAAATCGTTAGCTTGTTTAGGCAGCTCATCTATGGGAAGTGCTGGCTAGTCCTGTGATGAGTAACTAGCGACTAACTAGCAACTGCGGGCAATGACACCACTGCCTTGTGGAAACTTCGGGAGAGGGTAGGGCTACGGGAGTAAACCCAGATAGAAAATCCAGAGTGGTTGTGGCTGGGGCGGATGGGTTCAAAATAGCGAGATCATTCCTGTACCTCCTGGTTACCAAATTGTCATGCTTTGCATTCCTTTTGATTACAACAGTGAGGTTGAGAGGGAGATCCTGCAGTTTTGACATCCCAGGGTCTCCATATTTAGCGCCCAGGCTTGCGCCCTGGAGAGGTTACTCCAGCATCGCTCTTGAGTGAGGACACAACACGGAAGCTGGCAGTTTACGGGTTATAAGTCCCATCCGATTGGCGTGGGGAAGGGGCGCCACGGGTTAGCTTCGATGGTGGAAGGGATCATAGCATCCCATTGGTCGACTGCCGTCCACCTCAGCCGGGCAACCCCCGGTCAGTAGGGTGTCAACTCGCCAACTTCTGGCTGCTCCAGCGGGTGCCTGGAGCTTAGTGCATGCATGACAAGTGGATGTCAATTTTGCACCAAACAAAACCAGAATTAAAAAGAAGACTCCAGCTCTTCGATTTGCAAGCTGGAACATGCGCACTATGTGTACAGGCGTCTCCGATCATTGATAGGGAACTCTCTCGATTGAATGTGAACACAGAACCCTACATGACACCAGACTTGCCTCTAGTGGCTCACTAAAGGAGAAAAACTACACTTTTTTCTGGAATGTTTCCTCATTATTGCCATTCCTGAGGAATCTCGACAGCTTGGTGTTGGTTTTGAAATTAAAAGACACTTATGGCCTCGGTCAATCCTCCTTCGGAGGACTCTGAGAGATTACTGGCCATTCGCTTAATCACCGCTACAGGTCCTGTTAATTTTCTAAGCGTCTATGCCCCAACCCTGACATCTCCAGAGGAAGCGAAGGATCAATTCTATGGACAACTGGAGGAAAGGATCAAGAACAGCCCCAGGGAAGAAGCACTCATCCTTCTCGGCGACTTTAATGCCAGAGTAAGTGAGGACCACATAGCATGGCCAACCTGCCCTTAGGTGGAGACCACATAGCATGGCCCACCAGCCTTGGACATCATGGTATTGGCAGGGTAAATGACAATGCTCAGAGGTTGCTGGAGCTGTGCAAATACTTTCTTCAAGGGCAGGCAGCAACATAAAGTATTCTGGAAACACCCAAGGTGACATCGATGGCATCAAATCGACTTGACTGTAACCAGACGTTCAGTTCTACACATGGTCCTCACCACTAGAAGCTATCACAGTGCAGACTGCGACTCTGACAATGCTTTTGTTGGTAGCAAGGTACGCTTGCTGCTTCGCAAAATATGCCGCTCCAAACAGATGGAACATCCCTACATCAACACTACTCAGATGGTGATTCCTTTCAAGACGGAAAAGTTTGTATCTGACCTGGATCTTGCTTTTCAGAGAGGATCTGAGTGTGACGCTACCTTCCTTGGATGTTGTAGCCGTTTCTCATGCTCCCTCTCCGGAATCGAACCCTGATTCCCCGTTACCCGTTACAAACATGGTAGGCATGTCACGTACCATCAACATTTGATAGGGCAGACATTTGAAAGATGCGTCGCCGGCACATGAGGCCATGCAATCAGCACAAAGTTATCCAGAGTCACCAGTGGGGACACCGCAACCCCGCGAGGGGAAACGACGATTGGTTCTAAACTAATAAAAGCGATCTTTCCGCGAGGGTCGGAGCTTGGTAAGCATGTCTTAGCCCTAGAATTGCCACAGTTATCCAAATAGAATTGTGTCATCTAAGGAACCTCGACTGATTTAATGAGCCATTCGCGGTTTCACCGTGAGACAGTGTGAACTTAGACATGCAT
Source organism: Ariolimax columbianus (assembly GCA_036924085.1). NCBI lineage: Eukaryota > Metazoa > Mollusca > Gastropoda > Stylommatophora > Arionidae > Ariolimax > Ariolimax columbianus. Next base: position 18,391,526 of record JAVGWX010000014.1, on the reverse strand, counting down.
GGCTTAATCTTTGAGACAAGCATATGACTACTGGCAGGATCAAGCAGATATCTGTCGGAGACATACCGTGTTTGCCACACACACCGGTCGGGGATGCATGTGTAAAAACCCTCTCGGGGACGGCCGCAGGGACCGACTGACGGACAGACGGTTGTTCCCTCCCTCACTCCGTCTACCTAGGACCGCCTGGCAGGGGCCCGTACACACACAAACCTACCACCGGGCTCGCTCCGGGAGGGATTGCAGCGCTCTATGCAGAACGGATCCCAACGGCCCTGGCGATGATTTTCACTCGGATTGGAGACGATTTTTGCATGCCGGCCTGCTCTTCTCCGACCGGTTGGTCGGGCATGGACTGGGCCTTAAGGCACGATTCTTGCTTTCCAATTGTCTGTCCCAAGCTCATTGCGAGAGAAGGACCTCGAGCGATATGAACTGTCGAGATTGGCTATACGCACTAGCCTTCGACGAACCTCACAGACTGATAAAGCTTCGATACGGACTACAGTAACGCACCGCTACCAGCGGTACGATGCCACCAACTTGGTCCCGCTCGATAGCCGGGGAGACGCGGGCGAGCTTAGTAGGCAAGACGCGCTCGCACTCCGCCTGGCGGGACTGAGATCGCTGTACGAACACTGGATGCGCGCCAATCGAGCCACCGAGAGACTAGCCCCAGATTAGTTACTATTTGACCTAATGAAATTTCAAAATAATGTAAAGATTAATTTTCATCTCATCTTTTCCAACGTCCACCATCTCATATTTCATATGATGAGCAAATTTCGCCTCACTTCGAAATCTTATTTTGAAACTTGTTTTACCTAAATTATGTGCAGTATATAATTCCCCCTTTGGAAAAAAAAATTGAATAAATCTATATGTTATGGAAAACCGACATCAAGTTACTTCAGGCGAAACTAAAGGTGTGTAAATGTCATTCGGCCGATGCAGAAGTATAAGGATAACTCCTTTGTGGATCGTTAGTATTCGTCCTCTCAGACCTCGTTCTTATCTTGAGACGGTAACTACAGTCTAAATTGTTGGCTTATCAATTGCAGGGAAACCAACATGAAATCAAAAACTATCACGGACAATCAATAAACAAACATGAATGTTACTGGAGCCCACCGGAACATTTTGAAATTCTTATGTACTTTTAGTTACTGTAAAAGAGAAGAAACTGATAAAGAAGAAGAAGAAGAAGAAATGAAAAAAGAAATGAAAGAAGAAAGGGACAGGGAAAACAAAGAGAAGAAGAACAAGAAGAAAACGAATAAGAAAAAGGGAACATGAATAGCGGAAAGGGGGGGGGGGGTGAAGGAGAAGGACAGGAGGAGTAAGAGGAGGAAGCGGGAGAGGAGGAAAAAGAAGAAAGATAAGCAGAAGTATCCAGAAATAAGTATATGTTAGGCAAGCGGGAAAACATCAGAATAATCAAGGATATTTGATGCCTTAATCACTATTCAATCCGTTCCAAGTTCAATCCATTCCATTTTAAGTACTATAATTACTTGCAAACTAACAACGACATTAGTAGAAGAACGGACTGAATTAATTTTAGCGTTGTCGTTTCTAGACTGTCAAGGCGAAGGTCGGCTAACGTTCAAGGGCTGGATCTTGTAACTCGTCTCAGTCAATAACTAATTGCTGGTTAAGCTTATCCCTCTTGCTCTCAGAAATGTTGATCGATAGTGCTTTCAATGAAGGTTTATCTTTTCTCTCTCTCTCTCTCTCTCTCTCTCTCCCTCTCTCTCTCTCACTCTCACTCGCTTTATTCTTATTCGTCTACTTCTTCTCTTTTTTGTTCTACTGTCTCTTCTTATACTTGATCTTCTCATAAAATTCAACTCCGTATTCATCCACTTGTTCTTAGATTTCTTCTTGTTATTCTTTGTCGTATTGCGTGGTATTGTCTTGTGAATCATGTGATAAGCTGTATTGTTATTCTTTGTTAAGTAAGGTTATGTTGTTATATTGTGCTGTTTTATTTGACTATGTAATTTTTTTTAAGTTACGGCATATTGTTATTTTAGGTTATTTAATTGTGTGAGGTATTATGTTTTATTGTTACATTATATTTAATTGTCCAATAAATTATGTTATTCTTGCTATGTTATGTTATTTAATTGTATTTAAAATTATGTTATTTTGTTAAATTATGGTTTTTTATATTATGATAAATGATGTTATAAAGTTATATTGGGTTGTTTAAAACTATATTAAACTATTGTATAGTATTATATTTGAATTATATAGTTTGACGATACCTTTATATTGTTATAATAGGTTTCGTAATTGCATGATAGGTTACATTTTATTATTATAGGGGTATGTGCAAATATGATGAGAAATTATATAATATTGCTAATTTGAGTTATGCAGTATATTGACTACATACTCGTGTGTGATAATGCCATATTTTATAATGTAATTTGATTATAAGTTATGTAATAGTGTAATATTAGATAATGTTATTAGGTAATACGTTATTTTATTTTGTTATAAATTGGGTTATGTTATTGATGATAAGGTATGCCACACTGTTTTATTGGGTTGTGCTGTGTGTCCCTATCCTTTAAACTAGGGTACCGATCGATTGAACGTCCCCATTGGTTATCTGACATATCGACCCGGCATTGATGGCGTCATGTGTGAAAGACGGTACATGAAGTAGCTGACCTAGTTTTGATGAACTAGGTGACGCGACTGTAAACAAGAAAGACTAGTTCGACATCTTCTCGATTAGGCAGAACCCGCATAGCTAAAGTTATTGTTAACAAGTTTCCACGAAGATCCCCCAAGTAGCCGTATCTCAGCCACACAACAACAGACTCTACTTAACAACAGTAGAAGATATTATCTATTACAGATACACATTACCACTAAAGTATAAATCTCACATTCAAATTATCTTAAGGGTCAATTGACCAAAGTTAATACGGAACTCAAGATAACATGAAAGGGCTGCGTGAAGTCAAATTAATGGGCAAACAGCCAGATGAACTGAAGATAATGGCTTCATAACGCCAGTAAGCGTAATGAAAGGTATACATGTAATAGATCAAACGGCATGTTATTTAAAGCGAGTTGACTAAGGGCACAGACAAACCATGCAAATGGAGCAAGGGACACAGGAACGACGAATAATGAAATGAGTGCATTTTTAGCCATCCCTTGTTTTAATTTGTTTTTTCGTTGTTGCTGTTTACCTAACCACAAGACCATGTTTGTTTTTACACTTAATATCTACATCCTCTTTTGGTCAACTTTGTTGGCTTTTTAGATCATTGGTCAGTTACTGGCATAGTTGTCAGTGACAACCATACCAGATGGTGTCCTTAAGGGTTTCAATACACACCACCAACCACACCCAGTCTGCAGCCATCTTTCGCACAGTGTCCCAGCTGTAATTCATGATTTTTATTTCGGATTCCACGGCTCTTCTCCAAATTATGTTAGATCGTCCAATTTCGTATTCCTTAAGGGGTCCATACCATTGGGCTACTAGTGACGGTGTTAGGTGTTGTTCCTGGGACATGATCGACCCAATTCCAGAGGCCACCGGCCATGATGGTATATATGTCTTCTCGATTGTTCGAGACAAACATTTCATGGTTGATGATAGTGTTACGTCAGAAAATGTAATGATTTTTTTGGTATCTGGTTGTGTGGGAAAACGACACATTTGATGTTCTATTATCTGATACTCTCCAACACTCCACACAATACAGAAGACAGAAAGTAGGAAACTGTTATGTATTCTTACTTTGGTATTTGTTCTGCACCGCAAAGATTTTTTCTAAAATTGTTTTAGCTACGAGACGGTAATTCTGGCTTTTTGTTCATATTCCATATATAGGGCTCTGCTTCTAGAGCTTTCCGTCAAACATTAAGGTAAACTGAGTTCTGTTGTAATTTAGTATAGCTGCATCATTTTGTCGACCCATGCAATATCAGTTATAGAATAATTTTGGTTATATGAAGAAGATGTGTGTAACATCTTGTTGGCTTGTTAGCGAATCTGGCTTTAACCATGATAAGAAATGACCATTTATATCGAAGGAACTAACAGGAAAACAATGTTGACTTGTAAGAATGTCGGGTTGTGCAGTACCATTAGTTGGGAAGTCTTCCACCCTAATGAGGCAAACCTTGGCTATTTAATACCAAGTACGCGACCCACGCATATGTTTATGAGTTTCAGTAGTCTTGGTGTGATACTCCTAGGTACATGTCATGTTTTTGAGTCATATAGTCAGACTGATTTTATATTAGATTTGAAGGTATGCAGTCTAAATGTGACTTGTCATGTTTGTGAACCATATTGCAGGACTTACTTATCTGTGGTCTGTTCAGTCGTTTGCAGTCACATCTGACTGTACTAACTGACGTAGTCGTCATCTTTGCTTCAACGGACAGCCATTATCTTATATAGCCATTACATAAATATTTTAGCAAATAACAAATGCAAATTATATTAATTTGAACATACTAAATACTGTATATTAAAAGTCAAAGTATCATACATACAGAACAATTAATTAAACAAAATACTACATCAAAGATTACACATACACTTGATACTCGCCCTGGGGGCAACTCTTCCCCTTCTGTCTCTTCTCTTACCTCACTCTGTTTCATTTGACTCTGTCCTACAGTCACACTCTTGCACAACTTTCACACGCGCCCTCATGGTGAGGCCCTTCCATTGCACTTTGGTTGGGCTAGCTAGCATAGGTACATACAGACGCACACATGCATCCAAGCACTGGTTTATGAGTCCTGATATCGCCCAATGGACTACGGTATGGGGTGGAAAATGGCGCGCCTCCGCCAGTAGAAACTAGTGAGGCAAACATCTAAACCAAAAAAACAAAAGCAAAACCAAGAATGTCCTGAAAGGGTTGAATGGTGCTAACAGTCTTCTAACGTATCATTGCTGTTAAGCCCCCCAGCCCTCCTCCCCGCCTCTACAAAGGCCATGATATTTGCTACTGTAGAGAGGCCTGCTGTAGTGGCGTCCAAGTGCTCAACATTGAGGGAAAAGGGAAGTCATCAATCATTACACGAATGACCTTCTGTAACACAATTTGGAGAAAAAGCTAAGGGACATAACCAATTATAAGAATTTCACAAACCATCTGTACCATGTAGCTTCAATAGTCTCCCCTTGTCAAACAAGCTGAAACTGCAAATACATGAACACATTTATATTATACCAATTGATAAATCTTACACTAGTAACAGAAATACGAGTCATAAAGTGTAACAGTTATAAATAAACAATGAATAGAGAGGTAAAGAAGATAAATGATGCAGATAAAGGGTACATATTAATTAATAGTTGTCCATGACAAGCATCATATGTGTGTAATGAGATGCCTTCTCAAATGACTGTAAACACAAATCCACCATACACGAGAGATACTGCTGCACCCCGAGGACACCTGTGAGGAGTCGGCGAGGTTTTGTTTCTGTGCTCGTCTCAGTGCGGTATCTGAACAGAACAATTATAAAATTTTGATTAAATTTAATTTTAATCAACTGAAAATATTTGTTTTTCATTTATTTTTCGCACTGTGGAAGTATTGGGCTTTCTGTTCTGTCAGCGGCACTACTTTCTTTAAATCTGGACGAATGATTTGCGCCCAGCGTGATCCTTGCGCGTAATGAAAGGTTCTGTACATGCATTTTCCAGGAAGTTGCATCAATATTGAGGCTTTTCAGAAACATTTTCAAAGAGTCTATGTACCGTTTTTTCAGTCCCCTGATGAGGGTCTGCTTGTTGAGTTCACAGTATAATAGCTGCTTGGGGAGGCGCTCATATGACATGCAAACATCATGGCCCGTCCACCTGATCTGGGCTTTTTGCAGAAGCGTATGGATGCTCAACATTTTTTACTTGTTAAGCATTTACGATGTAGGTATATGTACTTAGTTCTTTCATTTGATCCTGAGAGGCCTAAACAGACAGGTGAAGTTAAAACGATTTAGCTGTATAGCGTTACTACTATACGAGTTTCTAAGACATGTAGTAGAGTGGTTAGGACTACAGAAAGATACACTTTAACCTTGACAACGACACTGATGCCTTATCGATTCCAGAAGTTTGCCTGCAGCCTTCCAATGCAAAGTTCATCTGTGCAAACCTGTGGCTGTCATCAGAGTCGATATTTGCCTATCTTGTGAAAGTACTGCCTAGGTAGGGAAAGCAATCAACTGCTTTGGCGATGTTAGATCTGTAGGGTAATGTTTGGAAGCTGGAGAAATTCAGCATTACAGATAGAATTGATGAACGAAATTAGAGTCAGACAGTTTATATATTTTGGTCGCACACAAAACATGACAAAACAGTTTGCTGATTAAAATACTGAAAGAAAACTTAACTTAACGTCTTTATACTGATTTAAAAGACTCTGCAGAGTCTGTATACAACCAGTTTCATTTCCATTACCTTGCTCTAAAAGCTATGCGCATCCAACTTATTCTTAAATGCATTAATTGTCGATGCCGCCACTACTTCCAGTGGCAATGCATTCCAAGCATTCACCACTCTTTGACTAAAAAATGTTTTTCTAATATCTAATCTGGTCCTTTCTTTAGTTAATTTGTAGCTATGCCTTCTTGTTCTTGTAGGTGGTTGTTTTATGAAAAACTTGTTACAGTCTAATTTATCCGTGGAGTACAAATTTGCCAGATCTAAACAACCCTTCAAGTGGGATGATAACATGAAAAGATGAACAAGGAAAAGCCTGGTAGATCGAACCGTTAAGGTCAGAAACGTTGGAAATCGATTGAAACAGCACAGATCCACTAAGAATCAAATCACTCTCATGGCCCAAGAATTAGAAGATGCTTACCAGGGGAAAAAACACACAGTAGCGGTTTGGGTGGATTTAGAAAAGGCATTTGACAAGGTCTGGAAAAAGGGACTTAAAGTCAAACTACGAAGAAGTGAAGTTTGTGGGAAAAGGTACAGATGGATCAGACACTACCTCCAAAACAGAACAGCCAGAGTTCAAGTACAAGGACAGTTGAGCAAAAAGGTGACACTTGAGCAGGGAGTACCACAAGGGGGAGTACTGTCACCCACACTCTTCCTGGTGTACATAAATAACATCAATAAGAATATACCAAGAAGAGTCCACAGATCCATGTTTGCAGACGATCTGGCTATGTGGACCTCTGAAAAGAATCTCACCATAGCAAACAGTCGGATGCAGCAGGCCCCAACATCGTTGGAGGAGTGGGCGAACTCATGGCTGGTCAAAATAAATAAGGAAAAAACAATATGTACGATATTCTCGATTCCAAACAAACGCCAAAACACCAAAATAAGTCTTAACGGAAAATATCTGCGGCCAAACGACAACCCAAATTACCTGGGGGGGTCACATTTGATCAGTGCATGACATGGACAAGTCAGATCGAGAGAAACCGAATGAGAGCAAAACAAAGAATGGCAATCATGAGGAAACTTGCTGGCACAAGCTGGGGAGCAGACGAAAGTATACTACAGAAACTGTACACTGGAAGAGTGAAACCAGTTCTCGAGTATGGCATTGCGGCATGGGCAACAGCAGCAAAGGCGAACTTTGACAAAATTAGCAAACTTCAAAACCAAGCCATGAGAGTTATAACAGGAGGCATGAAGTCAACGTCAATTGTAGAAATTGAAAAGATTACAAATCTGCAATCTATGACCGACAGAAGAGACTGCAGAGCCCAGCAGCAAGAAGAGAAACTCAGAAGACTGACTGACCATCCAATACATTAAAGACTAAATACATTTGGAAATGGGAAACTAAAGCGGGGAAACTTTGCAGAAATAGCCAAAGCAAAGATGAACGAAGACCCTATAAACACATTAACAACACCAAAGCCCATCCCTACTGTACGCAAACCTACCTGAAAGCAGCATATATTTTCGAAGGTAGAAGAGAATATACCAGGTATTGAAAACAAGAACAGCCAGACTGAAAAGGAAAGAAGAGAAATAACCCTGAGGTACATAACGAAAAACTACCCAAGCATGGACTGGACCCATGCATTCACCGACGGTTCTGTAACAAAAAAAACACTGAATGGAGGGGCAGGGGTATTTCTGAGCCTACTAAATGGTAGAAATATAACACTGTCAGTGGCAACTGGAAAATACTCAAGCGATTTCAGAGCGGAGGCAGAGAAACTGAGGGCTGCAGCAGAAGCAATGCTGACAGGCAAATGAAATGAAAGCCAGATAGTCATGTTCACAGATGCCCTGGCCGTAGTCACATCGCTAAAAAGCCAGAAAAACACTGAGCTAAATGACTTAAGAGCAGCACTCTGTCAACTATGCCAGCAGTCCGCACCAAAAAGGGTAGTGGTACAGTGGCTCCCATCACACTGCAACATCCAAGGCAACGAGGAGGCAGACAGACTGGCAAAAGAAGGTGCGAGACTCCCACAAACAGATACCAGTATGACGTACGAAGAGTCAACACGGCTTATTAAAGCCAGATACATGACCAAATGGGAAACTGAACACTACACCAAAAACGATGCCTATTACCAGTTGAACAGAAGAGAGCAGGTCGTTGTCTTCAGACTTTGCACTGGCCACAATAGACTGAGGTACCACCTATTCAACAAATTGAAGATAGGTGGCACCGACGAATGCCCGTGTGGTACCGAGAAAATGACCGCTGAGCATCTGCTGCAGAACTGCCCGACATACGAGGATCAGAGAGAGCAGATGTGGCCATCACCAGTAGAACCACAAGACAAGCTCTATGGCAGTGTCGACAGCCTCAGGATCACCGCCGCTTTTTTCGAAAAAATAATGGTTACTGTCTGACTGCGTACGATGAAGAAGAGGAAGAAGAAGAAGAATCTCCCACTACCAAACCCTGAAAGAGTAAATAGCAGAATGTAGTCCAGAGAACGGAATGCGTTGTGTCGTAGTTTATAGCTTGGCTGCAATATTTGCATCTTTCAATCTAACACTCCGACTTCAGCAAGCATTTTTAAGTACCGGGTTAGCATTCACTCTTCGATCCCTTCTCCTCAGCCAGTCTGCCCTGCTGCAGCCTGTTATCCAGAATCACCGCGTGGAGGTGTAGAAGGGTCTTGGCAGCTCTGGTTCGCTGGCCTTGACGCTAGCAGTCAGCTATGGGTCGCTGACCACTGCAGCTCATGCGCTGCTCAGCATCTTGACCCCGTTTGGTCCAATATAATGTAGGTTTCCGGAAGCCTAAAATGTGTCAGAAATGTGCATCAACGTGTGGCATGCTGACTGCTGTTAAATCACAAACACTCAAACTTCTTTGTCTGGCAGAATTTTTATTTTTTGAATGCATTGTGAATCAGGACACTCGGGGGGGGGGGGGGGGGGAGTAAAGGTGATGACAATAATAGGAGACGTGTTCAAATGAAACCGGATCTAATTGCACCAAGTGAATATACGTGCGATGAACATAATAACGTTAATTCTGGAGTAAACAGTACATACCGACCGTCAAGTTTGCAAAATGTCATTATCTTCCGACTTATTGTTTTCTCAGCAGCCGTTGAAAACATGGCGGGGGTGATATGGAATCCGAACAGAGTTGATCAGCGATCAGTGATTCGGTTTAACAGATGAAGGATGTCGACCAATGGACATTCATCGCATAATGCAGGCAGTGTATGGTGACAAAAGTGTGTCGAAGATGACAGTGAAAAACTGGACAACGATGTTTAAAGAAGGACGTGAGTCAACGAAAATTCAACGGAGGATAATGAAATTTGGCAAACTTGACGGTTGGTATGTGCTGTTTACACATGAAGTGACGTCATCATGCGCATCGTACGTATGTTCACTTGGTGTAGTTTTGTCCGGTTTCATTTAAACACGCCTCGTAAAAACACTGTTACCTTACAAGCAGGTCGTAAAGGTGAACAAGAAGGTTGTGCATAGAGCTAGCATCTTCATCGTGTAAATCAATTGCTAATGAAACTGCCACTTTTAATGCTCGGATACGTTCTTCCTGTAAAGTTTCAGTTGTAGAGAAGGACCTCTGCTTCAACTGGCGCGAAATGTCAAAATAAATTGGAATTAATGTAAAATTAATGTGGCCCACGAGTGGCGTGACGGCAGGTCGATAAACTTGTAGAGTTATTTAATGGTTGAAAACAAGTAATTCCATATTTCAGTATTGCATGAGAAAAGTTACTTTTGAGTAGTGGAGTAACTGATTAACTGCATTTGAGAAAGAAAAAACCTTGGCAACACAAAGTGTTGGTCAGTGGACTAGTGCTTGCCTGCGCGCTCAGTCGTTGGTCCGATAAGCAAGAAACTGGATAAAACATGTAAACGGTTTCTCGCTTGGATCTGCTTGAAGCGATCTAGCACAGACTCAAGACAGCCTCGTGATTAAAACAAATATTCGCCATATGGTTCATTTAAAAATGAACGAAACTCTTTTTGTAAACTTCTAATCTCGAATCCTGTGAAATATCAATAATTAATTATATTTTACAGTCCGCATAAAACCGAAATTGGTTTTAAACGGTTAAAATGGTCATTGATTTAGCTAAGTCTGCATTTTTTAAATGTTTACAAATTTCAGAAGATAGATTAAATGATTTATTGGGTGGCAAGTCCCTATTATAAATGTGGATTTAACAGCCGGTCCGTCACACTGATTCGTTTAGAAAGCACGAATAAACTCTATGAAAACAGGTATCTACGTCAGCGGCTATAAATCAATGACATGCACGGGAGAGGAAGGAGAGAGAGAGGCATGTAACAAAACCTCGGCCAATGTAACATAGGGGGGAGGGGGGGTGGGGTAAGCATTTAAGTTGGACGTCGGTATGGCAACCTCACAAGCAAATCTATCAGGTGAAGCAAACCCTCTCATATTGAAAAGCTTCTTACTGTTGACCTAAGCCAAAATAATCTTCAGATCGTGTACCACATTTGATTTTTAAAGCGAATCAGAGACTGGTAAAATTCACAAGCTTGTGTGCAGCTAGTGCAGAGAATAATCATGCAGCCAACAAAGTACATAAATGTGTGCTTCTCTCTTTCAATTTCTTTCACCCAGGGGTGCATAGGACATCAATCAACCCTCGCTAAGCAGCTCTGTCCTGTGCAATCTTTTCCACTTCCTTCCAGATTTTCCCTGTTTTCTTTACTTCCCCCTCCAAATCTCGTTTCTATGTATTCCATTGTCTGCCTATGCCTCTCTTTATCTGGGGGTTCCATGACAGATATTGCCTGGGGATATTGGCTTAGTGATTTATTAATGTATGAATTATCCATTTCCACTTTCATCCTCAGATTTCCTGTTCCAATTTACCTTGTTTCTATCTCTCCCACAGTCTGTCGTTTGAAACTTTGCCAAACCATTTTATACCTAGATTCTTTCTTAGGCATCTGTTGACAAAACCCACAATCTGCTGTCATTGATTTTGAACATTCTCTAGGTTTCTGTTTCATACAGCAGTACTGGTTTCACATTTGAATTGAACATTTTATGTTTGTCTTCCTTCTTATTTCCTTAGAGTTCCATATGAGTTTCAACATGCCGACTGCAACTCTTGCTTGTGGTCTACTTGTTTTTATATCCTCGTATGTTTCCTTTGCATATAGTCCATCTCATTGAAACATTATACCAAGATCAACAAGCCGCTGTCCGAGTATCTGGGCAAACATCAGATTGGTTTGCAGTACAAAAGGGAGTCCGACAGCGATGTATCCTCTCAACTTTCCTGTACAACATATACACGGAATGTATAATGAGAAATGTTCCAGAAGACGAGAACATTGAAAGTTTCGACCCATTTACAATTGGGGGGGGTACGAGATTCCAGAGTTACGATACGCAGATGACACAGTGAAACTATCAAGAAGTGCAGAAGAGTTAGAGCAGCTACTTTCAGCCGTTAATGAACATAGTAAAAATCAAAACCTGTTCAGAAACATAAACAAAACAAAGATAATGACCACCGACAAAACACAATGTCAGCATAAATTTACAGTTGGTGGTGAGGAAATAGACCAGGTCACTCATTTTGAATACCTGTCTCCAGGAGAGATACAGGCCAGCGGACATTGTACCTCTGCCCTATTGTGACAACCTTCCAGGTGGCGGGGAATGCTAAGAGTGTCATCACTGCAGATGAGCCGAGAAAATAAAAGGAGCAAGGCGATACCTCACTCACATGCATATGCTACGTTTCTGGCAGGACATGACGATCCTGGGACACAGACACACTGGACTGCCTCTCTTCCAAGATACTTGAAAAACTAGTACATACAGTCCATCATATCATATCATATCATTGCCACACCCTATAGCCACGAGTGGGTAAGACTTGATAGTCCTGCAAGACAACTTCCCTAAGAGAGACAACTCTGACCAAAAACAACTGCTGCCTTGCAGATAGGCTGGGGACAGCCAAAGGCTAAGGAGGGCATCCCTACAGAAACGCCTGTTGAAATCGGATGTACTGGGCCACAGGCTTAACAAAGTAACACAGTGCAACGTATATCGCTGTAACCACGGTACGAAGAAGAAGAAGAAGAAGAAAAATTCCTGGCTCCAGAATTGACAAAAATGGCGACTGCTCGTAAGAAATCATTGTTATGGTAATGCAGAGACTAAACATCCTGAAGAAATTATGGCAGAGCACCAACAAAATGATAAAAGTAAAAGTCTTGAGAGCCTGTGTTTTCCCTATACAGCTTATGGCTGTGAATCATGGACGATTACCAAAACTTCTAGACAAATAATCGAATCCTTTTAGTCAAAAAATGATACAGAAAGATCAACAAAATTCCCTGGACAGAGAAAAAAAACAAATTTAGACATTCGGCAAGAGTTGAGCATAGAGGAGAACTGGTTTATCAATTCCATTTTGGCTAGAAAATGCAAATACTTAAGTCACATTAACAGATACAACGGTCTTAAGAGAACGGTGATGGAAGGTATGGGACCAGGCAAAAGAGGAAGGGGTAGACCAAGAGGACGATAGCACCAAGATATCCAGGAATGCCTGAGAATGACTCTTGCAGATGCTGGAGTTTTGGCAAGAGAACGAGTTTCTTTCAGACAGACTGTAATGGGAGCGACGTTCTACAAAGGACATGCTACATGATGATGTTGATGTCCCTCCTTCTCTGTTGATACTTCCTAGGTATGTAAATACCTCTACCTTTTCCAGTGGCGTTCTTCTCAGCTGGATTGGTTCTGTGTTTACTGCATTGACCCTAATTATTTATTAGATCTTCACACCGACTTGTTTAGAGGTATAATTCAGTCTTTCCCGTTTTCTTTGCATTTGGCTTTGGCTGTGGGATAGAAAGGTTATATCATCCGCACAATCCAGATCCTCCAGATGTTTATTCAAGATCTACTGGATTCAATTTCTCTCTTTGTTGTTACTTTTATAACCCCCCAATACACTGCCATAATGAACAGGAAAGGCGACAGCAGGCAACTTTGGCGTACCCCTGATTTCATTTTGAATCGCACTTTGAGTTGTCCGTGTATAACTCTATATTGCATACTTGCATATGTTTGTCTAATTATGTTTGTGAGCTTTTGAGGAATTCCATAATGCCTCAGTAGTTTCCAGAGTATATCTCTGTCCAAACTGTCAAAAGCCTTTTCATAATCAACGAAATTGATGTACAAACTCGAATTCCATTCCAATGATGGCTCTACAATTATTCACAATGTGGCAATCTGGTCAATGCATGATCTATTATGTCTAAAGCCCGCTTGCGCATCCCTTATCGTGTTATTCACTGCCTTTTTCATCCTTTCTAGTATTACTCTATTTAACACCTTTCTCGGCACTGATAATAACATTATTACTCTATGGTTTTTGCATTCCTGTAAATCTCCTTTCTTAAGCAATTTCACCAGGTAGTCCTCTCTCCAATCTTTTAGTAAGCTTTCTTGCTCCCAGATGGGGCCTATCAAGTTGTGGATCATGTTAGTAGATGTTTCCACATCAGCTTTTATGGCTTCCGGTGGTACCCAATAAGGTCCTGCTGCTTTTCCGTTCCTTAGAAACTCTATTGCCCTTCTAATCTCTTTTTTACTAGGAATATCACAGTTGTTCGGCAGTTCCTCCTCTGCTGGTGGAATGTCTGGTGGGTTTTCTGGTGGTGGTCTGTTCAAAAGCTCTTCCAAGGCTATTTATCTTCTCCTCGAGTTTATTTTTGATCGGTCTGCCTTGTTGTTGATACTTTTCCGATAGTTACTTGGTAGCCTCATAAAGACCTCTCATATTTCCTTTTTCTGCAGTCTCCTCTGCTCCTCAGCTAGACCATGAATGTAACGTATTTTGTCCACCTTGATGTTATTTTTAACTTATTTGTTGCTCTCTACATAATCTTTGGGGAGCAGCGGTGGTTAGCGCGCTGGCTTCGCATTTGAGTGGTCCTGGGTTCATTCCCCAGTTGAGGCGGTAATGTTTTTTCAGACCGCAATGGCTCCCGGGTCTACCCAGCCTTAAATGGGTACCGGTTCAGACCGGGAAGTAAAAGCGGCGAGGGAGATGAGATGGCTGCCGCCCTCATATAGCCGAGCCTTTGAAATGTGAGATCGCTAACACCTCACACCCCTACGGCAGTAATGCTATGGGTTACTTTACTTGACTTTACTTTACATAATCTTTCTGTGCTGTGCTTTTTTACGGCTCTTGTTTTACTATTTATTCGGCCATTTTTTTTATTTCGCCTATGTCGATCTTAGTGACTGCTTTTGCTGTTAGCCATGCAATATTCTGCCGTTTCTTCATTATTGCACTTCCTCGCATGCAGTTTTCCATGTACTTTGTATGTGTTCCCATTTATCCGCAATGCTGGCTCATTTATTTGGCAGCTCCAGTGCTTTATATTTATTCCTGAGTGTTATACAGAACTCGTTTTTCTTATCATCTTCTTCCAGGTATTGTACACGATACAGTGACCTGCTGACTTGCATCGTTCTATTGATCCTTAACGTCAGCTGTACCATCGCAATCACTACAAAAAGTGATTGAGGCAACATCTGGCCCCGCCCCCTTGTCCCGCCCCCTTGTCCCGCCCCACCTGTAGACTCTGACATCTGATAATGATGGTCTAAATTTGGAGTTAACGCAGATGTTGTCAATCGGATTCTTCGTTTCTGTTCTGAGGATACCTTTGTTGCCTTGTCTCTGTGTGCAAACATACTCCCTCCTGTGACCAATTTGTTTCCTGCACAAAAATCTGCAAACCTCTCTCCGTTTAGGACTCCTAGTCCCTCCATCCTCATGATCTTCTCATATCCCGTGTTGTCATGTCCTATTTTTGAAATCTCTCATTAGTAAGGGAACGTCACTCCTCCCTGTCTCCTCCACTAGTTGATGTAATCTGCTGTAGAAAACCTCTTTAACTTTTTCTACCTTTTCATTTGTTAGTGTATCCCTGAATTATATTTAGTTTAACCTTCCTGTTCTTTGTTCTAAATGTAGCCATCAACAGTCGTGATCCGGCTGCTCTCCACTCTAAATGAGCACACTTTGGGCCTCCACTGATAGAATAAGGGCTACTGCCTCTGTGCCAGGCGCCTAGTCTCGAATGCTTCCATGTCTAGAGAAAGGTAGTCGGCAGTCCAGCTTCATTTTTGGTTTCGCTGAGCCGCGTCATAATCCCTGCAAAGGGGACCTTTCCCTTCAACGACGGCTTTTGGTTTGTTTTTGGTTGTCGTTTTTGTAGCAATTGTTTTTTGACAAGGTGGGGCAGCTGGCCCCACGCTCAATCTTCCTCCTTTCATATCTTCCTTTCCCATCTTAGGAACGGACATGGCGGAGTTCATTTGTACATCAGGCAGCTGTATTGATTCAGATAACGAAGATGTTCGTGGTACAGACAAGCCACCAAATGAATCTGAGAAGTTCTGATGCTATGATTGTTGTTGAAGACGGCATCTTAGATTTTTTGAAATCTGAATTCACTTCTAAATTACACAACATACGTTCACATTAATATAGTGGTAGTTAAGAGTTCTTTTTTAAATTGCTGAACCAGTACGTTTTATTTTATATCCAAACATCCTAAAAATAATAATTTCTCGGATCAGTTTTAATTTACAAATTAATTAAATTTTGTCATTGACAAAATAATGCTTTCATGAACACATTTATCAATTTGTTTATACAGTTTTTTTCATTTATTTTCTAGCCGTATTAATTGTTCAAACTTGTATTATTGGTTGACTTTTAAATATTAACAATAAACATTATGTCGGTTTACGAGCTGTCAAAAATATAGGACATTCACTGTACTATCTCTGAAAGGTATAATGTTTTGTGCTACTTCGGAGATTCTGGATCTTATCACACGAAAAAACGGTAAGTGGTTTAACTAGAATGATAACGGAATTAAGAGTTTGCTGGCTGAAAACCACATCATGTATAGCATCCATCAAAATAATCCCTCATCAATATCCCAAAACAGTTTTCTTCTCCAACATGGGAAGGTTAACCAGAACTAGCTAGGAAGAATGCAAGATATCTGGCTAAGCAACAAAGCAGATGAGATTAACAAATATGCAGAGAGAAACTACCAAAAACGGTTTAATGGTGCACTCTCGAAATGTATGCTTTTCAATCTCATCACTCATCTTCTGCTATTGAAACTGATGACATTGTCTACTGCTGGAAAAGAGACAGATTATGTAGCGCCGGGGACATCACTTCATTTACAGTGCAGTCTTTAACTATCCTTCAAAAAACAGTGAGCAAGTCATAGCACACATGCCACAGGTTGCGACCAACGAAAATCTTGACATTCCACCTAGTGCAGATACAAGGGACTTGTTATAAGTCTTTACCCTGACATTTGAAGGAGTAGGAGGAGATAGTTGAAATTTGGCACACGTGTAGCTAATTTAATTTGTACTAGCGTTGAGGAGTATGAATTTCCTCCTTTACGGGTTTACCCGGAATGGTGCATGGCGCAACACACCTTATTGACCGGATCTGCTACTCTAACAGTTTATCAGAACAATTGGGAAATCTGAGGCCTGAACTGTGATAACATTCTTGATGTTGTAAGGAAAAACACCTACAGAAATACACAGGGAGATGGAACCAGTGTTTGAGGAATTATGTACTTCGTATACTTCTGTAAAAAACTGGTGTATGCAGTTTACTCTAACCCTTAGAAAATGCAGGAGGAAGCAGACTCTTACATAAAAAATGCATGCTGAAGTCGGATGCACTGGGCCAACTAGCGCAAAATAAAAACCACAGTGCTACATCACACCGTCTTGGGGATAAGAGAAGTAAGGCGAACGCAAAAACAAACAAAAACACACAAAAAAGTGGGGCTGTTCCCATGTTGCTGATCTTCCAAGATCATGAAGACCATCCACAGAGTGCAGCGATGAAAATGCTGCAAGAGTGAAGAAAATCATTGACAAGGATAGGAAAATGACATTTACAGAGATATCTAGGTCATCAAAACTGAATGAAAGTACAGTTTTTAGAATTTTACACAACAGACTGAACATGAGAAAAGCGTGTGCCCACTGCGTCCCGCGTCTGCTGGCATGTGAACATAAACAGAGGAGGGTTGATTGCTGTGGCCAGTTGCTCAAAATGTGTCGGTCCTAAAACATGTTGCCGGCCATGGTGACAGTAGATGAGACTTCACCATTATGACGCAGAATCCAAAATTTTCAGAATGCAGTGGAAAACCCAGGGCTCACCAACGCATGTCAAGCCAAGAGCACAGAAATCTGCAAGAAAAGTGATGCTGACTGTTTTTGGGACGTTAATGGTGTCATTTAAAGATTACCTGCCTCATGGCAACACGGTTAATGGGCAATATTATGCAGATCTCTTTACTAAACTACGAAAGACTGTGACCAGAAAACGAGGGATAGCGAACACTCAAATTCTGCCTTTGCTTCAAGACAACGTGCCCTCCCATAAAGCAAGGCTGGAGCTGCAAACAGCCAACGATTTGAATATTGAAATTCTTCCACACCCACAATATTCTCCGCATTTAGCTCCATCAGACTTTTCCTTTTTCCGAAACTTAAAAAACAGCTGAAAGGAAATCATTTTGACAGTGACGAAGATGTCATACTGGTTTGTGATAGCTGGTTTAGTTCGAAAAATAGTTTACTTTATTCTGAAGGTCTTTTTAAGGTCAAGCAGAGATGGCAGAAATGTATAAATTCAGGTAGTGGCTACAGTGAGAAGGAATAAGCACTGTGCCAAATTTCAACTTTCTCCTCTTACTCCTTCATGGTCAGGGTAAAGACTTATAGGCATTTGGTAAAACCAAAACCCGATCCAGACGCTGTTACTGCTGAAGTTTGCAAAGCAAACCTACTTCCATTCCTTCTGCAACGACTAATAGTGTTGTTCTGATTACAAATGTGGCTCGAGTTCAGCTGAATCGATCAACTAGGTGTATACATCAGTGCCTACTTCCAGAAAGTCAGCGCGGTTTTTGAGTGGCTCAGACAGCAGATACGGAGATCTATACACCTCGATAATTTGTTAAGAGAATTCCAGAAACAGCATCGTGACCTGTAAGTAGCGTTTGTTAACCTTTCCAATGGCTATGACACTGTCAACAGACACGGGTTCTGACAACTCATTAAGAAATATGGGTGTCCCGACAGATTCACTACAGTTGTTAGACAATGTGGATGATGGCATGATGGGTCAAGTGCTGCATGAAGAGTTGCCTGCTGCCATCCCGATCATAAACGATGTTGAGAAAGGTTCTGTTCTAGTCTCTACACTACTTAGCTTGGTCTTTGCAGTCATGATATTGGATGATATACATAGCATTGCTAACGACATACGCATCAGGTAGATAATATTGGATGATATACATAGCACTGCTACCGACATACGCATCAGGTACATAATATTGGATGATATACATAGCACTGCTACCGACATATACATCAGGTAGATACTATTGGATGATACACATAGCACTGCTACCGACACACGCATTAGGTACATAATATTGGATGATATACATAGCACTGCTACCGACATACGCATTAGGTACATGATATTGGATGGTGTACATAGCACTGCTACCGACATACGCATCATGTACATAACACATACTCAGCTGACGCATGGGAGACTCTTTAAGTCATGCACTAACGTTAAGGAAACCACTATTTTGGATCTCTTGTTTACTGACGACTGCATCATGTACACCTGCTTGGAATAATAACCGCAGCCAACAATAACGACGGCTTCGGTGACGTGCATTCACTTTGGTCAGACAGTTAACACTAAGGCAACAGAGATACCGCTTCCGGGCTGTTCCGGGGACGCTTTGTAGCGAACTTAACGGACTTAACAGAACGTCTCTAAGCGGTCGATAGCTTTACTTTTTTAGGCAGTACCCTTATAGAAATGCCTCATTGGCCTTCATTTCACAAGAGCGCTCTAAAACGTGGTCAATTGTTGTCCTTGCTGAAAGTTCCAACGACAAAGCACGAGCTCAGTTGCTCCCGAATCAGCTCAAAAATTTTCCCCAGACTAAATCGGGTATCCATTTACAGCTGGGTCGACTAAGAGAGACACTCATATTATGAAATAGGTCATGCCATACCACGTCTGAGAACGACGTTATTTTAAATCCCGCTACCGGCATTTCTAGTTGCCCCTGCTGTAAATGGGTATCTGGAAGGACAAAGGCAACGATGATGGGAACTGACCACCCCATTTCACAAAGATGTACCTTAGTTCAATGACTCCTCTAACACGTCATCCCCAACAGCAGTGTCTGCTATGCGACTACCTTGACTTTTTTCTACAGTGGGATTACAAGTTCAATTCGTAACCCCTAGATGACACGCCTCTCCAGCACAGCCAATATTGACTCAGAGGTCATTGACAGGGATGACAAGGCGATAGAGCTGAAACAGATCTTAGCTATGTAGCTTTATTAGGGATATTATTTTAGTCTTGTTTGATTAAAGTTAGGATGGTTGGGAGTAGAGTATTGATAGTCCGTAGCCATTCATTTTCTTATAGCATTGAACTAAGTAACCGAGCCAGTGCAGATGTACTCAAATCCCGCGATAGGAATGTCTGGAATGTGTGGCCTCGTTTTCGAGGCTACGCAGGTGTTGACCGACGTGACATGACACGTTTTTGCGTAACGCACTAGACGCCGGTTACTGCGTGATCAGTAGTGAAGTTGACAACCGTACATGCCATTAACAGGTTTTTCTTAAGCATCAGAGAGAATAATCCATGGTAGGAGATCAGAATATCCCTGTCGTTAGCGGACCACGTGATTTGGCACAAGCCCCGAATATAGGGACCTAAGAAATCCTGAAAGAGTGAATCTTGAATTAGCAGTTGACAGGAGAGAAGAGTATACGTCAAAATCAATAAGTGTTCGTTATCAATCTTCTTCTTCTTCTTCGTACGCTGTTTACAGCGATATTTACGTTGCACTGATTTAATTTGTTAGCCAGTGGCTCAGTGCATCCGATTTCAACAGGCGTTTCTGTAGGGTTGCCCTCCTTAGCCTTTGGCTGTCCCCAGCCTAACTGCAAGGCAGCAGTTGTTTTTGGTCAGAGTTGTCTCTCTTGGGAAGTTGTCTTGCAGGACTATCGAGTCTTCCCTACTCGTGTCTATAGCGTTTGGAAATGATATGATGGACTATGTACTAGTTTGTACTATCCCGGAAGAGAGGCAGTCCAGTGTGACTTTTTCCCAGGATCGTCACGTCCTGCCAGAAACGTAGCATATGCATATGAATGAGGTATCCTTTTGCTCGCTCTATTTTCTCGGCTCATCTGCAGTGATGGTACGCCTAGCATTCCCCGCCACCCGGGAGCTTGCCACCATAGGACAGGAGGTGCAGTGTCCGCTGGACTGCATCTCTTCTGCGTCCATTGGAATGACTGATAGCAGACAGATGCAAAGAGCGAGGAAGGAGTGCATTTTACCAGGTGCATTCCTGCGGCTCGATCGGGCCGGGACACAAGCCCCAGCCATGTCGTAGCCTCCCATCTCAGCGGTGCTGAGATTTTGGGCGAGATTCTGGCTTAGAGGCGTTCGGCCGTAATCCCTCAGATGGTAGCTTATCAGCCAAGCACGTGGACCAAATGTCAGCGACCTGTGATTCCTCTCGAAATAGTGCATTTGACCAGGTGACAAGCCTAGTCTTGCACGGAGATGTTGTCCGCCTAGGGAGCGGACATGGTCAAGGGTTGAGTCTCAGCAGTTCGCAGTGAGGTAGCTGATCTACTGCTTAGGGTACCCGACCGAGAACTAAGTCTTCTACAAATGATTTCATTCCTCATCGCCGTATGCGGTGAATATCGAGCAGCTTCCCGCCCGCTTTTATCAGCGGACGGCAGAGACCTCATTCTGCGGCTTGACCGGGCGGGGCTGGAGCGTGACCCCGAGGTCCCCACCATGTCGAAGCCTCCCTTTGCATTTGTGCTGGGCTGCTTTTAGGCGGGATTTTTGGCTTAGAGGCGTTCGGCCGTAATCCCTCACCTCGAACCGTTGGCTTATCCGCCTAGTACGTGAGCCAAAATGTCTGCGGCTCCTCTCGGGCTTAGCAGGATTACCGTAGCAGAGCATTGTCATTTGTAGGGTAAAGCGTTATCAATCTAAAAAGGAATCGTACTCTAGTCTTTGCCACTTCTTTGCTTGCCTACGAAGCATGCACAATGTAGCATACGTGTAAGGTTTTAGCTTGGCTTGGCTTCGTAAGTTCTCAATCTCCCGCTACTAAACACTGAACGGGCTTAAGTAGCAGAATGTAGTCCAGAGAAGGGAATGTGTTGTGTTGTAGTTTACAGCTTGACTGCGATATTTGCACTTTTCAAGTATAACACATGCGACTTCCGCAAGCATTTTTTGAGTACCGGATTAGCATTCCCTCTTCGATCCCTTTTCCTTAGCCAGTCTGTCCCGCTGCAGCCTGTTATCCAGAATTACCGCGTGGAGAGTTAGAATGGTCTTGGCAGCTCTGGTTCGCTGGCCCTGACGCTAGCAGTCAGGTATCGGTCGCTGACCACTGCAGCTCATGCGCTGCTCAGCATCTTGATCCAGTGTAAGGTTTTCAAATGGGTTCTTTCAGCAGGCTGTTCAAAATGATGTGCCAGAACGAAGTACATAATTCTGAAATCCTCAACAGATCTAACATGCTGAGACTGTAATCTCTCGGGCACGCGGCTCGTCTATCATTCCACTGAGTGATAATATAGTCGATGAGATCCTACTTCTTAAATCGTGTGTGCATCAACATAGACATCTATGCAGATATAAACTAATAGAGATGATGTTTACCCGAAGAAAAACGGGGGTCAACTTGGGATAAGATACATTTTTTAGAGTAACATCTGTGGGTTATGTGCTTATCCGATGTGTTACTTTTGTTAGCTGTACATTAGTTTGATTGTTATTTTCGATAATAGACACTGTTCGAGTAACTGTTTTGTTCAGAGTGGAACTTCTGAATTTATCGTTCTCAGATAATTCGATCATTATGTTGCAGGGATGTATTGATTAATAGGGCCTTTCTATAATATTTAGTAGTGACGAGCATAAAGTGTGCAATACGTTGGTAGCGGGTGATTGAGGAAGAAGGAAAAAGAAGAAGTTAATCCTGTATACTAAATAAACGTTTTATTGGCAGTGTACCAGCTGTGGACCGATATAAATCGACGCTCGTTCTCAAGTTACAACAGCTACAACTAATTAAAATTTCTTTAATACTATTCAGTTGTGTCATTTCTTGGAAACCTCTATAGTTATTAAAATTCAGTTACGAACCCTTTTGGAATGCCTAGAGTGTGTTTTAGTTACAGGAGTAAACCCCAGACAAATAAATCGGCATTCGTTACTACCTTGACTCGTCACTGCTAACACGCCTTGTCACTGTACCAAGGCTCCTCGTGACAAGAAAGCGTTGATGACGGTAGCATCAACCGTCCTCACTTGAATCTACGAGCCGTCATTTTGGGGGAACGAAGAACAAACATGAGAATATTTTATTTGGGACGAAGAACATAAATGAGAATATTTTATTTGGGACGAAGAACATAAATGAGAATATTTATTTTATTTGGGACGAAGAAAATACATGAGAATATTTTATTTGGAACAAAGAACACACGTGATAATATTTTATTTGGGACGAAGAACATACATGAGAATATTTGTTTTATTTGGAACGAAGAACATAGATGAGAATGTTTGTTTTATTTGAGACAAAGAACAAACATAAGAATATTTTAATTTATTTGGGGACGAAGAACATACATGGCAATATTTATTTTACGTGGGACGAATAAAAAACATGAGAATATTTTATTTTATTTGGGGATGAAGAACATACATGAGAATATTTATTTTACTTGGAACGAATAATAAACATGAGAATATTTTATTTTATTTGCAGACGAAGAACACTCATCATGTAGCATGTCCTTTGTAGAACGTCGCTCCCATCACAGTCTGTCTGAAAGAAACTCGTTCCCTTGCCAAAACACCAGCTTCCGCCACTGTCATACTCAGGCACTCCTGGATATCTTGGTGCCGTCGTCTTCTTGGTCTACCCCTTCCTCTTTTACCTGGCACCATACCTTCCATCACCGTCCTCTCAAGACCGTTGTGTCTCTTGATGTGACCAAAGTATTTGCATTTTCTAGCCAAAATTGAATTGATAAACCAGTTCTCCTCTATGCTCAACTTTAGCCGAATGTCTACATTTGTTCTTTTCTCTGTCCATGGTATTCTGAGGATATTTCTGTAATATTTTGACTCGAAGGATTCGATTCTTTGTCTAGAAGTTTTGGTAATCGTCCATGCTTCACAGCCATAAGCTGCCACAAGAAAAACACAGGCTCTCAAGACTTTTACTTTTATCGTTTTGTTGATTCCCTGCCATAATTTCCTCAGGCTGTTCAGTCTCTGCATTGCCATAGCTAGTCTTCTTCTGATTTCTTTCGAGCAGTCACCATTTTTGTCGATTCTGGAGCCCAGATATTCAAAATGTGTAACCTGATCTATTTCCTCACCACCCACTGTAAATTTATGCTGACATTGTGTTTTGTCGGTGGTCATTATCTTTGTTTTGTTTATGTTTATGAACAGATTTTGATCTTTACTATGTCCATTAACGGCTGAATGTAGCTGCTCTAGCCCTTCCGAACTTCGTGATAGTATCACTGTGTCATCTGCGTATCGTAACTCTGGAATCTCGTACCCCCCAATCGTAAATGGGTCGAAACTTTCAATGTTCTCATCTTCTCGTACATTTCTCATTATACATTCCGCATATATGTTGTACAGATAAGGTGAGAGGATACATCCCTGTCGGACTCCCTTTGGTACTGCAAACCAATCTGATGTTTGCCCAGATACTCGGATAGCGGCTTGTTGATATAATGTTTCAATGAGATGGACTATATGCAAAGGAAACTCCATTTCCTTCATGATTCTCCACATATTTTGATGTTTTACCGTGTCGAAGGCCTTAGTGTAATCAATGAAACACGTGTACAGGTCTACATTAAACTCTCTACGTTTTTCATAGATATTCCTTAAATTGAATATGTGGTCCCGGGTCCCTCTGTCTTTCCTAAAACCTGCCTTGACTACGTGAATTTCAGATTCAAACCATTGCTCTATCCTTTTTAATAGGATTCGCAAGAGTATCTTGCTAGTATGGCTGATCAGTGCGATAGTTCAGTAGTTCGTGCACAGCTTCATGTTGCCTTTTTTGGGGAGGGGAATATAAATTGATTTCTTCCATGCTTCTGGCCACTCTGCACTGTGCCATATCTGTTTACACAGCTTGTGATAAACTCGAGCACATGCCTCTCCTCCTGCTTGTATTGGCTCTGCTGGGATATCACCGCATCCTGGGGACTTTCCCTTTTTCAGGCTTTTAATTGCAGAGCGTACTTCTTCCAATGCTGGTTCAGGTTCTTTCTCATCCTTTGGTAGGATTGTAACTGAGCG
The DNA here is from genome assembly GCA_036924085.1 of Ariolimax columbianus. Lineage (NCBI taxonomy): Eukaryota > Metazoa > Mollusca > Gastropoda > Stylommatophora > Arionidae > Ariolimax > Ariolimax columbianus. The sequence goes on along the minus strand of JAVGWX010000014.1, from coordinate 18,366,539 downwards.
CTTTGTGCTGTCTCCATACATGGTTCTGCAGTACTCTCTGCATCTATTCAGTATGTCTTTGGTTTCTGTTAATTTCTGTCATTTATGACATGTGGAACCGGACGGAATTCTCTTGTCAGTGTTCTAATTGCTTTGAATGCTTCTCTTTCTTTGCCTTGTTGTAGGTTTTCTATATCCTTACATGTTTCTTCTATGTATCTTCTTTTATCTGTTCTTATTTCTCTTCTAACTTTTCTTGCGCAGTTTGTATATGCTGTGTTGGTCCCCTTACTTCCCATTTGTTTTAATTGTTGCCTTTCTGCAATGAGTTTCTGTGTTTCCTCCGTTATATAGCTCTGTGTCTTGTGCAATATCTTTGGAATCATTTCTTTTGCTGTCGAGATCAAAATCTCCCTTGCGTGCGATGTCAACTCCTCAGATGTCATCTCTTCCTGTACAGCAAGCAACGCCTCAAATTTGTTTTCTACTTTGATGTTGTATTCAGTAGGTATTGCTGATACATTGAAGCGTATTGGCTGGCAACCTTTGTTGATCCTGCGTAGTCTTGTTTGGAAAACTGCAAACAGTAATTCGTGGTCCGTATCGCAGTCTGCTCCTGGCAGTGTTTTTGTCGCCAGCACATTTGATCTCCATCTTTGTTGCACTAGGATGTAGTCTATTTGGTTTCTGCTGTTGCCATCAGAGGAGGTCCACGTGTACAGTCTTCGTGGATGTTGTTTGAAGAAGGCGTTGGCAATGGAGAGGTTGTTTTCCGTGCATAATTCAACCAGTCTTTCTCCTCGCTCATTTCTGTGTCCCAAACCAAAAGATCCTCGAACACTTCTCTCCTCTTCGGCTCTTTCCTCTCCAACTTTCGCATTGAAATTTCCAATGATGACCAAGATGTCTCTTTTTTCAACTTTTTCCATCGCTTCTTGCAAGGTGTTATAAAAATCATCCATTTCACAATCGTCTGCTGCTGATGTTGTGCATACACTTGAATTATTGTTAAATTTCTAGTTTTTTTCTTTAGTCTGATTACAATTATGCGGTCGTTGACTGGATTGTAACCGAGTAGTGAAGGTGCTGTCTTCTTTTACAGAATAAAGCCGACCCCGCTTTTTCCACCCTTGTCCGTCCCAGAGTATATAAATGTTTCTCCTGAGGAGCTGGTACAGTGCCCTTGACAGGCCTATCTATGCGCAGAGACTCCAAGAATCTCTATCTTGGTTCTCTTCATTTCTCTTCCGTTCACGAATAACTTGCCCTCGTATAGGCTCCTGACGTTCCAGGTGCCTATTCTTAGTTTTGTTTTTAGTCCCATTTCAGAGTTGTCCACTGTAATGCAGTCAGGCTTTAGGCCGTCATCTCTATTACTTGTACTGACTCTGAAACTGGCCTCTTCCCCCGATGATCTGCCTGGTCTGAGGGCCTTTGAGTTTCGTTTCTCTCGACCGTCATAGGTTTCTTGGCATTTTACATCCAGTAGTTTGCCATTGCTTTCTGGACGTTGTTCTGGCCGCTTACCAACTATGGTCTCTGGTGCGCCCTTAGCCCGATACCAGGCGTTTCCAGCTCCCGCTTTCAGAGTCGTTGTCGCACAGGTCGATCGTCCACCTCTTCCACCAGCAGCTGTGTGTACTTGTCAGGGGTGGATTCCCCTTCTTGTCATTTCACCCACGTAGTTTAGCCGGGCAGCCAAAGCCGTTGCCTGGGGGGTGGCGCTGCCGTACACAGGCAGACTCTAGGAGCCATACGTGAGCTAAACAGAAGTGGGGGAACCAAATAGGATCCTGGCCATCAAGGATGTGGCTGCCTCTCACCGTGAGATGCTATCCCTTACACACTTCTGGCCTACCCCCCCCCCCCCCCCCCCCCCCCCCCTCGAAGAACACTAAATAAGAATATTTATTTGGGACGAAAAACTTACATGAGAATATTTTATTTGGGAACGAAGAACAAACAAGAGAATATTTTTTTTTTGAACGAAGAACAAACATGAGCATTTTTTATTTTTAACAAAGAACATACATGAGAATATTTATTTTATTTGGAACAAAGAACATACAAGAGAATTTTTATTTTATTTGAGACGAAGAACAAACATAAGAATATTTTATTTTTATTTGCGGACGTGTACAAACATGAGAATATTCATTTTATTTGGGACGAAGAACAAACATGATAATATTTTATTTTGAACAAAGAACATACATGAGAATATTTATTTTTTTTTGAGACAAAGAACAAATATGATAATATTTATTTTATTTGGGACGAAGAACAAACATTGTTTTGCTTAAACAAATGTATCTGCGTGGTTGGTTTGAATGTCATTCCTTAGCCTTACCTTACATGCACAAGTCAAAAGTCAAACATATTCTTATAACTAATTTATAGTAAGAATTGACCGTTACGTGCAATTACAGCTAAAAGACCATGAATTCGATTTATAACAAAATTTGTTTCTGTTGAACAAAAAAAATGTATTTTTGTCTAAGCGTGATACTGATATTTTTGTCTGAGCGTGATACTGATATTTTTGTCTGAGCGTGATACTGATATTTTTGTCTGAGCGTGATACTGATAGTTTTGTCTGAGCGTGATACTGATATTTTACCATTTGATTTTGATTGCGGAATAAATGGCTGAGTACCTACACAACATTCTAAGTAGTATCCTACAAGAAACAATTGATGACCAATACAGACACGAACTAATCAAAGAATGAATTGCTTATATTTATTTTTTGTTCTTTCTGGCATTGCGTTGTTGTCATTACTTCAATAACTAAAGATCGATATAAAGCATGTAGATCGATAATTAACAGAGCAAATGATTCAATTCCCTGAGATTAAAATAAATTAATACATATATTTTGCGCGTAGAATAAATAATGGGACAAATGAAACTGTTGAACAAACAAACAAAAATAAACCGGGAAGTTCGTGTCAAGTGTCCCATTTTGTATGAAGATTGTGACAGAGGCGATATTATGTGGATGTAAGATCTGGGAGAGAGGAGCGTATCAAATCTGTAACTGCATAAACTAACTTATGTAATGTTGTGTGTGTGTGTGCGTGCGTGCCTGTGTGTGTGTGCTTGCTTGCGTGTGTGCGTTTCTGTGAAATGTGTGTGAGTGTATGTGAGTGTATGAGAGCTGTTGTGTATGTGACTGTATGTTGAATTGTGTGTATTATATACATATATGGGCGTGTGAGTGTGTGTGTGGGTGCACGTGCGTGAGTACCTGTGCGTGTGTGTGTGCGTGTGCGTGTGCGTGCGTGTGTGGGTGTGTATTGTACTGTTCTGTTATGGTCCTAAGACTCGTCTTCATTGCTCTACGGGCGTACTTATAGGCGCGCAATGTCTCTCATTAGGTGTGGAAAGGCGTTGATACTGATGGATCGGGCCACTCGTTGGTTGTGGTCACATCTGCTCCGTCTTCTCTTGCGCCCCAGCCAGATCGAACCTGGATAATTTTTAAAGGTAAGCAGTCTGTGAATTGCTGATTCGTCTAAAGCGCTATCATCATCTAACAGACGGTCATTGATAGACTTCAAACTGTTACTCCTATCCATATCTAAGTGTACCCAAAATGGGTGCTACTTTAAACAAATAATTTGAGTACACAAATATCTAAGCAGATGTGGCATCATTATGGCAACTTTTTTGTTATTGTTCTACATTTTCATCTGGCAACACTGCTGACATAACACACTGCACACAAGAAACATCGCTCAACCGCACAAGTGAATGGACAATTGAATCGCAATACAAAAAGCACCTCCCACTGCGAAACGCATTATGAAACACAGAGATAAGATTAGATAAGATGAGATAGGTAAGTGGATGTTTGAGATAAGAAATTGGCGATTTGATATAGGTAGGTTGATGTCTGTGGTATGATGGTGGTTACCTAAGATAGATAGGTGGCTATCTGAGACACCAAGATGGCGATCCTAGATAGGTTGCTGGCTAGCTAACATTTGAAAGTGGCTATATTATAAGATAGTATAATGAATATCTGATACTGTAAAGCGGCTTTCTGAGTTATAAAGGTGGATATGTGAGATTAGATGGTGGCTATCTGAATGAAGAGGGTAGCGATCAGAAGTAGGAATGTGGCTACCGTAAACAGGATTGGTGCTGCTATCGTTGATAAGAAAGTTGCCTTCTTAGACAGGAATGTGGCTATCTGAGATAGGATGCTATTGGTAAAAAAAGTGAGCATCCGAAATGGGAAGTCTGCAATTTGAAATAGAATGGTGGATATTTAGAATATACTTAGAGCTATTTGAGAGCGGAGCATTGCTTTCTGAGATAGATTGGTGGATATCTGAGATTAGTAGGTGAGCATTTAAGGTAGGCGGATATCTCAGTTAAGTAGGTAGGTGGCCATCTGAGATAGGAAATGACATATAGGAAGGTAGCTATGTGGCTATCTGATGTAAAACGGTGGATATTTGTGATAGGAAGGTGGATATCTCAGATAGAAATGTGACTATCTGATATAGGATGGTGGTTATTTGAGATAGGATGGTGGTTATTTGAGATAGGATGGTGGTTATTTGAGATACGAAGGTTGCTATCTGTGAGGTTATGTGTAGAGTTAGCAGCCTCTTCTTCTGAACGTCCTTAGAATATTGTCTTCATAAAGTCTTCATTCCCTGTGTATATCATTGTAAGTAAGACTGGGTTTGGTTAAATTAAAGATCTCACATCGGACATAGAGGTCTCAAACTTTTAGGAATGGATCCTAACTCGAAACTCGTGAAGGCATTTTCTGCTGCCTACGACATGATTTCCATTTCATCGCGTGATTAGGGTTTATACAATTTGGACAAATACGTTGAACATTGCGTATCAACTTGGAGGTAATGCATTTCTATCCAAAACAGAAACAAGGTCTAACTAGAAAGAAGACGACAATTAAATGTGAATTATGTGTCAGATATGCAACAGAAACATGGTTTAACTAGAGAGAACACAGCGATTAAATGTGAGTTCTGTGTCAGATATACAACAGAAACATGATTTAACTAGAGAGAACAGCGATTAAATGTGAGTTATGTGTCAGATATACAACAGAAACATGGTTTAACTAGAGAGAACACAGCGATTAAATGTGAGTTCTGTGTCAGATATACAACAGAAACATGGTTTAACTAGAGAGAACACAGCGATTAAATGTGAGTTCTGTGTCAGATATACAACAGAAACATGGTTTAACTAGAGAGAACACAGCGATTAAATGTGAGTTCTGTGTCAGATATACAACAGAAACATAGTCTAACTAGAGAGAAGACAACGATTAAATGTGAGTTCTGTGTCAGAGATACAACAGAAACATTGTCTAACTAGAGAGAAGACAGCGATTAAATGTGAGTTTTGAGTCAGAGATACTACAGAGGCGAGTCGCAAAGACTGCATTGATTACAGGCCTAGAACACTAATCTCGGTTCCGGGAAACCTATTTCCTCACTTGCTACTGACTAAACTCAAACCTCTTGAGCACAAACATCGCCAAGAACAGTCTGGTTTCACGCCGGGTCGTTCTACAACAGACGATATCCTTGCTCTGCGCCTCCTCGCTAGTTGCACCACACCTTCAATCCCAGGCAACTCGGTCCCCCTGTTGAACCTAATCAAGGAGTTACACACGGACACCGGCGCCAGAATTCGATGGGTGGCGTTCTATCTGAAAGATTCTCCATGACTTCATGTGTCAGACAAGGATGTATTCTTGCCCCGACCTATTCTGACAGGCAGTTGACTGACTACTTGACCGCCACAGCGCTCATTAGGAGGGTGTAGCTATTGATCAGTAAATCTTCACTGATCTCGTTTACGTGGACGACATTGTCCTGTTCGGTACAGACAGCCCTGCGCCGCAGCGATCTCTGGAAATGTTAGACAGCGAAACGTCCTCCCTAGACATGTATACAGCCTAGGCCAAGACCAAAGTTCAGAGCCTCATTTCCAACAGAACTACAGGGTATTGAAACACAAGGTCACACTGCGGAGGACACCAACGGATTCATCAATCTCGGAACATGATTTCATCCGATGAGCGCAGGGGTCCCGAAATGTCAAGGCGGATCGAACTAGGTGCGTCTGCTATGAGCGACCTCCGATGTGTGTGGAGTAATGGCAAGATCTTCATTAGAACAAAAATCTGCTTCTACCAGTTCTGCGTGGTCCCAGTCCTGCTTTTCGGCTCCGAAACCTGGACATTGCTGAAATATGACATGTCAAAACTAGAATTCTTCCACATGTGCAACCAGCGGCGTATCGTGGGCATCCAATAGCATGACTACATCCGCAACGTGGAGGTCTCTGCTAAAACATACCTCCTTCCAATCTCAGAAACATTTGACAGACGCCGAGTTTTTTTTTGTTCGGTCATGTTGTATGGCTGGACCAGGAAACTCCGGCCCACAAGATACTACACAAGTCGTTCCTCAGCGCCAAAAGTCTTCCCCCGACCGGCTAGAGGCGCATAAGAACCGTCCCCGAACTGTATGGCTCCAGCAAATATCAACCTCCTCCTACGCCCTGGACGAGGCCTGGAACCACGCCACAGCCGTTGGTCATGGACGTGACCAACCGACTGAACAAGCCTCAGACTTCTAAGTAAAAATGATTATTATAAAACAGATGCATGGTCTAACCAGAGAGGAGACAACGACTACATGAATTTAGAGCACGAAACATATTGAAAGACACGTTTTTGAAGAAAGAAAATGGCCCAACAGTAGGTGTCTTCCTTCTTCTTCTTCTGTGTTCATTCTCAATCTGCCGGTACCAAGCCCTGACCAGGGCATTCAAAGTAGCAGGATGTAGTCCGGAGAACGGATTTGCGTTGTGTTGTTAGTTTACAGTTTGACTGCGATATTTGCACCTTTCGGTTAGACACATCCGTCTTCAGCAGGAGTAGGTGTCTAAAACACTTGATAAACAGAAATACGAAACAGGAAAAGTATATTTAAATCGTACTGTCTATCTGATAATACAATCAGCGGGGCTTTGCCAAAGTAATTCATCTTCGGCCAATTTCAACCAATCCAAACTCGTATTTTACTACGGGATCTAGGTAATTAAGTGTTTTTATCTCTGCTTTCCTTAGCCTAGCTGTTAGTTTACAAATGTTTCTGAAAATAATTATGTTTCTATTTTTGCGAGAAGCGGATAATTGTATTTGTTACACAAGAGCTAGATCAGAGCCTAGAATATCAACACTGTAAGCTACTAGACATTTCGTAAAAATGGAAACAAAGACAAGACAGATATTGGGGCTGACTACTATATCATGTAGAAACGTTAAGACGTACACCATTCAATAGTTTTTAGGACGTCAACACTTGTTCAATTGGCACGTATTTGTCAAAGATAAATGCACCACAGGGAGCTAAAAAGATTTTAATGATGATTTATCTGTTCTACTTGTGCCGGCTGGTGGGCATAACTCTCTGCGTAAAAGCGAAATACACGACGGCTACATCCGGAGAATGTCACATATCACGGATATCCTACAGCACGTAAACCATTTAAAACACCGCTGGGCAGGTCCTATAGTTATAGTGCGCTTCACAATGTTGGCTGCGGTTTAGATGTGAATATCTAAGTTTCCATTTAACCAAAATTATACAAATTGTGCATATAACCTGTAGATCACTATGTCCCAAGGGTGAATATTTTTTCTCGCCCACAAACATATGGTATACAATTTTCTTCATTTATGGTATACCAAAACCATCCCTCCTAATAAAATCAATCTTTTGAAATGATTACCCCTTCATAACAGTGAGTATTTTTGGAATCAACATTTTCCACTTTTTTCACGAAATCTTACCAGCTGTAACCCAAAGCTCACTGATTTTGAACAGCTTTAATGAGCCTTCCGGTGTGTTCAATTTGTTGATACAAAGTGTGTACGCTAGTGCATAGTCTTAGTATAACTAATTGTTTACGTTCGTAACTATAATGAGTCTGAAAGTCAATTCCTTACAACCCATTCAATTGCATTGAAGAAGTATCAATATTTTTGTAGAGAAGCTAAGCGTTGAATCTCAAATCTTGACAAGAGAACTATTCACACTTTGGGTTTAAGAAAACGGTAATTTTATCGATTTTTCAAACATTATAGAAGTTCGTTTTTCATTAAGACTAGTACGCAAGGAAGAAAGAAAATGTTAGACAGTTTTGACATGGATGTGTAGAATGTTGGATTCTAATGAAATAGAGGCTCTAAGGAAACTGAAGTTTCGTCTGAGAACACACAATGACATTACTTACTTAGTCGCTCCTCTTCTGTCGTGAGGTGTACAGGTTTGCTAGAGGGAAGGTCATAAAGTTCTATCAGCCGTCTTTCTCCTGGCCTCTTTGCAATCCAGTTCTCGGTCACTTAGGAACTGTCGTATGCTGTCTTCCCAGGGTACTTTGGTATGTCCTGAGGGTCTGATCCTTGAATTGTTGTCTCCCATGACCGCCTGGGTATCTGATCTTCTTCCATTCTACCGACATGACCAAACCATTGTAGCTATGATTGCTCCACTTGTGTCTGCAGGGGTTGGATTTCGAGATAGCTACGTATTGTCTAGTTATGGATCTTGTCCCTTTAAGTCACTTGAAACACTTTTCATAGGAACCTCATTTCTGAAGTTTGTAGTTGCCTTTCTTGGACTGTAGTCATTGTCTATGACTCACATGCATACGTCAGGACAGGTAGGTAGGTCGAGAGATATACATCAATCTCTGTTTTCCTGCTTATTTCTCTTTTGCTTAGGAATCCTCTGTTCTTGCATGGAAAAGTCTACCAGCTGCTGCCCTTCGTGCAATTAACTCTACTTTGATTCCTCCCCTGCTGCATATTACCACTCCTACATATTTGAAGTAGCTGACTTGCTCTAGTGTTATCTGATGTCTCTTCTCATCTCTCACGATCAACATGTTTTTGTTTTGGAGTTGTTGATATGCATTCCTCTCTTATTGAATTCTTCTTCCCAGACCTGCAATATGATCTGGAGATGTGCCTCGGATTTCGTGATCAGGGCCACGTCATCTACAAATACTAGCTCCGATATGCAACTGGGTCTCATCTTCCAGTACCCTACTTCATACTTTTGTCACCTTCCTTGCAGGCTTTAATGACTTCATACATGAGGAGTATGAAAATGTACGGTGATAGAATGTCCCCCTGTCTTACTCCGCTAGTGGGCCTGAACTCTCCTGACTTTTGAATTGATGTCCGCACATAATTCCTGCTTGTTTTATAGAAACTATGTATGGCTCTAATCAGGGGTTCTGGGATGTTCTTCCTTGCCAGGCACTCCCAGAGTTTGCAACGAACTAAAAATTAAGATCAGTTGCATTTTATAAAAACCTACTAAAGAGGGGTGTGTTTTGCGTTACAATATCATCATGTAAACCACGGAGAAACATACTTATCAATGGGATAATGCAGAGAGCGTTAGGGGAGGGCAAACATGTTGATCAAGGGAGAAATGAAGAGTAACATTAGGGTCGGATGAAACATACAAAACCTAAGAAAATTAGATACAATAAGAAAGAAATAGTAAAAACCTAGGATATAAAGTCAAAGGTAGGAAAACAGATTAACAAGAAGAGTGTCGATAAAACAACAATTAACTAGAGTGGACAGGACAGCACCAGATAGAGTCGAAGACGAAAGTAGTGCCAAGAAATAGACGTCAAAGATGTTCTGGTGAGATAATCTCGGACAGCAGGGCAAAGGGCTTTGCACTTATTTTCAATTAAAAAAGGAGGGTATAGTACTTGTAGTAGGAGACTCATTGGCGAGAGAGATCTGTCGCAAAGCATCAGGACAGCATTATATGTTTGACAAAATAGATATTAGAAACGCTAAGATCGAATAAAGAGACAATAAAATAAGATGATAGAGGACAGGCTGAATATTCATGTAGTGGTAATGTTAGAGGATAATAACCTGAAAGGAGATGGTACGGATAAAATGATTAATAACTAGAGAGGTTTAATGAGTAAACTTCAAGAAAGAAAGTACAGGCATGTAAGCATGATGGGCATCGTAGGTATAACTGATTGGACACAATACGTCAAGAGAAAAGGTATCAACATCAGGTTACAGATGATTAGTTCGGTAATAGGTATAACTTTTATTGGTCAGAAAGTAGACAAAGTAAAATGCTAGACTGGAAAGGTTTACATCTGAATTAGATAGGACGTTGCCCGGAAAAGATGCGGTAACAAATTAAATGCTGATGGGGTTGGGCCAAACAGCAAAGAGGAAGTTACTTTCAGTCCTGAACCAAAGCTGGAAAAGGGGAATTGTACCGCAGGCATGGAAAGATGCTGTACTTATACCAGTACCAAAGAAAGAAAAAGATAGAACAGATCCAAATGGATTGAGGCTCATTAGTCTACGGAGCTGTGTAGGTAAACTAATGGAGCGTATGATAAACACCAGACTGATGTGGTACCTGGAAGAAAAACACATATTTATTCCACAGCAAGCAGGATTCTTCTTCTTCTTCTTCTGCGTACACAGTCAGACAGTAACCATTATTTTCTCGACAAAAGCGGCGGTCATCCTGAGACTCTCGCCACTACCATAGAGCTTGTCTTGCAGTTCCACTGGCAATGGCCACATCTGCTCTCTCTGATCCTCGTATGTCGGGCAGTTCTGCAGCAGATGTTCAGTGGTCATTTTACCAGTACCGCACGGGCATTCGTCGGTACACCCTATCTTCAATTTGTTGAAGAGGTGGTACCTCAGTCTGTTGTGGCCAGTGCGAAGTCTGAAGACAACGAACTGCTCTCTTCGGTTCAACTGGTAATAGGCATCGTTTTTGGTGTAACCAGTATGTTCGGTTTCCCATTTGGACATGTACCTGGCTTTGATAAGCCGTTTTGACTCTTCGTACGTCATACTGGTATCTATTTGTGGTAGCCTTGCACCTTCTTTTGCCAGTCTGTCTGCCTCCTCGTTGCCTTGGATGTTGCAGTGTGACGGAACCCACTGTACCACTACCCTTTTTGGTGCGGACTGTTGGCACAGTTTGCAGAGTGCTGCTCTTAAGTCATTAAGCTCAGTGTTTTTCTGGCTTTTTAGCGCTGTGACTACTTCGAGAGCATCTGTCAGCAGGACTATATGGCTCTCATTTTCACTGTGTGTTACCATTTCTTCCACTGCCGCCCTCAGTGCCTCTGCCTCTGCTCTGAAATTGCTCGTGTACTTACCAGTAGCGAATGACAGTGTTATTTTTCTGCCATTTGGTAGTTTCAGGAATGCTCCTGCCCCTCCGTTCTGTGTAGTGTTTGTTACAGAACCGTCGGTGTATGCATGGGTCCAGTCCATGCTTCGGTAGCTTTTCGTTATGAAGCTTAGGGTAGTGTCTCTCCTTTCTTTTTCACTCTGGCAGTTTTTGTTTGCAATACCTGGTATATTTTCTACCACCTCTGGAAATATATCCTGCCTCCAAGTAGGTTTTCGTACAGTAGTGATGGGTTTTGGTGTTGTTAGTGCGTTTATGGGATCTTCGTGCATCTTTGCTTTGGCTATTTCTGCAAAGTTTCTCCGCTTTAGTTTCCCAGTTCCCAAATTGTTTAGCCTCTGGTACATTGGATGGTCCGTCAGTCTTCGGAGTTTCTCTGACTGCAGCTGGGCTCTGCAGTCTCTTCTGTCGGTCATGGATTGCAGTTTTGTAATCTTTTCAAGTTCTACAATTGGCGTTGACTTCATGCCACCTGTTATAATTCTCATGGCTTGGTTTTGAAGTTTGTTAACTATATCGAAGTTCGCCTTCGCTGCTGTTATCCATGCCGCGATGCCATACTCGAGAACTGGTCTCACTCTTCCAGTGTACAGTTTCTTTAGTATGCCTTCGTCTGCTCCCCAGCTTGTGCCAGCAAGTTTCCTCATGATCGCCATTCTTTCTCTGGCTTTCATTCGGTTTCTCTCAATCTGACTTTTCCATGTCATGCGCCGATCAAATGTGACTCCCAGATAGGTTGGGTTGTCGTTTGGCTGCAGGATTTTGCCATTTAGGCTTAATTTGGTACTTTGGGGTTTTAATGAGAGCGAGAATATTGTGCACGTGGTTTTCTCCTCGTTTATTTTGACCAGCCATGAGTTCGCCCACTCTTCCAGCGATGTTAGGGCCGTTTGCATCCGATTTCTTGCTATGGTGAGATTCTTTTCAGAGGTCCACATAGCCAGATCGTCTGCAAACATTGAGCTATGGACTCTTCTTGGTATATTCTCTGTAATGTCGTTTATATATACCAGGAAGAGTGTGGGTGACAGTACTCCCCCTTGGGGTACTCCCTGCTCGAGTGTCACCTTTTTGCTCATCTGCCCTTGTACTTGGACTCTGGCCGTTCTTTGTTTGAGGTAGTGGTTGATCCACTTGTACATCTTCCCACAAACATCACTTCTCCTTAGCTTGACTCTAAGTCCATCCTTCCAGACTTTGTCAAATGCCTTTTCCAGATCCACCCAAACAGCTACTGTGTGTTTCTGTGCCTGGTAGGCATCTTCTATCTCCTGGGCTATGAGGATGACCTGGTCCTCAGTGGATCTGTGCTGTCTAAAGCCGGCTTGCTGTGGAATTAGTATTCGTTTTTCTTCCAGATGCCACATCAGTCTGGTGTTTATCATCCGTTCCATCAGCTTGCCGACACAGCTCAGTAGGCTTATGGGCCTGTATCCATTCGGATCTGTTTTGTCCTTTCCTGTTTTTGGTACTGGTACCAGTATTGCATCTTTCCATGCCTGGGGTACAATACCCCTTTTCCAGCTTTGGTTCAGGACTGATAGTAGTTTTTTCTTCGCTGTTTGGCCCAGCCCCATCAGCATTTCGTTTGTTATCCCGTCTTTTCCGGGAGATTTCCTTTTCTTAAGTGTTCTCATAGCCTCTTCCATTTCGCGCATTGTTAGTTTGGCCATCATGTGCTCTTCAGGAGCCGTATTTATGTTTTCGTGTCCCTTTAGCTCTTCGCTAATGTCTGTATGCTTTTCTGCAGGGACCTCGATGTGGTTTGCTCTGGCATAGTGATCGACAAAGGCGTTTGCGGCTTTCTTATCTGTGATCAAGTTCTCGCCCTGCTTGATAGTAATTTGTTTATTTGACGGGGTTTCGTCGTTCATGGCTCTGACTAGCTTCCATAGCTTGTTCCCTTCTTTGTCCAGGTTTAAACTTTCCGTTTTATTTTTCCAACTTTCTCTTGCTGTTTGCTTGAGAGTGTGTTTGTACTTCGCCGCGGCGGCTTTGAGGGCGATGTTTGCCTCCATGGATTTTTCTCGTTCTGCCATGTTCCTAGCATTTGTTACTGCATCTTCCACTTTCTGCAACTCATCATTCCAGTAGGGCTTATAGTTTTTCCTAGCTCCTCTTGGGATGGTTTCAGTGGCGGCTTGCATTATTGCCTTGCTTAGGCTCTCTACCATGGGCTTCATTTTGGTGTTTCGTGTGTTGATGGTTTCACACAGCCCATCTGTCAGGATTGCAAAACTGTCCCAGTCGGCTCGTTTGTAATTCCAACGTGGGAGCGGTTTTGTTTCCTGTGGGCCTACTTCCATGTCAATGGTTAGCCTGATCGGCCTGTGGTCGCTACCTGCCAGTTGGTTTAGCACCTGGCGGTCTATTTTATAGTGTATGTCCTGTGTGGAGAAGGCCAAATCTGGAGTCGAGGTTGTATGCCATGTTCTTGAATAGAAGCTAGGGCTATCCTCCGGCCTATTGATTAGGGATAGATTTGCATCTATCTCCCAATCTTCCACTTCGTCACCTCTGCTGTCTGTGTCAGAGTATCCCCATCTCTCCGAGTGGCTGTTGAAATCTCCAACTACTATGCAGTTGGAGTCTCTGACCTCCATACTCGAGAGCGATAGGTCTCTGTTTGGTGGTCCGTACAGATTGAAAATGCGGAGCTTCGTCTCTTGAGCCATTATGTCAACTCCTACAATTTCTGCTTGTCCGGTGTGATTGACAGGTACCGCGCTACTCGGTATGCTGTTTCTGGTCAGTATCAGGACCCCTCCTTTGTGGCCTTCTCTATCTAGACGGAAGGTCTGGTATCCTCTGATTGAGAATTTATGGTTATTGTTGAGGTGCGTTTCCTGGATACATGCCACGTCAATCTTACCTTCATGCAGGTGGTGTGTTAGGGAAAGTTTTTGGTTAATGACTCCCTCCGCATTCCACTGTAATATTTTGAGGGTCTTGAGGTTTTGGCCAATAGACGTTACCCCATAGCCATGTGCCTTGACTCCACGACACATGGGTGGGTGACCACCAGTAGTCAAGGGTGGGCCCCTTCGAGGCGTGGGGCCCGGCGCTATCGCTGCCTGGCGGGTCTCCTCAGGATGAGCGCCATGCGTTTTTCGAATAGGTTGTGCTGCCATCATACTGTGATTTACGTTGCACTGTTTTGTTAGGCTTGCGGCCCCGTGCATCCGATTTCAACAGGCGTTTCTGTAGGGATGCCCTCCTTAGCCTTTGGCTGTCCCCAGCCTATCTGCAAGGCAGCAGTTGTTTACGATCGGAGTTTTCTCTCCTATGGAAGTTGTCTTACCAGACTATCGAGTCTTCACTACTCGTGTCTATAGGGTGCAATGATGATATGTGATATATGAGATGGACTGGTTTACCCGGAAGAGAGGCAGTCCAGTGTGTCTGTATCCCAGGATCGTCACGTCCTGCCAGAAACGTAGCATTTGCATGTGAGTGGGGTATCTCTTTTTCCCTTTATTTTCTTGGCTTCTATGCAGGGATGGTACGCCTAGCATTCCCCGCCACCTGGGGTGTTGACACAGTGGGGCAGGTGTGCAATGTCCGCTGGTCTGCATCTCTTCTGCGTCCAGCATGATAGTTATGGCTGATAACGTACAGAGGTAGATATCGTAACCGGAGTGCATTTAGCCAGAGGACAAGCCTGGTAATGTCACAGAGATGTTGATCGCCTGGTGTGCGGACAACTCTCATGGTCAGTGGTTGAGTCTTGACAGTTCACAGTGTGGTGGCTGCTCTACTGTTTTCGACACCCCGACCAGGTTGTAAGTCTTTGGTTGGTGTTTTTCGCATCCCATCGCCGTATAGGGTGAGTATCAAGCAGTTGTCCGCCCGCTTTGATTTGCGGGCGGCAAGGACCTCTTACTGTGGCTCTACCTGATAGGGCTGGGGCGCAAGCCCCAGGTCCCGAGCATGTAGGAGCCTCCCATTGCAGTGGTGCTGAGATTTTGGGCGGGATTGCGGCTTACAAGGGTTCGGCCGTAATCCCCCACATGGTAGCCTCGCGCCCTTGGCTTATCAGCCTGGTACGTGAACCAAAGTGTCTGCGGCTCCTCTCGATTTGAGCTGGTTTTCCGTAGCAACGCCCTGTCATTTGTAGGGTAAAACTGACCTGTCTTCAGATCTATTTCCAGCACCCGTTCACTATTTGGTCAGACGAATTTATTGAGGGCTTTTGTTTGTCAATGACCAGGTATTTGAAATCTGCGGTTTCTGCGGAGTTAAACACGATTTCCGTAGCGTTCTTTCATTTGAGTGTTTGAGAGCTGACTTGTCGTCCGTGAGTCTAATACCAGCGTACGTTCATTATTAGACCCAAACGGCAGTGCTCTCAATTTGTCAGTTGTTCTACAGTATTGGCGTGTTCAGTCAAATTAAGCCGCAGGTTCCACACCTGGTGGTGCCCTTCCGTCAATTCCCTTAGCGAGACAATCAAGTTTCTTAAAGGGTAGCCCCAAAAATTTTCGAGGGTCTAATTCCAGCACATGTTCTCTATTAGACCCCACGAAGGTGTACTTTTTGATAGTCATTCTGCAGTATTGGCGTGGTAAGTTAACTTAGGTCTCAGGCTCCACTCTTGATAGTGCTCTTCCGTCAATTCCTTTATTAAACACTGGATGCAGACAAAACCGAGCCACAGGGGACATAACCCCAGATTTCTGGGGGTCTAAGTCCAGCACCAGTTCCTTATTAGACTCCAGAAGAGTGGTCTCGGCATGTCAATCATTTCGGTGTTGGCCGTGTTGAGTCAAATTAAGCCGCAGGCTCCACTCCTGGTGGTGCCCTTCCGTCAATTCCTTTAAGTTTCAGCTTTGCAACCATACTTCCCCCGGAACCCAAACACTTTGGTTTCCCGGAAGCTGCCCGCAGAGTCATCGAAGCAACTCCTGCGGATCGCTAGTCGGCATCGTTTATGGTCAGAACTACGACGGTATCTGATCGTCTTCGCGCCTCTGACTTTCGTTCTTGATTAATAAAAACATTCTTGACAAATGCTTTCGCAGTAGCTCGTCTTGCGGCGATCCAAGAATTTCACCTCTAACGCCGCAATACGAATGCCCCCGTTTGTCCCTGTTAATCATTACCTCCAGTTCCGAAAACCAACAAAATAGAACCGAGGTCCTATTCCATTATTCCATGCACCATTATTCAGGCAGCCGAGGCCTGCTTTGAACACTCTAATTTTTTCAAAGTAAACGCGCCGGCCACCCAGGACGCTCAGCGAAGAGCACCCGTGGGAGAGAGCCGGCAGACGGTAGGGCAGGAGACAACGGGCAGTGAACCGGCGCGAGCCGGACCGCCCGCCTGCGCCTGAGATCCAACTACGAGCTTTTTAACTGCAACAACTTTAATATACGCTATTGGAGCTGGAATTACCGCGGCTGCTGGCACCAGACTTGCCCTCCAATAGATCCTCGTTAAAGGGTTTAAAGTGTACTCATTCCAATTACGGGGCCTCGAAAGAGTCCCGTATTGTTATTTTTCGTCACTACCTCCCCGTGCCGGGAGTGGGTAAGTTGCGCGCCTGCTGTTTTCCTTGGATGTGGTAGCCGTTTCTCATGCTCCCTCTCCGGAATCGAACCCTGATTCCCCGTTACCCGTTACAAACATGGTAGGCATGTCACGTACCATCGACATTTGATAGGGCAGACATTTGAAAGATGCGTCGCCGGCACATGAGGCCATGCGATCAGCACAAAGTTATCCAGAGTCACCAGTGGGGACGCCGCAACCCCGCGAGGGGAAACGACGATTGGTTTTGAACTAATAAAAGCGCTCTTTCCGCGAGGGTCGGAGCTTGGTAAGCATGTATTAGCTCTAGAATTGCCACAGTTATCCAAGTAGGATCGTGTCATCTAAGGAACCTCGACTGATTTAATGAGCCATTCGCGGTTTCACCGTGAGACAGTGTGAACTTAGACATGCATGGCTTAATCTTTGAGACAAGCATATGACTACTGGCAGGATCAACCAGATATCTGTCGGAGACGTACGTACAGCGCACACACCGGTCGGCAGAGGAAGGGTTACGTGTAAAAAAAAGCCTTGCTGGGACGACGGCCGCAGGGACCGACTGACGGGACGGACGGTTTGTTCCACCCGTCCCTCACTCCGTCGACCTAGGACCGCCTGACAGGGGCCTCTCACACGCACCAGACGACCGACCGACCGGGCTCGCTCGAGGAGGGATGGCAGCGCTCTGTGCAGAACGGATCCCAACGACCTCGGCGATGAATTTCACTGGGACTAGAGACAATTTGGCCTGCCGACCTGCCCTTCTCCGTAGGGAGAACGCAGGGCCTCGAGGCAACGATTCCTGCTTTCCATTTGCCGGTCACAAGCTCTTTGCGAGAGTCGGACCACCAGCGAGACGTACTGTCGAGCTCTGCTATAAGCCTTAGATAAATCACCAGGGACGGACCACGTTTCCTGATACGGACCAGACTAGCGCACCTCGGTGGAGGAGCCACTACCACAAACCGCACCCAATTCGCACTACGGGGAAAGGCAGGCGAGCGTTTTCCGCAAGCCCGCGCTATCGCTCCGCCTGGCGGGACTGAGATCGCTTTACGAACACTGGTTGAAATTGAGTCGCTGCGGCGAGACAACTACCCCAGATGCAAGCAGGATTTAGGCAGCACAGATCCACTGAGGACCAAATCACTACATAGCACAGGAAATAGAGGATGCTTACCAAGAGAAAATCACACAGTAGCGGTTTCTGTTGATCTAGAGAAGGCATTCGACAAGGTGTGGAAAGAGGGACTTAAAGTCAAGCTACTAAGAACTGAAGTATCTGGAAAAATGTACAGATGGATCAGCAACTACCTCGAAAACAGAACGGCCAGAGTTCAAGTACAAGGGAAGATGAGCAAAAATGTGACACTGGAGCAAGGAGAACCCCAAGGGGGAGTACTGTCACCCACACTTTTTCTGGTTTAAATAAACAACATCATAGATAATATATCAAGAAGAGTCCACAGCTCCATGTTTGCAGACGATCTGGATATGTGGACATCTGAAAAAAATCTCACCGTTGCAAACAATCAGATACAGCAAGCCCTAACATCGCTGGAGGAGTGGGCGAACTCATGGCTGGTCAAATTAAATGAAGAGAAAACAACATGGACGCTATTCTCGCTTTCAAACAAACCCCAGAACACCAAAATAAGTCTTAACTGCAAATATCTGCGGACAAACGACAACCCAAACTACTTGGGCCTCACATTTGATCGGCGCATGACATGGAAAAGTCAGATCGAGAGAAAGCGAATGAGAGCCAGACAAAGAATGGCAATCTTGAGGAAACTTGCTGGCACAAGCTGGGGAGCGGACGAAAGTATACTAAAACAACTGTACACTGGAAGAGTGAGACCAGTTCTCGAGTATGGTATTGCGGTATGGGCAACAGCAGCAAAGGCGAACTTCCATAAAGTTAGGAAACTCCAAAACTAAGCCATGAGAGTCATAACAGGAGGCATGAAGTCAACGCGAATTGTAGAACTTGAATAGATTACAAATCTGCAATCCATGACCGACAGAAGAGACTGCAGAGCCCAGCAGCAAGCAGAGAAAATCAGAAGACTGACAGACCATCCAATGCATCAGACACTAAATAGATTTGGAAAAGGGAAACTAAAGCGGAGAAACTTTGCAGAAATAGCCAAAGCTAAGATGAGCGAATACCCTATGAACACCATAACAACACCAAAGCCCATCCATACTGTACGCAAACCCACATGGAAGCAGCATATCATTCCGGAGGTGGTAGAAAATATACCAGGTATTGGAAACAAGAACAGTCAGACGGAATAAGAAAGAGGAGACATGACCCTGAGGTACATAGAGGAAAACTACCCAAGCATGGACTGGACCCATGAATACGTCGACGGTTCTGTAACAAACAAAACACAGAATGGAGGGGGAGGAGTATTCCTGAGCCTACCAAATGGTAGAAAAATAACACTGTCAGTGGCAACTGGTAAATTCTCAAGCAATTTCAGACCGGAGGCAGAGGCACGGAAGGCTGCAGTAAAACCAATGCTGACAGGCAAAAGAAATGAAAGTCAGATAGTCCTGTTTACAGATGCCCTGTATGTGGTTACAGCACTAAAAAGCCAGCAAAAATACTGAACTTAGTTATTTAAGAGCAGTACTCTGTCAACTATGCCAGCAGTCCGCACCAAAAAGAGTAGAGGTACAGTAGTTCCATCCATCCCACTGTAACATCCAAGGCAACGAGGAGGCAGACAGACTGGCAAAAGAAGGTGCAAGACTACCATAACCAGATTCTAGTGTAACCTACGAAAAGTCTAAAAGGTTTATTAGGGCCAGATACATGGCCAAATGGGAAACAGAACATACTGGCTACACAAAAAATGATGCCTATTACCAGCTGAACAGAAGAGAGCAAGTCGTGGTCTTCAGACTCCGCACAGGCCACACCAGACTAAAGTACGACCTATTCAATAAACTGAAGATAGGTGGCACTGGGGAATGCACATGTGGTACAGGGAAAATGACCGCTGAACGTCTGCTGCAAAATTGCCCGACATACGAGGACCAGAGAAAGCACATGTGGCCATCCCCAGTGGCAACACTAGACAAGCTCTATGGCAGTGTCGACATCCTCAGGATGATAGCTGCTTTCTTCGAACAAATTTAAGTTGATGTCTGACAGCGTACGAAGAAGAAGAAATACGGAAAAAATATTTTGAAGTATCGGAAGGTGCTGACAATGGGTACAGATACTTCAGTTTCTTGCTAACCACCATTTGAACTGTCCCTAGCGACACAGCAAATTCCTCTGCTAGCGAATGTAAGCTCCCCTAATTGCTGTGTCAGTTTTGGCGATGGCATCTTCTGACATAACAATATGCGCCTGACCTGGTCTCGGACGATCTTTCATTAACTCACGTCCTTCTTTAAATATCGTGGTCCGGCTCTTCACTGTTGTCTTCGACACACTTTTGACACCATATACTGCCTGCATTCTGCGATGAATTTTAACTGGTCGACATCCTTAAGCTGTTAGAAACCGAATCACCGCTCGCTAATCGACTCTGGACGGATTCAGTATCACACCAACGATGTTTTCAACGTCTGCTGATGAAATTATTATTCGGAGGATAAATAAATTTTGCAAACTTGACTGTTGGTATGTGAGGTTTACATCTGAAGTGACGTCCTCATGCGCATCGTACGTATGTTCATTTGGTGCAGTTAGGTCACGTTTCATTCGAATACGCCTCGTATATGAAGACGTATGTGCAAATACGTTTATTTTAAATATATGTATATCCACGTGTATTTGTATGTGTTGGTGCGAATACTTTTTGGTTCATATATTTTCATTTTTTGTTTGGCCTGCTCTGTTCAGAGCGGCATATCGCGATTCACACTATATTCTTGATGTCTCTCTAACTAATTAGGCTGTCGATCTCCACAGGACTGATGTGACACAGCCTGTTTCCGGGAGCGTGAATGAGAACGTGTGGTGGCGGTCGATCACTTTGTTTTACCTGGCACAGATGAATCTTCGATTCCGCACATCCTATTAGCCGAAATAGAATGTTAGAACCATGTGGGAAGAGCAGAAGAGCGCAGATTGCAAAAGACAGAGGGTGATGTGGCATTAGTATCCTTGGGCTGAGTGAGACTAGATGGACTCAGCCAGGAAAGGTATTATTGGCAACAAGGGAGACTGTGATATACTCAGGACACGGGGAAGAGGAAAACGCACCACATACAGAGGGAGTGGCCCTTATGCTTTCAACGGAGGCCCAAAGTGCGCTAATAGAGTGGAGATCAGCCGGACTACGACTGTTGATGGCTACATTTAGAACAAAGAACAAGAAGGTTAAATTAAATATAATTCACAGCTAAGTCCCAACGACTGAAGAAACAGTTTAAAATGTTTTCTACAACAGATTTCAGCAACTAGTGGAGGAGATAGGGAGGAGGGACATTACCATACTAATGGGAGACTTCAACTAGTGGAGGAGTGACATTACCATACTAATGGGAGACTTCAACTAGTGGAGGAGTGACATTACCATACTAATGGGAGACTTCAACTAGTGGAGGAGTGACATTACCATACTAATGGGAGACTTTAACTAGTGGAGGAGATAGGGAGGAGTGACATTACCATACTAATGGGAGACTTTAACTAGTGGAGGAGGGACATTACCATACTAATGGGAGACTTCAACTAGTGGAGGAGTGACATTACCATACTAATGGGAGACTTCAACTAGTGGAGGAGTGACATTACCATACTAATGGGAGACTTTAACTAGTGGAGGAGTGACATTACCATACTAATGGGAGACTTCAACTAGTGGAGGAGTGACATTACCATACTAATGGGAGACTTTAACTAGTGGAGAAGACAGGGAGGAGGGACATTACCATACTAATGGGAGACTTCAACTAGTGGAGGAGTGACATTACCATACTAATGGGAAGACTTCAACATAAAATTGGACATGACAACCTGGGATATGAGGAGATAATGGAAAGGGAGGGACTAGGAGTCCTCAACGAAAATGGAGAGCAGTTTGCAAATTATTTTTGTGCAGTAATCAAATTGGTCATAGCAGAAAGTATGTTTGCATACACAGCCTTTCATGAGGCAACAATGGTATCCACTGACCAGAAAACGAAGAATCAGATTGTCCACATCTGCGTAAACTCCAAATATAGACGATTATTAGTAGATGTCAGAGTCTACAGGGGGCAGATGTGGCCTGACCACATTTTAGTGATTGCGAAGGTAGAGCTCATGTTAAGGATAAACAAAACAATTTCAAGTCAGCGGGTCACTGTATCGCGTACAATACCTGAAAGAAGATGATAAGAAAAACGAGTTCCGTATAACACTCAGGAATAAATATCAAGCACTGGAGCAGCTAGATGAAGGGGCCAGCATTGAGAATAAATGGGAACAAGTACTAAGAACGTGGAAAACTGCATGCGAGGAAGTGCTAGGAATGAAGAAACGGCAGAATGAAGAATGGATAACAGCAAAAAAATCACTAAGATCAAGAAAAGGCAAAATAAGAAAATGGCCTTACTAAATAGTATGACGAGAGCCGCAAAAAGTACAGCAAAGAAAAAGTATGTAGAGAGCAACACGGAGGTTAAAAAGAGCATCAAGGCAGAGACGTTACATTGATGGTCTGGCTGAGGAGGCGGAAGAGGATGCAGGAAAGGGAAATATGAAAGGTCTACGTGAGGCTACCAAGAAACTGTCAGGAAAGTATCAATAACAAGGTAACTGATGAGTCCTCTAAACCAGTATAAAAACGTTAAGTTAAGTTAAGTTAGACCAATCAGAAATAAACTTGAGAAAAAGATAACTAGCTTTAAAGAACAGAACAAAAGATTGGTAGAACACTTTGAAGAGGTTTTGAATAGACCAGCACCAGACAATATATCAGACATATCAACAGCAGAGCAGGACCTGCCAATCAACTGTGATAATCCAAGAAAAAAAGAGATTAGAAGGGAAATGTATTTTCTAAGGAACGGAAAAGCAGCTGGACCTGATGGAATACCACCGTAAGACATAAAAGCAGATGTTGAAACATCTATCAACATGCTCCACAACTTAATAGGCACCATCTGGGAGCAAGGAAGCTAGCCAAAAGATTGGAAAGAGGGCTACCTGGTGAAATTGCCTATGAAGGAAGATTTGCAGGACTGCAAAAAACCATTGAGGAATAATGATATTATCAGTGCCGGGAAAGGTGTTAAATAGAGTAATACTGGAAATGTTGATAAAGGCAGTGAATAACAAAATAAGGTATGAGCAGGCGGGCTTCAGGCAGATTAGTTCATGCATTGAACAGAGTGCCACATTGCGGATAATTGTGGAGCAATCATTGGAATGGAATTCGAGTTTGTATATCAATTTCGTTAATTATGAAAAGGCTTTCGACAGTTTGGCCTGAGATATACTCTAGAAACTACTGAGGTACTATGGAATTCCTTAAAATCTCACAAACATAATTAGACAGTCGTATGAAAGTATGCATTGTAGAGTTTTACATGAGAGACAACTCCCAGAGCCATTCACAATTAAATCAAGGGTACGCTCGGTTGCCTACAGTCGCCCCTCCTGTTCATCCTGGCAGTGAACTGGATTATGAAAGTAACAACAAATCGAAAGAGCAATAGAATCCCGTAGACCTTGAATGAACAGCTGGAGGATTTGAATTTTGCTGATAATATAGATCTTATGGCCCACAGCCAACGCCAAAGGCAAAGGAAACTGGAAAGACTGGATTATACCCCTGGATACAGCACAGATCCACTGAGGACCAGGTCATCCTCATAGCCCAGGAAATAGAAGATGCCTACCAGGCACAGAAACACACAGTAACTGTTTGGGTGGATCTGGAAAAGGCATTTGACAAAGTCTGGAAAGACGGACTTAGAGTTGAGCTAAGAAAAAGTGATGTTTGTGGGAAAATGTACAAGTGGATCAGCCACTATCTCAAACAAAGAACGGCCAGAGTCCAAGTACAAGGGCAGATGAGCAAAAAAGGTGACCCTCGAGCAGGGAGTACCCCAAGGGGGAGTATTGTCACCCACACTCTTCCTGGTATATATAAACGACATTACAGAGAATATACCAAGGAGAGTCCATAGCTCAATGTTTGCAGACGATCTGGCTATGTGGACCTCTGAAAAGAATCTCACCATAGCAAGAAATCGGATGCAGCAGGCCCTAACATCGCTGGAAGAGTGGGCGAACTCATGGCTGGTCAAAATAAATGAGGAGAAAACCACATGCACAATATTCTCGCTTTCAATAAAACCCCAAAATACCAAATTAAGTTTAAATGGCAAATTCCTGCAGCCAAACGACAACCCAACCTATCTGGGAGTCACATTTAATCGGCGCATGACATGGAAAAGTCAGATCGAGAGAAACCGAATGAGAGCCAGAGAAAGAATGGCAATCATGAGGAACAAGCTGGGGAGCAGACGAAGGCATACTAAAGAAACTGTACACTGGAAGAGTGAGACCAGTTCTCGAGTATGGCATTGCGGCATGGACAACAGCAGCAAAGGCGTACTTCGATAAAGTTAGCAAACTTCAAAACCAAGCCATGAGAGTTATAACAGGTGGCATGAAGTCAACGCCAATTGTAGAACTTGAATAGATTACAAAACTGCAATCCATGACCGATAGAAGAGACTGCAGAGCCCAGCTGCAGTCAGAGAAACTCCGAAGACTAACTGACCATCCAATGCTCCAGAGACTAAACAATTTGGGAAATGGGAAACTAAAGCGGAGAAACTTTGCAGAAATAGCCAAAGCAAAGATGCACGAAGATCCCATAAACGCACTAACAACACCAAAACCCATCACTACTGTACGAAAACCTACCTGGAGGCAGGATATATTTCCAGAGGTGGTAGAAAATATACCAGGTATTGGAAACAAAAACTGCCAGACTGAAAAAGAAAAGAGAGATACTACCCTAAGCTACCCAAGCATGGACTGGCCCCATGCATACACCGACGGTTTTGTAACAAACACTACACAGAACGGAGGGGCAGGAGCATTCCTGAACCTACCAAATGGCAGACAATTAACACTATCATTCGCTACTGGTAAGTACACAAGCAATTTCAGAGCGGAGGCAGAGGCACTGAGGGCGGCAGTGGAAGAAATGGTGACACACAATGAAAATGAAAGCCATATAGTCCTGCTTACAGATGCTCTCGCCGTAGTCACAGCGCTAAAAAGCCAGAAAAACACTGAGCTTAATGACTTAAGAGCAGCACTCTGCAAACTGTGCCAGCAGTCCGCACCAAAAAGGGTAGTGGTACAGTGGGTCCCATCCCACTGCAACATCCAAGGCAACGAGGAGGCAGACAGACTGGCAAAAGAAGGTGCAAGACTACCACAAACAGATACTAGTATGACACACGAAGAGTCAAAACGGCTTATCAAAGCCAGAAACATGACCTAATGGGAAACCGAACATACTGGTTACACCAAAAACGATGCCTATTACCAGTTGAACCGAAGAGAGCAGGTCGTTGTCTTCAGACTTTGCACTGGCCACAATAGGCTGAGGTACCACCTATTCAACAAATTGAAGATAGGTGGTACCGACGAATGCCCGTGCGGTACTGGTAAAATGACCGCTGAACATCTGCTGCAGAACTGCCCGACATACGAGGATCAGAGAGAGCAGATGTGGCCATCACCAGTGGAACTGCAAGACAAGCTCTATGGCAGTGGCGACAGCCTCAGGATGACCGCCGCTTTTTTCGAAAAAATAATGGTTACTGTCTGACTGCGTACGAAAAAGAAGAAGAAGAAGAAGAAGAAGAAGATACCTCTGTATGATAGAAGGCAATAGAGAGTGTTGCGACTCGGGCTGTAAGTAAGTTGAGAGTGTAGTGTTGAGGCATGGCCTGAAGGTAAGCTTGAGACTATCTGGTGTTGAGGCTTGGCCTGAAGGTAAGCTTTAGACTATCTGGTGTTGAGGCTTGGACTGAAGGTAAGCTTGAGACTATCTGGTGTTGAGGCTTGGCCTGAAGGTAAGCTTGAGACTATCTGGTGTTGAGGCTTGGCCTGAAGGTAAGCTTTAGACTATCTGGTGTTGAGGCTTGGCCTGAAGGTAAGCTTGAGACTATCTGGTGTTGAGGCTTGGACTGAAGGTAAGCTTGAGACTATCTGGTGTTGAGGCGTGGCCTGAAGGTATGTTTTAGACTATCTGGTGTTGAGGTTTGGTCTGAAGGTAAGCTTGAGATTATCTGGTGTTGAGGCTTGGTCTAAAGGTAAGTTTGAGATTTTCTGGTGTTGAGGCTTGGCCTGAAGGTAAGCTTGAGACTATCGGGTGTTGAGGCTTGGCCTGAAGGTAAGCTTGAGACTATCTGGTGTTGAGGCTTGGCTTGAAGGTAAGCTTGAGACTATCTGGTGTTGAGGCTTGGTCTGTAGGTAACCTTGAGACTATCTGGTGTTGAGGCTTGGCCTGAAGGTAAGCTTGAGACTATCTGGTGTTGAGGCTTGGTCTGAAGGTAAGCTTGAGACTATCTGGTGTTGAGGCTTGGACTGAAGGTAAGCTTGAGACTATCTGGTGTTGAAGCTTGGTCTGAAGGTAACCTTGAGACTATGTGGTGTTGAGGCTTGGACTAAGGGTAAGCTTGAGACTATCTGGTGTTGAGGCTTGGCTTGAAGATAAGCTTGAGACTATCTGGTGTTGAGGCTTGGTCTGAAGGTAAGCTTGAGACAGTTTCGGGATGAGACTTGGGCTGCAGGTAAGTTTGAGACTTTCTGGTGTTGAGGCTTGACTTGAAGGTAAGCTTGAGACTATCTGGTGTTGAGGCTTGGTCTGAAGGTAAGCTTGAGACAGTTTCTGGATGAGACTTGGGCTGCAGGTAAGTTTGAGACAGTTTCGGGATGAGACTTGGGCTGCAGGTAAGTTTGGGACAGTTTCGGGATGAGACTTGGGCTGCAGGTAAGTTTGAGACAGTTTCGGGATGAGACTTGGGCTGCAGGTAAGTTTGAGACAGTTTCGGGATGAGACTTGGGCTGCAGGTAAGTTTGAGACAGTTTCGGGATGAGACTTGGGCTGCAGGTAAGTTTGAGACAGTTTCGGGATGAGACTTGGGCTGCAGGTAAGTTTACGACATGCTAGTCAAATCTCCGAATCATTGAATTCTTCTTCTCTATCAATGTTTGCCATTCACAATTATTGTTTCAACTTTCTATAGAATTTCTTCATTTTTCACACAGTGATCGAGATTTTTGAATGCATATCATTTCCCCGTACCGATCTTTGGTTCTTGTGTCTTGGCCAGGCCTCATGTCAAATACTGATAACATACATTTAGAATGAATGTACTGTTGTTGAATGACCTTTCTGTCTCTATTGGGACCTTAAGATATTTCGGTAATTTAGTGATGGTGATTGTCAGAACATAGACATATGGAGTTGTTCTTTCTATTTTCATTCCCATACTAGTAATGCTGACTTAAACTAAAACAGAACAAAGAAAATATAGTGTATACATAAACTTTATTATCAATATACGTGATATGTCAGAACGTGATATCAATATGAACGATAATGTCCTTTTGTTATTATAATATGCCATATACAACGACGAATCATACAATACATAAAGGCGTCCATGTGGCATGATGGTAACTGACTGACTGATCAAGGCGAAGAGGATGTTAATAAAAACATACAGAAGAATAAGAGGACTAGAAGAAGAATAAAATGAGGATGAGGAGACGAAAATGTGGCATCACACTAGAGGGAGAAGCAGGTGAGTAGAATTACAGAAAGAAGAAGAAGAAAAAGAAGAAGAATGTAAATCACTATTAAGTGGTCCATATCATAGCTTGCCTATTGACAGAAAATGCTGGTGAATAATAAGATCCTTTCTTATGCTCCGTATTGTGCCGGCGGTAGTGCAGTGCAGCCGATCTTCTGAGACCAGGGATCAGAAGAAGTTAGACACAAGCTGAGGACAGCTTGAGGACAGATGTGGGCGACCTAGGACAGGATGTTTCGGGAACCTCAAATTCTGTGGCCTACGAAGCCCTTTCCCGCGGCCCACAAAGTTGTGTACTGTAGCCAACGTAACTTTTTCATGTGATTGTCAAAGTTGTGGCCCGCGAAGTTATATGTCATGTGACACAAAAGTTGTGTTCTGTAACCCAAAAGTTGTTATTTGTGACCCAAACGTTGTGTTTTGTAACCTAAAAGTTGTTATTTGTGACCCAAAAGATGTTTTCTGTAACCAAAAAGTTGTTATTTGTGACCCAAAAGTTGTTTTCTGTAACCCAAAAGTTGTTATTTGTGACCCAAAAGTTGTGTTCTGTTGCCTACAAAGTTTTGTCCAGCCTCTTGTTTAGCTATAAAAGCCGTTATATGTGCCCCGCAATATGTTTACAGTCCGCCATGAAGAACAAAACGGCTCGTAAAGTGACGACCTGTGGTCCGCGATAGCGTGATCTATGGCCCACCATGTCTTTCATTTCACCTGCCAAACCTATTGTATGATTCATAAATGTGTATGTTCTTGCTCGCAAGTAAGTACCATTCTAATCAGCAAATTATTATCATATGACTTGCTTAGCCAATTGCTATGACCCGCAAAGTCATGTTCTGTATCTTGTCAAGTTTTGTACTATAGCCATTCCGTAAGCAGGCTTGTATTGGAATGTGACTTTGTGCCGATGAATTAAATCCTCGCGTGGAACTTGATTCATTCTTTTTTATTTCAATGATCATTGGATCATTCATTACCACGCTGTGTGGTAGCAGATCATTGCTTCATTACCAGGTAGTGTGGCAGCAGATCATTTTTTTCATTACTACGTGGTAAGCTAGCTGCTAGCAGATCAGTGCTTCATTACTACGTGGTGTGCTAGCAGATTAGTGCTACATTTCTACGTGGTGTGCTAGCAGATCAGTGCTTCATTACTACGTGGTGTGCTAGCAGATCAGTGCTTCATTACTAAATGGTGTGCTAGAAGATAATTGCTTCATTACTACGTGGTATTCTGTCCAAGACATTCTAGCTCACCCGGCCTGCTTGTCCACCAATCTCCATAAGCAATTATTTCTTCTTAATCCGATCGCTGCTTCCATGCATTGTATGTCGTTTTACATTACCAAGCTTTTTTCGAGACTGTTGGGGGGTATCGAGGTCTAGGTTGGACGTCCCGCGTGTTAAAGGAAAGTGAAGAGTCTGAAATAACTTCTACTTTCCAGGTGTAGAGATCGCCGATGGATTCACTGTTCAGCTTAGCGTTCAGGAGTTCCCATGCTAATGGCCTCTCCTATATTATTGTGTCCCCAGCAGCACCTTCATGGGTGTCTTCCTGTTTCTTAGAGCCTGCTGTGGGGCGCGACCGAGTACCCGGCGGTATAACTGAGCGGACAGATTTAGCTCATTAGCCTTGGTTGGCGGCCAATGTAAGTGAAGGTAAAATCTTTCTCTAGCCCCGGATAGACGAAGCTCGTTAGCCTGTTCAGGCAGTTCGCTATGAGAGAAGGAACTCTGATTTTAAACCAACAAGTCCAGAGAGTGTTGGTTCGTCTTGGGACGATGAGAGTATCATCGGATGTCTAAAGTAACTGGCATCTGAGGGCAACGACTCCACTGCCTTGTAGAAACCTCGAGAGACAGGGTAGGGCTACGGAAGTAAACCCAGACATAAAATCGGGAGTGGTAGCACCTAAGGCAAATTGTTTATCATTGCGAACTCATTCCGGCAGCTCCTGCAGCTGAGCTGGTGCCAAATTGTCATGCTTTGTATTCCTTTGGATTGCACCAGCGAGACCGAGAGTGGGATCCTGCAGTTTGGGCATCCCATGGTCTCCATATTCAGCGCCCAGGTTTGCGTCCTCAGAGGTTACTCACAGGGTGCCACTCGAATGATCTGCAAAGACTGAGACGCCTATGAATGAAAATGAGACTATTATCTACCCAGCTCTTTATCTCCATAATCTGCAAAATAAGTTGGTGGTTGTTGTCGACTTTGCCACAGACGCCTACTTGCTTTTACCTACAACCATTAACAGCGAAATATAAACACCATCAATTGGGGAATAATAGAAAACGGCCTACTATAAGAATACCGTAGCACATACAGCTTGACAGTGTTGAACCCTTGTCTTTTACAGAAAGCTGCCAGTGAACTTAAGAGGAAAAAGCAAATTGTTCATTGCATAAAAAATTAAATCCATCATTGTATGGCTCTCTCTCTCTCTCTCTCTCTCTCTCTCACTGTTTGTCTCTCTTATGCGTTGTTCATTTGCTTAACATGCATTCTCTCTCTCTCTCTCTCTCTCTCTCTCTCTCTCTCTCTCTCTCAATCTAATCTAAATTCACCTACCTACCTATTTATCTACCTTCCAATCTATATATCTACCTTCCTATCTATCTATATATATACCTTCCTATCTATCTATATATCTACCTTCCTTCCTATCTATCTATCTATCTATCTATCTATCTATCTATCTATCTATCTATTTATCTATCTATCTATTTATATATCTATATATCTATCTATCTATATATCTATCTATCTACCTATCTACCTACTTACCTACCTACCTACCTATCTATCTATCTACCCATCTATCTATCTACCTTCGTATCTATCTATCTACCTTCGTATCTACCTTCCTATCTATCTATCTATCCTACCTACCTATCTATCGATCTACCTACCTACCTACCTATTTACCTGCCTACCTATCTATCTATCTATCTATATATCTATATATATATATATATATACATATATATATATATATATATATATATATATATATGTATATACGCGCGCGCATACACACACACGCACGCACGCACAAGGAAAAGTATATCAATAGTTCGCAAATGGCTATTTTTTTTTAATGAGATTCGAACTGGACAACCATTTATTATTTGTACTTGCATTGTCTCTTATTTTCAACATAATTTCCACCAACTGTGAAACACTTTATCATATGACTATCAATGCATCATAACCTGGGGCATACACGATTTTGGTCTGCTGTTTTAGCCACATTTGCATTTCACATTCAACCGCTTTGCGAAAAGTCTCCCGCCAGGGTGATTTTGTAGTCAACCAAAGAGCTGGATTTCGCTCAGGGCTAAGTCGGGTCTGTAATGTGGATGTTTAAGAAGTTGTCATCCTAGTTGGTCATTTTTAGGACCAATTTTGTTCTTGATATATATATATATATGATTTAGACATTGATATGGGATCCATGATTGCAAAATAGACTGATGACACAAAACTATGTATTAGTGTCTCATCTAAAGCGGAAGTGGATATATTGAGGTCAGATTTAGATAAAATTCGAGAACGGTCTGTAAGCTGGCAAATGGAGTTTAATGTAGATAAATGTACAGTCATCCACATGGGTAGGTAAAATATGGAACATAATTACAGAATGGGCGAAAATAATATTTAATTTAAAGTAAAGTAAAGGAACCTAGGGGTTACAATAGATCATACAGGAAAGGTGAGTGAGAAAGACAAGGTAGCGGTGAAAAAGGCAAAGGCAATGTTAGGTATGATAAAAAGAAATATTAAACATAGGAGCAAGAAAGTGAAAGTCAAACTGTATAAAGCATTAGATAGACCTAGATTGGAGTACTGTGTACAGAGGGGACATAAATATGCTGGAAAAGATATAAAGAGAAACAAAAATGATAGTGAGATTCCAGAATTACAGTTATCAGGAAAGACTCAGATAAACCGGCCTACAGTTTCTAGAAAAGAGAAACAGTTTCTAGAAAAGAGAAACAGTTTCTAGAAAAGAGACAAGTTCGAGGTGACTTAATACAGGTTTATAAGATAATCAAAGGAACGGATAAATTAGATTATAACAAGTTGTTTTTTTCTTCAAAATACAACCACCTACTAGAACAAGAGGGCATAGCTACAAATTAACTAAAGAAAGACCCAGCTTAGATATTAGAAAATATTTTTTTAGTCAGACAGTGGTGAATGCTTGGAATGCATTGTCACAGAAAGTAGTGTAGGCATGGACAATTAATGCATTTAAGAATAGATTGGATGCGCATAGCTGTTAGAGTAAAGTAATGTAAATGAAACTGATTGTATACAGACTCCACAGTCTTCTAAACCAGTATAAAGACGATAAGTTAAATTAATTTAGCTGTATATGGTCTGGCACTGCATGATTGAACAGTACTCCTTGAACAGTACTCCTGGCCGTTCTCTTTGAATTATGTTGTAAAGCATTAAAAGAACGTATTTTGTGGAAAGCCTTTTTTCCAAAACAAAAACACAACAGAATGCTGTTCTTTGACTGTGCACTGTAAGTACGGACACCATCTTGGATCTTAACTGCGCACGTGCATGCGACACCAGGCATCTGCTACTCACAGTTCACAAAGCTAGATGTTGCTGCCATCTAATGACACGTTTAGTAAATGGTAACTACATTTTACAGCTATTCCATATCAGTTTGTTATTTACTTACTAACTTACACCGTTGTATGCGCATGTACATATATTAAATTGTATCTATTCTTATTTCTCCTCTCTATTTCTCTTCTATTCTATCTCTTTTTATCTATTTCTCTTGTGTTCGTCTCTCTCTATTTCTCTCCTTTTCTATCTCTCTCTCTCTATCTTTTTCACTATCTCTCTCTGTCTCTCTTTCTCACTAACTCTCTCTGTGTCTTTCTCACTCTTACATAGGCAGACACTCACTATCATCTTTTCAAAACCTACAAGTAATGACATGCAAATAATATCAAATACGAGTGTAAGGTCATTACAAACAAACACAGATAACCGTCATCAGTGACTGTATTATGTATACCTGAGATCATTTCTAGACTTGTAAATTATTGTTAAGTTGTCGCCACAGTCGTCGTGCAGTGTTCTGTCGAAGTTTTAATCTCACCCTAGGTAAAGAAAAAAAAACAGCATCTTACCAGCATCCTACACTCTCCCCCATAATTTTTTTCAGCATTATTACTTTTGTCTGTAATGCTACACAAATCTAAGATTGTCAGAGCGGTTTGCAAGATTGTCTTTCAATGCATAAGTCCTGAGTTCGCTATACGATCGTAGTGCATTCCAGGTCACCCTCTTACGAGACATTGTGTTTCTCTATGATAGGGAAGACAAGACAACGGTATATGCATCTCCTATCGCATAATCACGTTTCTAAAACTTGATCAGTATCTGCTATAGTTGCTTCCTATATATTTCTATGTAAATGGAGCAAGTAAGCAAGAAAGTGGGCACTAAAGCTGGTACCTCGTACATTGAGGTCACTAACTCACCATCCTCGGTAGATCGTTATCAGACGTTCTCCACAAAACATCCGCATACATAGTTGACCAATGTCCCCATTTCAGCAACAACAATAAGTTAGCAAACATTCATCTTACAGTACATTTCTTACCATTCCCTTCCCCTTTTTTACCACTTCAAAGATAGAAAATTAGAAGTCAAGATTCATTCGCAGTTCCCTCTCCCCTCTCAAACTTTGTGTTACAGGTGCACGAAAGTTGCCCAACTGACAGTACTATTGTAACGTAAACTACCAGGCCTGCCATGTA
Organism: Ariolimax columbianus; assembly: GCA_036924085.1. Lineage (NCBI taxonomy): Eukaryota > Metazoa > Mollusca > Gastropoda > Stylommatophora > Arionidae > Ariolimax > Ariolimax columbianus. The sequence continues at coordinate 18,333,156 of JAVGWX010000014.1, read as the reverse complement.
GTAGCAACTGCCATAAGAAGGTTGTGTTTACCTAGAGCAGTCCAATCACGTAGAAACAATATTCAATGAAAAGGGAAACATTTTTGGACCTATCACAACCATGGACATTTATATAACGAGCAGATGAATTGTAGGCCTTCTGACAAGTTGGCTAATGGACCTATCACCACCATGGACATTTAAATGACGAGCAGATGAATTGTAGGCCTTCTGACAAGATGGCTAATGGACCTATCACCACCATGGACATTTAAATGACGAGCAGATGAATTGTAGGCCTTCTGACAAGTTGGCTAATGGACCTATCACCACCATGGACATTTATATGGCGAGCAGATGAATTGTAGGCCTTCTGACAAGATGGCTAATGGACCAATCACCACCATGGACATTTATATGACGAGCAGATGAATTGTAGGCCTTCCAACAAGATGGCTAATGGACCTAACACCACCATGGACATTTATATGACGAGCATAGGAATTGAAGGCCTTCTGACAAGATGGCTAATAGACCTATCACCACCATGGACATTTTTATGACGAACAGATGCATTGTAGGCCTTCTGACAAGGTGTAGAGAATATTGATATATATTCATGTAGCAAAATCTCCAGAAGTTTTACTTGAAATGTTCCTTTATTAAATGAACAAGAACGGACTACACCTTTTGAGACGTTAATTCATAAAAACCTGATTAAAATAGTCTCAACTTTTTAGTTTCCAGGACGAGAGAAATGTGGGAAGACAAAATAAAACACAAGACGAATAGATTTCGATACACGGGATTCACAGAAAAAGAGAATAAAGATGGACACACAAAAATAGAATAGAGATGGACACACAAAAAGAGAATAGAGATGGACACACAAAAAGAGAATAAAGATGGACTGGTCTGGTGAGAAGGAGGAAATTATTGTCAGAAAGAAGATGACGAGGTGAGATCTGGTATGGATGGCACAGTACAAGACGGCTTAGCTTGTTCTAACAGAATGTCTATGCTCCAAAGGGAGCTGAAATGTTTTGATAACTATTATCATGGTGTTTATTTTCATTACTGATGTCTATCAAGAGATTTTGGAATGTTATTATTTAATTTTTATTTGTAGGGAAGAGGGGGGGGGGGGTAAGGGGAGGGGGTAAGAGGGGGATGGTGGGGCTGAGGAATAAAAGCGACGTGCTCCTGCAGTCGTCACGCGGTGCATTGCCTTGGTTTACCTTTTACATCCAATAGAAGAAAATGAATGCTTTATCGAGGTTTAGAACATGTCAGAAGGCAGGTATCATAACTATTTGGCTATATGTTCCTCTCCTATACCCGTTTTCATCTCAAATGTATCCACCCACTCCTCATTGTATATTCTCCCTCGCCTATAATGATAATGTTATTTGGTCAAACGGTCTTTTCATTTATCCAACAACTCCTCTAATTAATCCACCCTCTCCTACTATTTATCCACCATCTCTTATCATTTATTCACCCTCTCCTACCATTTATTCACTTTCTCCTACCATTTATCCACCCTCTCCTACCATTTATCCACCCTCTTCTACCATTTATCCACCCTTTCCTACCATTTATCCATCCTCTCCAACCATTTATCCACCCCATAGTCTCATGTATACTTCCTCTTTCTCATATATACACCCTCTCCTATCATTTACCTCTTCTCTAATCTGATGGTATTAGAATACGCTCATTTATCTACCTTCTACTCTCAAATCTATCCTGATCTGGGGCTAATCTCTCGGTGGCTCGATTGACTCGCATCCAGTGTTCGTAGCTGCCTAGTAGTTGTAGACTTCAACAGCCACTCGGAGAGATGGGGATATTCGGACACAGACAACAGAGGTGATGAAGTGGAAGTCTGGGAGATAGACACACATCTCTATTTTATCAATAGGCCGGAGGACAGCCCTAGCTTCTATTCTAGAACATGGCATACCACCTCTACTCCAGACTTGGCCATTTCCACTGTGGATATTCGCCACAAAATAGACAGCCAGATGCCCAACCAATTGGCAGGTAGCGACCACAGACCAATTAGGCTAGAAATTGATATGGAAGTAGGGCCACAAGAAATAAAACCGCTCCCACTTTGGAACTATACACGAGCCGACTGGGACAGATTTGCAATGCTGACAGATGGACTGTATGAAACCATCAACACACGGTATAACGATATGAAACATATGGTGGATGCCTAAGCAAAGAAATAATGCAAGCAACTACCGAAACCATCCCAAGAGGGGCAAAATAAACTACAAGCCATATTCGAATGATGAATAGCAGAAAGCGGAAGACGAAGTCTCAAATGCTAGGAACATGGCAGAGAGTGAACAATCTATGGAGGCAATTATCGCCCTCAAGGCTATCACGGCGAAATAAAATAAAAAACACTAAACCACAACAAAAAAAAGACAGCTGGAAAAACAAAATAGAAAGCCTCAATTTAGATAAAGAAGGGGACAAACTATGGAAGTTAGTCAGAGCCATGAATGACGAAACACCATCAAATAAACAAATTACCATCAAGCAGGGCGACAACATGCTCACTCAAAAAAAAGCAGCAAACGCCCTTATAGAACATTATGCCAGAGCAAACCACATTGATGTCCCTACAGACAGGCATACAGATATTAGTGAAGAACAAAAGAGCCACGACAACATCAATATGGCACGAGAGGAGCACATGATGGCAAAACTAACAATGAATGAAATGGAAGAGGACATGAGAACTTTAAAGAAAAAGAAATCGCCCGGAAAAGATGGGGTAACAAATGAAGTGCTGATGGGGTTGGGCCAAACAGCAAAAAGGAAGTTACTGTCAGTCCTGAACCAAAGCTGGAAAAGGGGAATTGTACCGCAGGCATGGAAAGACGCTGTACTTATACCAGTACCAAAGAAAGAAAAAGATAGAATAGATCCAAATGGATACAGGCCTATCAGTCTACTGAGCTGTGTAGGAAAACTGATGGAGCGTATGATAAACACCAGACTGATGTGGCATCTGGAAGAAAAACACATACTAATTCCACAGCAAGCAGGTTTTAGACAGCACAGATCCTCTGAGGACCAGATTACTCTCATAGCCCAGGAAATAGAGGATGCTTACCAGCAGAAAAAAAACACAAAAGGTGACACTTGAGCAGGGAGTACCCTAAGGGGGAGTACTGTCACCCACACTTTTCCTGGTGTATATAAATAACATCACAGAGAATATACCAAGAAGAGTCCACAGCTCCATGTTTGCAGACGATCTGGCTATGTGGACCTGTGAAAAAAAATCTCACCATAGCAAGCAATCGGATGCAGCAGGCCCTAACATCGTTGGAGAAGTAGGCGAATACATGGCTGGTCAAAATAAATGAGGAAAAAACAACATGTACGATATTCTCGCTTTCAATTAAACCCCATAACATCAAAATAAGTCTTAACGGTGAATATCTGCGGCCAAACGACAACCCAAACTACCTGGGAGTCACATTTGATCGGCGCATGACATAGAAAAGTCAGATCGAGAGAAATCAAATGAGAGCCAGACAAAAAATGGCTATCATGAGGAAACTTGTTGGCACAAGCTGGGGAGCAGACGAAAAAATACTAAAGAAACTGTATACTGGAAGAGTGAGACCAGTTCTCGAGTATGGCATTGCGGCATGGACAACAGCAGAAAATGCGAACTTTGATAAAATTTGCAAATTTCAAAACCAAGCCATGAGAGTTATAACAGGAGGCATGAAGTCAACGCCAATTGTAGAACTTGAAAAGATTACAAATCTGCAATCCATGATCGACAGAAGAGACTGCAGAACCCACCAGCAAGCAGAGAAATTAAAAAGACTGACAGACCATCCAATGCATCAGAGACTAAATAGATTTGGAAATGGGAAACTAAAGCAGAGACACTTTGCAGAAATAGCCAAAGCAAAGATGAGCGAAGACCCTCTGAACACATTAACAACACCAAAACCCATCCCTACTGTGCGCAAACCTACCTGGAAGCAGCATATCATTCTGAAGGAGGTAGAAAATATACCAGGTATTGGAAACAAGAACAGCCAGACTGAAAAAGAAAGAAGAGACATAACCCTGAGGTACATAACGAAAAACTTTCCAAGCATGGACTGGACCCATGCATACACCGACGGTTCTGTAACAAACACAACACAGAAGGGAGGGGCAGGGGTATTCCTGAGCCTACCAAATGGTAGAAAAATAACATTGTCAGTGGCAACTGGAAAATACTCATGCAATTTCAGAGCGGAGGCAGAAGCACTGAGGGCTGCAGTAGAAGCAATGCTGACAGCCAAAAGAAATGAAACCCAGATAGTCCTGTTTACAGATGACCTGGCTTTAGTCACAGCACTAAAAAGCCAGAGAAATACTGAACTTAATGATTTAAGAGCAGTACTCTGTCAACTATGCCAGCAGTCCGCACCAAAAAGAGTAGTGGTACAGTGGGTTCCATCCCACTGTAACATCCAAGGCAACGAGGAGGCAGACAGACTGGCAAAAGAAGGTGCAAGACTACCACAGCCAGATTCTAGTGTGACCTACGAAGAGTCCAAAAGGCTTATTAGAGCCAGATACATGGCCAAATGGGAAACAGAACATACTGGCTACACAAAACATTATGCCTTTTACCAGTTAAACAGAAGAGAGCAGGTCGTGGTCTTCAGACTCCGCACAGGCCACAACAAACTGAGGTACCACCTATCCAATAAACTGAAGATAGGTGGCATTGACGAATGCACGTGTGGTACCTGGAAAATGACCGCTGAACATCTGCTGCAAAACTGCCCGACATACGAGGATCAGGGAAAGCACATGTGGCCATCACCAGTGGCAAAACTAGACAAGCTCTATGGCAGTGTCGACAGCCTCAGGATGACCGCTGCTTTTTTTCGAAAAAATTCAGGTTGACGTTTGACAGCGTACAAAAAAGATGAAGAAGAAGAAATCTACCCTGTCGTTTCATGCATTTATCTTCTTCTCTCATTTAGAATCTCTCTCTCCTGTCATTTGACCCTCCCGCTCTTCGTATTTGACCCCCTGTTTCTCATTTGAGCACTCACTCTTGTTATTTGACGAACCGCTTCTCATTTGACCACCCGTTTCTCTCATTTGACCACCCGCTCCTCCCAATTGACTACTTGCTTTAGAAAGTTTACTTAATATCTCCTAATAGTTCATGCACAAAAGCCCTGGGTCATTCAACTCCTTGTGTATCTGTATGATCTCGGCCTGGCTATACCTGTGCCCCGATATATGTCTTTTAAAACTACATCCTGAGGTCAGGGGCTTCCCGTAAGAAAAGTACCGACTGTCAAAAATTTTAACGTTTGCTTTATTTGAGCATAAACCAGTAATATAAACATCTTCCAGCCAGAACCTTGGCACTCTGAGAGAAGCTTCGTATAGAAGCACAGCAGCGTCTGTTGTCATTACGTAAGCTGTTCCTGACACGTAGTTGGGGTAAACATGTTCCTGGAACATGGAGTACGATGTATACCACTTGGAGCTTGGGTTTCTCATTGGTTGAGCGTCTATTTGCATAGATCCCATAACAAATGCACTTGGTGTTGTACTTTTTAAGCTATGTTCCTGGAGTATTGTAACCAGAAAAGGAATATTTATATACATATCATCGTCCACTTTGAGAACAAACTTGGCGTTGAAGCAATATGAACTAACCCATTTAAGAATTGACACAGATTTCAAGCTCAGATTTTCATATGAGTCAAAATAATCCTGCTGCAGTATGTCCCCATATGTTGACGCTTCTTCTTCTATCCTTGATTGCATGATACGCCCTCGTGTTGTATTCATAGTTTTACCTTTTGTACCAACAAAAAACACCATCAAAGCCTTGTTTTTCTTATCCCTAGCATAGCTGCCCCAAGTGTTTCTGATGACAGATCTACCACGACGATTATCCTGGCTGACTACAACACATACAACCAGCTCTACTTCGCGATCGAAGCACGACACGTTCGGTTTGATTATGTATCTGAAATTATAAGAGTTTACAATCTTTTCTTGGAGGAAAGGTTTATAGTCAGACTTCAGAACACGATGTCTGAATTCACGGTATGAATTTTTGTAGATGAATGGAGCAGATGTATCTCGCAAGGAGCCAAGTCGGCTACGACTGTTGTTTGGGCTTGGACTGGGACCAGCCGAACGGTTTCCGAGGAACTGAGGGAAGATTGCTTCCATGATGGCGCTTCTAGATTGTGTATATAAAGCCACGTTGATTATGACAAACAGCGCCAGCAGAACCACTTTCACGGTTGAGAACTTGAAGATGTTGCTACCCATCACAGACATGGTCCTGTTGAGTAGATAAGATAAATAGGTTCGTTATTATATGCAGGATGTAAAAGAACTTGTTGTGATGTGGAGGACGGAAGATAGTTGGCTGTGATGTGGAGGATCGAAGAGAACTAGTTGTGATGTGGAAGTTATATTTGGTTGTGATGTAGAGGTGATAGTTGGTGGTGATGTGGAGGAGAGAGTTGGTTGTGATGTGGAGGTGAGAGATGGTTGTGATGTGAAGGTAAAAGATGGTTGTGATGTGGAGGAGAGTTGGTTGTGATGTGGAGGAGAGAGTTGGTTGTGATGTGGAGGTGATAGTTGGTGGTGATGTAAAGGAGAGAGTTGGTTGTGATGTGGAGGTGAGAGATGGTTGTGATGTTGAGGAGAGTTGGTTGTGATGTGGAGGAGAGAGTTGGTTGTGATGTGGAGGAGAGAGTTGGTTGTGATGTGGAGGAGAGAGTTGGTTGTGATGTGAAGAAGAGAGGAGAGTTGGTGGGGATGTGGAGAAGATAGTTGATTGTGATGTGGAGGAGCGATTGGGTTGTCATGTCGAGGTGAGAGATGGTTGTGATGTGGAGGAGAGTTGGTTGTGATGTGGAGGAGAGAGATTGTTGTGATGTGGAGGTGAGAGATGGTTGTGATGTGGAGGAGAGAGATGGTTGTGATGTGGAGGAGAGAGTTGGTTGTGCTGTTGAGGTGAGAGATGGTTATGATGTGAAGGAGACAGATGGTTGTGATGTGGAGGAGAGAGTTGGTTATGATGTGGAGGTGAGAGTTGGTTGTGATGTGGAGTTCAGAGATGGTTGTGATGTGGAGGAGATGGGGAAACTTGCTGGCACGAGCTGGGGAGCAGACGAAAGTATACTAAAGAAACTGTACACTGGAGGATTGAGACCAGTTCTCGAGTATGGTATTGCGGCATGGACAACAGAAGAAAAGGCGAACTTTGACAAAATTAGCAAACTTCAAAACCAGGCCATGAGAGTTATAACAGGAGGCATGAAGTCAACGCCAATTGTAGAACTTGAAAAGATTACAAATCTGCAATTCATGACCGACAGAAGAGACTGCACAGCCCAGCAGCAAGCAGAGAAACCCAGAAGACTGACAGACCATCCAATGCATCAGAGACTAAATAATTTTGGAAGTGGGAAACTAAAGCGGAGAAACTTTGCAGAAATAGCTAAAGCAAAGATGAGCGAAGACCCTATGAACGCATTAACAACACCAAAGCCCATCCCTACTGTACGCAAACCTACCTGGAGGCAGCATATATTTCCAGAGGTGGTAGAAAATATACCAGGTATTGGAAAAAAGAACAGCCAGACTGAAAAAGAAAGAAGAGACATAACCCTGAGGTACATAACGAAAAACTATCCAAGCATGGACTGGACCCATGCATACACCGACGGTTGTGTAACAAACACAACACAGAGTGGAGCGGCAGGGGTACTCCTGAGCCTACCAAATGGTAGAAGAATAACACTGTCAGTGGCAACTGGAAAATACTCAAGCAATTTCAGAGAGGAGGTAGAGGCACTGAGGACTGCAATAGGAGAAATGGTGACAGGCAAAAGAAATGAAAGCCATATAGTCCTGTTTACAGATGCCCTGGCCGTAGTCACAGCACTAAAAATCCAGAAAAGTACTGAACTTAATGATTTAAGAGCAGTACTCTGTCAACTGTGCCAGCAGTCCGCACCAAAAAAGAGTAGTGGTACAGTGGGTTCCATCCCACTGTAACATCCAAGGCAACGAGAAGGCAGGCAGACTGGCAAAAGATGGTGCAAGATAGTGTGACCTACGAAGAGTCCAAAAGGCTTATTAGAGCTTGATACATGACCAAATGGGAAACAGAACATACTGGCTAAACAAAAAAACGATGCCTTTTACCAGTTGAACAGAAGAGAGCAGGTCGTGCTCTTCAGACCTCGCACAGGCCACAATAGACTGAGGTACCACCTATTCAACAAATTGAAGTTAGGTGACACTGACGAATGCTCGTGTGGTACCGGGAAAATGACCGCTGAACATTTGCTGCAAAACTGCCCGACATACGAGGATCAGAGAAAGCAGATGTGGCCATCACCAGTGGCAACACTAGACAAGCTCTATGGCAGTGTCGACAGCCTCAGGATGACCACTGCATTTTTCGAAAAAATACAGGTTGACGTCTGACAGCGTACGAAGAAGAAGAAGAAGAGGAAGAAGAAGATCCGCCATATCCTGTTTTCATTTGTAAGCAAGAACAACACCTGCATTAGACAGGGTATAAGAAAGGTGGAACCACCTACCGTATTGTAGAAAAGAAAGTGGAAAAGTGGCAACATTTTATTGGAGAGCAGACAGACAGACAGAAGCACTTACGAATGAAAAATATTTATTTTTTAAAATGAGTTGCCCATCGTAAGCGATGATGGCGACATCAGACGGTTTTGTCTTGATGATGTAACGCGCTATATTTGGAATAATGTGAGGCAAGACTCTGTGCTGGTCATCAACCTCACTCTCTAGTCCCGAACTACCTTTGACCAGTGGCAAGACATAAACCAAGACGACTGGAGGCAGTTCAGGATGCAGACACTGGTCTCACCTACTTTGAAACCAGCGGTCGCTTAAAACCTGCAGGGCTTGCCTCCATGCGGTTTCCGTTCATCGCTTTAAGCGGCGAGTACCTTATCTCTCGACCACGTCGATTCTTTTTGAACAATAATATATGAAAGACATACCAGCAGACACAAAGGATGGCGCGATTAAAAAACAGACAGACATATCGATATATACACGTAAATACACGATGGACAGACACATGCATAATCATAACGGTATTAAAGGCAAACAAGCACCGAGAATGGCAGATACCGATACTCAGATGAAGGACAGACATGCATACAGTCAAACATATATATGCAATAATACGTAGGAAACATATTCATTATTGTAGACAATATACACAAGTTGACACAAAGAAGGACATATGGACGATGATGCAAGCACACAGATGTTAGGTACTGCCATAGAAGTCAGACAGGTGTTAGGTACTGATATAGAAGTCAGGCAGATAGGTGTTAGGTACTGCCATAGAAGCCAGACAGGTGTTAGTTACTGCCATAGAAGCCAGACAGGTGTTATGTACTGCCATAGAAGTCAGGCAGACAGGTGTTAGGTACTGCCATAGAAGTCAGACAGACAGGTGTTAGGTACTGCCATAGAAGTCAGACAGACAGATGTTAAGTACTGCCATAGAAGTCAGAGAGACTGAAAGATGTTAGGTACTGCCATAGAAGTCAGATAGACAGAAAGGTGTTAGGTACTGCCAAAGTAGTCAGACAGACAGGTGTTAGGAACTGCCATAGAAGTCAGACAGACAGAAATGTGTTAGGTACTGCCATAGAAGTCAGACAGACAGATGTTAGGTACTGCCATAGAATTCAGACAAACAGGTGTTAGGTACTGCCATAGAAGTCAGACAGACAGACAGGTGTTAGGTACTGCTATAGAAGTCAGACAGACATGTACACAAGATGACATGAAAGAGAGAAAGACAAACATACCTATATATATATGACGATTCGATGATAAACTGACGACAGAAAGACAATATGAAAGATTTGTAAACAAAACCCTGCCGAAGACAGATTTGTAGGACAGAAAGGTGCAAATATCGCAGTCAAACTGTAAACTAGCGACACAACGCATTCCGTTCTCCGGACTACATCCTATACTGTAAAGCCTTGTTCAGGGTTTGGTATCAGAAGATGGAGAACGAACGCAGAAGGAGAAGAAGAAGGTAAACAATAACAAAAAGACTGAAAGGCCTACATGCAGATACATAGGAAGATACTAAGGTCAGAGATGCCATTAAATATATATATATATACAAGGCATATTCAAATTAAACCGGACTTAACTGCACGAAGGGAACATACGTACGATGCGCATAATGGCGTCACTTCTGATGTAAACAGCCCATGCCACCCGTCAAGTTTGCAAAATGTCATTATCTTTCGACTCATAGTTTCCTCAGCAGACCGGTGAAAATATGGCGGGTGTGATACAGAATCCGCCCAGAGTTGATCAGCGAGCGATGATTCAGTTTCTAGCAGCTGACGGAAGTCGACCAGTTGACATTCATCGCAGAATATAGGCAGTGTATGGTGACAAAAGTGTGACGAACGTCAGCTCAGGGGACGGTCCACCCGAATTGCTGCTTCAATTTTGGCAATGGCATCTTCTGACGCGACAATATGCCCCTGAACTCGTCTCCGAATTTCTTTCATTCTTCTTTAAACATCGTTATCCCGTTCTTCACTGTTGTCTTCGACACACTTTCATTGCCATACACTCCCTGCATTCTGCGATGAATGTCAACTGGTCGACACTCTTCAGTTGTTAGAAACCGAATCACCGCTAGCTGATCAACTCTGCACTGATTCCGTATCACATTCGCCATGTTGTTTTCAATAGTATGAGTCGGAGGATAATGAGATTTTGCAAACTTGACGATTGGCATGGGATGTTTACATCAAAGTGACGTCATCATGCTCATCATACGTATGTTCATTTGATGCAGTTAGGCCTGGTTTCATTTGAACACACTTCGTATTTTATATATATACAAATGTCACCTACAATGACGGTATCACAAATCATGAAGTACTACAATGACGGTATCACAAATGATGAAGTACTACAATGACGGTATCACAAATGATGAAGTACTACAATGACGGTATCACAAATCATGAAGTACTACAATGACGGTATCACAAATCATGAAGTACTACAATGACGGTATCACAAATGATGAAGTACGACGAAGAATCGAGAATGCAAGTGGACTGTACGACAAACTCAAAACGATCAAAATGCGATAGCTGACTTAGAATGGCCACGTAACAATGTCCAAGGACCTTGACAAAAAACAAAATGTATAAACATCAAACACAAACAAGACAGAGACTACGTTGATTTCGCGTAAATAAGTGCAGAGAGGTTTCCACATTAGTGACATTGATATCAAGCAAGTACGGGAGTTCAAATACTTTGGTAGTATGTTCACTGATCACAGCGGAGTGCACAGAGAGATTGCACATTGAATTCAGTGTCCACTATCAAATTGCACCGATTTTCAAACACCCTAAAGTGTTTTTTTCAGCTAAGGTGATGCTGATCAATACACTATTTATTCCTTCCTTGTGTTATCAATGTCATTCTTGGTCCTTACTAGCAACTCATAAGAGTAAGAACCAAAACTGTAAGAATCAGCAACATCACGCAGAGGCAGACAGTGGGAACAAACCCAGTTAGTGCCTACATTGACTCTCAACAAACCCAGTTAGTGCCTACATTGACTCTCAACAAACCCAGTTAGTGCCTACATTGACTCTCAACAAATCAAGTGGTTTGGTCATTTAGTCAGAATGTTCTATGACCAACCTGCATCAAGAGCATATCATATGCAGGTCTCTGGTCCACGAGCAAGAGGCAAACCTCGACGTCGGTGGATCGAGGGTATCTCTAACACTTTCAGGAAGTTACACTTATCAACAGGACAAGCCTCCAACTTGGCAATAAGAAAATGTCTACGCATCCCATCTCTCTAGGACGCCGTATGGTAAGGTCAGTGGGACAAAAGAAAAAGATATATATATATATATTCATATTCATACGAGGGGTTCACGATCGACATACCAACAGAAGGCGAAACAGAAATAGTACAGAAGCCAAATGGACAGAGGGAGTCACAGGATAACACTATAACACTCAAGGCAGCAGGAAGTGTTGAAAGAAAGACATAATGATAGAAAGACACATAGAGAGAAAGCGTGACAGACAGATTGATATGAAGGAAGTCTCACAGACAGAACGACAAGATGACAGAAATACAAAACTGAAAGAACTACAGACTGGTGGAAAGAAACACAGACTGATAGAATGAAATAGTGACAGATTGTCAGTCAGAAGGTAAGAAGACAAACGGACAAAATAGATAGACAACCACATCGATACAAAGGAGAATACGAGGAACAGAGAAATAGAAATCCGACAACACTAGATCCGGCTAGATTGTGTAACCGACTACGAGAAAAATGTCTGCCACCTCCCTGCCCCCACCCCCTCGGCTGACAAACAAAGGTCACCCAGAAAGCAGATAGGTCCCACGGTATTACAGATGCCATTAACAAACAAAGATAATATTGTTCGTCTTATATTTCTATGTCCGGGCGTCAATGGTTGTGCTGTAATCTGTCTCGTCTAAGCGGGTTAGTGCACGGCCATCTTGATAATATTATCAAGATGGCCGTGGTTAGGGCGATACCTGAAGAGGGCTGGGACACGGGGATACCCCACTGGCAATGTCGACAGAGAAAACAATAGTCATTAACTTCGTCGGATTTCTCTAATGAGCGAGCGCTGCGTGATTCAATAACAGACAGTGTCATCGGCGATGAAGTTGGATTGCAACTACAACTCCCGGTTGGGGTAGCGTTGTGGGGTTGACTGTTTTTTTTTCTATCGCTTGGGGTGTAGGAAGTGGAGCGAAGAGGTGGGGAGAGGTGTGTGGAGCGTGGAGGTGGAGAGAGGAGTGGGGGCGTGGAGGTGGGGGGTGTGGAGACGTCAAGGTGGAGAGGGGAGTGTAGCGTGGAGGTGTTGAGGGGTATGGGGCGTGGAGGTGGAGAGGGGAGTGGGGGCGTGGAGGTGGAGAGGGGAGTGGAGCGTGAAGGTTGGGGGGGGACGTCGAGGTGGAGAGGGGAGTGTAGCGTGGAAGTGGTGAGGGGTGTGGGGCGTGGAAGTGGAGAGGGGAGTGTAGCGTGGAGGTGGGGAGGGGAGTGGTCGCGTGGAGGTGGAGAGGGGAGTATTGCGTGGAGGTGGGGAGGGGAGTGGGGGCGTGGAGGTGGAGAGGGGAGTGTAGCGTGGAGGTGGGGAGGGGAGTGGGGGCGTGGAAGTGAAGAGGGAAGAGGAGCTTTGGGTGGGGAGGGGAGTGGGGGCGTAGAGGTGGAGAGGGAAGTGGGGCGTGGAGGTGGAGAGGGAAGTGGGGCGTGGAGTTGGAGAGGGAAGTGGAGCGTGGAGGTGGGGAGGGGAGTGGGGGCGTGGAGGTGAAGAGAGGAGTGGAGCGTGGAGGTGGTGAGGGGGCGTAGAGGTGGGGAGGGTAGTGGGGGCGTAGAGGTAAGGAGGGGAGTGGGGGCGTGGAGGTGGGGAGGGGAGTGGAGCGTGAAGGTGGGAAGAGGTGTGGAGGTGGGGAGGGATGTGGAGGTGGGCAGGGGTGTGGAGGTGGGCAGGGCTGTGGAGCGTTGAGGTGGGCAGGGGAGTGGGTGCGTGGAAGTAGTGAGGGGAGTGGGGGCGTAGATGTGGTGAAGGGAGTGAGGGCGTGGAGATGATGAGGGGAGTAGAAGTGATGAGGGGTGTGGAGGTGGGGAGCGTTGCGATGGGGAGGGGTAAACAAATAACACCTGGCACACCCAGGTGCTTTATGGTCCCTAAAAGGTACCTCGATTGTATCAGTGTAACACGCCGTAAGACGCAAATCAGGAGGTTTAGGTACACGATGGCTACTACAGAAGCTAGCAAATATAAGCCTCCAAACCACAACAGATATAGACAGGCCAACGTGTCATGACTTGGCATGTAATTGTTGGAGACCTTTTCTACACATTTATTCATTCATTCACACAGAGGGAAACATTAAAGGAAAAAAATAGGTCCACTGTTACCTTCTGAACGTGTTGTAAAACAAGGTTGTGCTTGGAGCTGGCAAATCTATCATGTAAACCAGACATTTGCAATTTCATCAAAAGCGAGGGCCAAAGACAGAATTGTGAATATATATCAGAGGACCAAATATAGAATTATAAATATATCCGAGGGCCAAATATAGAATTATAAATATATCCGAGGGCCAAATATAGAATTATAAATATATCCGAGGGCCAAATATAGAATTATAAATATATCCGAGGGCCAAATATAGAATTATAAATATATCCCAGGGCCAAATATAAAATTATAAATATATCCGAGGGCCAAATACAGAATGACAAATATATCCGAGGGTCATATCATAAGATGTCATTATGGTGGTATTTATTTGATAAAAAATCTTTAATGTGTGTTAATACATTTTTAAAAATATGTTTCAAGCTATGTCAGTTCAGTTTATCCCATGACCTCTTGAGATTGTTAAGGCACCCCTGCTGACACCCCCCCCCCCCCCATCCTGCGCCATCTCTCTCTGTCTGGGGTTGCTTTTTGTGCCTTCTCAGGTCGTAGGTTTCTTCATTCACGTATGTTGTCTTCCCCTCGTTTTCTCAGACGTCCTTGACTTAGCTTGCCTTGTACTGTGCCCTGTAGTATGGTATTTGCAAGGTATTTGGACCTCGATACGTGGCCATACCAAGTCAGCTTTCGCCTTTTGATCGTTGTGAGGAGGTCGTCGTAGCCCACTTTTTGCATTCTCGATTTTTCGTCGTAATTCAACATTTGTGATGATGAATAATCATCTTTGTATTTTCTGCGTTTATCTCCATGCCATAACACTGGACTCTTACATTCAGTCTTCGGATTAATTCTCTAAGTTCTGTCTCCATCCCCACCAGCCGTCAATTTTATCCGTAAAGCGAAAGTTGGTAATCGTTCTACCACCTATCCTTACGCCACCAACACGTTTTTCAAGGGCATCACTCATAATTCTTTCTAGGAATGTATTGAAGAGTGTCGGGGAAATCATACATCCTTGTCTTACCCCAACGGATATGCGGAACCATTCACCATTTTCTACATCCACGAGACTTCATTTGTTACAGATTCTCGATAACTCTCCCAATGTTATTGTTGTTGTTATGCATCTTCATTGTTGCCCATAGACCATCATGCCACACTTTATCAAAAAACACGTATTGTTGATGTTACAACTACTACCCGTTTAGTATTCCTAGATCTGCTCAGTGCTGCTTCTTTTTTTCAGACGGGATGTGATGGAGCAACGTTCTACAAAGACTTTCTATATGATGACGACCTTCGATCACCGAATGTGCCTTCATGTCATGTTGTACCACTGACATCACTGTATGAGCCGTGAAGCTTTTATACACCCCTTTATGAGATTTCGAGCTGATGTCTTCGTGCTAAGGACGCTGTTGTGATAGCAGCTAGATCGCACACTACACGCATGTCACGTAGAGGGCGAATAACGAATTATGCGCACATAAATATTATGTGAATGTTTTCCTGCAAAGAGGACAAACTGTAATGGCGATAACATGCTCCAACTGCGGCACAAAATTAAGAATATTAGGCGTCATTTAGTCACAATATTCTTTTTCTTCGTCATGAAATAACTACATCTACACATGAACTGGGTTGGTCTGTCTTAGTCAACACAGTCTTTGGACTAAATTAGTGAGGATAATGGCGGGACGCGATCAGAGATGACTTCAACACCAGTCTCCAGTCTGACTGATAGGGAACAGTGACCTAACACGAGCAGATGACTTCAACACCAGTCTCCAGTCTGACTAACAGATGACAGCAGAATGACCCGATCAGATGACTTCAACACCAGTCTCCAGTCTGACTAACACATGACAGCAGAATGACACGATCATACGACTTCAACACCAGTCTCCAGTCTGACTAACAGATGACAGCAGAATGACACGATCAGATGACTTCAACACCAGTCTCCAGTCTGACTAACAGATGACAGCAGAATGACACGATCAGATGACTTCAACACCAGTCTCCAGTCTGACTAACAGATGACAGCAGAATGACACGATCAGATGACTTCAACACCAGTCTCCAGTCTGACAGCAGAATGACACGATCAGACGACTTCAATACCAGTCCCCAGTCTGACTAACAGAGGACAGAAGAATAACACGAACAGACGACGTCAACATCAGACTCCAGACTGTGACAGCAGAATGACACGAACAGACGACTTCAACACCAGTCTCCAGTCTGACTAACAGATGACAGCAGGAAGACACGATCAGACGACGTCAACACCAGTCTCCAGCCTGACTAACAGAGGACAGAAGAATAACACGAACAGACGATGTCAACATCAGACTCCAGACTGTGACAGCAGAATGACACGGACAGACGACTTCAACACCAGTCTCCAGTCTGACTAACAGATGACAGCAGAATGACACGATCAGACGACGTCAACATCAGTCTCCAGTCTGACTAACAGATGACAGCAGAATGACACGATCAGATGACTTCAATACCAGTCTCCAGTCTGACTAACAGAGGACAGAAGAATGACACGAACAGACGACTTCAACACCAGACTTCAGACTGTGACAGCAGAATGGCACGATCAGACCACTATTTGCTGTTGTTGTTGAATGCCCAGGATGAGTAAGTTTACTCATTTGTACGACCTAAAAATGGCGTCAAGTGTCGAGTTGTAGTAGCTTTCCTCACATCGTGACGTTCTAATTAAGGCTGTCCAGTGTCCTCGAGTTTTGTTGTATTATGCTCCACTTCAACTGAGTGTCGCTCACTATTACGGATATAACACCAATCCCCACGTCGTTAGTTAGACTGTCAGGAAACAACTTTATTCCTAGGTGACCAGAACGGAAGTGAGGCTTCGTTAGTATGTTTACCTGACCCGGACTGACATAGCCAGGTCATAATGTTTTGCCTGACTAGAAGTTAGGTTTCTCTCTCCGAACATACAACTTCAACACCAGACCCCAGGCTGATATAAATAGGGCAGTGACATGATAGGAACAGATGACTTCAACACCAGACCCCAGGCTGACATAAATAGGGCAGTGACATGATAGGAGCAGATGACTTCAACACCAGTCCTCAGGCTGACATAAAAAGGTCAGTGCCATGATAGGAGCAGATGACTTCAACACCAGACCCCAGGCTGACATAAATAGGACAGTGACATGATAGGAGCAGATGACTTCAACACCAGATCCCAGGCTGACATAAATAGGGCAGTGGCATGATAGGAGCAGATGACTTCAACACCAGACCCCAGGCTGTTATGCTGTATATTATAGCGTTAAGCAGCGACGCCTATATCTTTCGGTCTGCTGTGGTCTCGTGTGTGAATCCTGTTATCTAGTGTGTGCTTCCTATTGTCTGGTGTGTGTGTGTGCTTTATATTGTATGGTGTGTGTATGTTTCCTATTGTCTGATGTGTGTGTATGCTTCCTATTGTCTGGTGTGTGCATGATTTCTAATGTCTGGTGTGTGTGTGTGTGTGTGTGCTTCCTGTTGTCTAGTGTGTGTGTATACTTCCTATTGTCTGGTGTGTGTGTGCTTCCTATTGTCTGGTGTGTGTGCTTTCTGTTTTCTAGTGTGTGTGTGTTTCCTGTTGTCTGGTGTATGTGTGCTTCCTGTTGTCTGGTGTGTGTGTGTGTTTCCTGTTGTCTGGTGTATGTGTGCTTCCTGTTGTCTGGTGTATGTGTGCTTCCTGTTGTCTGGTGTATGTGTGCTTCCTGTTGTCTGGTGTGTGTGTGTGTGTGTGCTTCCTGTTGTCTGGTGTGTGTGTGTGTTTCCTGTTGTCTGGTGTATGTGTGTGTTTCCTGTTGTCTGGTGTATGTGTGATTCTGTTGTCTGGTGTGTGTGTGTGTATTTCCTGTTGTCTGGTGTATGTGTGATTCTGTTGTCTGGTGTGTGTGTGTTTCCTGTTGTCTGGTGTATGTGTGCTTCCTGTTGTCTGGTGTATGTGTGCTTCCTGTTGTCTGGTGTGTGTGTGCTTTCTGTTATCTAGTGTGTGTGTGTTTCCTGTTGTCTGGTGTGTGTGTGTGTGCTTCCTGTTGTCTGGAGTTAACGTCTTATGTTGTTTAGCGTGAATGTTTTCTGCTGTCTAGCGTATGTTTTTTGTTGTCTGGTGCGTGTACGTTTTGTGCTGGCTGGCCTGTGTGTCTTCTGAGTACTTATAGCATACTTGTCTTTGCGGATTTTTTTCTGCTAATGTATTTGATTCTCATGAGTTGACAAACTTCAAATACAAAAGATCATGAGATACACTTGCCGCTTTATCAGTTTGACAGTGAGACTTAAATATAATTGTCACGTTTTTTATGATGTTTATTATTGATTCTGGACACCTTGTGACATAGTTTATTAAGCTTGTCTTGCAATCTCTGTTTTTCATAGAATGTAAACTTACATGTAGCCTATGTCTTCGCACTAGTTATATCACGGATCTACTGAGGACCAGATCACTCTCAAAGCGCAGGAAATAGAGGATGCTAACCAAGAGAAAAAGCATACAGTAGTGCTTTGGGTGGATCTAGAGAAGGCATTTGACAAGGTGTGGAAAGTCAAGCTACGAAGAAGGGAAGTAACTGGAAAAATGAACAGATGGATCAGTAGTCCACACCCAAGAGATTAGTGGTCCAATGTTACCACAACCAGATTCTAGTGTGACCTACGAAGAGTCCAAAAGGCGTATTAGGGCCAGATACATGGCTAAATGGGAAACAGAGCATACTGGGTACACAAAAAATGATGCTTATTACTAGTTGAACAGAAGGGAGCCGGTCGTGGTCTTCAGACTCCGCACAGGGCACAACAGACTGAGGTACCATCGATTCAATAAACTGAAGATAGGTGCTACTGACGAATGCCTCTGTGGTGCAGGGAAAATGTTCCCTGAACATCTGCTGCAAAATTGCCGGACATACGAGGACCAGAGAAAGCACATGTGGCCATCACCAGTGCCAACACTAGACAAGCTCTATGGCAGTGTCGACAGCCTCAGGATGACAGCTGCTTTCTTCGAACAAATTCAAGTTGACGTCTGACAGCGTATGTAGAAGAAGAAGAAAATACCACAGATCTTTTTATGTTGTTGCAAAATATGCACATTATCTCTAAAACAGAATATACTATATAGGTTATACTATATATAGCCCGAGACGTCGCTAAACCAAGGCGGTATCCTCCCAGAACAATTAAATACGAGGGGGGAGGCCTGCTGCATTGGCTCCATTGAAAGATTCCAAGCTTGTGAACTGGGGAGGTTTAAGCTTCACCACGCGGTGTTGACACAATACATGCTATCTCAGTTAAACTGGGATGTTGCAATGTCCATACCCTGCTGACTGGACTGCCCGATAACCGTCATTATATAAGTGATGTCAGGAAAACACGTGATGTTGTTGACGATGTGTAAAGACTTGATGTGAACATGGCTGCAATTCAAGAAACTCGGTTAGTAGGCTCAGGGTCAATGAGTGAGAAAGTTTCGATCTTTGGTAGCGACACAGATACGATTTTGTGTAGCAATTTGGTGACTACCGCCTCTGATCCAAAGAACGTCGATGGAGCACCTATTCTGCCTCTATTTCTGCTTTATACGTCGCGCTGACATCGACTGCATTTTTAGGGCAGTCATAATACTCTAAGTTAAAAAGACCTTTCCTGCATTTGATTATACTGCATCTTGTCTTGTCTGATCAGCTTGTTAAAACTATGCTGTTCATTATCTTCTTTTAGTTTGCTTCTGATCTGATTGTTCAACAGGTATAACTCGATAGTGATGTGCAGGCGTGCTGCTCTAATTAATGTAAGCAATATCCAAATGTAAGTACTCTGCACACCTTAGTCCATCAGAAGCCACGTGCAAATGAGTACTGGCTACAGCTCAGCGAAAGCATCCATACTGCAGCATAAACACTAAACATCAGCCAAATGTATGATTGTTTAAAGAACGATATTGGTCACGCAAGTGGAAATATGGATCATCACCGGCGGTAAAATAAAAGACAAAGAAAAACAGATGGAGCGATGGGTTGACCACTATACCGAGCTCTACTCGTGTGACAATATAATCACTCTCCCAACCCTTAAGCTGTCAAGAACTATCCAAGCATGGACAAGCTAGATATCGAACCATTTCTAGAAGATCGTAAGGAAGCCATTGACAGCTTTACCTTAGGCAGTAAACGGCATTGGTGGAAGAAACCCACCTGAGTGGATCAAGCGTTGTAACGGTGCACTCTTGCAACCGCTCTATATGATGTTATGTCGGTGCTGAAATGAAGCAACTGTATCTCAAGATATGAGGGTTTAACAGATTAAAACATTACACAAAAATAAAAGTGATAGTAAAGTAAAGTAACCTATAGCATTACTGCCGTAGGGGTGTGAGGTGTTAGCGATCTCACATTTCAAAGGCTCGGCTATATGAAGGCGGTAGCCATCTCCTCTCCCTCGCCGCTTTTACTTCCGGGGCTGGACCGGTAACCATTTAAGGCTGGGTCGACCAGGGATCGATTGCGGTCTGAAAAAACATTTCCGCATCCACTGGGGAATGAACCAAAGACCAATCAGATACTAAGCCAGCTCGCTACGCGGTGATAGACGTGACTAATAAATATCGATGTGGTTTTCTTACTACGGTTACTAGAATTGGCAGAGCGTGTGTATCCGTAGTCGCATTCAAGCTTTAGGTTAGGAAGATCAACAATCTACATGATTCTATTCTCTTCTGCAACTTCAGAAAAAGTACGCTAGCAGAATTAGCACTTTTATATTGCCTTAATGAAACTGACAAAGGCATTTGATTTGGTTAGCAAGGATAGACTCTTCAAAGTCCTTTTTTGTTGTTGCTGTTGAATATTCACAATGAGTAAATGTATTCTTTTGTGCGCCATGAATAGGACGTTAAGTGGTGGGTTACAGTAGCTTTTCTGACATACCGAGCGTGTTGAGAAAGGTAGACCAGGTGGGTTGTGCTATGCACCCACTTGTTACTCACTACTACGGGAATCACGTCTATCCCCGATCACGTTAGCCAGTCTGTCATAAAACACACTGTTTTCATTTAAAACTGGGTGGATGAGAGGTGGTGGTCTTCGCCAGTATTTTGCCTGACCCTGAATTACATATCTGACCAGTATGTTTTACCTGACCAGACGTTAGTCTCCTGTCCCCCAAATCCTATTTAACATAAACTACCCAATGAAACTACCAGGGCTAATAATAACGTTTCGTGAGGCCATTAAAGGAACAGTCCAATTAGATTGTAGTATATCCCAACCATTTGGTTTTCGGAGCGGTGTTAAACAAGACTACGTCATGGCCGGGACACCGTTTGGATTGTTCTTTGCTTTGTCCCTTCCCCCATTCATTTGATATGTCAAATGAAGGAACCTGCCTTCGCACTAGCTTGGCTGTTTAATCCTGCAAGGCTCACGGCTAAAACAAAGATCAGGAAAGTTAGCATTAGGCACATGCCATTCGCTGATATTGCAGAAACTGTCACTCAGTTAGCAGGAACTTCAGAGTTTGATAGATCGCTTCTCCCAGGCAAATCAACATTTTGGTCTCACAATAAGCCTCTAAAACGCAAATGTGCTAGGACATAAAGCAGATGCCACACAATCTCGTAATATCGTTCATTCTGAATTAACAGCTGTGCCCCAATTCAGTTACCTGGGATCCGACATTAAGAATAAGCTCTCTATAAACCAAAAAATTGGCAGTCGCATTAACAAAGATGCTCACCTCACAACGCTTGAGAGAACCAGAAAATTACAAATTAAACCATGGAAAGGTTTACAATTATTCTGTACCAGCACGTTTCACTAAGGTAGCAAAACTTAGGCAACATGTGCCAAATAAGATAAAAAGCTTAATACCTTCCAACTAAAGGGTCAGTGTTCCATGCTTGGATTTACATGAAGATATCCTCTGTGGACAGTTGGCGGATGGTAAAAGAAGTCTGCCGACCCCAATTGAGGTGCAAAGATGTCTGTAAGTGTAGTATGAAAACAATTGACATGAGTCTGTCACACTTTAAGAACAAAGCTACAGGCTGATCTAATCTGAGATGTAAACTGAATATCCACCAAAAACTGACCGAAAAAAAGCTCTTGCAACACGCTGAATTGAAACAAAAACGCCGCATGGAGAAATGAAACCAATAACTAAGTTGGTCGCATCACCCTTTAATCAGTAATGATTAAAAGGGGATTCCACGCAAAGGTCGCATCATCCTTTAATCAGTCATGATTAAAATAGGATACCACTCCAAGCTAGCCTCATCCTTTAAACAATCATGATTAAAAGGGGATTCCACTCAAAGGTCGCATCACCCTTTAATCAGTCATGATTAAAAGAGGAAACCACTCCAAGCTCGCATCATCCTTTAATCCGTTATGATTGAAATGGGGTACCACTCCAAGTTTGCATCACCCTTTAATCCGTCATGATTGAGATGGGGTACCACTCCAAGGTCGCATCATCCTTTAATGAGTCATGATTGAAATGTGGTACCACTCCAAGGTCGCATCATCCTACAGTCAATCATGACTGAGGGGCCTAATATAGTCAGCTATTACTGAAGGTGACTAATGCTACTCTATAATCTTGTCCAAACTGCATTTTCCCTAGACACATCACAATATTCCAATCACGCCAAGAGGCACAGAAAACGGATTTGAGGGTCACGGGTTCAAGTCCCCTGCACCCCACAGTAGGGGTTCTCAAACAATGGTCCGCTGAACAATAGAGTCTCAACAAATGGTATCTTGGGATCGCGGGAGAAGTCGTAATTTATTAAACTATATGGATCACATTGCATACATTCTGGAATTTCATATTTTCTTGGAATTCGGAGAACCAATTGAGTAAAGCCCTAGAGATGCACATAAAGGTCGCAATTGAATAAACTCTATAGGTCCCAAGAGAAGTCGTAACTGAATCAGTACCCATCGCAATCGATGATGCGTATGCCTCAGGATAGAGAGATTTAATGCGTATCGTCTAATGACAATGTGACTTTCATTTTAATTATATTTAAGTGAGGAAATGTATACTTTCTCGTCCTGAACTACGTTGGTCCAGTGGCAAGGCGTGTTAGTCTTGACGAGGGAATGTAGCAAGGAATGTGGATTTATTTTCGTCGTGTTTACTCCTGTACTTAAAATAAACTCTAGGGATTCCAAGACAGGTTGTAATTGAATAAAAACTTAGGGATTCAAAGAGATGTTATAATTGAATAGAAACTAGAGGATTCCAAGAAATATCATAACTAAATAAAAACTATAGGATTAAAAGATAAGTTGTTTTTTTTAAACGAATATTCAAAAAGAAGTTAAAATTGAAAAAACTTGAAGATTCAAAGAGATTCGATGAAAAAAATAAAAGTAGTTTTAATTTGTTTAAACTTAGCTCTCAGTTGCAGCTTGAGGCAGAGCATCCATTTATGTCGGTGCACAATTAGTACCTTGCCAATACAACGTTTATTTTGTATACATGATTAACTAACAATGTGCAGACCTCTCATTGTACACTTCACTCGTCATTATTTCATATTACAGAACGGTCCTAATAATCAATACACCACTGCAACAGTTCACTAGTGATCGATCTATCTGAGAACGCTAAATTCAGAAGTTTCACTCTGAACAAAACAGTAACTAATGTATAGTTAACGAAAGTAACGCACATCGCATTAGCATAAATACTCAGCGTAAAGTGGCGAGACTGTAGTACTGTGTCTATTTTACATTTCGCACATAACGCACAGATGTCACTCTAAACAGAAATGTCTCTTTTCCCAAATTTACTCTCCCTTCGTCAAGTAAACATGCTCTCTGTTAGTTTATATCTGTATAGATGTCTGTGGTGAGCAGACTTTCTTACCTTCTTCCTGAGAAAATTATCTGTTATCAATCAAACCTTGGACCGGCGTTTAATCAGACAAATAGGTGATTCGATCTGATTCTGTGTCCCTGATTTTATGTGTGTTTTATGTGTTCATTGTTTGTGTTTTGCTCAGCTCTGCCCTCCTCTGTGTTGGTCTGCCCTCCTCTGTGTTGTTCTGCTGCTCTCTGCCCTCCTTTTTTTGTTCTGCTCTTCTCTGCCTTCCTCTGTGTTGCTGTGCTCCTCTGTGTTGTTCTGTCCTCCTCTGTGTTGCTCTGCTCCTCTGTGTTGTTTTGCTCCTCTCTGCCCGCCTCTGTGTTGCTATGCTCCTCTGTGTTTTTCTGCCCTCCTCTGTGTTGTTCTGCTCCTCTCTGCCCTCCTCTGTGTTGTTCTGCTCCTCTCTGCCCGCCTCTGTGTTGCTCTGCTCCTCTGCGTTGTTCTGCTCCTCTCTGCCCTCATCTATGTTGTTCTGCCCTCCTCTGTGTTGTTCAGCTCCTCTCTGCCCTCCTCTGCGTTGTTCTGCTCGTCTCTGCCCTCCTCTGTGCTGTTCTGCTCCTCTCTGACCTCCTCTGTGTTGTTCTGCTCCTCTCTGCCCTCCTATGTGCTGTTCTGCTCTCCTCTGTGCTGTTCTGCTTGTCTCTGCCCTCCTATGTGCTGTTCTGCTCCTCTCTGCCCTCCTCTGTGTTGTTCTGCTCCTCTCTGCCCTCCTCTGTGTTGTTCTGCTCCTCTCTGCCCTCCTCTGTGTTGTTCTGCTCCTCTCTGCCCTCCTCTGCGTTGTTCTGCTCCTCTCTGCCCTCATCTGTGTTGTTCTCCTCTATTCTGCCCTACTCTGTGTTGTTCTGCGCCTCTCTGCCCTCCTCTGCGTTGTTCTGCTCCTCTCTGCCTTCCTCTGCGTTGTTCTGCTCCTCTCTGCCGTCCTCTGTGTTGTTCTCCTCTTTTCTGCCCTCCTCTGTGTTGTTATGCTCTCCTCTGTATTGTTCTGCTCCTCTCTGCTCTCCTCTGTGTTGTTCTGCTCTTCTCTGCGTTGTTCTGCTCCTCTCTGCTCTCCTCTGCGTTGTTCTGCTCCTCTCTGCTCCTCTCTGCTCTCCTTTGTGTTGTTCTGCTCCTCTCTGCCCTTCACTGTGTTGTTCTGCCCTCCTCTGTATTGTTATGCTCCTCTCTCCCCTCCTCTGTGTTGTTCTGCCCTCATCTGTGTTGTTCTGCTCCTATCTGCCCTCCTCTGTGTTGTTCTGCCCTCCTCTGTGTTGTTCTGCTCCTCTCTGCCCTCATCTGTGTTGTTCTCCCCTCCTATGTGTTGTTCTGCCCTCATCTGTGTTGTTCTGCTCCTCTCTGCCCTCCTCTGTGTTGCTCTGCTCCTCTCTGCCCTCCTCTGTGTTGCTCTGCTCCTCACTGCCCTTCACTGTGTTGTTCTGTCATCCCCTGTGTTGTTCTGCCCTCCTCTGTGTTGTTCTGCTCCTCTCTGCCCTCCTCTATGTTTCTCTGCTCCTCTGTGTTGTTCTGCCTTCCTATGTGTTGTTCTGCCCTTCTCTGTGTTGTTCTGCTCCTCTCTGGCCTCTTCTGTGTTTCTCTGCTCCTCTGTGCCCTCTCATGTGTTGTTCAGCCCTCCTATGTGTTGTTCTGCCCTCCTATGTGTTGTTCTGCCCTCCTCTGTGTTGGTCTGCTCCTTTCTGCCCTCCGCTGTGTTGTTCTGCCCTCCTATGTGGTGTTCTGTCCTCCTCTGTGTTTGTCTACTCCTCTCTGCCCTCCCCTGTGTAGTTCTGTCCTCCTCTGTGTTGTTCTACTCCTCTCTGCCCTTCACTGTGTTGTTCTGCCCTCCTATGTGGTGTTCTTCTGTCCTCTGTGTTGTTCTACTCCTCTCTGCCCTTCACTCTGTTGTTCTGCCCTCCTCTGTGTTGTTCTGCCCTCCTCTGTGTTGTTCTGCTCCTCTCTGCTCTGCTCTGTGTTGCTCTGCTTCTCTGCCCTCCTCTGTGTTGTTCTGCTCTCCTATGTGTTGTTCTGCTCCTCTCTGCCCTCCTTTGTGTTGGTCTGCTCCTCTCTTACCTCCTCTGTGTTGTTCTGCCCTCATATGTGTTGTTCTGCATTCCTTTGTGTTGTTCTGCTCCTCTCTGCCCTCCTCTGTGTTGTTCTGCCCTCCCCTGTGTTGTTATGCTCTCCTCTATGTTGTTCTGTCCTCCTCTGTGTTGTTCTGCTCCTATCTGCTCTCCTCTGTGTTGTTATGTACCTATCTGTCTTCCTCTGTGTTGGTCTGTTCCTCTCTGCTCTCCTCTGTATTGTTCTGCTCCTCTCTGCTCTCCTCTGTGTTGGTCTGCTCCTCTCTGCCCTCCTCTGTGTTGTTCTGCCCTCCCCTGTGTTGTTATGCTCTCCTCTATGTTGTTCTGTCCTCCTCTGTGTTGTTCTGCTCCTATCTGCTCTCCTCTGTGTTGTTCTGTACCTATCTGTCTTCCTCTGTGTTGGTCTGTTCCTCTCTGCTCTCCTGTGTTGGTCTGCTCCTCTCTGCTCTTAACTGTGCTGTTCTGCCTTCCTCTGTGTTGTTCTCCTCTTTTCTGCCCTACTCTGTGTTGTTCTGCTCCTCTCTGCTCTCCTCTGCGTTGTTCTGCTCCTCTCTGCATTGTTCTGCTCCTCTCTGCATTGTTCTGCTCCTCTCTGCTCTTCTCTGCGTTGTCCTGCTCCTCTCTGCTCCTCTCTGCTCTTTTTCGTGTTGTTCTGCTCCTCTCTGCCCTTCACTGTGTTGTTCTGCCCTCCTCTGTGTTGTTCTGCTCCTCTCTGCCCTCCTCTGTGTTGTTCTGCCCTCATCTGTGTTGTTCTGCTCCTCTCTGCCCTCCTCTGTGTTGTTCTGCCCTCCTATGTATTCTTCTGCCCTCATCTGTGTTGTTCTGCTCCTCTTTGCCCTCCTCTGTGTTGCTGTGCTCCTCTCTGCCCTTCACTGTGTTGTTCTGTCATCCCCTGTGTCGTTCTGCCCTCCTCTGTGTTGTTCTGCTCCTCTCTGCCTTCCTCTGTGTTTCTCTGCTCCTCTGTGTTGTTCTGCCCTTCTCTGTGTTGTTCTGCTCCTCTCTGGCCTCTTCTGTGTTTTTCTGCTCCTCTGTGCCCTCCTATGTGTTGTTTTGCCCTCCTATGTGTTGTTCTGCCCTTCTATGTGTTGTTCTGCCCTCCTCTGTGTTGGTCTGCTCCTCTCTGACCTCCCCTGTGTTGCTCTGTCCTCCTCTGTGTTGTTCTACTCCTCTCTGCCCTTCACTGTGTTGTTCTGCCCTCCTATGTGTTGTTCTGCTCTCCTCTGTGTTGTTCTACTCCTCTTTGCCCTTCATTGTGTTGTTCTGCCCTCCTCTGTGTTGTTCTGCCCTCCTCTGTGTTGTTCTGCTCCTCTCTGCCCTGCTCTGTGTTGCTTTGCTTCTCTGCCCTCCTCTTGTTGTTCTGCTCTCCTATGTGTTGTTCTGCCCTCCTCTGTGTTGGTCTGCTCCTCTCTGCTCTTAACTGTGTTGTTCTGTCCTCCTCTGTGTTGTTCTGCTCCTTTCTGATATCCTCTGTGTTGGTCTGTCATTCTCTGTGTTGTTCTGCTCCCTCCTCTGTGTTGTTCTGGTCCTCTCTGCCTTCCTCTGTATTTCTCTGCTCCTCTGTGTTGTTCTGCTTTCCTATGTGTTGTTCTGCTCCTCTCTGGCCTGTTCTGTGTTTATCTGCTCATCTGTGCCCTCCCATGTGTTGTTCTGCCCTCCTATGTGTTGTTCTGCCCTCCTATGTGCTGTTCTGCCCTCCTCTGTGTTGGTCTGCTCCTTTCTGCCCTCCGCTGTGTTGTTCTGCCCTCCTATGTGTTGTTTTGTCCTCCTCTGTGTTGTTCTGCTCCTCTCTGCCCTGCTCTGTGTTGCTCTGCTTCTCTGCCCTCCTCTGTGTTGTTCTGCTCTCATATGTGTTGTTCTGCTCTTCTCTGCCCTCCTTTGTGTTGGTCTGCTCCTCTCTTACCTCCTCTGTGTTGTTCTGCCCTCATATGTGTTGTTCTGCCTTCCTTTGTGTTGTTCTGCTCCTCTCTGCCCTCCTCTGTGTTGTTCTGCCCTCCCCTGTGTTGTTATGCTCTCCTCTATGTTGTTCTGTCCTCCTCTGTGTTGTTCTGCTCCTATCTGCTCTCCTCTGTGTTGTTATGTACCTATCTGTCTTCCTCTGTGTTGGTCTGTTCCTCTCTGCTCTCCTCTGTATTGTTCTGCTCCTCTCTGCTCTCCTCTGTGTTGGTCTGCTCCTCTCTGCCTTCCTCTGTGTTGTTCTGCCCTCCCCTGTGTTGTTATGCTCTCCTCTATGTTGTTCTGTCCTCCTCTGTGTTGTTATGCTCCTATCTGCTCTCCTCTGTGTTGTTCTGTACCTATCTGTCTTCCTCTGTGTTGGTCTGTTCCTCTCTGCTCTCCTGTGTTGGTCTGCTCCTCTCTGCTCTTAACTGTGCTGTTCTGCCCTCCTCTGTGTTGTTCTCCTCTTTTCTGCCCTACTCTGTGTTGTTCTGCTCCTCTCTGCTCTCCTCTGCGTTGTTCTGCTCCTCTCTGCATTGTTCTGCTCCTCTCTGCATTGTTCTGCTCCTCTCTGCTCTTCTCTGCGTTGTCCTGCTCCTCTCTGCTCCTCTCTGCTCTTTTTCGTGTTGTTCTGCTCCTCTCTACCCTTCACTGTGTTGTTCTGCCCTCCTCTGTGTTGTTCTGCTCCTCTCTGCCCTCCTCTGTGTTGTTCTGCCCTCATCTGTGTTGTTCTGCTCCTCTCTGCCCTCCTCTGTGTTGTTCTGCCCTCCTATGTATTCTTCTGCCCTCATCTGTGTTGTTCTGCTCCTCTTTGCCCTCCTCTGTGTTGCTGTGCTCCTCTCTGCCCTTCACTGTGTTGTTCTGTCATCCCCTGTGTTGTTCTGCCCTCCTCTGTGTTGTTCTGCTCCTCCTGCCTTCCTCTGTGTTTCTCTGCTCCTCTGTGTTGTTCTGCCCTTCTCTGTGTTGTTCTGCTCCTCTCTGGCCTCTTCTGTGTTTTTCTGCTCCTCTGTGCCCTCCCATGTGTTGTTTTGCCCTCCTATGTGTTGTTCTGCCCTTCTATGTGTTGTTCTGCCCTCCTCTGTGTTGGTCTGCTCCTCTCTGACCTCCCCTGTGTTGCTCTGTCCTCCTCTGTGTTGTTCTACTCCTCTCTGCCCTTCACTGTGTTGTTCTGCCCTCCTATGTGTTGTTCTGCTCTCCTCTGTGTTGTTCTACTCCTCTTTGCCCTTCACTGTGTTGTTCTGCCCTCCTCTGTGTTGTTCTGCCCTCCTCTGTGTTGTTCTGCTCCTCTCTGCCCTGCTCTGTGTTGCTTTGCTTCTCTGCCCTCCTCTTGTTGTTCTGCTCTCCTATGTGTTGTTCTGCCCTCCTCTGTGTTGGTCTGCTCCTCTCTGCTCTTAACTGTGTTGTTCTGTCCTCCTCTCTGTTGTTCTGCTCCTTTCTGATATCCTCTGTGTTGGTCTGTCATTCTCTGTGTTGTTCTGCTCCCTCCTCTGTGTTGTTCTGGTCCTCTCTGCCTTCCTCTGTATTTCTCTGCTCCTCTGTGTTGTTCTGCCTTCCTATGTGTTGTTCTGCTCCTCTCTGGCCTGTTCTGTGTTTATCTGCTCATCTGTGCCCTCCCATGTGTTGTTCTGCCCTCCTATGTGTTGTTCTGCCCTCCTATGTGCTGTTCTGCCCTCCTCTGTGTTGGTCTGCTCCTTTCTGCCCTCCGCTGTGTTGTTCTGCCCTCCTATGTGTTGTTTTGTCCTCCTCTATGTTTCTCTGCTCCTCTCTGCCCTCCCCTGTGTTGTTCTGTCCTCCTCTGTGTTGTTCTACTCCTCTCTGCCCTTCACTGTTTTGTTCTGCCCTCCTATGTGTTGTTCTGCTCTCCTCTGTGTTGTTCTACTCCTCTCCGCCCTTCACTGTGTTGTTCTGCCCTCCTCTGTGTTGTTCTGCCCTCCTCTGTGTTGTTCTGCTCCTCTCTGCCCTGCTCTGTGCTGCTCTGCTTCTCTGCCCTCCCCTGTGTTGTTATGCTCTCCTCTATGTTGTTCTGTCCTCCTCTGTGTTGTTCTGCTCTCTGCCCTCCTCTGTGTTGTTCTGCTCCTCTCTGCTCTCCTCTGTGTTGTTCTGCTCATCTCTGTCCTCCTCTGTGTTGTTCTGCCCTCCTCTGTGTTGTTCTGCTCTCTGCCCTCCTCTGTGTTGTTCTGTTCCTCTCTGCTCTCCTCTGTGTTGTTCTGCTCCCCTCTGCCCTCCTCTGTGTTGTTCTGTCCTCCTCTGTGTTGTTCTGCCTCTCTCTGTTATCCTCTTTGTTGTTCTGTTCTTCTCTGCTCTCCTCTGTGTTGTTCTGCTCCTCTCTGCTCTCCTCTGTGTTGGTATGTTCCTCTCTGCCCTCCTCTGTGCTGTTCTGCTCCTCTCTGCCCTCCTCTGTGCTGTTCTGTCCTCCTCTGAGTTTTTCTCCTCTTTTCTGCCCCCCTCTGTGTTGTTCTGCTCCTCTCTGCCCTCCTCTGTGTTGTTATGCTCTCCTCTGTGTTGTTCTGCTCCTCTCTGCCCTCCTCTGTGTTGTTATGCTCACCTCTGTGCTGTTCTGCTCCTCTCTGCCCTCCTCTGTGCTGTTCTGCCCTCCTCTGAGTTTTTCACCTCTTTTCTGCCCTCCTCTGTGTTGTTCTGCTCCTCTCTGCCCTCCTCTGTACTGTTCTGCTCCTCTCTGCTCTCCTCTGTATTGTTCTGCTCCTCTCTGCCCTCCTCTGTGTTGTTATGCTCTCCTCTGTGTTGTTCTGCTCCTCTCTGCTCTCCTCTGTATTGTTCTGCTCCTCTCTGCCCTCCTCTGTGTTGTTATGCTCTCCTCTTTGCTGTTCTGCTCCTCTCTGCTCTCCTCTGTATTGTTCTGCTCCTCTCTGCCCTCCTCTGTGTTGTTATGCTCTCCTCTGTGCTGTTCTGCTCCTCTCTGCCCTCCTCTGTGCTGTTCTGCCCTCCTCTGAGTTTTTCTCCTCTTTTCTGCCCTCCTCTGTGTTGTTCTGCTCCTCTCTGCCCTCCTCTGTGTTGTTATGCTCTCCTCTGTATTGTTCTGCTCCTCTCTGCTCTCCTCTGTATTGTTCTGCTCGTCTCTGCCCTCCTCTGTGCTGTTCTGCTCCTCTCTGCCCTCCTCTGTGCTGTTCTGCCCTCCTCTGAGTTTTTCTCCTTTTTTCTGCCCTCCTCTGTGTTGTTCTGCTCCTCTCTGCCCTCCTCTGTATTGTTCTGCTCCTCTCTGCTCTCCTCTG
Source organism: Ariolimax columbianus (assembly GCA_036924085.1). Lineage (NCBI taxonomy): Eukaryota > Metazoa > Mollusca > Gastropoda > Stylommatophora > Arionidae > Ariolimax > Ariolimax columbianus. Next base: position 18,301,985 of record JAVGWX010000014.1, on the reverse strand, counting down.
TATTGTTCTGCTCCTCTCTGCCCTCCTCTGTGTTGTTATGCTCTCCTCTTTGTTGTTCTGCTCCTCTCTGCTCTCCTCTGTATTGTTCTGCTCCTCTCTGCCCTCCTCTGTGTTGTTATGCTCTCCTCTGTGCTGTTCTGCTCCTCTCTGCCCTCCTCTGTGCTGTTCTGCCCTCCTCTGAGTTTTTCTCCTCTTTTCTGCCCTCCTCTGTGTTGTTCTGCTCTTCTCTGCCCTCCTCTGTGTTGTTATGCTCTCCTCTGTATTGTTCTGCTCCTTTCTGCTCTCCTCTGTATTGTTCTGCTCGTCTCTGCCCTCCTCTCTGCTTTTCTGCTCCTCTCTGCCCTCCTCTGTGCTGTTCTGCCCTCCTCTGAGTTTTTCTCTTATTTTCTGCCCTCCTCTGTGTTGTTCTGCTCCTCTCTGCCCTCCTCTGTATTGTTCTGCTCCTCTCTGCCCTCCTCTGTATTGTTCTGCTCCTCTCTGCTCTCCTCTGTATTGTTCTGTTCCTCTCTGCTCTCCTCTGTGTTGTTCTGCTCCTCTCTGCTCTCCTCTGTGTTGGTCTGCTCCTCTCTGCTCTCCTCTGTATTGTTCTGCTCCTCTCTGCCCTCCTCTGTGTTGTTATGCTCTCCTCTGTGTTGTTCTGCTCCTCTCTGCTCTCCTCTGTATTGTTCTGCTCCTCTCTGCCCTCCTCTGTGTTGTTATGCTCTCCTCTTTGTTGTTCTGCTCCTCTCTGCTCTCCTCTGTATTGTTCTGCTCCTCTCTGCCCTCCTCTGTGTTGTTATGCTCTCCTCTGTGCTGTTCTGCTCCTCTCTGCCCTCCTCTGTGCTGTTCTGCCCTCCTCTGAGTTTTTCTCCTCTTTTCTGCCCTCCTCTGTGTTGTTCTGCTCCTCTCTGCCCTCCTCTGTGTTGTTATGCTCTCCTCTGTATTGTTCTGCTCCTCTCTGCTCTCCTCTGTATTGTTCTGCTCGTCTCTGCCCTCCTCTGTGCTGTTCTGCTCCTCTCTGCCCTCCTCTGTGCTGTTCTGCCCTCCTCTGAGTTTTTCTCCTTTTTTCTGCCCTCCTCTGTGTTGTTCTGCTCCTCTCTGCCCTCCTCTGTATTGTTCTGCTCCTCTCTGCTCTCCTCTGTATTGTTCTGCTCCTCTCTGCCCTCCTCTGTGTTGTTATGCTCTCCTCTTTGTTGTTCTGCTCCTCTCTGCTCTCCTCTGTATTGTTCTGCTCCTCTCTGCCCTCCTCTGTGTTGTTATGCTCTCCTCTGTGCTGTTCTGCTCCTCTCTGCCCTCCTCTGTGCTGTTCTGCCCTCCTCTGAGTTTTTCTCCTCTTTTCTGCCCTCCTCTGTGTTGTTCTGCTCCTCTCTGCCCTCCTCTGTGTTGTTATGCTCTCCTCTGTATTGTTCTGCTCCTCTCTGCTCTCCTCTGTATTGTTCTGCTCGTCTCTGCCCTCCTCTGTGCTGTTCTGCTCCTCTCTGCCCTCCTCTGTGCTGTTCTGCCCTCCTCTGAGTTTTTCTCTTTTTTTCTGCCTTCCTCTGTGTTGTTCTGCTCCTCTCTGCCCTCCTCTGTATTGTTCTGCTCCTCTCTGCCCTCCTCTGTATTGTTCTGCTCCTCTCTGCTCTCCTCTGTATTGTTCTGTTCCTCTCTGCTCTCCTCTGTGTTGGTCTGCTCCTCTCTGCTCTCCTCTGTATTGTTCTGCTCCCCTCTGTCCTCCCCTGTGTTGTTCTGCTCGTCTCTGCCCTCCTTTGTGTTGTTCTGCTCCTCTCTGCCCTCCTCTTTATTGTTTTGCCCTCCTCTGTGTGGGCATGCACTTCTCTGCCCTCCTCTGTGCCGTTATGTTCAAATACGTGTGCCTCTGTGTTGAATTTCAATACAAAGTTTGCTTCTTTCAACCGAGAGATTTTATGAAGTTTAGATACCATCACAAGCGAAGGTGTGACGGACCAGTTAGCGCACACAGAGTAACACAACAAGAATTCCTCCACACGAGCTTAGATAATATTAAGTGGTGTAATAATGTGTGTGCGGAATTTAACCGTTAAAAAGGACGGTGCAGTGGGAAGCGAGTGACAGTTACATGATTGTAAAACAGCATAACAAAATCAAAACATGTTCATTTAAATACTTCTGAAGTTATTCTCTTTGCAAGAATTTTGTTTATTCCAACAGGCGCAAACATGCATTTAACATTTCAAAACCATTAACAGTGAGACTGGCATTCTCCATTACTATCAATGTCTTCTTCTCCTTCTTCTTATTCCTTCTCAATCTCCCGCTACCAAACCCTGATAGGGCTTAAGTAGCAGAATGTAGTCCAGAGAACGGAATGCGTTGTGTCATAGTTTACAGCTTGACTGCGATATTTGCACCTTTCGGTCCAACACATCCGACTTCAGCAAGCATTTTTTGAGTACCGTGTCAGCATTCCCTCTTCGATCCCTTCTCCTTAGCCAGTCTGCCCTGCTGCAGCCTATTATTCAGGATCACCGCGTGGAGGTGTAGAAGGGTCTTGGCAGCTCTGGTTCGCTGGTCCTGACGCTAGCAGTCAGCTATGGGTCAATGACCACTGCATCTCATGCGCTGCTCAGCATCTTGCCCAGCATCAATATGTCAAAAGGACAAACACTGGATACAATTTGCCTTCACCTCGAACAACCAATATTTAGCCACGTACAACTATATGTGCGTATCTGTAGAGTAGGATCAATCGAATCACTAACAATTATTTCACATTATTGTATCAGAAATAGTGCTTCTAAAGAAATGTTATAAACTGTGTTTGTTTGTTTGTTTTGTTAATACACACAACACATCGCTTCCAATTATTCATTGTTAAAATTAATGATTATATTCGCTGTTGATATCTAATTTACTTTCGAAAATTGTAAATTTTTAGTTCCTACCAAATATGATATTTTATGTCACTCATATGAATCTTGAACAAACACGAGGTAGAGCAGTAACAGATGTACAATTGTACAACCATAGAATCATTGCTTTAAGATTAGTTACGGCAACTGTAGCCACAGTCCGTATACAATTTTATATGCCCACTACAAACCATGACAAAGAAGACGTAGACGAGATATACAAACTTATAAAACAAATATTAAAATGAACTAAAGCAACAGAAAATGATATTATTAAGGGATAATGGAATAGAACCGTTGGAGAGGGCCAGGAAATAGTAGTGAAATATAAACTACGGCAAAGAAATGAAAGAGAACATGTTGAAGAGTAGAGTTGTTCATGCAGGTAAGAAAAGTGTATGATACCAAAAACTTGGCATCAAGTCCCTAATAGAAGACGGCATGTATATAGTCCTCGAAATATTAAACGAGCTAAATTAAGACATTACTGCATTTTCACTAGATTTTCATTCAATCCATTTGATTGACTAGATGACAAGAAGCATTTCTTTCATTCGCCTATGTATTTAGTTTCGAATGAAGAAGTAACATTGTATTAATCCCAATAACGCCGTCTGTTAATTGTATTTATACAAATATACGGTTGGCAAGTAAATGTTATGAAAATATGAATGTCATCGTTAACGCTGATTTTCTCTTACTCCAAGTGTGGTGAACTTGGTTCAAATCGTTTTGGCCATACCTCTTACATATCAACACATATTTCAATCCTCATTGCTATATACATAAACATTTGTCCCATACCATTTAAATATTTGTCACATACCAATTAAACATTTGTCTCAAATTTGAAAGTATTGTGTTTATTTATATTTGATCTCATAAATTACTTATTTTGTTTTCCTATTAATTTTTACCTATTTTTGAAATATATAATCGTCTTCACCGTAACATGTATCAATGATACTAGTTTCGTTGCTTTAGTTATACACATTCTCTGATTTGTTGCATATCCAACTGTTTTCCTAGTAAACATATTCTGCGCGGGTCGGCCAGTCTTCGAGTAACGAAGTTGCACAAAGAATGACTAACAAATACGTAACCTTGCTATTATCTTGATCCGGCTTGCCATTGTTCAAAACTTTCGCTGGTCCTGCCGTTCTACAAGTCCCACCCGTACAGTGATCTCCTTCTAAGATTGTTCTATCAGATTTTTCCGGTCCTTGTTTGTTGCAGTTTTGGCGCGAAGCCCGTTTAATAATTTGTGGCAGCTGTATCAGTTGTCACTTCATGGGTCACTACTCGATATACAACGGTCCTCAAAATCACTACTCTAATTCAACAGTTCATCTAGAGTTCTCTCTAAATCGCCTAGTAGAAAACGCCTTCAGAAGATCAACTCTAACAAAAACAGTTACACGAATACAGTTAACGAAAATAGCACATATCATATAAGCACATAAAGGTGGAAACAAGTGAATGCCTGTTGGGCTGTACAATCTGAGACCACATACATAACGCACAGATGTTACTCTCCAAAAACTATCTTAACCAACAAGGGCTCTCATTTCCTAGCATATACAGTTTCATGTAATTACTTTATGGTAAATAAGATTACTTTTTTTTGTTCGTGAAAAAATGATCTACTTGGACATATTAAACTAGAGTTTGATCAGTGATTTAGTTACTTCAATGCGGTTGGTTGGGGTTAAATTATTTTTTATTCTCAAGTGCTTGCATGCAAATGTGAGCGTTTCGTTGGCGTACTAATAACAAACTCTGCTCTCGACTCTCCGCTCAACAGCCAATGCGCAGTACACACATACTGTATACCACTATCTGGTTTGTTCCTTCTCTATTCGTGTCACTCTTTTATTTTTCTATTTCCCTTCTCCTCCTTGCTTTTTTTGTGTTCTCTATGTGGTCTTCTCCTGTGTTGCTCTTCTACTCTTTATTAGTGCTCTGTGTTGAGCCGTTGAGCCGTGTCTCAAAGCGAAAATACACTTCGTTTAACTACATAATATATGGTATCTCAGTATACGTTAGTTATTAAACCAATACTTGTTATTCTGGCCTAAACTCTCGCATGGCTTTTTTTTTTTTTTTAATGAAAAAGTTTGCCTCTCTGTAATCTAATGGCGGAGGCATGACTACACTGGACAGAAGTCTTTCATGCGATATCGGGACGTATTAACCAGTGCTTGGATGCGTGTGTGTGTCTGTATGTATATAAGATAGTTAGGGCGATCTCAGTGATCAACCCCAACCAAAGGGCTATACCACGAAAGCGCGTGTTACTGTGTGTGTTTATGGCATGGTTCTGAGTCTGGCGGGGCTAAACAGCATCAGGCTCTTAAAAATAATGGCTGGAATCTGAGAAAACTTCTTGATTGCCGAAAGTTCAGGACTTCATATTTTTTTTTTTTCAAGTTTCCACCGTAAATACACGTTTGCTGTTTCATTCTCATTGGTATTTTCGGAACGGTCATGTAAGCTATCTTGACAATGAACGAGAAGGTGATGAACGAGAAGGTGATCAACGAAAATGTGATGAACAAGAAGATCATAAACGAGAAAGTGATGAACGAGAAGGTAAAGAACAAGAAGGTGATAAACGAGAAATTGATGAACGAGAAGGTGATGAACAAGAAGGTGATGAATGAGAAGGTGACAGTGATGAGCGAAGAGGTGAAAGTGACGAACCAGAAGGTGATGAACGAGAAGATGATATTCTTCTTCTTTCGTTCGCATTAAAATTTGGTCTATATCTGCAATGTTGTCTCTTGTATAAACGTCACTGTCTTTTGTAATTAACATACAGGTCCATAAAGTTTCTCTTCCAGTGTTGTTTCTATGGGCCAGTGAGATTTTCTCTGTATATCATATTCGGGGCAGTTTTGTAGTATGTGCTCTGCTGTCTGGAGCGCCTGTCCGCAAGTACACATGGCTGAGTTGTCAATCTTCATTTTTGTGTACATGTGGCTGCGGAGTCGGTTGTCTCCTGTTCCAAGGCGCAACACAACAGTTTCCTCTTGTCTGTTCATGTTATGGTAATCATCTGGTGTTACTGTTGGTGGCTTTCTGATTGATTTGATCATCCTTATCTTCTGTTGGTATGTAACTGGCACATCTGGTTGCTCGTCTGCAACACCCTCCTTTGCCAGTCTATCTGCTCTCTCGTTTCCTGGTACTCCACAATGAGAAGGTATCCACTGCATGACAATCTTGCGTTGGCTGCTCAGTTCAGACAGTAGAGCCTGTAGATCTGACAGTTTCTCAAATGTAAGTGCTTGGAGTGCTGATTGTGCATCTGTAAGAAATACTACAGGTTGTGAACTGACATTGGTGTTCAACAGTTTCTCAGTTGCCACCTTGATTGCCTGTACTTCTGCATCATATGTATGACAGAATTTTCCAGTTGGTACTCTGACTGTATCCCTAATGTTGTTTGGGTATTCTATGTACACTCCCGCTCCACCAATCTTTACTGCATTCTTTGCTGACCCATCTGTGTATACTCTGATCCAGAGGTCTTGTGGGTATTCTTCATCCGGGAAATTGAGGATCACTATCCTACGTTGCACACTGTTCTGTTCATCTTTGTCTAATATTCCTTTCACTTTTGTTTGAATGCATACTGATAGTCCATGCTCCTCTCCAAGGGGTTTGTTCTGGCACAGACTTTATGGGGATGTCAACTTCAGGTAGATACATAATTTGCCTGCGAAGTCGTTTCGTCTCATGCATAAAACTATTTCTTTTCAGTCTTTCCATTGCTACATTTTGAAATCTGTCTTTCATTGGATGGCTCGGCATGCAGAGGAACTTTTCTGCCTGTGTTAATATCTTTGTGTCTCTGCGTTCTCTTAGTGCTTGTATCCTTCCCATTTTCTCCATCTCCACTATAGGTGTTGATTTCATTGCTCCTGTAATGACCATAAGGGCCTGATTTTGCACATTCTTCTCTTTTAGAGTAGTGTTTGGTGTAGGGCACCACGCAGCTGACCCATATTCCAGATGTGGCCGTATACCTTGTTGGTAAACTTTGTTAAGTATTTTTCCACTAGCTCCCCATGTGGTTCCACTTAATTTTCGGAGGATGACCAACTTCCTCCAGGCTATCTTTGGCTACCTTGTTGACGTGTTCACTTCATGTCAACCTATCATCAAATGTAACTCCAATTAGGTGGGTTGTTTATCTTCTTTGATGTGCTCCATTTATCTTGATAACTCCAGCTTTTTGTTTTGGGGAGAGGGTGAAAAGCGTAGTGCTACATTTTTCTGTGTTAATGTTTACACACCATCTGTTTGTCCCTGATGTCAAGGCATCAATAGCTCTTTGCAGCATTCTGGTGGCCACTGTTGCTTGCTCATTTACACACCATACTACCAAGTCACCTGCATACATTGCAACTTTTGTTCCTTATGGTAGCTCAGCAATCAAGTCATTGAAGAAGACTATGAAAAGTGTAGGGGAAAGAACCCCTCCCTGAGGCACACCATGACGCAGTAGAATTGTCTTACTCTTGAGGCCATCTAGTTGGACTCTGGCTCTTCTGTTATGTAAGTATGCTTTTATCCATTTGTACATCCTACCCATCACTCCATTATTTTGCAGTTTCTTCAGAAGTCCTTCTTTCCAAACTTTATCAAAAGCTTTCCTTAAGTCTATCCATGCTACTAATTCTAATTTCTTGTCCTGGAATGCGTCCTCGATCTCTTGTGAGATGTATGTTGCCTGGTCTTCAATGGAGTTGCATTTCCTAAATCCTGCCTGCTGTGGCACAAGAAAGTTTTGGCTCTCAAGATACCACTGCAGCCTTAGGTTGATAATACGTTCCATTGTTTTATATATGCAACTTGTGAGGCTGATTGGTCTATAAATGGGTGCCATGGAACTGGCTTTCCCTGGTTTTCAGAGGGGTATCATGATTGCTTCTCTCCAGGTCTGTGGGACTGTACCTGATGTCCAACAAATGTTGACGATCTGAAGCAGCTTTGTTTTTGCTGCTGTTCCCAAGTTCTTGATCATCTCATTGGACACTCCGTCTGTTCCTGGCGACTTTCTCATTTTCAGTTTGGATATTGCAAACTCCAGTTCTTTGAATGTGATTGGTGTCTCCATAACCTCGGGTATGGCACCATCTCGCTTTGTATTTTGTCGTTCCTCACGAACACTTCGTTGTTTCTCTCTGTCTACTTCAATGTTGCTATCTTTTGCAAAAGAGTCCAAGTACAAGGGCAGATGAGCAAAAAGGTGACACTCGAGCAGGGAGTACCCCAAGGGGGAGTACTGTCACCCACACTCTTCCTGGTATATATAAACGATATTACAGAGAATATACCAAGGAGAGTCCATAGCTCAATGTTTGCAGACGATCTGGCTATGTGGACCTCTGCAAAGCATCTCACCATAGCAAGAAATCGGATGCAGACGGCCCTAACATCACTGGAAGAGTGGACGAACTCATGGCTGGTCAAAATAAACGAGGAGAAAACCACATGCACAATATTCTCGCTTTCATTAAAACCCCAAAGTACCAAATTAAGTCTAAATGGCAAAATCCATCAGCCAAACGACAACCCAACCTATCTGGTAGTCACATTTTATCGGCGCATGACATGGAAAAGTCAGATCGAGAGAAACCGAATGAGAGCCAGAGAAAGAATGGCAATCATGAGGAAACTTGCTGGCACAAGCTGGGGAGCAGAGGAAGGCATACTAAAGAAACTGTACACTGGAAGAGTGAGACCAGTTCTCGAGTATGGCATTGCGGCATGGACAACAGCAGCAAAGGCGAACTTCGATAAAGTTAGCAAACTTCAAAACCAAGCCATGAGAGTTATAACAGGAGGCATGAAGTCAACGCCAATTGTAGAACTTGAAAAGATTACAAAACTGCAATCCATGACCGATAGAAGAGACTGCAGAGCCCAGCTGCAGTCAGAGAGACTCCGAAGACTGACTGACCATCCAATGCACCAGAGACTAAACAATTTGGGAAATGGGAAACTAAGCGGAGAAACTTTGCAGAAATAGCCAAAGCAAAGATGCACGAAGATCCCATAAACGCACTAACAACACCAAAACCCATCACTACTGTACGAAAACCTACCTGGAGGCAGGATATATTTCCAGAGGTGGTAGAAAATATACCAGGTATTGGAAACAAAAACTGCCAGACTGAAAAAGAAAGGAGAGATACTACCCTAAGCTTCATATCGAAAAGCTACCCAAGCATGGACTGGACCCATGCATACACCGACGGTTCTGTAACAAACACTACACAGAACGGAGGGGCAGGAGCATTCCTGAACCTACCAAATGGCAGACAAATAACACTGTCATTCGCTACTGGTAAGTACATAAGCAATTTCAGAGCAGAGGCAGAGGCACTGAGGGCGGCAGTGGAAGAAATGGTGACTCACAATGAAAATGAAAGCCATATAGTCCTGCTTACAGATTCTCTCGCCATAGTCACAGCGCTAAAAAGTCAGAAAAACACTGAGCTTAATGACTTAAGAGCAGCACTCTGCAAACTGTGCCAGCAGTCCGCACCAAAAAGGGTAGTGGTACAGTGGGTCCCATCACACTGCAACATCGAAGGTAACGAGGAGGCAGACAGACTGGCAAAAGAAGGTGCAAGACTACCACAAACATATACTAGAATGACGAACGAAGAGTCAAAACGGCTTATCAAAGCCAGATACATGACCAAGTGGGAAACCGAACATACTGGTTACACCAAAAACGATGCCTATTACCAGTTGAACCGAAGAGAGCAGGTCGTTGTCTTCAGACTTCGCACTGGCCACAATAGACTGAGGTACCACCTATTCAACAAACTGAAGATAGGTGGTACCGACGAATGCCCGTGCGGTACTGGTAAAATGACCGCTGAACATCTGCTGCAGAACTGCCCGACATACGAGGATCAGAGAGAGCAGATGTGGACATCACCAGTGGAACTGCAAGACAAGCTCTATGGCAGTGGCGACAGCCTTAGGATGACCGCCGCTTTTTCGAAAAAATAATGGTTACTGTCTGACTGCGTACGAAGAAGAAGAAGAAGACACTCGGAAATCTTTGGCTAACCTCTCTGTGGCTCGATTGGCCTACATTCAGTGTTCGATAAAGGAATTGACGGAAGGGCACCACCATGAGTGGAGCTTGCGGCTTAATTTAAATCAACACGCAGATACTGTAGAATGACTGACAAATCGAGAGCACTTTCGTTGGGTCTAATAGTGAACATGTGCTGGTATTAGACCCACGGAAGACAGGTCAGTTTTTTTTAACCTCTAGAACATGGCATACCACCTCTACTCCAGATTTGGCCTTTTCCACGGTGGACATTCACCATAAAATAGACCACCAGGTGCTAAACCAATTGGCAGGTAGCAACCACAGGCCAATTAGGATAGAAGTTGATATGTAAGTAGGCCCACAGGAAACGATACCGCTCCCACGTTGGAATTACAAACGAGCCAACTGGGACAGATTTGCAAGCCTGACAGATGGGCTGTGTGAAACCATCAACACACGGAACAACAAAATGAAGCCCATGGTGGAAAGCCTAAGCAAAGCAATAATGCAAGCTGCCACTGAAACCATCCCAAGAGGGGCAAGGAAAAATTATCAGCCCTATTGGAATGATGATTTGCAGAAAGCGGAAGACGCAGTCACAAATGCTAGGAACATGGAAGAGCGAGAACAATCTATGGAGGCAAATATCGCCCTCACAGCCACCACGGCGAAATACAAATACACTCTAAACCAAACAGCAAGAGAAAGCTGGAAAAACAAAACAGAAAGCCTCAATTTAGACAAAGAAGGGAACCAAGCATGGACTGGACCCATGCATACACCGACGGTTCTGTAACAAACACTACACAGAACGGAGGGGCAGGAGCATTCCTGAACCTACCAAATGGCAGACAAATAACACTGTCATTCGCTACTGGTAAGTACATAAGCAATTTCAGAGCGGAGGCAGAGGCACTGAGGGCGGCAGTGGAAGAAATGGTGACACACAGTGAAAATGAGAGCCATATAGTTCTGCTGACAGATGCTCTCGAAGTAGTCACAGCGCTAAAAAGCCAGAAAAACACTGAGCTTAATGACCTAAGAGCAGCACTCTGCAAACTGTGCCAGCAGTCCGCACCAAAAAGGGTAGTGGTACAGTGGGTCCCGTCACACTGCAACATCCAAGGCAACGAGGAGGCAGACAGACTGGCAAAAGAAGGTGCAAGACTACCACAAACAGATACCAGTATGACGTACGAAGAGTCAAAACGGCTTATCAAAGCCAGATACATGACCATATGGGAAACCGAACATACTGGTTACACCAAAAACGATGCCTATTACCAGTTGAACCGAAGAGAGCAGGTCGTTGTCTTCAGACTTCGCACTGGCCACAACAGACTGAGGTACCACCTATTCAACAAATTGAAGATAGGGTGTACCGATGAATGCCCGTGCGGTACTGGTAAAATGACCACTGAACATCTGCTGCAGAACTGCCCGACATACGAGGATCAGAGAGAGCAGATGTGGCCATTACCAGTGGAACTGCAAGACAAGCTCTATGGCAGTGGCGAGAGCCTCAGGACGACCGCCGCTTTTTTCGAAAAAATAATGGTTACTGTCTGACTGTGTACGCAGAAGAAGTAGAAGAAGACAAAGAAGGGAACAAACTGTGGAAGCTAGTCGGAATGACGAAACTCCATCAAACAAGCAAATTACCATCAAGCAGGGCGAAAACTTGCTCACTGGAAAAAAAGCAGAAAACGCCTTTGTTGAACATTATGCCCGAGCAAACCACATTTATGTCCCTACAGATAGTCATGAAGACATTAGTGAAGAGCAAAACAAGGGATACGACAACATCAATATGGCACCAGAAGAGCACTTGATGGCAAAATTAACAATGAATGAAATGGAAGAGGCCATGAGAACATTAAACAAAAGGCAATCTCCAGGAAAAGACGGGATAACAAACGAAATGCTGATGGGGCTGGGCAAAACAGCAAAGAGGAAACTACTATCAGTCCTGAATCAAAGCTGGAAAAGGGGTATTGTACCCCAGGCATGGAAAGACGCAGTACTTGTACCAGTACCAAAGAAAGGAATAGACAAAACAGATCCAAATGAATACAGGCCTATCAGCCTATTAAGCTGCGTAGGCAAATTGATGAACGTATGATAAACACCAGACTGATGTGGCATCTGGAAGACAAACACATACTAATTCCACAGCAAGCAGGCTTTAGACAGCACAGATCCACTGAGGATCAGGTCATCCTCATAGCCCAGGAAATAGAAGATGCCTACCAGGAGCAAAAAAACACAGTAGCGGTTTGGGTGGACCTAGAAAAGGCATTTGACAAAGTCTGGAAAAAGGGACTTAGAGTTAAGCTTAGAAGAAGTGAAGTTTGTGGGAAAATGTACAAATGGATCAGTCACTAACTCAAAAACAGAACGACCAGAGTTCAAGTATAAGGGCAGATGAACAAAAAGGTGACACTTGAGCAGGGTGTACCAAAAAGGGGAGTATTGTCACCCACACTCTTCCTGGTGTATATAAATAACATAACAAAGAATATACCAATAAGAGTCCATAGCTCAATGTTTGCAGACGATCTGGCTATGTGGACCTCTGAAAAGAATCTCACCATAGCAAGAAATCGGATGCAGCAGGCCTTAACATCGCTGGAAGAGTGGGCGAACTCATGGCTGGTCAAAATAAACGAGGAAAAAACGACATGTACAATATTCTCGCTATCAAACAAACCCCAAAACGCCAAATTAAGTCTTACAGGCAAATACCTGCAGCCAAACGACAACCAAAACTTCCTGGGAGTCACATTTGATCGGCGTATGACATGGAAAAGTCAGATCGAGAGAAACCGAATGAGAGCCAGAGAAAAAATTGCAATTATGAGGAAACTTGCTGGCACAAGCTGGGAAGCAGACGAAAGTATACTAAAGAAACTGTACACTGGAAGAGTGAGACCAGTTCTAGAGTATGGCATTGCGGCATGGACAACAGCAGCAAAGGCGAACTTCGATAAAATTAGCAAACTCCAAAACCAAGCCATGAGAGTTATAACAGGAGGCATGAAGTCAACGCCAATTGTAAAACTTGAAAAGGTTACAAAACGGCAATCCATGACCGACAGAAGAGAGTGCAGGGCCCAGAGCAATCAGAGAAAATCAGAAGACTGACTGACCATCCAATGCACCAGAGACTAAACAATTTGGGAAATGGGAAACTAAAGCGGAGAAACTTTGCAGAAATAGCCAAAACAAAGATGCACGAAGACCCCATGAACGCACTAACCACCAAAGCCCATCCCTACTGTACGAAAACCCACCTGGAGGCAGCATATATTTCCAGAGGTGGTAGAAAATATACCAGGTATTGGAAACAAAAACTGTCAGACTAAAAAAGAAAGAAGAAACACTACCCTTAGTTACATAACGAAAAACTAACTAAGCATGGACTGGACCCACGCATACACCGACGGTTCTGTAACAAACTTAACACAGAACGGAAGGGCAGGAGCATTTCTGAACCTACAAAATGGCAGAAAAATAACACTGTCATTCGCTACTGGAAAATACACAAGCAATTTCAGAGCGGAGACAGAGGCACTGAGGGCGGCAGTGGAAGAAATGGTGACAAGTAAAAGAAATGAAAGCCATATAGTCCTGCTTACAGATGCCTTGGCCGTAGTCACAGCACTAAAAAGCCAGAAAAATACTGAACTTAATGATTTAAGAGCAGCACTCTGTCAACTATGCCAGCAGTCCGCAACAAAAAGGGTAGTGGTACAGTGGCTCCCATCACACTGCAACATCCAAGGCATCGAGGAGGCAGACAGACTGGCAAAAGAAGGTGCAAAACTACCACAACCAGATATTAGTATGACATACGAAGAGTCAAAACGGCTTATTAGAGCTAGATACATGACCAAATGGGAAACCGAACATACTGGCTACACCAAAAACGATGCCTATTACCAGTTGAACAGAAGAGAGCAGGTCGTGGTCTTCAGACTTCGCACTGGCCACAATAGACTGAGGTACCACCTATTCAACAAATTGAAGATAGGTGGCACCGACGAATGCCCGTGTGGTACCGGGAAAATGACCGCTGAGCATTTGCTGCAAAACTGCCCGACATACGAGGATCAGAGAGAGAGCAGATGTGGCCATCATCAGTGGCAACACTAGATAAGCTCTATGTCAGTGTCGACAGGCTCAGGATGACCGCCGCTTTTTTCGAAAAAATAAAGGTTGATGTCTGACTGCGTACGATAAAGAAGAAGAAAAATCAATATAAGTCCATTGTCATCCTGCCAGTTCTCTAGCTCCTCACCCCTCCTATCCATTTGATCATAGCCCCAGCTCTGCAAGTGGCTGTTGAAGTCTCCACACACAATCAGTCTTTCCTTTGTTGCAATCGTATTCAGTGCCAGTGGACGATCACTCGGACAGTAATAATTTAGCAGGTGGAATTCTGTACTTTGTGTCTTGAGAAGCATTATCTGGTACTCTGCCCCCTCCATATATACTTCCTGCTGATAAGCATTGATGCTATTTCTCACAAGTGTCAGTATTCCACCCTTCTGTCTGTCTTGTCGGTCAGACCTATAGCACTGGTATCCTCTAATTTTGAAGGCTATTACTTTATTGAGATGCGTTTCTTGCGTTTCTTGCAAGCAACATACACTTACTTGCTCTTCATATAGAATATTCTCAAGCTCTAATTTTTTACTATAACCATCTCTTTTGCTGTTTACGCCTTCAGCATTCCAGTGCACTATTTTAGGTGTTCTTTCCTTTGTTTTTGTTTTTTTTTGGCCAGTAGCTCTATTCTCGTGCCTCCTGACTCCACGAAGCATCCGAGAAGGACCTCCAGTAATAAAGTTTGGACCCTTTCGAGACGGGGGACCCGGCATATACACGTGAGTGGAGTATCTCCTTACTCCCCTTCAGTATTATTGGCTCCTCTGCAGTGATGGTACGCCTAGTATTCCCCGCCACCTGGGAGGTTGTCACAAAGGGGCAGAGGTGCAATGTCCGCTGGCCTGCATCTCTTCTACGTCCATTGGGATGACTCATAGAAGACAAAAGTAAAGAACGCGGCAAGAATGCATTTAACCCATGAAGGTGATGAACGAAAAGGTGATGAACAAAAAGGTTATGAACAAAAAGGTGATGAACGAAAAGGTGATGAACGAGAAGGTGTTGAACGTAAAGGTGATGAACATGAAAGTAATGAGCGAGAAAGTGATGAACTAGAAGGTGAAAGTGATGAACGAGAAGGTGAAGGTGATGAACATGAAAGTAATGAACGAGAAGATGTTGAACGTGAAGGTGATGAACGAGAAGTGAAGGTGATGAACAAGAAAGTGATCAACGAGAATGGATGGTGATGAACGAGAAAGTGATGAACGAAAAGATGATGAACGAGAAGGTGATTAACGAAAAGGTGATGAACTTAACGGGGATGCACGAGAAGGTGATGAACGAGAAGGTGATGAATGAAAAGATGATGCACGAGAAGGTGATGCACGAGAAGGTGATGAACGAGAAGGTGATGAACGAGAAAGTAATGAGCGAGAAGGTGATTAGCGAGAAGGTGATGAACGAAAAAGTGATGAACAAAAAGGGGATGCACGAGAAGGTGATGAACGAGAAAGTAATGAGCGAGAAAGTGATGAACGAGAAGGTGAAGGTGATGAACAAGAAAGTGATGAACAAGAAAGTGATAAACGATAAGGTGATGAACGAGAAGGTGATGAACGAGAAGATGGTGAATGAAAAGGTGATGAACGAATAGGTGATGAACGAGAAAGTGATGAGCTAGAAAGGGATCAACGAGAAGGTGAAGGTGATGAACGAGAAGGTGAAGATGATCAACGAAAAAGTGAAGATGATGAACGAGAAGGTGATGAACGAGAGTGTGAAGATGATGAACGAGAAGGTGAAGATGATGAACGAGAAGGTGAAGATGATGAACGAGAAGGTGGTGAACGAGAAGGTGAAGATGATGAACGAAAAGGTGATGAACGAGAAGGTGAAGAGGATGAACGAGAAGGTGATGAACGAGAAGGTGAAGGTGATCAACGACAAGGTGATGAACGAGAAGGTGAAGGTGATGAACGAGAATTTGGAGGTGTTATTTAGGAATGGAGGAATGTAATAACGCACCTCTGTTTATAACGCATTTCAATGACATACGCCATTTTGACAGACTGCTCCCCCACTGTCATATGTCGGACGGAAATACAATTTTACGGATATTGTCTGGAATGCTCAAACGTTACTGTCATGCTGTCAAAATCCACTTTTGACGAATTGGGACATCATACAAAATAGGAAGCATATATATATATATATATATATATATATATATATATATATATATATATATATATATATATATATATATATATATATATATATATATATATATATATATATATATATCATAGGCAAAGCAAATATATAACCTGTACATACACAGGAAGGAGGGGAAGAGAAGCGACTAACAGAAATACAGTACTTAATAAGCTAAGAATTTAAAACATCTGTGGTGCAGTGATTGGTTTGTACTGATAGTTGACGTGTTAACTAGCATACTATAGCTTGTTAGACAGCACATTCAAGTATGTCCGCAGCAACGTATGATTATATAAATATTCTAACAATTTAGAAACACCCTGCTTAATCTATATGCAAGTACCGTAAGTAATGCGTGGAGTGTGTGGCCAGGAAGTTGTGACTTAGATGTACAAACCTAACGTCCCAGATTCAAATGACGTCAAGCATTGGTCTTTTCGCTGTATGACCTCTTCAACCAGTCGATCCCGGCGTAAATGAGTACCTGACAAAGTCAGAGAAAATTATGAACTGTTGCAGCAGCTATTGAGCTAGGTCTCTGAGTACATATGGATAGATACGTCCAGGTGCAATAACTAGCTCTATAGACACAACACATATGGATAGATACGTCCAAGTGCAATAACTAGCTCTAAAGACACAACACATATGGATAGATACGTCCAGGTGCAATAACTAGCTCTATAGACACAACACATATGGATAGATACGTCCAAGTGCAATAATTAGCTCTAAAGACACAACACATATGGATAGATACGTCCAGGTGCAATAACTAGCTCTATAGACACAACACATATGGATAGATACGTCCAGGTGCAATAACTAGCTCTATAGACACAACACATATGGATAGATACGTCCAGGTTCAATAACTAGCTCTATAGACACAACACATATGGATGGTAGACTGAGCCCATATGGATGGAAAACTGAGCCCATATGAATTGGAGACTGAGCAGATATGGATGGGAGACTGAGCACATATTAATGGGAGACTGAACATATATGGATTGGAGACTGAGCACATATGGATGGGAGACTGAGCCCATATCGATGGGAGACTGAGCACATTTGGATGGGAGACTGAACATATATGGATGGGAGAATCCAGGTGCAATAACTCGGCTTTAGAGACTGAAAACATATTGGTGGGGGCGCCTGGGTGCAATAGCTAGTCTCTAGGGACTGAGCAAATATGGATGAGAGCGCCCAGGTACAATAACTCGACTCAATCAGCAATTTCCATTTCCATAACTAAGCTAGAAAAGAGGCATTTAAACAAGTAAAAAAAACCAAAGGTGAATGAAAACTCATTATATGTTTAAACAGAGTTATATAAGTGATATTGATTCGCCTTGGCGGTCCAGGTGAAGCATACGACCACCACTACATCTAGTCAATTACAGGAAACTTTATCCTAGCATTTGCAGTGGTGGTCTCAATAACTAAAGTTGACATGATGAGGATGCTAGTCGCAATCACAACCCGTTTTAATAGCCTATAAAGAAATTGCTGTGAGGGTTATTGTGCTCCTATTCTTGTCATCGTGATTACTGGTGATAAGTAACGGCATGAGTAAGCGCATGAGACTGGCCGTTTTAAGTCAGGTAAAAAGCACAGTGCATGAGACTGGTCGTCTTAAGTCAGATAAACAGCACAGTGCATGAGACTGGCCGTCTTAAGTCAGATAAACAGCACAGTGCATGGAACTTGCCGTTCTCCCTTCCCCCCACCCCCTTCCCGTCATAGAAAAACAAAGAGTGCAACGGACTGGCCGTCTACACTTCCCACGTCATTGATAAACAGAACTGTGCACGCTCGTCCTAGATTAACAAAAGGGTGCAAGGGACTGGCCGTCCCTTCCCCCCTCCCCAAACCCCCACCACGTCATAGATAAACAAAAGAGTGCAAGAAACTGGTCGTCTCCCCCCCCCCCCCCCTCCTTTCCAAGTCATAGATAAACAGAACAGTGCAAGGGTATGGCTGTCCCCTGTCATAGAAAAATAAAAGAATGCAAGGGATTTACCGTCCCACCGTCATAGAAAAACAAAAAAGTGCAAGGAATTGGTCGTCTCCAGTCATAGATTTTAAAAAATTGGACATGAGACTGGCTGTCCCTCGGTCATAGGTAAACAGCACAGTACATGGGACTCGCTATCCCCTAGTCATAGGTAAACATAACAGGGTCTGGGATTGGCCGTCACCAGTCATAGGTAAACATAACAGGGTCTGGGATTGGCCGTCACCAGTCATAGGTAAACATAACAAGGTCTGGGATTGGCCGTCACCAGTCATATGTAAGCAGCACAGGACATAAGACTGGCTACCACATCCTGTAGAAACTAAATATGACAAGAGACTTCTACACCCCAGGATTAAAGAGTGGAGACTCAGTCAAGCTATTAACAACATAAACCCCATACCGATCAAGCGTTTTTTTCTGAACGACGTGTACTAGATCTGTTGACGTGAGGCACTTTGCTTCCATATCTATGTTTATGTAGTCCTAGCGGCCAAACCATGATTTTAGATGGTCATTATCCATTCCTTTGCCTTCATGCGGTGTTAAGTCCGTTTTCTTGATGTCACATAATTTTTTTGTTCATTAAATTTCCCTCAACATGCTTTGTGTAGTTAACCTGACTTTTTGGGATCCTCCCTTAACTTGACTTCTTGGAGTCCTCCTTAACTTGACTTCTTGCGGTCCTCCCTTAACTTGACTTCTTGGGGTTGTCCCTTGACTTCTTGGGGTCCTCCCTTAACTTGACTTCTTGGGATTCTCCCTTAACTTGACTTCTTAGAATTCTCCCTTAATTTGACATATTTGGGTCCTTACTTAACTTGACTTTTTGTGGGTACTACCTTAACTTGACTTCTTGGGGTCCTCCCTTAACTTGACTTCTTGGGATTCTCTCTTAATTTGACTTCTTTGGGTCGTCCCTTGACTTCTTGGGGTCCTCCTTTAACTTGACTTTTTGGGATTCTCTCTTAACTTAACTTCTTGGGGTCCTCCCTTAACTTGAATTAATGCAGCCCAAGTACTATTTACATCAATATCTAGGTTACAAAAATGTCTCGTATTGCTTTGCAGCCAGGAAGACACAGGCCCACTTTCATCGGTACGCCTCGGGATGTAAGAAGAGCCACTGTAACTGACTACAAAAATCGTCAGCTATAGTTAGAATTAACCAGTTTAAGTAGCTTCCAACAACAATCTAACATAACATAATTTTGATATTCGATAGTTCGCCCTCCTCATTTTCTCTTTCGTTCGTTTCTG
Source organism: Ariolimax columbianus (assembly GCA_036924085.1). NCBI lineage: Eukaryota > Metazoa > Mollusca > Gastropoda > Stylommatophora > Arionidae > Ariolimax > Ariolimax columbianus. Next base: position 18,282,433 of record JAVGWX010000014.1, on the reverse strand, counting down.
AATAACGAGTTTACCTTTAAAACTATTCTTGTGATTGTGGCCGTTTGTCTCAGACGCTCTCTGTCAAACCCACCCGGATATTTCAACTCTCAATTAAATTTTGGCGGTCGTGTGAATGACGAAGCGTCTAGAACGGAGCGTACGAGATTTGTCGACTCTAACTGTTAGGGTTTAGGGTTAGGGTTCAGGGATATGTTAGGGTTTAGGTTTGGATTTGGTTTGGATTATGTTTAGAGGGAATGACGATGCGTCTACAACGGCGAGACGAGATTTGTCGAATCTATGCTGTTAGGGTTAGGGTTTATGGGTTAGGCTTCAGTGTTAGGTTTGGGTTAGGGTTCGGTTTGGGTTTAGGGGGAATGGCAAGTACGAGATTTGTCGACATTACAGTGAGTTATTTCACGAAACATATGAACACTCCTAGGCTAAAAACGAGACAAAGGCAGCGGCAGCAATGGAAAAGACATTGATTATTGCTTTTTTCTATCCTCTGAAATGTGTACTAAATCTTTGTTTCGATATATGCTTAATCAATTCTTTGACTATTAGCATATTTTGATAGTATTCATACGCGTGTTGTTATTGCTCTTTGTTACTGCAAATAGTTGCTATTTTGCATGTAAGTATATGTATGCATGTATGTATGTATATAAACTACATTCTTACATTGATAAACAGCGGATACTGCTTTGAATAATCACAAATTTAACTTCATTTCTAATTATAAAGTCAGTTTTAAGCACAAGTTCAAGTTCATTCCAATTATATTAATGCAATGACTGCCTGTTAGATGGTAACACAGCAATTGACGAATCGGCAAATCATAGACTGAGTTCGTGGATATCGAACGAGGTTAGATCGGCCTGTGGCGCAGGAAAGTACTGAGCAGAAATGTTAATAACTAACGAGTTGCATGAGCAATAAGTATCCACACCCTCTGCCTTTACCCGTGAGAGACTTAGCACCTATGGGTATGCCTGGAGTGCAGTAATATCGATTTTTAGAAACCGCATGGCATTATTTGAAGGATGTGATAGTTCTTACAGTTACAAAATATATAAGTTCACTAATGCGAAAGGGAAGCCTGTTTTATTAATCGCGACTTGAAGTATAATCATTTAAATAACAAGTAGAGTTCCATCCGTTTGTACATGACAAGTATAGTTGATACTATGTTTGGATCGAGAGATAATCGTTTATTATGAAGATTGCTTGTAGTCGAGACTCAATAAAGTGACCGTCTAACTGTTGTTTTAGCAAACTGAGTTATTCGTTGACGATGTGGCAGATGTAGGCAATCCGGGTTAAACGTTGACCTGTCACAGATGTAGTCAATCCGGGTTAAACGTTGACCTGTCACAGATGTAGTCAATCCGGGTTAAACGTTGACCTGTCACAGATGTAGCCAATCCGGGTTAAACGTTGACCTGTCACAGATGTAGTCAATCCGGGTTAAACGTTGACCTGTCACAGATGTAGGCAATCCGGGTTAAATGTTGACCTGTCACAGATGTAGTCAATCCGGGTTAAATGTTGACCTGTCACAGATGTAGTCAATCCGGGTTAAACGTTAACCTGTCACGGATGTAGTCAATCCGGGTTAAACGTTGACCTGTCACAGATGTAGGCAATCCGGGTTAAACGTTGACAGTGTGACAGATGTGGTCAATCCGGGTTAAACGTTGACCTGTCACAGATGTAGCCAATCCGGGTTAAACGTTGACCTGTAACATATGTAGTCAATCCGGGTTAAACGTTGACCTGTCACAGATGTAGGCAATCCGGGTTAAACGTTGACAGTGTGACAGATGTGGTCAATCCGGGTTAAACGTTGACCTGTCACAGATGTAGACAATCCGGGTTAGAACGTTGACAGTGTGGCAGATGTAGGCAATCCGGGTTAAACCTTGACATATCACAGATTTGGTCAATCCGGATTAGAACGTTGACAAATTGACAGATCTAGGCAATCCGGGTTAGAACGTTGACATTTTGACAGATGTAGGCAATCCGGGTTAACCGTTGACAGTGTGACAGATGTAGGGAATCCGGATTAAACGTTGACCTGTCACAGATGTAGGCAATCCTGGTTAGAACGTTGACAGTTTGACAGATGTAGGCAATCCGGGTTAAAACTTTGACAGATTCGCCTCACTGCTTAAAAAGACATGGCGGGGCTTCGGTCAACTAGACACCTAAAGGGACCTTTGCGAAGGTTGCTGTTACAATTTCAAAGACTGTCGTCATTGTGGTCATTCCCATAGCTGGAGTTCATTTGGCGAGTCTGCGGAAGAGGAGTAAAGACCGGTTGCTCCTGCAGTCACCAGATAGTGTGTTCTTTACGTTTCTATTTTACCACTCACTCAAACACTTCTATACATTGCAAAGATTTCGAAACAGTGCCCTCGACGTCAGATGTTCGATGTCCAAACCATATTCAGCCAACCACTTTTCCTTTATGTTATTTTAGTCGTTCATTTACTGAAGCTTGGAGCTCGTACTTGCAGTGTCAATATCTGACCATATTTGCGTGTTTGTGTCTAGTTGGACGATCGCAAACTGGTTAGAAGTTCATCCGAATAACTGACTGAGCATAGATCGTAATTCTGAAGTAAAAAAGGCCTGAAACAGATATGTAATATATCTGGCAAGCAATGATGGCGACATGATCAGACGGTTTTGTCTTGATGATATGTAACTTGTGCTGCTTTTTGATTTCAGTGAAGAAGAAACCTCACTTTCTGGTCCATATCTACCCTGGACCAGTGGAAAGACTTAAGTCAAGACGACTGGAGGTAACTCGGGATGCAGGCTCTCTTAAGATCAGAGGTCACTTGGAACTTGCAGGATTCGATCGGGCACAGTTTCCGTTTATCACTTTGAGAGGCAACTGCCTTACCTGTCGACCACAGCGACCCCCAAGTGATAGATACAGAGAGATGGATATACTTTTTAGGCTTTCGTCCTGAAAAGGACGTCTTAGGCTTTCGTCCTGAAAAGGACGACTTAGGCTTTCGTCCTGAAAAGGACGTCTTAGGCTTTCGTCCTGAAAAGGACGTCTTAGGCTTTCGTCCTGAAAAGGACGTCTAAGGCTTTCGTCCTGAAAAAGACGTCTTAGGCTTTCGTTCTGAAAAGGACGTCTTAGGCTTTCGTTCTGAAAAGGACGTCTTAGGTTTTCGTCCTGAAAAGGACGTCTTAGGCTTTCGTCCTGAAAAGGACGTCTTAGGCTTTCGTCCTGAAAAGGACGCCTTAGGCTTTCGTCCTGAAAAGGACGTCTTAGGCTTTCGTCCTGAAAAGGACGTCTTAGGCTTTCGTCCTGAAAAGGACGTCTTAGGCTTTCGTCCTGAAAAGGACGTCTTAGGCTTTCGTCCTGAAAAGGACGTTGATAATGTTGTGCTGTAGTTTACGAAATGAGAATATCAGTTATCAAAAAAAGAGCGAAAGACATCGATAATTGCCAACCAACAGCTTTCCATCAACGAACATACTCTCCCAAAAACCATCGCACTAATACGACATTTATACGGTAAATGTGCTGCATTAATCCACTTTGAAACAGCTTGCTGAAATTTCAAAATTACAAAAAGAACAAAGATGACAGATTCAGAAGTTCTTAACAAAACAAAACGACAATTTATAATGATGTGTATTCTCTTATAATTTTTTCCCGTTATGTTGTGAATATTTTGCTCTCTGCACGTCGACATTTGGTTATGTGGTTCGACAATCGATAGTACTATCTGACTTTCATTCGAAACTTTTCCTACAATCATAAATTGTGCGATTTTAAAATTAAATGATCTTTCATAGCCACACAATCATGTCTGGGGTGATACAAATAATGAATAAATGCATTTCATTTGTAATTAGTGATTGTACCACTACATTTTGCACAACAGTATAATGTGTTGCACACTTTAAATAATGACTCGTAACATATGCGTTGCAATTATGTCTTCTGTCTGGCCGATATACACAACATTGCATGACACTTGCTATAAATTATAGATTTATTTATGTATCTTGTGCAAAAACGGAAAATCCATAATGTAATAACAATTTTGTGTACAGTAATATTTATCGTCAACCTAATGAATCAAAGTCAATACCATAGTTAGCTGATCACCGGTAGAGATCCTCTTCTTCTTTCTTCTTCTTCATCGTACGCAGTCAGACAGTAACCATTATTTTTTCGAAAAAGCGGCGGTCATCCTGAGGCATCTGCAGCAGATGCTCAGCGGTCATTTTCCCGGTACCACACGGGCATTCGTCGGTACCACCTATCTTCAATTTGTTGAATGTACCTCAGTCTATTGTGGCCAGTGCGAAGTCTTCTTCTTCTTCTTCTTCTTACACAGTCAGACAGTAACCATTATTTTTTCGAAAAACGCGGCGGTCATCCTGAGGCTATCGCCACTGCCATAGAGCTTGTCTTGCAGTTCCACTGGTGATGGCCACATCTGCTCTCTCTGATCCTCGTATGTCAGGCAGTTCTGCAGCAGATGTTCAGCGGTCATTTTACCAGTACCGCACGGGCATTCGTCGGTACCACCTATCTTCAGTTTGTTGAATAGGTGATACCTCAGTCTATTGTGGCCAGTGCGAAGTCTGAAGACAACGACCTGCTCTCTTCTGTTCAACTGGTAATAGGTATCGTTTTTGGTGTAACCAGTATGTTCGGTTTCCCATTTGGTCATGTATCTGGCTTTGATAAGCCGTTTTGACTCTTCGTACGTTATACTAGTATCTGTTTGTGGTAATCTTGCACCTTCTTTTGCCAGTCTGTCTGCCTCCTCGTTGCCTTGGATGTTGCAGTGTGATGGGACCCACTGTACCACTACCCTTTTTGGTGCGGACTGCTGGCACAGTTGGCAGAGTGCTGCTCTTAAGTCATTAAGCTCAGTGTTTTTCTGGCTTTTAAGCGCTGTGACTACGGCGAGAGCATCTGTAAGATGGACTAAATGGCTTTCATTTTCTTTGTGTCACCATTTCTTCCAATGCCGCCCTCAGTGCCTCTGCCTCCGCTCTGAAGTTGCTTGTGTACTTACCAGTAGCGAATGACAGTGTTATTTTTCTGCCATTTGGTAGGTTCAGGAATGCTCCTGCCCCTCCGTTTTGTGTAGTGTTTTTTACAGAACCGTCGGTGTATGCATGGGTCCAGTCCATGCTTGTGTAGCTTTTCGATATAAAGCTTAGGGTAGTATCTCTCCTTTCTTTTTCAGTCTGGCAGTTTTTTTTTCCAATACCTGGTATATTTTCTACCACCTCTGGAAATATATCCTGCCTCCAGGTAGGCTTTCGTACAGTAGTGATGGGTTTTGGTGTTGTTAGTGCGTTTATGGGATCTTCGTGCATCTTTGCTTTGGCTATTTCTGCAAAGTTTCTCCGCTTTAGTTTCCCATTTCCCAAATTGTTTAGTCTCTGGTGCATTGGATGGTCAGTCAGTCTTCGGAGTTTCTTTGACTGCAGCTGGGCTCTGTATAGATCTATAAAGTGTGGGTTCACAATTATCCACTGGGCACAACCAATAAAAAGAAATAAACAAACGAACGACCCAGCATCTACTTATACTTTCGATCATCGCGCGAGTCAAATCGAAAACGTATTACTTTTATCACGTGACGTCTTTGTAATCTTTTCGGGAAATAAAGTTGAGACTTAATTGTGTGGACAACTCATGTAGAAATATCTCTTCGACTTAACCTGGGTGTCAACTCAAACTACCACAAGAGCCACGTGAAGACCAGATGCTTGGTCCGAGGGCAACGTAAAGCCTTGTTCAGTTTTGTTTGGTCTCCCATGCTATAATATCATTGGTAGAATATTGATTTTAGAATATTGATTTTTTAATTGACTGTAGTACCCTCTCTTTCTATATTTCTGTATGCCTGCGAGACCTGGACTATTACAGCAGATATCCAGGGCAGAATCCGTGCAATGGAAATGTGGTGCTATAGAAAACTCATAAATGTTACACATAAGGATCGTGTCACGAACGTAGACATCCGTGAGAAAGTTGAAGACGCTATTGGTCCTTTTGAGGATCTGTTCACAACTATCAAAAGACAAAATATGGCTTGGTGCGGGCACGTCGCGAGGTCCAAGGGAATTCCCAACTCGATACTCTTTGGATCCGTACCGGGACAGAGAGGGCGAGGACGTCCAAGGAAGAGATGGGTGGACAACATCACTAAGTGGTCAGGCCTTCGTCCCGGTGAGATATGTCAGACGGCGACAGACAGAGACAGCTGGCGTGGGATTTTCATGTCTTCATGTGTGCCCCAACGACCTGATGGGTTACGGGAAGATCTGAACTGAACTGAGTACCCTTTCATAAGGCGAGCAAGGGGCCATACCTCCCCTGCAAAGCAGATTTCTTCGTAAAGGGAATCATTCGTCAATACATACATATACACGTGACATGACATATTGTTAAATGGTAAAGATAGTTCCAAAGCAAACACTGCTGTCGGGGATGAAGTGTTAAAAGAGTTTATTTGTTCAACACAGCAGGTTATTTATTAGGTGGTATGGACAGTTCCCGTCCTATTTGCGCGGCTGCTTTTTCTTCCATAACAGTAAGCTCTTTAAGTATTTACACCTGGGTCAACTGTAGTTAAATCCAGTACCTTTGCCTGAAAAACAAATGCTCTACCCCTGCGCTGATCAGGCGTACAGAGCGTGCTGTAACTATTATGTATTATATGACTAACAGCTCTTGTCCAATAACATGATGGCACGGCAGCAACATAAACACTTTTTTCCTCTTTTTTATCTTGTTCCATCTTTCCTCCAGTCGATGTCCGTATGTCCACTTGGTTGTTGTTGTTCTTTCGAATGCCCACAATGAGTAAGTTGACTCTTTTGTGCACCCTGAAAAGGACGTTAAGTGGCGGGTTGCAGTAGCTTTCCTCACATCTCGAGCCTGCTGATGAAGGTGGATCTGGGTCCTCCATGCCGTTCTGTTGTGCTTTGCTTCATCTGGGGGTCACGCACCACTACGGAGAACAGGGCGATCCCTCACTCAGACAGGCTGTCCTGAACACAGCCCGTTTCCAGAGAGGGCTACGAGAAAGCGGAAGGTGAGAGTCTTTGGCAGTATGCTGTGCCTGACCCTAACTGACATGTCTGATCAATATGTTGTGCCTAACCCCAACTAACATGTCTGATCAGTATGTTATACCCGACCCTAACTAACATGTCTGATCAGTATGTTATACCCGACCCTAACTAACATATCTGATCAGTATGTTATAGCCGACCCTAACTAACATGTCTGATCAGTATGTTATACCCGACCCTGACTAACATGTCTGATCAGTATGTTATACCCGACCCTAACTAACATATATGATCAGTATCTTATACCCGACCCTAACTAACAGGTCTGATCAGTATGTTATACCCGACCCTAACTAACATGTCTGACCAGTATGTTGTGCCTGACCCTAACTAACTCTGACCAGTATGCTGTGCCTGAACCTAACTAACATATCTGATCAGTATGTTATACCTGACCCTCACAACATGTCTGATCAGTATGTTATACCTGACCCTAACTAACATGTCTGACCAGTATGTTGTGCCTGACCCTAACTAACTCTGACCAGTATGTTGTGCCTGACCCTAACTAACATGTCTTGTCAGTATGTTGTGCCTGACCCTAACTAACATGTCTGATCAGTATGGTGTGCCTGACCCTAACTAACATGTCTGATCAGTATGTTGTGCCTGACCCTAACTAACATGTCTGTTCAGTATGTTGTGCCTGACCCCAACTAACATGTCTGATCAGTATGTTGTGCCTGACCCTAACTAACATGTCTGATCAGTATGTTGTGCCTGACCCTAACTAACATGTCTGATCAGTATGTTGTGCCTGACCCTAACTAATATGTCTGATCAGTATGTTATACCTGACCCTAACTAACATGTCTAACCAGTATGTTGTGCCTGACCCTAACTAACTCGTCTGATCAGTATGTTGTGCCTGACCCTGACTAACATGTCTGATTAGTATGTTGTGCCTGACCCTGACTAACATGTCTGATTAGTATGTTGTGCCTGACCCTGACTAATATGTCTGATCAGTATGTTATACCCGACCAGACGTTAGTCTTCCACCCCATGGTACTTGGAATTGATTGCTTATCAACCAATGAAATATACTACATCCTGAAAATACATTTTCCAAACGTAATCAATGTTATTTTTTTAGTAAGTTAGACGTTAAGATGCCCAGAAGATACAGGGATGAAATGAGAACTGTTGAAAGACATAAAGAGCCGGCAAATTAAATATTTTTCCAACAATAAAAGACAGGACACTCGTAAAGACCATACTAGAGGGAAAGGTGGAAGAGAGTCGACCACGAAGTAGGCAGTGCTACAGGTGAGAGAATAACATCAAACGATGGACGAGCAGCAGTTTGCATCACCAATGCGAGAGATGGTCGCTGCTGAAGACGGATGTGTCGGACCGAAAGGTGCAAATATCGCGGGCAAGCTGTAAACTAGCGAGACAACGCATTCAATTCTCCGGACTACATCCTGCTACTTGCAACGCCATGTTCAGGGCTTGGTAGCGGGAGATTGCGAGCGAACGAAGAAGAAGAGAATGCTTGGGTTTCGTTCAGCCAATCTTCTTTGTGGAGAAGGCATTTGAATTGATTGATTGACCTCAGGTTGGAGATGCTGAGCGGGATATCAACCGATGGGGCTTTAGAAATGATTGTGTCAAACGTAGGCATTGTTGCTAAAAATACGATCAGAGTAATCTGATATTTGACCAGTAATACCCAAGATTTGTCGTGCTTCACTGCATTTTGTTTGTACTGACAGAACATGTGTGAAAAATCAATACAATTTTTCCATGGCAACACCACAACAGTTCCATGCATACATTGCCATTAAACCACCAACAGTTTCAAGAGTATAGGGAAAGCTTTCAATCCGTACTTTAAGACCGTCATTTTTGCTGTAGGTTGGCTAAGTAAGGGTAAAATGCTGATACGCGTTTATGATTTTATAAATAAAATATATGTTTTCATGCACACACACACAATTTCTGCTGGAGTTATAAAACCAAAATTGGTTGCTTAATCTGGCATTCCTTATAGACGTTACAACGCACCAGAATAAACTCAGTGCAAGTTAAAAATCTATAGAACATTCTGTTCATGGGCTGTATGGAGGCATTAGGGCATTTCAGAATAAAATTCGATCCTCGGAGAGTCAACTAAGGATTGGAAATACCTAACAATCACCCAATTTCAATCAATCAGTCAAAAGCCCGTCTCTCCTCTCGGTGCACAGACAATTAACCACATTTCGCCAGCATACACCCTCGTGAGCTATTCACTCTGTCTCGTTCATGTATACCTTTTTACTCGAAGTTTCCTCTCACATTCTCCTCTTCGTGTATTTTTGGTCTACTTCTTTTCTCTTTTCACGTGGGGAGTCCGCATAGAAGCCTGTCTGGCTATGTTAGATGTTGTCTTCCTCGGTGCATATGCTATCCAGACCGATAATCTTCTCTTAATTTGTTGTTTCAGTGGCTGTCGTTGACTCCTTTTCCGCGTCTCTTCAGTCATCGCCATGTCCTGTTACATTATACCAAATATCTTTAGTAAGCATCTGTTAACGAAGGACCTTAATCTTTGTTGTATAACTTTGGTCGTTTTCCATGTTTTGGATTCATACAACAGCACCGACTTGACACTGATGTTGAATATTCTAACATTGACGTGAATCTTGATGTCTCTGAATAGCTTGCATATCTCGATGACTCTGTGGCAAAAGTACCAGATCATTTGAGCAGTCCATGTCCCCCAGTTGCGACCATGGCACCTACCGAATGAATACCCGTTCTCTTTCCTTGGTTTGATGTCTTCATTTTCCAATATTTGGACAACAATAATAGGAAGGATGTTCGTACACCGAATCTGTCAGTTAATGCTTCATCAAATACCACTTTGCTAACTATATATTCGTACATACTCTTATTTGATGGTTATTTACTTCTCTGGTATCCCACAGCGTTTCAACAGTCGCCAAAGAGTACGTCGATCCACAATGTCTCCTGATATCTACGATTTAATCTTTGCTGGTACAGTTTTTATAAAGCTCTCCTGATGTGCATGTTTTACTGTGTGCAGGTAATTTTGTAATCCATGCTGATACATTTTTTTTATTAGGCTATACTGACATATATTTTGTAATGCATGCTGGTACAACTTTTATGCTAATGACATTGCTAATAACTTGATGAAAATCAACCGATAACTACAGAATATGGGTTGCAGCGATGAAGATGCCGAAGAAGGCTCAAGCTACTGGAGTGAATAATATCCAAACAAAGCTCATATAGGCTGGTGGTGATGCAATAATTGCCTTACTGAGATCCATAGGTAATAAAATATGGAAGACAGGAAAATAGTCGGATTTTCGAACTGGAAAAGCAACACCAAGTAGATCTTCAATCTACGAATACTTAACAAGAAATAGTTGTAACATCAACATGTGTTTATTAACTGTAAAATGACGATTGATAGAGTATGGCATGATGTTTTATGGGTAACAATGAAGATATAAAACAACAGTAACATTGTGAGAGTTATCGAGAATCCGCAACAAATGCAGTCGTTGTGGATGGAGAAATTAGTGAATGGTTCCGCATATCCGTTGGGGTAAGACACGGATGTATGCTCTCCCCGACACTCTTCAATATATTCCTAGAAATAATTATGAGAATGCCCTTAAAGAACATGTTGGTACCGTAATGATAGGGGATAGAACGATTACCAACTTACGCTTGACGGCTGGGGGGGGGGGGGGGGGGGGGGGGGGGGGACGGAGACAGAACTTCGAGAATTATTCCGAAGACTGAATGTAAGAGCCCAGTGTTATGGCATGGAGATAAACGCAGAAAATACAGAGTCGATGACCAACGACACTGAAGGAATCAAAGCTGTGATGAAATTAAATTGACAGGAGCTTGAAATAGTGAACCGCTTTAAGCATCTGGACTCAACAGTCAGTGATGAGGTGGTCCTGGCCAGAATAGCACAAACAACAGCAGCGCCTGCACGATTGAAACATATGGAAAGATAAACGACTCTCCATCGCAATGAAGGTCAGACTAATGCGCTCACTGGTTCTTTCGATATTCTTCTACATCTGCGAAACATTACAGCAGACATCCAGAGAAGAGTCCAGACCATGGTGATGAAATGATTTAGAATATCCCCTAAAAAAATGGTATCACAAATGATGAAGTACAACAAAGAATAGAGAATGCAAAAAGTGGGCTGTACGACGACCTCCTCACAATGATCAAAAGGCGAAAGCTGACTTGGTATGGCCACGTATCGAGGTCAAAATGCCTTGCAAATACCATACTACAGGGCACAGTACAAGGCAAGCTAAGTCAAGGACGTCTGAGAAAACGAGGGGAAGACAACATACGTGAATGAAGAAACCTACGACCCGAGGAGGCATAAAAAACAACCGCAGACAGAAAGAGATGGCGCAGGATTGTGGAGGAGTCAACGGGGATGCTCAACAATCTCAAGAGGTCGCGGGATGAACTGAACTGACATAGCTTCAAACATATTAATGTTTTTAAGTAACATACACTAACGATTTGTTGTCAAAAAAAAACCACCATCTTTGTAATTATAAATGACACCATATGGTATGACCCAAGGATATATTTATAATTCTATATTTGGTCCTCACTTTTGATGAAGTTCCACATGCCTGGTTTACATGATAGATTTGCCAGCTCCAAGGACAGCCTTGTTTTACGACATGTTTAGATGGTGAAATTGGACCAATTTTTTCATGTTATGTTTCCGTCTGTGTGCATGGATGAATGAATGAATGAATGAATCCCTATATGTAGAAAAGGTCTCCAACAATTACATGCCAAGTCATGACATGTTGGCCTGTCTATATCTGTTGTAGTTTTGAGGCTTATATTTGCTAGCTTCTGTAGTAGCCATCGAGTACCCAAACCTCATGAGTCGCGTCTTACGCCGTGTTTGATGTTACACTGATACTATCGAGATACCTTTTAGGGACCATAAAGCACCTGGATGTTATTTGTATACCCCTCCCCATCGCCACGCTCCACACCCCTCCCCACCACCACGCTCCAAACCTCTCCCCACCTCCACGTTCCACACCCCTCCCCCCACCACGCTCCACTCTCCTCTCCAACTCCACGCTCCACACCTCTCCCCACCTCCACGTTCCACACTCCTCCCCCCACAACGCTCCACTCTCCTCCCCACCTCCACGTTCCACTCTCCTCCCCACCGCCACTCTCCTCCCCATCTCCACACCTCTCCCCGCCTCCACGCTTCACTCTCCTTCCCACCTTTACGGTCCACACCTCTTCCCACCTCTCCCGACCTCCACGCTCCACTCTCCTCCCCACATCCACGATCCACACCTCTCCCCGCCTCCCCGCTTCACTCTCCTTCCCACCTTCACGCTCCACACCTCTTCCCACCTCTCCCCGCATCCACGCTCCACTTTCCTCCCCACCTCCATGCTCCACACCTCTCCCCACCTCCACGCGCAACTCTCCTCCCTACCTCCCCGCTCCACATCTCTCTCCACCTCTATGCTCCACTCCTCTCCCCACCTCTACACCTCTACCCACTCCACTCTCCTCCCCTCCTCCACGCTCCACTCTCCTACCCACCTCCACGCTCCACCCTCCTACCCACCTCCACGCTTCACACCTCTCCCCACCTCCCCGCTCCACACCTTTCCCCACCTCCATACTCCTCCCCATCTCTACGCTCCACACCTCTCCCCACCTCCACACTCCACTCTCCTCCCCACCTTCACGCTCCACACCTTTCCCCAGCTTCACGCTCCACTTTCCTCCCTACCTCCAAGTTCCACTCTCCACCTCACCTCCACACCACTCCCCACCTTCACCCTCCACTTCCCTCCCCATCTCCACGCTCCACTGTCCTCCCTACCTCCACGCTCCAGTCTCCACCCCAACTCCACGCTCCACTCTCCTCCCCACTCCACTCTCCCCCCCAACTCCACTCTCCTCCCCACCACCACTCTCCTCCCCACGCTCCACTCTCCTCCCCATCACCACGCTCCACACCTGTCCCCACCGCAACGCTCTACTCTTTTCTCCACCTCCACGCTCCACACCTCTCCCCACCTCCACGCTCCACACCTCTCCCCAGCTTCACGCTCCACTTTCCTTCCCACATCCACGCTCCACTCTCCTCCCTACCTCAACGCTCCAGTCTCCTCCCCACTGCACTCTCCTCCCCACCACCACTCTCCTCCCCACACTTCACTCTCCACACCTATCCCCACCTCTCCCCACCTCAACACTCCACTCTCCTCCCAACCTCCACACCTCTGCCCACCTCCACTCCACTCTCCTCCCCCCCCCCTATACCTACCTCCACACCTCTCCCCACCTCCACGAACCACACCTCTCCCCACCTCCACGCTCCACTCTACTCCCCACCTCCACGTTCCACACCTCTCCCCACCTCCACGATCCACACCTCTCCCCACCTCCACGCTCCACTTTCCTCCCCACCTCCACGTTCCACTCTCCACCTCACCTCCACACCTCTGCCCACCTTTACGCTCCACTTTCCTCATCACCTCCACGCTCCACTCTCCTCCCTACCTCCACGCTCCAGTCTCCTCCCCACCTCCACGCTCCACTCTCCTCTCGACTACACTCTCCTCCCCACTCCACTCTCCTCCCCATTACCACTCTCCTCCCCACGCTCCACTTTCCTCATCACCTCCACGCTCTACTCTACTCCCGACTACACTCTCCTCCCAACTCCACTCTCCTCCCCATTACCACTCTCCTCCCAACGCTCCACTTTCCTCATCACCTCCACGCTCCACTCTCCTCCCCACCTCCACGCTCCACTCTCCTCCCTACCTCCACGCTCCAGTCTCCTCCCCACCTCCACGCTCCACTCTCCTCCCCACTCCACTCTCCTCCCCATTACCACTCTCCTCCCCACGTTCCATTTTCCTCCCCACCTCCACGCTCCACTCTCCTCCCCACCTCCACGCTCCACACCTCTCCCCACCTCCACGCTCCACCCCACCTCTACTTTCCACACCTCTCCCCAGCTCCCCGCTCCACTCTCTTTCCTACCTCCACTCTCCTCCCTACCTCCAATCTCCTTCCCACTTCTACTCTCCACACCTCTCCCCACCTCCACGCTCCTCCCCACCTCTACTCTCCACACCTCTCCCCACCTCCCCGCTGCACTCTCTTTCCCACCTCCACTCTCCTCCCCACCTCCACGCTCCACACCTCTCCCCATCCCCACGCTCCACACCTGTCCCCACCTCCACACCTCTCACCACCTCAACACTCACTCTGCTCCTCACCTCCACACCTCTACCCACCTCCTCACTCCACTCTCCTCCCCACCTCCACACCTCTCCCCACCTCCACTCTCATCCCCACCTCCACGCTCCACTCTCCTCTCCCCCTCTACTCTCCACATCTCCCCGCTCCACTCTCCTCCCCACTCCACTCTCCTCCACACCTCCACTCTCCACACCTCTCCCCACCTCCACCCCTCGTTCCATCTCTATGCTCCTCCCCACCACCACGCTCTACTCTCTTCTCCACCTCCACCTCCACGCTCCACTCTCCTCCCCACCTCCACGCTCCACACCTCTCCCCATCTCCACGCTCCACACCTGTCCCCACCTCCACACTCCACTCTCCTCCCCACCTCCACACCTCTGCCCACCTCCACACTCCACTTTCCTCCCCACCTCCACATTCCACTCTCCTTCCCACCTCCACGCTCCACACCTCTCCCCACCTCCACACCTCTCCCCACCTCCACACCTCTCCCCACCTCCCGGCTCCACTCTCCTCCCCACTCCACTCTCCTCCCCACCTCCACGCTGAACACCTCTCCCCACCTCCACACCTCTCCACACCTCTCCCCACCTCCCCGCTCCACTCTCCTCCCCACTCCACTCTCTTCCCAACTTCCACTCTCCTAACACCTCCACGCTCCACACCTCTCCCCACCTCAACGCCCACCCCCCAACCTCTACGCTCCTCTCCACCTCCACGCTCTACTCTTTTCTCCACCTCCACCTCCACAATCCCCTCTCCTCCCCACCTCCACACCTCTGCCCACCTCCACACTCCCCTCTCCTCCCCACCTATCCCCACCTCTCCCCACCTCCACGCTCCACACCTCTCCCCACCTTCACGCTCCACACCTATCCACACCTCCACGCCTTACTCCCTACACCCCAAACAAGAGAATTTTAAAAATCCAGTCAACCCCTCAACGCTACCCCAACCGGGAGTTGTAGTTCCAACTTCATCCCCGGCGGCACTGTCTGCTATTGAGAAATCCGGAGAAGTTAATGACTGTCTTGTTTTCCCTGTCGACATTCATAGTAGGGTATCCCGGTGTCCCAGCCCTCTTCACGTGTCGCACTAACCCGCACAGACGAGACAGAATACAGCACAGCCATTGACGCCCGGTCATAGCGGATGTAGCAGGAACAATATGACCTTTGTTTGTTGGTGGTATCTATAATACCGTGGGACCTCTCTGCTTTCTCGATGACCTTTGTTTGTTGGTGGTATCTATAATACCGTGGGACCTCTCTGCTTTCTCGATGGCCTTTGTTTGTTGGTGGTATCTATAATACCGTGGACCTCTCTACTTTCTCGATGACCTTTGTTTGTTGGTGGTATCTATAATACCGTGGGACCTCTCTACTTTCTCGATGACCTTTGTTTGTTGGTGGTATCTATAATACCGTGGGACCTCTCTGCTTTCTCGATGGCCTTTGTTTGTTGGTGGTATCTATAATACCGTGGGACCTCTCTGCTTTCTCGATGACCTTTGTTTGTTGGTGGTGTCTATAATACCGTGGGACCTCTCTGCTTTCTCGATGACCTTTGTTTGTTGGTGGTGTCTATAATACCGTGGGACCTCTCTGCTTTCTCGATGACCTTTGTTTGTTGGTGGTGTCTATAATACCGTGGGACCTCTCTGCTTTCTCGATGACCTTTGTTTGTTGGTGGTGTCTATAATACCGTGGGACCTCTCTGCTTTCTCGATGGCCTTTGTTTGTTGGTGGTATCTATAATACCGTGGGACCTCTCTGCTTTCTCGATGACCTTTGTTTGTTTGTGGTGTCTATAATACCGTGGGACCTCTCTGCTTTCTCGATGACCTTTGTTTGTTGGTGGTGTCTATAATACCGTGGGACCTCTCTGCTTTCTCGATGACCTTTTGTTTGTTGGTGGTATCTATAATACCGTGGGACCTCTCTGCTTTCTCGATGACCTTTGTTTGTTGGTGGTATCTATAATACCGTGGGACCTCTCTGCTTTCTCGATGACCTTTGTTTGTTGGTGGTGTCTATAATACCGTGGGACCTCTCTGCTTTCTCGATGACCTTTGTTTGTTGGTGGTGTCTATAATACCGTGGGACCTCTCTGCTTTCTCGATGACCTTTGTTTGTTGGTGGTATCTATAATACCGTGGGACCTCTCTGCTTTCTCGATGACCTTTGTTTGTTGGTGGTATCTATAATACCGTGGGACCTCTCTGCTTTCTCGATGACCTTTGTTTGTTGGTGGTGTCTATAATACCGTGGGACCTCTCTACTTTCTCGATGACCTTTGTTTGTTGGTGGTATCTATAATACCGTGGGACCTCTCTGCTTTCTCGATGACCTTTTGTTTGTTTGTGGTGTCTATAATACCGTGGGACCTCTCTACTTTCTCGATGACCTTTGTTTGTTGGTGGTGTCTATAATACCGTGGGACCTCTCTGCTTTCTCGATGACCTTTGTTTGTTGGTGGTGTCTATAATACCGTGGGACCTCTCTGCTTTCTCGATGACCTTTGTTTGTTGGTGGTATCTATAATACCGTGGGACCTCTCTGCTTTCTCGATGACCTTTGTTTGTTGGTGGTGTCTATAATACCGTGGGACCTCTCTACTTTCTCGATGACCTTTGTTTGTTGGTGGTATCTATAATACCGTGGGACCTCTCTGCTTTCTCGATGACCTTTGTTTGTTGGTGGTGTCTATAATACCGTGGGACCTCTCTACTTTCTCGATGACCTTTGTCTGTTGGTGGTGTCTATAATACCGTGGGACCTCTATGCTTTCTCGATGACCTTTGTTTGTTGGTGGTGTCTATAATACCGTGGGACCTCTCTGCTTTCTCGATGACTTTTGTTTGTTGGTGGTATCTATAATACCGTGGGACCTCTCTACTTTCTCGATGACCTTTGTTTGTTGGTGGTGTCTATAATACCGTGGGACCTCTCTGCTTTCTCGATGACCTTTGTTTGTTGGTGGTGTCTATAATACCGTGGGACCTCTCTACTTTCTCGATGACCTTTGTTTGTTGGTGGTGTCTATAATACCGTGGGACCTCTCTGCTTTCTCGATGACCTTTGTTTGTTGGTGGTGTCTATAATACCGTGGGACCTCTCTGCTTTCTCGATGACCTTTGTTTGTTGGTGGTGTCTATAATACCGTGGGACCTCTCTGCTTTCTCGATGACCTTTGTTTGTTGGTTGTATCAATAATACCGTGGGACCTCTCTGCTTTCTCGATGGGGGCTGGGAGGTGGCACACATTTTTCTTTTAGTCGGTTACACAAAATCTAGCCGTTAGACTATCTACATGTTTCTTCTTCTTCTTCTGCGTTCATTCTCAATCTCCTGCTTCCAAGCCCTGAACAGGGTTTTGCAAGTAGCAGGATGTAGTCCGTAGAACGGATTTGTGTTGTGTTGCTAGTTTACAGTTTAACTGCGATATTTGCACCTTTCGGTCCGACACATCCATCTTCGGCAGGATCTACATGTTTATCTAATCTTGACAAATAGTGGGCTTTCTCAGTTCCTAGAAAAATAGGGCGCTTTCTCTGTGCTTTGCAAAATTTGGCATTTTCTCTGTTCCTGAGAAATAGTGTGCTTTCTCTGTTCCTGGAAAAATAGGGCATTTTCTCTGTTCGTGACAAATAATGTGCTTTCTTTTTTTCGTGAAAAATATGGTATATTCTCTGTTATGACAAAATAAGGTGCTTTCTGTTCCTGAGAAAATTTGGGCATCTCTGTTCCTGATAAAATATGGTGCCATCTCTTTTTCTCACACAATATGGTGCTTTCTCTGTTCCTGAGAAAATATGATGTCTATTCTGTTTCTGAAAAATGTGGTGTATTCTCTTTTCCTGACAAAATAAGGGGCTTTCTTTGTTTCTGAAAAAATAGAGTGCTTTCTCTGTTCTTGGCAAAATAGTTGTCTGTCTCTGTTCCTGATAAAATATGTTGCCATCTCTCTTCCTCACACTATGGTGCTTTCTCTGTTCCTCACAAAATGTGGTGCTTTCTCTGTTCCTCACAAAATATGGTGCTTTCTCTGTTCCTCACAAAATATGGTGCTTTCTCTGTTCCTCACAAAATATGGTGCTTTCTTTATTCCTCGCAAAATATGACACCTTCTCTGCTCCCTACACAATATAGTCTGCTTCTCCGTTAACACACATGCGTCACTGTGATATATCTAAAATTGGTTGCTGTTACACTGAGGTTAATGGTATTTCCACAGAGCATGTTCAGCAATATTACTGGTCCTCGACAAATGTGAATTCTACGTTCCTCCACCGAATGCTCGTCTGTCCTTCAATCACTGCCATATACATATCATCATCTGTTGCCCTGCCGGTTGGCGCTGGCGATCACGTACCTCCATCCATTTCTATCACGTGTGTCGTTTATCAACTCTGTTGTTGATTATCACCAATGCCATTGTCTCAGGCTGTCCAGCATCTTCTCTCTCGATCTTACTCTCTCTCTCTCTCTTTTCCGTTGTCACTACGTGCTGCGAGCCGCCTCTTCTCAAACCTTTCCTAAAAAAGGATGACTGGCTTAGTGTGATCCCTGCAAATAAGTTTATTTTGTGTTTGTGCCTCCTCGATATATAAATAAATATATTTAATATCACTTGTATAAATGTTTACCTGTATGAGTCCTGTACAAGTGTACATGTCTGTATTTATTTGAATATGTGTCCACCTTTTACATTTAACGACGGTACCAACGATTCAACTCCTGACATTTTCCTTTTGGTTGATTTCGGGCAAATTCTGTCAAAATGTTTTCGAATTTCATCCATTTTTACTTAACTGTTGTTGTTGTTTGCAAATGCCCACAATGAGTAGGTTACTCTTTTGTCCGCCCTGACAAAGACGTTAAATGGCGGGTTGCAATAGCTTTCCTCACATCACGAGCGTGCTGATGAAGGTGGATCGGGGTCCTCCAGTCGGTTGTGCTATGCTTTGCTTCGTCTGCGTGTCACTCACTACTACGGAATCACGTTGATCCTTCATCTCATGAGCCAGGCTGTCATGAAAGCAGCCCGTTTCCAGGGAGGGCTACTAGGAAGCTACTGAGAAGGATGTTGTGATGAGGAGAAGAGAGTTGGTTGTGATGTCTGCCACCAGTTCCCTTCGCGCAAAGTTTGCCTTGGTCTCTGGTTCATTACCTGCCCCTCGCGATCCAGAACAGCCTTCGACCCAAATTTGCCTTGGTCTGTGTCTCTCTATCTTGCCCCTCGAGATCCAGAACAGCCTTCGACCTAAGTTTGCCTTGGTCTCTGGCTCATTACCTGCCCCTTGAGATCCAGAACAGCCTTCGACCCAAGTTTGCCTTGGTCTGTGGCTCATTACCTGTCCCTTGAGATCCAGAACAGCCTTCGAACCAAGTTTGCCTTGGTCTGTGGCTCATTACCTGCCCCTCGAGATCCAGAACAGCCTTCGCTTCAAGTTTTCCTTGGTCTGTGGCTCATTACCTGTCCCTTGAGATCCAGAACAGCCTTGCGATAACCTACATCTTTCTTAAAATGTGTCCCAATGAAGTCCAACGTCTTTCCTCCGAAGATTCACGTTAGTGACCTTGCCCTTTCTACTCTTTCACATTCTTCGTTGGCATCTACTGATAAATGTCCTATCATCTTTATCAGACCCATTGTTGAACTGTTAAACCAAATTTACACTAACTTTACATTGGAGTTAAATATACCGATCTTTGTATTGACCTATATTTCTTTGCAGTACCATAAATATTCGTCTTCTTCTTCTTCTTCTTTGTCTTCTTCTTCTTCTTTGGTCACTCGTTCTCAATCTCCCGCTACCAACCCATGAAAAGGGATTTGCAAGTAGCAGGATGTTGTCCGGAGAACCCAATGCGTTGTGTTGTAGTTTACACATTAACCGCGATATATGTACCTTTTAGTTTTGTTTGGTAAATTGGCAGTATCGTTGCTAAGGACTTCACCTGTGTCTTTTATGTGGTGCCACGGTGTAGACGAGCTTCATGACGTCATAATATATATTTAATGGTTACCATCCCCTAGTGACATGCACCAGAGAGAAGCAGCGCTCTTTTATTCGTTTTTTGAGCCACTGTGGAGCGAAACTATTCGAAATTCATAGGCGAATAAATGTTCAGTAAAGTGATGTATACCTTCCACTCAAGAGAGTGTACGAGATGAGTAGGATGTTTTTAAACGGTCTTAGTTCTATGATAGACTGTTCTCTACTGCATCAGGTACACCGAGTAGTCACACCAGAGTCGGTTATAGCATTTAACGTACCGTGATGACAAATAGTCGAGTAACTGAATGAAATAGCCGCACTTCAGGACATCAGTCAAGATCAGCACAAAATATCACCCATGGCGTGCTCAAGTTTCACAAATTAGCTGCAAGCAGTGTGTCACAGCAACGGACTCCATGTAATGTGTCAAAACAGCTGACTTCATGTAGTCTGCCACAGCAACTGACTCCATGTAGTGTGTCAAAACAGCTTACTCCATGTAGTGTGTCACAACAACTGACTCCATGTAGTGTGTCACAATAACTGACTCCATGTAGTGTGTCACAACAACTGACTTCATGTATTGTGTCACAGAAACTGACTCCATGTAGTGTGTCACAGCAACTGACTCCATGTAGTGTGTCACAACAACTAACTCCGTGTAGTGTGTCACAACAATTGACTAAATGTAGTGTGTCACAATAACTGATTCCGTGTAGTGTGTCACAGCAACTGACTCCATGTAGTGTGTCACAACAACTGACTCCATGTAGTGTGTCACAACAACTGATTCCATGTAGTGTGTCACAGCAACTGACTCCATGTAGTGTGTCACAACAACTGACTTCATGTAGTGTGTCACAGAAACTGACTCTATGTAGTATGTCACAACAACTGACTCCATGTAGTGTGTCACAACAACTGACTCCATGTAGTGTGTCACGATAACTGATTCCGTGTAGTGTGTCACAACAACTGACTCCATGTAGTGTGTCTAAACAACTGACTTCATGTAGTGTGTCACAGCAACTGACTCCGTGTAGTGTATCACAACAACTGACTCCATGTAGTGTGTCACAACTGACTCCATTTAGTGTGTCACAGCAACTGATTCCATCTAGTGTGTCACAGGTAGAGTGCGCAGGTAGAGAGAGAGAGATACAGACCAAGACAAACTTGGTGCGAAGGCTGTTCTGGATCTAGAGGGGCTGGTAGAGAGACACAGTCCAAGGCAAACTTGGTGCGAAGATTTTTCTGGATCTGGAGGGGCTGGTAGAGAGACACAGACCAAGGCAAACTTGGTGCGAAGGCTGTTCTGGATCTGGAGGGGCTGGTAGAGAGACACAGACCAAGGCAAACTTGGTGCGAAGGGAACTGGTGGCAAACATGCAGGCGGATGGACTGATATGGCAGAGGTTGAAACGGGTGCGAGTTGACAAGCAGACATTGTGTGGGTATGTTAAAAACATATATTCCGCAGGGGCGGTAGGGTATTGATTGATTGATTAATTGATTGATTGATTCAAAATAAAAATGTGTTGAAATGTTGAATAAAAAGCCACCTCAAAAACTATGTGTCCAATCGTTAGAAGTACATGTAAATGAAGCCGATTATTTGTATTGCCCCTCGTGGCATGCTCGGTCTGTGTCCACAACTGCCAGTTAGTCCATATTTATTTTATGAGATATTGTGTTCTAGCAGGAGTCCTTATTCAGCACCTGAAACCCACCCCCACCCCCCATTTCCACTTCTCCTGTTGGAATGTTGGAGCAGTCTCGTCGCGAGACGGCTAGGTAGGCAATGATGTTTTTCTATATATGACATAGCTCGGAATGGGGGAGAGGGTATTAATTTGAAGAAAAAGAAGAAGAAGAAGAAGAAAGAAGAAGAAGAAGAAAGAAGAAGAGGAAGAAGAAGAAAGAAGAAGAAAGAAGAAGGGAAAATAGTAGTCTCACTGCACCTTCCCAAGTGAGTATGCATCTCCCAGATTGAGAATCGTTGGTTTTAAAGATTCAGATGGAAAGCCTGTGTCAGAGTGCCAGGCACAGACGAGACTGCTGAACCAGTGTCACAAACTAAACAAACTGAACCGAATCCGGCGTGTAAACGACCGCTGTAATCATGGACGGGGAGGGGAACGGGAGGATAGAAGAGAAGTGAGAGGAAGAAAAAGTATGAGGGAAATAAAGAGTGATGGGGGGGGGGGGGGGTGAGAGAGAGAGAGAGAGAGAGAGAGAGAGAGAAAGAGATGTCCGGACTGTGGTAACAGCTGAATGGCTGTGTATACTAATTATTTTGGTGTGTTTGTTTCAAGTGCAATCGTAGGTCTAAAGCCTGAAACCAAATTAATAACCAATTTCTACATTATCATGTGTCAGGGTTCAATGCGTGAATGCACATTCCCTGAAAACTGACCAAGCTGTTGCCATAGCTGGGTATAGAAATGAGAATATGATTCTAAATTCGAATTAAGTTCCCACAATGTATGAACAAAACATACAGAATTACAATCGTTCTAGTGTGTTCATTTTAGAAACGGTGTTATTGCATTTTGCGCCGACCTCTTTCAGTAGCGAAAGATGTGAGTATTGATGGTTTCCGCAGCTCGTTGTTTGTACACACTCCAACTTCCTCATGTTAGTCGCTACTCTCTGTTGGACCCACCTCTGATTTCACGATTTTGTCAGCTGGAAATTGCCGGTTCGACGATTGCAGTGTCAACATCCAACTGGTGGGCATTGATCAACATTCTTCTTCTTCTTCTTCTTCTTCTTCTTCTTCTTCTTCATCGTACGCAGTCAGACAGTAACCATTATTTTTTCGAAAAAAGCGGCGGTCATCCTGAGACTGTCGCCACTGCCATAGAGCTTGTCTTGCAGTTCCACTGGTAATGGCCACATCTGCTCTCTCTGATCCTCGTATGTCGGGCAGTTCTGCAGCAGATGTTCAGCGGTCATTTTACCAGTACCGCAAGGGCATTCGTCGGAACCACCTATCTTCAGTTTGTTGAATAGGTGGTACCTCAGTCTATTGTGGCCAGTGCGAAGTCTGAAGACAACGACCTGCTCTCTTCGGTTCAACTGGTAATAGGTATCGTTTTTGGTGTAACCAGTATGTTCGGTTTCCCATTTGGTCATGTATCTGGCTTTAATAAGCCGTTTTGACTCTTCGTACGTCATACTAGTATTTGTGTGTGGTAGTCTTGCACCTTCTTTTGCCAGTCTGTCTGCCTCCTCGTTGCCTTGGATGTTGCAGTGTGATGGGACACACTGTACCACTACTTTTTTTGGTGCGGACTGCTGGCACAGTTTGCAGAGTGCTGCTCTTAAGTCATTAAGCTCAGTGTTTTTCTGGCTTTTTAGCGCTGTGACTACGGCGAGAGCATCTGTAAGCAGGACTATATGGCTTTCATTTTCATTGTGTGTCACCATTTCTTCCACTGCCGCCCTCAGTGCCTCTGCCTCCGCTCTGAAATTGCTTGTGTACTTACCAGTAGCGAATGATAGTGTTATTTGTCTGCCATTTGGTAGGTTTAGGAATGCTCCTGCCCCTCCGTTCTGTGTAGTGTTTGTTACAAAACCGTCGGTGTATGCATGGGTCCAGTCCATGCTTGGGTAGCTTTTCGATATGAAGCTTAGGGTAGTATCTCTCCTTTCTTTTTCAGTCTGGCAGTTTTTGTTTCCAATACCTGGTATATTTTCTACCACCTCTGGATATATATCCTGCCTCCAGGTAGGTTTTCGTACAGTAGTGATGGATTTTGGTGTTGTTGGTGCGTTTATGGGATCTTGGTGCATCTTTGCTTTGGCTATTTCTGCAAAGTTTCGCCGCTTTAGTTTCCCATTTCCCAAATTTTTTAGTCTCTGGTGCATTGGATGGTCAGTCAGTCTTCGGAGTTTCTCTGACTGCAGCTGGGCTCTGCAGTCTCTTCTATCGGTCATGGATTGCAGTTTTGTAATCTTTTCAAGTTCTACAATTGGCGTTGACTTCATGCCTCCTGTTATAACTCTCATGGCTTGGTTTTGAAGTTTGCTAACTTTATCGAAGTTCGCCTTTGCTGCTGTTGTCCATGCCGCAATGCCATACTCGAGAACTGGTCTCACTCTTCCAGTGTACAGTTTCTTTAGTATGCCTTCGTCTGCTCCCCAGCTTGTGCCAGCAAGTTTCCTCATGATTGCCATTCTTTCTCTGGCTCTCATCCGGTTTCTCTCAATCTGACTTTTCCATGTCATGCGCCGATCAAATGTGACTCCCAGATAGGTTGGGTTGTCGTTTAGCTGCAGGAATTTGCCATTTAGACTTAATTTGGTATTTTGGGGTTTTAATGAAAGCGAGAATATTGTGCATGTGGTTTTGTCCTCGTTTATTTTGACCAGCCATGAGTTCGCCCACTCTTCCAGCGATGTTAGGGCCGTCTGCATCCGATTATTTGCTATGGTGAGATTCTTTTCAGAGGTCCACATAGCCAGATCTTCTGCAAATATTGAGCTATGGACTCTCCTTGGTATATTCTCTGTGATGTCGTTTATATATACCAGGAAGAGTGTGGGTGACAGTACTCCCCTTTGGGGTACTCCCTGCTCGAGTGTCACCTTTTTGCTCATCTGCCCTTGTACTTGGACTCTGGCCGTTCTTTGTTTGAGGTAGTGGTTGATCCACTTGAACATTTTCCCACAAACATCACTTCTTCTTAGCTTGACTCTAAGTCCGTCTTTCCAGACTTTGTCAAATGCCTTTTCCAGATCCACCCAAACAGCTACTGTGTGTTTCTGTGCCTGGTAGGCATCTTCTATTTCCTGGGCTATGAGGATGACCTGGTCCTCAGTGGATCTGTGCTGTCTAAAGCCGGCTGGCTGTGGAATTAGTATTCGTTTTTCTTCCAGATGCCACATCAGTCTGGTGTTTATCATACGTTCCATCAGTCTGCCGACACAGCTCAGTAGGCTGATGGGCCTGTATCCATTTGGATCTGTTTTGTCCTTTCCTGTTTTTGGTACTGGTACCAGTATTGCGTCTTTCCATGCCTGGGTTACAATTCCCCTTTTCCAGCTTTGGTTCAGGACCGATAGCAGTTTCCTCTTCGCTGTTTGGCCCAGCCCCATCAGCATTTCGTTTGTTATCCCGTCTTTTCCAGGAGATTTCCTTTTCTTTAATGTTCTCATAGCCTCTTCCATTTCGCGCATTGTTAATTTGGCCATCATGTGCTCTTCAGGTGCCGTATTCATGTTTTCATGCCCCTTTAGCTCTTCGCTAATGTCTGTATGCTTATCTGCAGGGACCTCGATGTGGTTTGCTCTGGCATAGTGATCGACAAAAGCGTTTTCGGCTTTCTTACCTGTGATCAAGTTCTCGCCCTGCTTGATGGTAATTTGTTTGTTTGACGGGGTTTCGTCGTTCATGGCTCTGACTAGCTTCCATAGCTTGTTCCCGTCTTTGTCCAGGTTTAGGCTTTCCATTTTATTTTTCCAGCTTTCTCTTGCTGTTTGCTTGAGAGTGTGTGTGTATTTCGCCCTGGCGGCTTTGAGGGCGATGTTTGCCTCCTTGGATTGTTCTCGCTCTGCCATGTTCCTAGCATTTGTTACTGCATCTTCCGCTTTCTGCAACTCATCATTCCAGTAGGGCTTATAGTTTTTCCTAGCTCCTCTTGAGATGGTTTCAGTGGCGGCTTGCATTATTGCCTTGCTTAGGCTTTCCACCATGGGCTTCATTTTGTTGTTTCGTGTGTTGATGGTTTCACACAGCCCATCTGTCAGGATTGCAAATCTGTCCCAGTCGGCTCGTTTGTAATTCCAACGTGGGAGCGGTTTTGTTTCCTGTGGGCCTACTTCCATGTCAATGGTTAGCCTGATCGGCCTGTGGTCGCTACCTGCCAGTTGGTTTAGCACCTGGCGGTTTATTTTATGGTGTATGTCATGTGTGGAGAAGGCCAAATCTGGAGTCGAGGTGGTATGCCATGTTCTTGAATAGAAGCTAGGGCTATCCTCCGGCCTATTGATTAGGGAGAGATTTGCATCTATCTCCCAATCTTCCACTTCGTCACCTCTGCTGTCTGTGTCAGAGTATCCCCATCTCTCCGAGTGGCTGTTGAAATCTCCAACTACTATGCAGTTGGAGTTTCTGACCTCCATACTCGAGAGCGATAGGTCTCTATTTGGTGGTCCGTACAGATTGAAAATGCGGAGCTTCGTCTCTTGAGCCATTATGTCAACTCCTACAATTTCTGCTTGTCCGGTGTGATTGACAGATACCGCGCTACTCGGTATGCAGTTTCTGGTCAGTATCAGGACCCCTCCTTAGTGGCCTTCTCTATCGAAACGGAATGTCTGGTATCCTCTGATTGAGAATTTATGATTATTGTTGAGGTGCGTTTCCTGGATACATGCCACGTCAATCTTACCTTCATGCAGGTGATGTGTTAGGGGATCAACATACAACAGGTGGGCATTGATCAACATCCAACAAATGGGCATTGATCAACATACAACAGATGGGCATTGATCAACGTCCAACATGGGGGCATTGATCAACATCCAACATGCGGACATTGATCAACATCCAACAGTCGTGCATTGATGAACATCCAACAGGCGCGCATTGATCAACATCCAACAGTCGGGCATTGATCAAAATCAAACAGTCTGGCATTGATCAACATACAACAGTCGGGCATTGATCAACATCCAACATGCGGGCATTGATCAACATCCAACAGGCGGGCATTGATCAACATCTAGTAGGCGGGCATTGATCAACATCCAACAGTCGGGCATTGATCAACATTTAACAGGGGGGCATTGAACAACATCCAACAGGCGGGCATTGATCAACATCCAACAGGAGGGCGTTGATCAACATCCAACATGCGGGCATTGATCAACATCCAACAGGCGGGCATTGATCAACATCTAGTAGGCGGGCATTGATCAACATCCAACAGTCGGGCATTGATCAACATTTAACAGGGGGGCATTGAACAACATCCAACAGGCGGGCATTGATCAACATCCTACAGGAGGGCGTTGATCAACATCCAACAGGCGGGCATTGATCAAACTCCAACAGGAGGGCGTTGATCAACATCGAACAGGCGGGCATTGATCAACATCCAACAGACGGGCATTGATCAACATCCAACAGGTGGGCATTGATCAACATCCAGCAGTCGGGCATTGATCAACTTCATAATATCACACTTGTCCAGGGATCAAGACGCTGAGCAGCGCATGAGATGCAGTGGTCAGCGACCCATAGCTGATTGCTAGCGTCAGGGCCTGCGAAACACAGCTGCCAAGACCCTGCTACACCTCCACGTGGTCATCCTGGATAACAGGCTGCAGCAGGGCAGACTGGCTAAGGAGAAGGGATCGAAGAGGGAATGCTAACCCGGTACTTAAAAAATGCTGAAGTCGGATGTGTTGGACCGGAAGATGCAAATATTGCAGTCAAGCTGTAAACTACGACACATCGCGTTCCGTTCTCTGGACTACATTCTGCTACTTAAGCCCTTTTAGGGTTTGGTAGCGGGAGATTGAGAACGAACGCAGAAGAAGAAGAAGAAGAAGAAGACACTTGTCCATTTTCAAGACTACCCTAGACCTCCACCACTACGGATGCCTTCGTGATCAGGATGTCATCTCTTTCATTTCCGCAAACCCAATCGTAAAATAGAATGATACACACAAATCCAATCGTGACACGGATTGTAAATTCACACAAAACCAGGCATGAGATGAACCGGAGATCCATACACACCAAAGCCTGACACGGACATTCGATCAGCTTATAGCCAAATGTTAATACATACGTGACATTTTCCGGAGATCCATAGAAATCCGAGCGTAACATACACCATAGATTCCCTCAAACCCAAGCATGGCATGGATCATAGATTCACACACCCAAGCATGGCATGGATCGTAGATTCACACAAACCCAAGCCTTACATGAACCATAGATTCACACAAACCCAAACCTTACATGGACCATAGATTCCCACAAACCCAAGCCTTACATGGACCATAGAGTCACACAAATCCAAGCCTTACATGGACCATAGATTCACAGAAACCCAAGCCTTACATGGACCATAGATCCACACAAACCTAAGACTTACATGGACCATAGATTAACACAAACCCAAGCCTTACATGGACCATAGATTCCCACAAACCCAAACCTTACATGGACCATAGATTCCAACAAACCTAAGACTTACATGCCATAGATTCCCACAAACCCAAGCCTTATATGGACCATAGATTCCCACAAACCCAAGCCTTACATGGACCATAGATTCCCACAAACCCAAGACTTACATGCACCATAGATTCACACAAACCCAAGCCTTACATGCCATAGATTAACACAAACCCAAGCCTTACATGGACCAAAGATTCCCACAAACCCAAGACTTACATGCCATAGATTAGCACAAACCCAAGAATTACATGCCATAGATTCACACAAACCCAAGACTTACATGGACCATAGATTCACACAAACCCAAGACTTACATGGTCCATAGATTCACACAAACCCAAGCCTTACATGGACCATAGATTCACACAAACCCAAGACTTACATGGTCCATAGATTCACACAAACCCAAGCCTTTCATGAACCATAGATTCACAAACCCAAGCCTTACATGGACCATAGATTCACACAAACCCAAGCCTTACATGGACCATAGATTCCCACAAACCCAAGACTTACATGCCATAGATTAACACAAACCCAAGCCTTACATAAACCATAGATTCCCACAAACCCAAGACTTACATGAACCATAGATTCCCACAAACTCAAGCCTTACATGAACCTTAAATTCCCACAAACCCAAGCCTTACATGCCATAGATTCCCACAAACCCAAGACTTACATGCTATAGATTCCCATAAACCCAAGACTTACATGCCATAGATTCCCACAAACCCAAGCCTTACATGCCATAGATTCCCATAAACCCAAGCCTTACATGCCATAGATTCCCACAAACCCAGGCCTTACATGCCATAGATTTCCACAAACCCAAGCCTTACATGCCATAGATTCTCACAAACCCAAGACTTACATGGACCATAGATTCCCACAAACGCAAGACTTACATGGACCATAGATTCCCACAAACCAAAGACTTACATGGACCATAGATTCCCACAAACCCAAGACTTACATGCCATAGATTAACACAAACCCAAGCCTTACATAAACCATAGATTCCCACAAACCCAAGCCTTACATGAACCATAGATTCCCACAAACCCAAGACTTACATGAACCATAGATTCCCACAAACTCAAGCCTTACATGAACCATAGATTCCCACAAACCCAAGCCTTACATGCCATAGATTCACACAAACCCAAGATTTACATGCTATAGATTCCCATAAACCCAAGACTTACATGCCATAGATTCCCACAAACCCAAGCCTTACATGCCATAGATTCCCATAAACCCAAGCCTTACATGCCATAGATTCCCACAAACCCAAGCCTTACATGCCATAGATTTCCACAAACCCAAGCCTTACATGCCATACATTCTCACAAACCCAAGACTTACATGGACCATAGATTCCCACAAACGCAAGACTTACATGGACCATAGATTCCCACAAACCCAAGACTTACATGCCATAGATTCCCACAAACCCAAGCGTAACGTAGTTCGTAAATTTACACAAATCCAAACCAAACATGGACCGTTGATTCAAACAAACCCAAGCCGGACATGGACCGTAAATCCGCGCAAACCCAAGTGTGACATGGGCCGTAGATTCACATAACTCAAATAGGGACATGGACCCTTAGATCCACACAAACTCTAGCCTGACATGGACCGTAAGTCCACACAAACCAAAGCTTGACATGGACCGTAGATTCACATAAAGCCAGGATGACATGAACCGCAGATTCACACAAACCCAAGTGTGATATGGGCCGTTGATTCATACAAACCCAAGCGTAACATGGTCCGTAAATCTACACAAACCCAAGAATGACACGGATCGTAGATCCACACAACCAAATAGTGACATGGACTATAGATTCACACAAACCAAATGGGACAAGTTCCCTAGATTCACACAAACCAAATCGTGACATGAACTATAGATTCACACAAACCTAAATGTGACAAGTTCCGTAGATCAATACAAACCAAATAGTGGCATGGACTGTAGATTCACACAAACAAAATAGGGGCATGGACTGTAGATTCACACAAACAAAATAGGGGCATGGACTGTAGATTCACACAAATAAAATAGTGACATGAACTATAGATTCACACAAACCTAAATGTGACAAGTTCCGTAGATCAATACAAACCAAATAGTGGCATGGACTGTAGATTCACACAAACAAAATAGGGGCATGGACTGTAGATTCACACAAACAAAATAGGGGCATGGACTGTAGATTCACACAAATAAAATAGTGACATGAACTATAGATTCACACAAACCTAAATGTGACAAGTTCCGTAGATCAATACAAACCAAATAGTGGCATGGACTGTAGATTCACACAAACAAAATAGGGGCATGGACTGTAGATTCACACAAACAAAATAGGGGCATGGACTGTAGATTCACACAAATAAAATAGTGACATGAACTATAGATTCACACAAACCTAAATGTGACAAGTTCCGTAGATCAATACAAACCAAATAGTGGCATGGAATGTAGATTCACACAAACCAAATAGTGGCATGGACTGTAGTTTCCCACACAAAAAATAGTGGCATTGAATGTAGATTCACAAAAACCAAATAGTGACATGAACTATAGATTCACACAAACCTAAATGTGACAAGTTCCGTAGATCAATACAAAACAAATAGTGGCATGGACTGTAGATTCCCACAAACAAAATAGTGGCATGGACTGTAGATTCACACAAACAAAATAGGGGCATGGACTGTAGATTCACACAAACAAAATAGGGGCATGGACTGTAGATTCGCACAAACAAAATAGTGGCACGAACTGTAGATTCGTACAAACAAAATAGTGGCATGGACTGTAGATTCACACACACACACTAAAAGACTCGAGACATGTATGCCCCCAACACCTTCTTGCCAACACCAGTTTTGCCACGCCTTCAGAAATATAGAACGAAGAGTAACATCAGGGTCAGTTATTGATCGAGATCCTATCTCACTTCCCCGTTCGTGCTTCTGAAAACATGATGTGGTACAGCAGCCTGGACAACGAGGTTGGAACCGACACTGCAGACAGCATAGTGGACCGGTTACTGAGGAGTCTCGCTTTACACTACAGCCAAGAGAGCGTGGTCAACATTCTCAAGTAAGAAGAGCCACTGTAACCCACTACAAATAACTTTCCGAAACCTTTCCCCAGGTGATTTGTTAAGAGCGGATATATGTTGCGCCTAACTGGCTGCTGGTCTACTTAACTCTAGTGTTTGAGTCTATTTAGATGGACTCGCACGTCGGTAAAAACCACTCTCCAAGAAAATGGTTATATACAGACTCTGTAGCTGCAGTCTTCTAAACCAGTATTAAGACGTTAAGTTAAGTCAGAAACAAGGACTGAGTCAGATCTGAGATAGACACCAGATCGGAGGTTACCGCCTTAACTCCATTCTCGTACTACAGTTTTGTGTCGTGTAATACTGGCTCCTCTCAGCAAAGTTGTTTCCTTTCTAACGGTGAACCTGCGACTTGATTTCACACCACTCTGTTAATTTAGATGTTTTAAAAAGTGACCTTACTTTTTACCAAGTTGTGCCTCCTTTGTGGCATGCATGCTTCGTTCATGGGTCTATATCCAGCAGGGGCAACAAAGGAAAGTGTCGAGAGTAAAGGCTACCGATGTGGATTGAATCATGCTAGGGAGTGATTACTTACAAGCTGTCAAATCGTTCATATATCGTGCGTGCAATATTGACAAGATCTGAGACACGGAAAGAGATATAGGCGAAATCATTCAAAAGGCAAGAGGTGTTTTCATATCGCCTGGGACTTTATAGAGATCGAGAGATTAGTTCCGCACAAAATTGAAAATATTCAACTACAATGCCCAGTCGGTGCTATATATAGCTCCGATGCGTGGCATTCTACAATTGGCTCGGTCAAAAATGCGCAGGATAAGGCAGACTGAGGCGGTATGATAAGATAGCTCAAGCAGAATTGTTCAACAGAATTGGGCAATCTGCCAGTCGAGCTATACACAGGAGACAGATGGTGCCGTATAGGGCACACTTTCAGACGTTATTCAAATCGCATTGCATGAAAATCTTTGGTATGGGTATCCCAAAAACATAGGACAAGAGGAAGATGTGGAAAAGACTGCTCAACTCGGACATTCGGGGTAGATATGGGGGTAATTGGAAAGGATCGAAAATGATTGGTAAGTTTTGAGAGCATTTGATGCAGGCCTATGCTTCCGTAGAGGTTACAGGACTATTGTTTGACGTGTGCTTCTTCAACCAAAGACTCAAGTCTTTGTGGTTATAAACAAGATCCCCTGCCTATTGTTAAAGCGTTTATTCAAGTAACGAAATATACATCTGATCCATAAAACATTAGCATTTATACAGGGTTTTCCTAAAACATGAACATTTATACAGGGTTTCCATAAAACATTATCATTTATACAGGGTTTTCCTAAAACATGAACATTTATACAGGGTTTCCATAAAACATGAACATTTATACAGGGTTTCCATAAAACATGAACATTTATACAGGGTTTCCATAAAACATAAACATTTATACAGGGTTTCCATAAAACATGAACATTTATACAGTGTTTCCATAAAACATGAACATTTATACAGGGTTTCCATAAAACATAAACATTTATGCATGGTTGTCATAACACCTAAACATATATGCACGGTTTACGCAAAACTTGAACACCTATGCAGAGCAGGGTTTCCACAAAAACCTGAAAATATGTTTCCCGTGGTTCCAAAAATCCTGAACATATGTATACAGGGGTTTCACAAATCCTGAAAATCTATTCAATGCTTGAATAAAATCTGAAAATCAACTTAAATTTCTTCAGGATAAAAAGATTGATAATTGGTGGCTTAAACTTTAAGCAGGATCGGTAACCAATTCTTGGGCAGTGGCCAGATGTCCGGTCAGCACAAGAACATTGGTCGACCACTGGTCCTGTCAGCACGTGTAAAGTAACCCGTGCTGGGGTCGTAAGTGGCATGCTACAATCATCTATATCTGGTATATTAACGTAGCCATCCGCTCAATTTTATGTTTTTAACATGTTTCGTTTTTCCCCTCCTTCCCATTGTTTCGTAAAGTGACCCGCGATGTACTATGTTTTTGCTTCTGGTGAGCCAGTGCAACCGACCTCATCACACGTTTTATTGCAATTTTTGAGCGAACTTGCTGATTCAAGAATTCAAGCACATTTAAGTCTGGTTTGTGAGCCGTACCATAACCACTAAGTCATGCTGCCGTTCTCGCTGTCCTCTTTCATCCTTCCTCATCCCTCCCACTCACAACAGCATTTCAGCTAAAGCAAAATACTACGAATGCACTTCAGAGAAGACCACTGAGAACAAATGATTAACACCAAAATAAGGGACCAAACAATAATAACTGCAAACAATATGCAATTTCTAGGTTTGACTCTAGACAAAAAACAGAACTCGAACAAACCACATAAATAAACAAGCATGCAGCTGCTAATGAACAATTGACATGGTGATATCCTTAAACGGAAATCATTATGGAGGTAGCACAAGGACAGAGCTTACCTTCTGCACATCATTGGTAAGAGGGACAAGAGAAACTAACAACAACAAATTGCCATTTTATTTCAAAATGTACTAGAATGTATCAAATGTCGAAACTTTTATTTGAATTGGCTATTGACACACGTGTGCGTGTGTCTGTAATATTATGAAAGACACACACGTACACACCAACACACACGCGCGCTCGCACACATACACATGAACACACACACACACGTACCCGCACGGACGTACGCGCACACACATACACACACACAATCATATATCCGTCTGCACATGAATATCAACACTATTTTGACGCTGCAACAATTGTCCTAAAATATCAGTCATTTGTATACCTGCCTTGAAAGTGTCAGCGCTGTAGCTCATCGGTAAGTGTCTGAATTTCAAATAAAGGATTAAACTCTTAACTAGTGAAACTAGATAAAACAAAGAAATGGATTATGCAAGTGTAGTATATATCCACTAGCAACAAACATAAGCTAGATAGAATCCAGAACGTTGCACTCGATAAAAGGGAACATGAAAGGGAACATCAAATGAAAC
The DNA here is from genome assembly GCA_036924085.1 of Ariolimax columbianus. Lineage (NCBI taxonomy): Eukaryota > Metazoa > Mollusca > Gastropoda > Stylommatophora > Arionidae > Ariolimax > Ariolimax columbianus. Next base: position 18,247,728 of record JAVGWX010000014.1, on the reverse strand, counting down.
ACTGAAGGTTGCACAAGGGATAAGACCACTGAAACTCAGAAGGATGGAACTAAGACCCAATTATTAGACAGAATTAGTCAAGGAAATCACTCACACATCTTATAGATCCACGGATATATACCCCAACGTAGTATGCAGGAAACTGCTGGAAGAAAACCAATGTACAACAGGCTGGAAACAACAGAGAAACAAATAGAAACTCCTCACAGAAATAATACAAAAATGATACACATTACCCAGATGCTCCATTCTGATATCTCATCCGACCATGGCATATACACATTCCTAGCAACACAAAAGAACACAAACATATCAAAGGGTACACAATCAGAATTGAAAACATCAAATCAAATACACAAACTCGTCTAACCATTTACACAAAATGGATTCACGGCAGAGAATAATACAATATGTGCAGGAATAATAATACATCAAAGGGAAACAGATAAAAGCAACACGGTCGTAAACGATACAGCACTATGCAATGAAGAACTAGTAACAACAGCAAAGATTCTAGAAATGGCAGAAACCAAAAACCATCTAACAAACGCTACAATAGCAACAAGACGCTCTGTGTTAATTACAAACAAGTCAAACACGTCAAACAAGTCAAACAAGTCAAACAGATCAAACAGGTAAAAATGGCCAACAAAAGGTGATAACGTTGTACTTGAAGAGGCACAGACACAAGAACAGCTTGTCGCACAATTCAGGACAAAGACAGTCATCATTTTTCGGGCATTTCATGAGAAAAGCGAGTATGGTCACAATGGCAGTGGACAGAATCGTAAAGAAGAGGAACAAAAGGAGGCAAAGAACGGAAATGTTGGACAGCTTGAAGTCATAACATGGAAGACAATAAACGGCGGGACTCATAACCGAGGCACGTGATAAGAGAAAATAGAGGCCATGATCGCCAATGCCAACCGGCACGGCACATGATGATGATGATGACAAGACAAGCCACACCAAAATAAAATACTGACGCCAGGTGTGCATATGTTTATAAAAGTAGGCAGGTCTGCATATACAAAAATGGGTGGATTAATACAAATGGAGGTTGACTTCATTGACCAAGCTTATAAATTATCTCAACTTCAGACATAGGCTTAAGCGCATAAATATAGCTTATAAGATTTATATCTGAGCTTCATAGACTATACTAAGGCATTTAACAGAGTAAAAAAAAGGCAACGACCTGATAATTATTCAGTGTATGCACAGAATGCAGCTATGTGAAATAGGCAACACAGTAGGACACTCCAGGCAGATTAATATTGGGGTGAGGCCGAGCTGTCTGCTGCCCCCCTGATCTATTATCCCGTACAGCAAATTTATATTGCGATCTATAGAGGCAGCCCTTGGAATATTAATTGTCGGACAGAACATAAACAATTTGCGTTACGCGGATGTGTTGATAGCGCAGAATGAGTCATGTTAACAAGAATGAGTAAACATGGTAGTGTAATAGATATTAGCTGTAGAGGCAATATATAGGTAGAGACAACCATCTTTTTTTCTTTCTTCTTCGTGAGATTTGAGTCAGTGCAGCAGATCTCAGTCCCGCCAGACTTTGAGTAAACAAAACGTACCACGTACGGTAACGCTTTGCCTCAAACCGCGCAGGTGGTGGTTTTGGTAAACATCCGTAACCTGACGTACGTTTTAGGTCATGTCTACACACATTGAAAAATAGTTGTCGTAGACTTGTTGCCGCCGACAAACTCGCGTCGTCTGAAAACCACGCGAACATGATGGAGGGATAATGGCAAGCAGGAGGACAAAAACGCTACCATTTTCAACAATCACACTCTTGTTTCATTTGACTCTGTCCTACAATCACACTCTTGTTTCATTTGACTCTGTCCTACAATCACACTGTTGTTTCATTTGACTGTCCAACAATCACACACTCGTTTCATTTGACTCTGTCCAACAATCACACACTCGTTTCATTTGACTCTGTCCAACAATCACACACTCGTTTCATTTGAATCTGTCCAAAAATCACACTCTTGTTTCATTTGACTCTGTCCAACAATCACACTCTCGTTTCATTTGACTCTGTCCAACAATCGCACTCACGTTTCATTTGACTGTCCAACAATCACACACTCGTTTCATTTGACTGTCCAACAATCACACACTCGTTTCATTTGACTCTGTCCAACAATCACACTCTTGCACAACTTTAAGACGTTCCCTCAGGATGAGGTCCTTTGATTTCACTTTGGATGGGCTGGCTTCTGAGAGCGCAAAAACCTAGCATAGGTATATACAGACGCACACATGCATCCAAGCACCGGTTTATGCGTCTAAATATCGCCCAATTTGCTACGGACTGTGGTGCATTAGTTGCGCCTCCGCCAGTAGAAACTAGTGAGGCATACACGTAAAATTGTACTTTTAATGTAAATAAAAATTAACAATAGAGGAACAGTACAGGAGAACACCTTCGAGAGAGACACCGAGTGGATGTAGGCGACGAAAATATGCAGTTGAGGAAGATTTGAGTTGAGAACCATCGATAGAGAACATTTCACTTCAGAGACAGAGAGAGAACGTCACTTCAGAGACAGAGAGAGAACACGTCACTTCAGAGGCAGAGGTACTTTGGAAAGAGACGCTGAGTGGAGGGCAGGCGACGAAGATATGCAGTTGAGGCAGATTTAAGTTGAGAACCACATTACATGAGAACACTTTCGAAGGAGACGCACAGTGGAAGGCAGGCGACAGAGTGAGGCAGAATTGAGTTGAGTACCACATTACATGAGAACACTTTCGAAGGAGACGCACAGTAGAAGGCAGCGACAGAGTGAGGCAGATTTTAGTTGAGAACTACATTACATTAGGACACTTTCTCAAGAGAGAGAGAGAGAGAGAGAGAGAGAGAGAGAGAGAGAGAGAGAGATAGATAGAGAGAGACGCTCAGTGGAGGGTAGGTGACGCAGTAAGGCAGATTTGAGTTAAGAACAGTTGAGAGAGAGACCATTTCACTTCAGAGACAGAGGTACTTTGGAAAGAAATGCTCAGTGGAGGGAAGGCGACGGAGATATACAGTTGAGGCAGATTTTAGTTGAGATTTATACGACGGAAAGAGGCAGTGGAGATAGACGCGGAGCAAGCAAGGTAACTATCCTCATATTATTTAGTAGTCGTAATTACAAGTCGTCAGTGGATTATAGAGGCACTACTCAGTCATCCAACTCATCGTATTGACGCAGTCCCACTGATCACGTCGACATCACCTTGATCACGTAAATGTAAGTCGTCAGTCGCAGATAGAGACCGTTTTACAATGATCCCATGGATCATATTTCATGCAATCTATCCTGACCACGTTTAGACCACTTTGATGTTACAGCCGACAAAGAGGAACAAGACCACAGACGTTATAATTAGGCTTAGAACCTACGAACTTTACCATCAGTGGCAATCCGCAACCAAGTTCAGTCGCAGTAGACCAAACTAGGAGAGGAGAAAGAACTAGGCAATAACAGTATCGATAAGGTGAGGAATAATGGTAGGAGTGTTTTAGATAAGCGTGTGAGAGAAAGAATGTATGTTATTAAGAGAGTTTATAGTTGGTAGGGTTACTCGAATAAATAATATGTTGTATTGTGTTTATATTTAGTGTTACTAGAATAAATAATATGTTGTATTGTGTTTATATTTAGTGTTACTTGAATTTATTTAGAGTGAGTGTAGAGTGCAATAGAATAGAGCAGCCACCTTTACAGTCTGCGACAGAGCTCCGTTAAATCGATCGGTTCTGGTACAGTAGGTATTCAAATCGAAAATAAAGGTCTGAGCTTAAATCGAAAAAAATAAGAAGTAATGGTAATAACTAAGCAGCACACATCTCCAACATGTTGAGTAAAGGTGAACGAGACGGATCTAAAACAAGTTCACTTCTTTCAATACTAGGACACCTACATCAGTTATGATGGGAGATGCACTTATGAAATAAAGAACAGAATAGCTTATGGAAAGATCAGTCTTTCAAAATATGATGGGAATCTTGTGCAACAAAAGCATATCCCTGGATTTAAGGAAGAGAGTTCTTGGAAGCTATGTAGAACCAGTACTTATATATGGCAGCGAGTCATGGTAAATCAATACAGGGATCATTGGAGGCAACGGAAATGCGGTTATACAAATGAACGTTGAAAATTCTATAAATTGCAAAGAAAGCTAATATCATAGTTCTTGAGGATGGACAAACACAATGACAGCTCAGGGAAAAAAATCAGGGCAAGAGAGTCATCCCAGACAGAATCGATGACAAGAAGAAAAGAGGGAGGCAAAGATAGAAAATATTAGACTGCTTGAAAGCATGGCATGGGAGGAGATAAATGACGGAACTGATAAACGACACACATGGGTAAGAGGAAAAGGAATCCATGATCGACAACGTCAACCGACAGGGCACTTAGTGATGATTATATTAGCATAAGGTTTAAATAGATGTATTGTGTAGATGTAGGCTATAAATACATGTATTGTATAGATGTAGGGTATAAATAGATGTAATGTTTAGATGTAGGGTATAAATAGATGCATTTTATAGGTGTAGGGTATAAATAGGTGTATTGTGTAGGTGTAGTGTATAAATAGATGTAAGGTATAGGTGTACTGTATAAATAGATGTATTGTATAGGTGTAGGGTATAAATAGATGTTAGGTTTAGGGTAAACATACATGTATTGTATAGGTGTAACACCGTGAGAAAGTGTGGCCCTAATCTGACAATATATTGATACTAACACATCAGTTCGGTAAATGTTCTGTAAGATACGCATTCTGTTTGTCTATGATTACTGACCCTTAAATATTTATATTTCTTGCTTGTTCTTCCTTATATTTCAGCATTGGTTTATAGAAATCAGCTTAATTAGCCATGCCAGTGTGATGTGTGTAAGATTATGCAGGTTAGAATTAGGCGGTGAGAGAGCAGTGAAGTTCGGAAGAACCATTTGGATTCTGACTGGATCGGGGAACACGAGAAGTAATAGTTTGTTTAAGGACGCAGAAGGAAAAAATTAATAAAGTCACTTAGGACTAATTTAAGTAATCAAATGCTTTCTACAGAATAGACGTTTCTATGTGACTTTGAAAAATAAAGACAGTAGATGGCGCAACCAAACCGGCACAAGGAAGTGTACTGGCCCTTACGCTATACAATGTATACACGGATGATAACCATGGTTAGCCCAGGAACAAGACAGTTCATATAGATGATACTGCAATAGCTGCACATGGAAAGCGTTTTGAGGAAGTGCAGCTCGGACTTACAAAAGCTCTAGACAGAATACGATGAGGAAAATCACCTCAAAGTCATTCCCAGTAAAACACAGGTATGTGATTTCCACTTAAAGAACAGAGAAGCAAGAACAGAGAAGAAAGAACAGAGAAGCAAGAACAGAGAAGCAAGAACAGAGAAGCAAGAACAGAGAAGAAAGAACAGAGAAGCAAGAACAGAGAAGCAAGAACAGAGAAGCAAGAACAGAGAAGCAAGAACAGAGAAGCAAGAACAGAGAAGCAAGAACAGAGAAGCAAGAACAGAGAAGCAAAAACAGAGAAGCAAGAACAGAGAAGCAAAAACAGAGAAGCAAGAACAGAGAAGCAAGAACAGAGAAGCAAGAACAGAGAAGTAAGAACAGAGAAGCAAGATCAGAGAAGCAAAAACAGAGAAGTAAGAACAGAGAAGCAAGAACAGAGAAGCAAGAACAGAGAAGCAAGAACAGAGAAGAAAGAACAGAGAAGCAAGAACAGAGAAGTAAGAACAGAGAAGCAAGAACAGAGAAGCAAGAACAGAGAAGCAAGATCAGAGAAGCAAAAACAGAGAAGTAAGAACAGAGAAGCAAGAACAGAGAAGCAAGAACAGAGAAGCAAGAACAGAGAAGCAAGAACAGAGAAGCAAGAACAGAGAAGCAAGAACAGAGAAGCAAAAACAGAGAAGCAAGAACAGAGAAGCAAGAACAGAGAAGCAAGAACAGAGAAGCAAGAACAGAGAAGCAAGAACAGAGAAGTAAGAACAGAGAAGCAAGATCAGAGAAGCAAAAACAGAGAAGCAAGAACAGAGAAGCAAGATAACAACTTCAGATTAAAGGATGCGAACAGGTACTTGAACATAGTGATACACCCAAGTATTTAGACATTGTAATGGACCACACATTATCGTACAAGGCACATTGCAATGCTGTAAAACAAAAATTCACTGCAAGAAATAGTAAAATTCGCAAGCTGGCAAAGACTACATGGGGAGCATCCCCCACGATGTTCCGTACATCATCCCTTGCACTATGTATCTCGGCAGCAGAGTATGTGGCACCAGTACGGAATACATATACACACATGAAATAGGTCGATGTGGTAGTAAATGAGACATGCCGAATTGTAACAGGGTGCCTCTAATCGACAGCAACGAAGAAAGTCTATGCAATCGCTGGAATCGCATCTCCGGATATTAGAAAACATGTCGCATGTGAAGTTGAGAGACATAAGCAGTCTTGTGACCAGAGATACTCATTTTTGGACATATAGCAGAAAGAATACGACGGAAATCAAGGAAAAGTTTTCTGCGGACTGTACAGCCCTCAGAATAGAACACCGAAAGAAACCGCATAGAAAAGTGGCGCAATAAAATGGTGAAGGTTGGACGGAGATCAAAGAAGAACCTGCACCAGGACATGATTTGCCGTGTACTACCTGGAGATCTCTGACTAGGTTAAGAACAGGTGTGTCCAGGTGTGGGTCTAACCTTAATAAGTGAGGATAATGAATATTGGGAATGTGGGACCTTCAGGACCAGGAAAACCTGATTATATGTATGTCCTAGGATGCAGGAATCCTGTGCAGTGGAGGACCTGAAAGAGCACTGGAACTGCAGAGGTGATTTTTATATGCTTGCAATCGAGGGTGCAGACAAACAGGTGATTAGCTTGTTGCTTCTTTTCATGTTGGATGTGTCGTCTCCTTTTTACCATCCTGCAGGCCACTGTTCAGCAGACATTTCGATGCCTTGACTATTTTGCTGAACATTGGCTAACACCCTGAACTTTTCGATTTTCAAATGGAATAGGCTCTTTTATGTGCACATCATGTACAAAGTACATTAGACTCTATCGTCCGACTCCAAAGTGACTAGGCACCGATCTCTCTTCCTTTGAGATTAGTGGATTCTTGAAACGTGTATGATTCAAACCCAACTGCTCAGCGGTTTTGCGCATTTGTTTCTTGAGAGGGAAGCGCATAACCTCGCAGCGAGAACGATCCGTTTAGAGGAGATCACCTTACGTCACAGCTAGAACGATCCGTTTAGAGGAGATCACCTTACGTCAATGCGAGAACGATCCGTTTAGAGGAGATCACCTTACGTCGCAGCTAGAACGATCCGTTTAGAGGAGATCACCTTACGTCGATGCGAGAACGATCCGTTTAGAGGAGATCACCTTACGTCGCAGCTAGAAAGATCTCTTGAGAGACGATCGCATTACCTAGCAGCGAGAACGATCCGTTTAGAGGAGATCACCTTACGTCGCAGCTAGAAAGACCCGTTAAAGACAATAGCCTTATCTGGCAACTAGAAAGATCCCTTGAGAGACGTTCGCCTTTCATCGCAGCTAGAAAGATCTCTTGAGAGACGATCGCATTTTCTAGCTGCGAGAACGATCCGTTTAGAGAAGATCACCTTACGTCGCAGCTAGAAAGACCCGTTAAAGACGATGGCCTTATCTGGCAACTAGAAAGATCCCTTGAGAGACGATCGCCTTACCTCGCAGATAGGAAGATCTCTTGAGAGACAATCGCATTACCTAGCAGCGAGAACGACCCACTAAATCATAACTATGGTACATAAGTCATGATTAGAAGTATCATTAATCCAGTTTTAGATTATAAGGATTAAGCATAAATGACGAAAACAGGCCGATTGCCCTGATTATCAGGCTAGGTTATAGATTTCTACTAAAAGTAGAAAAGTCTTACTTGGAATACTTGGAACCCTTGTATTCAAAAAGACATGTTGTTGATGTATGTTGCCAGGTAGCCGAAGGCTACCCGTAGCAAGTATTTAAAACTCCATGTGGCTTCTTAGGGCTGGTAGAAAATACAAATAACAGGTAGATTTTTAACTATATTTTTTAAAATTTTTGTACTGGCAGTGGTTGTTAAGCGTACTCGTTTCGATTTCTAACTGCCAAAGGACTTTTAACGAACTTGGCACTGAACACGGAAGTTCGATCTCATTTCCCAGAGATCATGGGAGAGGCGGTATAACCCTTTTCACCAGTGCCTTGGTCAATTATTTTTTAATGCATATTTTTAAAATCTAACTTCACTAGTTTGTTAAGGGCAATGTTTGTTTGTTTTTTTTGTAGTTTTTTTTTGGGTGAAAATTCAGACACTTCCCAATAAGCTAGAGAGCTGCAACTTTCCGAACAGGTACAAACCAGATTACACTACACTTTAATCAAGTTTATGGGACAATTTTGAGACAATTTGGGATACTTGTAAATTGCCTACATTGTGTTGATCAGTTTATTCATACGCAAACTAACGTGTCTGTTCGTATATATATATATATATATATATATATATATATATATATTATATATATATATATATATATATATATATATATATATATATATATATATATATATATATATATATGTACGCGTATGAATATGTGTGCACGTGTGTGCGTGATAATAGATGCCCATCGCAAAGAAAGATGGCGACAGCGCCAGACATGTGTAGTCAAATGTGACAGCATACGACCGAGACAAACTCTACCACACGTGGGACACACAGGCACAGCATCAGGAATTGGGCCGTTTTGCATTCTGTTCTTTCGTGCCTGTTCTGAGTTCACCATGCGTATCGTGCACAGAACAACATTCCCAGTCCATCTGGTTTGTGCTCGCTCTCTCTCTCTCTCTCTCTCTCTCTCTCTGTCTCTGTCTCTCTCTCTCTCTGCACTAGTGTATGGGTCCCTGACAGTTTGACCTTGTTAAGGACATCAGAGTTCGGCATTCTATCCTGTCAGTCGATCCTGACCAGACTGGGGAGACAGCTCACATTGAAATGGTTGAGATGCCAGACATGTCTGCTATAGACTGGCCATGTTTCGCAAGCGTACAGAAGGGTGGTGAACATAGCCGTTCAGTAGACGCTAATCTCGGCGACAACAGTGATCTGATTTCCTGCCGGTCCCAAATACTTGCTCGTAATCTTCCACAACAGCGCTTTCCTTTGCAATCCTGTTGTGGACCTCAGAATCGATATTTGCTTATCTGGTGAAGGTACTGCCAATGTATATACAGCTATCAACCACTTATAGATGTTGGTCCTGCGCAGTGATGTTTGGTTAGAGGTATGGCTTCCCGGGAGCAGGCAGAAACATTACTTCCGTTTTCTTTGTGATGATGGTGTGACCAAAGTTGATGCACGCAACCAGAAACTCATCCATGGCGGTCTACATGTCCACTTCTGAACAATGTTAATGGCGCAAGCATCAGTAAAGAGAACATCTAAGGTGGTTGTTCTTTCACTTTTTTGAGAGACCTTAGTCGTCTCCGGTTGAACAGCTGTCCATCGGGAATGTATCTTATATGTACTCCAGCCATGTGTATTATCAGCGAGCACGGCAGTATCCACCATGCTAAAACGTGTTGAAGTCACCACACAGTGCTGTTTGACTCTGGTTTACAACTGAAAAAGCTGCAGACAGTTCACCAGCATTCAGTACCCCTGCCGACACGTCATCATGAAACTAGCGTACAGCTGTCATTTTTAGGGGCAGCCAAATTATGCCATGATTTTCCAGAGTCCGTCTCTGTTGACGATGTCAAATGCTTTTGTCATGTCAACAAAAGTCGTGTACAAATCACGATGTTGTACTTGACATTTCTCCTAGAGTTGATGGGCTACAAATATCATGACAACTGTCCCGCGACTAGCTTGGAAGCCACACTTACTCTCTGGGAGTAGCTCTTGCTCAAGATGAGTTGCTAAGCGCTTGAGCAAGATCCTAGTCCGGTTTTTTTCACCGATTGACATGAGGAGATTCTCCTGTGGTTGTCACAATACTGGCGATTTTCCATGCCCTTCTACATGTGAAGAATGATTGTATCTTTCAGTTCCTGCGGCATATCACCTGCATCTTACCTGCATCTCACCTGCATCTCACCTGCATCTCAATATGTTGTTATTTTACCTCCTATATTTCAAAAGCATCGATAACCAAGGGTTTGATCCGGTGAGCTCTTGGTGCTCTCATAACATGGCGCCTAAACTAAGATTACTTTGTTCCTATGTGTGTAATAAGTTGCCTTTGTTCCTATGTTCGAAATAAGTTGTCTTTGTTCCAATGTGTGAAATAAGTTGTCTCTGTTCCAATGCGTGAAATAAGTTGTCTTTGATGCGATGCATGTAAACAAATAGGTTCTCTGTGTTCTGATATGTGTAATACGTTGTCTTTATTCTGCAATGGTTTTTCCCTGAGAATCCTCCTTAGTTCTCTTCGCTGTGTTTTTTAAAGTGTTTATAATTCTATTTCAAAAACATATTAGCTTTGTTTGTTTGCCGAGTGTCAATGATTCATTGTAATAAGACGAATCTAATTCTATATAACACTTAACTAAAACTCTCATTCCCATATGTACTTACAAAGTTTGTGGCCTAAAAGACAACGAAGATTTAAAAAGTAATCACCTTCCTTTCTTTGCGAACAAATGAAACAAACTCATAAAAAATTACCATGCACAGCTGGGTTAAAACTAATGAAACAAATGCCGCGGCACGCTTGTAAAGACAAGTAATAAGTTAGGTAAAGCAGACCATACCATTACTCCGTAGGCGTGTAAGGTGTTACAGATCTCCCATTTCAAAGGCGTGGCTAAATGAGGGCGGTAGCCATCTCCTCTCCCGGACTGAACCAGTAACCATTTCAGCCTGGGTCGACCCGGGAGCCATTGCGGTCTGAAAAAAAAAATTACTTCAACTGGGGAATGAGCCCAGGACCCCTCAGATGCGAAGCCAATGCGCTAACTACTGTGCTACGCGGCTCCTCAACTATTTAAACAGAATATCTCTGTTTAATGATACTCCTTAAATGCGAGTGCAACAGCTACAAAGCCTGAAGAACAGAGCAGTGTGTGGGTTTCCAGCCCTCGGCAGTTGGTCCTTGTCTGGGCACAATAACACACTGTGTCTTCTCACAAATATTTCGCTCAGGAAGGTTTATAAGAAGCCAGGGGAGGATGGTACATGCCACACATTTAGATTTACAGTAAGTCATAAGGATATCGGCAGGTTTCCTACAAGTTCTAAGTGAGCAGAGACAGGTTTACTACAAGTTCTAAGTGAGCAGAGACAGGTTTACTACAAGTTCTAAGTTAGCAGGGACAGTTTTACTACAAGTTCTAAGTGAGCAGAGACATGTTTACTACAAATTCTAAGTGAGCAGAGACAGGTTTACTACAAGTTCTAAGTGAGCAGAGACAGGTTTACTACAAGTTCTAAGTGAGCAGAGACAGGTTTACTACAAAGTATAAATGAGCAGAGACAGGTTTACTACAAGTTCTAAGTGAGCAGAGACAGGTTTACTACAAGTTCTAAGTGAGCAGAGACAGGCTTACTACAAGTTATAAGTGAGTAGAGACAGGTTTACTATAAGTTATAAGTGAGCAGAGACAGGTTTACTACATGTTATAAGTGAGCAGAGACAGGTTTACTACAAGTTCTAAGTGAGCAGAGACAGGTTTACTACAAGTTCTAAGTGAGCAGAGACAGGTTTACTACACATGTTCTAAGTGCGCAGAGACATGTTTACTACAAGTTCTAAGTGAGCAGAGACAGGTTTACTACACAAGTTCTAAGTGAGCAGAGACAGGTTTACTACAAGTTCTAAGTGAGCAGGGACAGGTTTACTACACAAGTTCTAAGTGAGCAGAGACAGGTTTCCTACAAGTTCTAAGTAAGCAGAGACATGTTTACTACAAGTTCTATGTGAGCAGAGACAGGTTTATTACAAGTTCTAAGTGAGCAGGGGCAGGTTTATTACAAGTTGTAAGTTAGCAGAGACAGGTTTACTATAAGTTGTAAGTTAGCAGAGACAGGTTTACTACAAGTTGTAAGTTAGCAGAGACAGGTTTACTACAAGTTCTAAGTGAGCACAGACAGGTTTACTACACAAGTTAAAAGTGAGCAGAGACAGTTTTACCTCAAGTTAAAAGCGAGCAGAGACAGGTTTACTACAAGTTGTAAGTTAGCAGAGACAGTTTTACCTCAAGTTAAAAGTGAGCAGAGACAGGTTTACTACAAGTTCTAAGTGAGCAGAGACAGGTTTACTACAAGTTATAAGTGAGCAGAGACAGGTTTACTACAAGTTATAAGTGAGCAGAGACAGGTTTACTACCAGTTATAAAAGAGCAGAGACAGGTTTACTACAAGTTTTAAGTGAGCAGAGACATGTTTACTACAAGTTCTAAGTGAGCAGAGACAGGTTTACTACAAGTTCTAAGTGAGCAGAGACAGGCTTACTACAAATTATGAGTGAGCAGAGACAAGTTTACTACAAGTTCTAAGTGAGCAGGGAGAGGTTTACTACAAGTTATATGTGAGCAGAGACAGGTTTACTACAAGTTATAAGTTAGCAGAGACAGTTTTACCTCAAGTTATAAGTGAGCAGAGACAGGTTTACTACAAGTTCTAAGTGAGCAGAGACAGGTTTACTACAAGTTCTATGTGAGCAGAGACAGGTTTATTACAAGTTGTAAGTGAGCAGGGACAGGTTTATTACAAGTTGTAAGTTAGCAGAGACAGGTTTACTACAAGTTGTAAGTTAGCAGAGACAGGTTTACTACAAGTTCTAAGTGAGCACAGACAGGTTTACTACACAAGTTAAAAGAGTGAGCAGAGACAGTTTTACCTCAAGTTAAAAGTGAGCAGAGACAGGTTTACTACAAGTTGTAAGTTAGCAGAGACAGTTTTACCTCAAGTTAAAAGTGAGCAGAGACAGGTTTACTACAAGTTCTAAGTGAGCAGAGACAGGTTTACTACAAGTTATAAGTGAGCAGAGACAGGTTTACTACAAGTTATAAGTGAGCAGAGACAGGTTTACTACAAGTTATAAGTGAGCAGAGACAGGTTTACTACAAGTTCTAAGTGAGCAGGGACAGGTGTACTACAAGTTCTAAGTTAGCAGAGACAGGTTTACTACAAGTTCTAAGTGAGCAGAGACAGGCTTACTACAAATTATGAGTGAGCAGAGACAGATTTACTACAAGTTCTAAGTGAGCAGGGACAGGTTTACTACAAGTTATATGTGAGCAGAGACAGGTTTACTACAAGTTGTAAGTTAGCAGAGACAGTTTTACCTCAAGTTATAAGTGAGCAGAGACAGGTTTACTACAAGTTCTAAGTGAGCAGAGACAGGTTTACTACAAGTTATAAGTGAGAAGAGACAGGTTTACTACAAGTTATAAGTGAGTAGACACAGGTTTACTACAAGTTATAAGTGAGCAGAGACAGGTTTACTACAAGTTATAAGTGAGCAGAGACAGGTTTACTACAAGTTATAAGTGAGCAGAGACAGGATTACTATAAGTTCTAAGTGAGCAGGGACAGGTTTACTACAAGTTCTAAGTGTGTAGAGACAGGTTTACTACAAGTTCTAAGTGAGCAGAGACAGGCTTACTACAAGGTATAAGTGAGCAGAGACAGGTTTACTACAAGTTCTAAGTGAGCATAGACAAGTTTACTACAAGTTATAAGTGAGCAGAGACAGGTTTACTACAAATTATAAGTGAGCAGAGACACGTTTACTACAAGTTATAAGAGTACAAACACTTTTACTAACAGAGTCCTGTGGGCACTGACAATTTACTCAAATCCGTAACTGTTCAGACATGTTTACTGCAATCTCTGAGGACACATACATGTTTACTACAATCTCTGATGACACATACATGTTTACTGCAATCTCTGAGGAAACATACATGTTTACTACAATCTCTGAGGACACATACATGTTTACTACAATCTCTGATGACACATACATGTTTACTGCAATCTCTGACGGCACATACATGTTTATATGTTTATATCTTACGGTACGGACATGTTTATTGAAATCTCTGAGCGCACAGACATGTTTGCTTTGACATCTGAGAGCAGAAACATGTTTACCTAAATCTCTTAGGTTATATACTGCCATTGTTTGGGAATCCCTGCTTCGCGCCTCTAATTTGTTGATACCTTGTTAACGCGAGTCCTTGAATATTATATTCACATTATATTTGTTTTTGTGAAGGAGACGAAGGATAGAGAGAGATCTTTATAACTATCTCGCAAACACTTTGGTCCGAATCTTTGCCATACAATATGAACCCTGTTTCATTAGAGTAGAAAAGAGAACACTCGACTTTTTTTCAGTTATAGTTTGCTAGTTTTTTTTTATATATATGGATGTGTGTGTGTATATATATATATATATATATATATATATATATATATCACAGTTAAGTTCAGTTCATCCTGTAACCCATCAGATCGTTGTGGCACACTTGAAGACACATTGACAAAATCCCACGCCATCTCTCCCTGTCTGCTGCCGTTAGTCGTGTCTTTACGGGACGAAGGTTTGACTTGGCTTGCCTTCGTTTGTTCTCAATCTCCAGCTAACAAACCCTGACATGCGCCTAAGTAGCAGAATGTAGTCCAGAGAACGGAATGTGTTGTGTCGTAGTTTATAACTTGACACAGCCTGACTGCGATATTTACACTTTTCGGTCCAATATATCCGACTGCAGCAATCAATTATTTTATTACCGGGTTAGCATTCTCTCTTCGATCCCTTCTCTGGTGCAGCCTTGTATGCAGGATCACCGCTAAGAGGTGTAGAAAGGTCTCGGTAGCTCTTGTTCGCTGGTTCTGAAGCTAGCAGTCAGCTATGGGTCGCTCACCGCTGCAGCTCGTGCGCTCGGACGAAGGTTTCACCACTCAGTGATGTTGTCTGTCCATCTCTTCCTTGGACGTCAACGCCCTCTCCTTTCTGGTACAGAACCATATAGTATTGATTTTGGAATTCCGCTGGACCTCGTGACGTGCCCATACTAGGCCATCTTTCGTCTTTTGATATCTGTGAAAAGATCATCAAAAGGCGCAATTACGTTTTCCACTCTCCGTCGTATTTCTACGTTCGTGACACGATCCTTATATGTAACATTTAAGAATCTTCTAAAGCACCTCATTTCCATTGCATGTATTCTACACTGTATATCCGTAGTAATGGTCCAAGTCTCACAGGCATACACAAATATTGAGAGCACCAATGAGCGCATTAGTTTTAACCTTTATACTGAGGGAGAGCAGCTTATCCTGCCATTTGGGTTTCAAACGCGTAGTGTCGCTGTTGTCTGTGCTATTCTGGCACTGATCTCAGGCTGCGAGCCCTCGTCACTGATCAGTGATCCCAGATACTTGAACAGGTGTACAACTTTGAGTTCCTGACCATTTGCTTTTATCACAGATGTAAGCCTTTCCATATTATTAGTCATCAGCTTTGTTTTATCTGCAGTTATCTCCATGCCATAGCTCTGCGCCGCTCTGTCCAATCTACTAATCAGCTCCTGAAGTTCCGTTTCCGCGCCTGTCAGACCATTTATATCATCTGCAAATCGTCCTTTTATAATCGTTTTGTCACCTATTCTGACCGTACCAATATGTCCCTCTAGGCCCGCATCCATTATTCTTTCCAAGAATACATTGAAGAGTGTTGGAGAGAGTACACAACCCTGTCTCACCCCAACAGACATTGAAGAGTGTTGGTAAGAGTATACAACCCTGTCTCACCCCAACAGACATTGAAGAGTGTTGGTAAGAGTATACAACCCTGTCTCACCCCAACAGACATTGAAGAGTGTTGGTAAGAGTATACAACCCTGTCTCACCCCAACAGACATTGAAGAGTGTTGGTAAGAGTATACAACCCTGTCTCACCCCAACAGACATTGAAGAGTGTTGGTAAGAGTATACAACCCTGTCTCACCCCAACAGACATTGAAGAGTGTTGGTAAGAGTATACAACCCTGTCTCACCCCAACAGACATTGAAGAGTGTTGGTAAGAGTATACAACCCTGTCTCACCCCAACAGACATTGAAGAGTGTTGGTAAGAGTATACAACCCTGTCTCACCCCAACAGACATTGAAGAGTGTTGGTAAGAGTATACAACCCTGTCTCACCCCAACAGACATTGAAGAGTGTTGGAGAGAGTATACAACCCTGTCTCACCCCAACAGACATTGAAGAGTGTTGGTAAGAGTATACAACCCTGTCTCACCCCAACAGACATTGAAGAGTGTTGGTAAGAGTATACAACCCTGTCTCACCCCAACAGACATTGAAGAGTGTTGGAGAGAGTATACAACCCTGTCTCACCACAACAGACGTGCGGAACCATTCGCCTAGTATTCCGTTTACAGAAACTGCACTTGACGTCTTCTCATTAAGGTTTTCAATTACCTTCACAATATTACTGTTGATCTTGTAATGCCTCTGTGTGGTCCACAGCACCGCGTGCCATATTCTGTCGAAATCGATGAAGAAATCGATGAAGACATGATAAATGTGTTGTTGATACTCTATTTCACATTCAGTAGCCGCAGATTAAATATCTGTTCAGTGGTACTTTTTCCCGCTCGAAACCCTGCTTGCTCTTCGGCAATCGTATTCTCTGCCAGTGATTTTTAATATGTTGGGGATTATTCTAGAGAATTTGCTAGGATGACTAATGAGGCTTATTGTTCTATGGTTCTAACACATCTTTGTTCCCTGATTTAGGCAGCGGTAAAACCATTGATTTCGTCAAGATGGTTGGCCACTCTCATGTCCACCAAATTCTATTACATATGTATATGAGCATCTCAATGATTACCTCGCCTCCTACTTGTAGGAGCTCTGCTAGGGTATTATCCACACTCTCAGCTTGCCCTTTCTTTATTACCTTCACCGCTTCAGTTACTTCCTCTCTTGTTATCGGCTGATTCTCCTTTCTTGTTATCGGTTGATTCTCCTCTCTTGTTATCGATTGATTCTCCTCTCTTGTTATCGATTGATTCTCCTCTCTTGTTATCGATTGATTCTCCTCTCTTGTTATCGATTGATTCTCCTCTCTTGTTATCGATTGATTCTCTTGTATCATACTCAATTCGGGTGCGATTGCATTTCCTGGGTGACCTCAACCCCATGATTATATAATTCAGAACAGTACTCTGTCCAACGAGCCGGAATGTCTTGGGCATCTGTAAGACATTTCCCTCTCTTATCCTCAATCGTCGTATTGTGAACTTGTATGGGTCTTACTAGGTCTAAGACCATTTTATATGCCGCTTTGGCATCGTTTCGTCCCAGATTGTGTTCGATATCTGGGCACTGAGCAGCTATTCATTCTCCCTTGGCCTTTTTCATTATGGCCTTTATGTTTCCATGTATCCATTTGTATCTCGTAATCCCATCCAGGGTATTTATCGACCTCTTCTTTAATCTTCTCTTGTTACATAACTCGAGTATTTCATTTGTAATCAATGCCTTCTTCTTTGCCCTTCGCTTCCCTTGGACCTCAATTACCGTGGATATCAATGCCAAATTCAGGGCCTCAGTTATCGTCTCAGTATCTGCCTCTTCATTAAGAACCGAGAGGGGTGCGAATCTTCCTCCCATCATCCCTCCAAAAGCCTCCACTATATCCGGGTGTTTCAGCTTCTCAAGGTCAAATCTTAATCTAGTTACTTCTCTGTTCACAACTTTCTTAAGTCGGAGACGCGTGGTCATTATCACTATGTCGTAGTCGCTCTCTATATCGCCTCCTGTGAAACTCCTCGTCTGTGCGCTATGCTGGATCTGAATCGCTTCTGGATCAGAATGTAGTCTGTCTGACTTTCCAGTGCCTTATTTGGGGTGTGTCTTGTCCACCGTCTTGACATTTTGTTTGGCCATAGCGTATTCGCCACCAGTAACTTGTTGTAATAAGCAAATTCCAGGAGTCTCAATCCTTTATCGTTTGTTTTCACATTACCGTATAATCCACATATGCCTTTCCAATCTTGAACCATGTCTTCCCCAATCAGGGCATTGTAATCCCCCTGTACTACCAGTATATATATATATATATATATATATATATATATATATATATATATATATATATATATATATATATATATATTTATTTTATTTTTTGGTATCTCGTTTACATGTGCCTGTAACTCCTCGAATAGACTCTCTACCTATTTTCCTCATAATCTGTGGTAGGTGTATAGCATTGTATCCCCGTGATATTGAAGAGCGTATATATCAGCATCATTATCATGTAGCATGTGATTTGTAGAGCGTCGATCCCATCACAGCCCATCTGAAAAAACTCGATCTTTTGTCAAATCTCCAGCCTGCTCCAGAGTCATGCCCAAGCATTCTTTGGCATCTTGGTGCCACCGCCTACTTTGTCTGCGTCTGACTTTGGTGCCTGGCAACATGCCTTACATTATTGCTCTCTCAAGACCGAGATATATAGTATGTATAACTTAAAGTGATAAAGCATCACAGTGTGTTTGTTCCTTATACATTTCTAAACCGTTTCATCGAACTGAACCACGTTTTCCATAGTTACGTTTCAGGACCCTTAGGAAATTACTGGCTTCATGTCATTCAATCAATGTCGCCGAATAAAATAAGACAATTTTTAGACTTAAAGATTTACTTTTACAAAGGCAGCATAGATAACTACAGATGACCCAATTTGCTTAACTAGATGTGTAATGTGCAGTGCATCTGCACGCTAGATTTCTTGCGGTATTACCTGCATCGCGTTATTTTCCTTCTTCACAGAGGATCTTATTGTGTCTTGGATAGTTGAGAGAAAGATCAGCAGGGGTGAATGGGCGGGTTGAGGCGTGAGGAGTTGGATTGGGAGTAGGTGGGCTGGGAGAAGAGGTGGATGGGAGATGGGTAGGTCGACATACAGAAGAGATCAGTGGAGGGATGCGTGGATTCATTGGGGAGGTGTTTCAGGGTGAGAACAGATGAACAGGGAAATGGGCTCGGAACAGAGGGCGGGGGAAGGATGGAATAACTTTAAATCGCGTGTTTAATGTCACGCCTTATGAGGAATGTGAGAAAGTGCAGTGGGGATGTGAGGAAGTGCAGTGGGGATGTGAGAAAGTGCAGTGGGGATGTGAGAAAGTGCAGTGGGGATGTGAGGAAGTGCAGTGGGGATGTGAGAAAGTGCAGTGGGGATGTGAGAAAGTGCAGAGGGGATGTGAGGAAGTGCAGTGGGGATGTGAGAAAGTGCAGTGGGGATGTGAGAAAGTGCAGTGGGGATGTGAGGAAGTGCAGTGGGGATGTGAGAAAGTGCAGTGGGGATGTGAGAAAGTGCAGTGGGGGTGTGAGGAAGTGCAGTGGGGATGTGAGAAAATGCAGTGGGGATGTGAGGAAGTGCAGTGGGGATGTGAGAAAGTGCAGTGGGGATGTGAGAAAGTGCAGAGGGGATGTGAGGAAGTGCAGTGGGGATGTGAGAAAGTGCAGTGGGGATGTGAGAAAGTGCAGTGGGGATGTGAGGAAGTGCAGTGGGGATGTGAGGAAGTGCAGTGGGGATGTGAGAAAGTGCAGTGGGGATGTGAGAAAGTGCAGTGGGGGTGTGAGGAAGTGCAGTGGGGATGTGAGAAAGTGCAGTGGGGATGTGAGAAAGTGCAGTGGGGATGTGAGAAAGTGCAGTGGGGATGTGAGGAAGTGCAGTGGGGATGTGAGAAAGTGCAGTGGGGATGTGAGGAAGTGCAGTGGGGGTGTGAGGAAGTGCAGTGGGGATGTGAGAAAGTGCAGTGGGGATGTGAGGAAGTGCAGTGGGGATGTGAGAAAGTGCAGTGGGGATGTGAGGAAGTGCAGTGGGGATGTGAGAAAGTGCAGTGGGGATGTGAGAAAGTGCAGTGGGGGTGTGAGGAAGTGCAGTGGGGATGTGAGGAAGTGCAGTGGGGATGTGAGGAAGTGCAGTGGGGATGTGAGGAAGTGCAGTGGGGATGTGAGGAAGTGCAGTGGGGATGTGAGGAAGTGCAGTAAGGATGGGAGGAAGTGCAGTAAGGATGTGAGGAAGTGCAGTAAGGATGTGAGGAAGTGCAGTGGGCATGTGAGAAAGTGCAGTGGGGATGTGAGAAAGTGCAGTGGAGATATGAGGAAGTGCAGTGGGGATGTGAGGAAGTGCAGTAAGGATGTGAGGAAGTGCAGTAAGGATGTGAGGAAGTGCAGTAAGGATGTGAGGAAGTGCAGTAAGGATGTGAGGAAGTGCAGTAAGGATGTGAGAAAGTGCAGTGCGGATATGAGGAAGTGCAGTGGGGATTTGAGAAAGTGCAGTGCGGATATGAGGAAGTGCAGTGGAGATGTGAGAAAGTGCAGTGGGCATGTGAGAAAGTGCAGTGGGGATGTGAGAAAGTGCAGTGGAGATGCAGGAAAGTACAAATGTATTACTTACAAAACTACACAGTGCAACGGCGGATATTACAACTAGTTTAAAATAAGCATGCATTTCCTCTTTGTATTCGTAAGCTATCAAACTGAAATGTTTAAAGAAAGTGGTTGTCAGTCTGTGGTATTTGGTCTCCACAGACTTGTCTCTCTTCTTCGCGCACTTTTAGGTGCCATCTTGAAGATGTCTTTCAAAGTGTAGCAGTGGTCAACCTGATGTCGGTGTCTGTTCCTATTGTACACGCTTTCAGATGTCTGTTTTAACCTAGCCACTGTAAATTTCCAATCATATCACAAAAGACAACTAAAGAGGATTGCTTGTGCATGGCGGTGGCTACTTCACCATGAAAAAGTATTGCTATTAGCAACAACCACTGCGATTACTTTGATACAAGCTTTTTGTAAATGGCCCAGCTGTAGTTGTGACCCTATGCTTCACTTGGAGCAAAAAAGGTAGATCGTCAAAAATCATCCAAGAAATGAGTGGCCAGACTGTTTTTTTTTTTCATTTCTAAACATCGTGTTCAGGACTGGTACTCGTAACGGCCATATTTTGTCCTGGACCGCAACTCGTAACAGCCATGTGTACATTTTCTGCTCCTCATATCGTGTGCAAATATAAGAGGCGTGTCATAAGTCTTTACCCTGACTATGAAGGAGTAGGAGGAGAAAGTTGAAATATGGTACATATGTAGCTCATTCAATTTGTACTGAACTTGAGAAGTATGAATTTTCCTCCTTGACGGGTTGACCCGGTATGGTGCATGGCGCAACACACTACTGACCGGATCTGCTACTCTAACGGTTTGTCAGAACAATGGAGAAATCAGAGGCCCTAACTGTGATTAAATTCTTGATATTGGAGGGAAAAACACCTACAGAAATACTCAGGGAGATGGAACCAGTTTTTAAGGAATTCTGTCCTTTGTATGCTTCTGTAAAAAACTGGTGTAGGCAGTTTAAGTGGTCGGTCCAATGTTTCTTATCTTCCAAGATCAGGAAGACCATCCTCAGAGTGCAGCGATGAAAATGCTGCAAGAGTGAAGAAAATCATTGACCAGGATAGGAAAATGACAATTGCAGAAATATCTAGGTCAGCAAAACTGAATGAAAGAACAGTTTTTAGAATTTTACACAACAGACAGAACATGAGAAAAGTTTGTGCCCACTGGGTCCCACGTCTGCTGTCACGTGAACAGAAACAAACGAGGGTTGATTGATGTGGCCAGTTGCTCAAACTGTGTCAGTCAAAAACATGTTGCCGACCATGGTGACAGTAGAGACTTGGGTTCACCATTATGACCAAGATGTTTTTCTTTTCCCAGAACTTAAAAAAACAGCTGAAAGGAAATCATTTTGACAGTGACGAAGATGTCAAACTGGCTTGTGATAACTGGTTTAGTTCGAAAAATAGGTTACTTTATTGTGAAGGTCTTTTAAAATTCATGCAGATATGGCAGAAATGAATAAATTCAGGTAGTGACTACATTGAGACGGAATAAGCACTACGCCAAATTTCAACTTTCTCCTCCTACTCCTTCCTGGTCAGGTTAAAGACTTATGACAAGCCTCTTGTATGTAGTCTTTCGGCACTCATGTTATCAGTATCGGAGCGTCACTGCTTAGTAGTTTCTATGTACACAATGTTGTCTACATGTTATCTCAATCTGATGTGGCCTGTGTAAATTGTGATAGTTACGCGTGTGGTGTGGAGCTCGTGGCCGAATGGTTTTGATGCCTACCTGTTGAAAGTGTGCGCGGCAGTTTGAATCCCCGGTAAGGCATATGTGTTTTTTCTGTTGGGAGTAACATAGATAAATATAGCCAGCACTCGATGTGGCGTTAGCATTGGCGACGTGGCATGTTGTCCTCATCCACTAAATCCATTCGACGATCCCTTCGACGATCCCAACAATGGGAAACAAGTCGTACGACCGCTTGTGGTATTCTCTTGAGCTGGTAATATGTAGGTCGGTGGTGTTGTTCGAAGGTATTTGTAACAGTTCCTGCCGGAGCAAGGGGAGTTTAGGATGCCTGAACATGTTAAAGCTTAAAGCTACCAGAATGCATGTCAAGGTCACTCACCGTCTCAGCAAAGGAGAACAGAGTTGGGTTAAGGAATGTGGACAGATAGAAACTGACCCCTGGCCTTCCGATTTTGGTAGGGGGAGATTGATTGACAGACGAAATTGGCAGCGGGGCTTGCTGCGAGAGAAATGGAGTGACAGGTGTGCAAAGTGTTTCGGTCCAATTGGATTGAAGATGACCATTACCTGAGATCGATTGGTCAAGATCTGGCCTTACTTGAGGATATATACCTCGAGACGAAGTTTAGCTAGAGAGGCTGGAGAGAGGGAGGCTGGATAGAGAGAGGCAGTATGGAGGAGAGTGAGAGAGAGAGAGGCTGAATGTAGATAGTATGTTTAACACACCGACTTACATAGAGGAGCGATTGATAGACGGTTGGACGAATGTTTGGTGATAGAACAGGAGCGCTCAAATAGGTGTGTGAGTTTTGCATTAATAGATAATCTGAAGGTGTGTTTGTAAGCAAGGACACATTGTGAACGAGTTAATACGAGATCGCCCGCCTGAGGGGATTTCAGTGAGGAAGAGTATTTGATAAGGTGTGTTGAAGACGCAGTTGAGGCGATGTGTGTGTGATGTAATTGCAAGGCAATAGAACTGGGTTTTAGTTAGTTGGGAATTCCATCAATAGCTAATGCTTACAATTCCCGTTTTAGTAGAATGTTTAGTTAAGATATGTATTATAATGTGTTTGTAATTTCTCTACTCATTCTATGATATGAGTATGATTTAATAAATATGCCACCCGCTGTGTGATATGTCATTTACTGAGTATGGTCATGATGATGTGGATGAGTGTGAGAATGTTATAAGTTAGAATAACGGCCAGGGCAAACAGCGGTGGGATCTGCTACATATTCGTGCTGTATTAGCTCTTGAAAACGATTCTTTGGTAGCGGTTTAGATTGGATCTTCTTACATACAAGGCGTACTGGAGAAGGTGGACATGTGTCCTCCTGGTTCT
This sequence comes from Ariolimax columbianus, assembly GCA_036924085.1. Lineage (NCBI taxonomy): Eukaryota > Metazoa > Mollusca > Gastropoda > Stylommatophora > Arionidae > Ariolimax > Ariolimax columbianus. The sequence continues at coordinate 18,224,156 of JAVGWX010000014.1, read as the reverse complement.
AGTGGACTGCTAGATTTCTCAGTAAGCTCACCACTGTAGCGCTTACAGTGTCGGTCTCCATCTTGTTTCAGACTGGCTAACAAGGTAGGAGATCTACGTGATCGCTATAGTAGTGAGCGACACCAGATGAAGCCAAGCATAGCACAACCGGCTAGAGGTATCCGGTCCACCTTGATCAGCACGCACGATATGTGAGGAAACCTACAACAAGCAGTCACTAAACGTCCTTTTCACGACGCACGATATGTGAGGAAACCTACAACAAGCCGTCACTAAACGTCCTTTTCACGACGCGCATTAAGAGTAATCCTACTCATTGTGGGCATTCACCAACAACAACCGGTCGTGAGGTGTGGATCTTAGTGTGTTTTACCTGGTGTGAGGTGAGGTCCTGATCAGTAAGTTTTACCTGGTGTGAGGTGAGGTCCTGGTCAGTATGTTTTACCTGGTGTGAGGTGAGGTCCTGATCAGTATGTTTTACCTGGTGTGAGGTGAGGTCCTGATCAGTATGTTTTACCTGATATGAGGTGAGGTCCTGATCAGTATGTTTTACATGAAGTGAGGTGAGTTCCTGATCAGTATGTTTTACTTGATGTGAGGTGGTGTGTTGATCAGTGTGTTTTACCTGACCTTAGGTGAGGTCCTGATCAGTATGTTTTACGTGAGGTGAGGTCCTGATCAGTATGTTTTACCTGGTGTGAGGTGAGGTCCTGATCAGTATGTTTTACCTGATATGAGGTGAGGTCCTGATCAGTATGTTTTACATGAAGTGAGGTGAGTTCCTGATCCGCAAGTTTTACCTGATGCGAGGTGAGGTCCTGATCAGTGTGTTTTACATGAAGTGAGGTGAGTTCCTGATCAGTAAGTTTTACCTGATGTGAGGTGAGGTCCTGATCAGTATGTTTTACCTGATGTGAGGTGAGATCCTTATCAGTATGTTTTATCTGATATGAGGTGAGGTTCTGATCAGTATGTTTTACGTGAGGTGAGGTGAGGTTTTTATCAGTATGTTTTACGTGAGGTGAGGTCCTGATCTGTATGTTTTACCTGGTGTGAGGTGAGGTCCTGATCAGTATGTTTTACCTGATATGAGGTGAGGTCCTGATCAGTATGTTTTACATGAAGTGAGGTGAGTTCCTGATCAGCAAGTTTTACCTGATGTGAGGTGAGGTCCTGATCAGTGTGTTTTACATGAAGTGAGGTGAGTTCCTGATCAGTATGTTTTACTTGATGTGAGGTGGTGTGTTGATCAGTATGTTTTACCTGACCTTAGGTGAGGTCCTGATCAGTATGTTTTACGTGAGGTGAGGTCCTGATCAGTACGTTTTACCTGACGTGAGGTGAGGTCCTTATCAGTATGTTTTATCTGATTTGAGGTGAGGTCCTGATCAGTATATTTTGCGTGAGGTGAGGTGAGGTCCTTATCAGTATGTTTTACGTGAGGTGAGGTCCTGATCAGTATGTGTTACCTGACGTGAGGTGAGGTCCTTATCAGTGTGTTTTACGTGAGGTGAGGTCCTGATCAGTATGTTTTACCTGACGTGAGGTGAGGTCTTTATCAGTATGTTTTACGTGACGTGAGATCCTGATCAGTATGTTTTACCTGACGTGAGGTGAGGTACTTATCGGTATATTTTACGTGAGGTGAGGTCCTAATCAGTATGTTTTACGTGAGGTGTGGTTCTGATCAGTATGTTTTACCTGACGTGAGGTGAGGTCCTTATCAGTATGTTTTACGTGAGATGAGGTGAGGTCCTGATCATTATGTTTTACCTGACGTGAGGTGAGGTCCTTATCAGTATGTTTTACGTGAGGTGAGGTCCTGATCAGTATGTTTTACCTGACGTGAAGTGAGGTCCTTATCAGTATGTTTTACGTGAGGTGAGGTCCTGATCAGTATGTTTTACCTGGCATGAGGTGAGGTGCTTATCAGTATGTTTTACGTGAGGTGAGGTCCTTATCAGTATGTTTTACGTGAGGTGAGGTCCTGATCAGTATGTTTTACCTGACGTGAAGTGAGGTCCTTATCAGTATGTTTTACGTGAGGTGAGGTCCTGATCAGTATGTTTTACCTGACGTGAGGTGAGGTCCTTATCAGTATGTTTTACGTGAGGTGAGGTCCTGATGAGTATGTTTTACCTGACGTGAGGTGAGGTCCTTATTAGTATGTTTGACCTGATGTGAGGTGAGGTTCTTATCAGTATGTTTTATCTGATGTGAGGCGAGGTCCTGATCAGTATGTTTTACGTGAGGTGAGGTCCTGATCAGTATGTTTTACGTGAGATGGAGTTGTGATCAGCATGTTTTACCTGGCGTGAGATGGTGTGTTGATCAGTATGTTTTACCTGATGAGAGGTGGGAGTCCTGATCAGTATGGTTTTCTTGACCTAGGATGGTGACTTGTTCAGTATGTGTTACCTGATGTGAGGTGGGAGTCCTGATCTGTATGGTTTACTTGACCTGGGGTGGTGACTTGTTCAGTATGTGTTACCTGATGTGAGGTGAGATCGATTAGTATGTTTTTGCCTCACGTGAGATGTGGGGTCTACATCAGTACGTTTCAGCACCTGACTGATTACTCTTCGATCAATGCAGTGTTGTAGCGCACTCGCTTCTCGTAGCAAACGTTCCAGTATCGATCGCCAGATGTAAATACCGGAACAAGACTGAGGCAGGGCATACAATTCAACAACCAAATGACGCATATTACCAGCTCAACAGACAAGCGTAAAGAGAAGCATACAAGTCAACAACCAAATGACACATATTACCAGCTCAACAGACAAGAGTAAAGAGAAGCATACAAGTCAACAACCAAATGACACATATTACCAGCTCAACAGACAAGAGTAAAGAGAAGCATACAAGTCAACAACCAAATGACACATATTACCAGCTCAACAGACAAGAGTAAAGAGAAGCATACAAGTCAACAACCAAATGACACATATTACCAGCTCAACAGACAAGAGTAAAGAGAAGCATACAAGTCAACAACCAAATGACACATATTACCAGCTCAACAGACAAGAGTAAAGCGAAAGATACAAGTCAACAACCAAATAACGCATATTACCAGCTCATCAGACAGCAGTGAAGCGAGGCATGCAAGTCAACAACCAAATAACGCATTTTATCAGCACAACAGATGTGATCATATAATAATCTTTAGACCACACAGACACCAACAGATTGAGATACCATGCTTCCAACACACTAAGGATAAAACATACTGATTAATCTGTATTTAACATTGATAAAATGACTACTGAGCAACTGCTACAAAGGTTTCCAAGATATAAGCAACAATTATAAACATTGTCAGACGGTAACCAGTATTTTTTCGAAAAAAGCAGCGGTCATCCTGAGGCTGTAGACACTGCCATCTGTAAACAGGATTATATGGCTTTTATTTCTTTTGCCTGCCACCATTTCTTCTACTGCAGCCCTCATTGCCTCTGCCTCCGCTCTGAAATTGCTTGAGTATTTTCCAGTTGCCACTGACAGTGTTATTTTTCTACCATTTGGTAGGCTCAGGAATACTCCTGCCTCTCCGTTCTGTGTTATGTTTGTTACAGAACCGTCGGTGTATGCATGGGTCCAGTTCATGCTTGGGTAGTTTTTCGTTATGTATCTCAGGGTTATGTCTCTTCTTTCTTTTACAGTCTGGCTGTTCTTGTTTCCAATACCTGGTATATTATCTACCACCTCCGGAAATATATGCTGCCTCCAAGTAGGTGTGCGTACAGTAGGGATGGGTTTTGGTGTTGTTAATGTGATCATAGGGTCTTCGCTCATCTTTGCTTTGTCTATTTCTGCAAAGTTTCTCCGCTTTAGTTTCCCATTTCCAAATCCATTTAATTACTGATACATTGGATGGTCTGTCAGTCTTCTGAGTTTCTCTGCTTGCTGCTGTGCTCTGCAGTCTCTTCTGTCGGTCATGGATTGCAGATTTGTAATCTGTTCAAATTCTACAATTGGCGTTGACTTCATGCCTCCTGTTATGACTCTCATGGCTTGGTTTCGGAGTTAATTTTATCAAAGTTCGCCTTTGCTGCTGTTGTCCATGCCGCAACGCCATACTCGAGAACTGGTCTCACTCTTCCAGGGTACAGTTTCTATAGAATACTTTCGTCTGCTCCCCAGCTTGTACCAGCAAGTTTCCTCATGATTGCCATTCTTTCTCTGGCTCTCATTCGCTTTCTCTCGATCTGATTTGTCCATGTCATGCGCCGATCAAATGTGACTCCCAGGTAGTTTGGGTTGTCGTTTGGCCGCAGTTATTACCCGTTTAGACTTATTTTGGTGATCTGGGGTTTGTTTGAAAACGAGAATATCGTACATGTTGTTTTTTCCTCATTTATTTTGATCAGCCATGAGTTCGCCCACTCCTCCAACGATGTTAGGGCATGCTGCATCCGATTACTTGCTATGGTGAGATTTTTTTTCAGAGGTCCACGTAGCCAGATCGTCTGCAAACATGGAGCTGTGGACTCTTTTTTGAATATTCTCTGTGATGTTGTTCATATACACCAGGAAAAGTGTGGGTGACAGTACTCCCCCTTGGGGTACTCCCTGCTCAAGTGTCACCTTTTTGCTCATCTGCCCTTATACTTGAACTCTGGCTGTTCTGTTTTTGAGGTAGTGGCTGATCCATCTGTACATTTTCCTACAAACTTCACTTCTTCGTAGCTTGACTTTAAGTTCCTCTTTCCACACCTTGTCAAATGCCTTCTCTAAATCCACCCAAACCGCTACTGTGTGTTTTTTCTCCTGGTAAGCATCCTATATTTCCTGGGCTATGAGAGTGATCTGTTCCTCAGTGGATCTGTGCTGTCTAAAGCCTGCTTGCTGTGGAATTAGTATGTGTTTTTATTCCAGATGCCACATCAGTCTGGTGTTTATCATACGCTCCATCAGTTTTCCTACACAGCTCAGTAGACTGATATATTTGTATCCATTTGGATCTGTTCTATCTTTTTCTTTCTTTGGTACTGGTATAAGTACAGCGTCTTTCCATCCCTGCGGTACAATTCCCCTTTTCCAGCTTTTGTTCAGGACTGATAGTAACTTCCTCTTTGCTGTTTGGCCCAACCTCTTCAGCATTTCGTTTGTTACGTCATCTTTTCCGGGCGATTTCTTTTTCTTTAAAGTTCTCATGGCCTCTTCCATTTCATTCATTGTTAGTTTTGCCATCATGTGCTCCCCTGGTGCCATATTGATGTTGTCGTGGCTCTTTTGTTCTTAATTAATGTCTGTATGCCTATTTGTAGGGACATCAATGTGGTTTGGTCTGGCATAATGTTCTATAAAGGCGTTTGCTGCTTTTTTCCAGTGAGCATGTTTTCGCCCTGCTTGATGGTAATTTGTTTGTTTGATGGAGTTTCGTCATTCATGGCTCTGACTAATTTCCATAGTTTGTTCCCTTCTTTATCTAAATTGAGGCTTTCTGTTTTGTTTTTCCAGCTGTCTCTTGTTATTTGGTTTAGTGTTCTTTTGTATTTCGCCGTGATGGCTTTGATGGCGATATTTGCCTCCATAGATTGTTCTCTCTCTGCCATGTTCCTAGCATTTGAGACTTCGTCTTCCGCTTAGTTTTCGGTACGCTTCAGTTGCCCCAGTCGTAAATAGAAACTTAGCTCATGGCTACTAACATCTAATACAAAACTGAGGTTTAGCAAAATATATTTCTTACACTTCATCCCTGACAGCAGTGTCTGATACGAGACTACCTTCACTTTCATTGGTTGGTCGATAGCCTTGGATTTCTGTAGCTTTCTGTTCTATTATCTATTAGTAAATCGCTTGGTCTCTGTCTGCGTATTTCTCCAGCATATTTCAATAACTGAATATCCTCAATTAACAGTATTTTAGTCACTCTACAACACTCTCATTAGAAGAGGGTAATGAGAACCAATTGTAACAACATACTTTTTGGATAACGGGACAACAAGATCGGACTAAATCTTGCTTCAAATAAACAGGCTTTGACAAATGGCGAAAAGATTCCAATTTGCTGGGAAAAGAGATAGATGACGGCAAAGAAAACATACAAAGATGTACTGGGTAAAGGGGCAGAGTATGAGAAACATAAAAGATTAAAATTGCTGGGAAAGTGACATAACAAAGGGAGCACTCCGAACCTTCTAGAACAAGGAACGGAGAGAGACAAGAAGAATGAACAAAGACTTGCTGAGGAAATGGCACACGCCTTCCCTGACAAGGAGAATGAACAAAAACTTGCTGAGAAATGGCACACGCCTTCCCTGACAAGGAGAATGAACAAAAACTTGCTGAGAAATGGCACACGCCTTCCCTGACAAGGAGAATGACAAAAACTTGCTCAGAAATGGCACACGCCTTCCCTGTCCCTGACAAGAGAATGAACAAAAACTTGCTGAGAAATGGCACACGCCTTCCCCGACAAGGAGAATGAACAAAATTTTGCCGAGGAAATAGCACACGCCTTCCCTGTCCCTGACAAGAAGAATGAACAAAAACTTGCCGAGGAAATGGCACACGCCTTCCCTGACAAGGAGAATGAACAAACATTTGCTGAGGAAATGGCACACGACTTCCCTGTCCCTGACAAGAAGAATGAACAAAAACTTGCTGAGGAAATGGCACACGCCTTCCCTGACAAGAAGAATGAACAAAAACTTGCTGAGGAAATGGCACACGCCTTCCCTGACAAAGATAATGAACACATTTTAATAGCTGTACATCGTTGTCGATGAGGACCGCCGACTTCATCCTTGTCACAGATTTCCCTGTTGGGTGTGGGTGCGCTTGTGGCTGAACAGGCCAATGCGGGCACGAAAACATATGTTACATATCGGGCACACGAGGTTTGTAGAAGGTAATGGTGTTCCCGCTGTTCGGGATTTCCGGGTCTCGCGTCTGATCTGGGTTTTCACAACACGGTCGTCTTCGCTAGTAGCTACACCAGATTTGACTGCGCTTCTCCAGTGAGATCTGTTTTGCGCAAGACACTCCCAGGTGTCGATCTTGCCATCGGGTGTGGAATATTCGCCTCAGGCAACCTGCGTGGAAGTGGTTTAACCTCCTTGCATGTCCAGAGAACACTGTCCAGCTTTCGCAAGCCTATAGTAGGGTTGGAATGATGGTTACACGGTAGACTTTGAGTTTGGTTTTGACGCTGATTCCACTACGTGCCCAGACCATCCAGCGCATTCTACCAAAGGCTGTGCTGGCCTTTGCTATTCTGCTTGCCACCTCATCGTCTAGGCTGATAGATCTCGACAGCGTGCTGCCAAGATATGTGAATTTGTCTACGACATTCAGCGTCTGCCCACTGACTGTAGTCTCTGGTTTTGTGTACGTTTAGTGCTGGTTAGTACATGACCTCTGTTTTTTTTGGCACTTATGGTCAGGCCAAAATTTTCGCATGCGGCAGAGAACCGGTCCATTCCAACCTGCATGTTCAGTTCTGAGTTGCTCATTAGAGCGCAGTCGTCAGCAAATACAAGTTCCCTGATTATGTCGCTAGCCACTTTGGTTTTGGCCTTCATTTTTCTGGGATTGAGTAACTTGCCATCTGTGCTGTACTTTATGGGTATTCCAAGCTCCAGTGATCTGAAGGTGTCTGTCGTCGTGGCCGCGAACATCATGCTAAACAAAGTCGGGGTGAGTACACATCATTGTTTTACTCCGTTTGATACTAGAAACGTTTTAGAGATTGCACCGTTGTCCAGTACACGAGCACACATGCCTTCGTGTAGCTGTTTCACCATGGTTATGAACTTGTTGGGGCAGCCAAACTTGGACATTATCATCCACAGCCCTCCTCTGTTTACTGTATCAAATGCCTTTGTCAAATCAACAAATGTGGTGTACAAGGCCTGATTTTGTTCCCAACACTTCTCTTGTACTTGGCGAGCGGCAAAAATCATGTCCACTGTTCCTCTTCCGGCTCTGAATCCAAATTGGCTTTCTGGGAGGTGGTGGCTTTGTTCAAGGTGTTTGTTGAGCCTGTTTAGCAGTAAGGGCGCTAGGATCTGGCCTGCTACGGAGAGTAGCGATATTCCACGATGGTTGTCGCATTCCAGACGGTTGCCTTTTCTCTTGTACAGGTGAATGATTGAGGCGTCCTTTAGCTCCTGCGGAATTTTTCCTTCAGCCCACATGTGGCAGAAGAGTTCAGTGATCCTTCTGGTGAGGGAAAGGCCAGCTGTCTTATATACCTCTGCTGGTATTGCATCCGCTCCTGGAGCTTTTCCTATAGATAGTGAGCTGATTGCCCTGTCGACTTCCTCCTCCGTGATGACTTCATCCAACGCCAGGTTCAGTTCCACCTGCGGCATTCGCCAGATGGCCTCTTCATTTATGGACGATGGGTGGTTTAGTATTTATTTTGCAGAAGTGGTCTGCCCATCTGTCTAGAATCTGAACCTTATTGGTTAGCAGTGCCCCATCCGCACTGCGAACTGGAGTATTACTAGAGGGCTGCAGGCCGTAGAGAGCTTTCAGTGCGTCGTAAAACCGTTTGGTGTCATGACGCTCGGCGAACATCTCAATTTCGTCAGCTCTTTTGCTGAGCCAGGAGTTTTGCATCTCTGTACGCCTGGTCTGGACAGCTTTGCGAGCAGTATTGAAGGCAGCTTTTGCTGCCGAAGATGGTGTGTCCCTCTGGTATCCCATGTGCGTTTCATGTTTTGCATCGAGAAGGCCCTGTATTTGCAGATCGTTCTCATCAAACCAGTCCATATGCTTGCGCGTGAGTGGGCCAATGTGTTTAACATCTGTATCGTAGAGTGTGTTTCTCAATGATGCCCAGTTCTCTTTGATGTCGTTCTTTTCAAAACGAAGCTCAGATAGTCTGCCCTCAAGCTCTTCCTTCCTGGAAGCCTCCTCTCGTGGGTTCGTATTTCAGATGAGATGCATTTAGCCTCATCTGTGGTTTCTTTCCCTGGGGGCGCATTTTGGGCTGGATCTTGAAGTTTAGCTTGGCAATGACAAGTCGATGGTCGGTCCAACATTCTGCGCCACACATGCTCTTCGTTACCATAGCATCCGCTCGATCCCTACATCTGATGATAATGTAGTCAATGAGGTGCCAGTGGCGGGACCTTGGATGCATCCATGTGGTTCTATTTCGGACCGGAAGTCGGAAAGCTGTGTTTGTAATGAGTAGTTCATTTGCGGCACATGTCCTCAGAAGGAGCAGTCCGTTACTATTGCATTTTCCGATACCATGTCTGCCAATGGCCCCCTCCCGGGCTGTATGGTCTGTGCAAACTCTAGCGTTAAAATCACCGAGGATGATCAGTTTGTCAGATTTGGGGACTGCAGCGATGAGCGCCTCAAGGTCCTCATAAAACTTATATTTTGTTTCCTAATTTGTCATTGTGGGTGCGTATGCACTGATAAGTGATGCATGGCGCCCTTCTATTAGGGGGAGACGCAGTGTAATTAGGCGGTCATTAATTCCTCTGGGCATGCTTGTGAGCTTGTCGACCATGTTGGTCTTGATGGCAAAGCCAATTCCAGCTTCACAGCGTTCTTCTTTGCTGCGGCCGCTCCAGAAAAAAGTATAACCAACGCCTTCTTCTGTGATCTGCCCTTCCTCTGCCAGTCGTGTCTCGCTCAGGGCAGCCATGCAGATGTTGTATCTAGCCAGTTCCCTGGCGATCAGAGCTGTCCGTCATTCGGGTCTGTTTGCTTTGGCGTTGTCCAGTAGCGTGCGAACATTCCATGTTGCAAGCGTGACGGGTAGTTTTCGTGATCGTTTTCTGCCTGTTCCGCCGTTGTAGTTTAGGGGTCCTGCCAGTTGCGAGTTTCTAGTCAGGGTGTGATCTGTAGGGTGATGTCGTGAGTTGCGCAATGTGTTTATAGTGAGGGAGATGTGCGCCGGACTCAACATGTTCTAGAGGCAAGACATTGTCAAGACTTCTAGTGAAGGGTTCGGATGCAGACAGTATGGTGTCAGCGTGTGCCTCATTTTCTCGGTAGCCCTCCCCTTCTCTTTTATCGCTGGAGTGGAGCTTTGAGGTATCTGTTTCTGAGTGCATTTGTTTATTTATTCTGCTTCCACCTCTCCTGCATCTGGTCTTTCGCCTTGATTGTTTACTTGTGAGTTCCGATGACTCCTCGGTTAAGTGTATTTTCAGCATACTCAACAGATGTAGATATGAGTTTGAAGGGACGCAGTGTGCTGATCGAAGCGCGATGAGCTCCTTTCTGAAGTACCGCCTATTTGACCGGGTCAGGATGACCTCCTTCTTTTCAGTGTTCATCCTTCGTTATCTGGGTCACGATACAGCACAGAGCGACACTAGCTTTTGATCGGGTCAAGTTTCCGATCGAAACTGTACACATTAAGTCTACTGAACAAATACTTGCTGAGTAAATGGCCCACGCCTTCCCTGACAAGGAGATGAACAAATACTTGCTAGTATAAGGGACAGAGCATAACAATGAAACACAAACGTGCGGGCAGACAGGAAGCAGTAAAGAAAACATTGAAAAACTTTCTTGGAAAAGAGACAGGTGAAGACAATGAGATGGACAAAAACTTTCTGGGAAAAGGGACAGATGACTAACTACATTGAGAAGTAAAGTAACCCATATCATTACTGCCGTAGGGGTGTGAGGTGTTAGCGATCTCACATTTCAAAGGCTCGGCTATACGAGGGCGGTAGCCATCTGCTCTCCCTCGCCGCTTTTACTTCCAGGACTGAACCGGTACCCATTTAAGGCTGGGTTGACCCGGGTGCCGTTGCGTTCTGAAAAATACATTTCCGCCTCCACTGGAGAATGAACCCAGGACCACTCAGATGCGAAGCCAGGGCGCTTACCACTGCACTATGCGGCTCCCTAAAGAGCTACTTAGAGGTTATCATAGAAATCATACATTATAAGATATTATAGTAAGTGAATAGTATGACAGTTATAATTCGCCCATTGTAACCAAGTGAAGCATAAAACTACAACACTACAGATCGCCTTTCGCAGGAAGCCATTTCCCAAACACTTGCACTTGGTGGGTGTTTTGTGGGAGTTATGTAAAGGGCAGAGTAAGAAACAGACATAAACGTGCAGGTAAAATAGAAGAAAACAGCCAAAAAACATTGAGAAATAGTATGGTTAAAAGGACAGACGGAGACAACGGCAAAGGAGAGCTGATATTAGCCCTCCGGGATTAAGTGTATTCTTGCTGGTTGTATAAGACCAGTTACAACAATGTGTCATTCTTCAAAGCTTTGATAAACCGTATCCACTTAATTTAAATATAAAAGTACACACGGACAGCCACTTGAAAGTTAAGCTGACAACAGTAAGGATGTAGGAGGCTTGACAGCAGTCACACACTGTCCTCGGTGTGGAATGTGTTATCATACTGTTATCTACATTCCTGACTTTGAGAGAAGGCACGAATATTTCTATTTCGCACTGTATCGTCTTCCCGGACAACAACTTGAATAAGGTGGGTTAGCTTATACAGTACAGCAAGGAGCGGGTGGCCGAGTCACCGAGTTGGTTGCTTATCAGCCGTCTGGCCAGTAGGAGCGGTTTCTAACCTCGAAAAGGCGTAGTTGTTTATTTCTATCGGAGGTACAATAAATGTTTGGTCTATGCGCTGTGTGATGACTGAGTCGGCGGGCGCCCTTTATTCCCCAGTATTATATAAATTCTCCTGAAGAAACCTAGCAGCGGGAATAAATGTTGTAAAGAAGGACTATTTTTATAGTTTGCTGAGATGACTTTTAAAAATTCACATTTTTACTTAACAAAATACTCACTCAGATTTGTCCTCAATGTCTTAGATCCTTCATACGCTGGTTTCCTAAATCACAGATACATTATGATCACTTGTATAAGATAACCAGCTTCAAGAAAACGGCACGCCTGACAGAATTGGAACAAAACCACATTTCAAATCATAAAGCAGACTAACATAGCAGCGACACCAACTACTCTAATTACCAGTTACAAATGTTACAATCCACGAATCACTTTACTTAGATTTAATATTGAAAAGGGCAGTCAGATGTGTCTGTCTTTATTTCTTTATTAATTTATGGAATGAACGACAAGAACCTGATGATTCGCTTAATTGACCTAGATACCGACCATAACCTAGTTCCAGCACGGCTGGCTACAATTTTAGGTCAATCCGGGAAAGTATTTAACAACTACGGTATTATTGACGGAACCGGGTTAGTAGCCAGTTGGGAATGATATGGTTGAATCACAAACCACTTTAGTGAACTAAAACCATTGGGTTCGTTTAGAAACTTAACATAGAGCGCACATGCACAGGTTGTGTCGATAGTAGAAGTCGGCGACTGGTTGAATGTTCTCGGCTCTTTGCACCTCGTCATGTTGGTTTTAATGGCGGCATTCAGAGCTGTTGACAAACTGACGGATGTCATATTTCAGGTTATTCTCCAAATCTGTAACTTGTTCTTCTTTTCTCTTCTCACTGAAGCCAGAGTGAAGGGCCGCCACTACAGTTGGCCTCCTTTGAAAAATCGTACATCAAAGTATGTTGTGTGCCTCTGCAGTGGTGGTTTCTATGGTAATTTGTTGTACACCATCAGGTTGCTAGCACCATGCACAACTCTCTTTAATCCCAATTTAAGAGATTCTTGGAGGCGCAGTGGACCTATTCTTTGTAACCCAGTAAGAGACCTTGGCCTCACTCGTGGTACCTAGCTCTTTAATTCACTCAATAAAATGCAGTAATGGTTCAAATAGAATGCGATATTTGTTCCTCGTGCAAAGAAAACTCGAATGAAATTAGCAGCTTGCATTTGTGTTATTGGGTCTCCGTATTTAAACAACCAGTCAATATAAACAGAAATGTAATATCAACAACTGAGGAAATCAGATTTACTTTTGAAACAACCATTGGATTACTAGAAGGATGTATGTTTTTGCTGCTACCTTTCAACATTTACTAGGACAACATTACAACCGAAGCCAGAGTAACTGCATCACTTCAAGTGGTATTTTTAGCACGGGAAGCAAAACGCTCATTCTATACATGAACTGGTCTTTGCAATCAACCAAATCGAATGCTATAGGACAGACTTCAAAATGACACTAATGCGCATGTGACATCTTGTGACAGGTATAATAGCTTGATTAGCACATTGAGAACAGAAACTTTCAAGATGGCCACCAGCTCTAGTCCTCGTACCGATAAACATTATCAAACTTAAACAGGCCCAAGAGCTGATATCTGGCAGGTATTTTTACGGAAAATATCTGAAAAGTTTCTAAATATTCTTATTTATGTTCTTCTAATTTTTCTTCCTCGTGTGCCTTCATACGTCGATTTGAATATATTTTTTAAAGCAGTGGTTAGCTTGAGGATATAGCTTATCCAGGAATTGTATTACTGATGGTCGTGCTTTTTTTGTTCCTCGAGTGTTGGGCACCTTTATAGCAGATGCCCAGAAGTCATGTTGTCAGTGCCAGAGATAAATTCATCTATATCTCCTATCCTTAGTTTGTTGAGATATTATCCCGATCTGCAGTGTCCTGGGCTTTAATAATTATAACGAGCTCAACCTCTGTTCAATTAGTAATATATATCGGTTGGTTGTTGACCTGTGTTCTCTGCTCTGTACTTTTCTGTTCTGCTAATTGGTTCCGTTAATGTGTATGCTATCCGACATCATCATTTCCTATTCGAATCTTCTTCAATTGGTATCTGACTGGCACTGTAACACAGATCCACATGAACGTTTTTATATTACCATTTCGTTACATTTCTCTTCTCTTTTAGTTCATTATAGATTCTGCCTGATCATGGATTTGCATGGAATTCCCACTAGTCGGCGACTTGCACTTGTGTTCACGGAAACGTGTTGTTGTTTTCTATTTGGACTGGTTAATTTGCTCGTGTTGTGTATTTTTACCCGTCCGATTATCCTGGAAGGGACATCGGCTATATGAATGCGCTTAAAAATGTGTCATATTTCACGGTCTAGTTCACGCGGCTGAAATGCACGGGATTGGCGCCCTTTGCCTTAGCTGAAGACAGTGTCAGCTTTGTTGTATGAAATTTAGACAACTATAAAAATCTGGCAAAGATGGCGCCATAACTGGCTGCGAGTCTACATTTCTCTACTGTTTTGGATCATTATGGATGCCGCCAGACCACGGATTTGCCTGGAATTCAAACTAGTCGACGACTTACACTTGTGTTCACGGAAACGTGGTGTTGTTTTCCGTCGGGACTTGTTATTTCGTTCTTTTTTTGTGATTTCTTCCATCCGTTTATCCTGGTCTGGACGCCGGCTGAATGGAACTACGCTTTTACCTGTGTCGTATTTCACGGGTTAGTTCTGCCGGTTCACCTTCACGAATTTGGCGTGTGGAAATTTTAGATGCTACTATGATGAGCTGAATACAGCTGGGGAGAGATGCCAGACTCACTCACACGCTGAGTGTTGTCCATACGACCTCTTGTGGTTATCGAAAAGGCACGACAAACTGCGTTAGATGCCTTCCCACCTTTCTACCCTGAGGGTTACATGTTTACGGAAAGGCTTCGGTGGTAACCCTGAGGCAAAATCTGCATCCTATGCTATCTCCAGTCGTCTCGATGAATATCTTGCCACTGGCAAAAGGTAGCTTAGGCTCTGTGAGTGAGATTGACAAAAGGCGCAGTTTCTTCATCACTTTAATCCAAATCACCGCGCAAGTCACCCATTTCAGCGGACACAGGAAGAGATACGACTGTCCACACGGCTGAACAAAGAGAGTGGTCTTTATCACTTGTGATGGACAACTATTATAATGAACTGCCACCTGGAGAGAGATAGGCTCCGTCAGGTGTGTAGCGGCCCAAGACACACCGTTGTTGTATGGCCGCAGCTGGTACTACAGACTGCAATACCGTTGCATCAACTACCTTCTAGATTATGGTACTGATGAAGATGATCTTTGTGATGGATTTAATTTCTTCTTTCTCCCAAGTTCCCTTCTTTAAGAAAGCTCTCGCTTTTTGAATACTGGGCGTCCCTATCTGTACAACGCGTTTTGTCATATTCAAAGATCACCATAATACAACACACCGAGAAGTTAATGTATCTCTTCTCTGTTTTCCGTATTCCGTTAAAGGCAGAAATGTTAAACGTTTTCAAGTTGTCGCCTTCGTTTTAATACATTTCCTTCTTATTTGTTCTTCTTTCTCTCCTTCTTATTCACACTCTACGTTCCCTCCTTCTTCTTCTTCTCTTCCTCCTTCTTCTCCTTCTTTTTATTATCTTCTTCTTTTTCGTCTATGGTAATACTGTAATCCTGTGTTCATTGAGGTACATCATATGCCTATGCCAGGTAGCAAGATGTCGTCTAAACTCCTCTATTTTTCACATTTGAATACCATGCCGGACCAAGCTCTCGTCTCAAGCCATCTTTCTATCTCATTGGTGAACGTCCATGTCGACGATTGTAGGCGTGGGGTCACCATGACGTCACTTGACGTTCCCCCCCCCCCCTCTATTGTCAGGCATGCGTACCCCGTGTACTTGTACTGTTTTAGCAACGCTGGGTTTACGACGTCATTGAAGCAGGTTTGACTCCTGATGGCGGTGTGGGTACGTGGTCATGTAGTGAGATTGATAATGTTCTACGCTTCATCGCCCGTTGAGTAGCTTGCAGCCGCGTCATGTCAATTGTTCATTGGTTCCACACCTCGCAGCCGTATACCATAGCTGTAATATCCGTGCTGTTGAAGGTATGAAGTCTATCTTCGCTGTTTTTTCACTTGTTAAAGTATAGACCTGGTGCCATTGAAGCAGAACCACTCTGCTCCTATCTTTTGTGAGATCTCTCGATGCATTTCGTTGAAGTTCCTAATTTCTTATCCCTGGTAGATGTACAAAGACATATTTTTTTATTGTATCAATTATAATCTCCATTTCCTCCAAGGGGCAACAAAGTGTTCAACATGTATTGTGTCTTTAGTCGATTTAATTTTAAATAAACTGCATCGCTAGGGCTGTTTAGCTAATTTTGGTATTACACTGATTTAATTTATGCTATGGTTGACTATTTCATTCGCAAACAGTAGTTGGTTGAGCATTTCTCCGTTAATGTTAACCCCTTTATCATCTCAATTTAGTGTGCGAAAGAATTCCTTAAAGGCATCCTGGAAACGTTTGGAAGATTGCATGACTCTGACGTACGCCATGTTTAATTTATATACGCCATGTTTAATTTATATGTGTTAATTCGCAGGTAAAAGAAGGGTAATATTGGTAGAGCAGCCTTCGTTTATATATGTTAGAGGCGCATATTGTTCCTCGATGCATTGATTACGAAGAATGTGTATTACTGCAATCAGTTCAGTGCTATCGACGCCTTTTTCGTAATCGATGGACACAAGGCACTAGTGCATATTTACTTCCCTTGCCTTCTCCATTAACTGGTGGCAAGTGTTGAGGTGGTCAATAGTGGAGTAGCCGTTCCCAAATCCCACCTGTTCTGGTGGTTGATTCTCATCAAGCTGCTTTCTAGTCTGTTTGTAAATACTCTCGTGAAAAGTTTGTTCAGGAATGAGAGCAAATATATTGGGCGGTAGTTCGCGTGAGCTTTTGGGTCCCCATTGTTATGAATTCATTTTGTTTTGGAAGTTTTTCATTGGTTTGGGATTTGATATCATATATATGCGTTTTTAAACGACGTGATTGCCCCTGTCTTTCAGATTATGTGATTGTCCCCGCCTAGGAGATGATGTGATTGTCCCTGACTGGGAGATGATGGGATTGTCCCCGCCTGGGAAATGATGTGATTGTCCCTGACTGGGAGATGATGGGATTGTACCTGACTGAGAGATGATGTGATTGCCCCTGACTGGGAGATGATGTGATTGTCCCTGACTGGGAGATGATGTGATTGTCTCTGATTGGGAAATGATGTGATTGTCCCTGACTGAGAGATGATGTGATTGTCCCTGACTGAGAGATGATGTGATTGTCCCTGACTGGAAGTTGATGTCATTGTCCCTGACTGAGAGATGATGTGATTGTCCCTGACTGTGAGATTATGTGATTGTCTTCTTCTTTTTCCACTTATACTTTATCGACTTCTTTTTTCACTATCTTCGTCTACATCTCGTACACATTCGTTATCTTCGTATCTTCCTTCTCTACTTCTTCTCTATCACTCACTTCTTCGTCTGATCCCCTGGAAAGCGGTTATTTCACATGCTTATTCCTGTACAGATATGATGGTTTTGTTACCACCCCTTTTTTCAAACAGGAAAGCAATGTCGCACTCAGCAGGCTTTTGGTCTGTGTAAATGTTGGGGCATGCATGTCTTTGAGCTGGAGATGTTTCCAAGATAGAACAATTAGTTCTGCTATTCAGTGTGTGTTGCCACTTTTGGTTAACACGAGAAATAACTTATGTATGCAAATACTGATTTTGTAAATTTCTAGCCTAAAAAAATTAATTTCTCTCTGGAGACACGAGCTCAAACCACCACATGTCATGGGTCACTTTTTTATGTTAAGGATGCGGGCATGAACGCCTGGCCTGCACAATGTGCGGCGCGGCTGCCAGGGCAATACGGGGTAAGTAGTGAGCGACACACAGTAAAGCCAAGCATAGCACTACCGCCTGGAGGATTACGGACCACTTTCATCAGCACGCTCGGGATGTGAGAAAAGCGACCACAGCCCTCCACTTAACGTCTTTTTCCTGACGCACATAAGAGTAATCCTACTCATTCGTGCATTCAATAACATTGGCCCTTATAAATGACGAAACCAACCCAAACAATGGGATGCTATGTTATACAGAAACAATATCATTGCAGTGCGGAAGACTCTCAGGTGTAATGTCTGTCTCCCCTAGCAACGAAGACTATGGATAATGATAGTTCATGTGACTCGCTGGTTATATAATCTGTGTTAATTTGTCAACTACAACGTCATCCATCATCCAACAGGAGGAAACACGAACCTCATCCAGCAGGCGGGAACACAAACATCATCCAACAACAGAACCCACAAACATCATCCAACAGGCGGGAATACGAACATCATCCAACAGGAGAACCCACAAACATCATCCAACAGGAGAACCCACAAACACCATCCAACAGGCGGGAACACGAACATCATCCAACAGAATAACCCACAAACATCATCCAACAGGAGAACCCACAAACATCATCCAACAGGCGAGAACACGAACATCATCCAACGGGAGAACCCATAAACATCATCCAACAGGAGAACCCACAAACATCATCCAACAGGAGAACCCACAAACATCATCCAACAGGAGAACCCACAAACATCATCCAACAGGCGGGAACACGGACATCATCCAACAGGCGGGAACACGAACATCATCCAACAGGAGAACCCACGAACATCATCCAACCGGCGGGAACACGAACATCATCCAACAGGCGGACACACGAACATCATCCAACAGGAGAACCCACGAGCATCATCCAACAGGAGAACCCACGAAAATCATCAAACATGAGAACCCACAAACATCATCCAACAGGAGAACCCACGAACATCATCCAACAGGAGAACACACAAACATCATGCAACTGGAGAACCCACGAACATCATCCAACAGGCGGACACACGAACATCATCCGACAGGAGAACCCACGAACATCATTCCACAGGAGAACCCACGAACATCATCCAGCAGGTGGAAACACGAACATCATGCAACAGGAGAACCCACGAACATCATCCAACAGACGGGAACACGAACATCATCCAACAGCCGGACACACGAACATCATCCAACAGGCGGACCCACGAACATCATCCAACAGGCGGACACACGAACATCATCCAACAGGCGGACCCACGAACATCATCCAACAGAAGAACCCACAAACATCATCCAACAGGCGGGAACACGAACATCATCCAACAGGCGGACACACGAACATCATCCAACAGGCGGACCCACAAACATTATCCAACAGAAGAACCCACAAACATCATCCAACAGGCGGGAACACGAACATCATCCAACAGGCGGACACACGAACATCATCCAACAGGATAACCCACGAACATCATCCAACAGGCGGGAACACGAATATCATCCAACAGGCGGGAACACGAACATCATCCAACAAGCGGACACACGAACATCATCCAACAGGCGGACCCACGAACATCATCCAACAGGAGAACCCACGAACATCATCCAACAGGAGAACCCACAAACATCATCCAACAGGAGAACTCACGAACATCATCCAACAGGCGGGAATACGAACATCATCCAACAGGAGAACCCACGAATATCATCCAACAGCCGGGAATAAATACATCATTCAACAGGCGGGAACACGAACATCATCCAACTGGCGGACACATGAACATCATCCAACAGGCGGGAACACGAACATCATCCAACAGGCGGGAACAAACACATCATGCAGCAGACGGGAACAAACACATCATGCAGCAGACGGGAACAAACACATTATCCAACAGACGGGAACAAATACATTATCCAACAGACGGGAACAAACACATTATCCAACAGACGGGAACAAACACATCATCCAAAAGGCGGGAAGAAACACGTCATCCGGCATGCGGGAACAAAACATCATTTAGCGGGAGGGAACAAACCTAACAGAATCATGGGTCTCAAGGAGGCATGGGTAGAAGTGATAAAATCATTAGTGAAAAGCAGGCACAAGAAAAGTATCGTCGAAAACACCGTTTTAAAGTACTCGAAGAAATAACTTCCGAATCTTGAAGGCTAATTTAACTGTCATTGTTGCAGAATCTAGGACATTCATGTTTATTTACCGTCCACTACTTTAGGGCACTTCAACCTGAGTAGGTATGTAGCACATTAGTGGATGAAAACCTCGACTTACCAATAGGTTAACGAGAATTTAATGTGTTAGAAATAATAACAGCCTGTTATTATTAATTTAATTAATACCATAGTTTAACATAATAAAAAGTTTTAAGTTTTAAAGTTTTTTTTAACATAATAGACAATAATAACCGTTTATTACCGAAAAACGTGAAACTGTCCGGGGTCTTGTAGAAATTTTGAGAGTTTTTATTATAAAATCGACCTTTAGTAGCAATTTATGGTAGGAGCGTTGTCTGTCCAAAACGTGATTAGTTGGATGTTTTTAAATGTAGATGTTAACCTAGAAACTAGGGATGAAATATGATTGGTGCCGGGTCGACAAGTTTTGATCACATGATTAGTTCCTTCGCAACCACGGACCGAAGAGGTGGATCTTAAATTCATGCATAGAAGTAATCGGTATCCTGATTCCGGAACCAGAACCTGTGATACTGTACCCACTGTCTGACAACGACATTGCTCACCAACTGACATATACCAACAGTCTTCTAGCTTGGAAGACCAGATAGAAAGCCCACGTTGCCATCATTTGTATTGTCTGTACGAAAATTGTTCTTATGATTATGTGTCTGGGAGTGGCTATTGTCTGTATGAAAAGTGTTCTTACGCAAGAAATCCAGGAGTGGCAACGTCTGTATCAAAAGTGTTCTCACGAAAGATGTCTACGAGTGGCTATTGTCTGAACGAAAAGTGTGCGCAAAACCCAAATTCAGAAATAGCTATTGTCTGTACGAAAAGTGTGCCTAGATACGAAGTCAATGAGTGACTATTGTCCGTGTATGTGTATGTGTTTTGCCAAAACATAAGACCTCGCGGAAACCAGAGAAAGTGTATCTTGAGACGGAATCTAATAAGCATTTTATGTCACATTGAAACCTGAACTTATTAGAAGACAAAATTACAGAGACGCCTTGCCGAATTCGCAGACGATACATGAGTAAAGGACCAAGAACAACAACATTTTGTTTTAATCAGTTAGGTTGTGTCAAAAATATAGAAAAAATACTTCTTCAGCTTAAGGAAATAATATGAGGAACATATTTACAGATGTTACAACAGTGTTATTCACTCGAAATCCATGAATTATTATGCCATTATAACAAAAGAGACTCACTTTCATGATACAATTAGTGCATAATTGAACAAGAAGTATAATACCTTATATATTAATATTGTATTTCCAGTTTTTGTTCTATACAAAAAATAACGTGCCTTATTCTATTAAGCGTTGAGATTCGTTCTAGTGTCATGTCTTGAGTGAGTAGAAGTAAAAGAGTAGAATAGATATCAAGTGAAAAGGGAAAATAACTCACTAATATCAATATTTTGATATTGATCCGAGTGACCAGGATATCTAAAGAGATCAAGTTGTCACATTTTCAACATCATCAAACGGGCGGAAACAAACACATAAAATGTAACAACAACAAATTGTACACTGCGTTATCATCATGTTGAACTGAGACGCTAGTCCGATCAGGCACATCATACTGACCAGGACGTCGCGTCAGGGCCAGGCACAATATACTGACCAAGACCACTATCTCTCTTACATGTAGCGTTCCCCGGAAACATGCTGTTGTCAAGACAACCAGACTGACGAAATGGGGATCGAGGTGATCCCCGTAGAAGTACGAGTCACGTAGTTGAAGACCAGCATAACACAACCCCCAGAAGGACCGCTGTTCACCTTCATCAACACGCTAGGGATGTGGTGACAGTCACTTCAACCCGCCACTTAACGACCTTTTCAGGGGCCACAAAAGAGTAAACTGGCCCATTGTTGGCATTAAACTTCGTCTTCTTCTTCTTCTTCTTCTTCTTCTTCTTCTTCGTCGTCGTACGCTGTTAGACGTCAACTTGAATGTGTTCGAAGAAAGCAGCTGTCATCCTGAGGCTGTCGAGACTGCCATAGAGCTTGTCTAGTGTTGCCACTGGTGATGGCTACATGTGCTGTCTCTGGTACTAGTATGTCTGGTAATTTTGCAGCAGATGTTCAGCGGTCATTTTCCCGGTACCACATGTGCATTCGTCAGTGCCACCTATCTTCAGTTTATTGAATAGATGGTACCTCAGTCTGTTGTGGCATGTGCTGAGTCTGAAGACCACCACCTTTTTTCCTCTCTTCTGTTCAACTGGTAATAAGCATCATTTTCTTTTGTGTAACCAGTATGCTCTATTTCACCTTTGGCCATATATCTAGCCCTAATAAACCTTTTGGTAACCTTGCGCCTTTTTCTGGTTGGAATTGAACAATAACAACATGTTCATCATATCGTCTGTACACTTCCGAAGTTGAATCATGTGGGGGAGGGGGCTGCGATCTTCTGTTGTCTGCCATTTGAACGACCGTCTGTATTTGTGATCCACTTCCTCCTAGATGTATTTGCTTCTGTGATCACTTTGTCTGAGATAGCGACCGCTTCTCGCAAGTATCGTGTTTCACAAGATACAAACTTTCATTCATATGCCTAGGTTAGGGTCCACGTCTGACACTGATGAAAGGCAGTTGGTAAACATTGGTAAGTAATAGTATACGTTGGCCTATATTCTGACCTAATCACTGTAATATATTATCCAGCTTTGGACCCAGGTATCATCCCATACAGGCATGTCGTAAGATTAGGCAGGGTAGGAGGTCGGCCCACGTAGGTGTATGAGGCGTGATCTAGAACAATGGTTCAAAAACTTTGTGTGGTTGCGACCCCACGACGAGAAAGTGGTGGTTGATGCTAAACAACTAATATGAGGTAATGTCAGGAAAAATGTATGTGGAGGGGTGTGGATGTCAGTCTGTGAAAGAGTGTGGGTGTCAGTCTATGGAAGGGTGTGGATGTCGGTCTGTGAAAGAGTGTGGGTGTCAGTCTGTAGAGGGGTGTGGGTGTCAGTCTGTGAAAGAGTGTGGGTGTCAGTCTGTGGAAGGGTGTGGATTTCGGTCTGTGAAAGAGTGTGGGTGTCAGTCTGTAGAGGGGTGTGGGTGTCAGTCTGTGAAAGGGTGTGGGTGTCAGTCTATGGAGGGGTGTGGATGTCGGTCTGTGAAAGAGTGTGGGTGTCAGTCTATGGAGGGGTGTGGATGTCGGTCTGTGAAAGAGTGTGGGTGTCAGTCTGTGGAGGGGTGAGGATGTCAGTCTGTGGAGGGGTATGGGTGTCGGTCTGTGGAGGGGTGTGGGTGTCAGTCTGTGGAGGGTGTGGGTGTCAGTCTGTGGAAGTATGTGGGTGTCAGTCTGTGGAGGTGAGGATGTCAGTCTAAGGAGGGGTGTGGATGTCGGTCTGTGAAGGGGTGTGGGTGTCGGTCTGTGGAGGGGTGAGGATGTCGGTCTGTGGAGGGGTGTAGGTGTCGGTCTGTGGAGGGGTGTGGATGTCGGTCTGTGGAGGGGTGTGGATGTCGATCTGTGGAGGGGTGTGGATGTCGGTCTGTGGAGGGGTGAGGATGTCGGTCTGTGGAGGGGTGTGGGTGTCGGTATGTGGAGGGTGATGGATGTCGGTCTGTGAAAGGGTGTGGGTGTCAGTCTCTGGATGTCAGTGTGTGGAAGGGTGTGGGTGTCAGTCTGTGGAAGGGTGTGGGTGTCAGTCTGTGGAGGGGTGTTGGTGTCAGTCTGTGAAAGGGTGTGGGTGTCAGTCTGTGAAAGGATGTGGATGTAGATCTGAGGAGTAGTGGGGATGTCGATCTGTGGACGGGTGTGGATATCGGTCTGTGGAGAGGTGTGGATGTCGATCTGTGGAGGGGTGTTGATGTAGATCTGAGGAGTGGTGTGGATCTAAAATGATAAGATACCACAATTTGAACAAAAATTCTAGATACCAGTTTCAACAGACACCGGTTTAAATGGAGAAAAAAAACAAGATACCGATATTTAAACGAAAGTGTCGAAATATTTTGTTTTAAAGAATAATTAGAATATCAAGATCTGAATGAGAATGACAAGAAAACCAGACTTTAAAAAATAAATCAAGATACCAATATGTGAACGAAAACATAATGATACGAAAAATCTAGTAAACAGTCGAGATACTAAGATTGTAAGAATAATCAAGATATCAAAATTTGACAGAAAAACAGCTAAGAGTTGGAACGTTGCAAATGAGTGGTTATCCTCCAGAATATGGATTACTCTAGTTTAAAACAGGTGCATATTTGAGGTGTGGGGTGGTAAGCGAGAAATCCAGCAACAATATTCTCCTAGTCTGTTTGCTACACAATATAATCAGAGTGAGCAAGTGGTCGCCTATGACGCGATTAAATAAAAGATGAACGCTATGTTGACGTAAACGTCTGTAGAGAGAGACTGCCGTGTTTATGGTAGAAATATATAAGATTATTTAGAGCGGACGGTGACGACGAAGAAGAAAGAGGATTTGTCGATTTGCCTTCCCCTTGACTTTTCACAAAACTTGTTCAACACTCGCTCCTGTTTAAACGTAATCTCTAATCCAGTTGCGATCTTAAAAAGCACGACAAATAAAATGGAAAGCCAACGTCTGTCGTATGGAACCGTCTTAAGATCCCAATTGAGAACGTAATCTCCCCACCGAACAAAGAAATACCTGTTACAACTCCCGTGTTTTCAAATTTAATCAATTCTATTCTGTTAAAAAAATTGGCTCCTAAAGAAAATGTAGTGATTTGGCTTCTAACCAGGACAACAATCTCAATCCCAAACTAAAATGCAAGCGTTTGTAAACATCAGATGCATACGATGCGTTGAAATTTCAGTAATTTTGATGGCTTTTAACCTATTATGCGTCAAGAATTTATGTTTAAATGCAGTATATTTATTGATGGAACACACCCCCTCCTATAACCAAAACGACAGTCAAACTGTAAGATATGTAACTTTATTTACAACACACTTATAAAAACCTTATTGAAAACTAAAAGTCAAACGTGCAAAAAGAATATAACAATATATGTAGGAAAATATCATCTAGAGATGGACAGGAAAAAGTCTGACAAATTACATCATCAAGGCAAGAGATAGAAAGTTTTTGTCACGGAATTCTTATGTTTCCATTTCGTTCTTTACTCTAAATTAGTCCCATCGATTTGTCTGATAAACTTAATGCTCTGTCTCTGACGTCTTCCAGTCGTCATACAGCATAGCAGTCAAATTATCGTATCGAATGTGTCATAAGCATGGCGTTCTGTCTAAACTTCTGACGTAACTGTATGGTTTACACTCAATTACCTCAATCGATTGGTGAAACAAACTTGTTAGCCTCTGTCTTTTCTTGTCGCCAAAGGTCGTTTCCCTCAAATAATCACATTTAATTGTCTCATAAATTGAGTGGTCTCTTTCAGACTTTTCTCGCCTCCAAAGGTCATATCTCTCAAATAATCACATCGAATGGTCTCATAAATTGAGTGGTCTCTGTCAGACTTTTCTCGTCTCCAAAGGTCATATCTCTCAAATAATCACATCGAATGGTCTCATAAATTGAGTGGTCTCTGTCAGACTTTTCTAGCCTCCAAAGGTCATATCTCTCAAATAATCACATCGAATGGTCTCATAAATTGAGTGGTCTCTGTCAGACTTTTCTAGCCTCCAAAGGTCATATCTCTCAAATAATCACATCGAATGGTCTCATAAATTGAGTGGTCTTTGTCAGACTTTTTTCGTTGCATGCTGGTTACCCCACAAGTAGCCGTCTCGATTGGTCTTTAAATAGACAAGTGGTGGCATGTATCTTACTTCTCTAGCAACCAAATAGTTTAACTCTCAACAACAACACCGATTTATCTCAAACACTTGGCCATCCATCTTCATTTTATATAGTTCGCCATTGACCGTCCTATTCTGGTTTCTAAAATTCGCTGCATAGTTTATTCATCAAGAAAAACACATTCATTTTTGTCTTTAACTTGTGGATCTCTCATAGACGTGTCTCGTCATCACAAAGTGAATCCTTCAAATAACCACATAGATTTGTCTCAAAAACATTGTCAGTCTATCTCCGTTTTCAATAATTCGCCAATGACGTCTATATCCTTTCAAAAACTCACTACATATTTTATACTTGAAATTACTTACATCGATCTGAAACGATAAACGTTGCCGTCTGTCCCCGATTTTTATAATTCATCATTGAGAAGAGAAAAGGTAAAGTCGAGCTGGAAATAATGACTATTTCAAGAGCCTGCTCACTCGCCTTACAGACTAGCCCCCCGGGTCAGCCTAAATGTCACTAAGTAATCATTTGAAACATTGAATGGGCCACGATTTCGCTACCCGAATTCCGGGGAACCTTTAAGTTCTCCAAATAACTTTGTGAGCTCAACGACAAATCGTCATGGGAAGAACAATAGAATAGCGTCCTATTTTCTTTTAAATGTGTATCCAAAAATATAGGCAGTGTATATCAGTGTGGTCCCTTTACCCTCCAGCCGGAGTATAGGACATCTCTACAGTTGACGGATCGAGTAAAGGAAATATAAAATACATCAACAGTTGTGGACTAAGGCAATTTAAACTACATCAACAGTTGTGGACTAAGGTAATATAAACTACATCAACAATTGTGGACTACTGGCAATATAAACTACATCAACAAATTGTGGACTGATGGCAATATAGATCAGACAACCTCATGATTAATGACAAAATAATCTAGAAGCCTTCCACGAACAAATTGTGATGGATTAATAACAATGCAAAATGGAAAAAGTTGTAATTTTAAGTTGAAAAAAGACGCAAATTCACACACCATGTAAAATATCACACACTACATGGCAACTCTCACATGCCAACTCTCACACACTACATGGCAACTCTCCCACACTGCATGGCAACTCTACCACACAACATGGCAACCTCACACACTACATGGCAACTCTCACACACTACATGGCAATCTCACACACTACATGGCAACCTCACACACTACATGGCAACTCTCACACACTACATGGCAACTCTCATACACTACATGGCAACTCTCACACACTACATGGCAACTCTCGCAGACTATATGGCAACTCTCACACACTACTTGGCAACCTCACACACTACATGCCAACTCTCACACACCTCATTGCAATTCGCACACATCATGTCAAATATTACACACCTCATGGCTGCTCTCACACACTAGATGACAACTATCACACAAACCACATAGCAACTCTCAAACCCCACAAGTCAACTCTCACACACACAATGTTAAATATCACACACTACATGGCCAAATATCACACACCACAAGGCAACTGGCACACACCATACGGCAACTCTAACTCACATTAACAATTTTCAAAGACCTTGCTACCTTTCAAATCGTCTAACTGTTCAGCTAGCTAAACCCAAGCAAAGGTTTTTCGGATTTTGTACCTCTTGTCAGGACTTCAAATCTCTATAAACAAAAAATCGCTAATACGAAAAAGATATTTAGTAGCTTGTGTTCCACATAATTAGATTGAGTTGTTTGCCTGTATACAAATGATGTATTGTTTAGTATTAAACTACCTGTCAGTACAAGGGAGTAGGGCTCAATCAAAAGCTGACAGTGCTGGATACGCTGGAGGTGAGAGTCAAACATTGGTAGGAATTGTGTGGATGCTTTTCATGAATGACCCCAAGGAGATCATCTGAAAAAATTCAAACGATCAAGATAGATATGGACAAAGAATAGTACTTAGCTAAACACCGTTTGATCTCCATTGGGCTAACAGATAAGGGTTTAGCTTCGAATGTGTACATTTTTTATGTCACCGTAAAGACAATATATTTATAATATGGCGCATACATAATGTAGAGAAAACCTATTGCGTACTTTACAAAAGGGATCTTCCACGGTCATTGTAAAGGCTGTTGTAGCCAGGAGTAGATTTGAGGACAATATCTTGCTTCTAACAAAATACTTTCCTAGGTTTACATAACAAATAACATCTGACAGCAGAAGCCTTCACCGGAAGGGGTTCTTCCTGTTAACAGTAAGGGGGGCGGGGGCGTGAGTATCTGAAGCCAATTAAACCACAATGATCTGAGTGGACGAAGCTTCTAATCCATTTATTATAATTCGTCGAGGCAAAGTAAAACTCTGGCTTCAAACTCTTTGTTACCTCAGACAGTTTGGTGGTAGCCCCAAAGTCTAGAACAGTGAACCTGAATACAAATGACTTACTGAAAGCGGTTATGAAGGAACGATAGCTGTTATGCAGTAAAGTAAGCGGTTGTTCCGGAACGTTAGCGGTTGTTCCGGAACGTTAGCGTTTGTACCGGAACGTTAGCGTTTGTACCGGAACGAAAACCGTTGTGACGGAACAAAGTAAATGTGTCGGGTCGAAAGCAGATGTGCAGGAACGAAATCGATTGTGTTGGAACGAATGCGGCCTTTGCCAAGTTGAAAGTACAGATATCACAGTTAAAATTTAGAATGCGACACAGCTTAACTTGTAAAATAAGTTGCCAACATGGAAAAAGTGGATGAAAAAAAAAGATAATAACGTAGATCAATGAGGAAAATAAAATGGCAATGATAAAGACAAAAATAAAAAGCTATACGCGAAGAAGTGGAAGAAGTTGAATATGTACACAAAGGAACGTAGAGGATTCTTCGGTTTAACACATATAAGAAAAGCTATACTGATATATAAATACAATGACAAGTGACCCGACATTTGGATTACTCTGCGCTAGGGTCCCCATTCTCAAGCAGATACGCCCCTGCTCAACGAACTGGTCCAGATAAGGCGAGAAACGTGTAACTAACTGCGCCTCTGCGCTACACCTCAGCTCAGTGTGGCCTTACGTCTCCTTCAGTGCATCAAGCCAAGGGATCAGTTACGCGTTTAAAGCGAAATAATTGCCTTAAGGGTACTTCCTCCTTTCTTCGTCGTTCGTTCTCAAACCCCCGCTACAAAGCCATCAACGTTCTCAAACCTCGCTACAAAGCCATCAACGTTCTCAAACCCCCGCTACAAAGCCATCAACGTTCTCAAACCCCGCTACAAAGCCATGAACGTTCTCAAACCCCCGATACAAAGCCATCAACGTTCTCAAACCCCGCTACAAAGCCACCAACGTTCTCAAACCCCCGCTACAAAGCCATCAACGTTCTCAAAACCCCGCTACAAAGCCATCAACGTTCTCAAACCACCCGCTACAAAGCCATCAACGTTCTCAAAACCCCGCTACAAAGCCATCAACGTTCTCAAACCCCCGCTACAAAGCCATCAACGTTCTCAAACCCCCGCTACAAAGCCATGAACGTTCTCAAACTCCCGCTACAAAGCTATCAACGTTCTCAAACTCCCGCTACAAAGCCATGAACGTTCTCAAACTCGCGCTACAAAACCATGAACGTTCTCAAACCCCCGCTACAAAGCCATGATGTTGTCTGGAGAACGGAATGCGCTGTGTCGTAGTTTACAGTTTGATTGCGATATTTGCACCTTTCGCCAAACGCATCTCCGACTTCAGTAGGCATTATTGGCTCCTCTTCGATCCCTTCTCCTTAGCCAGTCTGCCCTGTTGCATCCCGCTATTCAGGATTACCGCGTGGAGGTGTAGAAGGATCTTGGCAGCTCTGGGTTGCTCTGGGTCGCTGGCTCTGACGCTTGCAGTCGGCTCTGGGTTGCTGGTCCTGACGCTAGCAGCAAGCTCTGGGTTGCTGGTCCTGACGCTAGCAGCCAGCTCTGGGTCGCTGGCTCTGACGCTTGCAGTCGGCTCTGGGTTGCTGGTCCTGACGCTAGCAGCAAGCTCTGGGTCGCTGACCGCTGGACCTCATGCACTGTTCAGCATCTTGATCTCAACCTAAATGTACAAACAATGAACAACAAAAATACAGGATCTTTTTTGATCCTTGTGTTGCCGTAACACTTTTTTCGTTTTATTTTTAATGTGGTAACTTAGCTGGTATTTAAAAGCGACAGCTTGGATTTAATTTGTCCTGGTCCACTGAATGTCTGTTAAAAATAAGATTTGCTCTAACGACTGGGTCAATCTGGCTCGGGTCCGAAGTAGGACTGGGATGGTTCTCTTAGTTGCCTGCATGGAGTCATTACTCATTAGTTCGAATCCCCGAAGACCTTGGTCCATTTGCATAGCGTTACGGAGCCCTTAGGACCTGTTTGGCTTGTTACGAAATGAATTAAATGTCCGTGACTATCAATCAGTGATGCAACTACAAGGAATGTGGCCGACAATCAAACATGGGGTAAACTTGACCAACAACACGTGCTTTGGTGGTCTATAATCCTTGTCATCCCATGATTCATACTATATATTGGTTACCTATCACAAGCGATGATGCCATATCAACAGACGGGGTTGTCTTGATGATGTAACTTGCGCTGTATTTGGATTATAGTGAAGAAGAAACTGCCCCTGTCATCGACCTCACTATCTAGTCTCAAGCTACCTTGGACCAGTGGCAAGACTTGAGTCAAGACGACTGGAGGCAATTCAAGAAGATGCAGACACTCTGGTCCCACCTCAAGTGAGACCAGGGATCACTATAAAACTTATGGGATTCGAAAGTCCACAGTTTATGTTAATCGCTTTCAGAGACCAGGCAGCTGACCTCTCGACAACAGCAACATCAGAAGACTCTGCAGAGTCCGTAGACAACCAGTGGTACATTCCAGTCATGTATTTTGTTCCATAGTTGGAACATAGGAATGACAAATTATACGGTGGTTGTGTGTCAATGTCTATAGCTAACTATGATGTTATGTCTATTTCTATTGCTAACTATGATGTTATGCCTGATACTAGTGTTAACTATGATGGTATGTCCGATTATAGTGTTAACTATGATGTTATATCCGATACTAGTGTTAACTATGATGTTATGTCTATTTCTATTGCTAACTATGATGTTATGTCTATTTCTATTGCTAACTATGATGTTATGCCTGATACTAGTGTTAACTATGATGGTATGTCCGATTCTAGTGTTAACTATGATGTTATATCCGATACTAGTGTTAACTATGATTTTATGTCCGATACTAGAATTAACTATGATGTTATATCCGATACTAGTGTTAACTATGATGTTATGTCTGATACTAGTGTTAACTATGATGTTATGTCTGATACTAGTGTTAACTATGATGTTATGTGCAATACTAGTGTTAATAATGATTCTAAAACTGTTTATATCGCTAACTATGATGTTATGTCTGTTTAAATTGCTATCTATGATTTTATGGATATATCTGTCGCCAGCCATGACATTATTGTTTTGTCTATTGTTGACTATGATTTTATGTCTATTTCTAATGCTAACTATGACAATATGTGTTTGTCGATTGCCGAATGTGAATGTATTTCTTTTTATATAGCTAACTTAACATTTGAAAGTGTTTAAATGCGAAAAAAAGCGCGTCTTCGCTTGACGATGAACTTCAGTTCACAGCATCGATTAGAAACCTAACCTACCGTGGAACAGGGTTCACCTGTACATTTAGTTTTACCTTCACTTTAACACTGGCTATTATTTTCCGTTATTTTGATGTCACAGTATTTGCGGTTTTCAATTGTACAGTCAATGATCAAGGTATATTTTGCACGAAAAGACGGTCCGGCTTGCTACAATCCCCAAGTAAAAATATTGTTTAAACGTGCTTGCATTTAAGCCATGCACGACCTGCAGTAGTTTGTAACCAAACGTGAGTTGAGAAGCGAGTGGAGCATGAGGACGCATCAGCATAACGAGCTACAGGACCAATAGATTGAACATGTGTAGGTAGCCGCAATATTCTTCCTTATTAACACTATATTATAAGAATATGCACCTTGAACCAGGTGAGAGACTGGGGAATACATTGAACCAGGTGAGAGTCTGGGGAACAATTTGAACCAGATGAGAGTCTGGGGAACACCTTGAACCATGTGAGAGTCTGGGGAACACCTTGAACCATGTGAGAGTCTGGGGAACACCTTGAACCATGTGAGAGTCTGGGGAACACCTTGAACTAGGTGAGAGTCTGGGGAACACCTTGAACTAGGTGAGAGTCTGGGGAACACCTTGAACTAGGTGAGAGTCTGGGGAACACCTTGAACTAGGTGAGAGTCTGGGGAACACCTTGAACTAGGTGATAGTCTGGGGAACACCTTGAACTAGGTGAGAGTCTGGGGAACACCTTGAACTAGGTGAGAGTCTGGGGAACACATTGAACTAGGTGATAGTCTGGGGAACACCTTGAACTAGGTGAGAGTCTGGGGAACACCTTGAACTAGGTGAGAGTCTGGGGAACACCTTGAACTAGGTGATAGTCTGGGGAACACCTTGAACTAGGTGAGAGTCTGGGGAACACCTTGAACTAGGTGATAGTCTGGGGAACACCTTGAACCATGTGAGAGTCTGGGGAACACCTTGAACTAGGTGAGAGTCTGGGGAACACTTTGAACCATGTGAGAGTCTGGGGAACACCTTGAACTAGGTGATAGTCTGGGGAACACCTTGAACCAGGTGAGAGTCTGGGGAACACCTTGAACCAGGTGAGAGTCTGGGGAACACCTTGAACCAGGTGAGAGTTTGGGAACAAAATACAATTACTTCTCGCGACGAACGTATGCATAATGTTGAATCATTATTCTCGTTACGCGCTGGTATTCCAAAATGTAAATGGGTACACGCCTTACTGATATGGAAGTCACTACTTCAAGAAACGGGAGAACAAAGATTAATCAGTCAACTGGAACATATTAATCAAGGCCGCAACTCATGCCCTTTTTTCGGCGTCTGGACACAGGCTGTGTCACAGCAGCTGGGCCAGCGAGGTGGTGATCGACATTGTAATCTCCATTGTGGTAAGCTTACTCATGAGTCGTGCATTGCAGTACAGCCAGAAGAACCCGGTCCACTTTCTCAAGCAGGCATCGAATTGTAAAATGAACTACTGCAACCCACTACCAAAGAAAAGTAAAAAATTAAGTCAACTCAGTACGAGTAGCTTCGGACAACAACAACAGCGGGAATGGGAAATGATAACCGCATATCTTTGAATTAGTCGACACCTAGCCGGGACCATTTTTTTTTCTTTTTGACACTTCGTCAAAGACCACAGTGGCTTCTTTTTAAGTACATTTTTTGTGTAGTTATGATATAACCAAACGAATTGGCACAAAAGCTCACGTTATGTTCAGGTGCAACATACTTACCAAGATTGACAGGCGCAACATACTGGCCAAGATGAACACGTGCAACATACTGACCAAGATGGACAGGTGCAACATACTGACCAAGATGGACAGGTGCAACATACTGACCAAGATGGACAGGTGCAACATACTGACCAAGATGGACCGGTGCAACATACTGACCAAGATGGACAGGTGCAACATACTGACTAGGATGGACATGTGCACCATACTGACCAAGATGTTCAGGTGCACCATATTGACCAAGATGAACATGTGCAACATACTGACCAAGATGGACTGGTGCAACATACTGACCAAGATAGACAGGTGCAACATACTGACCAAGATGGACTGGAGCAACATACTGACCAAGATGTTCAGGTGCACCATATTGACCAAGATGAACATGTGCAACATACTGACCAAGATGGACTGGTGCAACATACTGACCAAGATGGACTGGTGCAACATACTGACCAAGATGGACTGGTGCAACATACTGACCAAGATGGACTGGTGCAACATACTGACCAAGATGGACTGGAGCAACATACTGACCAAGATGGACTGGTGCAACATACTGACCAAGATGGACCGGTGCAACATACTGACCAAGATGGACTGGTGCAACATACTGACCAAGATGGACTGGTGCAACATACTGACCAAGATGGACTGGTGCAACATACTGACCAAGATGGACTGGAGCAACATACTGACCAAGATGGACTGGTGCAACATACTGACCAAGATGGACCGGTGCAACATACTGACCAAGATGGACTGGTGCAACATACTGACCAAGATGGACTGGTGCAACATACTGACCAAGATGGACCGGTGCAACATACTGACCAAGATGGACTGGTGCAACATACTGACCAAGATGGACTGGAGCAACATACTGACCAAGATGGACCGGTGCAACATACTGACCAAGATGGACTGGTGCAACATACTGACCAAGATGGACTGGAGCAACATACTGACCAAGATGGACCGGTGCAACATACTGACCAAGATGGACTGGTGCAACATACTGACCAAGATGGACTGGTGCAACATACTGACCAAGATGTTCAGGTGCACCATATTGACCAAGATGAACAGGTGCAACATACTGACCAAGATGGACTGGTGCAACATACTTGCTAAGATGCAAGACTCTACCTCTCGTCCATGTCATTCATTTGGAAACGAGTTGTGTTGCAATCAACAGGACCCACAAAGTGGGGATTGACATAGTCAGCACAATAGTAGTGAGCCAGCCGAGAAACCTTATATTGCACTACAACTATGAGGATCCAGGTTGACATTCTTTACTACCCCAGGGATATAACACAAATCAGTATAACCTGGTTCCAGAGTCAATTCCTCAAAAGCACACAAAAACGTGGTACCAATAAGTTATAACAAAAACAGCAGTCTCTGTTTGTGAAAGGATCATAGTTTTTTTCTTACAAAAGTTGAGCGAATATGTTATGAATGCACCTACCTGATCTTCTTAAAGCAATCCACATTGGAGATAAGCTGCAACTATCCACAGCGCTAAGTTACACTGGAAAATATATTCCTGTGTTATCACTATTTTCCTGTAAACAACACATCCTTATATAACCGAAAGAACTACGTTTGTGGTTAGAAAAGTTTCTCCAAAACAACCCATGCGGTCAGGACGAGTCTCGGTTCTATGATTTAATTATAGCTCGTAAGGATGTGTTGTACATTCAACCTTCACCACTGCCCCACAACACACAGTGCGTCATGGGTCGTTCCCTTGCCCAAACAAATTATATCCTAGCTGTGTTCGGACTGTTCGCCTACCATTGCGTTTTTCACAGAGAAATAACTACAATGGTTGTTCGAAGACAACATTAACTTAACGTGGTTGAGTGTAGCTAAACCAAACACTCGAACTCGCTACAAAAATAACAACACGTTCGTAGCTTATTAATGGCCACACACTTAGAAATGCTCGTCTGCCTCAGTTGAAACGAAAACACTCACAATCCGCCTACATTATTCTGATAGACGCGACATCTTTATCTCAAGCCCTTTTCTTGTTATCACCAGGCATTCGAGGGACTACCAACACATGATGGCTGCTGAAAACTTGGGGTAAGGAGGGGCGGTGTCTAGCGTGGGACGTGAAATCAGGACAGTTAGTTCCAGCATTTGTAGCTAAATATAGCATCAACTAAAGAGCACATCACGCACGCGCTATTTTTTCTGGAAGTGTACAGCCAGGAACACATACCGATATCGACGGTTCTCAAACAGGATTCAATGGGTTGTACTGTAGACGTACTTCGTAAGATTGTGGTTGAAAAAACGCTGACAGAAACTAAGGCTTTTCGATTCAGAGATAGAAAACTAAGATTCTTAGAAAAAGCGTAGATAGCATGATCCACATCGTGCTGTGAGGAACTACTCTGGTTTGAAACGGCTCTTAGTGTGCATTCAATTTGTTTTCATTCAAGGTCACATAGCAGACGCTGTTGTCGAGGATGAAGCACGAAATTTGAAGCTGAAGGTGCAGCACAGTGAATTGTCTGACAGCAGTCAGTGACTCATAGCTAGCTGATTTGCATTAGGGCCAGCGCACCAGAGCGGACAGCAGTCAGTGACTCATAGCTAGCTGATTTGCATCAGGGCCAGCGAACCAGAGTGGACAGCAGTCAGTGACTCATAGGCCACTGGTTTCATCAGGGTCAGCGAACCAGAGCTGACAGCAGTCATTGACTCATAGCCCACTGGTTTCATCGGTGTTAGCGAACCAGAGCTGACAGCAGTCAGTGACTCATAGCCCACTGGTTTCATCAGTGTCAGCGAACCAGATCTGGCCAAGACCCTATTCTGCCTCCAAGTGTCGGCCTCAGATACAGACTGCACTATTGTAGTATGGTTAAGACAATAGGGATCGCAGTGAACAGGCAACCTTGGCACTTAAAAATCCCAGCTGACATCATGTCCGGTCGACAAGCGCATATAGCACAGGCGTCTTTGGAAACTACGACATAACGTCACACACATATAACGTTAGCAACCAATTTACAACTGGATCAACTAGATCTTGTGGATAACAGCATATAACCTGGTATCTTTTCGTGAGAAGCGAGCGTTATATCCATCGCTCAGTGGAAAGGGGGGGGGGGGGGGGGGGGGAGGGGTGTGTTCTTTACCGGGGATGAGGAAAAATGTTAAAGCTGATTAAAGTTGATTAAATTTTGTAATGGGTATGGTCAGATACCGCACCGAGCCGAGAACACAAACAAAACCTACGTTACGACCAAAAGGCATTCATCGGGAACAACAAATAACAACAATGCTGAACTAGCAAATCAACATATACGGAAAAAATGGTCTACTTCTCTTAGTGTCTGTCATCTCGACTGTAAATTAAGGGCATCGGTCAAATAAGGTGACCAGGAGAGCGTATGAAGTGAGGGGGGATGGGCCGGATAAGCCAATGGTGGCCAAATATAGAATAGTGATAAAAGTGGGGGAATAAAAAGAAAGTGATATAAGCCCAGGGGAGAGGGGATTGATAGAAGAAGGGAGGGGGCAAAGGAAGGCAAAAAGATGGGGGCCAGTATGAGATTTTAAGAAAATGTATGAAAGATATTTATGCCATGTGGTTGGAGGCAACCCATGCTGGAGCTACGTCTGTTCCTAAGGGCGAATCGTCAGAATAGCAAGAAACAGCCCCGGTGCTCAGGACCAATGAAGTGGCTGGCAAATGGGGAACCAGTGCCGTTGTGGATATCATTGGGGTGTTGGCGGAAACGCTCACGCAGTTCCATACCAGTTTCCGCAATGTATGTCATACCACACTGGTGGCAGAGGATAGAATAGATGACGTTACGAGAATTGCATGTGAATCTTTCTTTGATGAAGAATTCTGCTTTAGGAAAGGTGATGGAGCGAGAAATGATGACATGAGGGCAGGTAACACAGCCACGTACATCTTTGCACGGCCTGGTGCCTGGGAGGCTATGAGGGCTGGTGTGTAGGCGACTACTGACCAGCAAGTCCCTCGGGTTCTTGTCCCGTTTGAAGGCGACAGGGGGAGGATCGGGGAAAAACTCTACGAGTGACAAGATTAGAGTAAAGAATAGAGAGATGGCGGAATAAAATATCCCGGACAGAGGCACAGTGAGGGTGATAAGTAAGAACAAGTTTCACACGGTCAGATGGAGGGCGGTGAGTGGGAGTGAGGGCGTCGTGACGGGAGATAGGGAGAACCCACTGGAGGGCGGAGGAGAGAGAGGCATCAGGGTAGAGTCGCTCGCGGAAGAAGTCCCGCATCTCGTGGGCCCTGAGAAGGAAGTCGCCCTCATCCTGACAGAGGCAGAGGAGTTGGGAGAAAGGAAGCTAATCGCGGCAGGATTAAGGATGGGAGGAAGTGCAGAGGAGATAGTTGTGTGCGTCAGTTAGTTTGTAGTAGACAGTGGTGGAGAGGCTGGGGGCAGATAGAGACAGTGATGTCACGAAAGTGGACAGACGTGAGGGAGATATCAGACATGAACTTGATAGAGGGATGGAAGTCATTGACAAAGTCGGTAAAGTTTAGGAGATCCTTCTCAGACATGTCGGTAATACCAATCCACCGTCGATGTATCGATAAAACATCAAATGAAAAGGGCACTGGTATTGAAGATAGATCAAGTATTCAAGGTGACCCATGAAAAGACAAGCGTAGCTGGGGCCCATTCTGGTGCCCATAATTACTCCGCTGATCTGGTCAAAGAACTGGCCATTGAACTCAAAGGTATTGAGAGTAAGGACGAGTTCGGCCAGACGGATGATAGTGGATGTAGAGATAGATGGGTAATCCTCTTGTCAAGGAAGAAACGATGGGCCAATAAGCCATCAGATTGGAGAAAAGAGGTGTAAAGCGAACATACATCAAGTAGGAAGAGACGATAGATGCGGTCGAGGGAGAAGATAATAGTAGATAAAGTGGTTAAGGTGTGATTGGTATCCTTGAGAAATGTGGGAAGATTCTCAGCCATAGGCTGGAAGATACTTTCCAGGAAGTCAGATACCAGTTCGGTGGAACAGAAACAAGCGGAGACAATAGGTGACCGGGGTTGTCGCAGGACAGGAACAAGCGGAGACAATAGGGCGACCGGGGTTGTCGTAGGACAGGAACAAGCGGAGACAATAGGGCGACCGGGGTTGTCGTAGGACAGGAACAAGCGGAGACAATAGGGCGACCGGGGTTGTCGTAGGACAGGAACAAGCGGAGACAATAGGGCGACCGGGGTTGTTGTAGGACAGGAACAAGCGGAGACAATAGGGCGACTGGGTTTGTCGTAGGACAGGAACAAGCGGAGACAATAGGGCGACCGGGGTTGTCGTAGGACAGGAACAAGCGGAGACAATAGGGCGACCGGGGTTGTCGTAGGACAGGAACAAGCGGAGACAATATGGCGACCGGGGTTGTCGTAGGACAGGAACAAGCTGAGACAATATGGCGACCGGGGTTGTCGTAGGACAGGAACAAGCTGAGACAATATGGCGACCGGGGTTGTCGTAGGACAGGAACAAGCGGAGACAATAGGGCGACCGGGGCTGTCGTAGGACAGGAACAAGCGGAGACAATAGGGCGACCGGGGTTGTCGTAGGACAGGAACAAGCGAAGACAATAGGGCGACCGGGGTTGTCGTAGGACAGGAACAAGCGGAGACAATAGGGCGACCGGGGTTGTTGGGTTTGTAAATCTTGGGCAGCATGTAGAATGAAGGCTTACCACGACAACTGTGAAAGGTTCGGAGGTTTGTAGCGCTCTGAGGGAGGAGATGACGTCGGAGGTTCGTAGCGCTCTGAGGGAGGAGATGACGTCGGAGGTTCGTAGCGCTCTGAGGGAGGAGATGACGTCGGAGGTTCGTAGCGTTCTTACGGAGGAGATGACGTCGGAGGTTCGTAGCGCTCTGAGGGAGGAGATGACGTCGGAGGTTTGTAGCGTTCTTAGGGAGGAGATGACGTCGGAGGTTTGTAGCGCTCTGAGGGAGGAGATGACGTCGGAGGTTCGTAGCGCTCTGAGGGAGGAGATGACGTCGGAGGTTCGTAGCGCTCTGAGGGAGGAGATGGCGTCGGAGGTTCGTAGCGCTCTGAGGGAGGAGATGACGTCGGAGGTTCGTAGCGTTCTTAGGGAGGAGATGACGTCGGAGGTTCGTAGCGTTCTGAGGGAGGAGATGACGTTTCGTCATATCAAGGATGGTGGTAGAGACCTCCTTGTTGAAGCGGACAGTTGCATCATCGGCGAGCGGTTTATAGAAAGAAGGATCAGATAGCTGAAGACTGTCCTCCTGAACATATAAATCCTTGCGCCAAACCACCACTTCTCCCCCTTTTCAGCAGGTTTAATCACCAGATCCCAACGCCGACTGAAGCAAGCCAGAGCCCGAGCCTCGAGATGAGAAATGTTCGACTATCGCAGGCGCCGATGAAAGAGGGCCTTGATATTGTGAAGAGTAGTTTTAATATAGAGTTCTAAGGCAAGGGATCGGCCAGGACGAGCGGTTCAGTCAGATTTACGATGGGAATAACTGGAGAAAGAGTTATCGGGGTCAGGAAAAGAGCAGAAGTTGGGATTGGTGTGGTACCATTGTTGAATGTGTAGGCGGCGATGATAGGAATGCACGTCCTTGAGAACTGAGTACTGGTCAATGGAGGGCTGGAGAGGGACAAAGTTAAGGCCTTAGCTAAGAACTGATATTTCACTCTTAGTCAGAGGATACAATGCCATACTACAGCAATTAGAGAGCTGGGCTGAGAACACAGGCCTACTACTCTTACATGACCCAAAACTACCAGCCTCTTTTCACAGTGGCAGATGGAAAAGGGGATATAATCCTGACAATATTCTTGTCAGTTCTCAAATATTTAATCATGTGACAAAAGACATGGGAGAACCTATTCCAAGAATGCAACATAGACCCATTATATGTAGTTTTAAAGCAATGATCGAACCCGAGAACGTAGTCTTCAAAAGACGGTTTAATTTCAAACGCGCCAACTGGGTCTCATTTGCATGTGACCTAGACACAGAGGTGGCCAAGTTAGAACCTAAGCCTGCAAACTATGATGCTTTTATAGAATTAACCAAATCAATCTCCAGAAGACATATCCCACGAGGATGCCGATCACAGTACATACCTGGATTAAACTATGGATCAAAGGCACTGTACGAGCAATATAAACTGCTGTTCGAAACAGACCCTTTCGGCGAGGAAACCATCCAGGCTGGAGAAGATCTCCTTCGTGCCATCTCAGAATTCAAAACGCAAAAGTGGCGTAGCCTGGTGGAAGACTTGGACATGAAGTAAAACAGCAGACGAGCATGGAAGCTCGTTAAGAACCTAAGCAATGACCCAACATGTGCTCCCCCTGGGATAACGCAAGTTACTCCTAACCAAGTGGCCCACCAATTACTGATGAATGGCAAAACCAACTATAAAACGGGACAAACAAGGACCCAACTGGGCGCATCTTTCACAATTGAAGAATTAAGTCCAGCAATAAAGCAAACAAAATCCAATAAAGCAGCCGGCCCCAACGACTTGAGAACAGAGCAAATAAAACAGTTTTGACCAATAACAATCAATTGGCTACCAAATCTCATGAACATTTGTGTGGAATCCTTGAATATTCCCAAAATCTGGAGGAAAGCACACGTTGTTGCCCTGTTAAGGCCTGGGAAAACTCCAACACACCCAAAGAATTTTCGACCAGTGTCGCTCTTATGCCACCTGTACAAGGTATTTGAAAGGATGATCCTGAACCGCTTCTCTCCCTGGATAGACTCGAGACTGATCAAGGAACAAGCTGGATTCAGACCTAGGAGATCTTGCAGTAGTCAAATCCTCAATTTGACACAACTAATTGAGGATGGTTTCGAGCGCAACCAGGTGACTGGAGTGGCATATATAGACCTCAGCGCTGCCTACGAAACAGTAAATCATCGTAGGTTGCAGGCAAAGGTATACAACATGACGAAAGACTGGCGTCTGTCTAACATAATCAAATGCTTACTTCAAAATAGGCGATTCTATATAACCTTGGGGAATAAAGAGAGCAGATGGCGAAATCAAACCAACGGCCTGGCTCAAGGAAATTTTCTTGCTCCCATGCTGTACAACATCTATACCCATGACCAACCTATGGATACAGACACAAGGAAATTTTTATACGCCGATGACACAGCAGTCACTGCTCAGGCTAATGGCTTAGAGGAGGTAGAAGGTAAACTAACACGCTCTCTGAATGACCTCGCAGACTATTATCGGGAAAACCACCTAAAACCCAACCCTAGCAAAACTCAGGTATGCGCTTATCATCTCAAGAACAGAGAGGCAAACAGAGAACTGCGGATCAGATGGCAAGGACAGGATCTATAACACTGTCCGGCTCCCAAATACCTGGGTGTAAAGTTGGATCGCACATTATCCTATATGAAACACTGTCAGGAAACAAAGCGTAAGGTACATGCGAGAAACAACATTATCCGAAAATTGACTGGCACAACATGGGGTGTTCAGCCAACAGTCTTACGCAAATCAGCGATTGCCCTGTGCCTTTCCGCAGCGGAATATGCAGCCCCAGTCTGGAAAAACTCCGCCTATGCAAAACAAGTTGATACAGCAGTGAACGAGATGGACAGGATAGTGTCGGGGTGCCTTAAACCCACCCCCACAAACAAAATATATCCCTTAATTGGCATTGCACCACCTGATATAAGAAGAGGTGTAGCTGCGGAAATCGAACGAGGGAAACAGGAAAACGACCCTAGACACCCGATGTTTGGCCATCAGGAACAAGCCACAAGACTTAAATCAAGACACAGTTTCTTAAAATCGACAGAGACCATCCAGACAAGCCAGGAAGGTCAACGTATCTAGAGGTGGCGCGAAACAGTGCAGGATCCATGGATAGAGCTCAAGGAAGAGGCTGCGCCTGGACACCACCTGCCCTACGCTGTGTGGAAGGCAATGGACAGACTTCGAACTAGTGTCTCAAGATGCAGATCGAACTTGCAGAAATGGGGATACTCAGATGTCGACACATGTGAATGCGGCGCAGTTCAGGACCAAGATCATCTGATGACCTGCCCCAACCTCCCTGAAACCTGTGACATGAACGACATGATGGAGGCGAACGACAAGGCAGTTCAAGTTGCTGAATACTGGACGGACGCTGTGTGACATAGTGTTTGGACACGGGAAGTAAGTAAGTAAGCTGAGTATCACAAACGTTATGGGGTGCAGAGAGACTGATGCGTCGAGATTGTAGTGCAGCTGCAAGTTTAAACAGAAGATCAGTGATACTTTTTTGGAGGCGTTGATGATGTCGTTTAACCAATTATTCTTTGCTGCATCGGGAGAAGTCAGTTCATGGCTTCACGGTTAGAGCGGAGGTCAATGCCGTTATTGGGTGATCGGTCAGTTCGTGGCTTCACGGTTAGAGCGGAGGTCAATGCCGTTATTGGGTGATCGGTCAGTTCATGGCTTCACGGTTAGAGCGGAGGTCAATGCCGTTATTGGGTGATCGGTCAGTTCGTATCTTCACGGTTAGACCGGAGGTCAATGCCGTTATTGGGTGATCGGTCAGTTCGTGGCTTCACGGTTAGAGCGGAGGTCAATGCTGTTATTGGGTGATCGGTCAGTTCGTGGCTTCTCTATTAGAGCGGAGGTCAATTCTGTTATTGGGTGATCAGTCAGTTCGGGGCTTCAAGGTTAGAGCAGAGGTCAATGCCGTGACAGAACGAACAGGGGCATGTAAGCCAGCAATATCATCCAATGGAGATGGAGGAAGTGACTTCCGCTCTGTTGTAGTTGTACTGAGACCTCAGTTATTCTGCCTGGCTACCGTGTGAATAGACCACAAACTCTCAGCGACTGGTGCAGCGAATTTATTGCTTTTGTGGACAGGAAGGCAATGAAAGATTTAATATGTTGGCTTCAATGGCGCCCATTGTTCGGGGGGGGGGGGGGAGAGTGAGTTTTACATTTGCATACAGTGCAGTCTTTTCAGTCCGTCCTTGGTGGCCTCTTGCCTGACGTCACTGCATTTGTGGGATCACAGATTGTTTAAGTTTTACATTAGATACGGCTAGGGCATGGAGGAGAGCTTGAGTGAACGGGGCAGGAGTAGACAACTAGCAGGCTGCAGGAACCACTATTATTCACAGCTTCACCCCTTGCTGTGACAGATTGTGCACCTTTAGTTAGCAATGATGTAGATTCTGAGAAAACGTAACAACAATAATTTAAGCAATAATATAACAGTAATATAAGAATATCATTAAACTAATATAATAATAGTATATTAATATCATTACAATAATATAACAATAATGTAACAAAAGCATAACAATTGCATAATATAATGTAGCAACAACATAACGTGCAAATAACAACATTATCGTACAATAATACAATAACATAATAATAATAAAGCAATTGCGTATCAGTAATATTGCAATAACTTAAAAATAATGTTACAAAAATGTGACAATAATTTAACAATAACACTGCAATTCCGTTTGACTTATAACAGTATATAACAATATCATGATACCTACATAACACTAATTAACAATGATATAACAGCACTCTAACAATAACAAAGCAATTGAATAAATACAACAAAACCACATAATAACATAACAACAACATCACAATACCATAACAATAACATAACACTAACAGCACTTGCATAGACAGTCAAAACATGAAAACAACATGACAATAATAGTGACAGAACAACAAATTTTATCACTAACATAGCAATAATGTATAAATATCATAAAAATATCATAATATTTATATAAAAATACCGTAGCAATAGCATGCCAATCACATACCAATAACATAACAATAATAATGGCAACAGCAATAGCAATAATATAACAATAATATATCAATAATAAAGAATAACATAACAAAAACATAGCAATGGCAAAAGGAATACCAGCAACAGTAACAATGGCAATAGCAATACGAATAACAATAATATAATAATAACATAACAATATTATAATAATAACCAAATAATTACATAGAATAACAAAACAATAACATACTAACGTAACAATACCATAGTAGTTAGTCATCATTGGCTATTTTTGTTGAAACGAAAGTAATTGTCCTTTTAGCACAAAGCCTAGGCAGAAATATAGAGACCATGTGTTGCCCTTGCAATACGGTCCCTCTCTCAGTCTGCCATATTTGCTCCAAGGAAAAGGTGATACCAATACATTTGGAACAAGGCAAGCTGCAGAAGCTGCCGGATCAGCAGAGTAATGCTCTATCTGTTCGCCTGTCGAGGCTTCACTCCTTGACCAGCCACCAACCAAGGCTAAGGGCCTGGTCTGCTCTGCCACAACACTCAGCTGAGGTTGCCTTTCCTTTTATTCGCTCGCTCTAGGATAAGGCATTGCATCCTCTTGCGTGTGCTCCTTCGAACATCGTTGGTTGTCGGGTTTAGTAAACACTGACCAACTTTCAGAGTTATCAGAAAACAGGTTG
The DNA here is from genome assembly GCA_036924085.1 of Ariolimax columbianus. Classification (NCBI taxonomy): domain Eukaryota; kingdom Metazoa; phylum Mollusca; class Gastropoda; order Stylommatophora; family Arionidae; genus Ariolimax; species Ariolimax columbianus. The sequence continues at coordinate 18,179,671 of JAVGWX010000014.1, read as the reverse complement.
CGCAGTCAGATCTGCCACAATCGGATAAGATACGCGAGTATCTTATCTGCAAGGCTTTAGATGGTTTGAAATCAGAGTTTTACTTCTCCTAGAAGAGCTGCCTTCTTATGCTGTTCAGCCCCATCTGCGAGAAACCATAGTAATACTGTAATAATAAGACAACAATAATATAGCATATCAGAGTATCTGAGAAGGAAAGAGCGTACAACTGTAATATTGCAGGTGCGCAAAAAAATGCGACTAAAGAGGATTGTGCATGGGCCTAGCAACCTCATTTGGTGAAGGTAATTGCTGTTGAAACCGTTGCTAGTACACACAGGAATATACATCGTTTTAGGATACAGGCTTGCTGTAAGTGGCCATAGGCAGTTGTGGACATTGATAGAAAATACAGACGATGAAGTGGCGACGCGCACTTACTAGCAACCTCATCATGTTACACAATTTGTTACGTGAACCACAACTCAAGAGAGCACTTCTAGCTTGAATTCATGCTTTCCGCAAGGCAGCAGCTACATTACTTTCTGTGCTCTGCATGGAACAGAAAAGGAAAGGAAAAATAGCGACACTGTCTGCCAATGTAATGTCTATTTAACTATCGGCATTACACGTATACCAAACAACAGACAAGAGACCAACGCATTTGGTTATTTGGACTTTAACATGTCTTCTTCTTCTTCTTCGCTTTCGCCATCGTTCGTCCCCAAAATACGAAAAACACGTTTGTTATGTGGTATGTGTGGTAGTTTACAGCGAGACAGTAATATCTATCCATTTCGGTCCTTCAAATTCAGTTTCAGCACGGCACATTTTTGGACCAGGTTCGCCATTTAAACTTCTTCCGGGTTTGACTCTTAGTTCCCTAAGCAGATTCTTATCAGCCAAAACACAACTACAAGGAAAACGATCATTCTAACAGACTTCAGAAGCATACTCTAAGCAATCTCAAACCACAACCATTCTAACAGACTTCAGGAGCATACTCCAAGCAATCTCAAACCACAATCATTCTAACAGACTACAGGACCATACTCCAAGCAAACTCAAACCACAACCAGTCTAATAGACTTCAGGAGCATACTCCAAGCAATCTCAAACCACAATCATTCTAACAGACTTCAGGAGCATACTCCAAGCAATCTCAAACCACAATCATTCTAACAGACTTCAGGAGCATACTCCAAGCAATCTCAAACCACAATCATTCTAACAGACTTCAGGAGCATACTCCAAGCAATCTCAAACCACAATCATTCTAACAGACTTCAGGAGCATACTCCAAGCAATCTCAAACCACAATCATTCTAACAGACTTCAGGAGCATACTCCAAGCAATCTCAAACCACAATCATTCTAACAGACTTCAGTAGCATACTCCAAGCAATCTCAAACCACAATCATTCTAACAGACTTCAGGAGCATACTCCAAGCAATCTCAAACCACAATCATTCTAACAGACTTCAGGAGCATACTCCAAGCAATCTCAAACCACAATCATTCTAACAGACTTCAGGAGCATACTCCAAGCAATCTCAAACCACAATCATTCTAACAGACTTCAGGAGCATACTCCAAGCAATCTCAAACCACAATCATTCTAACAGACTTCAGGAGCATACTCCAAGCAATCTCAAACCACAATCATTCTAACAGACTTCAGGAGCATACTCCAAGCAATCTCAAACCACAATCATTCTAACAGACTTCAGGAGCATACTCCAAGCAATCTCAAACCACAATCATTCTAACAGACTTCAGGAGCATACTCCAAGCAATCTCAAACCACAATCATTCTAACAGACTTCAGGAGCATACTCCAAGCAATCTCAAACCACAAATAAAATCGAAAAACCACAATCTAAAAAAAATATTACATCGGGTTGATGTCCTCAAAAACAAATGTAGTCCTAGAGTGGATTTCCGTCCCCTGTGGGACCATTGGAAACGAGAAGGCAGAAAAGCTAGCAAAGGTAGGAAGTTGCGACACATAGACTCGCCATCTACAGAGGTATTAAAAAGCAAAGACACTCGTCAAACGTTACATGAAGATGGAAGGTAGAGATAAGCACAACATTTACAAACCAGAAAAGGCCAGAATAGACAAACTTGGTAAAGATGGGCAGACAAAAATCTACAGATTCGGGACGGGACAGTGCAGATTCAAGACCCACCTACACAAAATGGGTTTTAAAGACACCGCCACATGCGATTGTGTAGCACCCAAGCACACATCAGAACATTTCCTGCAGGACTGGACTGCACCACTTCATGCAGACCAAAGAGAAGCAGTCTAACCCGGGCAAGTCACCATGCTCGAAAAACTGTAGGGGACTGCACAGTCGCATTCGTGAACCTCACAGGGCTAGAAAGCACCAGCAGTTGATCAAAGAAGAAGAAATAGAAGAAGACGAAGAAGAAGAAGAAGAAGAAGAAGAAGAAGAAGAAGAAGAAGAAGAAGAAGAAGAAGAAGAAGAAGATCCCTTTTCTCTCTCAGGCATGGTGTCCTTAGCTTGTTTTCAGGGCCACACCTTGGAAACGTTATGAGTTGATGAACAGCTCTGATTCGCCAACTCTGACGCAAACAATAAGTGATGAGTCGCTAGAGGCTGTTGGCTCGCCCGCTGTCTTCTGCGAAGTCCAGGTCCTTTTGATGTTTAAAAAAAGGTCTTCTGGATTCCATTTCTATCATAAGCTGTAGTTTATTTTGATAATCCAATCAACAACTCTTATAAACAGGGACAGAAAAGGCGTATACAATTACTTTTCTGTGTTTCCCTTTCCGGTCCCGTGAACAAAGAACAGTAGTTGGTGAAAACAAAGAATATGATGAAGAAGTAGTTGGTGAAAACAAACGAAGGATATGATGAATAAGTAGTTGGTGAAAACAAACGAAGGATATGATGAATAAGTAGTTGGTGAAAACAAACGAAGGATATGATGAATAAGTAGTTGGTGAAAACAAACGAAGGGTATGATGAAGAAGTAGTTTGTGAAAACAAAGAAGAAAATTATGAATAGGTAGTTGGTGAAAACAAAGAAGGATATGATGAATCTAGTACAGAGGTGGGTGTCGGACTTGACGTGGATGGGGTTTGAAGACAGTCTAATGCGGCCACCACCGGCTACGATATTTAGAGTGACAGTGACTCGTGGATGGTCAACCAATGACGGTTTAGATGGGTGTATCTCAAAATTTGAGTGTTGGTTAAACCAGACTAACAACTGAAGACCATTGGAAAGTCATGTTGTTGCTTGAGACTATTAAATACTCTGCTAGGAAAAATTAGGAGACAGTCTGGCTAGGAGACTGGCTAGGAGACAGATTGGTTAGGAGACTGGCTAGGAGACAGCCTATCTAGGAGATAGACTGGCTAGGATACTGACTAGGAGACAGACTGGCTAGGAGACAGCCTGGCTAGGAGACTGGCTAGGAGACTAGCTAGGAGACAGACTGGCTAGGAGACAGACTGGCTAGAAAACTGGCTAGGAGATAGCCTGCCTAGGAGACTGGCTAGGAGACAGACTGGCTAGAAGACGCTAGGAGACAGACTGGCTAGAAGACTGGCTAGGAGACTGGCTAGGAGACAGCCTGGCTAGGAGACTGGCTAGGAGACAGCCTGACTAGGGGACTGGCTAGGAGACAGACTTGCTAGGGGACAGCCTGGCTAGGAGACTGGCTAGGAGACAGCCTGGCTAGGAGTCTGGCTAGGAGACTGGCTAGGAGACTGGCTAGGAGACAGCCTGGCTAGAAGACTGGCTAGGGGACAGCCTGGCTAGGAGACTGGCTAGGAGACAGCCTGGCTATGAGTCTGGCTAGGAGTCTGGCTAGGAGACTGGCTAGGAGACAGACTGGCTAGGAGACTGGCTAGGAGAGACTGGCTATGAGACAGACTGGCTAGGAGACACTGGCTAGGAGACACTGGCTAGGAGACAGACTGGCTAGGAGACTGACTAGGAGACTAGCAGTACGGCTGAGAGTGAGTGAGTTGCAGGGTGAAATTCCCTTCATACACCTCGAGTTTTGGCCAGTCGCGCTGAAAAGGTGCTAATGTTGGACATCCTGTGAACAGTAGGAGATCTGAATGTGTGTTATAAGTGAAGGACACCTTGTGGAAGATGCATGTTCTGAATGATTCCAGAAGTGTACCGATCGCCTAAGGACAAGATCTGAATGTGTGTTGTATGTGCAGAATGCTTTTTGAACGATGTGTATTCTGATTATGTGAGAGCGTACAGATTCGATTGAATACGGGAAGTGATCTGAGTATTTGTGAATGCACAGATCGCCTGAATACTTGAAAATGGAAGACAAAATGGAAGAAGAAGCAGAGGATGAAGAATATTATATAGTAAAGAAATTGATGATGATGCACTTGATGAAAACGTTGGTGAAATAAACATTCACCAAGTTATGGTAGATAAATTTAGGGTTGATTAGGAAGCAGCTGGCCAAGGAAGGGCTGAGCTACTCACCCCGGTGGGGGGGGGCGGGGGGGGGGGGCAACTCTTCCCCTTCACTCTCTCCTCTTACCTCACTCTGTTTCATTTGACTCTGTTCTACAGTCACACTCTTGCACAACTTTCACACGCCCTCTCATGGTGAGGCCCTTCCATTGCACTTTGGTTGGGTTAGCTTCTGAGGGCGCATAAACCTAGCATAGGTACATACAGACGCACACATGCATCCAAGCACTGGTTTATGCGTCCTGATATCGCAAAATGGACTAAGGTCTGGGGTGGAAAATGGCGCGCCTCCGCCAGTAGAAATGAGGCAAACATTTAAGCAACAACAACAACAAGCAGCTGGCCAAGAAGTAGATGATAAAAATGCAGGTAGCAAAAACGAAGAAGATGTAGAAGAAAATCACGCTATTGATAAGGGAAAAGCAATTCGTGTAGAAAGAGTTGATATAGTAGATAGTGATGTAGTACAGCTCGATGTATTGACGGTTGATGTAGTAGAGGTTGATGTAGTAGAGGTTGATGTAGTAGAGGTTGATGTACTGGAGGTTGATGTAGTAGAGGTTGATGTAGTACAGGTTGATGTAGTAGAGTTTGATGTAGTAGAAGTTGATATAGTAGAGGTTGATGTAGTACAGGTTGATGTAGTAGAGGTTGATGTAGTAGAGGTTGATGTAGTACAGGTTGATGTAGTAGAGTTTGATGTAGTAGAGTTTGATGCAGTACAGGTTGATGTATTAGAGGTTGATGTAGTAGAGGTTGATGTAGTACATGTTAATGTAGTAGAGTTTGATGTAGTACAGGTTGATGTAGTAGAGGTTGATGTAGTAGAGGTTGATGTAATAGAGGTGTTTTTTTTTTTTTTTGCGTTCGCCTTATTTATCTATTCCCCAAGGCGTGTGTGCGTTACACTGTGGTTTTTATTTTGCGCTACACGTAATAGAGGTTGATGTAGTAGAGTTTGATGTAGTAGAGTTTGATGTATTACAGGTTGATGTAGTAGAATGTGATGTATTACAGGTTGAGACAGTAGAGGTTGGTGTAGTAGAGGTTGATGTAGTAGAGTTTGATGTAGTACAGGTTGACGTGGTAGAGTTTGATGTAGTAGAGGTTGATGTAGTAGAGTTTGATGTATTAGAGGTTGATGTAGTAGAGGTTGATGTAGTAGAGGTTGATGTAGTAGAGGTTGATGTAGTAGAGTTTGATGTATTACAGGTTGATGTAGTAGAATGTGATGTATTACAGGTTGAGACAGTAGAGGTTGGTGTAGTAGAGGTTGATGTAGTAGAGTTTGATGTAGTACAGGTTGATGTAGTAGAGTTTGATGTATTAGAGGTTGATGTAGTAGAGTTTGATGTATTAGAGGTTGATGTAGTAGAGGTTGATGTAGTAGAAGTTGATGTAGTAGAGGTTGATGTAGTACAGGTTGATGTAGTAGAGGTTGATGTAGTAGATGTTGATGTAGTAGAATGTGATGTATTACAGGTTGAGACACTAGAGGTTGGTGTAGCACAGGTTTATGTAGTACAGTTTGAGGTAGTAGAGTTTTATGTAGTTGATGGTGATATAGTAAAACTGGATACAGTTTAAAATTCGAAAGTAGAAATTGATGTAGTAGATGTTGATGTAGTACAGGTTGATGTAGTAGACGTTGATGTAGTACAAGTTAATGTAGTAGACGTTGATGTAGTAAAACTGGATACAGTTTATAATTCTAAAGTAGAAGTTGATGTAGTAGATGTTGATTAAGTGACAGTAGATGGAGTTAAAGTTTATTGGTACAATTTAGCGCACAAAATGTGATGTATTGCATGTTGATGTAGCAGATGATGATAAAGTAGAAGTGGATTTAGTAGAAGTGGATTTAGTAGAAGTGGAAATATTAGAGACTGATGTAGTAGAAGGGGCTTCAGTAAAAGCTAATGTAGTATATGTTGATATAGTAAAAGTGTATATAGTAGATGTTGAAGACGTCGAAATTTGTATAGTATAAACTATTGTAGTTGAAATTCATGTAGAAGTTATTTTAGTAGAATTTGATGTAGTGGAAGCAAATGTATTACAAATTGATAATGTGAAAAAACATTTCCACTAACAAATGACATCATGTGATGTATGGTTTATTATTTCCCAACAAAAATTCCACTCTATCCCGTATATATGAGTAAACATGAAGCCAAACATATTATATTCAATCAAACACCTGTGCACCTAATATCAAGTGTCTACTATTTATAGCACTCGTTTAGCGTCTTGAACATCGGCTATTGTTTGTGTAACGAGTTATACATATCGTGTTGTGGTAAATGAGATTGTCCATACGCGGACTAATATTTGATAAAAGTTAAACAGTTTTGTTTTTTTTAATGACTAGATCAGGTGTGTATTCTGTAAATCTCACGAGCCCCATTGTGTATTTTGGAGAATCCTGGAGGTAGGATTACAAAAAGTTGAAACACATACAAACTCGTATTGTTTTGATTAGCATAGATTTATATACTTCATCGACAAAATATTTCTTTGAAACTTGTGTTTTTTTTTTTTAAACGGGTTCCGTTTCTGTTTCTAAGAATCGACGTCACTGGACTCCGGGCATACCTATAGGTGCTCAGTCTCTCTCATTAAATGGCGTAAGGTATGGCTGCTGTTGGTCCCTGTAGATCGCTAGTTGTATGCTGTCCTGCGCCGTCCTCCCATGCACCATACTCCGCTCGAACCTCGTTTAATGTCGAAACTTTGCAGTCTGTGGATTGCTGCTTCATCCAAGGCGGTGTCCTCGTATAGCAGGCGGTCATTGACTGATTTAAAAATGTCACTTCTATCCATCACTAATATCCGCATCATGGGAGCTGGTGAAGTCATGATGTCAGCTTTTTCATTGCCCTGAACCCCAGCGCGAGCAGGACAGTAGATCCATGTTAACACCAGAAGGTTTGAGGCCTCAACAGCTGCTATCCACTCGTACCTAAGCCATCCCTTCTGTAGTTTCTCAAGTACGGCTTGCGCGTCTGTCACGATGACTGTTATTGCTATAGAAGTCTCAGATATCCATTTCAATTATGAGGTCACTGTTTCCGTCTCCATTCACATACTGGAGGTTGTTGACATGTATGCCCTACTGCGCTCAGCAACGACCTGTCCTCTAACTCTAGCCGAGAAACCCCAGCCTGAGGTCCCACTGCGCAGCTCTGATCCGTCGGTGTATATGACAGCATCACTCTCCTGCGTTTTCTCAGTTACCAGCTGATTTACGTAGTGCTCTACTCTCCCGTTGCTCCGTTCTCTGCATTCCTTGGCAAAGGTTATGATGACTCTCTGGTACTCTTTCATTCTGTCACTTGTGTAGACCCATTCTTCCCTCTTGGCTATCGTCTCAGGTGGGGTGACGTGTTCGATTGTTGTCTCTGTCTATGCCACCCATGATATCCCATTCTTGATTCTTGATCCCTTGATGTATGAAATCCTACTGTACAGAAGGTGCCGCGTGTCTGTGGGGACACGCATAAAGGCTTTGACTTGTGCCGGTTTTTGTATGGATGTCGCCGATACGAATGCCAACATGTACCGCATCAATATGATCGGGGTATCTCTAGTGCAACCCAGAACCAGTCGCATACCTTCATTCTGGATGCGTTCCAACCTTTCACACTGTGTTCTTGATAGTGTGAGGATGCCTAGTCCGTAATCGATGACAGACAACACGACCTGACGAAATAGGATGAACAGGAGGCGTTGTTCAAAGTTGACAGCAGCAATGGTCTTGAGTTCTCCTAACCCTCTTTTACATCTTTGTACGATATGGTGAACATGGCAATTATAGAAGAGACTGCGATTCAAATGTCACTCCGAGGTATTTCAACCTGTCACACCTGTCAGTGGTGCAGCCATAAAAAGTGATGCCCGGAAGTTCAGCTTTTGCTATAGAATTATTCAAAGAGCACCACATCATGCAGGCCTTGTTCGGATTGATCTTGGAGCTTGAGTCGCTGCACCACCGTGAGATTGCTTGCAAGGTTTCCTGAATGTCTTTGATCAACTCTTGCCTGTCAGAGCCAGTCCTGTACGTTAGGATGTCATCGGCAAATGTCAACGTTAGTCCTGTTCCTGTGGGTTGAATATTGCCCACTTTAACTGTGTAAATGTTGAACAGCACCGATGAGAGCGGAGACCCTTGAGGCAGTCTAGGACATATCTTCGCCTCGGTTCTGATGTCCACGATCCCACGCGTAGCGCAACTGCTATATCCATCAGCTGATATCCAACAAATCAACCACGGGTTTAAACCACACTGCTTCTGACATGTAATTAAAGTCCCAAAATCTACACGGTTGTATGCGTCTTCCAGGCCAAGTGCCACCACGACTGTTTCTTGCTTTGGCTGAAAACCCTCAAACACAACATACACGAAAATTCCAGCGTTACCCCAGGTCTCCTTCGCTGTTCTATAGCTGCACTATGTATTGGGTAGAATCTGCTCCGGTTCAAGGTAGGCCATTATTTTCCTGGCCACTATCTTCTCGAGCAATTTTCCATTTACATTCTGTATGGCAATTATTCGATACCTGCTGAGAAGCGTCACTGAATATAAGTGCCAGGTCGAAAACCTCGCCCGAATCTCCTAGTCGAGATGCTATTCTAGTTGGACGTCCATCATCCACGACAGTAAGGTTTGTGTGGACTAATGTCTTGCTAAAAGCAACCCCTTGCCTATTTTCGGAGACGTTTCCCCACTCTTTTGATCTAGCATTAAAGTCACCTTCAGTGAAGCACTTTTTAACTCTGCGACTCTGACACGTCCGACATAAATTCCCACTTTACGTCCTCGAAGAGGTGATCTACGTGAGCGTATACGTTGTAGATTCTCCATTCTTGGTGGTTGATTGTCACTACAATCCCTTGTAGCTCGACATCCTCAATTTTACAGGTTATAGTATCCATCCATGTATGGGAAGTTCTTGCTTCACATAGATCGTCAGTCCCCGCTTGCCGGGCCAGCATGGATTATTATATCACCTGTATCCTGGACACTTGATGGCACCATTCTCCTTCAAGCACGTCTCCTGGATCATGAAGATATCGAAATCGTAAACCAATTTTTGGAGAATGACCGCGTTAGGTAACGATGTGGCAATTCCAGTAGCCTATACGTAAATTTTTTAACACAAGTCTATCTGGCTTTCTTTGACATTTTCTCTTTCCGGCCTATTTTCTTACTCTCTCTCTCTCTCTCTCTCTCTCTCTCTCTCTATCTATCTCCTATTGTCTCCCCTTCCTCCACTCTTGTCTCCCCTGTCTCTCCTCTTGTCTCCCGTTACTCTCCACTTGTCTCCCCTTCCTCTACTCTTGTCTCCCCTTCCTCTACTCTTGTCTCCCCTTCCTCTACTCTTGTCTCCCCTTCCTCTACTCTTGTCTCCCCTTCCTCTACTCTTGTCTCCCCTTCCTCTACTCTTGTCTCCCCTTCCTCTACTCTTGTCTCCCCTTCCTCTCCTGCATCCACCTTCCTTTTGGTCATTTGCTGGATACATCGACGTCAGAGCACGATCTCCGTAGCTCCCGCGATGACTCTTATGTGTGGTTTGTCATAAGAGTTTCCCTTCTCCTAGAATTGTTGCCTGCGGGGCTAACGAGTCTTCTCTACTCGGATAGTGGTCGGTGTGTCTCCGCCATTTTTATTGCGGTGTCACATTATTCTACGAGTAACGTGAAATCCGAACAATCCTGTCTTCAAATTCAAGGTCAGCTATGTAGCGAAATCACAGCACAATCGATGAAGATCCGTGAAATGTTGCTGACCGATCACTAGGTACACACTGGATCTGTTGTAATGTAACTTCCTACACCACCACAATGTTGGTCTTAGCTACCATCATCGAAGAAAATTCACTCCTTATCGCGATACAGGTAACGCTAAACCTAGACCATGTGTGTTTTCCTAGTAAGTCAGTTTTGCAATACGATCACGGCGATAATCCTTGAAAACCGATTTAACCAGAGAATATGTCATCCTTGTCCGTCATTAAGGGGACACCACTCCAATAATTTTGTGTTCACTTTGTGAACAGCTTTCACTTTTCCTCTGTGCGAACACTTTGTGAACTGCTTTTACTTTTACATTGTGCGAACGCCTTGTGAACTGCTTTCACTTTTACTCTGTGAGAACACTTTGTGAACGGCTTCCACTTTCACTCTGTGAGAACACTTTGTAAACGGCTTTCACTCACTCTGTGAGAACACTTTGGGAAAGTCTAGATCATTATTTGAACAGCATTTGTTGTGTTATATCTAACTTTTCATTTGCAAAAATATGTATAGTATGTAAATCGATTTGTATGTAAATTTGTCTATAAGTATTACGAGTTCTGCTCACATTTACGACTATCATGTGCAGCTGAAGTCGTCTTTCTTATGAAAAAGTGTGTTGAGCAGGTTGTTGTAAGCCATGTTGTTGGATCGTCGCCCACGCGACATGCCTGACGTCACAGTGATGGATGTCATGTGTATTTCTCTACATCAACATCTACTCCATAGTTATATTCGTCATTGTAATTCTTTGGTCGGTGTTTTGGTGTACTAATTTATGGATTGGATACGGCTGTTCTCCGCTTGAATGGAGACTGTATGTACCTGCTATAGGTGTGTAGGTCGGCTAGAAACGTGTTTTCAACAGTTGCTGAGTATTTTTTATCTATTAACCCCTCGACCCTAAGAGCTATGAGGACCACAGATTAGACGTCGCAGGTGGCATTCACATAACGGTCAACAGGTTATTCAGTTTTCAACAGGCATTGACTAATACTTGTGTCTTTGTAACATTGAAACACATTTTGGCTGGAATGCCTACTTTGCATCCTGTGAGTCTCAGGTAGCCGGATTAAACATAGTGCGTCTGTCACTTTGTGGACGGCTTTCACATCCACTATGTGAGAACACTTTGTGGACGGCTTTCACATTCACTATGTGAGAACACTTTGTGGACGGCTTTCACATTCACTATGTGAGAACACTTTGTGGACGGCTTTCACTTTCAATCTGTGAGAACACTTTGTGGACGGCTTTCACTTTCACTCTGTGAAAACACTTTGTGGATGGCTTTCACATTAACTATGTGACAACACTTTGTGGACAGCTTTCACATTCACTCTGTGACAACACTTTGTGGACGGCTTTCACTTTCACTCTGTGAAAACACTTTGTGAAAGTATAGAACATGATTTGAACATCATTTGTTGTGTTATGTATAGCTTTTCATTTGCAAAAATATGTATAGTATGTACATTGGATTGTATTTAGGTATGTCAGATTGTATTTTAGTCTCCATTCATATTGACTGGGTGACATTATCGTCATCATCACGTAGCATGTCCTTTGTAGACGTCGCTCTCATTCCGACCACCCGATGTGAATCTCGATCGGCAGTCAATCATCCCACCTGATCCACGTTCATGTTTAGAGTATCCTTGATATCTTGTATCCACCTTCGCTTTAGTCTAAACCCTGAGTCGCCTTCCAGGTACCATGCCTTCCATGACCGTTCTTTCCAGTCCCTAATGACGTTTGACATGGCCAAATAAATTCAATTTCCGAAACATAACACTGTTTATGTCAGTTTTCTTCAACATTCAGGTCTTCTGTTTCTTGTCATTTCTGATCTTTCTCTTAATCTCTCTTGTACAGTCACTGTTACGTTCTATTTTTGTTTGCTTTAGTCTCCTTCGTTCTTCTATGAGTTGCAGTGTCTCATCTGTTATATAAGGAGCGTCTAATGACGTTTTTTGCAAGGAAGAAAAATTGTCGAGAATGCAGTAATCACAGCGTTTAAGTATTGTTTGAAAAACTTCAGCGTAGAAAGATTTGTCAGTATGTCTGAACCAATCCAAGACAGCCTGTTTCATTTCGTCATTAGTTCTGAAATAGGGACCTCTCAAGACTTCTATTAGGGGTCCAAACAGTTTGAAGTCGCTTGGAGCAAGATCTGGGCTGTAATGTGGATGTGGCAATACCTCATAACCGAGTTTCTGCAGATGGCACATAGTGTGGTGAGAGGTATGAGGTCGAGCGTTATCTTGCAAGAACAGGACGCCATTTGGGATTAAACCAGGCTATTTTTTTCCGCAGACGGTGATATACATCACTCAAAATGCGTATGTACTGTTCACTGTTAATAGTGGCTTCACAGGTAGAACATCAACATGAATTATGTCCGGTTTGTCCCAGGCAACACTCGCCATCCCTTTACCTGCAGGCGTAATTCTCATAATTGTTGTGGGTGGGGATGATTGTGTATGTTTCCACTGCTTGGATGCTTCTTTCGATTCAGGAGTATAATGATGCACTCATGTTTCGTCACATGCAATGATGCACCCATGTTTCGTCACATGTAATGATGCACCCATGTTTCGTCACATGTAATGATGCACTCGTGTTTCGTCACATGTAATGATGCACCCATGTTTTGTCACATGTGATGATGTACCCATGTTTCGTCACATGTGATGATGCACCCATGTTTCGTCACATGGGATGAATTGATCCAAAATGTCACGCCCTTCCATGTTAAAACGTTTCTTCAATTCAGTGCAGACCTTGAACTCTTCTCTGCTGGTCAAGATCGGAAATCTGTTTTGTCACATAACGTGCACTAACCTTCCATGTCAAAACGTTCCTTCCATTCAGTGCAGACTTGAACCCTTCTCAACCCGGTCAAGATCGGAAAGCTGTCTTGGCACCCAACGAGCAAATGTTCATGAAAAATAGTGTAAACTATACCCACAGAAAGACTTGCCTCTTGTGTAATTTCACGACAGGTTATGCGTCGATTTTTCAGGATAAGGTGTTCCACAATCTGGATATTCACAGGAATGACTGGTGGGTTGAGAGACACCACGGAGGGAATCATCACTCACGGATGTACGGCCTTTTCTAAAACGTTTACACCATTCAAATGTCTTACTGCGGCTAAGTTGCTAATCGCCGTTTTGTGATTGCAATCTTCTGTAAATTTCCACAGGTTTGACGCTTTCTTTCACAAGAACCTTCATCAAAACACGCTGTTTCATGCTAGCACTAACAGTGTTTTCCCCCCATTTTTATTTATCTTTCACGTGACAGGCCCATGGCAAGTGGAATACTTAGCGGTAATAGTACACACGTGACCTTAATTAATTATAGTATTTCCAGCAAGCTATTCAGGAAAAACTAGAACAAAACGTCCCGGTTTGATTTGAACATAGCTGCCATGTAGGTTACTTGTTGAAAGAGAAAGGCTGAGGCGAGATCTGCATCCTGTGCTTTCTCCATTCGTCTTGACTTCGTTGGCGGCTACACTTTCTTCTGGAGTGGGCGTGCTGTCACAGAAAGGCGTTGAGCTGATGTCAGATTCACTTTTAAATCTCATCTAGTCCGAGCGATTGTTAGGCCTCTACAGGGTATCAATGACCGGCTAATGACAACCCAACTCTCACTGAGAAATAGAAGGTGAGTAACAGTGATCAGGGTCTTTGCTCTAACAATGACTAACTCCGAGATATCAAGGATAAATTATATGAGGACCTAAACTTTCTCATCTTGTTGGTTCCAAAGCCCGAAAAGTTAATTATCCTTGGTCACTTCAATGTCAGAGTAGGGGCCCGAACAGCAGAACTGGGAAGGTGTAGTTGGTGTACAAGGTGTACTCGGTGTACAAGGTGTACTTGGTGTACAAGGTGTACTTGATGTACAAGGTGTACTTGGTGTACAATGTGTACTTGATGTACAAGGTGTACTTGATGTTCAAGGCGTACTTGGTGTACAAGGTGTACTTGATATACATGGAACGGGTAAGTGCTTAACCACAGGCTACTACTGTTGATCCTCTCTGTCACTCATGATCTCTTCACCACCAGCACAATGTGTTGACTGCCCACTTGCAACAAGACCTTAGAGATGCATCCCCGCACAAAGCAATAGCATTTTGTTGACTATGTCCTCACAAGAAGGAGGGACAGAGGAGGTGTGCGAGTGACAAAGGCTATGGTGCCGGGTGTTGAACAGACGTCAGACGCATTGTATCAAAGTTTAACCTCCACACAGAGCCCAGTCGACGTCATCAGGGTCGGTAACATGTGAAAAGATTTAAGGTCCCCGTGCAGGGCACTTTTTAAGGGCTCTGGACAGTCGACTAACATACATACAGTTCTGCATGGAATCAGTGAGGATAAATAGGCCTTTCTGAAGGACACTGTCTATTCTACCGTTTCTGAGTATTTGGGTCATGCAGTTCGCAGAAAAACTAGTTTTATGACCAAAAAAAAGCTATTAAGACTCTCCTGGATGGAAATGATCGTTTATTAAGACTTCACTAAGACTATCCCTCGTCGCCTTCCAAAAAGTTCCCCCTCACCAAATTCGCTATAGAGTCCATTACTTGCTCAGAACTGTGCAGGATGTCTGGTTCTACAACAAAGCAGATTAAACCAGTGGTATGCAGATACAAACGGTTCAATGCTGTTTTACGATGTCCCGAAGGTGGTCTATGATCCCAGTTCTTATCATTCATCTCCTGCCCTTAATGCTGACGGCACGGCACTGATGGCTGACAGAGTCGACATTCTGCAGAGTTGGTCAGAGCACTTCAGTTCTAAACTAAAATAGTCATCCGCCATCACTGAACTCGCTGTACTAAACGGCATACTTGATATCCAACCCAGTACAGATTAGGTCGAGAAAGCAATCAGCTTGCTGTTCAGTGTCAAAGCCCTTGGATTAGATGCTATTACTGGTGAGCTTTACAAAGCAGGCGATTATGTGCTGCTACACACGCTAACATACCTCTTTCGGTCAAAATACGAGTCATATGCCGCAGCAGCTGAATAATTCCACCATTATCCACATGTACAAACACAAGGGCAATCGTCAATCTTGTGATAATCACTGGGGAATCTCCCTCCTGTCAATCGTTCACAAAGTTCTAGCTCGAGTCTTGCTCAAACGCTTATCCACATCTCGAGCAGTAGCTTCGCTCCGACAGTCAATGGGGTTTCTGAGCTGGTCGAGGGACGGTTAACTTTATTTTTGCGGCTCGCCAAAGCCAAGAGAAATGTCAGGAACAGCATGGGACGGACTTTGGTAAACCATACGAAATTCTGTGGCTTCGAAAAATGCGTCAGTTCTCCAGTTTCATGATGGCATGTAGACCCGTGTGCTGAATGACGGTGAGCTGGCGTGCATCTCAGATACAGGACAGAATGGCAGCTGTTCACTCTGCCGTGCATAATGTCCCTCACATAGGTGAAAGAAGCTACCATCTTGCATCTCCTCTTTGCTGATGACTCTATTGACTGCACCATTAACACGTGCTCAGAACAGGACATGCATACAACCATTGATTTTTTTTTTCCTCTGTGTGCAATAACTTTGGTCTTACAGTCAGCACTAAGATGCAAAAGTAATATTTCTTCGTATGTCCGGGAAGCCCTTCCACGAAGCAAACATTAATGTACAAGTCCATCGACTACAAGCAGTTAATAGTTTTGCTTACCTTGGTAGTACCCTCACCATGATAATCATAATGTAGCATGTCCTTTGCAGAACGTCGCTCTCATCATATCCCGTCTGAAAGAAACTCGATCTCTTGCAAAATGTCTAGTCTGCTCCAGAGTCATGCCCAAGCATTCCTTGACATTTTGGACTCAGAGATTTCTTGGTCTGCATCTTCCTCTCATTCAAGATTTCATACTTTCAATTACCGTTCTCTCAAAAACGCTGTGTCTTTTGATATGGCCATAGTATTTTACTTTTCTGTTCATGATCGTTAATTTATGAACTGGTTCTCAGCTATACCAAACTCATGTCGAATATCTGCATTCTTCTTTTTTCGATTTATGGTATTTAATAACATTTTGACTCGTAAAACTCGATTCTCTTTCCTGATGTTTGGGTAACTGTCCATGTTTCTTAAATGTATGCTGCCATGAGAAAAACACGAGTTCTCAAAATCGTCACTTCTGTTGGATTGCTGGTATTCTGTCATAGTTTCCTCAGGTTGTGCAGCCACTGCATTGCCAATGTCAATCTTCTTCTGATTTCCTTTAAGTAATCGGCGTTGTTATCAATTCTAGAGTACAGATAATCGAAGTTAGTGACCTATTTTATTTCCACTTGAACTTGAATTCTTGTTCTGTCGGCGATCATTATCTTATTTTTGCTTATCTTTGCAAAGTTTATATTCACTGCTTTTGCTTACGGATTCAATTAACCATTCTAACATCTTGCACTGTCGATAGTTTCACTGTATCGTTTGCATATCTTAGATTTTGGATCGTGTATCCGCCAATTATAAAGGAATCATAACTTGGAAATATGCATCCTCTCTAATGTTCTTCGTTATGCACTGCATAAATGTTAAATAGGTACTGGAAAACGATACTTCCCTGCTTTACTTCTCTTCGCAGGTCAAACCAATCTGATGTTTCACCAGATACTCTAAGAGCAGTCTGTTGTTCCTGATATAATGTTTCAATTAGATGGATTAGATGTACCGGAAACCAAATATATTTCATGATTTTTCACAATTTCTAACGTTTTACTCAATCGTCACACCCTCGCCAGAGAAGGGAATCTTGACTGGTGTCCACAACATGATTTCCAAGGCGAGTGCTGCTTTTAGAAGCCCACGAGCAAATGTTTGGGACCGCAAGGAATCAATGCCACCAGCAAAATCAATGTATATCGTGATGTTGTGCAGGCCACCCTTCTGTACTCATGGACAGCCTATAGCAGACATGTCAGGATACTTAATAATTTCAATGTAAACTGTCTCCGCGAGTTGCTCAGGGTCAGCTGACGGATAGAGTGCCTAACTCTGTAGTCATCGACAGGGCGAGACTCTCTGGCATCTATTCGCTGCTGCAGAGAACCTAAATAAGATGGACTGGGACTTGTTCGCGTGCCAGATGAAAGCTTCCTTAAGCAACCCACTGCTACGCTGAGCTCATGACAGTGCTTGCTGGGTGGGGTGGGGGGGGGGGGCCTTTCCTCGATGCCAAAAGGGAATTCATGTTGGTGAGTGACTTCGCTGGGTGCCAATAGGGAACTCATGTTGTGGGTGACTTATCTAGATTCCAATAGGAATCCATGTTGGTGGGTGACTTGTCTAGATGCCAATAGGAAATCCATGTTGGTGGGTGACTTCCCTGGATGTAAAAATATGAATCATGTTGGCGGTACCTGCCTGTTTACCAATATTTGACTAATGTTTGTTACTTGTATGTATGTTGTAAGTCAGTATTGTTGTAAGTCCGTGTTCCTGAAAGTCCGTGTTGTTGTAAGTTCGTGTTGTTGTAACCATGTCGTGTTGTAAGTCCGTGTTGTTGTAAGTCCGTGTTTTTGTAAGTCTGAGTTGTTGTCAACATGTGTTGTTGTAGGCCGTTGGATAATTGTTTTACATCTATCCATTTTCCACGCAAACTTCCTGGCGCACAGTATTTTCTGTCTTATCGTGTATTCATCACAATGGTAATTCTCACAATATCTCTTATGTCCTAACTTCTCATGTTTACTCTTGTGGGGACATTAATATCGTTTCTTAGATATTGTATTTCACATATCGTAGTTTTCTTCTCTAGTGACTTTAATAATGACCATGGCTGACACTGATACCAAAGTCTCGGTTTAGCGCTTAAAACGTTACCAAATAATTGTTCCGTATTTTATACTTAATACTAACTTTTGCTAAACACTTACGGAATTCCTGTAGTATTATACTGTTTCAACTCTAATAGCTTCAAGTGATTGACGGGTCGGTTTCAAACACTTTGTGGGAGCGGCGTCTGGTCTAAGTTAGGACACCCCGGACTAGATACATTAACATATCCAGATTGAAGATTGACACCGTGGATCTCCGACGTGCTCTATCCGTTGTCTAACTACGAAATAAAGTTTTAATAAATAATATCAGATATGCGAAAGATACAGTTCTTCTGACTGACAGTAGAAAGATTTACAGGAAATGTTATTTCAAATGCAGAACAACAATTAGATGTTTGGGCCATTGCTGGAGACGGATGTGTCGGACAGAAAGATGCAAATATCACAGTCAAGCTGTAAACTAGCGACGTAATGTATTTCATTATCCGTACTACATACTGCTACTTGGTAGCGGGAGATTGAGAACGAACCCAGAAGAAAAAGAAGAAGAAGAAGAAGAAGAAGAAGAAGATGAAAAAGAAGATGTTTGGAAAAGACATTTCTACGAAAACAATGATAACATTGATAATTAGCAAAGCAAACTGGAAATCTGCAGATAAAAATAGGCTGTCAACAGGTCTAGAGCTTATCATATCTTGGAAATAAAATAATAGAAAATAGAAAATGGAAAATGGAAATCAGAAAGAGAATGGGGATGAACGAATCTGTCCACTTTTATGAGGCATCGATTGACACGCAAACAAGTCTCACCAATATGAGGCATCGATTGACACGCAAACAAGTCTCACCAATATGAGGCATCGATTGACACGCAAACAAGTCTCACCAATATGAGGCATAGATTGACACGCAAACAAGTCTCACCAATATGAGGCATCGATTGACACGCAAACAAGTCTCACCAATATGAGGCATCGATTGACACGCAAACAAGTCTCACCAATATGAGGCATCGATTGACACGCAAACAAGTGACTCACCAATATGAGGCATCGATTGACATGCAAACAAGTCTCACCAATATGAGGCATCGATTGACATGCAAACAAGTCTCACCAATATGAGGCATCGATTGACACGCAAACAAGTCTCACCAGCATGAGTCAAATATTGACACGCAAACAAGTCTCACCAATATGAGTCAAATATTGACATGCAAAAAAATTACTCTCTAGCTTCAGTCATATATTGACATGCAAACAAGTGTC
Organism: Ariolimax columbianus; assembly: GCA_036924085.1. Taxonomy (NCBI): domain Eukaryota; kingdom Metazoa; phylum Mollusca; class Gastropoda; order Stylommatophora; family Arionidae; genus Ariolimax; species Ariolimax columbianus. The sequence goes on along the minus strand of JAVGWX010000014.1, from coordinate 18,160,318 downwards.
TCCAACATTAGTCATATATTGACTTGCAAACAAGTGACTCACCAAAATGAGTCATATATTGAAATGCAAACAAGTGACTCGTCAACATGAGTCATATATTGACATGCAAACAAATGACTCACGAAAATGAGTAATATTGACATGCAAATAAGTGATTCTCTAGTGTGCTATATATTAACATGTAAACAAGTGACTCACAAAAATGAGAAATACTGACATGCAAACAAGCGACGCACCAACACGAGTCATATATTGACGTGTAAACAAGTGACTCACAAAAATGAGTAATACTGACATGCAAACAAGCGACTCACCAACACGAGTTATATATTGACATGTAAACAAATGACTCACAAAAATGAGTAATACTGACATGCAAACAAGCGACTCACCAACACGAGTTATATATTGACATGCAAACAAGCGACTCACCAACACGAGTTATATATTGACATGCAAACAAGCGACTCACCAACACGAGTTATATATTGACATGCAAACAAGCGACTCACCAACACGAGTTATATATTGACATGCAAACAAACAAATGAAAAGTGAGAGTCATAAGATGTTATGTATACTCGTTGTTACTGTATCTTAGAGATGTAAACAATGAACACACGATTAGAGACGTGAATTAATCCCTTTAAAATGTGGATACCCGAGTGGTTCGCCAGGGTCTGTATGTATGGCAAGGACAAGAATAGCACCACTGCCTCACAGAGAGCATGTTGTAAGAGGCGACTGTGTGACATGGCATAACACCAGCTATGGTTAGCTGGATTGTTTAGAAGGGGCTGCGGGTCTACTTTGCTCTAGTCTATTAAGATGAACTCGCACATCGGCTACCCACCTAACGCAGTATTAAGCTGATCAAGCCTAGCCCGCTAAGTAGGAAATCCTTCTCCCGGCTATATCCAGCTCATACCAGAGCTGGGACCTGCGCATTGGCATCGGCACCTGTAGAAGTACAGGTCGACTAAGAATTAAGAACTAATAAATGTGAATATATATAGAAGAATAGAGCGCTTTCTTCTTGAAAGATATGTAAACACATTAAAAAGTTTGGAGACATTAGGGTTGCAAAGAACATTTATGAACGACGTCACAGTTAGACAGTTGACTTATTTTAGACACATCAAAAGACATAAGATCTTGCTGAAAACAATACTAAAAGAAAATGGGAAAGGAACGGGGCCTAAGGTAAACACGGCTTCAAGTGGGAATATCAAATCAAAAGATGGTCATGGAAACGCTTAGCCGATTGTACCATCAGGTCAAGAGATATAGTAGGTTGAAGATCTACTCAAACCAGACCTTCCAGGTGGAAAAGGTACTTGAACTGAATTAAACTATCGATTGCTTTGCTGGTGGTATATGTTACTGTCTATCTCCAAATGTTATCTTTAGAGATATCGTTCCATCTCCAAATGTTATCATCACTGATATCGTATAATATTGTTTGAAATTATATACTGCGCTATCTGTCAGGCTTTTCCGTGTCCGTCTCTTGAGGTTATCGTTTTCCTTATGGTGATGTTAACTCGGAGACGTTTGTCCTCCACCCGCCCTTTCAACTGTTGTTTTTAGTAAGGTGTTCTGTCTTTTAGTGACCAAAATATCTTAACAGTCGAACTCTCATTTCGTTCATCGATTCTCATTGCATCCACATGTTTTCAGACTTTTTTTTAGTTCTTTTCGTTTCTTTTAGATGTTGGTTGGTTCGTGGATCGATTGGTTGGTTGATTGGTTGGTTGGTTGATTGGTTGATTGGTTGGTTATTGATCCAGCGGATTGGTGTCTCCTGCCCTTTGACCCGATCCTATATGGTGGTATACGTAAGTGTTTGTAAACTGTTGTTTAGTTCCGTACAAAGTGTTCCATTTGTCTGGCCTTCTTGGAAGAAGCTCTTTCCTAACACTGGCAAGAAAAGGACGTTTTGCTCAACAAGTCCATAGGGATGTGCGTATAGCCATAGTATGTTCTGGTGCATGTTCTGGTGCATGTTCTGGTGCATGTTCTGGTGCATGTTCTGGTGCATGTTCTGGTGCATGTTCTGTGTATATTTGGTTCAAGTGACTGTTACGTTGCATGTATTGAATGCGAGGTCGGAAAATGATGATTTTATTTTTCGTATTCAGGAGGTTAATGTTGATTTGGGGATTTCGGATGGCCATATGTTTGTAGATTTTTCTTCTAGTATTCTCCGTTGCCCATCTATTCAGCCAAGTCTATTTGTTTCCAGTCTTCAGTAGTTGTTTGTCTGTAGAGTTGTTGATGTGTATTTGTTGTTCTTGACTTGATCACTTCTTAGCCAGTCTACTGCCTTCTCATTGCCAATGTGTATTTAAGGGATCAGTGATCCATTGCATAACTATTGTGACATCAATAGACGCTATAAATTGGATGAGTGTGAAGATTACGATGCTTTGAGTCTTTAATGGAAAAACATCAAATCCAATCTTCAAGTGGTGCAGTTACTTCCAGTGATGTTATTTCAGTCTGAAAGTTTGAACATATCTTCCCACAGTTCATCATATCTTCTGTCTGCATACTATATGTAAACTCCATATACTACATTAATGGGGAGAACAGACCTATCATTATAGACATGAATCCATTCTCATGTTGGGGAGTGACTTGTCTGAATGTCAATAGGGAACTCATGTTGTCATTACCTGCCTGTTTACCAATATTTGACTCATGTTTGTTACTTGTATGTATGTTGATAGATGAGTGTGTCTTCTGAATACTGTTTCAGTGTTTAATATTCTCAAATCCATGAAAACTAGCGTATACATGGTTGACTGTAGTCAGACATTGAGATCCTATTACATATTAAGTACACTGTGGTGCAATACAGAAAATTAATTTTGCATCTATAATTTGCTATTCATTTAAGTATTGACATGACAGAAGGAGAAAGATTACAAAAAGATGGATCGATGATGTTAAAGAAACCGAAGGCAATAAAAACATGTAGGTAATGCTGAGTTACCGGAACGAGAGAAAAAAAAACCAAACCCTAGTTACGGCCATAAGATCTTCACGAGGGACAGGAGACATGAAAATATCTAACAAATCACATCATCTTCAATGAGAATGGTTCTTACAACGAGTGCGATACTCAAGGGGGTCAAGTACCAGTAGAGATTGTTACAAGTCAGTTCAATAACACAGGGATGAGTTGTAAGAGATCTTATGTTATTAAATCTCTGTATTTAGGTTTTCTTCGTGGCATGCCTTCCTTCTCTACTACTAAATAACTGGGTGCAGCATATCGATTCCAGGGGCCGAGCCTGGGTCATTTACATAACAAACGAAGGTTCTTGACTAATCTGTCATGTATACATTTAGTGCGGAGGTATCAGATTAAATTAATAGGAGACACATATAGAGCACATGAAAGAATATGCATATTCTCCGTTATGATTGAACATATGAGATGTGGATGTCAAACAACAAATGGAAAAGTACACAAAAATTGTTAACTTTTTTTTTTAAGTTCGCATTCTCCGGTTGTCTGTATTTTGGGAGACATAATTTTTTTTAATTTTTGGTACTGCATCATCAATTAACGTTGCTCAATAAAATCAGTCAATCAATCAATCAATCGGTCAATAAAAACTTTTTCTGTTTCCGTGAATCATAGGACTTCAACAAATGTACTCCAAGTTTTCCTGAAATGACCATCTGGCCATGATATTTAACTTAAGCTATCTCTCTGCTATGAATGAGTCGGTCTTTCTCTGCGAGTTCCAGAACAGAGATTGCCTTGTAATGCTATCAACTGGTTTGGCCTATCCAACGCCTCCTCTCCATGCCTTGTTCCACCAATATATGCCCAGTTCTCTCCCACTGATCTTATCTCATTACACGACTTCAATCCTTCTATTCTACACAAGCACCCGTTTATGAAAGTCTGCACCTAATGGTGTTCATGTTTTTCTAATCGATCACGTTTAAGAGCCATACAATAAAACTGGCTTTCACATTTTTATTTACGTGTCGGATTTAATTTCCTTTGATATCTATAAGTTCACATGTCCGACATGCCGCAATGACAGGATCTTTCGCCTTTGTATTCGTATTCTGACTTCTATATCCGTTTTGTCAATATTGCTATCAAGATGTGAAGGAGCTTCAATATTTTAGGACGGTGTCATCCAAAACAATTTGATGTTGCACTGTTTTTTTTTTACTTATGTTTTTTAATTTAACTGAACGTCTTTATATTGGTTTAGAATACTCTGCAGAGTTTGTATACAACAAGTTTCATTTACATTTCCTTGCTCTAAAAGAAACCAATCTATTCTTAAATGCATGAATTGTCCTTGAATCCACTACTTCCTGTGGCAATGCATTCCAAGTAATCACCATTCTCTGACTAAACAAATATTTCCTCATATATAATCTGGACTTTTCTTAAGTTTATTTGCAACGATGTCGTCTTGTTCTTGTAGGTGGTTGAATTTTGAAAAAAATTGTTATAGTCTAATTTATCTGTTCTTTTGGTCGTCTTATAAATGTGTATTAAGGAATCTCGAATTCCTCTCTTTTCAAAACACTATAGATCGATATTTCTTAGTCTTTTCTCATAACTGTATTTCTGGAATCTCACTATTAGCTTTGTCGCTCTTTTTCTTTTGTATCCTTTCCATCATGTTTTTATCTTTTCCAGAAAACGGGTTCCACACCTGTACACAGTACTCCAATCTAGGTCTAACTAATGCTTTATACAATTTGACAATCACTTCCTTGCTCCTATGCTTAATATTTATTTTATCATACCTAATATTGCATTTGTCTTTTTTCACTGCTACCTGGACTTGTTCACTCACTTTAAGTGTATGCTCTATTATAACCCCTAGGTCCCTTTCCTTTTCTGTCATTCGAATATTGTTCTCGTCCATTCTGTAATTATGTTTCATATTCTATCTACCAATGTGGATGACTCTACATTATCTATATTAAATTCAATTTTCCAGTTCACAGAAGATTCTCGAATTGTATCTAAATCTGTCCTCAATATAGGCACTGCTGCTTTAGATGTGATACTCATGCATAGCTGTGTGTCATCAGCGAATTTTGCAATGGTTGATCTGATATGAATGTGCAAATCTTTATATATATATATATATATATATATATATATATATATATATATATATATATATATATATATATATTTATATATATATACATATATATATATATATATATATATATATATATATATATATATTTATATATATATATATATAGAACAAAATTGGTCCTAAAACAGAGCCCTGTGGCACTCCACACTTTACTTCACACCACTCAAAGTACTCCTTACTTATGCATTCTACCCGTTAACCAATTTTCAATCCATTTGGCAACTTCCCCACCTATTCCATTTCATTTTAACTTTTTATATAATCTTTGATGAGGTACTTTTTCAAACGCCTCTGCAAAATCTATATAAATAACTTCCACGGGATCCTCTTTATCTATCATTTCAGTAACGTCCTCCATTCGCAAACCCAAAGGCTGGGATAGCTCATCAGGCATACTGATTTGACTTCCCATCTGACGGTGGGTCTGGCAATGTCAGCCATCAAAGTCAAGATTATTGAACTGCTTTGCCGAATTTCAAATACTTTTATCATTACTGGTTGATGTTGATGATGTTGATGTTGCTGGTTGATTCCTTAACTGGTCAATTACCAAAAGAAAAAGAAATCGTGACAAGAACCATTCCCGTGGGACCCAGTTTGGATTACAACGGACTTCCAAAGCTGACCTTCATGCAGAGCCTAACAACTCATATTTTTTTACATTTTCTTAACTAATTATGTCTGCGGTTGAATGTTTTATTTGTTTTGAAACTATTTCTGTTGTGAAAGAATGTTTTATTTGTTTTGAACCTATTTCTGTTATCAAAGAATGTTTTATTTATTTTGAAACTATTTCAATTGTGAAAGAATGTTTTATTTGTTTGGAAACTATTTCTATTGTGAAAGGATGTTTTATTTGTTTTGAAACTATTTCTGTTGTAAAAGAATGTTTTATTTGTTTTGAAACGAATTCAATTGTGAAAGAACGTTTTTGTGTTGTTATTTTTTTTTTGGTACTGAAACTATTTATGTTGTAAAAAAATATTTTTTTAGTGCACGTATTTTAATTTTATTTGTGAAAGAATGCAGCCTGCAAAGACATTATGATAACAAGGACGTTAATTACAGCGTCTTCAAACGCCAGCTCAGAAAGAATAAGATACAAAATTTGCAAAAGGGTATATCTACTCAAAAGATTATATTGCACAGACGAAAGTATCAAGATGACAAAAATAATTCGGGTAAGCTTTGTTCTTGGTGAAATATGAGAATCACTGCAAGTCATATTGTGAAAGAGACTCGGTCGAAGAATGTGTCAGTACTTTGGTCTAATAAAAACAATGACATGGAACATATTTTCAACCAAAAGTAGGGAACAAAAAACTCTTTCTCGTTGGAGCGTAACGAGACCTTTGGACGTAATGACCGATGCAAAAAATGAAGCTTCAAAGAAGTGGCAGCGCAAATTGCAGCGGTTTTCAAATGTTTTATACGAAAGCACTGACAAATACCCCAGTGTTGGCTATATTTGTTCCCAGAGTCATGTTAAATTCAGTTGTATTGAAGAATTGTTTACTTCTTAGCCAACGAAAGATGCTACAAGAAAATAATACATTTTCATGTGACGTAACAAATGTTTGTAATAAATTCGACCTTGTGTCGAACAAGTTAACAGCATATTAACAAATAAGGCCTCCAGCTTGGGCGTTGTTACTAACAAATCAGACCATAGTTACCTAACTTAACATCAGCACAGAAGATGCGCGTGCGCGTGTGTGTGTCTGTGTGTGTGAGCGTGTGTATGTGTGTGTGTGTGTGTGCGCGCGTATGTGTATGTGTGTGTGTCTGCGTGTGTGTGTACGTGTCTGTGTATGTGTGTGTGTGTGCGCGCGCTCGTTTCACTGCATTTGACATCTACAAAGCTTGCATACAAAATCAATCAAATGTGCCCATCTTCTCCACTGGAGTCTGCTGCGTACATTGCCTTAAGTCGAGAGAACAAAACCACTGCCAGTTTCTGGAAGACATTAAATCCAAGCATGAAGACTTCATCTTGTACTGTACAGCTTAGTCTTAGTCGATCTGCACGTCTACAAGAACGGATGCCACTGTGCAGGTCCCAGCTGTGACGTGATTTTGGATGTAGCCGGATGGGCTATCCTCGAGTAACTTATTACTCTGCTACTGAGTGTGGTTAGCCGATGTGCGAGTCCATCTTATTAGACTCAAACACTAGAGCAAAGTAGACCCGCAGCCTGCTAGGCGTCATCTATGCTGTTATTAACAAATTACCTGACCAATGCCGGTGTTATGCCATATCACACAGTTAGTTGCCTCTTACAACATGTTTTCTGCTGTGCAGTGGTGCTTTTCTTGTCCTTCTCATACACAAATACCCTGGCGGACCACTCGGTCCTTCACTGCTCAGTGCATTGGCTAAACAATGGGAGGATGCTGAGACGATTTTATAATTTGAGAGATGAAGCATCTGTTTTCATGGACATGGAAAGAAAATCTCTGCGAGAGTTTGTAAACAGACGTTGGCTGTGTGATCTTACATTTCGTGTAGACATTCCAGCTCATCTTAATGAACTCAATATCAAGTTATAGACACAAAGACAGATTGGTTGTAGAGCTACATAGACACGTCAATTCATTTGAGAATAAAATCGGTCTGGAGAAAAGTCAGCTAAGGGAAGGTAATTCTCATCATTCTGTCACATGGCTATACCGATGATTTTGATTGCGATTCATTTGGGAACGTCTTCTTCTTCTTCTTCGTACGCAGTCAGACATCAACCTTTATTTTCTCGAAAAAAGCGGCGGTCATCCTGAGGCTGTCGACACTGCCATAGAGCTTGTCCAGCGTTGCCGCTGGTGATGGCCACATCTGCTCTCTCTGATCCCCGTATGTCGGACAGTTTTGCAGCAAATGCTCAGCGGTCATTTTCCCACATTTGGGAACGAGTTAAAATCTTTGAATAAAGAATTCAGCACCAGTTTCTTTGATTTTCGAGCGCCAGACGCACATTTTAAAAACGTCTCTTCTCCATTTGATGTTGACGTGCAACAAGCTCCATATTCTTTGCAAACAAAATTAATTTATCTGAAGACAGAAAATCAAGGGTGTTTCTCTACTTTAGTTTTATCAGAAATATTTCCAAGTGTGCGTATCTAAAACTCATTGCTTTTGCTGGAAAGAAAATAACGTCATTTGAAATCTACAACAAAGACGACAATAGCGGATTCAAAAGTGGAAAACACTTGACGTATTGCAGCTTGAGTTATTTGTCCGAATATTGATCATCTCATAAGACGAAATGTCCCAAAAGTTCAATTGTTTGCATCTAAAATGTCTTAATGTTAACTTAAATGCATTCGTCAAGAGAACTTACCAAATTATATTGATTCAAATAAACATGAAGTAATAAATAGCTGAATCAATTTATAATGAAAAGTGTGTTTTACTGTTTTATCTACTCGTGCCTATTTTATACTAATTAACATTTTAAAAAATTAACACAACTGACGATTTTTGGTCAAATAAATATAAATATCTTTAATTTTTAAAATTACAGTACATGATTGGCGGAAATATTTAAATTATATATCCGGCCCACGCTCCTGATAAAGTTGCACAAGACGTGATTACATTACAGAAATAAATAAATCTAATGTAATTTGAGTTGTTATATCTAAATTTATATTTCAGGGAGGTTACTCTCAGTTATTTTTAGGACTAGCTGTTGAGGAAATATGACATTTTTTTTACGGGAGGGCGGGCTGGGGGGGGGGGGGGGGGAGGTGTGGGTGAGGGGAGCTGGGGGGGGGGAGGGTATTGCAGACCGGATATAATCTTATCACGAGCTAGAACTGGGTTGAGAGCCGCAGGTTGCTGATCCTTTACCTTAAATAGCTGCTTCCAAAGCTGGGAACTTTCTCTGTGAAATGGAAAAGTGATATCATATATGAATACGTGACATCAAATATTGATAAGTGACATCAGATATAGATACAAGTCATCATATATGAATATGTGTCCCAAAGTGACATCAGATATCAATAAATGACTTCAGACATGGATACTTGACTTCAGATATGGAGTGATACATATTGGAATCAGCAGGCGACTTTCTGTAAAAAGATGATAATGTAAGAGATGAATACGTAGAATGGCGACAATAATAATCCCTGATCTAAACAATGTACTTCCGAGGTTGACAAATTCTTAAACCTTGTAATGTATGTCCTCTCGCTGTAACCACTGGCTGTCTTTACGATGTGCCTGGTGCTAGTTGATACATGATCTCAGTTTTCTTTGTGCTAATTTTTAAGCCAAAGTTGTCACAAGCAGCAGAGAACCGGTCCATACCCTCCTGCATGATGGTGTAATGACCACATAATAAATACTTTGTGCATAATTTATGTATATTATATTGTGAACAGAATCAAACATGACATAGCAAAGTAGAACAGCTTTCTATCTAGTGTACTTATTTCACATGAAAACATGATGCATATACTAAGTGTACATCAACATTTTCATAAATATTTATTGTCTCTGGTCTTCTCCTATTTTAAAGTCACGAATGGCATTGTTTCCACTGTCTGTCGGATGTCTGTCGTCATTTCTCACTCTGTCTCTTAAAGTGACTCTGACCTCAGTCTATCTCTTATAGTAACTCTGGCCTCACTCTGTCTCTTAAAGTGATTCTGACCTCAGTCTGTCTCTTAAAGTGACTCTGGCTTCACTCTGTCTCTTAAAGGGATTCTGACCTCAGTCTATCTCTTATAGTGACTGTGGCCTCACTCTGTCTCTTAAAGTGATTCTGACCTCAGTCTATCTCTTATAGTGACTCTGGCCTCACTCTGTCTCCTAAAGTGATTCTGGCCGCACTCTGTCTCTTAAAGTGACTCTGGCCTGAGTATGTCTCTTAAAGTAAATCTGGCCTCACTCTGTCTCTTAAAGTGACTCTGACCTCACTCTATTACAGTGACTCTGGTCACATTGTCTCTTATAGAGACTTTGGTCACACTCTTATATCGACTTGCAGAAACAATCATTTAACCCGGGCTTTCAAGTGACGAATGCTTCTCGCTGCAAGACAGACGTGAGTTTGTGAGTTCGGTCACGCAAGACAGTGTCTTGAAGGCACTGCATACAAAAAGGTCTCAGCATTCACATTGCCCGTTTCAGTTCAGTTCCCTTCTATTCGGTTGTCATTTCCATATTGATGGTCGTCTGCAATGGTTCTTCAATAAAGTCTGCCTTTTGCCTTGATTGTGTAATCTACAAGGCTTTTCTGTCCATCTTTTAATGTTATCTGCACTTATAATGTTGTTTTCCTCTGATAATCGTCTTTTAATTTTTCCTTCTAGCATTTCAGAAAGATATCATGTCTTTTTTTATTAAAGTCGTTGACCGAACGGTCTGAATATAGTGTATTGACAACGGGGACATGGGTTCTAGTCTACGGGAAGTCGTGTGTTTTTTTTTCTATTGGTGGTAAAATAAAAATGTTACCAGTACAATGCTTGACGATGGAAGGTATTAGCGACCTTTATTCCCCATCCCAATAAATCGTTCCGGTAAACCCTATCAATGGCGATAAACGCGGTAGTAACAGTTGTAGTAGTAATTTCCTTTGATACCACCAAGGTAGCTGGTCCCCTTACAGGAAAACTGCCCAAGGAAGTGCAACGACAAGATGAAGTTGGCGGCCCAATGCATAAACTTCTTTAGTTGTCTTTTACGACTTGCTTGGGAGGTTATAGCCATCCAGTTCTTTCAACCCCGTACACCACTCGGACAAGTATTCGGCATGGCTTACAATAAGGGGTTGAAGACGTGGAAGGTTTATCCTATTAGGTAGCGCCAGATGTGGACTGATACTGCCTTTCTGAATTCGTAAGTTCAAACATCAAGGATACCAATAGGCCACTTCATTTCATTGGCTGCAACTATGTAAACTTCATCGAGGACTTCATTTATCTGGGAAGCAGCCATAACTCTGACGCACTTAGCTACCCGGACATTATTCGAAGAATAGGTCTGGCTGCCGCTTCTATGGAACACTGCACCGTCTGATAACCAAGCTGCGCATTTGCAAACCCTTTTGTACATTTGTTTTGGGGGGATGGGGTGGGGAGGGGGGGGGTTGATTAAAGGTTTGCTTTCTGGATTCTACTTACGAGGGAACGACCCTTTCCATCCCAGATCATAATTCAAATGGCGATATCAAGACGTATTTTCCAGTGTATGGATGCGTGTGTGTAGCTGTTTGTAATGTGGTTTTGTATCAGCCCCATCCCTTTATGCAGCTCAGAGACCTGGACTTTCCTGTGGCATGACCAGAAGCGTATCGAAACTTTGTACATGCGCAACCAGAGGCGCTTCTCGGAATCCACTTTAACAATCGGGTCCCAAACGTTGAAGTCACACTACGCACATGTCTTGACCTCATTTACACCGCCCTACATCATCGCAGTCTGTCACGATTCGGGCACGTGGTCCACTAACCCAGATCGTTCTCGCCAGCCAGCTCTTAGAAACAGACCATGGACATTCTGGGTGGCGAGTTGTCCTCTCCACATGACCCAGTCCCCGCGGCCGCCCATGCACCCCATGTTCGCGCCAAACATGGATCACTTCACGCTTACTGCACCCAGCTACTCATAGTGGGGACTCTCAATTAGCGACAGGCCATCGTTGTCTAAGACAATTACTACTCCTATTTGGCTTGGCTTGGCTTCGTTCGCTCTCAATCTCCCGCTACCAAACCCTGAAAGGGCTTAAGTAGCAGAATGTAGTCCAGGGAACGGAATGCGTTGTGTCGTAGTTTACAGCTTGACTGCGATATTTGCACCTTTCGGACTAACACATCCGACTTCAGCAAGCATTTTTTGAGTACCAGGTTAGCATTCCCTCTTCGATCCCTTCTCCTTAGCCAGTCTGCTCTGTTGCAGCTTGTTATCAAGGATCACCGCGTGGAAGTGTAGAAGGGTCTTGGTAGCTCTGGTTTGCTGGCCCTGACGCTAGCAGTCAGCTATGGGTCGCTGGCCCTGACGCTAGCAGTCAGCTATGGGTCGCTGACCACTGCAGCTCATGTGCTGCTCAGCGTGTTGATCCCATACTCCTATTTCATCAAGAGGTTATCCATAAAAGACTTCAATAGCACAGGGTGGAGGAAGAGATAAGGAAAATTCGGCAACATGGTACAAGGTATAGGGTATGTCAGTTGAAATTAGACTCACAATTCACACATTGCATGGCATATCCATTGATATACAAATCTGTCACGACCAACAAACTCTATAACCATCTGCCAGCTTATTGATGACCAGGATGATATCAAGAGGCTTCACTGTATCGAAGGTTAACAGCAATGGACCTCTAAAATTTTCTGTCTCTTGCCTTTATATTACCCTCCGACAGACTGTTTTCAGTCCATCTTTTGATGTTCTTTTCCCACTTATAACGCTGTACGCCTACCGACCACCTGTCCTTCAAGCACTGTTTTCGGCACTTTGTCGTGTCTCTTTATATGTCCAAAATGTTTTATTTCCCTAATTTGTATTTTACTCACTAATTCTTTTATCATTCATATCTTAGGATGGCCTCACTATTTAACTGTTTTTCCTCGCATGAGATACGGCCCATCGTTCTGTGTATCCCCATTTCAAGAGACCACTTTATCCACTTGAAAGCTTCTTGCTGTCCAGTTTAACCAAAATAACGTTCTTTGAATTGTCTCTCTGTCTCCCTCTCTCTCTCTCTCTCTATATATATATATATATATATATATATATGTTTATATCTTGCCAGTCCATCTGATCTGAAAGTCTTTAACACGGGAGAATATTTATTGACTCTTGCTTCGCAAAATCTAATGCGTTATCTGAATTTACACGATGAATTGTATGGAACTAAACTAAGTTTGAACTATAAATTAATCGTATGTGTCTAGTCAAAATTATGTCCTCAATACGTAGGTTGAGGGGTTATTTAAAACTGAACATTAGGGAGACGTGAGCATTCGTGGCCTAGTGGTGAAACGTCTAATTCACAACCACAACGCACAGTACGATCGCTTCTCCGCGTAAGGAAAGAAGTGGTGATCTAACGTACTGCACACCTGCCAAGAAACGTATTACAGTCACATAGTTTGGCAGGTGTACGAAGCAACGTTCGGCAACGGACATGTTACTTGCATTACGACACCAAAATTTGCAAATTGCTAGAATTGTGGGAACATCATTTATAGATGAATACAGTACGGGAGGTCATAGAATATACTTTGTCATTTCACGTTATAAAGATTAAGGTCATAGAATGTACTATGTCACTGTCATACAGCTACAGACCATAGCATGTACTCAGACACTGTCATAGAGTTGAAGACCACAGAATTTACTATATTTCATAAAGCTGAACACTAAAGAATATACTCTGTCACTTCATGTCATAAAGCTGAAGACCATAAAATGTGCTTTGTCACTTCATGTCATAAAGCTGAAGACCATAAAATGTGCTTTGTCACTTCATGTCATAAAGCTGAAGACCATAAAATGTACCTCATCACTTCATGTCATAAAGCTGAAGACCATAAAATGTACTTCATCACTTCATGTCATAAAGCTGAAGACCATAAAATGTGCTTTGTCACTTCATGTCATAAAGCTGAAGACCATAGAATGTACTTCATCACTTCATATCATAAAGCTGAAGACCATAAAATGTGCTTTGTCACTTCATGTCATAAAGCTGAAGACCATAGAATGTGCTTTGCCACTTCATGTCATAAAGCTGTAGACCATAGAATGTACTTCATCACTTCATGTCATAAAGCTGAAGACCATAGAATGTACTTCATCACTTCATGTCATAAAGCTGAAGACCATAGAATGTACTTCATCACTTCATGTCATAAAGCTGAAGACCATAGAATGTACTTCATCACTTCATGTCATAAAGCTGAAGACCATAAAATGTACTCTGTCACTTCATCCCTTAGCCGGTATCTGTTGTTGGATTATATTTACCTTCCTTCTTTAATACAATCCAGTCAGGAAGAAGGATTTCCATCCCAGGGTAAACAAATTATTCTCTTTTTTATTCATGCATAACATATGGGTTACAGTGTCTGTGCTGTCTTTTAAATCCACTAGACTTCCCGTACACTCGACAGGGTCTTTAAACGTCATGACTTCGAGATGATTCTACCCTAGGTTCTACCCTTCTTCAAAAAAGGTGCAGACTTAGAACAAGGAAGTCTCTAACGTTTAATCCTCTATGTGACATATGCTATAGGACTAACAATTAAGAAATGTGACATTACTTATACGATCTCACGTATAGCAAAAATAAATGTGAATAAATAATTGATCAGCCAGAGCTGCCCAAAAGAACCATTGCATTGAACCAACTTTTTCATATCGTCTGTTTTTGCCAACTTCATCTGTGAAGCGTCACATTTAACTGAATTATGAATTGCCTGTTTTTCCCGCTGTCTGTCCATTCTCGGTGTTTCTACCTCTTTCAATATTTTTTCCCGATCTCTTCCCTGGACTACGATGTGTGAACATGTCTGATTCTGCGGCCAAAAGTGCCAGTCTCCGATACTGTTCTACAGGAGTGAAAAAGTGAAAATGAGTAATGTGCTGGTGCCCCGGGTTCCCACATCATCCTCACTTCCTCTTTCTGCAGACTGGAAACTGGAACCGCGATGTTTCAGTGCAACGGGGAAATATATACCCTATTACAGACTACCACACCCCGTTTGTGCCCAATGGCAGTAGTTTTCTTTTAATCAGAAAATGTTGCCCACAAAAATCTAAACAACCTTAGAACATGAACTTTTTTTTTATTGCACTTATTAAAATGTGTCTATCTTTCCTATTTTTATTTCACTTTTATCATCTGTCCAATTCTACTAAATGATGTTGGGGAGGGGCATATTCGTGCATGTGCTGTCTGCTCGTCCGCTGATAATTTCGTCTCAAATCTCTGCACTCAGAGTGTTTGGAGTAGAGGGGTAAGATGTACCGGATTCTTCTCTTCTTCTTATTCAGTGTTCGTCCTGAACAAGACGTTTGTGACGTTGTGTGGTAGTTTACATCGAGGCAGCGATATCTTCATCTTTCGGCCCATACATCAGATTTCAGCGCGGCATTTTGGGGGACCCAGTTTTCCTTCCCCCTCTAAAATGCCTAATCTCTTAGCCAGGCTGCGTGGTTTCTGTCTGCTTCCAAGGCCGCCACTCTGATTCGGATTAGGGTCATGGTCAATTTTGGATCCCTGACCCTGATGCAAACAGCCAGCTATGGGTCGCTAGCTGCTGCCAGCTCATCCTCTGCTGCACGTTGTGTCTTAACCACAGAGGCCATGGCTAGTCTAAGGTTTTCTTATTTACGAAGTCGACTAATATACCCACAACAAAACGTCATCAATAATATAACTGTGCTAATGTATGCTCACAGATATAATATATGGCAGTGTAGAGGACGAAATATCAACGAAGTGCATTTTTAATCACATTAAAAAAAACTATCATACGACATTTTTCCCATTGCTGGGGTACACGAGGGGTTTTGAAAGCTGAGGACTAAAGACCGATTCGCCACTGCTGTCGTCACGTCATGTGCTGGCTATGTTTGTTTATTTCACCCCCAACAGAAAAACAATATATGCCATACCGGGGATTCGAATCGCTGCTTTCCTTGTCGGCAGGCAGGCTAGAAACCATTTGGTCACGCGCCCCTCAATCACTTAAAATAAACCTTTCTTATTGCGCAAGATATTTGTTATTATTAATTTAACTGGACACTCATCTCCGTACGCCTACACATATGAATGTACACCTCGCGTTTAAACGTTTAAATATAAGGCAAAGGTGCAGGCAAAGGCCATCGTAGACGATGAGAACATAATTAATTTTGCTAGCGATATTTTGAGTAAGGATTAACTGCGCTACTTTTTATCCTCACTCTCTCGTCTCGAGCCGCCCGACCACAGTGGCAAGTCAAGGATAAGACGACTAGGCGGCAACTACGAGATGCAGTGGACATCGCATCAAGCACCCGTGAAAAGTCCGAAGTCGAACCCACACCACATGATCACGAGGCCGACAGCTTAATCACTTCGCCACGGAATTCCCTATATTTATATATATATATATATATATATATATATGTGTGTATACGTATTTATATATATATATATATATATATATATATATGTATATATATATATATATATATATATATATATATATATATATATATATATATATATATATATATATATATATATACTATAAATATATAGATAGAGAGAGATACATTTGTTTACGTTATTGCGGATTATAGAACATGGAAAATAACCTGAAACCCGAGATTCCCAGGCGCCGTGGACCAGGCGGAGCCTCCTTCAGCTCAATAAAGGCATCAACTCCCGAGTACCGCTGGGCTGGCATGTAGTCAGAAGGAAAAACGAATGCTGGAGCACAGCAACCACTCTGTGGGACCCGCGAGACAAAAAAAAGACCCCTCTGGCAGACCTCCTCTAGTAACAGTATTTTTTAGGATCATGATGGTAACTGCGTTATTGGTGGTTAATTTAGTGATGAAAATCTTGAGGATGTTGCAGAAGAATACGATGATGATAAAGACAAAAACTACGGTGATAATTATTATAACGATGAAATAAATATGAGCACGATCATTCCTGAACTGCAGCTGTTCCCCATGCTGCTCGACTTCTCACATATCCAACACCTAATAATGCGCTGAACGTCACGAATCGTGTTACTGCTACAGCTGCCACCGACCTGTTCATGTTACAACAGCCATACAAGCTTTATCAAGCTCGTGAGAACCGAGTGTATATTTCGATTATCCGTAGGGCATGTTACCAATGTATGTATTCATTGTGCTTTTATTTGTTTAACACTCACCTTATCTCACCTGTAATATAGACAAAGGAGAATGGACAGACACAGAAATCAACAAAATAATACAAAAGGCAAGAGCAGCTTTGCTGACATTGGGGAACTAAAGTCCAGCACATATCTTTAGTTACAATGAAAAGTCCGAGCTTGTGTTTGACCATAAAACGGGAAGAATAACAGAAGCAACAACGACAATGGTACAGACTTTCATAAATGGGTGCCGGGGCAGAATAGAGGAATCGAAATGGTGAGATAGAATCACTGAGGTGTAACTGTTTGAGATAATCAGGCAGGTGTCAATGGACCTTGGTGCGAGGAAAAGACGATGGCATTGGGTAGAGGCATACATTAAGGAAATCAGTTGATTACAGTTGGGGGTGGGGGGTGTCGCTGTAGTCAAGAGGTTAATGCACTCGCCTCTCACAGTGATGAGATCAGCGGTAAGACCAGAGGACCTGCATCCAGATTTACCCCCAGTCGTCTCGACCAATAGTCTTGCCACTGATCCAAGGTAACTCGGGACAAGAGTGAGATTGATGACCAGCGCATATTCTTTCTCATTTTAAAGTAAATTCAGGGCACTTCACATTATTAAGACAAAGCCGAATGTTGGTGTAGTACCATCGCTTCCCGATGTGCAATAACTATGATAGCATTGCTAGACAGTCTCTGTTCTGGAATTCTAATGGTAAAAGAAGTAGAGGCCAACCAAAGCACACATGAAGAACAGAGCTCGAGACAAACATAGAGACAGGGAAAACGTGCATAGAACTGGAATGGATAGTGCAGAACAAGAGCACTTCGCATGTTTTTATTGAAAAACTCTGCTCGATTTTGATTAATTTATTGACTTCTTATATCATTTGATGGCATGGTGAGGTACACTATTGTTTCCCGTACCATCTAAGTGACTCTTATCATTTTACTCATCTGTAATATTTCTTTATTACCGTCAAATAATCTTTTTCCGTGTCTTCCTCCTGCTCTAACAATCCGCCAACAGCACGTCATCAGCACTAATCCAATCATTCCCTATTTTTGTCTGGATATATATATTTAAATATCCAAAACATAGGCCAACCAGAAAACTTAGATTATCAGACAATTTTCAAATTGGGTGTGTACCGTGAAAGTTTCCTTTGATGGCACTAAAAAACATCTCATTGGCCAAGGAAAAAAATATGACCGGCAGTTACTTAAGGACATATGATTGTGCCAACAAAAACCATTGTAAAGACTGATGAAAAATGTTGGGAGGTTTTGTTATTTTACGTTGTGGGAAGGAACTACACAACAGAAATAAATGAATCTCTGTACCTAAAAAGTAAACACCAGTGTCAGAAAACATTCAAAACATTGTAACTGCCAAGAACAATGAGGTGTGATTTGTTGAAGTTAAACTAAAAAATTTGATTACGTCACAATGCGAGTGTGTTACATACAGGCGGTCATGCTCGTGTTTATTTGAGAAAAAAAAATTAGAAAACACTTTATCTTAATAGAATAAATAAATATATATATATATATATATATATATATATATATATATATATATATATATAGAGAGAGAGAGAGAGAGAGAGAGTGAGAGAGAGAGAGCGAGAGAGAGCGAGAGAGAGAGAGAGAAAAGTCGAAAAATTAACTAACGTGTAATAATAATGATTTGTCGATGAGGATCACCAAGATCAGCACATGGTGCAACCTTGAGTATGTATGTGCGCTCATCGCTGATCAAGCCAATTTGAGTCTGGAACGATCTTTGACACGACTGGCAAACGAAGACGACAGTTGTCTCTGATATTATTGATGTTTCTGGTACTATCTCTGCTCTAGATCTCCTGGTTGCACGTCTATCCTGGGCAGCCTGGATTCGAAGACTCTCGCTGAGTTAGTGACCGCACTATTCCACGTTGAACGATTTTGAGTTAAGCTATACCAGGTGTTAATGTCTATTTGACATCACTTAAGCGACTCTTTCAGACAGTCATTAAAACGCTTGTTTGGATGTCCGTGTGATGGAACTCCTTCACTCAATTCCTTACACAGAAGCCGATTTGGAAGTCTTTCGCTGTACATTCGGGCAAGGTGGCCATCCCATCTCAATTTGGATTGTTGCAAGAGTGCATGAATACTTTGCACGTTGGCTCTAGATAGCACTTCAGTATCTGTGAAATGGTCCTGCCCGCATATATGCAGTATGCGCCTCAGACAGTTCATATTAAAATGATTGCGCCACCAGCGTTGACAGTCCAGCTCTCACACTCGTAGAGCAGGGTGGGGACAATGGCGGCACGGTAGATCTTCAGCTTAGTCATTATGCTGATTCCTCAACGTTCCCATACTGTTGAGCGCATTCGGTCAAAAGCTGAGCTGGCCTGTGCTATTCTATTAGCCAGTTCATCAACAATAGGCACTGATCTTGACAATGTACTTCCGAGGTTGACAAATTCTTCAACCTTGTAATGTATGTCCTCTCGCTGTAACCGCTGGCTGTCTATACGATGTGCCTGGTGCTAGTTGATACATGATCTCGGTTTTCTTTGTGCTAATTGTTAAGCAAAAGTTGTCACAAGCAGCAGAGAACCGGTCCATACCCTCCTGCATGATGGTGTAATAGCCACATAATAAATACTTTGTGAATAATTTATTTATATTATATTGTGAACAGAATCAAACATGACATAGCAAAGTAGAACAGCTTTCTATATAGTGTACTTATTTCACATGAAAACATGATGCATGTACTGAGTGTACATCAACATTTTCATAAATATTTAATATCTCTGGTGATCTCCTATTTTAAAGTCAGGAATGGTGTTGTTCCCACTTTCTTTTCTCTTAAAGTGATTCTGACCTCAGTCTGTCTCTTAAAGTGACTCTGGCCTCATTTTATCTTTAATAGTGACTCTGGCCTCACTTTATCTCTTATAGTGACTAGCCTCACTTTATCTCTTATAGTGACTCTGGCCTCACTCTGTCTCTTAAAGTGACTCTGACCTCATTTTATCTTTAATAGTGACTCTGGCCTCACTTTATCTCTTATAGTGACTAGCCTCACTTTATCTCTTATAGTGACTCTGGCCTCACTTTATCTCTTATAGTGACTAGCCTCACTTTATCTCTTATAGAGACTCTGGCCTCACTTTATCTCTTATAGTGACTAGCCTCACTTTATCTCTTATAGTGACTCTGGCCTCACTTTATCTCTTATAGTGACTAGCCTCACTTTATCTCTTATAGAGACTCTGGCCTCACTTTATCTCTTATAGTGACTAGCCTCACTTTATCTCTTATAGTGACTAGCCTCACTTTATCTCTTATAGTGACTCTGGCCTCACTTTATCTCTTATAGTGACTAGCCTCACTTTATCTCTTATAGAGACTCTGGCCTCACTCTGTCTCTTTTAAAGACTCTGGCCTCACTTTATCTCTTATAGTGACTAGCCTCACTTTATCTCTTATAGTGACTCTAGCCTCACTTTATCTCTTATAGTGACTAGCCTCACTTTATCTCTTATAGTGACTAGCCTCACTTTATCTCTTATAGTGACTCTAGCCTCACTTTATCTCTTATAGTGACTAGCCTCACTTTATCTCTTATAGTGACTAGCCTCACTTTATCTCTTATAGTGACTCTGGCCTCACTTTATCTCTTATAGTGACTAGCCTCACTTTATCTCTTATAGAGACTCTGGCCTCACTTTATCTCTTATAGTGACTAGCCTCACTTTATCTCTTATAGAGACTCTGGCCTCACTTTATCTCTTATAGTGACTAGCCTCACTTTATCTCTTATAGTGACTCTAGCCTCACTTTATCTCTTATAGTGACTAGCCTCACTTTATCTCTTATAGTGACTAGCCTCACTTTATCTCTTATAGTGACTCTGGCCTCACTTTATCTCTTATAGTGACTAGCCTCACTTTATCTCTTATAGAGACTCTGGCCTCACTTTATCTCTTATAGTGACTAGCCTCACTTTATCTCTTATAGAGACTCTGGCCTCACTTTATCTCTTATAGAGACTCTGGCCTTGCTCTGTCTCTTTTAAAGACTCTGGCCTCACTTTATCTCTTATAGAGACTCTGGCCTCACTTTATCTCTTATAGTGACTAGCCTCACTTTATCTCTTATAGTGACTCTGGCCTCACTTTATCTCTTATAGTGACTAGCCTCACTTTATCTCTTATAGAGACTCTGGCCTCACTCTGTCTCTTTTAAAGACTCTGGCCTTGCTCTGTCTCTTACAGTAATCCTGACCACGTATCCCAACCAAAGCATTTCACATGTTGTGCTCTTTTGTTTTTGTGTCTCGGTCAGGCATTGAGTCTGACTACAGATGATTGAACAACAAAATATGAACAGAAAGAAAGAGAAACATCAAAGGCAGGTGAACAACACTGATGATGTTCCCATCTCCCATACTAGTAGGTCGATTGGAGACAGTGTCACACCAGTCTGCTCTGAACTATGCTATGATGTTAATAAAAGTACACCTGCCAACCTTCGCAGTCTAAGTTAAGGCGTCTACCTTCTTTGATAGTTGTTAGCTCTATCGTTGATGCAAAGGCATGGAATCAATTATATCACTGCACAATTTAACCAGTGATACAATTTATAAAGTAGCACATTCAGTGCCTTCAGATCCACATCTTTGAACATCACACATGTCTCTCCATGCCTCTGTTTATAAAATGGACTTCCGCTTAAGTTTTCAAGGCGTCCAACTCCACTCGGTCACTTTAAAATGTATCAGTTGCCTCTGACACCTTTCTGTGCTTACGAATATTTATGTTCAAGATTATTCAATCATCATTATTCTCTGTAGTGTTTGTTGTGGACCAATCTGTTTGTATACGGATCCAATTGTTCTTTGGGTAGTGTATCTCTATTTGTTTTACAGATGTGGCACCTATTTCTGTTTCTTGCTGGGTGGTTATTGTTTCCCAATGCCGAAAATGTTTTCTGAGTGCAATGCAGTGTACTACAGTTAATACATTTCGTTGTGCAGCTTATTTATTACTCAAGCTGATTCAAACGTCATATATGACTGTAAATTTATCTAGTATATATTTACTTATATAAACAAACATATAATAACATATTGATACATATACATATAGGGAAACAGCAATTAATATATGAACATAATAATAATAAATGTGTGTATATATATATATATATATATATATATATATATATATATATATATATATATATATACACTTAGCAAGAACAGTCAACAGCCAACTGGGTGGGAGCGACCATGTCCCCATAACTTTAGAAATATGTAACATGGGACAAACAGAGATAACAAATATGCACCCAAGTTGGAATTTTAAAAGGGCAAACTGGACCCTATTTAGAGAAAATGTAAATAAACTCTGTCAAGATATATCCCATGCCAAAAATGTAAATAAAAATGTTACCATCATGACGGAGGCTATCATCCAGGCAGCAAAGAAATCAATTCCACATGGAAAATGGAAAAACTATAAACCCTATTGGAGCAATAAATTAGGGAAAATGCACAAGGAACTAAGTGAGACAAGAGATACCATGGAAAAAAATCCTTCACCAGAAAACATAGGGAAACACAGCAAAATTAAAAACACATTCATAGAGCAACAGAAGGAGGAGACCCAAAGAAGTTGGCATGAAAAGACTGAAAGCCTCAACATGGACAGGGATACAAGTAAACTCTGGAACCTGACACAGCCTTAAATGAAGAAACCAGAGGGCGCCATGGGAAGACAGACATTAAGGAAAATGTGAAACATCATACAGGGAAAATGGCAGCAAACATCCTAGCTGAAGAAGATGAGAGTACCACAACATTGACACGAGAACGCAAACTAGAAGTCAAAAAAGAGATAAAAAGAAAACCTGAAGACACAGAATGTGGATCCCTGCATGGAGTGATGACTCAAAATGATAGAGTTGAACACTGTTATTCAGAAACTGAAAAACAAGAAAGCTCCAGGAAAAGATGGCATCACAAATGAAATGATTAAAAACCTAGACCAAGGGTCAAGAAGAAAACTCCTGAAAATCTTAAATCCATCATAGAGCAAAGATAAGATCCCAGACCAGTGGCGGGAGATTATCATTATCCCCATCAGAAAACCAAAAAAAGGACAAGACAAGCAAGGAAAGCTATAGGCCAATAAGCCTGCTCAGCTGTGTTGGAAAAGTCATGGGAAAAAATGGTAAACGCAAGACTAATAAAACATCTGGAAAAAAAACATCTCCTACTCAACCCACAGTCAGCCTTTAGGAAAAACCGCAACACAGAAGACCAACTAGTGTACCTAACCCAAGAAATTGAAAATGCATTCCAAGGTACGGAAAAAGTACTTGCGGTCTTTGTGGATATGGCAAAAGCTTTTGACTAGGTATGGAGAGAAGGACTCCTCCTAAAACTATTAAACAACAAAGTAGAAGGGAGAATGTACAGCTGGATACAAGACTTCCTCCGATACAGAACAGCAAAAGTCAAATTAGATGGATCACTGAGCTATAGAATAACTCTACAACAAGGCGTACCCCAGGGAGGAGTCATCTCTCCTACTCTCTTTATCCTGTTCATAAACGACGTATAGGGGAAACTCCCAAAGAAAGTATCCAGTGCCCTACACGATGACGACTTCGCAATGTGGAGTGCTGCAGAAAAACTACCAACAGCTGAAAATAGAATGCATAGAGCACTGGACACTGTTGGAAAATGGGTTATAGATTGGGGATTGCAGATTAACGTCTCAAAGACAGCTACTACATGCTTCTTACTGTCCAACACCAAGGAAGTAACAAAACTTATTCTAAAGGGCAAAGACCTTGTACAAGAAAATACCCCTGTGTATCTCGGAGTTAAAATGGACAAGAGACTCACATGGAGGGAATACATTCAGGAGATAGAACAAAAAGCAACCAGAAAACTCCCTCATGAAGAAGCTGGCCGGAACAAGCTGGGGTGCAAATAGCAACATCCTCAAAAATGTATACACTGGGACAGTCCGGTCAGTCCTTGAATTAGGCATGACAGCCTGGACCACAGCATCAAAAACAAACATGGAACGCCTAACCAAAATTCAAAATTCAGGCTTAAGGATAATAATAGGAGGAATGAACACTACACCAATCCAAAAAATGGAAACATATACAAATATAAGACCCCTAAAAACTAGACGAGAGGAAAGAGTGCTGACACATAGTGAAAAAATGCTATGCATGCCTGGTCATCCCATACATATCAAACTAAAACGCCCAGTTAAAAATAGGCTAAAGAGAACCAGCTTCATTCATATATCAAACCACCTACACTAAAAATATGGAGAACTAATTCCCAACCAACCTACAGAAATAGAAATGCTTATTATCTTTGAAGAGCCAATCTGCAACATAAACAACATCGAAATCAGTAAAGAGATCCCAGGAATATGAAGAAAAGACCAACACAGTGTCCATGAGTTGAAAATTTTAGCACAAACAATGATTGAGGAGAAATATAATACCAAGGAATGGACACAGGTGTACACAGATGGTTCAGCAGAGGGGGCAGGCCGAAACGGAGGAGTAGGCATATTCATAAGACACAAAAGTGGAAATATAACAGAAGGGGCCCTCCCAACAGGAAAGTTGTCCACAAACCTCAGAGCAGAATCGATGGCCCTCCTTCGAGCACTGAGAATACTTCAAACAGAAAGGCAACCTCCAACAAAAATAGCTGTATTCACGGACTGCAGAGAACTATTAGAGACAATTTTTAAAAAAACAACGAACCACTGTTATCGGAGATCAGATCAGAACTGGGAAAACTCCAGAGATCCTCAACAATAGCGCTCCAGTGGCTACACTCCCATTGCGGAATCATGGGAAACGAGAGAACTGATGCTCTGGCAAAAGATGGCAGCAAAAAGGCACAATTTAATCATCGAGTACTATACAGAGAAATCAAGAACATCATCAGAAATCAGTACACACACTAATGGAGAGAAGACAGAAACATAAGCAGTACACCAGACCCAATTCACTATCTCAAAATAAATCAACAAACTACCTTATTTTGCCTGAGAACTGGACACTGCAGACTATTAGAATATATGTACCGACTGATGATCTCACACACCGATGAGTGCACATGGGGAACAGGATGCCAGAACCCTGAGCATATTCTACAAAAATGCTCACTCTATAGGGAAATGAGATGCCAGACCTGGCCAGAGGGTGCGGATATGAGACAAAAGCTGTGGGGCAGCCGCTACAACCTGGTGAAGACTACAGACTTCATCATGGCGACTGGCCTGCAGATATTGCATGACCAAAAAAAAGATCCTGAACGCAAAGAAGAAGAATATATATATATATATATATAGAGAGAGAGAGAGAGGGGGGGGGAGAGAGAGAGAGAGAGAGAGAGAGAGAGCGAGAGAGAGAGAGAGAGAGAGAGAGAGAGAATACGAGCGCGGCAAATAAGAATGTACAAGGAAGTCTTTACAAAGATACGTAGGTATGGTATGAATTAACACCATGAGTTTTATAACATCCCATACCGAATGTTAATCGATTCTCAAGCTCAAACCTGTGTTGATTATCAAGACGATGCCGCTGACCCAGTATCAATTTTATCCTGTTGTTTCGTTAGTCTGTGCTCGTCTCCATACTTTCCAGTTATGTGATGTTCTCCATTTCATTTATTGCTTTTGTTTTCATAACTCCAGTGATCATACGAATACGTTGGTTTCGGGTTGTATTATTTTTTTAAAAATTATTTGTAGTTGCTGTAGACCAAGCTGCTATTCGGTAGTCTAACAGTTTATGTGGGGTTCTCGTGGGGTTCTTGTGCCAGCTCCCCATGTTGGGCCCGATATCTTTCTCATTAAGGACATTCTTCTCATAGTTTTGTTTGCTGCTTTTTGGATCTAGTGTTTCCATGTTAGCATTGGAATCATTACTACTCCAAGATAAGTTGGACCTGTGTCTAGGGGAAGAGTTGGCCATTTACTTTCAGGATCACTTCTTGGGGTTTGAGAGATAGGGAAAAAATGGTACATGTGGTTTTGGTTCCGTTCATGGCTACTTGCCATTTACTGTCCATCTCTACTTCATTTAGAGCTTCTTACATTTGGTTCCTACCTACAGGTAAAGATTCTTCTGATGTCCATATGACCAAGCCATATGGATATACTACACTGTGAACTCTTTTCTATTTTTCTGTGATATAAATCATTGATATATAAAGAGGAACAAAATGGGTGAGTATACCACTTTGCCGAATTGTTCCATTTGCATCTAATTGCTAAGATGTCTTTGGAGCTGTACTATTATCATAGTAATGACTTATCTACTTATGTTATTTCAAAGTATTCTATGAAATCCACGAACCAACTAACCCCCTTCTCCCCCCCCCTCCCCCCCCCCCCCCCCCCCCCACTAAAAGGGACACAATGTTCTGTAAATGTTATAAAATATGCTGATATGAGTAAGCTCCCTTTAAATATTTTTTGTTGACATACACCTCTAACTAGTTAGTTGTCCATCGCAAGCGATAATGGAGACATCTTCAAACGGTTTTTGTCTTTATGATGTAACTTTCGCTGTTTTTGGGTAATGGTGATGAAGAAACTACGCTTGTCATCAACTTTGGATAAGTGGCAAGAAAGATGATCAGTCATTACGTCTGAGGTAACTCAGCACTCAGACATTCTGGTCTTACCTCCCTTGACAACAGACGACGCTTGAAACTTGCGGAATTGAATCACCCACGGTTTCCATTCATCACTTTGAGAGGTGAGTGCCTTACCTCTCTACCACAGTGACCCTAACTCTAACCTCTAACCATACATTTTGCAACACAGCAAGACAACCGCAAAACATTAATTGTCTACAAAGAAATGAAGAATCACTTAAAATCTCCATTGCCAAGCTCCATTAAGTTGGATGTGATGACACACAGATGTATTTTCACTAAACAAACATGTAAACGATCTATCTACTTTCAGTCCACTTGTGTCGTTAGACGTCATGAGGAGATAGGATCCCCTTTGCTTTAAACTTTTTGGCTGGTGAAAATCAGCTGGTGAAATGCCAGATCACTCCTAGTATATGTTACCAGCCGGTAGGTTGGTAGCCCCTTGAATATACTATTGTCTATTTTTGGGACTAGTGTTGGTAGAATCATAAATTAGAGCAATGTAGACCCACCGCCTGTCAGGTGCCATCTATGCCACTCCGCTAACCACATAACCAAGATATGATGTTATAGCCACACAGTCCCCTTTTTGCAACATATCGTCTGTGGGGAAAGGGGAGGGGAGAGTGGAGAGAATCCCTTGAATAATTTGAGTAGATTTTTATGTTTTAATTTTTCTTTGAAAAGCGGCCGTTTAGCCTACGTTTAGCCCCCCCCCCCCCCCCCCCCCCCCCCCATTCCTTGCCTTTTAGCAGCACAAGTTGAGGGATAGATCTAAGTAACACACGCTAATTAAATAAAGGGACATAATGTCCTTCAAATGTAATAACATTTGGTGGGAGGAATAATTTCCCTTCCCACAGACGAAACAATCAGAAACTCAATGTACCAGGGCAATATTGTCAATTTGTCACAATTTAATATTTTTGTAAAAGACTAAACGAGATACAATCTTGAAATTCGCTTATTATTGCATTTCCATTGTCTTTTAATTCTCAAAATAATTTCTAACAACATTGATACACAAATTTCCTCCCTTTATCAGTGCGCCAGAACCTGCAGCACAGAAGTCATTTGAGAAGACACAAGGATTTATAACCTTTCATACACATACACACCCCCTAACACATACACACACACACTAACACGCGCCCTCAGGGTGAGGCCATTCCATTGCACTTTGGTTTGGTTTGAGATCGCCCTAACTATCATAGATACATGCAGACACACACACACGCATTAAAAGCACTGGTTAATATATCCTGATATCGCCTAAAATACTGCGGTTCGGGGTGGAGTGAGAATGGCTCCGCCAGTAGAATACAGAGAGGCAAACCACTTACAAAAAACGAATAGAAGTCTGGCAAGAGTACGTAGTGTAAAGGTGTTGTTGTTGTTTCGAATGCCCACAATGAGTAGGTTACTCCTATGTGGGCCCTGAAAAGGGCGTTAAGTGACGGGTTGCAGTAGCTTTCCTCACATCTCGAGCGTGCTGATGAAGGTGAACCGAGGTCCTCCAGGCGGTTGTACTATATGCTTGGCTTCATCTGCGGGTCGCTCACTACTACAGAGATTACGTCAAATCTCACCTTGTTAGCCAGAATGTTGTTTTCGACAACAGCCCGTTTCCAGGACGACCAACGAGGAGGTCAGGCGAGAGGCTTGGACAGTATATTTCTCCTGACCCTGACTAACATTCTCTGATCAGTATGTTTTGCCTGACCCTGACTAACATTCTCTGATCAGTATGTTTTGCCTGACCCTGGCTAACATTCTCTGATCAGTGTGTTTTGCCTGACCCTGGCTAACATTCTCTAATCAGTGTGTTTTGCCTGACCCTAGCTAACATTCTCTGATCAGTGTGTTTTGCCTGACCATGACTAACATTCTCTGATCAGTGTGTTTTGCCTGACCCTGGCTAACATTCTCTGATCAGTGTGTTTTGCCTGACCATGACTAACATTCTCTGATAAGTGTGTTTTGCCTGACCCTGGCTAACATTCTCTGATCAGTGTGTTTTGCCTGACCCTGGCTAACATTCTCTGATCAGTGTGTTTTGCCTGACCCTGGCTAACATTCTCTGATCAGTGTGTTTTGCCTGATCAGATGTTAATCTCATTGGCCCGTGTAGGGATATAAACAAAGTAAAGAATTGTCAACAAAAAAGAACATATGCTAACTATTTCCGTGGAGAGGCACAAAAGAATGAGTCTAAAGACATTTTTTCAAACCCTACTTTGTAGAGTATATCAAATTAATTACATACGTGGATTAAACTTAATTAAGCACTTTGTATCACATTTTTTTTCGTATTTCTTTTTTGCACAGGATTCAAATGTGAGGTTCAGTTTTATTTTTTTTTCTCCTATGAAAACCAACTTCTTTTCCCTTATTTAAGATCAAAGCGTAGTACATAAATCTTTTATCTTTACAAAGAAAATACATTACATTAAGTCAAAGACAGACATCTTTGTCAGAGCACTATTGGCGTCCTGGATCACCCCCGTCCCTTCCCGTCAACCTGTATTTTTTCGAAAAAGCAGCGGTCATTATGAAGCTGTCGACACTGCCATTGAGCTTGTATAGTGTTGCCACTGGTGATGGCCACTTGTGCTTTCTCTGATCCTCGTATGTCGGGCAGCTTTGCAGCAGATGTTCAGCGGTCATTTTTCCGGTACCACAAGTGCATTCGCCAGTGCCACCTATCTTCAGTTTATTGAATAGGTGGTACCTCAGTCTGTTGTGGCCTGTGCGGAGTCTGAAGACCACGACCTACTCTCTTCTGTACAACTGGTAATAGGCATAATTTTTGTGTAGCCAGTATGTTCTGTTTCCCATTTGGCCATGTATCTGGCTCTAATAAGCCTTTTGGACTCTTCGTAGGTCACACTAGAATTTGGTTGTGGTAGTCTTGCACCGTCTTTTGCCAGTCTGTCTGCCTCCTCGTTGCCCTGAATGTTACAGTGGGATAAAACCCACTGTGCCACTACTCTTTTTGGTGCGGACTGCTAGCATAGTTGACAGAGTACTGCTCTTAAATCATTAAGTTCAGTATTTTTCTGGCTTTTCAGTGCTGTGACTACGGCCAGGGCATCTGTAAACAGGACTATCTGGCTTTCATTTCTTTTGCCTGTCAGCATTTCTTCTACTGCAGCCCTCAGTGCATCTGCCTCCGCTCTGAAATTGCTTGAGTATTTTCCAGTTGCCACTGACAGTGTTATTTTTCTACAATTTGGTAGGCTGAGGAATACCCCTGCCCCTTCGTTCTGTGTTGTGTTTGTTACAGAACCGTCGGTGTATGCATGGTCCAGTCCATGCTTGAGTAGTTTTTCGTTATGTGCCTCAGGGTTATGTCTCTTCTTTCTTTTTCAGTCTGGCTGTTCTTTTTTCCAATACCTGGTATATTTTCTACCACCTCCGGAATGATATGCTGCTTCCAGGTAGGTTTGCACACAGTAGGGAGGGGCTTTGGTGTTGTTAATATCTTCATAGGGTCTTCGCTCATCTTTGCTTTGGCTATTTCTGCAAAGTTTCTCCGCTTTAGTTTCCCATTTCCAAATCTATTTAGTCTCTGGTGCATTGGATGGTCTGTCAGTCTTCTGAGTTACTCTGCTTGCTGCTGGGCTCTGCAGTCTCTTCTGTCGGTCATGGATTGCAGATTTGTAATCTTTTCAAGTTCTACAATTGGCGTTGACTTCATGCCTCCTGTTATAACTCTCATGGCTTGGTTTTGAAGTTTGCTAATTTTATCAAAGTTCGTCTTTGCTGCTGTTGTCCATGCCGCAATGCCATACTCTAGAACTGGTCTCACTCTTCCAGTGTACAGTTTCTTTAGTATACTTTCGTCTGCTTCCCAGCTTGTGCCAGCAAGTTTATCATGATTGCCATTCTTTGTCTGGCTCTCATTCGGTTTCTCTCGATCTGACTTTTCCATATCATGCGCCGATCAAATGTGACTCCCAGGTAGTTTGGGTTGTCGTTTGGCCGCAGATATTTACCGTTAAGACTTATTTTGGTGCTCTGTGTTTTATTTGAAAGCGAGAATACCGTATATGTTGTTTTTTCCTCATTTAATTTGACCAGCCATGAGTTCGCCCACTCCTCCAACGATGTTAGGGTCTGCTGCATCCGATTGCTTGCTATGGTGAGATTTTTCTCAGAGGACCACATAGCCAGATCGTCTGCAAACATGGAGTTGTGGACTCTTCTTGGTATATTCTCTGAGATGGTGTTTATATACGCCAGGAAAAGTGTGGGTGACAGTACTCCCCCTTGGGGTACTCCCTGCTCAAGTGTCACCTTTTTACTCATCTGCCTTTGTACTTGAACTCTGGCTGTTCTGTTTTCGAGGTAGTGGCTGATCCATCTGTACATTTTCCCACAAACTTCACTTCTTCGTATCTTGACTTTAAGTCCCTCTTTTCACACCTTGTCAAATGCCTTTTCTAAATCCACCCAAACCGCTACTGTATGCTTTTTCTCTTAGTAAGCATCCTCTATTTTCTGGGCTATGAGAGTGATCTGGTGTCTAAAGCCTGCTTGCTGTGGAATTAGTATGTGTTTTTCTTCCAGATGCCACATCAGTCTGGTGTTTATCATACGCTCCATCAGTTTTCCTACACAGCTCAGTAGACTAATAGGCCTGTATCCATTTGGATCTGTTCTATCTTTTTCTTTCTTTGGTACTGGTATAAGTACAGCGTCTTTCCATGCCTGCGGTACAATTCCCCTTTTCCAGCTTTGGTTCAGGACTGATAGTAACTTCCTCTTTGCTGTTTGGCCCAACCCCATCAGCATTTCGTTTGTTATCCCATCTTTTCTGGGCGATTTCTTTTTCTTTAAAGTTCTCATGGCCTTTTCCATTTCATTCATTGTTAGTTTTGCCATCATGTGCTCCTCTGGTACCATATTGATGTTGTCGTGGCTCTTTTGTCTTCACTAATGTCTGTATGCCTGTCTGTAGGGACATCAATGTGGTTTGCTCTGGCATAATGTTCTATAAACGCGTTTGCTGCTTTTTTTCCAGTAAGCATCTTGTCGCCCTGCTTGATGGTAATGTGTTTATTTGATGGTGTTTCGTCATTCATGGCTCTGACTAACTTTCATAGTTTGTTCCCTTTTTTATCTAAATTGAGGCTTTCTGTTTTGTTTTTCCAGCTGTCTCTTGTTATTTGGTTTAGTGTTCTTTTGTATTTCGCCGTGATGGCCTTGAGGGCGATATTTGCCTCCATAGATTGTTCTCTCTCTCCCATGTTCCTAGCATTTGAGACTTCGTCTTCCGCTTTCTGCAATTCATCATTCTAATATGGCTTGTAGTTTTGCCTTGCCCCTCTTTGGATGGTTTCGGTGGCTGCTTGCATTGTTGCTTTGCTTAGGCTTTCCACCATAGGTTTCATATTGTTATTCCGTGTGTTGATGGTTTTACACAGCCCATCTGTCAGCATTGCAAATCTGTCCCAGTCGGCTCGTTTATAGTTCCAACGTGGGAGCGGTTTTATTTCCTGTGGGCCTACTTCCATATCAATTTTTAGCCTAATTGGCCAGTGGTCGCTACCTGCCAATTGGTTGAGCACCTGGCGGTCTATTTTGTGGTGAATATCCAAAGGCCATATCTGGAGTAGAGGTGGTATGCCATGTTCTAGAATAGACGCTAGGGCTATCCTCCGGCCTATTGATAAGATATAGATTTGTGTCTATCTCCCAGTCTTCCACTTCACACCTCTGTTGTCTGTGTCCGAATATCCCCATCTCTCTGAGTGGCTGTTGAAGTCTCCAACTACTAGATAGCTGGAGTCCTTGATTTCCATACTCGAGAGCGACAGGTCTTTGTTAGGTGGGCCATACAGGTTGAAGATGCGGATCTTCGTTTCTTGTGTCATTATGTCGACTCCTACAATTTCTGCTTGTCCAGTGTGATTGACAGCTACCGCGCTACTCGGTATGCAGTTACGTGTCACTATCAGAACCCCTCCTTTGTGACCTTCTCTTTCAAGACGGAAGGTCTAGTATCCTCTGATTGAGAATTTGTAGTTGTTGTTGAGGTGCGTTTCTTGGATACATGCCACGTCAATCTTCATGCAGGTGATGTGTTAGGGAAAGCTTTTTGTTAATGACTTCCTCTTCATTCCAATGTAGTATTCCGAGGGTCTTGGATTTTTGGTCAATAGTTTTTGCCCCATCACCTTGTGCCTTGACTTCACAGCACATGGGTGGGTGACCACCAGTAGCATTGGGTGGGCCCCTTCGAGGCGTGGGGCCCGGCACTCTCGCTGCCTGGCGGGACTCCACAGGATGAGTACCATACTGTTTTCTGATATGTTGTACCGTCATCATACAGCGATATACGTTGCATTGTTTCGTTAAGCCCGTTGCCCAATGCATCCGATTTCAACAGGCGTTACTGTAGGGATGCCCTCCTTAGCCTTTGGCTGTCCCCAGCCTATCTGCAAGGCAGCAGTTGTTTGAGGTCAGAGTTGTCTCTCTTATGGAAGTTGTCTTGCAGGACTATCGAGTCTTCACCACTCGTGTCTATAGGGTGTGGTGATGATATAATATGATATGATGGACTATGTACTAGTTTGTGCTATCCGGGAAGAGAGGCAGTCCAGTCTGAATGTGTCCCAGGATCGTCACGTCCTACCAGAAACGTAGCATATGCATGTGGGTGGGGTATCTCTTTGCTCCCTTTATTTTCTCGGCTCCTCTGCAGTGATGCTACGCCTAGCATTCCCCGCCACCTGCGAGGTTGTCACAATAGGGCAGAGGTGCAAAGTCCGCTGGTCTGCATCTCTTCTGCGTCCATTGGGATGACTGATAGCAGACAGAGATAAAGAGCGAGGCAGGAGTCCATTTAACCAGGGGATAAGCCTGGTAATGGCACGGAGATGTTGTTCGCCTGGTGTGCGGACATATCTCATGATCAAGGGCTGAATCTTAACAGTTCGCAGTGAGGTGGCTGCTCTACTGCTTACGACACCCCGACCGAGAGCTAAGTCTTTTACTAGTGGTGTCAAACCTCAACGCCGTATGGGGTGAATATCGAGCAGCTTCCCGCCCGCTTTGATCGGCGGACGGCAGATACCTCTTTCTGCGGCTCGACCGGGTCGGGCTGAAACGCGAGCCCCAGGTCCCAACCATATCGTTGCCTCCCGTCGCAGTGATGCACAGATTCAGGGCGGGATTTCGGCTTAGAGGCGTGCTGCCGTAATCCCTTAGATGGTAGCCTCGCACCATTGGCTTATCCGCCAAGCACGTGGGCCAAGTGTCTGAGACATGCGATTCCTCTCGAATTGAGCAGGATTACCCTAGCAACGCCCTGTCATTAGTAGGGTAAAACTGACCTGTCTTCCGAGGGTGTAGGAGAGTTCAAGAAGAATTGGCTTGGTTTGCAATCCCAACACACCGAAATCGAGATCATTTCGTGTTCAGTTTGACTCCGCATGTCGGGCATTTCTTTGTGTATGGAAAATGATTGACAACACTACTGTACCATAGTGAAACACAGTACAAACAATCACATCATACACACACGCATCCACGGGCCAATAGGACTGCACTACAAACTGATACACACACGCATCCACGGGCCAGTAGGACCGCACTACAAACTGATACACACACACATCCACGGGCCAGTAGGACCGCACTACAAACTGATACACACACGCATCCACGGACCAGTAGAACCGCACTACAAACTGATACACACACGCATCCACGGGCCAATAGGACCGCACTACAAATTGATACACACACTCATCCACGGGCCAGTAAGACCGCACTACAAACTGATACATACACGCATCCACGGGCCAATAGGACCGCACTACAAACTGATACACACGCACATCCACTGGTCAATAGGACCGCACTACAAACTTATGCACAGGCACATCCACGGGCCACTAGGACCGTACTACAAACTGATACACACACGCATCCACGGGCCAATAGGACCGCACAGCAAACTGATACACAAACGCATCCACGGGCACATCATATCATTTCATTTCATCATAGACGTCTCAGCCTCTGTAGACTATGCGCGAGTTGTTCTGGGAGATTTCCCAGCTCTGTCTCCTGTATTTCGACACTGTCTGCTATAGCTGTAAAGACCGATCTGCGAGTTAAGTCCCTGTCACAGATCGTACAACCATGCCGAGAAGGTTGGCTTGCTTGGGTGTTCCTTGATCTCTTCAGTCTTTCTCTTGTCTCTGCAGTCAAAAGGCCTCTTCAAGTGTCATCAGACCCGTCCAACTGATTTCACCAAAAAATGTGATCCTGAGCAAATGTTTCCCAGCCCTCGGATTGGATGTCTCATGACCTCATGTGCCTCTTGCACAGGCCTTTGAATCGCAACGTGGGACAGCCGATTTTTCTCTCAAATGGCCAGCTGCCCATAGAGGATTACCTTTAGCAGCCCCCACCCATCGAAGCCGTCGCTGGCTCAAGATCACGTACATGCTGTTAGACCCCGTTATGTGGCACTCTCTCTTGCCACTCAATCACCAATATACAGCATTGACATATAACGTGAAAGATGTTGAGCCGCCGTTCTTGCTTAGTTAAAGGGCTCAAAGTCTTGCTGCCATACATGAGAGTGTCAATAACGCAGGTCTGATAGACCTGGACCTTTGTGTAGTGAGACAGCACAGTGTTTTCTCAGATATATATATATATATATATATATATATATATATATATATATATATATATATATATATATATGGGAAATTAAGACGCAAGTCCAGTCAGGCACAACATACTGACCATGACTTGGCGTCCGGGTCAGGCACAATACACTGACCAATACCACAACCTCTTTTGCGTGTGGAGTTCCATGAAAACGTGCTGTTTTCAAGGCAGTCTGGTTGACAAGATGTGGATCGATGTGATTCCCGTAGTAGTGAGCGTCAGGCAGATGAAACCAAGCATAGTACATAGTACATCCGCCTGGAGGTCCGCGGTCCACCTTCATCTGCATTTTCGGAATGTATATTTTATTTTTAGTTTAACCCTTAAGATCCTATAACGCTGATAATCCTGACACCCTTAAATCCTCTACCGTTGAATACCACTTGTTCTTATTGCGTTTGTTTTTTGGATACTATGCCTATAGTTGCATTCTGGTATGAATTCACATGCAAGGAGATAGTATATATAGAGTATTGAAAACAGCTTGGAAGATCATACCAGTGCATTTTTAAACAGCTTGGAAGATCAAATCAGTGCATTTTTAAATAGCTTGGAAGATCAAACCAGTGCATTTTTATTAAAAAATGAGCGGTTTATCTAATAGTGAGCATGTAAGGCTGTCAAGATGGAATCTGTTTGACTTACTTGACAAGCCAGACTTTGTTTGACTTACTTGACAAGCCAGACTTTGTTTGACTTACTTGACAAGCCAGACTTTGTTTATGATGACTTCGAGATAGAGAATGATAACAGTGAGCTAGATCTATACCATAACAATGGTGTCGTTGATGGTCGTGTCAGTTCACAATGATCGTAGGCCTAGTGACACTAATGTCAATGACGCAGGGGATGCTTGTTCAGTGTGCACTGCTCTCGATGGGTGGAACTTTTATTGTAGCAAGTTCACACATACAGTGATTTCTACTTTTTACACACTAGCATGACATTTTAAACAGTCCTTCATTCATATATAACTTACTCATAATTTATTCCAACATCGTAACAAATAAACAAGTTACAGATAAAATAAGACAAACACCCCAACCCAAGAACGGCAACTCTTCCCCTTCTCTCTCCTCTTACCTCACTCTGTTTCATTTGACTCTATCCCACAGTCACACCCTTGCACAACTTTCACACGCGCCCTCGTGGTAAAGCCCTTCCATTGCACTTTGGTTGGGCTAGCTTCTGAGGGCGCACAAACCTAGCATAGGTACATAAAGATGCACACATGCATCCAAGCACTGGTTTATGCGTCCTGATATCGCCCAATTGACTACGGTCTGGGGTGGAAAATGGCGCGCCTCCGCCAGTAGAAACTAGTGAGGCACACATCTAAGCAACAACAACAACAAAATTCAGGGCGCACAATAGAGTAACCTTGCTTATTGTAGGCATTAAACAACATATATACATATATATATATATATATATATATATATATATATACATATATATTAATATATATATATATATATATATATATATATATATATATATAACCATCATGTAGTATGCATGGTCTTTGCAGAAAGCCGCTCTCATGACAGCCAATCTGTATAACACTCGATCTCTGGCCAGCTCTCTCGCTTCTGCCACTGTCAACTCCGAAGCCTCTGTAATGGCCCTTGTCCATCTTCTCCTCTTTGTCTTTCTCTTTTCCCAGATAACCTCCCGTATCGTTTGTTCTAGGCCGCTGTAAAATTTGATGTGAACAAAGTATGTTAATCTCCTAGACGTAATGTTGTTTACTAGACAGTTTCATTCTATATTCATCTCTTGTAGGATTTCTGCACCATCTTGCAGCATTTTTACTGGAAGGAATCGATCTTCTTCAATGGGGTTTAGTGTGGCTGGCCATGTCTCCCATCCGTACTTTGACACCGGAATGAAGCAAGCCGTTGGATTCTTTATTTGTTTTTCATTTTAGTTAACCTCTGTAGCGTCATGGGCATTCTTTTCCTTATTTCTTTTTTTTTGTTTTAGTCTCCGTTGTTGCTTATGTTCGAGACGAGAAATTCAAAACTCGTGACGTTCTGAACTGTGTTTTTTCTAGGATAACTTGAGGTCTGGTTTTCGCCTTGCTAGTGCTCATTGTCTTAGTCTCAATGAAGTCTATTAATAGATTTCATTTCACGGTGTGTCCTTCGGCCGACAAGATCATCTGTTCCGGTCCAACATCGCTCTGACAGGACAACAGTATCATCTGCATATCTTCGTTCTGGTAGTTCATTTCCGACGGCTGTCAACGGATCGAACTTGTCCTATTATATGTCTTTCTTGACATTTCTCATTATGTTGTCTGCATAGATATTGAACATATAAGAGGGGGAGTATGCAGCCTTTTCGCATTCCCGTGTGCAACTGGAACCAGTCCGATGTATCTCCAGCTATTCTGACCTCTACTAATTGTCCCCTATTGAGTCATTCGATGAGTCGAATCAGCAGCGTCCCGTACCCTATGTATGTTCATGATTTCCCATAGATTATCGTGTAGCAAACAATCGAGAGCCTTTGAATAGTAGTCTACAGAGCAGGTCGGCATTGAACTCTCTGCACTTTTCAATAATATTTCACATGTTAAGGATATGATCTCTCGTGCCTCTGTCCTGTCAAAATCCTGCCTACGTCCTATGTACTTTCTCACTTAATTTGTTTTCTAACCTTTTTGCGATGATCCGGTGGAGGATTTTGCTTGCTAGGATAACTGACTAGATCGATGGTACATATAAATATGTATGTACTTCCCGAGTGGTCCGCCGGGATCTTTGTAAGTGGCAAGGACAAAAACAGCACCACTACCTCACAAAGGCAACTAACTGTGGGACATGACATAACACCGGACATTGTTAGGTAGTTTGTTTAGAGCAGCACAGATGACACCTAACAGGCTGCGGGTATACTTTGTTCAAGTGTTTGAGTCTATTAAGATGGACTCTCACATCGGTTAACCCCCCTCCGTGGCACTTATACCAACGTAGCGGAGTAATAAGCTGCTCGAGCATAGTCCGCTAAGCAGGAAATCCTCCTAGCGGCTACATCCAACTCATACCAAAGCTGGAACCTGCACAGGGTCATCTGCTTCTGTAGAAGTACACGTCGACTAAGTGGGACCTGCACAGGGTCATCTGCTTCTGTAGAATTACAGGTCGACTAGGTGGGACCTGCACAGGGTCATATGCCTCTGTAGAAGTACAGGTCGACTTAGTGGGACCTGCACAGGGTCATATGCCTCTGTAGAAGTACAGGTCGACTAAGTGGGACCTGCACAGGGTCATATGCCTCTGTAGAAGTACAGGTCGACTAAGTGAGACCTGCACAGGGTCATATGCCTCTGTAGAAGTACAGGTCGACTAAGTGGGACCTGCACAGGGTCATATGCCTCTGTAGAAGTACAGGTCGACTAAGTGAGACCTGCACAGGGTCATATGCCTCTGTAGAAGTACAGGTCGACTAAGTGGAACCTGCACAGGGTCATATGCCTCTGTAGAAGTACAGGTCGACTAGGTGGGATCTGCACAGGGTCATCTGCCTCTGTAGAAGTACAGGTCGACTAAGTGGGACCTGCACAGGGTCATATGCCTCTGTAGAAGTACAGGTCGACTAAGAATATATATAGGATGAATGATATTGCTTCGATAACGATTACCTATCCAAGTTCAAATGGATTTGCTAGAACAATAACTTGCCTTACATCCACTTGACTTACATCCACTTGACTTACGTAAATTAACTAAATCCCGCTTGACATTTGTCCTCTTGACTTGCCCCTGCTTTATTTACGTCCGTTTGACTTAGGTAAACTTCCCGTGTCCATTTGCGTGCACGTCCAGTTTTCAATTATAACCCTTCTTGACTTAGTCCGGGCGGCAACGCCTGAGTCTTATTGCATAGTCTATCTATTTCGATTTTGTCTTTCAATTCAAGTACTTTAGTGTGTATTTTTGTTTGATAATGTGTATGCTCAGTTCGTGATTAAAGACATGCGCATCATTATTCATTTAATTTGTAAATGGTGTTCTTCATCTTCTTCTTCTGCGTTCGTTCTCAATATCCGGCTACCAAGCCCTGAACAAGGCTTTATAGTACAGAATTTAGTCAGGAGAACGGAATTCATCTTCTTCTTCTTCTTCTTCTTCTTCTTCGTTCTCACTCCTGCTACCGAGCCGTGAAAAGGAACAATGTCAGAGTTCTTTTTCAGAACGAACGGCGAAAAAGAAGAAGAAGACGAAGACAAAGAAGAAGAAGAAGAAGAAGAAGATTAAGAAAAAGGAAGAAAAAGAAGAAGAAGAAGAAGAAGAAGAAGAAGAAGATACCACAATATGCATAATATGACATAACATACCATAAAATACAATACCATATATAATACAATAGCATAATATATCTCAATATAAAACCGCATTCTCTTCTCTGTATTCATGTACAATTCTTATAAACGACATCCGAGCAGAAGACGACTACAAAAAGCGAGACACAGACCCGCCAGCACAACCTTGGTCTAGTCGTGTCACAAACAAACATGGGCGGAGTACGGTCTCCCACCAGCTGTAACGACCGACAACATTGACTGCCTCCCGAAAGCAGAGATTAGCTTTGTGACCACTCACCGCGCTGTTTAGTTGCATTAACAGCGGCCATTGATTGTCGAAATTGGAGATACAGGATTTCTCTTAGTCGGGTCGTCGCGATTGGGAGAAACATAAATGTGATTTTTTCGAGAAATAAATTGTTAAGGCAACGAGAAAAGGCTGACATAGATCACCAAGTTCAGGAAGGATGCGTATTTGTTTATTTGAAAAATAAACTGCTTGTCGACTACAGATTGCTTGGTGACTATAAACTGCTTTGCGACCATAAACTGCTTGAAGGTCATAAACTGCTTAATGACCATAAACTGCTTGGTGACCATAAACTGCTTGGTGACCATAAACTGCTTGGTGACCATAAACTGCTTGACGACCCTAAACTGCTTGGTGAGGAGAGAAACCCGAGAACGACAGTCATTTTTATGAGATAAAATAAATGTGATTACGAGGCATTTGATAGCAAACAACGGGAAGCAGACAACGCTTAAAACGCTCACGGGGACCATAACAAAGGCACTGGCAACGCTATATAAGCAATGAGAACACTTAAATCATCAAAACGAACGTGTGAGATTGACAGTCCAGACCCTTTGTTTGTGCTATTTAACCTCTCTTGGCTTTGAAGATAATCGAATGTCTCGCTGGCTTGACGTAAGTAAATTCTTTATTTGACTTACTACTGTAAGATGTACACACACATTGTGATTATCTGTTTCTGTGAGTCTTTCCTTCCTGAAATATCGTAACATAATAATACATTATCTGCATTATAATTCGTGCACTGATGGTAAGTTGCATGTGTGATCGTTAATTAACTTTAATATATCTGCCAACCAAGATTGTTGACCCCTGTGGAGCACAAGTCTTCACCAAATGTTGTCCAGTTGCTTCATGTCTTCCTTACCATTTGTATGTTTGTGTTAAGCTCGTTGTCCCATGTGTGTTTTGATATGATCTTTGAATGTTTGCTGCCTTATAAATTTTACATTATGGAGTAGTTATTAACAGCACCAAGCCATCTTAGTCGCGTCTTAATGGTACGTCTTGAAGATTATCTAATAGATGGTCCATCTTAAACTTGCTGGATCATTCGGTGGGCTTCCCCTCAGGTCGTGTAAGCCGCTGGAAGTTGTAAAATACCTACTACGTATTGCCGAATCATTCGGCTACGTGGAAACAAACATTAACATGCGTGTTTGAATACCAGGATTCCAAGTATTATGTGGGCTCCTACTACAATCATTTGATTGTATTGTGGTTCCTTAGTAAAATCGTTTTATCCTATTGTAATCCCATAGTAAAATGATTATATCGTTGTGCGTTCCCATTGTAACATGGTTACCATATTGTTATCCTACTCTAAAGTGCTTTCATGGTATTGTGATCTTATTCTTAAATGCTTTCATGGTATTGTGATCCCATTCTAAAATGCTTTCATGGTATTGTGATCCAATTAGAAAGTCCTTTCATTGTATTGTGGTTTCACTATAAAGTGCTTTCGTGGTATTTTGGTCCCATTCTAAAGTGCTTTCATAGTATTGTGGTCCCATTCTAAAGTGCCTCATTGTATTGTGTTCCTATTCTAAAGTGCTTTCACGGTATTGTAAACCCGTCATAACATAAGTATATCGTAAAACGATACCGTTATAAAATTAGTGTTGTCTTCTCGTGCCATCGTAAAGTTATTTGATCGTATTTTGATTCCATCGTAAAGTATTTTGATCATTTTGCGGTCAAATCGTAAAGTGATCCCAACATATTGTAGTCCAATCATATAATTTTTAAACCGTATTGTGGTCATATCGCAACGATATAAATATATATTTATATATTTATATATATATATATATATATATATATATATATATATATATATATATATATATATATGTACATATATATAGTCTCATTTACATAATTTTACACCTCTATCCTTCCTGGCCAGCTTCCGTCTGGCTATCTACTAATAAATCGAGCGATGATAGTTAATTATCCTTATGATTTCATCGTTTCTCCCATGATGTAGTGAATGTATTGTGAAGTTTTTTGTCCTGACGAAGGTCTGTTGGTCGTGGGGTATGTCTCATTCACGACCTTCTTTCAGTGCGGAAATCTATTCCCTACTTGTAAATGTTTTAGACCCAATAAATTTCCCGACACCCACTTTCACTCCCACTTCCTCCACTCCCACTTCCTCCACTCCACGATAGTATCTTCTATTTGACTATCTTTAATTCAATCGATCAATTAATCAATCAAAAGCTCTTTATCGCGTACAGGTCATGAACAAAAACATGTTAAGCACTCTTGTGCTGTGTCATCAATTCCAGCTCTGTTTCCAAATCCCCTGTTTCCTTTATGTGCGATTCGAGCTCTCTTCTACATATGTGTTTTTATCTACCTCTATTTGTCTTGTCTCGGAGATTCAAGGGCAGAGATGTCTTAACGCTATGATCAACTAGTTTTCTTAATGTGCTTCCTTTCCAATTCCAGCGCCGTCCCATTGCGTCAAGTTCCATTGATATCTGACTGGTTCTTTCCAACAAATCAACATTAGTGATCTAATCATACCATTTCAAACTTGCTATTCTGTCTGGTTCGTTTCAACAGTTCCACATTTGTGATCTTATCATATTATTTCAATCTCTCTATTCTTTATGTTTCTTTCCAACAGTTCCACATTAGGGATCTTATCATATTATTTCAATCTCTTTATTATGCACAAGCATCAATTTATGAAATTATGTTTCTTTCTGGTTGTTGTTTTTTGTTGTTCTCCGTGTTTTAGAGCCAAACAATAGAACTGACTCTACATTGGAGTTGAAGATTTCTATTTTTGTGTGAATTTAATTTCCCTGATCTTGTCAAACTTCACTTTCTACTAATTACTACTTTCTCTTCATTCAGTCTTTCTAGTTATCAACTTTGTCGCTCTTTATAACAGATACCTTAATTGTGAGGTGTCTTTCCATTGCTGTGTTTATGGCTGCTGGGGTGATTTATAGGACACGGAAATAAACACCGCTTGTCCCAGATAGTCACCGCGAGATGTACAAATCGTTGATGTATGTACTTACTTGAATACTTGAAACCTGGTATTCAATCAGGAAAGGTTGACTGATGCCAGGTTGCCACAAGCTGCTTGGATCTGTAACTGTCCTTCGCCATGGAGTACCACGATGGTCCAAAGACGTGATACAGATCATATATCAATCTCGTTGTCGGGTGACCACGTAGGAGGTTGTGGTTGTGTGATCGATAGAAAGAACCCGTAGTCCATCTATCGTTATTCAAGCGGATCATATGACCGACCCATCTATCGTCATTCATGCTGACCATATGGCCGACCCATCTATCGTCAGTCATGCGGACCATATGGCCGACCCATCTATCGTCAGTCATGCGGACCATATGGCCGACCCATCTATCGTCAGTCATGCGGACCATATGGCCGACCCATCTATCGTCAGTCATGCGGACCATATGGCCGACCCATCTATCGTCATTCATGCGGACCAAATGGCCGACCCATCTATCGTCAGTCATGCGGACCATATAACCGACCCATCTATCGTGAGTCAAGGACCATATGACCGACCCATCTATCGTCAGTCATGCGGACCATATGACCGACCCATCTATCGTCAGTCATGCGAACCATATGACCGACCCATCTATCGTCATTCATGCGGACCATATGACCGACCCATCTCTGCTTTCGTATTGGCGCAGATATCTCCCTATTGATCTCAGTCCCCAGATGATATCATTCTTCGAATCACTTCCCACTATGTCGCTAATCCTATCCACTATATCATTTCTCAAACATTTCGCCTCCAAAGTTTTGAGTTCATCTTTTGCTTCCATTTCCGCGTTTGTTATTTGTATTCTGCATATTCTGCTCACATTTTTGTATTGTCTTCTTTGTTACTTAACTTTTAATGTTGGCGGGTGCATTGTATCCTTACTGACACCAGTTATTTCATACAATTGAAGATTCGCAGGGTTAGACGTGCAACAATGAGTAATCTGATAGCTGTTGCCATGGAAACAGATTGCAATCGTGCAGCCTGACTAAGAGATTAAGAATCAAAGAGGGATGGCAAAACCGGGTTCCCAAAATGTCGTGTTGAAATCGGGTGTGTTGGGCCAAAAGAAGCAGTTATCGCAGCCGCTTTAAACTACGTCACGACGTTACAAAGGTCCTTTTCAGGACGGAGGTCGAAGAAGATTTCAGATTTACATTATTCTTAAGACTACTTAATGCGCTGTTTACATGTCTGTTGTTTTCACTTGTCAAATCCTTGATAAAGACCTATTTAGATAGGAACACCGCTCCATGTCGTTTACTCCTCTCATATCAGGCTGCATGTTGACCTTGGAAAACTCTTATTCATCCGAACGAGTTCGTCCTAGTCTCTGGCTCGTTCCTACCCTCCACTGAAATTCCTCATCCTGTCATGTCCCTCCGTCGTTCTCTCCCTCCTTACCTCAAAACGCAAGGTCATTCCTGCGTGTAGGAAATACCAACGTGTTCACAGCAGCCTGTAAATATGTGACACAACGAATATTGACATCGATCCAAATATGTGACACAACGAATATTGACATCGATCCTCTAAGTCTCTGAGGTTACTGTCA
Organism: Ariolimax columbianus; assembly: GCA_036924085.1. Classification (NCBI taxonomy): domain Eukaryota; kingdom Metazoa; phylum Mollusca; class Gastropoda; order Stylommatophora; family Arionidae; genus Ariolimax; species Ariolimax columbianus. The sequence goes on along the minus strand of JAVGWX010000014.1, from coordinate 18,115,659 downwards.
ACGCCATCACACTCAGGCATCCTCGGCACTTAAGCCTGTTTTCCTCAACAAGGTCACCAGTGATAATCTTAAATACACACACTGCAGGTCCAGGCCTCGCGAACTGTTTGCTCAGCAGCCGTAACTTCCGTGCCGGGTCTGGTGGCGCCCGTCTATGATGTTCGACTGTTGTTGGAGGAAGGCGCCGTTGTGGTTTTTGGGAAAGCGCCGTTATAGTTGTAGCGAAACACCTATTGATCTTTTGCAGCTGCCTTTTTAGTTTTGGAGAAGGCGTCTCTTTAGTAGTAGCAAGTCGCCAACTACGAATTGAACGAAGCGCCCTTTGATTTGCAGGGCGGCTACAATTAAGGTTGTGTTTAGGTCGTGCCAACCTTGACAGCGAAAACTATGGTTGAAGCGAATCTGAAACAAATTAGTATACGCCATCATAATGTTGCCACTATATATATATATATATATATATATATATATATATATATATATATATACATGTGTGTATATGTGTGTGTGTGTGCGTGCTTGCGTGTGTGTGTGTGTGATAGAGAGAGAGAGAGAGAGAGAGAGAGAGAGAGAGAGAGGAGCAATTGACCGAACGGTTTCCCTCCCTGCCTGCTGACAAGTAGGCCAACGGCTCCAATCCCAGTTACGGAATATGTTGTTTTTATGTGAGGAGGGGGAGGAGAATAAACAAACGTGGGGACATCAGTGGCAATGCAACCTGTAGTCCCCAGCCTTTAAAATCACTTGACTACCGCATCAATGGGAATTCAGTCGTAAGTATGTGTGTGTTTGTATACATGTATTTATATATTATATATACATAGACATATATGCATATACTTGTAGATATATATATTTACCTTTATATCCATCTAGCTTACCTCTTACCTATTACCTTAATACAGTGACGAGACGTAGTCAATACGATTAGAGGTAGCATGGGTTGCAGATTTTTCAGCAGGGTTAACTCCATTCTGTCTAATTATATACACATATTGTTTTCTAAGCATTCATGTTTTATTTCTGTGAAGTCCCGTCCTTGTCAATCATATACAGCAGTGATGGCCAAGCAGTGATGTCCGAGAGCTAAATTTCGGTAAAGGATAATAACCGACATTGTCTTTGCCTGTCCACGTGCGCGTCAGAGATTTGACGTTATCATTTCCGTTTTGTCGAGACTATCTAGTAGAGCTTAATTGGTATGGCTTGGCTTGGCTTGGTTTGGTTTGGCTTGGTATGGCTTGGCTTGGCTTCGGTCGTTCTCAATCTCCCGATACCAAACCCTGACACTGGCCTAAGTAGCAGAATGTAGTCCAGAGAACGGAATGCGTTGTGTCGTAGTTTACAGCTTGATTGCGATATTTTCACCTTTCGGTCCAACACATCCGACTTCAGCAAGCATTTTTTGAGTACCGGGTTAGCATTCCCTCTTCGATCCCTTCTCCTTAGCCAGTCTGCTCTGTTGCAGCCTGTTTTCCAGGATCACCGCTCTGGTTCGCTGGCCCTAACGGTAGCAGTCAGCTATGGGTCGCTACCCACTGCAGCTGCCTAATTGGTATGATAGAGAGAGAGAGAGAGAGAGAGAGAGAGAGAGAGAGAGAGAGAGAGAGAAAGTTGGGGGTGTTGTGGGAGGCGGGTAGATGTTAATCGTACATATTGGGTCTTTTTCTCTTTTTGTTTCTGGTGCCTGGGCGTGCTATCTTGTAATATTTTTTTCAGCTCAGTAGTCGCGGAGTATACAGTAATATTCAATCAACAATAAGAGGGCGGTCAAAATTGGTTGGCGGGTCGGTCAAATTTTGTTGGCCGGCCAGATCTTGCCCGTGGGAAGTAGTTTGGCCACCACTAATCTACAGGATCGTTTGTATTACTGTAAACATCTTTTCTGTCTCTGGTGCGGCAAAAAGTGGCTCTACATAGAGGGTCTGGTCTTTAGATCATTCTGGTTACGTTCACAGTGAAGGTCGACTGATCAGATCAGTTTTCTGGTCATATCCATATCGAAGGTCGACTGATCAGATCGCTTTTCTGGTCATATCCATATCGAAGGTCGACTGATCAGATCGGTTTTCTGGTCATATCCATATCGAAGGTCGACTGATCAGATCGGTTTTCTGGTTGTATCCATATCGAAGGTCGACTGATCAGATCGGTTTTCTGGTTGTATCCATATCGAAGGTCGACTGATCAGATCGGTTTTTTGGTAATTTCCATATCGAAGGTCGACTAATCAGATCGGTTCTGTGGTCATATCCATATCGAAGGTCGACTGATTATATAAGTTTTCCGGCTGTCTCCACATCAAAGGTCGACTGATCAAATACGTTTTCCGAACATCTCCATATCGAGATCTGATGATCAGATACGTTTTGTTGCCATTTAACCAAAATATATCCTCTCTTTTATTGATTTCGATCATTAAATCTGCCCCTAACTTCTCCAAGGTTTATTGATTTGTTTACTTTCGTTCGCAAACGCAGACACTAAACCTTGTACGTCTCTTCTACGACCTTGGCTACGAACCGCGAACAACTACGTCACATTGTATTTGGGCTCTGATTGAAAGTGTGCTATATATAGCCTGTCGCAATCCTCAAGATCAAGCGCAGTTTATGACGAATACAAACACTTTCGCTAAGTAAACACAGAATCGACGACTGTTGTACACGACTTGATCAAACAACCCTGGTATGTTAAACTAGTCTTGCTGTGTTACCGACATTGTTGTGCGTGGATATTTCAGAGCGAATATGTATGTGTAGCATACATCAAAATGCTAATCTTGCCTTGATATAACCAGTACTAGGTTTTCGGTTGAAAGTGCCGAATTTCGCTAAAATGAAGGAAACATGCATTACAACAAAAATAAGATGACTTTGCTCTGATGTGCTATAACTGTAATGGGGTGACTTGACTTTTATGTCCTATAACTGTAATCGGAAGACTTGGCTCTCATGTCCTATAACTGTAATCGGAAGACTTGGCTCGAATGTCCTGTAACTGTAATCGGAAGACTTGGCTCTCATATCCTTTAACTGTAATCGGCAGACTTGACTCGAATGTCCTGTAACTGTAATCGAAAGACTTGGCTCTCATATCCTATAACTGTAATCGAAAGACTTGGCTCGAATGTCCTGTAACTGTAATCGAAAGACTTGGCTCTCATATCCTATAACTGTAATCGGAAGACTTGGCTCGAATGTCCTGTAACTGTAATCGGAAGACTTGGCTCTCATATCCTATAACTGTAATCGGCAGACTTGGCTCGAATGTCCTGTAACTGTAATCGAAAGACTTGGCTCTCATCTCCTATAACTGTAATCAAACGACTTGACTATGTCGTTCTAAGCCAGTAATCAGAATATTTTACTCCTATTATTCAGTAACCGTAATAAGATGGAACATTTAAAAAGGCATTCTTTATGAGTTTTTTGACAGAAATTGGGATTGAGAACTCACAGAGAAAGAAGAATCAAGATTATGAGACTAAATGCAACTAACGACAATGAGGTTGTGTTGGGAGACACACACCTACAAGATGTGCAATCATTCATGTCTTGGTAGTAATATACACAAAGTAAGAGCAACAGATAGAGATGCCAGAATAAGAATACAAAAGACAGAAGAATTTTCATTTCATGTGGGAACATGAAAATCAAATGAAATTTAGGGATCAAGATGCTGAGCAGCGCATGAGCTGCAGTGGTCAGCGACTCATAGCTGACTGCTAGCGTCAGGGCCAGTGAACCAAAGCTGCCAAGACCCTTCTACACAGCTACGTGGTGATCCTGGATAACAGACTGCAGCAGGGCAGACTGGCTAAGGAGAAGGGATCGAAGAGAGAATGCTAACCCGGTACTCAAAAATGATTGTTGAAGTCGGATGTGTTGGACCGAAAGTTGCAAATATCGCAGTGAAGCTGTAAACTACGACACAACGCATTCCGTTATCTAGACTACATTCTGCTCCTTAAGCCCTTTCAGTGTTTGATAGTGGGAGATTGAAAATGAACGAAGCTAAGCCAAGACAAGTCAAAGGAAATTTAGACCAACATAAAAATAGAAAGCTTGAACTCCAATGTAAAGTCGGTTCTATTGTGTGGCTGTGAAACATGGAGAACAAGAGAAACAACGACGATTAAGGTGTAGACTTTCATCTATGGGTGCCTCTATCAAAAAGAGAGATTCAAATGATATGAACTCTAATTGAAAAGAACCAGACAGACCAATGGAACATGACGTGAGGAGAAGGCGCTAGCGTTGGTTAGGACATACATTAAGGATGCCAGCTGACAGCATTACAAGATACTCTCTTATCTGGATTCCCCAAAAGCAAGGAGAGAAGATGCAGAGTAAATCATATATGAAGAAGAAAGATCAACAAACACATACAGAAAACAGGAAAGACGTGGACAGAGCTGGAACGAATGGTCCTAGACAGGAGGAACTGACATCTATCTGCTCCAGAGGGAGCTGAAACGTTTTGATTGGACAATAACTCTGTAAATGATAAGTACACACCGACATTAAGTACATCATCGTAGGTCAAGCGTTAGTGGCGACACAGTACTAGATCCTGGTTTGGTTTTTTTCTAAGGTAGGTAGCTTGTTTCAATCCTTTTAACCCCTACGTTCTAAAAAAAAGTATTTCGCTAAAAATTTACAATTGGATATAATATATTGTGCAAATACAATAAATGGTCTGTGCCTTGCTGTGAGACAGTAGCTCTAACTGCCTTGCCACTCCGGATGTCTTAGTTTATCGGGTGACCGATAGGTGACTTTCCTTATTATCGCATCTATCCAGAGATACGGTTACAAGCCGTGGGGAGGTGCAGTCTGCTTTCTTGTGTCATCTGTGTGGCCGATACTAATTATAACCCACACCATAGAAGTTTGGGTTACCTTTGATTATGTCAATCTATATTTATCCGTGTCCTCTTCTTGTCTCAATTCATGCTTTATATCGATACCATTACTGGTGAAGTAACTTTGAAGGCACTCTTGTAAAATGTCCCCACTTTGTGTACCTGAAGGCACTCTTATAACATGTCCTCACTCTGTGTACTTGAAGGCACTCTTGTCACATGTCCCCACTTTGTGTACTTGAAGGCATTCTTATAACATGTCCTCACTCTGTGTACTTGAAGGCACTCTTGTCACATGTCCCCACTTTGTGTACTTGAAGGCACTCTTGCTACATGTCCCCACTTTGTGTACTTGAAGGCACTCTTGTCACATGTCCCCAACTGTATGTACTTGAAGGTACTCTTGTCACATGTCCCCACTTTGTATTGGTGAAGGCACTCTTGTCACATGTCCCCACTTTGTGTACGTGAAGCCACTCTTGTCCTATGTCCCTATTTTGTGTGCTTGAAGGTACTCTTAACACATGTCTTCAACTGTATGAACTTGAAGGAACTCTTGTCCCATGTCCCTATTTTGTGTGCTTGATGGCACTCTTGTCACATGTCCCCAACTTTATGTACTTGAAGGCACTCTTGTCACATGTCCCCACTTTGTGTACTTGAAAGTACTCTTGTCACATTTCCCCACTTTGTGTACTTGAAGGCACTCTTTGTCACATGTCCGCACTTTGTGTACTTTACTGTCCGTTTATACAAGTCCTGAATGGAGCTGTTCCTATTGTATATTCGATATTTTCATATCAGTATCAACATGTACGATATTCTCGCTTTCAAAAAAAAAAAAAAAAAAAAAAAAAAAAAATAAGTCTTAACGGCAAATATATGCGGCCAAACGATAACCCAAACTACCTGGGAGTCACATTTGATTGGCGCCTGACATGGAAAAGTCAGATCGAGAGAAACCGAATGAGAGCAAGACAAAGAATGGCAATCATGAGGAAACTTGCTGGCACAAGCTGGGGAGCAGACGAAAGTATACTAAAGAAACTGTACACTGGAAGAGTGAGACCAGTTCTCGAGTATGGCATTGCGGCATGGACAACAGCAGCAAAGGCGAACTTTGATAAAATTAGCAAACTTCAAAACCAAGCCATGAGAGTTATAACAGGAGGCATGAAGTCAACGCCAATTGTAGAACTTGAAAAGATTACAAATCTGCAATCCATGACCGACAGAAGAGACTGCAGAGCCCAGCAGCAAGCAGAGAAACTCAGAAGACTGACAGGCCATCCAATGCACCAGAGACTAAATAGATTTGGTAATGGGAAACTAAAGCTGAGAAACTTTGCAGAAATAGCCAAAGCAAAGATGAACGAAGACCCTATAAACACATTAACAACACCAAAGCCCATCCCTACTGTACGTAAACCTACCTGGAAGCAGCATATATTTCCGGTGGTGGCAGAAAATATACCAGGTATTGGAAACAAGAACAGCCAGACTGAAAAAGAAAGAAGAGACATAACCCTGAGGTACATAACGAAAAACTACCCAAGCATGGACTGGACCCATGCATACACCGACGGTTCTGTAACAAACACAACACAGAATGGAGGGGCAGGGGTATTCCTGAGCCTACCAAATGGTAAAGAAATAACACTGTCAGTGGCAACTGGAAAATACACAAGCAACTTCAGAGCGGAGGCAGAGGCACTGAGGGCTGCAGCAGAAGCAATGCTGACAGGCAAAAGAAATGAAAGCCAGATAGTCCTGTTCACAGATGCCCTGGCCGTAGTCACAGCACTAAAAAGCCATAAAAATACTGAACTTAATGATTTAAGAGCAGTAATCTGTCAACGATGCCAGTAGGCCGCACCAAAAAGAGTAGTGGTACAGTCGGTTCCATCCCATTGTAACATCCAAGGCAACGAGGAGGCAGACAGACTGACAAAAGAAGGTGCAAGACTACCACAACCAGATTCTAGTGTGACCTACGAAGAGTAAAAAAGGCTCATTAGAGCCAGATACATGGCCAAATGGAGAAACAGAACATACTGGCTACACAAAAAATGATGCCTTTTACCAATTGAACAGAAGAGAGCAGGTCGTGGTCTTCAGACTCCGCACAGGCCACAACAGACTGAGGTACCACCTATTCAAAAAGCTGAAGATAGGTGGCTCTGACGAATGCAGTTGTGGTTCCTGAAAAAGGACCGCTGAACATCTGCTGTAAAACTGCTTGACATACGAGGACCAGAGAAAGCACATGTGGCCATCACCAGTGGCAACACGAGACAAGCTTTATGGCAGTGTCGACAGCCTCAGGATGACCGCTGCTTTTTTCGCAAAAATACAGGTTGACGTTTGACAGCGTACGAAGAAGAAGAAGAAGAAGACATCAGTATGTCTCTCCTTGTGGCCCAGAACGCTTGATGCAGTTAACTGATTTTCCATTTTGTAATCTTTCATACATTTATGTGGTTCAGATCTCAAACATGGAAGACCACACAAAAGATAACAACAGAGATATAGTCTATCATTCATGCTCAAAATAGACTGATTGAAATATTGTGATAAGATCACACACGTTAATCTATAGGAGAGAACCGGTCAGGTACTGGTGGAACAGCACATGATAGGAAGCGTTAACGTTGGATAGGTTGTGCAATAAGAAAACAAGTCGATGGCATTACAAGACAGTCTCTATTCTGGAAGCCCAGAAACAAAAGAAGTAGAGGCTGGTCTGCTCATTCATGACAGAGATAGCTTGAAACAAGAGAACTACAGCTGCCTACTACATGACAGAAAGAGTTTGAGACAAGAGATGGACAGCTGTCCTACTACATGGCAGAGAGAGCTTCAAACGAATACCAAATAGACTGGGAAGACTTGGATTGAACTGGCATCGATGACCCTTGACGGGAAGACGTTACGAGTATTTGTTGAAGACTCTGGCATTACATGGGGCGGTAACGGTTTTGATTGACTGATTGAATGTATCATGTTTGACTTCTGTCAGAGTCCATGTTTGACATCAATAATAGAGAGTTGGTTTGAATACGCTAGGCGAGCGGCTTACCTCTTTGCTACCCCCCCCCCCCCCCCTCCCACTTCCTTTCAACACGCTTTTAATTTTAAAATATTTAAAAAATCATTTCTGCATTTATTTCCATTGCTGGAGTTCACGGGACGTATTTATTAAGCTAGGGAATAAAGGTTGCTTGCTGTGAAAAGATATAAGTGAAATTTATAAACGACGCAGAAATGCAAAAAAGGTTATTTTTGTTGATGTAGTTCGAAGCTACTCGTGTTGAGTTCATTATTCACAACCAGATTTCATTGACCACAGGCTGTAGTGGCTCCAAATGTTTCCCAATGTGCACTTAGATTACGGACCTCGATACTCCTAGTTGTAGTACAATGCGAGGATACTTAGTACGCCCACGACTGTTGGAGATCAAAGTGTCAATTACGGCATAGAAGGGGTCGTCCCAGTGAAAATTATGGTCGTCGTTCTTCGATCTGTGAAATCAAAGTATAGAGGGAAATGGTCGCAGCTATTGGCCAAACAGCGCGACTGCTCAAGTTACCACAGAGAAATACTATTCTGACTAAATAGGTTCCACTATTACAACGACTACACAACTATCAAATTGATATTGCTATTGTTCATGACACCCACCTCAATACAAGCCACAGAAAGGTTACCATATCTCAGCCTCGACCTGGAAGGATATGTGAAGTTTGCTAATACTTACTTTAAACTCGCCAGTAAACAGGCAGGTATTGGTAGACACTAACAACCAATCAGAAATCATAGGCGTTGGCATTGCTGTCAAGAAAACAAATCATCTGTATTTATAATTTGTATATAACTCACGTAAAAGTTATTATTTTCCAGTATGGTAATACAAAGCTCAAACTGCAGGGTAATTTCAACAGCCATTCAGGCAAACCGAGATATTCAATTATAGATAGCAGAGGGGATGAAGTGCAGGACTGGCAAATAGATAATCTTCAAATCATAAATAAACTGATGATGAACCCAGTTTTTACTCTTGATGGTGGTGCGTAACATGCATTCCAGATAGTGCTTGCGTTCTCAACATGACTTATCCGCACACAATAATTGCTAGATAAGTTATGTCGCAACCAGCAGACAGCGATCACAGGCTGATATCGTTTGCCAGAAATTTGAAATAGCATATCCAAGTACAGAAAGGATTGCTTCATTGCACTACAAACGAACTCTCTGGGACAGTTGAGACTTTGCGAGATCATCGATACACGAAACACGAGTATGAAGACAATAGTAGCTATTCTGAATGCTGCAGCTGAACCAATTTACATAGGGGCAAGAACGAAATACAGACCCGACTGGACTGAAGAATCACAAATGCTTGAGAATGAATTATCAGTTACCACAAGCTTGCTGTAAATGGAACAATCAGAGTAAACATCGTTCTCACGAAAGCACTGAAAACTGCAACATATTAAATTAGTCAAAAATAGAAAACAGGAAAGAAAAGAAATACATTTTTAAGCTAGATATTGTAGGGCGCAAACTTTGAAAACAAATTGGGACCCTAAATAGGGAAGGAAATTGTATTAATCAAATTAGAGTCCTAAATAGCGGAGGATATACTATGAAACAAATTAGAGCCCTAAATAGCGGAGGATATTCTATGAAACAAATTAGAGCCCTAAATAGCGGAGGATATTCTATGAAACAAATTAGAGCCCTAAATAGCGGAGGATATACTATTAAACAAATTTGAGCCCTAAATAGCGGAGGATATACTATTAAACAAATTGGAGCCCTAAATAGCGAATGATATTCCATGAAACAAATTAGAGCCCTAAATAGCGAAGGATATTCTATGAAACAAATTAGAGCCCTAAATAGCGGAGGATATTCTATGAAACAAATTAACAACAAGAAAGGGAATCATGTGCTAACAGGAACAAAAATTGCAACGGTGGTGTTGAAACATTACGCTAATGCAAACGGCGTTGAAGACACAATAGACCTCCACCAAATCATCACTGAAGAGCAAATCACTCATAACAACACAAATATTGCAACAGAAGAGCACATAACGGCTAATTAAATGATTGATGAAATGTTAGTGGCAATGATTGCACTACAGAAAAACAAATCACCAGGAAAAGATAGATCACAAATAAAATATAAATAGATTTGAACGCAAATGCGAAAAAAGAAGCTCTTAGCTGTTCTAAACAGCAGTTGGAAAGGGAAAATCTACTGCAGCCATGGACAGGAAGTGATGTTAATACAAATTCGTAAGAAAGATAAAGACTTATCAAACTCATATACTATGGGCGTTCAAGTCAAACCAGGACTTTTTTTTTGTTAGGAATAAAAACTCATATCAAGTAGCCAAAATGCCACTTATTTTTCGATTTAACCTCCTGCAACGTTTATGCGCATATTCCAGCATTTAAGTAATGCTTGAAAAGCTTCAGCGCAGAAAGATATGTCAGTATGTCTGAATCAATCTAGGACAGTCTGTTTAAACTTCATCATCAGTGCTGAAATGCTGACCTCCCATGAACTCTTTTAGGGGTTCAGACAAGTGGAGACCGATTGGAGCGAGGTCTGGGATGTAAGGAGGATGTGGCAATACCTCCCAGTCGTGTTGTTGCAGATGACACATAGTGAGGTGAGCCGTATAAGGTCGTGCGTTATCTTGTAGGAGCAGAACGCCCTTTGTGTTCAAACCCAACGTGCACTAACCTTCCTAAAATGCAAAATGTTCATGAATAATAGTGTTCTTCGTATCCAGAGAAAGACTCGCCTCTTGTGCAATTTCGTTCTTTGGATATTTGCAGGAATGGCTGTGGTGAGTTGAGAGTCACCGCGGCCGATATCATCACTCACGAATGTTTGTCCTTCTCTAAAACGTTTACACCATTCAAGTGTCTTCCTGCGGCTGAGTGTCTCATCGCCGTATTGTGATTGGTGGCTGAGTGTCTCATCGCCGTATTGTGATTGGTGGCTGAATGTCTCATCACTGTATTGTGATTGGCGGCTGAGTGTCTCATCACCGTATTGTGATTGACGGCTGAGTGTCTCTTCACTGTATTGTGATTGGCGGCTGAGTGTCTCATCAATGCATTGTAATTGCAGTTTTCTGTACATTTCCACAGGTTTCATGTCTTCTTTTACAAGAAACTTCACCACAACACGCTGTCCCATGCAAGCACTGACAGTGATGTCCGTCATTTGTATTTATCTGTCACGCAACTGGTCCATGGCAACTGGGCCACCAAGCAGTAATAGGACACTAGTGCCTCTAACTAATGATAGTAGTTCCATCACGCTAGAACCCATTCAGGTAGAACTAGAACAAAAAGTCTCGGTTTGACTTGAACGACCCTCGTAGAACAGGTCTATAAGTTTACTAAACTGTGTGAAGAAAATTTATTGAACGCATGATAAATACTAGACTGATGTTGCATCAGCGAAACACTTTTCTTGTTTCTTTAAGCCCGTTCCCAACAACAATAATCAACTGAAGATCAAATCAGTCACATTACTCATGAAAGCAAAGATGTCATTCAGGAAAAACACTAATGTATCAAATGAGTCACATTACTCAGTAAAGCAAAGATGTCTTTTAGGAAAAACACTAATGTATCAAATCAGTCACATTACTCAGGAAAGCAAAGATGTCTTTCAGGAAAAACACTAACGTATCAAATCACTCACATTACTCAGGAAAGCAAAGATGTCTTTCAGGAAAAACACTAATGAATCAAATAACTCACATTACTCATGAAAGCAAAGATGTCTTTCAGGAAAAACACTAATGAATCAAATAACTCACATTACTCATGAAAGCAAAGATGTCTATCAGGAAAAACACTAATGAATCAAATCACTCACATTACTCAGGAAAGAAAAGATGTCTTTCAGGAAAAACACTAATGAGCAATTATGATGGATTTCATCATCACCATCATCACCATTACTCATGACATCATTTGGATTTAGAAACAGATTTTTATAATTATATGGAAAGAAGAATTGAAAGTCAAGTTGTGCTGAAATATACAAATGGATAAGTCATTTTGTTGAGGACAGAACCGCAAGGGTTAAGTCCCAAATGGACTTGTATCGCCACTTTTTCCTCACTTCAGGAGGGTGCGTGGCCAAGGAGTGAAGCGTCCGTTTCATAATCCTAACGCATCAGTTTCGAATCACGCTCGTGTCCACTTTGGCAGAAATGAGATCAGACGGAGAGGTCGTAAAGAAGCTGTATACTGGATGTGTGTGACCAGAACTAGAATATGTAATAGCGTCTTAGACAACTGCGGCCAAATCAAACCTTGATAAAATTAGATAGAGTCGGGAGGCAAGCATTGAGAATCGTAACAAGAGCCATTAAGATCACACCAGTTAGACTAGAAAAGATCACTAAGCTTGAAGAACAAGCAGAACAGCACAGTCCTACAACTAGGTGAGAAATTCAGAAGGCTGACAGATCCCCAAATGAACCAGAGAATAAATGGTATTAGTAGTGGAAGACTGAAACGGAGCAACTTTGTAGCCTTGGTAAAAAAAACCAAAATGAAGAGCAGGTTCTGTAAAGGACACAACACATCCACACTCACAGCCACACTACACACGTTTCCCGCCTCGAGAAAACAACGTTTCCCAGACCAGCTAGAAAGCATACCCTGCATGGTGAAAAAGAACATCCAAACAGAAACAGAAAGAAGAACCATAACTGTAAAATAGATATAGAAACACTACCCAAGTAACAGCTGAACCCGTGTATATACAGAGGGGGGGGGGGGGGGGGGGGACCACAATAAATACAACAGAGAATGGAGTTGGAGAAATCTTCCCGACCTTAAAGAAAAGTATGCATAGAGAGTCATCGGTGGTAACTGCGAATTTGTCAAGTAACTTCACTGTGGAAGCAAAGGTCTTGAAAACTGCAAGAGACATCCGTATCACAAATGACAACACAAAGAGACAGCTGGGGGTCTTCACGGATGCGCTGTCTGTGGTTGGGGCACTGGGGACCCCGGAATGCTGAAATCTAAAGAAAATCAAGGTGCTACTGGGTGAACTTTTATCTGACTAAAAAAAAGCCGTTACAGTGGAATCAATCTCTTTGGAACATTATTTACATTAAGGAGGCTAACGGAGGCTGTCAAGATCAGTGCTAAATCACCTTCAATGTAATGTATGTAAAACTTATAAAACAGGAAAGGAGATTTTCCATGTGTAGATTCAGGAACACGCAGGTAACAGAACACCCCAGTCTTCTTTGCTAATGATCATAATTTTCGTTTTCTCAGCGTTCATGTTCTATCCATATTGGGGACATGATTTTGGCTTCATTCACCAACGTCAGCAGTACCTGTTCACTTTCAACCAGCAGAGATCAGTCATCTGCACATCTGAGATTATTTATTGATACTGCCCATGTAATGAGTTATGGCCTTTTCTCTTTCCCAGTAAAGATGTATTCTGTGTAAATGTTAAACAGACAAGAGGATAGCACGCATCATCTTCTCTATCCCAGTAAAGATTTACTATGTGTAAATGTTAAACAGACAAGAGGATAGCACGCATCATCTTCTCTATCCCAGTAAATATTTACGTTGTGTAAATGTTAAACAGACAAGAGGATAGCACGCATCATCTTCTCTATCCCAGTAAAGATTTACGTTGTGTAAATGTTAAACAGACAAGAGGATAGCATGCATCATCTTCTCTATCCCAGTAAAGATTTACGTTGTGTAAATGTTAAACAGACAACTGGACATCACGCATCTCACGTATAATTTGTTCTATCCTAGTAAAGATTTATTTTGTGTAAATGTTAAACAGACAAGGGGGCGCGCATCATTTTCTCCAAGCGTGTTTTACATAAGCTGTTGACTCCTAAGCTTTGGCATCTCATGGCTGCGATTCATGAACAATTACCAAAAATTCCAGACAAAGAATCGAATCCTTCGAGTCAGAATGTTATAGAAAGATCATGAGAATACCCTGGACAGAGAAAAAGACAAATGTAGACATTTGGCAAGAGTTGAGAATTGAGGAGAACTGATTTATCAATTCCATTTTGGCTAAAAAATGCAAATACTTTGGTCACATCAAGAGACACAACGGTCTCGAGAGAACAGTGATAAAAGGTATGGTGCCAGGCAAAAGAGGAATGGGTAGACCAAGAAAATGATGGCACCAAGATATCCATGAATGCCTGGGTATGACTGTGGCGGAGGCTGGAGTTTTGGCAAGGGAACGAGTTTCTTTCAGACAGACTGTGATGAGAGCAACGTTCTATAAAGGACATGCTACATGAAGATGTGTTTTACATGTACACATAGTGAATAGGTCCTGTCATATCGTTCTGTATACAGTCTGCTTCTAGTATATGTTTTTGAGTACTGTTATGTCTGTTCTATTCAAATTTATTTCTCCCAGATATGAAACAACTTTCCAATTCTGGACTTTCCCAAAAACCTTTTTGTAGTCTATAAGGCACGCACAAATGTTTTCTGTTCCTCTATTTTTCTATTATAGTTTTTTAATACAAAATATTGCTTTACTTTTTTCTGCTGTTCTGTAGAACTCCAAATTCTGCTCCTGAAACTAACTTTGGTGTCTACTTTTCGCCTTATTCGCTTCTGAATAATTTGAATCAGTATTTTCATTGTAAGACTTATCAGGCAGATTGTTCTCAAATTTGAGTTGTACGATGTTCCTTGGGCAGTAGTATAAACACTGACGAATTCAAGTCGCATAAGGTATAAATCGTGCATTGTATGTGTTATCATACAGATCAGTGATATCCACACTGAAATTATTAAAGGCCGCTGTGACTTGTATATTGTCTTGTTCATGCTTGCTAATTTCCCATTTCTCATATGCATTATTGATTTCAGCACTACTGGGCAGATAATACTTTGGGTGTTCATTATTAAATATTCATGTTGTCCTTGGACAGTTCACATTGGTATATCCGTCTCATTTGTTTGATAGTTTCTTTTCATCAAACACGATGTCCTCTTTCTTTTTCTGTAATGTATCTACCATCTTGAGCCAGTCGTGTTTTGTTTGATATTTGCGTTACATAAACCTGAGCCAAAAAAACCAATAGAAAATAATAAAACGTATTATCCACTCTTCTGGTGGAAGATGGGGGGGGGCGAGTTGGTGGGAGAAGACATGGATTGGGTGGGGGAGCAGTGAAGATGTGGAGGATGGGAGGGGATTAAGAGAGGAGCGGATTGAGAAACAGGGGGTGGGAATGGGAGGTAAGGATGTGTACAAAAATGGAGATTCTGTAATGGTTCATCTGCTGTTGTTTCTTTCATCTTGTGCAGTTCCACTAGTGGGCAGATGTTCTCGTGGCTACAAGTTGCTTTATATTCTGACTATTTATAGCTCTCTTTGTTTTTGTTATTTTCCTTAAAATGTCATCTGACATCTGCACTTGACTTTTCTTATACTTTTTTGTTATTTTGCTTAAAATGTCCTTTGACATCTGTACTTGATTTTTCTTACACTGGTTTTGTTATTTTGCTTAAAATTAGATCTGACATCTGCACTTGACTTTTCTTAAACTCTTTTTTGGAAAGAGTTTTATTTGCTATTTTGCATGTTAAACTTTAAGAATGTATTTTAGATGCTTACTTTCTCGTCTGGTCTTTCTCTTGCATACGGTGCTATGCTTTCTGTCAGTTGGATGTTATATTTATTTTGGAGATTCAGATAATTCAGTGTTATTTTTGTCTGCTTTAGAGCTGATAATTCTATTTAGAATCTTTTGTATACCCTTTTCTCTATATGTTTCAGTTTGATGGCTATTTTCATCATTACATGATTATGATGTGAATTGAATGTCCGGGCCGGGATTAGTTTCTACAGCTGTCACACAATTTGTGAATCCATCATTGATCATAATAAAAGTCAATTCGATTTCTTTTCTTGCAAAAATAAAGAATGATTATGTTCTACGCTTCTTCTTCTTATTTTTGTTCTTCTACTTCTTCTATTTCTGAATCTTTGGAAAACATGCTTTCACTCTTTTATTTAAAAGGAATAAATGATTAATGCCTTTTTTTCGTTGATCAGAACAAGATGCAACCATGTTGCTTCTGGCAACATTTTCAAGCTGCTCTCCTCCTTTTATTGTGATCCCTGAGCAGCCAACTTATACATCACATGCAGCCTTCCTATCCTTGTCTCTTCCACGCATTCACAATAACCAAAACCGGCAGCATCCTGTCAGCGGCTTAGCTGCTATTGTTGTCCGAATTACGAACGTTTACGCAATGCGGGCAAATTAGAACACCCCCCCCCCCCCACCTCCCTCCCTCCGCAATCCCAAATTTGTTCACGCTACATTGGTCATCAATAGATCCTGACTAAAGAACAGACTGACAGCTTGTGTGAGAAAGGGGGAAACATCATAGCTCTACTGCGCTGTGCTGGTCGTACAAACAGGTAACGAGTGTCATGAAGTAGCCGGTACTTCCCCTCAAGGCTAGACATTCTTTACATGTCAGCTGAAGAGCTCTTGTCAAGCAGGTCTACTGCTCTACCTTCAGAATAATCAGATCTGTTTAACCATGGTTATATCACTTGCAATGATTCTCATTCGAGCGCCATGCCTGACATACACACAAAGATGGAATCGCAGTAGAGGCATCAAAGGCAGGGTTGTTAAATCAATGTGATCAAAACACACGAAGTGAAAAATAAATACAAATGTAACGATTAATGGTCATAACATTTGTTTTCTTCTTCATCCATCCATCTAAAATAACCACATCTAATCACGTAAGCTTGGTGCTCTCACTCTGGATTCTCTGGCCACAATAAATTGTTTCCCTAAAATAAACACATCAAATTCGTACATAAACTTGGCGGTCTCTATCTCTCTCTCTTTCTCTCTCTCTCGCTCTCTCTCTCTCTCTCTCGATTCTCTGGCATAACAAATTGTATCCCTAAAATAACCACATCTAATTCCCACATGAATGTGTGGTCTCTCTCTCTCTCTCTCTCTCTATCTCTCTCGATTTTCTGGCACATTAAATTGTATCCCTAAAATAACCACATCTAATTCCCACATGAATGTGCGGTCTCTTTCAACTTTCTCTGGTCTTTATGCATGTATTGCTCGACTGAGTTGTAGAGGGCATGCTGTCACCATGATCATCTTACAGAGCCGACAGACTTAAGAAATACTGTTGTCTCTTCTCCGACAAGTGAACATGTTTTTCTATACAATTGTTAAGTTCGTCAACTTATTGAATAAGTGTTCACTTTGACCTGTATGAGAAGAAACACAGACATGAGACAGAGAAACCAACCAAAATGTTAACGCCAGGATTAACAAATCCAGATCGGTTGTCAACTCTCTTTGTCCAATATGGAACTCACAACTTTCTGTAAACAAATTGATATTAAGTGTTCAACATTAATGTACAATAAATGTTACTATATCGTAGTTGAAATTGTTTCCGTCACTCAGTTTGTATAAGGCGATTCCAGCATTGCATTTAGCATACCAGCTGTTTTGGAAAGTTTGATTCCAAGCATATGCAGTGCAACAGTTTTTACATGATGGGATTGCTAATTTCATGCAGAACCCTCTTTAGTCGTCTCTAACGACATGCAAGACATAAAACAGTAGGTTTATTATGTTTGCCCTCAATAACTACATTATTCTAAACACCTTTTGCCCACGACAAGAACTGAGTCTAGGAAAGTATCCTGTTGAAAATGGGAATTCCTATATTTACCTCGGTCAACATATTCTCATAAGATGGGAAAAGGCGGCACCGAAATCCAAAACAGATGTAATAAAGCAAGTCAAATCATTGGGCAAATAGCCCTGATATTACTAGGTAAGCACGTGACAATGGATGCCAAAGGAACGCTATATAACACGATGTTCCTACACATATTGTGCTAACAGTGCCAGAATCTGACATTAACAACGTTTTAAAACACATCATAACAACAGAGATGAAATGCATGTCCTGAATGCTTGGAGTAACAAGAATGGATAGAATAAAAAACGAAGATATTAGGAGGCAAGTAGACACAACATCTAGACTTCAACAAGAGACAGCAAACCAAATGGTTTGAGCACGTGACACAACAAACATCACATAGTATCCCTTAGGCACCAATGCTATTCAGATATAATGTTTCAGAGCCAATGGGGGGCCTGCAAAAAAAGGATAGCAGAAACAACAGAATCAGTTAATCTTCCAATGTAAGTAACAAATACTAGGGCCTGGTCAAGAAACTTTTCATAACCTGACGCTTAAAGGCACAAGCAGGACAAACAGTGAAAGGCAGAGGGCCTCGTCCAAGAAATTATAAATTCTCACATCCTGAGAAGGTAGAGCCGGTTTCCTCTTCACTGTGTGGCAATGCAAGGCACCTTAGCAGGCTCAACACTACATGTAATTCAGTACTACGAAGATGTTATTTCAGCTTGCAAGTGCTACTTTGGGTTTGTTTTTTCTGCTTATGATGTCTTTGATCAGAGATGACTTTGATCACTCTTTACGAGACGTTGTGGAGGCCGTGATGTCTGGAAAATACCCACTGGGCTGGGACGTCGTGGTACGCATGCCAGATAACAGATGGACACTCAGAACGACTTTGTTAGTGGTCATATGATTATACACTCTCACGCGGCCACCCACCAAAACGGTGGTGAGATTGTCCGCTGAGAGATTTAGATCTGAAATGATTCGACGCGGCGAAATATACGATTGCATATCGGACATAGTTGACTTCCTCGCGTTCTGCACAATCGATGGTATTGAATTGTAAATGTCTTTATCTGTTCCGCCATCTAGTGTACCTGTGCTTGTGTCCGCCTTTACTAGCTCGTCTGTCCTGATTTTAATTACAGTTGACATGTTTTTTTTACATTTAGAGTCATAACTTCTGTCTTCATACTATTATTTGTCAGTCCTATTTGTAGAGTTAATGCACACAGTTTATTTATTTTCTCTTGAATATGTCGGTAACTATGTAAGTAATGCAACGCTGCTTGCATTTTGCAGGTTATCCAGTGTAACGTTCAAAGTGTTTTCAACTTGAATGTTTGGTCACTCGACAAAATATGCATGAACATTACCGATATAATTTTTTTGTATTTGAACAAAATGTAAAAAAATCGAATGTGGTCACATAGCAGTCACTGCTATCGGGGATCAAGTGTTAGAATCTTTATTGGAATTCAACTAAAATTTTCATGAAGTGGGCGTACCGATTCCCTTCCTTTTTGCTTCTCCTTTCTTAATAGTAAGTCTGGCATCCATTTACAGCTGGATAGACTGAATCGTGTCGATAACGGGAATCGAACACAGTAACTTTTCTGCTAGTAGCGAGCACTTAACCACTATCCTTAACTATTATTCATAAATGGGAAAGAAATGTCAAACTCAAAATATTAAATTATTTTGTTCCTCGTTATTTTATTGTCATGGGGGTAGAATGTCGTGTACATCAATTCACATCTAAATCAAGTCACAACTACATCAAGTCACACCTACATCAAGTCACACCTTCGTCAAGTCACGCCTACATCAAGTCACACCTACATCAAGTCACACCTACATCAAGTCACACCTACATCAAGTCACACCTACATCAAGTCACACCTTCATCAAGTCACACCTTCATCAAGTCACACCTACATCAAGTCACACCTTCATCAAGTCACACCTTCATCAAGTCGCACCTACATCAAGTCACACCTTCATCAAGTCACACATTCATCAAGTCACACCTTCATCAAGTCATACCTACATCAAGTCACAAGTACATCAGGTCACACTTCATTGAGGTAACAACTACATCACCTCACACTTCATTGAGGTCTTCTTCTTCTTCTTCTTCGTACGCAGTCAGACAGTAACCATTATTTTTTCAAAAAAAGCGGCGGTCATCCTGAGGCTGTCGCCACTGCCATAGAGCTTGTCTTGTGGTTCCACTGGTGATGGCCACATCTGCTCTCTCTGATCCTCGTATGTCGGGCAGTTCTGCAGCAAATGTTCAGCGGTCATTTTACCAGTACCGCACGGGCATTCGTCGGTACACCCTATCTTCAATTTGTTGAATAGGTGGTACCTCAGTCTGTTGTGGCCAGTGCGAAGTCTGAAGACAACGACCTGCTCTCTTCGGTTCAACTGGTAAAAGGCATCGTTTTTGGTGTAACCAGTATGTTCGATTTCCCATTTGGTCATGTATCTGGCTTTGATAAGCCGTTTTGACTCTTCGTACGTCATACTGGTATCTGTTTGTGGTAGTCTTGCACCTTCTTTTGCCAGTCTGTCTGCCTCCTCGTTGCCTTGGATGTTGCAGTGTGATGGGACCCACTGTACCACTACCCTTTTTGGTGCAGACTGCTGGCACAGTTGGCAGAGTGCTGCTCTTAAGTCATTAAGCTCAGTGTTTTTTCTGCATTGAGGTCAATCCTACATCAGGTCACACTTCATTGAGGTAACAACTACATCACCTCACACTTCATTGAGGTCAAATCTACATCGGGTCACACTTCCTTGAGGTCAATCCTACATCAGCTCACACTTCATTGAGGTCAAACCTACATCAGGTCACACTTCATTGAGGTCAATCCTACATCAGCTCACTCTTCATTGAGGTCAATCCTACTTCAGCTCAGACTTCATTGAGATCAATCCTACATCAGGTCACACTTCCTTGAGGTCAATCCTACATCAGCTCACACTTCATTGAGGTCAAACCTACATCAGGTCACACTTCATTGAGGTCAATCCTACATCAGCTCACTCTTCATTGAGGTCAATCCTACTTCAGCTCAGACTTCATTGAGATCAATCCTACATCAGGTCACACTTCATTGAGGTCAATCCTACATCAGCTCACACTTCATTGAGGTCAATCCTACATCAGCTCACACTTCATTGAGGTCAATCCTACATCAGCTCACACTTCATTGAGGTCAATCCTACCTCAGCTCACACTTCATGGAGGTCAATCCTACCTCAGCTCAAACTTCATTGAGGTCAAACCTATATCAGCTCACACTTCATTGAGGTCAATCCTACATCAGCTCACACTTCATGGAGGTCAATCCTACCTCAGCTCACACTTCATTGAGGTCAAACCTATATCAGCTCACACTTCATTGAGGTCAATCCTACATCAGCTGACACTTCATTGAGGTCACAACTACATCAGGTCACACTTTACTGAGGTCAAACCTACATAGGCATACGTCATTGAGGTCACACTTACAATAATGATGGACACCACTGTGTTATTGGGCGACTGACTACGTGTAGCTTACCTATTTTATGTATTCGGGCCATCTCACCTAAGAAACCAATCCCTCGTTGAAGTTTTCTTTGCTGCACGGCCAATTCTAGTAACATGTCAATCTCTATTCTTTTGTGTCAGTGCTGCAGCACATTTCTGTTTGGCTGTGTGCGTCCAATCTAAGGCATGCTTAGTTACATTGTTAGTTTTATCTGAGGACGAGTATTATACGTAGTAACTTTCCCTTCTTAATCTCCAGCTGTGTACCACCTTCAAGCAGAGAAGGCAGTCAATGAGATAAACATGAGCAGCTATCTGTTGACTCAAGAACATTTATTTTCACATATAAATATTCACATATCTGTACCTCATAGCTGCACTATATTGGCGTGAAAAAAAATGATTTTTTTTCGTCGTCTCCTAGGTTGTCTTTCTTTCATTAAGGTGCATCCGTAACCTGGAGGTCCGTGGTTCGAATCATGATTACCTATCCACTCATTTTTTTAAATGTTTTATGGTGTGTATGTTTCCCTAGTAACTTTACTATACATCTCTTTGTGATGGAAAAAAATGTAAGATGACCGAGCCTTAGTGGCTGCGGCCTCGATTTCTCCAGTGCTTGTGTCGAGTTTTCCGATGTTTAGTGGTTCCTGTTCGGATTATATTTCACAACTTCTTCACCAGTTTGTAAGGACTTTATTATGTGGAATTGATGTGCTTTCGATCGGTTATCATGTTTGTTATGCTGCATTTCGCTACATTTCTTTCCTGGGTCAAGCCGTGGGAATGCAGTCCATGACGGAGTTCTTCTTCTTCTTCTTCTTCTTCTTCGTAAGCTATCAGGCGTCAATTTGAATTTGTTCGAAGAAAGCAGCTATCATCCTGAGGTTGTCGACACTGCCATAGAGCTTGTTTAGTGTTGCCACTGGTGATGGCCACGTGTGCTTTCTCTGGTCCTCGTATGTCGGGCAATTTTGCAGCAGATGTTCATCGGTCATTTTCCCTGTACCACAGGTGCATACGTCAGTGCCACCTATCTTCAATTTATTGAATAGATGGTACCTCAGTCTGTTGTGGCCTGTGCGGAGTCTGAAGACCACAACCTGCTCTCTTCTGTTCAGCCAGTATGCTCTGTTTTCCATTTGGTCATGTATCTAGCCCTAATAAACCTTTTGGACTTTTCGTAGAATCTGGTTGTGGAAGTCTTGCACCTTTCTTTTGCCAGTCTGTCTGCCTCCTCGTTGCCTTGGATGTTACAGTGGGAGGGAACCCACTGTACCACTACTCTTTTTGGTGCGGACTGCTGGCATAGTTGACAGAGTACTGCTCTTAAATCATTAAGTCCAGTATTGTTCTGGCTTTTTAGTGCTGTAACCGAGGACAAGACATCTGTAAACAAGACTATCTGGCTTTTATTGCTTTCGCCTGTGAGCATTGCTTCTACTGCAGCCTTCAGTGCCTATGCTCTGAAATTGATTGAGAATTTTCCAGTTGCCACTGACAGTGTTATTTTTCTACCATTTGGTAGGCTCAGGATGGGCTTTGGTGTTGTTTTGGTGTTCATAGGGTCTTCGCTCATCTTTGCTTTGGCTATTTCTGCAAAGTTTCTCCGCTTTAGTTTCCCTTTTCCAAATCTTTTTAATCTATTTAGTCTCTGATGCATTGGATGGTCTGTCAGCATGACGGAGTTCAACATTCCACTTAACTACACATCAGAATTCAGTCCAGATTATCCCTACTTAAAGACATTTCTGCTCGGGCTGAAGCCGAATTCCCCCGGCCCGCCCCTCTCTCCACCGGAGGTTACACGATACACATCCCAACCTCGTATTCTCAGCACAGCAGGGGTCACACTGATCAACAGGCGGACATAATCATCCGTCTCGGCAGCGGGATAGTAAAAACAGGGAGTTTGACACGGACAAACACGGAAAGCTTTACACAAACATTGGTCTAACACACTCCTCCTGGCCCTCATCTAAAGGCTGCGGAGTACACGGCTCCACCTGGGGAGTCTGTAGGGATTTCGGTCGACACGCTACACATGGACACAGCCTTAGCAGTTGGACATGGTAGTGGTCGATCGACGCAACGCCCTTTTGTCGCCTACACGACAATGATTATCTCTACAATTGTTTCCGTCACTTTTGCTTACTAGCCTCTGAATTGTTATTTGTTTCATTTCTTAGCTTCTCTGACCTGAGTTTTGGCTGTTTGCTGGAACCTCGAAACTGCAGGGCCAACATGCTACCTTAAATTAGTCTCCCCCGCCCCATAACCTTCTCAAACTCACCCCAACTCATCTCGGTTTTATAGAATCTGCCAGAAGCACGAGGATCTCTCCGACATAGCTCACATGTTGATTAAGGACAGAAACCTTCCCACCACGTCCAAAAGTTAAAGTTGGCCTATTATATCTTCCCCTGGTATTCCTCAAGTAACAATATGTTACCCTAACTTACCACCTTACCTCAATACTCTTATGTCACCACTATTAATCTTCCTTCAATCGACATTTGTCGACCTTCTCTTCACAACAACAAAAAACCATATTCTTCTTTGTCCAACATCTCAACAGCTGGCACGTGGTTTTGGCAGCGTATTTCTCATACGTAATATTCTATAACATTTGCCGCTACGTCCTTGAACATTGTCACAAACGTCTGGGTTCATGATTTGTCGCTTGGCCACGTAAGTGCTCTCAAATCTGAACTGTAGAGCCGTGGGAGATTCGCGTATCAATACAGAGTGCGGGATGAACTGGGTTTTTTTCTGTTGACCTCAGTTCATGGATTTGTACAACCCGAAATTCGCACAGACGAAAAGTCTGACGAGTTTGGAACATCCGTCTATAACAGTTGCGAGTGCTAGCTCCATCGCTACACCGACCAAATCCCCAGCTAATGTCTTTACCGTGCACTTAGAAACACGTCATGTTACAGCAGCCTGGCCAGCGAGGTGGAGATGGGTACTGTGGTCCCCGTATTGGTAGAGCTGCTGAAAGGCCTTGCATAGCACGAAAGCGAGGGTAAACCACGCCCACCTTCTTCGTCACATCTCTAGGTATAAAAAGATCATCGGAGGAGTACGAATGGGACAGTATGCGCGTGACATTAGACACAATATCTTGTAGTCTCTCATTTATTCCGTATCAGGAGCTGGATGGAACAGCAGACAAAGTTCATGCATACCTTTCTCCCTCTTTCCTTTTCTCCGTCAATTACAGCATGGACTAACCCCTGAGCTGCCGAAGCCGACGATACTGAACCAGAAGGAGCGCTAGAAACCACATCATCACACAACCCTCCCTCGCTGCGAATGAATACTCCATTAGATGGATGTCCTGATGGTACTCGCCGTGGGAAGCTCCATCAGAAAGAAGCGCTCCAAACATTGGTCCAGTTCATCTCGGCAACTCGTCTCACGGTTTGAGTATCAAAGCTGTGATCACAGCAGTAATACAGATAAGAAGATACTGAACAAACTCCATCAAAAGTGAACAAGTCAGTTCGAGTAGTGTTAAAAACAACAACTGTTTACAAGCAGGTATCCGTGAGCAGTTGAATAGACTCTCGCCTACTAGGCTAAGTTAAGTAACCGGTCAGCTTTACAAGGAAAGACAATCGCACTATTAGGCAGAGCTACTTTGTTAACAGGTTCTGTCGTTGGGGATGGGGTGTTGAGAGACCTCATTTTACAATCTTTTGTAAGTTGGGGTGAATAATATCCTTCTCCTTACATGACCTTTATTAACTAAATAAAAGATAACTATCCATTAACAACTGGGTAGACTTTAGTTTCCACTGCACACTTTTCATTAGATGATCAGGTTAAATAACAAACAAAGCCATGTAGGAAATAACATTCGGTTTGATGTTGATGAGTGATATCGAGTTGGAAAGGACGCAGTCTGAGAAATGAGCTGGCAATCTATAACCAGATATGTGCTAGATTAAAAGAAACAAGGAAAGAGAAAAGTAAGCAAACAAGTAAAGATAGTCTCAGATCACACTCTGCCATCGAGGATGAAGTGTGAGCGAAGTCGTTGTAATACGTCTCCAGTTTTTTGCACTTTTCTTCCTCGGCTGCTTTGCCTTCCCCAATTGTAATTCAGATACCCATATACAACTGGGTAGGCTGGGGTGGGCCGCTCTCAGGGTTTGCACCCTTTACTTTTCCAGTGAGAAGCAAACGCTTCTCAGATAAGAGTGATAAAGCGAAAAAACACTAGGCTAAGAATGAGGACTTCAGTGTAGCTGGATCGTCACCGGAGTAGCTAAAGAAGACGGTTAAAAATTGAATCGTCGGAGAGCATCCATTTCAGCTCTATGCTCCATGTGACACGAAAGAGATTAACTAAGTCAAGACAAACAATTGGAGATGAGAATTGATCCTTTGTATGAAACTAACCACCCTGCCTCATACAAGCTATGGCTTAGTATACTGAAGTTTCTAACAGCTTGATTCCCCGAATTTAGTAAAACTACTATAGAACAAACTTTTACCTTAATGTGAATATATAGAAGATGGGCACATATTGTGTACGGGGAGAAGAAAAAAGATTAGAATCTCAGGAGAAATAAGTAGCGCAAAGAAAATTGATGAAAAAAAGTCAGTCAGGCAGTTCAGATATAACACAGTGCTGAAAACACGGATGAAAGGGAAAGTGGAGGGCAAGCGTGCTAGATGTAAACAACACAGTAAGTGGGGCGATTACAACACAAGATGGATAGGGAAAGAGCCTGGCACATGACACTATCAAGCAAGGTAAAAGACAGCACGCTGTGGATCCAATGCAACCGACTTTCAATGTAGAGATGACGAATTAAACTGATATGAAAATATTTCACTGTAGCTTCAGTTGGCCATGTGAACATTCAGGTTTGCAATGAAGCGTAAACATTGACAAAGAAGAAATCTTACAGATCCCACAGTAAACCCTAACATATGTATAGATAAGATCAACGGTCAATTATATTGACGTAGCAAGGCAGAGGAGACTTCAGGTCAAAATAAGAATCAATGATCGTTACAAATCTAAACAAAACATTGAAGAGGTAAATATGAGAACTGAAATAAGCTAAGAAATGATATCAACAAAGAAACTGCAGAGGTAACAGCGAATGGGCAATTTGTTAAGCATCTCTGATAACTACACTTATGTGAGATTGGGCACACACAAGTACCATCTTGCAAAGCAAGAAAATAAATAGCTTCGTGGAATGCTGAATGTAAAGAATTAATATTCTAAAAGAAAATATACAAGGTGTTGTTATCATCCAAAACGCGGTTATAGTTCTGATTAAATAACGACACTAAACTCCAAACCAGTAATCAAAATTGCTAATGATGAATCATGGGGAAAAGATGGTAGAACTATTAACATCCAAATTTAAGAACGGCCCTGGAGATTTCTAAATAAGAATATCTAAGTAATGCGGCTGAGAAACGAGAGCTTCATTCCTACCACAATCATAACTGAGAACAATGGATTACCAATATTTTACGAGCATGTGCAAGATCATTGGGGGAATGAATACTTCCAAGAACTTGTCAGTCCAACAGGAACTGAGGTTGTTCAGCTGTTTTTCCAAAGAAACAAAGATAATCTGGAACCTAATATATTTGCTCAAGAATCAGAAAGGTTTCAAATAACAGACCTAGAAAATAAATCACCGGGCATGAGGCAATTCAAGCTTGTGAAAAGACAAGACTAGTTGCTAAAGAGAATCTTTGTACAGGCATGGAATGAAGAAAGATTTCCAGACGACTGTCAACATTCTCCGATGGTGTCAATCTGGAAGAAAGAAAGCAATAATGGAAGATGTGATACATACAGGGGTATATCGCTATCAAGTTATACTAAACAATCGCATGCGAGAATGCTCGAACAAAGAATACAATTATCGTAGAACATCAGCTGAGCACAGCTCAGTTTGAATGTCGTAAGCTATGAGGCAGCAGTGATGCCTTATACACCTTATGACGATTAATCAAGAAGACAACATAATATTGCAAGCATTTCAACATGACATTTATTGATGAAGAGAACACTTTTTATCAAGTAAAAAGGGCTAAACTTTGGACAAGACTTTGGACAAAACTTGATAACTATAGAACACAAGGACAACTTATGGATTATGTGAGAACGTTGTACCATATGATTTAACATGTAATATGAGCACTTGACAGAGATACTAATGAAATACACAAAGGAGTGCGATATGGGTGAATGCTTACATCATTTATTTACATTCACAAAATACAAAATAACGGCAGAGGTCGGCTAAATTGCAAGTCCAGTACTGGAATCTAACTCAACTTATGAGTTACTATTTGCTGGTGATCAAATCCAAGTGTACGTGCTTTGTAAAATCTGGGAAAGATATAATACGCAGATTAGCACATCAAAGACATAGGTTTTCAGAATTAGCAGAACACCTGGTCTACTTCATATAAGTGTCGCCGATATCGACCTCATGAGTTCAGATATGTGGGAAGTACTTTGACAGCTGATGAACGGCTTGATAAAGAAATCGAATTAATGGGTCAGAAAGTCTCTGCTACGATCCCTTAATTGCCACTACTGATTAAACAATCAAAAATCAACTTATCTACTTAACAACAACTGATAAACACCATATATACAACAACTTTTTGCTACCAATGTCAAACTTTGCCCTTATCCGAGTCACAGGAAAGAAACATTTGAAAATGTAAATGAAATGTCTTGGAAGTGTCATCTGTCTCACCAGGAGAAATCAAATAGGACACGGGGACATTACAAATATAGGAACTTGCACTTGTGTTGCTACATCAGCAGACAGAAAATAAAATAGTCCGGTAATCTCTTATGAATGCGACCTGATCAACTTTCTCTCTCTTTTTTCCTCTCTCTCTCTCTTTTATCTTTCTCCTCTCTCTCTCTCTCTCTGTCGTAACTTTCTCCTCTCTCTTCGTCTTATTTCTCTGCTTTCTCTCTCCTCTCTCTCTCTTATCTTTTTCCTTTCTCTCTCTCTTATCTTTCTCCTCTCTCTCTCTTTCTCTCTCTCTCTCTCTCTCTCTCTCTGCTCGCTTAAACCACATTATGTGTCCTCCTGTGAGGCATCCCCAGAGAACTATTCCACAAAGCGCGCGAACATAACGCAAGGTTCTCAGTTTGCTGTGCGCAATTTCATCGACAAGACTCACTGAGAGCGAGTTGCCTTGAAGAACAGATCTCTTGGCAACCCAACTGTAGACTCGTTATACGTGTGCCCCACGCGTGACAGAATCTGCCGTTCCGAGATAGAACTCTATGGTCATGTAACTCCGCAGCTCACAGCAGACGTCTGATGTTGTCGCCGTTGTCGCTTGCAGTGGGAGTTAGTACAGTACATGACGATCTGGCTACCTGGCATGAAGGACATTGGTGGCATACCAGTAATCTTACAAAGATACAGCTTTACAACAACAGAGGCAACCTACTTAGTCCAAGAAAACGATTTACGCTCTCCAAGGTAATTAACGGCAAAGTAGTCAGATTGAACTAAACTGAACTGAACACAAACGTCATACTGCTCCAGTGTAGCAACACACAACCACATTACACATCTTACTAGCGCATGCGCTCTCAACCTGGTGCTCGCGAACACCTCTGTGCTCTTTAATGACATGTGTCCTCGCGTCGTGCAAGTAAAAAAAAGTGCTCGCGAGCACCAATGCTCATGAGGCCCGTTCTTCTATTCAAACTTTGTTTTGCAAACCTAAACAAATAATTGTTCCTATCCATCCATCATATTTTAGTCGACCTGAAAGTTAAGTTCCCCGATTGCTGAACGTATTTATCGCTCAATGTTCTAAAATATTTCGCGCTACCGACTTGATTAGGGGGTTTCCTCGATGCTGGTCAAGAGCAGCGTTGTGTTGCATCATGGGCACTTGAATTGATAGATCTACAGTCCTCCTTAGAGCTGAAATATTTGTTTGGAAAAGAAAAATGCATTACTTTTTACGGACAGAAGATACAAAAACGTTCCAAATACTGCGGAGTGTAACTCTCAAATGTCTGACTATGTTCGGGGCGACCTAGCTGGGCGAAAAAGGCTTACTGCTCGAGCACTTAATATTACATACGGACGGTGCTCGCAATCTTACAAGGCTGAAAACCCCTGGCCTAGAGTATCCTACAGCACCCTTGCTTATGTCACCTTGACTTTAGAACATGTATCTGCCATTTTAAGATTCTATTTTATCCGTGTCGGGCTTTCATTATTTTCTACTTGCATACGGCCACGGTGTGATTGAGGGAGGTTGGTTGGGGATAGAGGGGGTTGGGGGAGAAGGGGGTTGGTAATGGGTATAGGGGATAGAGGAGGTTGGGGATAGAGGGGGTTGGGGGAGGAGGGGGTTGGTAATGGGTATAGTGGATAGAGGAGGTTGGGGATAGAGGGGGTTGGTGATAGAGGTCTTGGTGAGATAGAGGGATTGGGAATGGAGGAGTTTGGAGATGGAGTGCGTTGGTGGTAGAGGGTTTGGTGATACATGAGTTGGTGATAGATGTGGTTGGTGATGGAGTGATTTGGTGGTAGAGGGGATGGTGATGGAGGTCTTGGTGATTGAGGGGTTTGGTGACAGAGGTGTTGGTGATAGATTAGGGCTGGGGATAGAGGGGGGTTGGAGACGCAGGAGGTTTGTGTTAGAGGGGGGTTGGTAATGGAGGGGGTTGGTGATGGAGAGGGTTGGTGATGGAGAGGTTTGGTGATGGAGAGGGTTGGTGATGGAGGGGGTTGGTGAGGGAAAGGGCTGGTGATGGAGAGGGTTGGTGATGGAGAGGGTTGGTGATGGAGAGGGTTGGTGATGGAGAGTGTTGGTGATGGAGAGTGTTGGTGATGGAGAGTGTTGGTAATGGAGAGGGTTGGTGATGGAGAAGGTTGGTGATGGAGAGTGTTGGTGATGGAGAGTGTTGGTGATGGAGAGTGTTGGTGATGGAGAGTGTTGGTGATGGAGAGGGTTGGTGATGGAGAGGGTTGGTGATGCAGAGTGTTGGTGATGGAGAGTGTTGGTAATGGAGAGTGTTGGTGATGTAGAGGGTTGGTGATGCAGAGTGTTGGTGATGGAGAGGGTTGGTGATGGAGAGTGTTGGTGATGCAGAGTGTTGGTGATGGAGAGGGTTGGTGATGGAGAGTATTAGTGGTAACAGTTGTTTCTACTATGTTGGACAGATGATGATGTTTTACTGTTTTGTCGCGTCTGGCCCAATGCTTGCCCATTTAGTGTATAGTAAGGAGCCCTTCTATGAAGATCGTCGTTCAATAGTACATTGTACTGTACTCTGGTCTGAACGACTCTCATTGTTCATGCTTTCTCTGGTACTTAGTCGATACATGTCGCAAACAAAGCTCTTGATGTAACACCTATAACAGATATGTCCATCCATTATTGTTAACACTTGTTGTAGATTACATCGTGCTGTTTAGCTTGTCTGTTTGTTTGCTTGTTTTACTTTCCTCTTTAGTTGTCACGGATGTCGGGATGTACCTTGTTCCCTCTTGTTCTTGCCAATTTGTCAGCAGTTTCATTGTCTCGGGTGCCTATGGGACTTGGTATCCGCTGTTTGCTTTTATTTGTGCATATAATAAAAGTGTTTTTGTAGATTTAGGAATATTAGTTAGGGCTTTCTCTGATACTGGATACAACTGTGACTCACACAAAACACAAGACAATACTTACCATTAAAGAGAACTGTTTAACCAAATATACGATATCAATTACGAATATATGATGTTCGTAACTTCTTGCATTTCCAAGATAACTTTAGGTCTGCTTTTTCCCTGAACAGGGCTCATATTCTTGGTCTTGCTAATGTTCAGATATAGATTTTATTTTGTTTACCCGACAGGATAATTTTCTCCAGCCCCGCCGATTCTTGAATTGACAACTGAATCATCTGCATATCTTAATTCTGGTATTTCATTTTCGTGGGCTATGAACCGGTTGAACTTGTCATTTGTCATTTTTGACGTTTCTCATTATGTTTTCTGCGCAGATATTGAAACGATAAGAGGAGAGTATACATGCTACTACATATCACGTTTTTAAAAAAATCGCTCATTTGAGAAAAGTATACCTTTTTTGACAAATGGGAAAATTTATATTTGTACACTGGGTGGAAGGTTGAAATTCTATACATAATGTGTCTTCAAACAATAACTGTGATACACGAGTATAATATTATTCGCCAACAGGGAAGGGTGGATGGTGAGACTTGATGATATCACTGGAACACGAGAGAGGAAGCAGTTCTGAAGCTGAAGGAGGTGATTCGTCGAGCAACGAATTATCGTACTGCAATAGGTGAACATTTGTTCAGGATCTAGTAGTCGGGTACAAAATGGAGCAGTGTTGGCCATATGCGAGTATTTACGTCACTGAAACTGAAACGTTGGGTGCCACTGCTAAATTTCTAGGCGCCATGACTATGCTGGCACCCTGAATTTGTAGCTCTTTCTTTTGAGACATTGACACAAAACAACACAGTCAGGTGTGGTGATGTGATGAAGAACACAGGCTCCACTGGTGTGCGGCACGCTAACCGTTAAACAAATAGTCCTGCAACCCTCGAGTTGGTTGGAGATTGAGACCCTTGAATTTTAATCATCATTGTAATAGGTCTAAACTTGCTCTGAGGTCGTGCAACCATGTCCTTCTCTTGCTGCCTAATCTTTCCCACATGTATCCATGTAGGCTAGGTAGACTGGGTCGTAACAAGTTTCTAAACAGCTCTATTTCTCAGATGTTATTACAAAAAAGACTGTTACTGCGGCTGTGTTTATTCCACTTGGAGAATTTATTGGGCTGAAGAATTAAGTTCGTTTACTCATGCAGTCACCACCCACTGTGCAGACTAAGGTATTATTTTACACCCGATAGAAACAAATTATAGCTTACGAAGATTTGAGCACATGTCTTCTTGGTCTAAGACCAACGTCCAAACTGTTCGGCCAGTTTCTCCACTGCTGTTGATTAAACTCGATTTGTAGTTTGTACGTGAGAGCTGTAGCCGACGTGTACATGCTTCGACCTAAGTAGGTTTTAATCAGATGCTAGACAAATGAAAACAGCATATACAAAAACAACGAAATATGTTAAATGAATTTCAGTGGTTATTCTTTTCGCTCTAAGTCAAGCATAGAGGAACCACTACATCTGTCCCCTTTACTGGAAGTCTGTATCCTAGCCTTTGTAGGACGGTGTCAGTAAAATTGCTAGCCCTCGTACAACTCTCAAAAGTGGCCTTTCGTGAGCAGCTTGGGAGGTTACAGTGATTCTGTTATTTCCAACCCGGTACCACTATGAACAATGAGTACCAGTGTTATAGACAAATGAAACCAAATATTCTGTGTCGTCAAGGATACGGTGCATCCACCGCCACCGGCTGTCAGGTATTGGTCAAGTTTTACTCGCTTCTATTGGTTCATAAGGCTGACTGCATTGTGTTGCATTATTACACCTAATGGTCCAGTTCGTCCGATTTCAGTCCGAATAGGTTTACTTCCCCTATGAGCACGACCTTGTTCTTTCAAGCAAGATTGAGTTGCGAACAGGGCCACTAACCGCTTAACTACCCTCTCCTCCTCACCCCCTCTCCCTTTCCACTCACACCACTCTGGGTAATGACGACAGAGCCGATGTTCGGCTATCTTTGTTTTCAATGAGAACAGTACCAGGCATCTACGTGCGAAGCAACCAAATAAATTTTTTACTAAGTTTGTCAGACCGAAATATGCAAATATCGCAGCTTCGCTGTAAACTACGACACAATGTAGCAGAGCTTCATTTTTAGGAAGAGCGATACGGAATCAGTTAAGCGTTGTGTATACATTGCGTCGCATTTTACAACTGAACTGCCATGCACGCGCCTTTCCGCTCAGCACGTACAATCGCTTATTTCTCATGGCTAAGGTACTGGGTTTATTCCTCGTTATCGGCACGCTCTAGTTTATCCAGTTGTAAATAGGTAAATGTCTTACTTTAAGTAAAGGAAGTTAGCGAGAAAGACAACTGTCCATCGAATTTAATTTGTTTAAAGCTGCGACTTAGAATAGTGTAGAATCCAACACTTCATCACCGACAGCAGTGTCAGCTATGAGAGTACCTTAACCTTCCACCCGGTTACGACAAATCTTGCTACCGGCTTTACCACTTCAGTCTTTTAGCTGTTCCCAACCTATCTGCAAGTCAACATGTGATTTTAAGTCTCTGTTCTTCTACTTCTAGATGAACTAGCTATCCAGCCTGAGATATTTCATCTATCTGAAGCAAATCTTTACATATTATTGAGCTACTTAACTATTAGGTAGTAGACTTTATAGGCATAGCGTTATTTAGCGTTACACAAGAATTTAAGCTCGTATATCCACTATTTTTGTAAAGGCTCACCAGCACTTAAATCACCAAAAAGATTAAGATTTCGCTGAAGACAAAACCTTCAAATTAGTTGTCCATTTCAAGTGATTTATTAATCACAATTTAAGATAACGCGATGCTGCGATGACACTGGGGTTTAAAATAAAGTGTAAAAAACATGGATAGGGATGTTTCAGATAACGGGATGGAACATAAAACAATAGCGACACTTGCGTTACGAACAAAAGGTCTTCGTCAGGGACAACAAACAATACAAATATGAACCAATAAGGCATGGTAGAATGATGTTAAGATAAGGAAAAGAGCGGGATGATAAGACTACACGAGACCATAAATAGTTGTAGCATTGAATAAATTCAGGTAAAATGTAAGTAGGCAGGTTGGTCATAACATAGGTTTTGCTCTTGTTCATGTTTCAGCGAGGTATCTGAACAATACATATTCATGGTTCTTTTTAATTGGTTTGCATCAGGTCTTACACTATGACTTCCACTTTGAAGGGATTTAAAGAAGAAAGCTTTGCGCTATCATCAAATGCACTTTCTTGTCTCGAGCTACCTTTGTCCAGTGGCAAGACGTGTTGGTCAAGGATGCGGTTTCTTTTTTCTCCGGTTTACTCCCACGCGATTTGAATGAATAGAAGTTTCAGGAATTTTCTTATGTTTTGCAAGGGCATGCGTTTAGATCCTGCTCTTTTGTATCGCCAACATCTTAGAATTCTTTTACACGGGACCTTGGAGTTTATTGTCCGTTCCCGCTAGAACTAGGCACACTTTTGTACTTATCTTGAGACCAGTACTCGCTTAATACTTGTGGGATTTGAACTACCCAGTGGTTTGTGCATTAGCTAATTTATTTCATTGAGAGCCAATCGTCTTACCTCTCTACTATAACACCCCCTGGTTTAAGAATTCGCAAACAAAAAACCTATGCTTTGAACGACCAACGGGGTTATGGGCATTGGTTGCTATATAGAGGCCAGCTGCAATGTTCACTGTTAGTATTACATATGTCCATCTTGGGAACATCAGGAGGTGGACTTTGCTGTCAGAGGTTATATGAGACGACGTCATGTGAGAATTATCTAGGAATTGGAAGTGGGCTTATCTAATACTCTCAATGGCTTTCTGGGATATCATTCAGACCCCGATCTTAATCAAAATGCTTTTACAAATCGATTCATTTCAGTTTAACAGATTCTACTGAATGAGATAAGAGTTTGACATTGAAATCCAAGACAGGCAGAGAGAAGAAAGCTTTAGACAAGATATACAGTAGATAATATGGATAGCTGATGTTGAATGGTGGGGCATGCCAGCAGTGAGTATGTCTAATTTTGGTTGCACACTGACAAGGACGTTCAATGGCGGTTTGTAGTAGCTTTCCTCTTATCCCGAGCATGCCAGTAAAGGTGGACAGGAGTTCTCCAGGCTGTTGTGCTATGCTTGGCTTCATCTGCGTGTCGCTCACTACTGCGGGGTATCACGTTGACGCCCACCTCGTTGGCCAGACTGCCATGAAAACAGCACGTTCTCAGGGAAAACTGCAAGAAAGTCGACATCGGATTATTGGACAGTATATTTTACTTGACACTGACTAACATGTTCGATCGGTATATTTTACCTGACACTGACTAACATGTCCGATCAGTATGTTTTGCCTGACGCTGACTAATTTGTCAGATGAGTACGTTTTGCCTGACCAGACGTTATTCTCCTTTCCCCATAAAGTAGATGAGGAAGACCCGGGGAAAGATAGACTGACAAACACAGTACATGAGTACGTGGCGTGTGTTTGTTGAACCCATGTGTTCCACGGGGAACTGAATGGTTTTTTTATGCATTCATTTAAACATCATGTTATCTCAGTTAAGTGAAGTTAGACCTATTTCTAGGATTGTCTGATTATAAAGAAACAACAGGTCTTCTAAACACGGTTTAAAGACGCCAAAAGGATAAAGTGTGAAAAGCTCAACAGAAAATATTGCCAAAGTGAGATAGTCGATCAGGTGTAAAGAACTGGTTTATCGCGTCTGGCGACAAAGACGTTGGCCGTTTTGATATCTAAAAATAGAACCGTCACCAATGTGCAGATATAGCGATGTGTCATTGCGAGACGGATTTACAAAGGTAATCGATAAACTACGGTGATATTGGGGGATTTTTCTGTTTGGAGTGGGAGAGTTTTCTATACAAAAATAGAATTACTCATTGCTTCAGATTAGGCTGTACAAAGTCTGGCTGTTCGGTAATGAAGCGCATTAATTGGAGTATAACAGTGTGTAGGAAGGTATATTCATTCTCTATCGTGGTATGTTACTAAGTACATTGTTAGGTGTATAGCTAGTTATGTTACTAAGTATATTGTTAGGTTTATTGCTAATTATTTTACTAGTACATTTCTAGGTTTATTGCTAGTTATGTTTCTAAGTATATTGTTAGGTTTATTGCTAGTTATGTTACTAAGTATATTGCTAGATGTATAGCTAGTTATGTTACTAATTACTAAGTATATTTCTAGATGTATAGCTAGTTATGTTACTAAGTATATTGATAGGTGTATAGCTAGTTATGTTACTAAGTATATTCCTAGGTGTATAGCTAGTTGTGTTACTAAGTATATTACTAGGTGTATAGCTAGTTATGTTACTAAGTATATTCCTAGGTGTGTAGCTAGTTATGTTACTAAGTATATTCCTAGGTGTATAGCTGGGTATGCGTCCGAGATAGTACCATGCACACTGAGAATTAAATGTAAATATTGAGCTGAACTAAAATGTGATTGATTCGCGTCAGACTTGGCTGTTATACGAAGCTGGTAGCTGATGTTTTCTCTTTGGAGTGAAATGTGCGGACGTGTCTGTTCTAAGCTCGTGTTGTTGTTAGATTTATGTTATTTAATATTTCCGTCTGCCACGTGGTCTTGGTGAGCTGTAGCAGTCAGCGACTCATAGATGACTGCTAGCGTCAGAGCCAACGAACCAAAGCTGCCAATAGCCTTCTACACCTCCACGCGTTGATCCCGGATAACAGACTGCAACAGACCAGACTGGCTAAGCAGAAGGGATCAAAGAGGGAAGATTAGACCGGTACCCAAAATTGCCTGCTTAAGTAAGATGTGTCGGATCGAAAGGTGCAAATATTGCAGCCAAGCTGTAAACTATGAAACTGCACATTCCGTTCTCTGGTTCTGCTGCTTGCAAATGATTGGTAGCAGTGGATTGATAATGAACGAAGACTATGGCAAATTGTAATCAATACGTTTTATGTTATATGCGCGTAACTGTAGTTGATGAAGTTGGTTACCCATGATACGAGCCAACCGTCATATTTCCTTTCTTGATTTGTATCCAGTACAACGAGCAGTTCTCAAAATGTTTTTGTTATCCTATCTCATTAAACCTTGCAATTTGACGGCGGTAACATTGCTCAAACATTTCATGCACACATATTGCAAGTTGTAAGCGAAGAATTGGTAGAAGAAAATATATCACTTGTTACTTTGTTCCCAATCTGGCAAAGATGGCGCCGTAACTGGCTGCGAGTCTACATTTCTCTACTGTTTTGGATCATTATGGATGCCGCCAGACCACGGATTTGCCTGGAATTCACACTAGTCGACGACTTACACTTGTGTTCACGGATACGTGGAATTGTTTTCCGTCTGGACTTGTTATTTCGTTCTTTTTTTGTGATTTCTTCCATCCGTTTATCCTGGTCTGGACGCCGGCTGAATGGCGCTACGCTTAAACTAGTTATACCTGTGTCGTATCTCACGGGTTAGTTCTGCCAGTTCACCTTCACGAATTTTGCGTGTGGGAATTTTAGATGCTACTATGATGAACTGAATACAGCTGGGAGAGATGCCAGACTCACTCACACGCTGAGTGTTGTCCATACGACCTCTTGTGGTTATCGAAAAGGCACGACAAACTGCGGTAGATGCCTTCCCACCTTTCTACCCTGCGGGTTACATGTTTACGGAAAGGCTTCGGTGGTAACCCTGAGGCAAAATCTGCATCCTATGCTATCCCCAGTCGTCTCGATGAATGTCTTGCCACTGGCAAAAGGTAGCTTAGGCTCTGTGAGTGAGGTTGACAAAAGGCGCAGTTTCTTCCTCGCTTTAATCCAAATCTCCGCGCAAGTCACCCATTTCAGCGGACACAGCAAGAGATACGACTGTCCACACGGCTGAACAAAGAGAGTGGTCTTCATCACTTGTGATGGACAAACTATCGATATTTGAGTGTCTAAGTAGTGGATGACAGTTGGCAAGTCACTGCAGACACATTTCGGTATATACAGGGTGAGGCTGTGAAATATATGACCTTTAAATATCTTTGTTAAAGCTCACCCGATTATTTGATATTTGGTAATAAGTGATAATGGTAGTTTGTGACTTTTTGCAAGAGAATGTCTACCGAAAGAAAATCGGCAACGTGGCTGGGCTAAGAGAGCGAATAAGAGAAAGCATGGGAGGAGGTAGAACAGTGCACAGTTGATGCGTCAGTTTGAAACCTGCGACAGACAGTTGTGCAATGTGGGGTCGAAGATGGAACAGTGAATGAGCTAATGACAGTCTGCGATTCATAGCTTGCTGCTTGCTTGGGAGTCAGTGACTCGTAGATGACTGATTGCGTCAGAGTCAGTGACTCGTAGCTGACTGCTTGTCAGAGTCAGTGACTCGTAGCTTAATGCTTGCTAGTCCAGTCAGGTACAACATGTGGACAAGGACTCCCCGTCATTGTCAGGCACAATCTACTGACCAAGATTACTAACTTTCTCCCGTGTAGCGTTCGCTGGAAACAGGCAGTCTGACTGACGAGGTGTGGGTCGACGTGATCCCCGTAGCAATGAGGTTCACGCAGATGGAGTCAAGGCAGTCTGGCTGACGAGGTGTGGGTCGACGTGATCCCCGTAGCAATGAGGTTCACTCAGATGGAGTCAAGGCATTCTGGCTGACGAGGTGTGGGTCGACGTGATTCCCGTAGCAATGAGGATCACGCAGATGGAGTCAAGGCAGTCGGACTGACGAGGTGTGGGTCGACGTGATCCCCGTAGCAATGAGGTTCACGCAGATGGAGTCAATGCAGTCTGTCTGACGTGATGTGGGTCGACGTGATCCCCGAAGCAATGAGGTTCACGCAGATGGAGTCAAGCAAAGCAGAACCAACTGGTTGGCTGCGGTCCACCTTCCTCAGCGCACTCGGGATGTGAGGAAAGCTACTACAACCCACCACTTAACGTCAATTTTAAGGCGCACAAAAAGAGTAAATATACTCATTGTGGGCATTCAACAACCCTCTTTTCTCCATGAATGAAATATGTTAATGCTACAATTATCTCGTCATTACATCCTACTTTTCTCCGGGAATTAAATAATATAATGCTACAATTACCCCATCATTACATCCCGCTTGTATCCAGGAATGAAATACTTTCATGATTTCCTTTCTCGAATTTGATTTCTCATTTGTTTTTGTTTCCTTTCTTTGACAGATCACTTGGCCATGAACAGTGAAAGTTGGCTACATGTTCATTAGTTCTGTTACGTCACCATTGTTGGTTAAACTCGCTGATTGGACTGGCTTCTAAAAAAGGTATTTAAACAATTCCTTCTTGTATATTAATCTCTATTATATATTCCACGCTCCAGAGTGTGTGTAACTTTCATGTTATGCTTAGAGTAAATTGTTAACGATAATATATCGTTTAAGTAAAAACATATCCTGTTAATTATTTGTTTCTTTACGTTTGTCTCGATTTATAAGGCAAAATGTGTTGTTTTTTGTTCTACAGTTAACGGCATATTTCAGGAATAATTTATGTATGTTTATTTTCCATTGGATTGTTGCAAAAAATGGTTTTATGTTTGACGTTTTGGTCCTTCTACTGTCTTCAACAATTTCGTTAGTGTTGCTACAGAAGTTGTGTCAAACCATAACTATAGAAGTCGTGTCAAACCATAGCTATAAAAGTTGTGTCAAACCATAGCTATAGAAGTCGTGTCAAACCATAACTATAGAAGTCGTGTCAAACCATAACTATAAAAGTTGTGTCAAACCATAACTATAGAAGTTGTGTCAAACCATAACTATAGAAGTCGTGTCAAACCATAGCTATAGAAGTCGTGTCAAACCATAACTATAGAAGTCGTGTCAAACCATAGCTATAGAAGTTGTGTCAAACCATAACTGTAGAAGTTATTTTAAACCATAAGTATATCAATTGTGCCACACCACAACTTGGTTTTTTGCGGCCTTTGGTCAATCAGTTTCACTTCAACAAGCCTTATTTTGTTAGTTTTATTTCATGCTGTCATTGGTCCATTAACTTGATTATATGCGGACCTTGGTCCATTAACTTGACTTTATTCGGACCTTGGTCCATTAAATTGACTCTATGCGGACCGTGGTCTATTAAGTTGACTCTATGCGGACCTTGGTCCATTAACTTGACTTTATGCGGACCTTGATTCATTTTGACTATATGGTTTCCTTGGTCCATTAACTTGACTCTATACGGAGCTTGGTATATTAACTTGACTCTATGCTGAATTTGGTCCATTAACCTGTCTTTATGAGGAAAGTGGTCCATTAACTTGCCTTCATTAACTTGTCAATATAGCACTTGCTACCTCAGTATTCGATGGATTTACTAAAGGAAACCACTGCAAATTACTCGTGTTAGAGAAGGAACATCTAGATTCTTTAAATGAGGCACAGCATATATGTGAGTATCCCTAGTGGTAAAGCTCACACTTCTTGTGGCAAAAGCAACGGGTTTGAATCTGCTTTTCTTATTCCTCCAGCCGACACAGCAAGTAAATAGGGACGAGGGAAACTATTAGAACACGTGCAGCGAAGAAGTGGACTTGTCACTCCCAGTATACAAAACTGAGGACTAGTACAATAAAGTCTCTAACACTTCATCCCCGCCAACAATGTCTGCTATTGGCCACAATTTTACCTATACATTTAACATAATACGAGAAGATACCGCATTTTTTAAACTGATCTAAAGATATTTATGTTTCTCGAATTTTATGAACAGTAAGTAAAGATCCCGTTAACCCGCCAGTCTGGCATATTGGGAATATGGTGTTAGACCTATATTTTTCTCGACCACTGGCACACTACAGGTGATGTGATCAACATCACATTCTTTCTCTGATCTATAGATATTCGTCTGTTTCTCGTGTTTTAAGTTAGTGCTTGATCTATAGATATTCGTCTGTTTCTCGTGTTTTACGTTAGTGCTTGATCTAAAGATATTTGTATGTTTCTCGTGTTTTAAGTTATTGCTTGATCTATAGATATTCGTCTGTTTCTCGAGTGCTGTTATAGTCCGTCTTTTAATTTATGAACAAGTTCAGAAGCGATTTTCTACTAAACTGCATGTCAGATCCAAATGATTTTTCGCATGCAGCTTTAGAATATCCATGACGCTTAAACATTGATATTGTTTAGTCCATAGATGGTAAGGCATTTGCACGTCGGTGAATTCATTTGATCTTTTAGGAACATTGCAAAGAAATGACATTAAATTTAAGATTGTATAGTACCCAGCTTAATTTCTCGTCGCATTTTGTTCATACGCATATCTCTTTAATGTCTTGGTAGATCAATTCATCGTTTGCACTGCCCTTTATGTACAATCGTAAAAATTACACCAGTATGCAACAGTTAGTACAACCTATCACTTTTATCACCCTTAGACCCCCAAGGTTGTATCAAACGCGCAGCTGATTTTATGGTGCTTAACCCATTTGAATATTTATATGTATTTGTTGCCATTGTTTCTACACCTAATTGTTTTGATAAACATACGCTAGTTCATTCAA
Organism: Ariolimax columbianus; assembly: GCA_036924085.1. Classification (NCBI taxonomy): domain Eukaryota; kingdom Metazoa; phylum Mollusca; class Gastropoda; order Stylommatophora; family Arionidae; genus Ariolimax; species Ariolimax columbianus. The sequence continues at coordinate 18,074,224 of JAVGWX010000014.1, read as the reverse complement.
GTCTGCTAATCAGTATGTCAAGAAAGGATGCTATTAATCATGCGAATCTGTCAATTCAAAGAGGTTGATAAGTTTTACTGGCTGAACAAATTGTAATCCGTCTCGTTGCCAGTACTGTTCTTCTTACCGGAGCACATGTTCAACACACTTCTTCCAGAACTGAATGTCTATTTTTCAAAGGTAGCTCGTGTCAGCACGTCAACATCACACATTTTAAATGCCCTGTTCTGTTCGTCAACTTGTCCTTTCACTTTAGCCCAAACAAGCTCTGTAGGGGTTAGATGCGCATGATATGCAGGTAGTAGCAAAGTAGAAATGTGACCGTGCTCTTCAGTGATTTTGTCAATATGATTCACCTCTATCTTATTTGTCTTCCTCACAAGCTGCAACAACTCTGGCTTCAAATACGTGTCTTCGAAATTCACTTTCTCCTTATCTAGCCGGGTCGTAATTTGAGCTTTTGTATTTTATTCAGTCGGTACTTTGTCTTCCTCTGATACTGCATTACGATATGATGCATTATCCATTACTAAGCACGACGATCTATCCAGAATTGGAAACAGATTATTCGTTACTCAGTGCCTGAAAATTTGTCCATTCGTTTCAGTGTGCTAGTCTCTACAGTCGGTACTTTTTTGATTGGAAAATAAGTTTAGCATCATGGACAAGTCCGTTGTCACTGCTTCCGGCATACGTTAGTATAATGCATTGCCGTATGCTGCTTGGAAATTGTCTTTTCTGTTCACCGTCAACTGATTGCCATTCTTCCCCATTGATGTGGTGAGCATTGACTCATGATTCATCTAAGTATACAATATCATAGCCTTGCCTCCGCCGTTCATGTATCTGTCTCAGGTATTTGCTTATAGTAGCAATCAAATGTCGCTTTTCACATACAATATTCCTGCCGCCTGAAGTTTTTCTGATTGTAAAGCCGGCGGCTCTTTTGGAAACTTTTGGAAACTTCACTACTGCGGTCGGATTGCAATATTAATTTTAGTTTCCGGAAAGTAACAAGTTTATTTTTCGTCAACAGTTTCAATATCTCCCGTTTTATGACATCTATGTCGAAATGGTCAAATTTACTTTTCCTGCTTTGCTTGATATGAGTGCACTCTGAACTATGTCCAATCCAACCGTAAAAGGATCATCTATTAAGACCAAGCTCCAATTGCATTTGTTTCTCTGTGTCATCATGAATATCGCAATATAAATTACCCATCTTATATTCCCTGATGAAGAACTGCTATAGTAAAACGGTAACCTTCTGCATTGTTATAAATTTATACTTCAAACTCATTTTGAAATTGAAATCAATGTAACTTTTTGCAAAAAGCAACTATTTGTCATAATAACACCACCACAATCTATAATAACGTGATACGCCGATGTTCAACGACAGTTTCGCATGAATGACGTTTGTTGTTTTCTACATTAGACAAAGTGTTTAATTGCTACATGGGAAAATCATGAATTTGTACTTACTCTGTCTAGCGTCAAAACATCTATTTTTAAAACAGCACGACTGTGTACCTTAAACATGTTAAAATTATGCCTAAATCGCCTAGGTTGCGTTTAATATAGCCTAATGAATACATTTTTTCAAAATATGTAACATCTCTTACAGAAAAAAAAAACATATTTCCATTAGGTTTTAGATATTCTAAGGCTGCGTGCGAAAAATAATTTGGATCTGATGTGCAGGGCAGGTCATATATTCAGAAGACAAGATGAAAGATGGAATACTATAAACACCATGTGGAACCCGCGCGACGAAAAGAGAAATCTGTGACAGCCCCCAACTCGCTGGCGAGATTCAGTAGAAAAATACAACACTCACGACCCCACAGACAGACTACTATCACACTGGACGACCCGCGCCTGCATTATAAACGAATAGATCCTGAGTTGGGACCCGCTCAAGGGTGACCACCCTTTGACGAAGAATGGGTCGATTTGGAACTATGTTAGTTTCTGATCTATAGATATTCGTCTGTTTCTCGCGTTTTTGTGTTAGTGCCTGATCTATAGATATTGGTCTGTTTCTTGTGTTTGTGTTAGTGCCTGATCTAAATATATTCGTCTGTTTTTTTTGTGTTTGTGTAAGTGCCTGATTTATAGAAAGGCGTCTTTCTTGTGTTTTGTGTTAGCGCCTGATCTAAAAATATTCGTCTGTTTTTCGTGTTTTGTGTTAGTGCCTGTTCTGTGGATATACGTCTGTTTGTTGTGTTTTGTGTTAGTGCTTGATCTAAAGATATCTGTTTCTCGTGGTTTCTATTAATGCCGTGTTATAAAAGACCCATACATGCTCGTGACATTATTTAAATTGTGTGTTATCTGAGCCTGTCAAGGAAGCAACAAAAAGTTAGGCAAACTAATATGTCATGTCCGAGATAAGAAGCGAATAGGAATGATTTTGACATGGGGCAGGATACCGTATCATGTAAACCTATGACTTGATTTGATTCGTTTCGTCCCCATAGAGAATTGGGTTCCAGTGGATGCTCTCCGCCAGCCTCTATTAGTGATATCTTCTTAAGTTTCGTCTACGACATCCCAACTGCACCAACCTCTACTTCTACGTGCTTCGCCAAACAGTCTTTGGCCTCGAAATTCATCTCTTTTCCTGGGAACAGTGTACTTAAGGACGTGTGCTTCCAATGATCTCCACTTTTTCTCCCGAGTCTCCGACTGTATTGGCTGTTGACTCGTTCTTTGCTACAGATCTCTGCTATTAGCTCTGACCATCTAATACCAGCATACGATGCAGACATTCTTTGGCGACGGTTTGTAGTCTGGATGCGATTCTGTATAAAGATAGAAGTGTAGAAAGGATAGCTGTATTCAGTTTTACGAAGGGTTAGGGTTCGGGTTAGGTTTAAGGTTAGGGATATTGTTTTGGTTGGGTTTCGGATTATGGTTAGGTTTCGGGTTGTAGTTAGGTTCAGGGTTATGGTTAGGTTTAGCTTTAGGGTTATAGTTAGGTTTAGGGTTATCGTTAGGTTTAGGGTTAGGGTTAGGTTTATCTTTAGGGTTATAGTTAGGTTTATGGTTATGGTTAAGTTTAGGTGTAGGGTTATCGTTAGGTTTAGGGTTATGATTAGGTTTAGGGTTAAGTTTAGGTTTATCTTTAGGGTTATAGTTAGGTTTATGGTTAGGGTTATGGTTTAGGGTTATGATTAGATGTATTGTTTAGTTGATTGCTAGGGTTAGGGTTATGTTTAGGGTTATGTTTATGATTATGTTTAGGGTCATGTTTAGGGTTCTGGTTAGGCTTAAGATAAGTAGATAGATAGATAACATGGTCGTTATTACATCGTCTGACAGCGTGGATAATGCCATGCTGCTGTAGAAACTAGATACTACTCTCCTTATCATGGACAAACGTTAACAGATTTAATAAATTCACTGCTAAGAAGCAGGGGCAGAAATTCTCGTCTATTATCGGAGAACGTTTGACACCCCAAACAGTTAAAAAGTGGGCTTTACTGCGACGCCACTACCTCAAATTCGGTAATAAAAATATTTAATCTGTTGGTGGTGAATTCAGACGCAAGTACCTGCGTTCCTTCTATTCACGAGCCATCTTTCTGCGCCATACAGCAAGGCTGATTTTACATTGTGTTAGGGGTAACCAAGACCAGCGTCAGGGCAGGTTGAATATACTAATCAATCCACCCACCACGCGTACTCTTCTAGGTTTCTAGAAATAGGTTGTGTCAAAGCAGTCTGGCGAACGATCGACACTTTACATCCCATAATTCATCGTTATCGATGAGGACCGCCTACATCATCCTTGTCACAGCTTATCCTGATGGCTGTGGGTGCGCAGGACAATGCGGGCACTAAAACAGCTGTTCCACGAGGGGCAAACGAGGTCTGTAGAAAGTGTAGGTGTTCCCGCTGTTCGTGGTTTCTGGATCTCGCGTCTGCTCTGGACTTTTACAATACAATGGTCTTCGCTGTAGCTACACCCGCTTAGACTGTACCTCTCCAGTTTGTTAGATCTGCTTCTTCTTCTGCGTTCGTTCTCAATCTCCCGCTACCAAACCCTGAAAGGGCTTAAGAAGCAGAATGTAGTCCAGAGAACTGAATGCCATGTGTCGTAGTTTACAGCTTGGCTGCGATATTTGCACCTTTCGGTCCAACACATCCGACTTCAGCAAGCATTTTTTGAGTACCGGCTTAGCATTCCTCCTTCGATTCCTTCTCCTTAGCTAGTCTGCCCTGCTGCAGCCTGTTATCCAGGATCACCGCGTGGAGGTGTAGAAGGGTCTTGGCAGCTCTGGTTCGCTGGCCCTGACGCTAGCAGTCAGCTATGGGTCGCTGACCACTACAGCTCATGCGCTGCTCGGCGTCTTGATTCCGTTTGTTAGATCTGTTCTCCGCATACTGGTAAGCTTACTGACGAGTCAGGAGCTGCGCTACTTCTCGTATTCTCCTCGGAATATAAAAAAAGTCATTGTAACCTACCACCACTCAGAACGAACTCCCTCATTATAATTACATCAGCATTAGCAGCATTAGTGTTGACTAATCTAACAAGCAAATATGAACCACAAGCTAGACAACACGAAGCCTCTACATCTGAATGTAGAAGATTGACCGGTGAAGATAAGTCATGTCAATCTTAAACTACAGTGACTGTGTACGCCCTTCTTAATCACGGTTACACTTCCTGGTCTGTGTTGAGTGTACAATTTAGAAGTACATACAGTGGGCCTCGCACATTATATAGGACACGGTGTCCCAGGAAGGAATAAAACCGTGGTTCCAAACCTGCGATATGGCGCGGCCCACTTGACAAAAACTACACATATAAGCCCTCAACATAAATAGTAATACTATATGTATATGGTCTCAACAAAAGTGACAATTATACTCAGGCAGGGGCCAAAAATACAGCACAGTGAATGAGCGGACGCATATGTGGCTGCTTGCTTCAGGGTCAGCTAACCAGAGCCGACCGAAACTCTAATCCGTGGCTCAACGTCGGCCCTGACAACAGGCTGCACTAATGTAGTCTAGTTCAGAAAATAGGAATCGCTGTTGGAAGACAAATTCAGTACCACAAAGAGCCAGCTGAAACAGGATGTGTCGGGCCGGAAGACGCAGATATCGCAGCATTGCTGTAAACTATATCACACCGTCCATTTCAGGATGAACAACAAAAGAGAACCAGATTTACTCTTCAGCCATTGTCATGGACCTTTAGAATTTGTAATGGGCCTTCAGAATTTATCATGGACCATCAGAGTTTGCTATGGACCTTCAGGATGTGTCATGTACCTTCAGAATTTGTCATGACCTTCAGATATTGTCATGGACCTTCAGAGTATGTCATTGGCCTTCAAAATTTGTAATGGACCTTCAGAATTTGTCATGGACCTTCAGAATTTGTCATTGGCCTTCATAATTTGTCATGGGCCTTCAGAATTTGTCATAGATCTTCAGAATTTGCTACTTGCCAATCAGTTCATGTCGGCGTTCGCTGTTATCATAGGCCCACCCGTTGCTTCTAACTTAATCCTTTCCTGCTTGTCAAGGACCATTCGGTTTTGTCACTGACCCCTTCTGGTCTTGTCACTGACCGCTCGGTCTTGTCACTGACCCCCTCAGTCTTGACACTGACTTCTCTGTTTTGTCACTGACGTCTCTGTCTTGTCACTGACACCCTCGGTCTTGTCATTGACTACTCTATTTTGTCCTCGGTCTTGTCACTGGTCCCCTCTGTTTTGTCACTGACCTCTCTGTCTTGTCACTAGCACCCTCGGTCTTGTCACTGACCCATCTGTCTTGTCACTGACCCCTCTGTCTTGTTACTGACAATTACTTGTTCCCCTCTTGATCCCCTCTTTCTTGTCACTGATCCCTCTGTTTTGTCACTGGCCCCCTTCTTGCTATTGTCACTGATCCCCTCGGTTTTGTCACTGATCCGTTCAATCTTGCCACTGAAAAGTTAAGTTGAGAGCCACGGATGTTTATCAAATATACCCATCCATGCGTCCACCTTGCCAAGCACTGTATTACCCTCTTACAACCTGAACGCCTTTCCCTTCTTACCGTCTGGCCCGCCAGACCCTCCAGATCTAAATACATCCCCAATAAAGAGACGAGCACACCTTAAGGAAATGGTGTTACTTCAACCGTTTGATAAGGTCTTCGTTCAAGCCCCTCTCAAAAGCTGTCATATTTCTCCGGAACATTAACTTAATATAAAATTACTCTTGCGTAAGTTTCTGTCTCGTGCAGTAAGGCAAGGTCATCTAATAAAAATTATAATTTTAATATTAATGGGTTTTCGACTGAACAAACTTTCACTATCAGTTTACATGCACACGATGCATTCCAATATAAGGCCTATAATGTATATTATATATACTTAAAGGTCTAGCCACTTGTAACGCCTGAATGAATACCGGGATGCCGTTATTCCTATCGTAGGCTAGCCTTCAAGAGCAGGACCTTAAATGTTAGGCCTGCAAGGATGTTAAATTACTTGTATGCAACAATGTTACGACATCTACACATTCACTGGAAGGACTTCATTCCAGATAGAGGAATAATGTAAAGAGCAAACATGCAGTGTCCATGCAATGAACAGGAAAACACGGCTTAAATGAGCTTGGACATATTACAAATGAGCGGCTTCCAAAAATGGTCCTGAATGGCGAACTGATGAAATGAGTGCGTACAGAAGGGCGAACCAAAAAGCGATTCGAGAACAGTCTGAAGGAAGCACTGAATAGCTGTCAGATCATTGACCTCTGGGTCTCTATGTGTTTGTTGGCCTGCTTTTGCCTCTTTTCCCCTGTGGGTTGCATGGCAAAGATTGCCTGATGATACTTTCTTGGGGACTTTCAAGTGTAGGACAAATCCAGCGCCACCTACTTCTCAAGATGTCCAGTTTCACCTGTTTTTTTTCTTGTTCTCTCATGACCGTTCATTTGTAATCGTGTGGAACAGCGGCATGTCCAGAATTGTTCTCCTCGTGATAATGAATGTGGTCATCCGACATGTTTCTGCTCCATATAAAAGGACCGACTTCACATTGTAGTTGAGAATCCGTTACTTGTCATGGGTTTTGGCTATTCTGGAGTTCCATATCATTTTCAACATGACAAAAGCAGCTCAATTTCTTTTGTATCACGGCTTCTACCTCCTCATCTGCCACACCTGTATTATTTATGATGTTCCCTAGGTATGTGAAGCCCGCTGTCTCATTTAGCAGGCCTCCTCTCCGTTTGATAGAAGCCTTGTTGTTGGCCGCATTTAATTTCAAAATTGTTGTCACTCTGCATGGATCTTTAGATCTGTTAAACGTGTCTTCTGTATTTTGAATCGTGAATCCTAACATTTCCAGGAGAAGAAAGCGCCATAAAATGTCACGTTGCTGACACGTATCTAAAATATCTTCTTCTTGACAACTTTATCTGATATATTAATAATCCGTGACACGTACACTTCACTAATCTGGTCGTTTTGTTCCCTCTCACCTGTACGAGACATGTTTATAAACCGGTGTCTGGGTCACACTATTCGTTTGAGTCTAACCTGCCTTTTTGACTAGTTCAAGCCCTGGGCGGTTTCTTGAATTGAAAAGCTAAAGGAAGTCTCACAGGGACGTACATGATCAAGTGTAGTAAACTGGTACACTCAGCTTTGTGAGGTTGGGGTCAGACCAATGCAAGAGCACTTGTCTTTGGGAACACTAACCTAGTTTTTTCACAATCTATTACCAGCCGGTGTATCACCAAGCGACTGGGTGACGTTGTGGCGGACACCTCTCTTCTCACGACAAAGGTAGCGGATTCCACTTTCCTGATCGACAGGGCTGCAGTCGACCAAGCCGTAAATGGACACATGGCTAACTGTTGAGAAATGAAAAACAGCTTTGGTCTAGTACAGTGAAGCGACAATATAGACAAAGTAAGAGGTTCAGATATATATATATATATTCATTATTTTTCTTCATCAGTCCCGTAACCTATAGTATGTCTTTTAATTCATGAACAAGATCCGAAGCAATTTATTTTTTGCATGCGGCCTTAGAATATCCTTTACGCTAAAAAATTGATATTATTTAATCCATAGATGTTAAGAATTTTGCATATCGGCGAATTCCTTTGATCTTTTAGAACCATTGCAAAGAAATGGCATTTAATTTAAGATTTTACAGTACACAGGTTAATTCATTTTCGTATTTTGCTCATAGGCGTATCTCCCTTATGTCTTGATAGATCAATTGGTTGTTTGTTTTGCCCTTTATGTACAATCACTGAAATGGCACCAATATGCAACAGTTAGTACAGCCCATTAGACCAGAATGTTATATAAATTTATGTTGCTTAAAGCATTTGAATATTGAAATGTATTTGTTGTCATTGTATGTACACTTAATTGTTTTGATAAACATACGTTAATTCATCCAAGTCTGCTAATCAGTATATCCCCCAAAAATTATATTAATAATTCCGAATCTGTTGATTCAAAGAGGTTGATAATTGTTACTGGCTGAATAAATTGTGATCCATCTCCTGGAGCACATGTTCAACACACTTCTTCCAGAACTGAATGTCAATTATTGAAAGGAACTCACGTGTCAGCCCTTCAACATCACACATTTTAAATGTCCTGTTCTGTTCGACAGCTTGTCCTTTGACTTTAGCCCACACAAGCTCTATAGGCTTTAGATGCACATGATATGCAGATAGTCGTAGACAAGGGTGACCGTACTCTTCAATGATTTTGTCAATACGATATACCTTCTTCACCAGCTGCAACAACTCGGGTTTTAAATACGTGTCGTCGAAATGAACTTTTTCCTAAGTTAGCCATGTCCTAATTTGAGATTTTGTATTTGATGCATTTGATACTTTGTCTTGCTCTGATACTGCATTATGATAGGATGCATTATCCATTACTAGGCATGTCGGTCTATCGAGAAGTTCAGCGTCATGGACAAGTCCTTTTTCACTGCTTCCGGCAAACGTTACAATAATGCACTGCACTTTGCTGCTTAGAATTGATCTTTTCTGTTCATCGTCAACTGAATGCCATTCTTTTCCATAGGTGTGCTGAGCATTGACCCAGGATTTGTCCAAGTATACAATATCATAGCCTTGCCTTCGCCGTTCATGTATCTGTCTCAGGTATTTGCATAGGGCAGCAATTTTTGTTTGATTGTTTGTTGCGTTCGCCTTATTTCTCTATTCCCCAAACCAGGTGTGCGTTGCACTGTGGTTTTTATTTTGCGCCTGTCGGCCCAGTGCATCCGACTTCAGCATGCATTTTATGTAAGGGTCTGCTTCCTCCTGCATTTTCTAAGAATTTGCTTCTCCGAGGTAACGGCCGGTTCTGTCATGGGGATCGACCCAGCACCTTAGGGTTGTGAGCCGTGCCACTTAACCACTAGGCCACGCCGTCCCCTAGGGCAGCAATCAAATGTGGCTCTTCACATACAATATTCCTGCCGCCTAAAATGTCCCTGAATGTAAATCCGCCGGCTCTTACAATTTTCTAAAAATACTTTTGGAAATTTCAATGGTGCAGTCGGTATGCAATATTAATTTTAGTTTCCGGAAAGTAACAAGTTGATTTTTCATCCACAGTTTCAAAATCTCCCGTTTGATGACATCTCTATCGAAATCGTCAAATTTCCTTTTCCTACCTTGTTTGATATGAGTGCACTGAGTCATGTCCAATCCAAAGGCTAATTGCGTTTGCTTCTCTGTGTCATGGATATCGCAATATAAATGACCCATCTTAGATTTCCTGCGGAAAACAACTGGTATAGGAAAACGGTAACCTCGTGCCTAGCTTTAAATGTCCACTTCAAACTCATTTTGAAATTGATATCAATGTAACTTTTGAAAAAACAACTATATGTGACAATACCAACACCACAAACTATAATATCGGGATGCGCCAATGATGAACGACAGTTCCACATGAATGGCCTTGGTTGTTTTCCGCACTCCACAAAGTGTCTAATTTGGGCCCGGGATAATCAGGAATGTGTTTTTAACTCAGTCTATTTGAATGTCAAAACATCTATTTTTTAAACACCACGACTGTGTACCGTATACATGTTTAAATTATGTCCGATTCAGCGATTTTGCTTTTCATTTAGCCTAATAAATTCATTTTCTTCAGAATACATCACATTTCTTAGAGAAAAATATATTTATTTAACGTCATGTTTATGCTAAGGTTGTATGCGAAAAATTATTTGGACCTGTCATGCAGTTTATTAGAAAATTGCTTTAGACCTTATTTATGAATTAAAAGACTATAGAAGGTCGTTGGGGCACCATTATTGCAGTTTCTCAAACAAGTTCCCGCCATACGTCTCAATTTTTCGCAAGGGTATTAGTTTCAGCTATAGACCTTCCCGTCCACTCTTTTGTATTGTCCTCCCATCTCTTTTCTGGTCCAAGTCCTTTTTCGTGTTTTTACTTATGAAAGGGTCTGCTTTCTCCTACATTTTCTAAGGGTTTGCTTCTCCGAGATAACGGTCGGTGCTGTGATGAGGGTCGAACCCAGCACCTTCGGGTTCATTCATGTTTATATCCCCTCTATGATAAGGACTTCACACCTGTACACAGTATTCCAATCTAGGTCTAACTAAAGCTTTATACAGTTTCACTATCACTTCCTTGTTCCTATTTTTAATATTTCTTGTTATCATACCTAACTTTGCATATACCTTTTTCACTGCTAACCTGAACTTGCTCACTCACGTTAAATGTATTATCTATTATTACCCCTTTGTCCATTTCCTTATAAGTGGCATGTTGTCATTGCTTTTCTCACATTTGGACACTACTACAGGAATCACGTAGATCTCTAATCGTGATAGCCGTGAAACGTCTATTATCAGGGAGAATAGCGTGGAAGTTAAGTGATGGTCTTGGACAGCATATTTCGCCTCACCCTGACTAACATGCCCATCAATATTTTTTGCCTGACCAGACGTTAGTTACCTCTTCCCACAAATAGTAAACAATTAAATGCATTTAATAAATGACTAGTAGTTGAATTACTGCATTTTGTCTCCCTGTATAGTGCCCCACTTTCAATAATGTAATATGGACTTTATAATAGCGACTTAAACCTGGATTGAATTACACCAGCGTGGCTTGTTAATAGAAAGTATTCATTTCAGTATTATGCACAAGAACTGAAAATCGTTTTATTAATAAAGTAATACGAGTAATAAAAATTATAATAATATTAATAAAATAAAATAATACACATGTTTATCTTTTTCTTCTTCTTCTTCTTCTTCTTCTTCTTCTTCTTCTTCTTCTTCTTCTTCTTCGTTCGTTCTCAATCTCCCGCTACCAAACCCTGAAAGGGCTTAAGTAGCAGAATGTAGTCCAGAGAACGGAATGCGTTGTGTCGTAGTTTACAGCTTGGCTGCGATATTTGCACCTTTCGGTCCAACGCATCCGACTTCAGCAAGCAAATTGTTCAAGTAAATGGGACACGTCTATACATACTATGCGCCACAACTAGATGTTCTTGTCTCCATGGCGACCCATTGCCAGTATTTGTAGTGCATTTCTTAATGTACCAAGAAACATCTAAAGTAGTGAAGCGTGAAAGAACATGTAAAGTACTGAAGTACTAAAGAGCATTTAAAGTATAAAAGAACATCTAAACTACTGAAGTACCATAGAAATAAAATACCAAATAAATCAAAAGTACTGAGAACCAAAGAGCATATAAAAATACTGAATTGTCAAAGGATATTTAAAGTACCAACGTGTGCCAGCAAACATCTAAAGTTCTGAAGTGCCAAAGAATATCTAAACTTTAAACGTTTCATTTAAACACACGACACATTGCTAAACAGGGATCTTGCTGCAAATGTGCAGGTGTGGCAATATCAGGATCATAAAACATGGTGTACAGCCTTCTCTGTCATTCTTCTTCTTCTTCTTCTGCGTACACAGTCAGACAGTAACCATTATTTTTTCGAAAAAAGCAGCGGTCATCCTGAGACTCTCGCCACTACCATACAGCTTGTCTTGCAGTTCCACTGGCAATGGCCACATCTGCTCTCTCTGATCCTCGTATGTCGGGCAGTTCTGCAGCAGATGTTCAGTGGTCATTTTACCAGTACCGCACGGGCATTCGTCGGTACACCCTATCTTCAGTTTGTTGAATAGGTGGTACCTCAGTCTGTTGTGGCCAGTGCGAAGTCTGAAGACAACGACCTGCTCTCTTCGGTTCAACTGGTAATAGGCATCGTTTTTGGTGTAACCAGTATGTTCGGTTTCCCATTTGGACATGTATCTGGCTTTGATAAGCCGTTTTGACTCTTCGTACGTCATACTGGTATCTGTTTGTGGTAGTCTTGCACCTTCTTTTGCCAGTCTATCGGCCTCCTCGTTTCCTTGGATGTTGCAGTGTGACGGAACCCACTGTATCACCACCCTTTTTGGTGCGGACTGCTGGCACAGTTTGCAGAGTGCTGCTCTTAAGTCATTAAGCTCAGTGTTCTTCTGGCTTTTTAGCGCTGTGACTACTTCGAGAGCATCTGTCAGCAAGACTATATGGCTCTCATTTTCACTGTGTGTTGCCATTTCTTCCACTGCCGCCCTCAGTGCCTCTGCCTCTGCTCTGAAATTGCTTGTGTACTTACCAGTAGCGAATGACAGTGTTATATTTGTGCCATTTGGTAGGTTCAGGAATGCTCCTGCGCCTCCGTTCTGTGTAGTGTTTGTTACAGAACCGTCGGTGTATGCATGGGTCCAGTCCATGCTTGGGTAGCTTTTCGTTATGAAGCTTAGGGTAGTGTCTCTCCTTTCTTTCTCACTCTGGCAGTTTTTGTTTGCAATACCTGGTATATTTTCTACCACCTCTGGAAATATATCCTGCCTCCAAGTAGGTTTTCGTACAGTAGTGATGGGTTTTGGTGTTGTTAGTGCGTTTGTGGGATCTTCGTGCATCTTTGCTTTGGCTATTTCTGCAAAGTTTCTCCGCTTCAGTTTCCCATTTCCCAGATTGTTTAGTCTCTGGTACATTGGATGGTCCGTCAGTCTTCGGAGTTTCTCTGACTGCAGCTGGGCTCTGCAGTCTCTTCTATCGGTCATGGATTGCAGTCTTGTAATCTTTTCAAGTTCTACAATTGGCGTTGACTTCATGCCACCTGTTATGATTCTCATGGCTTGGTTTTGAAGTTTGTTAACTTTATCGAAGTTCGCCTTCGCTGCTGTTGTCCATGCCGCAATGCCATACTCGAGAACTGGTCTCACTCTTCCAGTGTACAGTTTCTTTAGTATGCTTTCGTCTGCTCCCCAGCTTGTGCCAGCAAGTTTCCTCATGATCGCCATTCTTTCTCTGGCTTTCATTCGGTTTCTCTCAATCTGACTTTTCCATGTCATGCGCCGATCAAATGTGACTCCCAGATAGGTTGGGTTGTCGTTTGGCTGCAGGATTTTGCCGTTTAGGCTTAATTTGGTACTTTGGGGTTTTAATGAGAGCGAGAATATTGTGCACGTGGTTTTCTCCTCGTTTATTTTTACCAGCCATGAGTTCGCCCACTCTTCCAGCGATGTTAGGGCCGTTTGCATCCGGTTTCTTGCTATGTTGAGATTCTTTTCAGAGGTCCACATAGCCAGATCGTCTGCAAACATTGAGCTATGGACTCTTCTTGGTATATTCTCTGTAATATCGTTTATATATACCAGAAAGAGTGTGGGTGACAGTACTCCCCCTTGGGGTACTCCCTGCTCGAGTGTCACCTTTTTGCTCATCTGCCCTTGTACTTGGACTCTGGCCGTTCTTTGTTTGAGGTAGTGGTTGATCCACTTGTACATCTTCCCACAGACATCACTTCTTCTCAGCTTGACTCTAAGTCCGTCCTTCCAGACTTTGTCAAATGCCTTTTCCAGATCCACCCAGACAGCTACTGTGTGCTTCTGTGCCTGGTAGGCATCTTCTATCTCCTGGGCTATGAGGATGACCTGGTCCTCAGTGGATCTGTGCTGTCTAAAGCCGGCTTGCTGTGGGATTAGAATTCGTTTTTCTTCCAGATGCCACATCAGTCTGGTGTTTATCATCCGTTCCATCAGCTTGCCGACACAGCTCAGTAGGCTTATGGGCCTGTATCTATTCGGATCTGTTTTATCTTTTCCTGTTTTTGGTACTGGTACCAGTATTGCATCCTTCCATGCCTGGGGTACAATACCCCTTTTCCAGCTTTGGTTCAGGACTGATAGTAGTTTTTTCTTCGCTGTTTGGCCCAGCCCCATCAGCATTTCGTTTGTTATCCCGTCTTTTCCGGGAGATTTCCTTTTCTTTAGTGTTCTCATAGCCTCTTCCATTTCACGCATGGTTAGTTTGGCCATCATGTGCTCTTCAGGAGCCGTATTTGTGTTTTCGTGTCGCTTTAGCTCTTCGCTAATGTCTGTATGCTTATCTGCAGGGACCTCGATGTGGTTTGCTCTGGCATAGTGATCGACAAATCTGTCATTCAATCTGCCACTTCAGTTTCTTATCGTACCACTTACCAACAGGTGTTAGCCATTTATTTATTGCTAAATAGTATTTCTCACCTGGGGTTAAGTATCGCTGACTATAAATTCAGTGTTCGTCGTTTACTTTCAAGCTACCCACGGTTATTTCCAGCATAAACATGGTGGCCTGTCTTAGACTTCTCAAGTCGCCCTACAGTTTATCTCTCAAATAACCTTATCTATTCCCCTTATAATGGTATGTCTATAGCTTACATGTTAGGCATCTGTCTCTCAAAAGACGAACAAACAATAGCGAGAAATGGTCGATTTATAATCCTGCAATTTTCAAGCGTTTCTCTGGTCTCCAGAGAGGTGAGATCTGTTCTAGTCAGTTTGGCTTGTACCTTTCCCAGTTATCTTTATATGCACGTGCCAGTACTTCTAGAGGGCATCATCATTGTCCATCCCTGTTGTAAATTCATTCCAGCTTTCATTTTTCAATTTTGCATTGAGTCTCATTCATCTCATTAATCTCGTCGGAATTCGTAAGCGGTCTCTTTCAGGCTTTCCGGCACTCTGTTGATGCATCACCTTTTCCTTCCATGCCTCCTCTACTGGTTGACTCCATCAGGGGGGGGGGGGTTGGACAAAAGGGAATATAGTGCGCATCAATTGTCTGGCACCGTGTATGTAGAGCATTGGCCTGTTCATTCACCTGATAGACATTTGCAAAAGATCCATGAACGATTTTACGATCAATCCAAATACCTGGCAGGAGATTGCAGAGGATAGAGCTACATGGAGAGCAACCTTTAGAATGGGAACCGAGGCATCAGAGCTAGTTCTGATGACAAAGATTGAAGATAAGCGACGCAAAAGAAAGGAGTCTATACTACTCCAATCGAACTTTTTCTCTTTACACTGCTGTCGTCCCTGTCAATCGAGAATCGACAAAATCAGCTACGAAAGTCGATATCAATCCAGGACAGATGCTGCCACCGCCATATCTACAACAGACTAGCTTACTAACCGTGTGTCAAGGCGAAACAAAAGGCCATAACACCTGATATATGTAAACCTATTTAAGTTTCCTGTATCTGCTGGGTTTTCCTTTCACGATAGGTACGACACATGTCGACGATCATTTTCTGAACCCGAACTCTGTAACTAGAACCAGATCAATCTCTGAACCGGCACTCTGTAACTAGAACCAGATCACTCTCTGAACCGGCACTCTGTAACTAGAGCCAGACCAATCTCTGAACCGGCACTCTGTAACTAGAACCAGATCACTCTCTGAACCGGCACTCTGTAACTAGAGCCAGATGACTCTCTGAACCGGCACTCTGTAACTAGGACCCGATCACTCTCTGAACCGGCACTCTGTAACTAGAACCAGATCACTCTATAAACCGGAACTCTGTAACCAGAGAACGATCATTTTCTAAACCCGTACTCTGTAACTTGAGAACGATCACTCTCTGAACCGGAACTCTGTAACTAGAGAACGATCACTCTCTGAACCGGAACTCTGTAACTAGAGAACGATCACTCTCTGAACCAGAACTCTGTAACTAGAGAACGATCCCTCTCTGAACCGGCACTCTGTAACTAGAGAACGATCACTCTCTGAACCGGAACTCTGTAACTAGAGAACGATCACTCTCTGAACCGGTACTCTGTAACTAGAGAACGTTCACTCTCTGAACCGGTACTCTGTAACTAGAGCCAGATCACTCTCTGAACCGGTACTATGTAACTAGAGCCAGATCTCTCTCTGAACCGGTACTCTGTAACTAGGGCCCGATCACTCTCTGAACCGGTACTCTGTAACTAGAGAACGTTCACTCTCTGAACCGAATCTGTGTATCTAGTACTCCTGTGATGCTTGGAGTCCTTGTATATAAACACGCAGCTTAATGCTATATGTAGTAGATTCCTTCTGCTATATTACGAATACTTTCTGTGGGTTACTAGAAGCTAAGCTGTAGTATTGGATAGGAATCTCGTTATTTTTTCTAATTGTTTCGGCGGACAGCGGCTAAATGAACGTGCATTTCGATATTTAACTGTCAAAGGTTCTTATACGTGCACAGTGTGTATTCGGGGCCTCCAAGCTGTCGTTCATCTTTGTTAGGGCTAAGCACTCAATCTAAATCACCTTGAGCCCAAATGCCATTTGAAACTTGCGGGTTTCGAACAGTCTCGTCCGTATTTTTGTTCCTTTGTTGAGAGGCGAGCGCCTTACTTCTCTGTAATTTTTTGCCAGTTTGAATATAAAGCAAGACAGTAGACAAGGTTGTTAGAACATTTCGTAAGAATGCAACCCGATCAACTATCACTGCGCGCAAATAGCAGAAGATGGGTATGTGACATAACATGAATCCTACAACAACACAGACTTATAACGACAGACACAACAGGCATGCCCCAATGAAGGCAACGCATCTTACAATAACGCTTATCGACACAATTGGGCGAAAATTAAGTCGGCAAGAAAGAGCCTTAATGCGTTGTTTTATACAATGACATTTGAAATACGTTTAAATCTTTGTAGCTTAAAACATGAATTTTAACAATCATCAAGCTGGGGTATATTTCGTAGAGTAGACGATCAATTTCCAGAGCAATAAATGTAAAATTTGGTATGTTCCTCGATTTCTCAGAGATGTCGAACCAAGAGGAAACTAAGGCTGGTATTTCATCAAGACCGTGACGGGAGTGATAGCAAAGACAAGCATATTGGAATGAATGCGTACCAAACAACATAAAATATGCGCACCAATAAACAGAAAGTAGAAGAAGAGGAGGAAGAATAAGAGGTAGAAGAAAATGTAGATGAAGCAGAAATATAAGAATAGTCGGAAAGAAGAAGAAGAAATAGAAGTAGCAGCAGAAAAAGAAGAAGACGAAAAATAAGAAAAAAAAAGAAGATCAAGAAGAAAAGGAAAAAGAAACAGTAGAATAAAAAGTAGCAGCAGAAACAAAAGAAGAAGAAAATGAAGACAAAGAAGAAGTGGAGAAAGTGTCGCTAAAGAAAATGAAGAATCAGAATCACTGTAACGCAATCATCCCCAGAAGATCCTAGCTTCAATTTCATAATGCCTAATCCTCTACATTCTATCCTTTTGTATAGCAACTCCTCAAAACGGCCTTCCGATTAGCCCTGTTTTCAAACTATGGGAAATTGAAAGTTGAAAAGCCGTGTCCAGTGACCGGTCCGCCCTGTCCCCACACCACGGCTTAACGAAAAGCTAATATACAGTAAGGACTTATCGCTGACTTAAGGATTACACTGGGGAATAAAACTTGCCCCCCCCCCCCCCCCCCCCCGAAGGGCACGTTTGTACATGGTTTCCCAACCCCTTATTCTGCGGGGACCAATGAACAAATAAAGAGATAATATAATCGTCTTTTGTTTCAAAATAAAGTGATAAAGCCTTCTGCTTGTTCCTGTTGTTACTCCAGCCGGCGTTCAGTCGGTCTCAATTAGGAAGCCTGCAATATGGTACGAGTACTTTACGTGCCTTTACAATGGTAGTTTCTTTAGACTAGCTAAATTATATTGTGGTCGCCTCTCAAAGCGATGAACGGAAAAGGCGTGGGGTGGGACCAGAGTACCATCATCGTGTAGCATGTCCTTTGTAGAACATCGCTCCCATCACAGTCTGTCTGAAAGAAACTCGTTCCCTTGCCAAAACACCAGCTTCCGCCGCTGTCATACCCAGGCACTCCTGGATATCTTGGGGCCGTCGTCTTCTTGGTCTACCCCTTCCTCTTTTGCCGGGCACCATACCTTCCATCACCGTTCTCTCAAGACCGTTGTGTCTCTTGATGTGACCAAAGTATTTACATTTTCTAGCCAAAATGGAATTGATAAACCAATTCTCCTCTATGCTCAACTGTTGCCGAATGTCTACATTTGTTCTTTTCTCTGTCCAGGGTATTCTGAGGATCTTTCTGTAACATTTTGACTCGAAGGATTCGATTCTTTGTCTAGAAGTTTTGGTAATCGTCCATCCTTCACAGCCATAAGCTGCCACAGGAAGAACACAGGCTCTCAAGACTTTTACTTTGATCGTTTTGTTGGTGCCCTGCCATAATTTCTTCAGGCTGTTCAGTCTCTGCATTGCCATAGCTAGTCTTCTTCTGATTTCTTTCGAGCAGTCACCATTTTTGTCCTTCTGGAGCCCAGATATTCAAAATGTGTGACCTGATCTATTTCCTCAACACCCACTGTATATTTATGCTGACATTGTGTTTTATCGGTGGTCATTATCTTTGTTTTGTTTATGTTTATGAACAGATTTTGATCTTTACTATGTCCATTAACGGCTGAAAGTAGCTGCTCTAGCCCTTCTGCACTTCTTGATAGCATCACTGTGTCATCTGCGTATCGTAACTCTGGAATCTCGTACCCCCCAATCGTAAATGGGTCGAAACTTTCAATGTTCTTGTCTTCTCTAACATTTCTCATTATACATTCCGCATATATGTTGTACAGATAAGGTGAGAGGATACATCCCTGTCGGACTCCCTTTTGTACTGCA
Source organism: Ariolimax columbianus (assembly GCA_036924085.1). NCBI lineage: Eukaryota > Metazoa > Mollusca > Gastropoda > Stylommatophora > Arionidae > Ariolimax > Ariolimax columbianus. Next base: position 18,055,206 of record JAVGWX010000014.1, on the reverse strand, counting down.
AACCAATCTGATGTTTGCCCAGATACTCGGACAGCGGTTTGTTGATCTTGGTATAATGTTTCAATGAGATGGACTATATGCAAAGGAAACCCCATTTCCTTCATGATTCTCCACAGATTTTGATGTTTTACCGTGTAGAAGGCCTTAGTGAAATCAATGAAACATGTGTACGTCTACATTAAACTCTCTACATTTTTCATAGATATTCATTAAATTTAACATGTGGTCCCGGGTCCCTCTGTCTTTCCTAAAACCTGCCTGGACTACGTGAATTTCAGATTCAAACCTTTTATCTATCCTTCTTAATAGGATTCGTAAGAGTATCTTGCTAGCGTGGCTGATCAGCGCGTTAGTTCGGTAGCTTCAAGTTGCCTTTTTTGGGGAGGGGAATATACCAGAGTACCTGCACCCTCAATTACCTCCAGTCGTCTTGACGTACGTTTCGCCACTGGTCCAAGATAGCGTGGGACTTAAATAGTGAGGTTGATGACCAGCGCAGCCTCTTCCTCACTATTATCCAAATACAGCGCAAGTTACATCATCAAGACAAAACCGTCTGATGATGTTGCCATCATCGCTTAAGATGGGCAACTAACATAAACAAAAGTAATAAACATATAGACTAACTAATATGGATATATCAAGAAAGTCATACAAATCTTAAGTCGTCTTCCTGTGCCAAGTACGTAGAGTCGGTCAGTGTGAGCCCGTGCTGCTGCACAATCACTCTAACGTCATCTATCCACCTGCCTCGCGGACACCCTTTTGCCCAATAGCTAGATCTACCAGCGGCGTAAGTCATCAGTGGAAGTTGGTGAGGATGCATTATCATGAGGTGACCAAACCGACGTATTTTATGCCTGGAAATGTATTCTGCACAAAGATGTAGTGCAGACCATACTTCGAATGTCGTCGTTCCACATTCAGTTTTTCCTGGTAACACATGACTTTTCTCAAACACTTCATTTCACACGTCGAAATGCTGCTCTACCACGCCCTAGACAAAGACCATGTTTGGCACTGATAACACAGAGTCGGCATAAATATACTGTTTATCAGCTGTTGCTTTGTGACTAAACTAATGCTCCGGTGTCTAGGTAGTGGTGACAGCTGATACCTAGTCTCGATTTCCCTGTCGATCCTGTCGTCTGCCGAAAAAATACTGCCCAAATACTTAAACTCATGGATCTGTTAAAGAGCAATATCACTTACACTTATGCTAAGTGGCGCAGGTGTTCTACTGATCCTCATAGTTTATGTTTTCTTCTTCCTGTACTTGCGTTGTATTTGGATTATAGTGATGTTGAAATGCGCTGGTCATCAACATCACTCTCTGGTCCCGAGCTACCTTGGACAAGTAGCAAGACGCTAAGTCTAGATGACTGGGGGTAATTTAGGACGCAGACGCTCTGGTCGCACCTTCCTTGAGACCCATGTGAAACTTGCGGGACTCGATCGTGTCACTATTATCGTTTCACGTAGGTGACAGTTTGGACAGTAAGTTCTACAATGTTTATGTTCCCGAGAGAGTATTAAGGAACCTAATATATGCTTAATTAGTTTTAAGTACCTCTGGCTAAATTAATTTCTCACTAAATATGTGTTTCCCTTTTGTTATGACAACATCGTTTGTTATTTAAGTATTTAGATTTGATTCCTTTATTTGATACCTGCATTCTAATTTGCCTTTAGTATCTGTTATTAAAATGTATAGTGTTAATGGCTTTGTGGTTCGCATGATGCACTTGACAATATCATGTCGGTGTCTTTAGCAAATACAGTAATCGTATCGGACTCTCAGCGCATGAGCTGCAGTGGTCAGGGACCCATAGCTGACTGCTAGCGTAAGGGCCAGCGACCCATAGCTGCCAAGACCCTTCTACACCTCCACGCGGTGATCCTGGATAACAGGCTGCAGCAGGGCAGACTGGCTAAGGAGAAGAGATTGAAGAGGGAATGCTAACCCGGTACTCAAAAAACGCTTGCTGAAGTCGGATGTGTTGGACCGAAAGGTGCAAATATCGCAGCCAAGCTGTAAACTACGAGACAACGCCTTCCGTTCTCTGGGCTACACTCTGCTACTTACCTTTTCATGGTTTGGTAGTGGGGGATTGAGAACGAACGAAGAAGAAGAAGAACAATCGGACTCTCAATCCTAGCTTTAGAAGGTACTGAAGACTGGCTAAACCATGAGAGGATAACGGACATAGAGGCAGCAAAACCTTGACGTGTGTGAATCTACTGTTATAATCGTGATGTTATTCGGAGAAATAGACTCGCTGACGTCTTCGTCTAAAGGGTGCCCATATGGATGACTTTAAACATGGACAGAGATGACATCGTGGGGTCTATTAGGGACTGCCTCTCTGACGTTGGCCAAAACATATTGTATCTACATATTGTATCTACATATTGTATCTACATTATCTACATATTGTATCTACATATTGTATCTACATATTGTATCTACATATTGCAAAATGGTGTATCAATCGTCGGTGTGAAAGCTGCTGTACATAATAAGACGAAGCAGAAGTATGTACAACGGGCAGGCTAATAGAACTTTCTATATCTACACGCTGCGTCATTTGCTGAGGTAGACTAATCACCTATTGGTTAGTCCGCAGTGCAGTGACGTCGGTTCTTGACAGAACAGGATATAACCATAATACTCCATTATTGAAATCCCTTTCTTAGGGAGAATCGTGGTTCTTATGGTTCTTGCAAAGTTTTCATTCGTAAACTTGAATTCATCCAATGGCAGTAGTCTCAGCTTGGGATTATCATTCGTAAACTTGAATACATCCAATGGCAGTAGTCTCAGCTTGGGATTATCATTCGTAAACTCGAATACATCCAATGGCAGTAGTCTCAGCTTGGAATTATCATTCGTAAACTTGAATACATCCAATGGCAGTAGTCTCAGCTTGGGATTATCATTCGTAAACGTGAATACATCCAATGGCAGTAGTCTCAACTTGGAATTATCATTCGTAAACTTGAATACATCCAATGGCAGTAGTCTCAGCTTGGGATTATCATTCGTAAACTTGATTACATCCAATGGCAGTAGTCTCAGCTTGCGATTATCATTCGTAAACTTGAATACATACAATGGCAGTAGTCTCAGCTTGGGATTATTGATATCGCTATGAAGCTTATCCAAGTAAGGTACTCTACATGTAATGGCCTGATGTACTTTCCCTGCTGGCGACTTCAGCAGCTGATGTTTACCTGACTTTCCAATAATTCTAGTGCCACACATCAGTAGCTTCTATCTTTAATTTGGTAAACAGAGGGTATCTTAGTCTCAAGATGACCAATTTGTCACTTCTTGTAGTTTCTATCTTTAATTTGGTAAACAGATGGTATCTTAGTCTCAAGATGACCAATCTGTCACTTCTTGTAGTTTCTACAGAATGAGCTGGGCATTCCTCTGCTCAAACCTCCTTAGCCGCCTCATATGACATGCCTGGTAGGTCACAGTGCTCATTTCCTTTATGTGCTCCCTTTTCCGGCCCCTTATAACGCCATAGCGTTGGTTTCTTTATAAATTATACTTATGTTAGAATGGGGTTTTCATCCACAACTCTCCTCTGACTCTTTGCAGAGTCATGATTGCCACTGATGTTGCGATGAGATGGAATACATTGTATCACAACACTGTTTAATCAATTAACCAATCAGAACTTGTATCAGCTCCCTTAAAAAAAATGCACGCTTAGTCATCAAATGTTCACGTGGCAATATTGTTGGCATCTGTGTATTTTGAAATCTTCAATAGGATAGAGCAGCCATCAGCGTATCAAACCATCCTTAGTCGGTTATTAGTCTTAGCAAGTTACAGTCTTACTATGCGTTGTTACATGTTAGGGGCCCGGTAACACTCACACACGCGTACCTCTGTTGAAGCAGTAGTATACCACAGTATTTGTGTTAGTTTTGAAGTCCTGCGTTTGGTGGCTCTAAAGTCTGGGAAAAGTGCTGCTTATATCTTCATGCTTTCTTTATGTCACTTGGTCTTCTTCTACAACTTCTCTTTGTGTCTATTGCCCTACCCAGGCTGAGAAACGCTGGCCTAAACTTCAAAGCCTGTAAGCTGATTTAGACGTCAAAGCCACGGATATACTTCTCGCTCGTCAGGCTGGGATCAACAGCCAGATACACTCGTACTATGCTACCAACTCACCGTTTGCTCTACAAACATACAATCACCAACAACCTGATCTTTGACCAGCCCATAGCTTACTTCAAAATTTAAGGAAGAAGTCACTGGCGTAACGACAGTCTTCCTGTCAGCGTCGCGCTTGTCTATATGTCTATGCGACAATAAACCGGTGCGCTTGAACTTGTTATGTACCGCATACAAATACTAAGGTAAAGGATTTGTTTATATGTTAATTAATATACAATTGGTTTTTATTATTAACGTTATGTTATTTTACATTATACCGAGTCGACATCGATACATTCTTGGCAGACCCGTAGGTACGCATTCCCTTTCAACAACTGTCGTACGGAAAGGTTACTGCTCGTTGATTGTACACAATCTCGCTGAGTTCCATTGTTCGTCACGTCTATACCTGTCAGATCTACGGTTCGTATTAAACTCCAGCAATTTGTTATTGCTGGTTCTTGTTCTTCGTCGCTCGCTCTGAAATCATCAAATCTGTTTCAGTCACAGACCTCTTGGTCAGCCTCAGGCTTCTTGTGTAAACTTCTCATCTGTTGTCGATATACGTCTACAACACAATATATTATCTGTCTATTCACTTGTCTGTGTGTCCGACTCTTAATTTGGTAAACATGCAAATGTACGGTTTTTGAGTCTGTCATAGAACGGTTCGCATTCTGAATATTCGCCACTTTCATCTATTCGCTGAGATGAGAAGTACACATCTGGTATACCAAACTATCAGTGTTCTGTGAGTTATTTGAGAGTACACATCTGGTATACCATACTATCAGTGTTCTGTGAGTTATGTGAGAGTACATATCTGGTATACCATACTATCAGTGTTCTGTGAGTTATTTCAGAGTACACATCTGGTATACCATACTATCAGTGTTCTGTGAGTTATTTGAGAGTATACATCTGGTATACCATACTACCAGTGTTCTGTGAGTTATTTTAGAGTACACATCTGGTATACCATATTATCAGTGTTCTGTGAGTTATTTGAGAGTACACATCTGGTATACTTTACTATCAGTGTTCTGTGAGTTATTTGAGAGTACACATCTGGTATACTTTACTATGAGTGTTCTGTGAGTTATTTGAGAGTACACATCTGGTACAGCATACTATCAGTGTTGTGTGAGTTATTTTTTTCTGAGGCTAATACTACTTTTCACTTTTCCATTCGTTTCTATTTTATCAATTTGAATTTGTATTCCTCCCTTTTTTAATAATCCATCTTCCTCCTCGTTTCCATACTTGTTCATTGACACGAGCCTATTATGTTTTCACTGTTTTTAATTTACTGCTGATTGTCCCCACATGCTTTCTAGTTGATTCTTGATGTTTTCTGTTCTTTTTTTTTTCTTTTTTTTTCTGAAGGTCAAATAGGCTGACATTTTATTATATAAATGAACTTGCGATTCCATGATAATGCGCTTTGTTTTCTATAATTGCTGTAACTGCTGTGCATTGGGCCTATACCTCTGACTAGGCCTTGAACCTCAAGTTGTTTTAACATGTTTCTGTGGCAAATACGATTTTGAATGTCTCTCCTTCCTTTTATTTTATGTAGATACCTCACGCTCCATTTTTCTTGTATATGCAAGAAAATGTGGAAACACTTACAGAGTAAATTATATAAAATAAAAGGCTTGTAGTGGCAAAAGATTGTAAGACGTTTGGTATTGAACTCTGAAAACATTCTCAATGAACAGCAGCAAACAAAGTCTATTACCGGTATCTCGTGTTTTTTTTAAATTTCTTCTTCTTCTTCTTCTTCTTCTTCGTTCTCAATCTCCCGCTACCAAACCCTGAAAGGGCTTAAGTAGCAGAATGTAGTCCAGAGAACGGAATGCGTTGTGTCGTAGTTTACAGCTTGACTGCGATATTTGCACCTTTCGGTCCAACACATCCGACTTCAGCAAGCATTTTATGAGTACCGGGTTAGCATTCCCTCTTCAATCTCTTCTCCTTAGCCAGTCTGCCTTTCTGCAGCCTGTTATCCAGGATCACCGCCTGGAGGTGTAGAAGGGTCTTGGCAGCTCTGGTTCGATGGCCCTGACGCTAGCAGTCGGCTATGGGTCGCTGACCACTGCAGCTCATTTGCTGCTCAACGTCTTGATCCCATTTCTTGTTCGTTGTGTACCATTTATGTGTGCAAAAAAAATGCATTTTCTTGTAACTTTGTGATTGTTTTTCCAAAAATCGACCAACTTACTTTTTTAATGTCGTGGGTCATCAAGTTGTCTGTGAGTTCCACCACATTCAATTATTATTTTCATTCCAAGACTGCACGCTGCCTTGCCAATTAAATAATTGTATACACATTAAAATGTCCCTCAATATCTTCTTCTTCTTCTTTTGTCCTACTGCTCTTGCCGTGCGGCGTCGCAGGTAGGAGGTTTGCTTAGGGTTCTAGTTTGCGCTAGGTGAGAAAATTGTGTAGACATGTCGAACTTTTAGAGTGTTTCCTTTATCCCCTCTATCCAACGTAGCCATGGCTGACCTATTCCTCGAGAACCTGATACCTTCATGTAGTATTATTTAGCTGCAGGTTATTCATAGAGCATTCTTGTGATACCTTCATGTAGTATGATTTAGCTGCAGGTTATTCATAGAGCATTCTTGTGATACCTTCATGTAGTATGATTTAGCTGCAGGTTATTCATAGAGCATTCTTGTGATACCTTCATGTAGTATGATTTAGCTGCAGGTTATTCATAGAGCATTCTTGTGATACCTTCATGTAGTATGATTTAGCTGCAGGTTATTCATAGAGCATTCTTGTGATACCTTCATGTAGTATGATTTAGCTGCAGGTTATTCATAGAGCATTCTTGTGATACCTTCATGTAGTATGATTTAGCTGCAGGTTATTCATAGAGCATTCTTGTGATACCTTCATGTAGTATGATTTAGCTGCAGGTTGTTCAAAGAGCATTCTTATCAAATGACCAAACCACTTTACTCTCTGTGCTTCAATATAGTAGTTAACCGGTGTAGTCCGCTCCCTATTCTTAAGCGTACTATTATGGATTATGTCTCGAATTGTTTTTCCTGCTGCATTTTTTACGCAGCGCATCTCATCGGTCTCAATCTGACGTTTGTGCTTCTCTAGTAGTGTCCATGTTTGACACTGATAACATAACGTAGGGATGATCAATGTGTTTATCAGCTTCTGGATGTTTCAGTATCGGTGCCAGTTGGTAGTGCACCATCTTTGCCTATTGGATTATATTTTCTATCTCTCTGTCACTTAATACGGTTTCCAAATAAGACTTTTATTTTACCTTCCCCTATATTGAATATATTCAGTGTATATTGTTATTGTTACTGACCCAGCAGTATTCGTGCTCACACCCTTCGGCCCAATGCTGTGTAATGGGATCTGTACGTGATTGTTAGTTGCTATTAAGTAGCATATAAAGTGTTCCATTTATTTGGCCTGTGAAAGAGAAGCATTTTCATATCATCGTTGAGCGCCGGGCGATTATCAGCCGTTGATATTGATGTGTACACAACTGTCACTCTGGAGTGTGTTATGTTTGTATTCTATTCAGGTGTTTGTTAAGTGTGATGTGTTTGTGAGAGCAAAAGAAAGAGTGAGAAAAAGTTTACTTCTTTGCTGTTCTTATCAGTTGTCAAAATAGTTATATAGTGAATTCCTGAGCCCTCAAACACAGCTGGTAATGACTAAGCAGACAGATTAGCAAATAAGGAATCAAGACAAGAACAGCCACTCACAACAACTCTATATTTAGCAGTTAAATATGAATACATGTTAAACATTGCGAGAAATAGTATGTAGGAGATTCAACAACAAAAGATACAAACTTTTTTTAAAATAAATGATTTGCACAATATGTTTAACAGACCATATGTGCATTTTCAAATATTATCTTGGCAATTTCAATGTCCGTTCTTGTTGCTTATGGCTCATTCTTGACGCCTATGGTTAATTTGTGTTGCTTACAGTCCATTTTTGTAGCTTACGGTTCATTTGTGTTGCTTGTGTTTCATTCGTGTTGCTTGCGGTTCATTCTTGATACCTATGGTCAATTCTTGTTGCTTTCTGTTAATTCTTGTTGCTTACTGTTCATTTTTTGTTGCTTACTGTTAGTTCTTGTTGCTTACTGTTCATTTTTTGTTGCTTACTGCTAGTTCTTGTTGCTTACTGTTCATTCTTGTTATTTACTGATCATTTTTTGTTGCTTACTGTTCATTTTTTTTTGCTTACTGTTCATTTTTTGTTGCTTACTGTTCATTCTTGTTACTTACTGTTCATTTTTTGTTGCTTACTGTTCATTTTTTGTTGCTTACTGTTCATTGTTTGTTGCTTACTGTTCATTCTTGTTACTTACTGTTCATTTTTTGTTGCTTACTGTTCATTTTTTGTTGCTTACTGTTCATTTTTTGTTGCTTACTGTTCATTTTTTGTTGCTTACTGTTCATTTTTTGTTGCTTACTGTTCATTTTTTGTTACTTACTGTTCATTTTTTGTTGCTTACTGTTCATTCTTGTTACTTACTGTTCATTTGTTGTTGCTTACTGTTCATTTTTTGTTGCTTACTGTTCATTTTTTGTTACTTACTGTTCATTTTTTGTTGCTTACTGTTCATTTTTTGTTGCTTACTGTTAGTTCTTGTTGCTTACTTTTCATTCTTGTTACTTGCTGTTAATTCTTGTTGCTTACTGTTCTTTTTTTGTTGCTTACTGTTCATTTTTTGTTGCTTACTGTTAGTTCTTGTTGCTTACTGTTCATTCTTGTTACTTACTGTTCATTTTGTATTGCTTACTGTTCATTCTTGTTGCTTACTGTTCATTCTTGTTGCTTACTGTTCATTTTGTATTGCTTACTGTTCATTCTTGTTGCTTACTGTTCATTTTGTATTGCTTACTGTTCATTCTTGTTGCTTACTGTTCATTTTGTATTGCTTACTGTTCATTCTTGTTGCTTTCTGTTCATTTTTTTCGGTTACATCAGCTCGTGCGAGTCATTTAAACAAATAGTCTACATTCAGGCAAACACTTTTGTTCAGTTAAATTTTGCTAAACAGCCACAACACAATATTACGATGAATTTACCAGACACAGTCATTGACAAGGGAGCTAAGAAGCTTGTTATCAGCATCCGTGTAATTACAGTTTGTTTCTAGGACTCCCAACCATCAAATGCACTAACGTCAACTGTAACAAAACCAACCAGCTGTAATAATGGCAGACGTTTTCAGTTGTCACTGTAAGCACGCTGTTGCCATTTCTTACCTTTCTGTTTGTGCGTGTAGTTTAATATATTTTGTGTCTATCTGTAGCCCTATGTATACAATAAGCGCGTCACCAACGGAGAACATTAAAAACAGCGATCAATATTATATATAGGAATAGCTCGCAGGCGCAGTAAAAATATGACAAATAAAATGTTGACTCGGCGATTTTTCTTTGACGCGACTGCATTCAGTGGAGTGTACTCCAAATGCATTCCTTATTAAGGTGTTAATGTCTTTGAAAACGATTTTGACGTATTTTGTTTGATTAAAGATTTGCCTTTCTGGATTCCGCTAGTGAAGGCACGGTCCCTTCCGTCCCAGACCGTACTACTTTGAGCGATATCAGGACGTATTAATCAGTGTATGGATGCGTGTATGTATTACTTATTTAGTCGACTGTCTTTTACCCCGGGGTGTACAGATTTGCAAGGGAAAACGTCAGATTGCTCTGTCGACAATCTTTCTTTCGACATGATCCCAATGCTGTCCTCAAATGTGGCCCTCCCAACGAGTCATGTGTCGTCCTAGGGGTCTGTATCCTTGGCTCGTGGCTTCTTATGTCTGTCGCGGGAACCGATCCTCTCCCATTCTGCAGACATAGCCGAATGAATCTGTTCCACCTGGGTCTGCAGGGGCTGGGTTTCAAGATCATGACCTATTGTTTAGCTATTACAGTTGGCCATGATTTAGCTATGGACCTTGTCGCTTCTTGTCATTTGGGCCTCATTTCTTAAATATCTCATTTCTGAGGTTTTACCCTGGCTTCTCGGGGCCTTGGTCATTGCGTATGACTCACGTCTGTAAGTCAGGACTAACATATAGGTGGGGCGATATACAACCATGTTGGTGTCATGCCAGTTTCTTTTTGGCTGTGAAAATCTCGGTTGATGGCACGGGAAAATCGTCTGGCAGCTGCTCCTTTGGTAGCCAACTCTTCTTTAACGCCCTCTCCCCGTCTATTACAGCTCTAATGTATTCAGACTGGTTGATCTGCTCTGTAGCTTTGGTCTCCGAGCATAATCTGATGTTTCTCCTTATCTCTTGAGATATTCATAGTTTAGGTTTTAGAGAGGTTATTTGTCATCCCCCTTTCCTTCAGTTCTACCTTCCAAATATATGGGCTGAAGATGCGCCTCTGATTTAGCGATAAAAGCCACGTATTCAGCAAATGATTTTTAAATATTTGAATATCAACATATTTTAAGCCTGATATATAAATTGCAAATCGCAAAGTTCCCTCCTCTTATTCATTTCTATCGAACAATTTCCAACGTCAATAATTGTATGTAAATGCGCTCGCACCGATAGTGTGTGACAGATTGACAGTAGCTAGTCCGCGGTAAATTGAAAATGAAAGCATGCAATTTATACTTTGAATGCAAAATAGTTCCAAGTGTATTAACACATTGTGGGTTTGTTTACAATTAAATCTACTTGAACCTTACCACTGACAGGTGTTAGTATTCCGTAAACACAGTGAAATAAATGTAGATAATCAGTCAGTGTGGGCTAATGCTAAATGTGTGTGAATCGAAAATGGTTTATTGATTGGTGTTGAGTGCCTAGAATGTCTACTCTTTTGTGCGCCCTGAAAAGGGCGTTGAATGGCGGGTTACAGTAGCTTTCTTCACATCCCCGGTGTGCTGATGTAGGTGAACCGGCGTCCTCCAGGCTGTTGTGTTATGTTTGGCTTTATTTGCGTTTCGCTCACTGCTGTTGGAAATCACGTCGATCGCCCACCTCGTTAACCAGACTGCCATAAAAACAACCTGTTTCATGCAGAACTGTGAGGAAGTCGAGATGGGGTCTCCTGTTTCCATCGGAAAATGATATTATTGTGGATCTATTTACTGACACGTAATCTTCTGTTCAGTGCAATGTCTGGGATCAAGACGCTGAGCAGTGCATGAGCTGCAGCGGTCAGCGACCCATAGCTGACTACTAGCGTCAGGGCCAGCGACCCATAGCTGACTGCTAGTATCAGGGCCAGCGATCTGTAGCTGACTGCTAGCGTCAGGGTCAGCGACCCATAGCTGACTGCTAGCGTCAGGGCCAGCGACCCATAGCTGACTGCTAGCGTCAGGGCCAGCGACCCATAGCTGACTGCTAGCGTCAGGGTCAGCAACCCATAGCTGACTGGTCTCATATTTGTTCTTCTTTTATGACTTGTCCTCTATAAAGGCAACTGTTTATTATTGTGTGTACGTGTTAATGTTACACACACAATTGTTGTACGGATAATTTTTGGAGTGAACAAATTGTACATTTAAAACATTTTACTTTTAAAGTAAAATTTAGCGAAAATTTCGTGCTTTTATTTTTAATATCGACATTTGTGTAAATTTGTTTCCTTGTTCATTGAATATGGCGGAGACAAAACTTAGGTCAGGTGAAACAACTTCACCAAGACACTCCTCGCCCTTGTGGAAACAAGCTGTGTTATAGCAGTCTGACCAACCAGATGAAAATCGACGCTCTAATCACGACATTTGCGATCATAGTGAGACGATACACATTGCACAGCAGCCTGGAAGACCTAGGTCCGCCTTCTTCAATACGCCTCCAGATATAGCCACTGTATCCTGCGAGCCAGAGTTGTTGTGGAAGGAATGCCCACAGTGGGTAGATTTCCCCTTTTGTGAGCCATGAAAAGGACGTTTGGTGGCGGTTTGTTGTGCTATGCTTGGCTTTACCTGCGTGTCGCTCACTACTACGGGGATCACGTCGATCCTCACCTCGTCAGTCAGGCTGCCATAAAAACAGCGCGTTTCCATGACAGGTTACGGGGAAGCCAAAGTGATGGTCTTGGCCAGTATGTTTTGCCTGACCCTGACTAACATGTCTGATCAGTATGTTTTGCCTGACCAGACGTTAGTCTTCATTTTCCTGCGACCACAGAAACATCGCCAATAATAAAGAATGAAGAACAAGTAGCTTCCAATAAAAATGACATACTTTCATTGTGCGTTACATTCTTAACATTAGTTGTTGTTTTTTTTTTATTAATGGCTTTCTCCTGTGTTCCATTTAGGACATTACCAACGTCATGTAGACAATAATCAAACGCATTTCTTACATCCACAGAGTCATATTCATCGAAGTTTATTGGAGAGTCGATCCAGTTGATGTGAGTTCGATAATAAAAGGGAATACAACACTGACACAAACATTTCCAGGAAGAACTGCAAGTCAACTGAAATATATCGCCTGCACTCTACTGACGTATTTCTGTTCTGTTTCCAGACTTTTCGTCAAACTCAGTTTGAAGATATTCCCCAGTAGATCCTGTAATTTGTTTCAAACTTAGAACGAGACGTGGTTATCGCCACTCGTCAAATACTGATAAGGTGGTGTGTACTTTTCCCAGACGCAAATCTAATCCTAGACACCTTTTGTGTACTAACAACAGGTATCGTGTTCAGTTAGGCTCTTGTCAATAGGCAGTGTAGTTCGCCTACTCGTGTGTTCGTCTAGGAGTCAATACCTGACTATAGTGATCGTAGATTTGTCTGGCACAAGCTTGCCTGTAGATGTTTGTTTGTTATACAACATACTTGCAGAAAACACACCAGACTAATGTACTGCAGCACAGTGGATTACCGTGTTACCGCTACGTCAATCTAAATTCATCGTTATAGTTTGTTGTGGCTGTTTGGCAAAATTTAACTTTCTTTTCGGTCACATCAGGTCGTGCGAGTCATTTAAACAAATAGTCTGCATTCAAGCAAACATTTTTGAATAATTGCTAAAAACAAAAAGGAAAAGAACAACAGACTTCTCCCTGACTTCGCTTCATTTTGTGAACACTGTTTGTAAACTAAGTATTTCGTGTGTTGGGCATACATATAAATATATATCGTTTCGATTCAAAGTCTAGCAAAGTTTGGATACAGAGTCTGCCAAACAGAGGTTTGATACTAAGTGTGCATACACAGCATGGATGCTAAGCCTGACAAATAGATGTTTGATATTCAGTCTGGCAAATAGTGCGTTCATTACGTCTGACAATCAGAGCTTGTGTATTAAATCTGTCAGACCTTAGATAAATTACTGGATTGTGAAGTCTGACAACACAGTTTGAACATAAAACCTTCAGTGTGCTAAATCTCAAATAGGTCGCTGGATTTTCAAATGTGACAAACACTGCTTGCATAATTCATTGTGTGATTGTCAGAACTCTGGCTTCGTTTTGTGAAATCCTACATACATAACTGGATTACCAATTCTGACAAATATAATCGGTTTCGTAATCTCGCGAAGAAAAAAAATCGATCCATTACAAAGTCTGCAAATCGCTGTTAAAATGATTATGACCTAGGCCTACATTTCTAGGACACAAGGTTACAGCATTTATCTAAGAGAGCCATATATTTAGGGAGACCAACGCAGAGATCCAATTCTTCTACAGACCACTGGAAAACAAAAGTATAGAATCTGTTTTTGTGTGTTATATTAAAGATTATTGTTGCACAAACCATGTCTTTCCTAAAATTCTGGTCAAAAAAAGATAAAACGGGTGATGACGAACAGAGAAAAGATGAAGCAGCAGACCCAGAGTTGGAAAAGCGGAGGCTACGCCATTCTCTTTCTATCTCTCGTTCTGGAAGATTTAAGCAAAAGAAACGAGAGAGGGGTCAAATCCTTGACAAACCTGAACTGTTTCAGGGGGACGATGGAAAGGACCATCTTGACGTTGCAGAAGCCGCGGCTACCAGTTCTTCCCACAATAGCCCAGCCAGACCCGGACAGAGTACTGCCCTTCCACGATCTCCAAAAAATAATACCTGCCGTGACGTCAACTCTAAGATGGCCACAGAAAACTTGAGGCTGGGTCCGTCAGTGGTCACGTAACAAACATGTTCAACGAATGTACTTTGAACTTGTGCCAGCAAGCACGACGGACGTGTGCATTTCTCCTGTTTATGTTGACCAAAAAGCAATAAAAAGTGGCTTGTCTTAAGAACAGATGTGATCCTTGTTTGTTAAAAAAAAAGTGCAAAAGATTCCAGTTTGACATTATTCATCAGCGCCAAGTCTCAAGTATCTATTTCTGCATAATCAACGCTTCGGGTGAAAAGTCTCGTTTCAATAATATGTATCGTCACTCCAAGCCTAAGCTCTATTTCCCACTGTCACGTAAGATCGCAATCTTCTTGGAGTGGTTTTTCCTGAAGTCTGAAACGCAATCAAGGTTCAAACATAACCGATGCAATTATTAGACCAGCTAGACAGGACACCCAGGGCGCAGACCTCGGAGGGGCGCAGAACTGACGAACACTGAAGGGCGCAGTTTTAAACACCTGTAAACTCTTGTAAATAAATGCAACTGGCAATTTATATTTTGTATTTTTAGGTAAATATAACAATGTTGTCTATATTCTAAGGTAAATATAACAATGTTGTCTATATTCTAAGGTAAATACAACAATGTTGTCAATATTTTAAGATAACACAACAGTGCTGGTTATATTTTTGTTAATACAACCACTCCTGTGGTTATGCCCATTGCTGAGGTCTGGTTGGACGAATATGAACTCTGTGGAACATCTGTTAAGGTTAATGTGGATTTAAGTTTTTGCAGGATCGTGTAGCCAGCCATATGCTCATCCCCCATAGTCGCCTCTTACAACAAGCCTAGCAGTTACAGTGTTGCTGGTATTGGCTACCCTGTCGAGTCCCGGTAACACATGGGCGCGGAGGATTATATTGATAATCATAAATTATAAAAGCCTTACAGAACATTACTATATTTATTTGTATTTATTCTTTTCACATTTATTGATGAAATGTGGTATTTTTTGTCTAAGAACAAAATGTCTTATTCGTCTAGGTTGGTAACATGTGCTGTTTGCGTCTGGGCACATGACGCCACATGACTCATATCGATAATATATATATATATATATGCCAGGGGTGTGGGAGACGGTGTTGTAGTAGTCAGCCACGCCTATGGGATAAATAACCTTGTGCCCTCAACTGGTTGTAAAGCACTTCGACGCGAGAACAGTAACAGATTATACTGACGTTTCGATCAAAAAAGTCTTTATCTGGGGATTGATCAAAACGAAACAACAGCAGAGGCAGAAAAAAGAAGTCACAGTAGAAGTATGTCCATGGCAATGCAAAATGAATAAATTTAAGAACGTACTACCTAAAATTAACAAAGAAACAAAAGTAACAATCTTGAGGACCTGCGTCATCCTGATGCGAAACATGGAATGGACCATCATACAAACACTGAAGAAAAAAATCCTCCGAGCTAAAATGCTACAGGAAAATATGCAGAATGTCATAAGGAAAACACAGACGTCCTACATGTGCTGGACTTAGAACAAAATTGGCCCATAAACAGCATTACGTCTAGGAAACGTAAATACCTTGGCCACATAAACGCCACAATGGTTTGGAAAAACAACGAAACCTAAGGGTTTAGGACGTGCCACACGAGACATGGGCAAACCGAGGAGAGGATTGACACACGACATCAAATATCTTCTGAATATGGCCGCGTCGGAGGCGGAAGAACTAACAAAAGTGCATGCTACATGGCGATGGTGATTCTTAAACGAGTGTCCGTGTTGCTGATAAAAAATAAAAAGATGAAGTCATCTAGGTCACCACTGTCATCGAGTATAGAGTTTTAGAAACTTAGTTTTTCGGCGTGCACTGAAAATCCCTGAAAGATCGATGGGGAAATGGTTGATAAAACAGACTTCACTGCACCTAGGCCCCCCACATATGAGTTTCACTGCTGAATGTGCCGACGACACAGAACCAACTTCATAACTTCTAGGGACTCTCCTAAATTTTCCCCTGACTTTGTCAGGTGTGTATGTTAATCAAACGTGGACATAGAGGAGGGGAGGGCAAAAAACATGACTGTTGTTTGGTCGACGTTTTTTTTATGAATAGGTCAAAACTTCGGGTTAAAGGTCTGGTACTGTCCTCATATTGAAACTGCATCGGTTTTTTTTCAAATAGTAGGGTATACAGAAGTGGTAACAATAATGAAATGTTCCTCTCAGAATCAAACCATGCGTATAGAGCAAGTATGTACCACATTTATTTCCACATTTTGGCATAATTAATTATGTAACTTAGATTTTCAATATGGCCGCTGTACTGAATAAAATAGGCTCCATTTAAAGGGGCATAACTATTGAATTTGTACGATGATCTGACTGACTGAAACTAGACACATTGAATCATTATATATAGCTGGAGAGCATCAACTATCATGACAGACATTGACAATTTCTCTAATATCTAAATCTTTCAATCCTGAAATTCAATCACGCACGTGTGCATGATGCCAGGTAGCCCTGGTATACTATGTTGGGCCATGACCTCTTTCAGGCCATATCTCCACCTCAGCCTCGGTTGTGCACGAGGGCATCTAAAGTTGTAGAGCCAGCAGGATGTCACTCTACGTGTCGATCTAAAGAGCCAGCATGATGTCACTCTACGTGTCGATCTAGAGAGCCACCAAGATGTTACTCTACGTGTCCATTTAAAGAGCCAGCAGGATGTGACTCTACGTGTCGATCTAAAGAGCCAGCAGGATGTCACTCTACGTGCCCATCTAAAGAGCCAGCAGGATGTCACTCTATGCGTCCATCTAAAGAGCCAGCAGGATGTCACTCTACGCGTCCATCTAAAGAGCCAGCAGAATGTCACTCTACGTGCCTATCTAAAGAGCCAGCAGGATGTCACTCTACGCGTCCATTTAAAGAGCCAGCAGGATGTGACTCTACGTGTCGATCTAAAGAGCCAGAAGGATGTCACTCTACGTGCCCATCTAAAGAGCCAGCAGGATGTCACTCTACGTGTCCATCTAAAGAGCCAGCAGGATGTCACTCTACGTGCCCATCTAAAGAGCCAGCAGGATGTCACTCTACGTGTCCATCTAAAGAGCCAGCAGGATGTCACTCTACGCGTCCATCTAAAGAGCCAGCATGATGTCACTCTACGTGCACATCTAAAGAGCCAGCAGGATGTCACTCTATGCGTCCATCTAAAGAGCCAGCATGATGTCACTTTATGCGTCCATCTAAAGAGCCAGCATGATGTCACTCTACGCGTCCATCTAAAGAGCCAGCAGAATGTCACTCTATGTGCCTATCTAAAGAGCCAGCAGGATGTCACTCTACGCGTCCATCTAAAGAGCCAGCAGGATGTCACTCTACGCGTCCATCTAAAGAGCCAGCAGGATGTCACTCTACGCGTCCATCTAAAGAGCCACCAGGATGTCACTCTACGTGCCCATTCGGCACGCGCACTACATGCATGAAAGATTTGTTAATGAATTTTTTTAATTGATATT
The DNA here is from genome assembly GCA_036924085.1 of Ariolimax columbianus. Classification (NCBI taxonomy): domain Eukaryota; kingdom Metazoa; phylum Mollusca; class Gastropoda; order Stylommatophora; family Arionidae; genus Ariolimax; species Ariolimax columbianus. The sequence continues at coordinate 18,037,436 of JAVGWX010000014.1, read as the reverse complement.
TGATAAATATTTAATTTTTCCGCCTCATGATATATTCATTTCAGTCACAAAATTAAAATTGTGTAAGCAATTGTATACATTTTGGTTTAGATGCTGTAAATGTATGTGAGTGATAACTGTCTTCATTTTGAAGCTAATTGAATGTACAAACCAAGAGTTATCGTGTAATAAAGATCACTACCGGTATGCCAATTCAATTTAGAAAAAACTGAAAAACTGAAAATGAAGTTTAATGAAATCCTGCTAATACAGGCTTCCCTGTACTGCCGTCACGGTATCAATGAACCAATTTTTCATTGATCTCCACGTTTTCCTTCTCTTTTTTAGATTTTTTAGATTTTTTTTTTTCTGTGCCTTTTCCTGTTATTTTTTAACTGATCCAGATATGCCTAATTATTTTGGTGATAATTTCCTAGTATATTCCCCCAAATACCAGCAGAACGCACAAATGCTAACATTCTCTCGTTGACTTCTTTGTGTTTGTGAAAAACTGAAGATAATTCATCATTTTGTTTTTAATTGGCATTACATTCGCCACAGTTACTACATTTGATCCCGCCATTCCAATCATGCCCCACTCGCTCACAAGTCAACGAGTACTGACATGTGTGGTATTTAAAGCTAGTACATACACACTCAAAAAGCAGCTTACATTCATAATGATGTTTGTTTGTTTCAAATGCCCACAATGAGTAGGTGTGCTCTTTTGTGCGCCCTGAAAAAGGAGGTGAAGTGTCGGGTTGCAGCAGCTATCCTAACATCCGGAGCGTGCTGATGAAGGTGAACCGCAGTCATCCAGGCGGTTGTGCTATGCTTGACGTAGATCCCTCACCTCGTTAGAGAGGCTGCCATGAAAACAACCCGTTTCCAGGGAATGCAACGAGAAAGCCGAGATGACGGTCTTGGCCAGTATATTTTGCATGACCTTGATTAACATCTCTGATCAGCATGTTGTGCCTGACCAGACGTTAGTCTTCCTCCCCTTTAAAAGGATAAACCCATTTTCTCTTTTGTCTTTTCAGCCTGTCCTTTGAATCCTTACACTTCTGTTTGCTTCGTTGAGGAACGCATTAGGCCCTATAACCTCCATATTGACAATAGGTGGTCTCAGTTTCAAACAATGTTTTGAACACTGATGATCAAATTAATATTTTGAATTCCAGTGAATTTACGTCTAAACAGGCGAACTATTACGTTTCTTGTTACTCATTTTGAATAAAAGTAGCGCTACTGTTGTTGTTGCTTAGATGTTTGCCTCACTAGTTTCTACTGGCGGAGGCGCGCCATTTTCCACCCCAGACCGTAGTCAATTGGGCGATATCAGGACGCATAAACCAGGGCTTGGGTGCATGTGTGCATCTGTATGTACCTATGCTAGGTTTGTGCGCCCTCAGAAGCTAGCCCAACCAAAGTGCAATGGAAGGGCTTTACCACGAGGGCGCGTGTGAAAGTTGTGCAAGGGTGTGACTGTAGGACAGAGTCAAATGAAACTGAGTGAGGTGAGAAGAGAGAGAAGGGAAGAGTGCCCCCCAGGGTGAGATCGTTGCCTAGCGCTACTCACTAGTATACAATATCATTACAAAACTAGCTACAAATAGAATTTATATTGGTGAAATTGCAAGATATTAGTAATGGGAAAAAATTAATGAGAAAAAAATGTTAAAGTTAAGTTTAATCAAAATTGTTTAATGGTTATGGTCAGATACCGCACCGAGGCGAGAATACAAACAAAACCTACATTTAGAAAGAATGTTTGAAATATTCATAATAAATCTTGGAGTGACTTCCCTTGGACATGTTCTAAACGTCTACTTGCGTGACCAAATACCTGAACGTAGAAGAGGCTTCAGTATAATTAAATTTCGCAGTTTTACATTAAAATACCTTCGGGTTGAATTCTTATTCACGTATAAATATTGGTTGCTATGCAAAGTTCCTCAAAGATATGTGTGTAGAAAAACACAGATTACTATTAAACCACAGTGTGTATAGGCTTCAATAAATTATTTTAAATACATAAATATGTTGAGAATGATTTAAAGCAAGAAACATATCATTTGTTATTTAATTAGTTATTTTTCTTTTATTTTTGGCTACTTTTTCTTTGTATACTGCTACCTTAACCTTGTTTGTTTCAGCTATTACTGGTGTTGAGATGGATTATAGTCCGTCGTATATTAGAATTAGTTTCTCTCATTTTAATTGAATGCGTCGAATTTGTTTAATTTCTAAGGCAATTATAAACACGGGGGGGGGGGGGAGAGAAACTGGTGGATACACCAAAGAACACTTGACGAACATCAATAAAAGGGTGGGACGATTTCTTTAGCAAAGTGACAGTTTTGTCCGGAAAATATTTGGAAAGGATCTGTCAAGGAAAGATGTGTCTAGTTAAGAGCAAGATTTGTTCCAATTAAAGGAAATATTTGCACAGTTGGGGGGGGGGGGGGGGGGGGGGGGTTAGATTTATCCACTTAAAGGAAAGATTTGTTCAGCTAAGTGAAAGATGTATCCAGTTAACGGAAAGATTTGTCTAGAAAAATGTGCCTAGTTGGAAAAATGTGTCCAGTTAAGGGACAGATTTGTAAAGTCAAAGCAAATGGTCAAGAAAGCCTCTTTAATAGATGTCTGCTGCTTGTGGTGACATTTTAGAGACATTGTACGAGATCTCGATCCTTTATTTTTTTAAAGATTGTAGTAAACACTTCTCATGTTCCCGATGAATGATACCTGGGCTGAAAATAATAGAACCAATGTTACCTTCCAATCATGTCATACAAGGTGACTAATCGGGGTTGTGCATTGTGGCTAGCAATTTCATCATCTAAAATCATAACTTTGTAATCCGCCATTGTAAATGCTCGAATACAGACTTCCTGTAGTAGGGCCAGCTGTTGTGACGGCCCTGATGCCTACTATATGTAGCAAATAAGTGAAACAGCCAATCACTTACCATATTCAAATACAGTTGGATACCAATTTACAGCTAGGATTTCCCGTGTGTTTTAGTTAAATTCGTGAAATATTATTCATGGATTTGTTAAATGTAGTTTCAGATCAGAGACGTCATTGATAAAGGTCTACAGTGTTTGAGATGCATGACCTCGTCCCTAATAGAGCCAGGTACCCATTTACAGCTTGGAACTTATCATGTATTTTAGATGAATGGCGAACAACTGGTCGAGTGGTTTGGTCTCTCTTGATCAGGTTTTGTTTATGTTTGTTATAGGAGGTATTGTCCTCTGAGATCTTTACTTTGTATGAATTGTCCTTAGCAGCCAGTAGGAGCTGTTTGTTTTACATCCCTGGGAGTCTGATCGTTGGTTTCCTCGTCGCTTACATCCCTGGGTGTCTGATCGTTGGTTTCCTCGTCGCTTACATCCCTGGGAGTCTGGTAGCCGATTGTATCTCCTCATCTCTTACATCCCTGGGAGTCTGGTCGTTGGTTTCCTCGTCTCTTACATCCCTGGGAGTCTGATCGTTGGTTTTTTCGTCGCTTACATCTCTGGGAGTCTGATCGTTGGTTTCCTCGTCGCTTACATTCCTGGGAGTCTGGTAGTCGATTGTAGCTATTTGTCTTACATCCCTGGGAGTCTGGTAGTCGATTGTGGCTCATCTCTTACATCCCTGGGAGTCAGGTAGTCGATTTTAGCTCATCTCTTACATCCCTGGGAGTCAGGTAGCTGATTGTAGCTATTTGTCTCACATCCCTGGGAGTCAGGTAGCTGATTGTAGCTATTTGTCTTACATCCCTGGGAGTCAGGTAGTCTATTCTAGCTATTTGTCTTACATCCCTGGGAGTCAGGTAGTCTATTCTAGCTATTTGTCTTACATCCCTGGGAGTCAGGTAGTCTATTCTAGCTATTTGTCTTACATCCCTGTGAGTCTGGTAGCCGATTGTCGCTCTTCGTCTCTTACATCCCTGGGAGTCAGGTAGTCGATTGTAGCTCATCTCTTACATCCCTGGGAGTCAGGTAGCTGATTGTAGCTATTTGTCTTACATCCCTGTGAGTCTGGTAGCCGATTGTCGCTCTTCATCTCTTACATCCCTGGGAGTCTGGTAGTCTATTGTAGCTATTTGTCTTACATATCTGGGAGTCAGGTAGTCTATTCTAGCTATTTGTCTTACATCCCTGGTAGTCAGGTAGTCTATTGTAGTTATTTGTCTTACATCCCTGGGAGTCTGGTAGTCGATTGTAGCTTTTTGTCTTACATTCCTGGGAGTCTGGTAGTCGATTGTAACTGCTCGTCTTACATGTCTGGTAGTCGATTGTAGCTATTTGTCTTACATCCCTGGGAGTCTGGTAGTCGATTGTAACTGCTCGTCTTACATCCCTGAGAGTCTGGTAGTCGATTGTAACTGCTTGTCTTTCATTTTTGGGAGTCTGGTAGTCGATTGTAACTGCTCGTCTTACATTCCTGGTAGTCGATTGTAGCTATTTGTCTTACATCCCTGGGAGTCTGGTAGTCGATTGTAACTGCTCGTCTTACATTCCTGTGAGTCTGGTAGTCGATCGTAACTGCTCGTCTTACATTCCTGTGAGTCTGGTAGTTGATTGTAACTGCTCGTCTTACATTCCTGTAAGTCTGGTAGTCGATTGTAACTGCTCGTCTTACATCCCTGGTAGTACTGGAGAATGTGGGGCTGGATACTCCTCGCTATAGCTAAGACTGTTCAGATTACTCACCACTATGAATATCACAATGCTGATTCCAGTTTTTTGGCCAAGCTGCTTTTATACATTCTGTTTCTAGGTTGACATCGTGGACGTAAGCTGCATCAGAAATGGGCATTAGGTCGGGGTCATGGTCAGTATGTTGCACCTGTCCATGACGTTAAGTGGGGTCTTGGTCAGTATGTTGTACCTGACCATGATGTTAAGTGGGTTATTAGTCAGTATGTTGTACCTGACCATGACGTTAAGTGGGTTATTAGTCAGTATGTAGCACCTGACAATGACCGCTAGCGACTCGATAGTCCGTGACCAGATAAAGGTAGAACTTTATCAGACGACTTTGTACAAGACATCCCTCTTATATTTGACGTGTGCAATAATATCCTGAACTGGAACACGATCAGACCCCTTTTACAACTGAGCCTTTTCAAAGTAATTAGTTAAATACCTGACTGTTGACATGAATCGTTAAATTTGTTTTATTTCCTTCCGGATCCGTTGCCTATCTTACAAGGACAATCTTTTAGCTGAGCTCGCTGACTTCAGTCCGTGTTGTTCTGTGTCTGGTCCTAGATAAGGGCCTACTGGTCGATAAAGGTTCTCACGTCAAACTTTATCTGAACCGTTGTTTGTATCGGCCATAATCAGTTTGATGTAACACCGTATCAGATGATGCTTCACTAGAAGTTCCTCCCCCCTCGATCGAGCATATGGTTCAACCTTGTTTATGGGGGGGGGGGGGGGCGGCGCAGGGTCGCTCATTCCTCTCAAGTACATCCTGCTGCCGATTTTTGTTGTATTGTTTCCCTTTGCTAAACTTGGGAATTGAGCCCATAACCTTTTGTACCATTCCAACACCCCATATCGATGATGAAATTCGTTTTGTTACCAGTGTCTATTTCTTCTTGATCATCCACCCATCCTTCGGAAAACGAGTTTTATTCTTCAAATGCGATAGCGTGCATGCAATTGTTTTTAGAGCTTTCTTTCACCCCCAGAAAGCTATCCCACACTCGGCAGACTTTTGGTCTGTCTGAAAGGCTGGATGTACAAAGCCATGTCGTTGTTACATTTCCAGCAGCATCCAGGCTCTCGCCCATCAGCCCAATGACACGTAATAGTATCTGCATGTGGCTGTTGGCCTTTTCTTGGTGCCATACAAAGTGTTCATTTATGCCTTGGAAGAAGCAGCGTTTTTCTAATATTGTTGAACTGAGCACTAAAAGCAATGATGGTCAACAGTTCCGTATGGGTGTGTACACAGCTAGCACTCTGGGGTGTGTTGTGTTAGGATTGTGTTGAGGTGTTTGTTACATTTGAAAATGATGCTCTGATCCTTCTTTGTGAGTTGATTCATGCTGTCATTTGGTTTTGGGCTTGCCATTTCTGCAGACCTCGCTGTGTTTCCCATGACCTATCTCTTCACCTTTTCCATTGCTTGGCTGTTCCCAAAGCTGTTGCGGTCATATCTACAAATTAACTAAAGAAAGGTCTAGATTAGATCTTAGAAAATATTTGTTTAGTCTGACAGTGGTGAATGCTTGGAATGCATTGACATAGGAAGTAGTGGAGGCATGGCCAATTAATGCATTCAAGAATAGATTGGATGCGCATAGCTTTTAGAGCAAGGAAATGTAAATGAAATTGGTTGTATACAGACTCTGCAGAGTCTTCTAAACCAGTATAAAGATGTTAAGTTAATTAAGTTAAAGAAAGCAAAGGTCAGCATGAGGTCATTAATATTCCCACAGTATAATGCCCAGGTATGTTACTAGTGGTGGCATTGTGTACTGTATCTGCTCTTGAAAGGAGGTCATATTTGCAGCAAATGTTCAGTAGCGATGGTATCAGTGTCCCAGGTAGCAACAGTCAGAGAGATAGTGTAACAATGGTCAAATATATTGGTAGCAACAGTCAGAGAGATAGTGTAACAATGGTCAAATATATTGGTAGCAACAGTCAGAGAGATAGTGTAACAATGGTCAAATATATTGGTAGCAACAGTCAGAGAGATAGTGTAACAATGGTCAAATATATTGGTAGCAACAGTCAGAGAGATAGTGTAACAATGGTCAAATATATTGGTAGCAACAGTCAGAGAGATAGTGTAACAATGGTCAAATATATTGGTAGCAACAGTCAGAGAGATAGTGTAACAATGGTCAAATATATTGGTAACAACAAATAACAACCACACTGAAACTAACCTCATGCAATGCTTTTACGCAGGTACCTGCATGTCACATGCGGCTCCAATGTATGTATATTGTTGAAAAGAAATGTCTCATTCTCGACTATAACCACCTGATTTGTTGATATTTACTTAAGACGCCTTACTTAGCCAGATTATGTCATTTTTCTTACATGTTATGTATAATACATTCCATTTTCATTGTGAATGTATACTATTCAAAAAAAGAAATGAAGGATGTTTGATATATTGTGACTCTCGTGTTTTATTTATTGGGACCTGCATGGACAGGAGTGATTGTAACCTACCAGACTGGCTGCAGGATTGGCCATTGGGTCACTAATCTATACTGTTGAAATTATAAGCCACAAGAAGAATAGAACAGGTCTCGTCACTTAATGGTATCAAAGAGGTGACTAAGTAAAGTTATTATAGTGTGAGATATTCTATAGGAAATTCAATTTTTTAAAAGTTAGTTGCCTATTGCAAGCGATGATGATGATATCATCAAACGATTTTGTTTTGATGATGTACTTGCTCTGTATTTGGAATATAGTGAGGAAGAAACTGCACTGTTCATCAACCTCACTCTCTGGTCCCAAGCTACCTTGGGCCAATGGCAAGACTTTAGTCAAGCTGACTGGAGGTAACTCTGGATGCAGGGGTCGCTTGAAACTTGCAGGATTCAAACACCCACCGTTTTCGTTCACCACTTTGAAAGGTGAGTGCCTTGTCTCGGCCACAGTGACCCCATATATAATATGGACTGCCCATGAGTAGAAATATATTCTGTGCAGAGTTGTCACACTAGTGGGCTTGTAGCAGTGGCTCAAATGCTCAATTTTCAATGTTGAATTTCGACACAAAGCACCTCGCTGCTTTCACAAAATGAAACGCAAATATGTATAAGGGTCACTTCCCTTACCATGTAATCTAAATTAAAATTTAGAAACACTGAAAAAAACTAAACAAATTTTGTTCAATGTGCTATTAATGATATGAGCATTTTTCTGGCATCAAGTAGATGCCAGAAAGGACATTGACAGCATTCTTAAGGCCTTTAAGAGTTAAAGATATAGAAATTGCAGCCCAGCACAGATGGAGAATGAAACAGAACATAGCTTAGAAATATTGAAAGAAGTCGAAGCGGCCCTGCAAGACAGCAAGAAAAATAAGACAGCTGGCAAAGATGGTATCACAACAGAAATGCTACTAGACTACTGTGGACTGGATGATCAGAATATTTAATGTGGCCTGGATGTCGAGAATGGTACCGACAGACTGGCAACGAGCAATCATCATTCCCATCTGGAAAAATAAAAGCGACACGCCAAAGTGCAAAACATATAGGGAAATCTCTCTTCTAAAGTACATAGGCAAGATATATGCAAAGATGCTAGAAAGAAGAGCAAGATCAATACTGGAACCCCAACTAGGAAATAATTAGTACGGGTTCAGGAGAGGAAAGAGCTGCACAGACGCAATATTTACATTGAGACAAATATGCGAATAGTCTTTCCAATACGATGGAAACAACTGTGTTCGATGGAGTCAACAGAAGTAAATTATGGGAGGTCCTGGCAGATTTCGGACTGCAAGGTCCTCTCCTTAGTAACATCAAAGCCCTATATGAGGACAGCCAGAGTGCAGTAAGAACAACAGAAGGTACGTCGGAGTGGTTCCCCATTTCATTGAGCATCAGACAGGGTTGGGTTCTCTCACCACTCCTCTTTGTCACTTATATGAATAAAATCACCTGGGAGGCAAATTCAGAACCGGAAAGTACCAACAAATTGCTCTTTGCAGATGAGCAATGTTTCATCCACTCAAATAAACAAAACCTACAACGTCATATTGTCTCACTCTACTTAAACTGTCAAATGTACAATATTTTTTTTTTTTTTTGCGTTCGCCTTATTTCTCTATTCTCCAAGGCGGTTTGCGTTACACTGTGGTTTTTTATTTTGCGCCTTTCGGCCCAGTGCATCCGACTTCAGCATGCATTTTATGTAAGGGTCTGCTAAGAGTTTTCTAAGAATTTGCTTCCCCGGTGTAATGGCCGGTGCTGTGATGGGGATCGAATCCAGCACCTTCTGGTTATGAGCCGTGTCACTTAACCACTAGCCCACGTCATCCCCGCGAATGTATGATATGAATATCAACACATCAAAAACAGAGACAATGAATATGTGTAGAAAGCAAACCGCACTTGATATTCATGTGAATGAAACAAAAATAAAGTAGGTACAAGAATTTATGTATTTGGGAACTATTTTTACTGATGATGGCAGACTCGACAGAGAGATAGAGGTGAGAGTACAGAGAGCAAATGCTGTCACCTACCAGCTGTCTCTACTACAAAGACACTCCAAGATTTCACTCCAAGCAAAAAAGCAGATGATAAATAGTATCTCCATCCCAACCCTGTGTTACCAGTGCCAGACATGGGCATTGAATAAAGCCCAGGAACGAAAGTTAGCCACCTGCGAAATGCAGTGCCTACAAAAGGTCACTAACATCACTAGAAGAGACAGAATCACAAATATGAGTATTCGGGAGAAGGTTGGAACAATTCCCTGCCAACAGATAATGAATTGGTTTGGTCACACTGTTAGAATGCAACCAGACCACATTGGCGAGAGGTGGATTGAGGAAAAGGTGGATAGACAGCGTAAACAAGACCTGCCGCAAAATGGGAAAAAATGTTATAAGGGAGAGAGAGGCCAAAGACACATATATACCACAACACTGAGCTGCAAGCCGGTTAAAGTGAGACAACAAAAGAGGAAGAAGTGGGTGTCCTCAAATTTAAGACACTTCCTAAACCAACATAAAATTATTTTAAATATTAAAACAGGCAACCAAAAAGTAAAGTTTTGACAATTAATGAGGCAAAGTAATTCTGTAATATATCTTTACATAAACAAATTAAGAAATTTGATCATGAAAGCATAATTTTATAAACTATAATCTGTATTTCATTGTTTATTGAAACTGATTACATTACTGTTTCGAAGATGTCTTAAATTGCGTAGACAAAATGTACTGTAACATTATTTTAAAGTTAACTCTCAACTGACACAATATTAATGTGAATTTTTGCCATTCATTTAGCAGTGTATTCAGTGTAACCGGTTGAATAGACTGTGTTCAACAATGGCTCTAGTATCAGAACTTTGTTGTACTGGTTGCTGTCAGATGTACATATCTATGAACTATTACAGCTGTATGAGCCGCATATAAGCTTGTAAATTTGTCCAGTCACTAAGAAGCAGTTAAAAGTCTTACAGCACAACTTGAAGTCCACAATGTAGCAAGATGCAGCAGCGAATGAACTGACAGCGTCGAGCCAAGATATCGCAGCCATGCTGTAAACTATGACAAATTTTTTACAGGATGACCGCCTAAGAAGAAATGATATTTCAGTAGTACCTTCTTCTTCTTCTTCTTCTGCGTTCGTTCTCATTCCCTCATTACCAAGCCCTCAACAGCGCTTTGCAAGTAGCAGGATGTAGTCCGGAAAACAGAATGCGCTGTGCTGCTAGTTTACAGCTTGACTGACATTTGCAAATTTTGGTCCAACACATCCGTCTTCAGCAGGTTCAGTGGTCAAAATACATTTACAAGCTAAAAAAAGACTAAACAATTCCACTTTATGAACATGCCCTAGTCTCTATCTTTATATAAGAGGTGTACTAATGTAGGTCAAATTGCCACAGAATCAACATTGAAATATGAAACAACCAAAAACACTGTCTTGACTCTTGTCTGTGAATCTGTGAATGCTATTGAAGCTGCCAAGCTAGGCTTCCACAATGCCAGGACAGCTGGAATCTCAATGGTGGATCACAAGAAGATGACCCAAAATTGGAAGCATTGTAGCGCATCATTAGACACGTTAACATCTATTTCAAAAGCAAAATGTCAGATGTATGAACTTTACTAAAGTGATACTTTCTCTTCTTCTTCTTCGTTCGTTCTCAATCTCCTGCTACCAAGCCCTAATAAGAGCTTTGCAAGTAGCAGGATGTTGTCCGGAGAACGGATAGTGCTGAATCATAGTTTACAGCTTGACTGCGATATTTGCACCTTTTGGTCCGACACATCCGACTTCAGCAAGCATTTTTTAGTACCAGGTTAGCCTTCCCTCTTCAATCCCTTCCCCCGTAGCCAGTCTGCTCTGTTGCAGCATGTTATCCAGGCCCACCATGTGGAGGTGTAGGAGGGTCTTGGCAGCTTTGATTCACTGGCCCTGACGCTAGCAGTCAGTTGTGGGCCACTGACCGCTGCAGCTCATGCACTGCTCAGCATCTCGATTCTTAAAGGGATACAAGATGGTAATTGGATAATCAAAAGACACAGGCTACAGATAAAAACATAACATAGCATAACATTAGTACAATACAGTCATTCCTTAGTCTCTCCTCTTCTACTCCTTGGGTATATACACGTCTTTGTATATACTTGCAATCAAGTGTGCAGACAAACAGGTGATTTGCCTGTTGTCTTTTGCCTGATGGTGTGGCCACTTCCTTTTGGCCTATATGTTGGGCACTATTGCCTAGAAATTTTGCTACCTTTATGCGCTCAGACAGCAGATAACATCCTGCTTTTTTTCTATTTTCAAGGGCTTCATTTATGTGCACATTATGTACACTTGGGCATCCGAGTTTATCATCCGTCTCTGATAGGGTTAAGCGCTGATCTCACCTCCGTGAGACCAGGGGACACTTAAGTGATTCGAACCACCCTCTGTCTCTCACTATTATTAGTTTCTTGTGAGATGAGCATCTTACCTCTTAGCTATAGCAACGGGATTACCCCCCCCCCCCCCCCCCCTGTAATATAATATTTTAATGGGTGTGAATCCCTGAAAAGCAGACAAATCACTTGCAACAACAGGGCATGTCTTCAATTTTTGAAGTAAAGCATACTGTGCCATTATTCTAAAGATTATCTCTTAAGTGATGCAATGTTAATGTTTACCATTCATTTAGCAATGAATTCTGACTGTGACCTGTTGAAAAGGTTGTGTACAACAATAACCCCATGCTAAGCTCTGAGATTCACTGAAGATGTATTACTTGGTAACAATATTACAAGATCAATGATAGCTAGTATTTTAAAAGACAGACAATGTTCACTGAACATATACACCGCAGGAACTTTGTGACAGCTGGAAAAATTGAAGGCAAGAGTATAAGGAAAAAGATAGAACTGGAACAGCTTCAGAATCTGAAGTGGATAAACAAAAGCTATCCAATCTGCTGAGATGCTCAATTGACAGGAGGAGGAAATTGATTGTCAACATTACTAGACAGAATCAAACCACAACACACTCCTGAGTGCCAGATGTGTACACATGTATATGAAACAGTTGATCATCATCTCTTTCAGTGCTCAGCGCTCAACAATGTTAGAAAAATGCTTCTTCCTCCAAGGCCAGATCAATGGAACACTTTGTATGGCACTAGACAACACTTGATAAACACATGCAGATGCCATTACATGGCATTGGGCTGAAGGGTAAGAGCCGGGATGCTGCTGGATCCGCAGCAACAACAACATCGAGACATGTCATTTAATGATTCTCATTATTAAATTATGCAATAAAGATATGCTAGCCAATAGCAACTAGGAAAATATCCAGTTGAATATGTGAATTAGCAGAAAAAAATGTTTACAAATTGTTTAAAGTCAATCAAGCCGTCTTGTTTTCAAGACAGGAGGAAGTGGCCTCGTTTTCTATTCAGCCAATTTGCCTTTTACTAAATGTAGTTTAATGCTCAATATGGCAATATGCAAACTTAAAACAATGACAATGTTACATACAATTTAAATCTGTCCCTTAAAACTAAATTTTGCAATTAAAAATTGACAAAAGTGTGTCGAAGACAACAGTGAAGAACTGGACAACGATGTTTAAAGAAGGACGTGAGTTAACGAAAGATCTTCCAAGACCAGGTCAGGCGCATATTCTTGTGTCCGAAGATGCCAATGCCAAAATTGATGCAGCAATTCGGGTGGACTGTCGTCGGAGCTTACGTTTGCCACACGGTGGTACACTGCCTGCATTCTGCGATGAATATCAACTGGTCGACATCCTTCATCTGTTAGAAAACGAATCACCGCTCACTGATCAACTCTGAACGGATTCTGTATTAAAAGGAAACTATGAGTCAGAGGACAATGAAATTTTGCAAACTTGGCGGTTGGTATGTGCTGTTTACATCATAAGTGACGTCATCATGCGCATCATATGTATGTTTTCTTGGTGCAGTTAGGTCCAGTTTCATTTGAACACGCTTAGTAAATTTGCATATAAATATTGAATGTTAATAATTAATATCACTTACCAAACAGTGATTGTAAAAAAAAAGAATGTCATAAATTGTTAGGGAGAAAGCTAAAGTGATGTCTCTCTAACAAATATTAAAACTTCCATTTTTTTACAACTGGGCCAATCTCTTTTCTCAATAACAGTTACTGGAGACAGAATTCATGGCAATGACTGCAAATCTTATTTTTCTATATATGTATGAGCTGTTATAGTCCTGCAATTATATATATGTGTAAACTGTTACAGTCCTACATTTCTGTTGTGTTCTGTTCTAGGAGACGACTTCACTGCACTCCGGGCATACCCATAGGTGCTCAGTCTCTCTCAGCAGATGGTGCAAAGTGTGGATGCTGATGGTGCCTGTAGCCTGTTGGTTGTACACCTTCCTGTTACGTCCTCTCAGGTTCCCTGATCCACTGAATCCTAATGCGATTCCAAAGTGCCGCAGCCTGTGCCTTGCAGACTCATCTAAAGCAGTGTCGTTTTCCAGCAGGTGGTCCTTGATAATCTTCACTATGTCACCTTTATCCATGTCCACTGTGCCAGTTATGGGTGCGTGTGACGCCAAAAAAATCAGTACGCTCACTGGCCGGAACCCCGGCATGACCAGGACAGTAGATCCACACTAGCCCCTGGAGTTTTGAGGTCTTCAGCGCTGCTATCCACTCATGTCCTAGCCACCCATTCTGCACCTTCCAAAGTAGTGTTTGGAAGTGTGACACAATGACTGCTCCTGTTGTAGATGTCTCAGACAGCCACCTCAGAGCTTCTGTCACCGCCTCCATCTCTATTCTCATACTTGATGTTGTAGTCTCGTATGCGCCACTTCGTTCAGCAACAATCTTGTCTTTTATTCTAGCCGAGAAACCCATCAGACATCAGGAATGGCAACACTGAACATGTCAGTGTCCTAGGACAACAAACGTTTCAGTATCAGCTGCAATAGATCTCAAGCATTCTGTGTCTCTCGCCTTGATGTACAATCTGCCAGACTTTTCCCTCTTTCAATGTTATTCTCCCACTTATAATGCCAGTTACCTCGACATGTTAGATCTAGTCTTTTCCTTTTAGTATTGACTTCAGAAAGATGTCTTTTGATGCCAGCAAAATATTTTAACTGCCAGACTCTGATTTCATTCATCAATTCTCTTTGTTCCACTAATTTGTTCTCTAAGACCTCCTTATTTGCTTTATTTTCTTTCCATTAGATGTGTCCCATTCTTCTATATTTTCAAAGGTATCAATTCTCTTCTCCAACTCTCTGTGTATTATCCATATTTCTACATCATACAGTAACAACAAGATATATAACACATGATGAATCTCTTTCTTTCTATCTCCAATTTACTTGATTGGATATCAATATGTGACTCATATAGGTGAAACAGAATTTGCAAACCCAATTCTCAACTTGATTTTCATTTAGCATTTTCCATCCACTGTTATTATGTTTCCAAGATTGGAGAAGCTGTGATCTGTTCTAATGTTTGATCATCATTTTTATCTGTAGAGTAGATTTAGAGTCTACTTTGTTAACTATCATAGTTTCCATTTTTTCAGAGACGGTGTCCAATTCATTTACCTGACCTTTGTTCTTTACTTGAATAATCTTCTTTTTCTTCTTTTGCGTTCGTTCTCAATCTCCTGCTACCAAGCCATGAACAGGGTTTTGCAAGTAGCAAAATGTAATCCGGAGAACGGAATGCGCTGTCTCACCATTTTAAAGCTTGACTGCGATATTTGCAGACACATCCGTCTCCGACAGTAGAATAATCAATTCATCTAATTCTTGTTCACTTTCAGCCAGTAGAACTGTGTCATTCGCATACCTGCTGTTCAATGACGATCAAAATTGTTCTCCCAGAACTTTGTTGTCTACTCTACACCTAATTCTCTCTCTCCTGTATAATTTTGAGCAGTATCTAATTGGTGTGGCTCATAAGGCCACATGAGGTTTCTTAGGTAGTGTTATAAAGACTGATCACGTTATGCCATTTAGATCCTGTATTGTAGGTTTCATTAAACAGATGAGCGATTTCATCAACACCGAATTCCTCTAGGCTTCTATCGTTTTCTATATTTATTGTGTTCATGCCTGTCGCTTTCCCCTTGCTCATTTATTTTATTGCTTTCTTTACTTCTGAACTGAGGATGGAGGGGGTCAGTCATTGTTAAACGTTGATGAGTTGTTTTCTCTGTTGTCATCGAACAATTCACTTATATATTTTGCCCATCCGTTTGATATGTTGCTCATCAAGCAAGCTGCTGTCTTCACTCATCAAGCAAGCTGCTGTCTTCACTCATCAAGCAAGCTGCTGTCTTCACTCATCAAGCAAGCTGCTGTCTTCACTCATCAAGCAAGCTGCTGTCTTCACTCATCAAGCAAGCTGCTGTCTTCACTCATCAAGCAAGCTGCTGTCTTCACTCATCAAGCAAGCTGCTGTCTTCACTCATCAAGCAAGCTGCTGTCTTCACTCATCAAGCAAGCTGCTGTCTTCACTCATCAAGCAAGCTGCTGTCTTCACTCATCAAGCAAGCTGCTGTCTTCACTCATCAAGCAAGCTGCTGTCTTCACTCATCAAGCAAGGTGCTTTCTCCATTCTTGTTCTTAATGCTTACACCTCTTTGAATCAGTCTTGTGTTTGAAAGATGCCTTATTTCTGCATGTATATCTTGCTCATCTTTCCTAGTGTCTTCTATCTTGCCCTGAGCGATAATTGTGCACTTATAGCCTGTTCTGTTGTGACCTGTTTGACTTGGTTAAAACTACCAGGAGACAAAGGCACCCGTCGAAGTAGCTATCAGGAGCATCCAAGCACTCAAGTTGCCGCACCACTTCAAGGTAGTGCACATTCCTTCATGTAATTGTGCCTCTATCTGTGAATACATTTTCACCTGAATATGCCACAGCTGTGCCAAATAAATGTATCAAAATCCAAAAACTGTATGACTCATTAAAACAACTGTAAAAAATATAGAAAATGAAATACATTAAGAATGTTTTGTAATACACAAGACCAACGGTTTCAAATAGTTTTCAAAAAGACAAACGTACACATGTTACCACACAAGTAACCCTTTTTTTGTTTCTTGTATTTGGAAAGTGCTACAATATGCGCAGTCTGGTGGGGCATGCTCAATAAACTTCCGCTTTACAAATCAGGGGGTTTCAAATTTTTTACTAATCACGCCCTTTGAAAAAGGATGAATACCCAGGAGCGTTGACCAAGTGGTTTCGATACCTGCACGTTCACAATGTGGGCAGAGGATCAAATTCCTGGTATGGCATATGTTGTTTTTCTGTTGGGGGTGAAATAAACAAACATAGCCAGCACACGACGTGGCAACAGAAGCAGTCTGTAATCCTCATCCTTTAAAACCTCTCGACTGCACAGCAATGGGAAGTAAGTTTTTTTTCACCCTTGAATAGAACTCATTTCCCAAACTATATATGAGGCGTGTTCAAATGAAACCGGACCAAACTGCAGTAAGTGAACATACGTACAATGTGCATGATGATGTCACTTCAGGTGTAAACAGCACATACCAACCGTAAAGTTTGCAAAATGTCATTATCCTTCTACATAGTTTCCTTAGCAGACTGTTGAAAACATGGTGGGTGTGATACGGAATCCGTCCACCGTTGATCAGCGAGATGTGATTCAGTTTCTAACAGCTGAAGGATGTCGACCAGTTAACATTCATCGCAGAATGCAGGCAGCGCATAGTGTGTAAAGTATAAAGTGTGTCAAAGACAACAGTGAAGAACTGGACAACGATGTTTAAAGATGGACTGAGTTAATGAATGATCTTCTGAAACCAGATCAGGCGCATATTGTTGCGTTAACTCATGTACTTCTTTAATCATCGTTGTCCAGTTCTTCATGAGTCGAAGAATAATGAAATGTTGCAAACTTCACGCTGGTATGTGCTGTTTACACAAGAAGTGACGCTATCATATACATCGTATGTATGTTCACTTGTTGCAGTTTGGTTCAGTTTCATTTTCACACGCCTCGTATTTACTGAATATAATTGTTTTTTTCATTGCATAATTTTAAAATTTTATATAACTGACATGTGAAAATGTCCTTTACACAAATAGAAAGAATACAATACACATCTGTAACAATTGCCACTCAACATCCAGAACAAATGGACAACAATATACACATCTGTATCAATAGCCACTCGACATCCAGAACAAATGGACAGAATACTACTACTTCTTCGTTCGCTGTCAAACGTTAACCTGTATTTTTTTCGAAAAAAGCAGCGGCCATCCTGAGGCTGTCAACACTGCCATAGAGCTTGCCTAGTGTTGCCATTGGTGATGGCCACATGTGCTTTCTCTGGTCCTCATATGTCGGGCAGTTTTGCAGCAGATGTTCAGCGGTCATTTTCCCGGTACACAAGTGTATTCGTCAGTGCCACCTATCTTCAGTTTATTGAATAGGTGGTACCTCAGTCTGTTGTGGCCTGTGAGGAGTCTGAAGACCATGACCTGCTCTCTTCTGTTCAGCTGGTAATAGGCATCGTTTTTTGTGTAGCCAGTATGTTCTGTTTCCCATTTGGCCATATATCTGGCCCTGTTTCCCATTTGACCATATATCTGGCCCTAATAAGCCTTTTGGACTCTTCGTAGGTCACACTAGAATCTGGTTGTGGTAGTCTTGCACCTTCTTTTGCCAGTCTGTCTGCCTCCTCGTTGCCTTGGATGTTACAGTGGGATGGAACCCACTGTACCACTACTCTTTTTGGTGCAGACTTCTGGCAAAGTTGACAGAGTACTTACTTAGTCGTTTTTCTTCTACCGTGAGGTGTAGAGGTTTGCCAAAGAGAACACCACACTGCTCTATCCGCCGTCTTTTTCCTGGCCTCTTTCCAATCCAGCCCTCTATCGCTTAGGGACTGTCTTATGTTGTCTTCTCAACGTACTTTGGGACGTCCTCGGGGTCTGCGTCATTGACTTTTGATCTCACATGACCGCTTTGGTATCTGATCTTCTTCCATTCTACAGACATGGCCAAACCACTGTAGTTCGGACTGCTCCACTCGTGTCTGCAGGGGTTGAACTTCAAGACTGCTACATATTGTCTGGTTACGGATCTTGTCCCTTTTCGTCACCTGAACCGCCTCTCTTAGGTACCTCATTTCTGAAGTTTGTAATTGCCTTTCTTGGGCTGTAGTCATTGCCCATGACTCACATCCATATGTCAGGACAGGCACATAGGTCGAGCAGTATACATCCATCTTTGTTTTCCTGCTTATTTCTCTTCTACTGAGGAAACCTGTTTATTGCATGGAACAGTCTACCTGCTGCTGCCCTTCGTGCAGTTAACTCCTCTTTGATTCCTCCCCTGCTGTCTATTACCACTCCTAGATATTTAAAGTTGCTGACCTGCTCCAGTGCTCGTGTTCCCAGGGTTATCTGATGTCTCTTTTCATCTCTGGCGATCACCATGGTTTTTGTTTTGGAGTTGCTGATGTGCATTCCTCTCTTCTTCAACTCTTCTTCCCAGACCTGCAAGTTGATCTGGAGATGTGCTTCAGTTTTCGTGATCAGGGCCACATCGTCTGCAAATGCTAGTTCTGATATGTAACTTGGTCTCATCTTCCAGTACCCTACTTCATACTTTTTTGTCCGTTCCTTGCAGGCTTTGATGACTTCATCCATGAGGAGTATGAAAAGGTGGTCTTGAACTCTCCTGACTTTTGATTTGATGTCCACACAATTTCTGCATGTTTTATAGAAACTCTGTATGGCAGAGATCAGGGGTCCTGGGATGTTCTTCCAGAGTTTGTCCCAAGGAACTTTATCAAATGCTTTCTCCAAATACAAAAAGCAGAGATGCATCTCTTTATCATATTCAAGAGCCTTTTCACTTAGCTGTTTGAGTGTAAAGATAAGGTCTTGAGTACTTCTGTTTGCCCTAAACCCACATTGAATTTCATCCATATTTGGCTCTGCTAGACCTCTTCATCGCCGTTCTAGAATCCTAGAGTAGACTTTCCCGGGAACACTGAGAAGGGAAATACCTCTGTGATTTTCACATTGTCGATTGTCGCCCTTTTTAAATATTGGTATTATTATTGAAACCTCCCAGTCTCTTGGTATCTTCTTGTGGCGCCAAGCTGCCTTGAGAATCTTCATGAATAGCATCTCTCCTGCCGCTCCCATGTATTTAACCATTTCTGGTGTTATACCATCATGTCCTGCTGCTTTACCAATCTTAATTTTCTCCAATGCTGCCTTTAGTTCTTCCATTGTGATATTATCGTTTCCCTCCATGGCTCCCTCTTCTTGAATTGGAACTGTTACTTCCAGAGTTTGGTTTTCCTCCACTCCAAGGAGATCTGAGAAATATTCTTTCCATCTGTTCATTACCTCTTCTGGGGCAGCCAACAGCGCACCTTGTTTATCTTTAACAAATTTCAGGGGGCATTCCTTTTCCTTCCTCATGTTCTTTAAGGTCCTGTAGAACAGTTTCTGATTTTCTCCAGCATTATTTTCCAGTTTCTCTCCAAATTCTTCCCAGGATTTCTGGTTGGCCTTGAGCACAGTCTTCTTTGCTTCTGTTCTAAAATTCCCATATTCTTTATATTTCTTTGTTTGTTCTTCTGTATTCCTAGCCCCTAGGCATTGCTTCCATGCCTTTTTCTTTTCTCGTATTATTGTTTTCACTTCTTCTGTCCACCATGGTGTACTTTTTCTCTTCCACCCTTCTTTGGTTTGACCGCATGCCTCTGCTGCAGCGTCTTTGAGGATGTCTTTTAATTTTACCCAAAGCATTTCCATATCTTCTTCAGATTCCTCTATCCTTTCTATTGCTGTTGTTATGAGCCCTTGGTATCTCCTCTTAACATCTGGTTCTCGTAGTTTGTAAGCCTTAATTTTATTTTCTCCTCGTGTATTATGTTTCATGCTTGCTGATGGGTGTTGCCTGGCTGGATAGTGTTTTTCAATTTCTCTCTTTATTTTAACTAGGTAGTGGTCGCTTCCTATCTCTGGTCCTCTGAACACTCTAGCATCCTTTACATACTTGAAATCAGTTTTCCTCACTATTGCATAGTCAATTATGGATCTTTCATTTCTTGCCGGCTCACATCTTGTGTAGGCATGGATACGCTTGTGTGGAAACCTTGTATTTGTAATAACAAGGTTTTGTTCTCTGCAGAATCTCAGCAGTCGTTTTCCATTGTCATTTAAGACATCTTCTCCATACCTACCGATCACTCCATCCCATCTAGAATAGTCGTTTCCAACTCTTGCGTTGAAGTCTCCAAGGAGAAGTATTTCATTATGGCAATCGTCAATGGTCCTTTGAAGGAGCTCATTAAATTCATCTTTTATGTCAGTGCTCTCATCTTCGTTTGGTGCATACACAGTGACGATATCCATTTGACTATCCTCCTCTTGTAGACTTAGAATTATCAGTCGTTCTGAAATGAACTTCCATCCTTTAATGTTTGCTTTGCTGTAACCATTCACTATACAACCAACTCCTGCCCTGGCTCGTTCACTCATAGGAACTCCGCTGTAGTATAGCATGTTGCCATCATGGTCCAGAACGCCCTGTGCCTTTTTCTTTGTTTCTGTAAGTGGCAGGACCGTCAATTTTGCTCTCTTCCCCTCCTCTATTAGTTCATGTTCTTTTCCGTTTATACTTCGTACATTCCATGTTCCGTAAATCGTGGTCCTTATTTCTCGCCTGTTCGTCGCCGTTGAGGTGAGTCCGGTTTTCTCTATGTTTTGACTTGTAATCATTTTTTTAAGACAAACAGGTGATTAGCCTGTTGTGTCTTTGCATGGTGAAGGGGCTGCCTCCTTACAGCCTACATGCATGCCGACCCGTTTTTTGTCCACGGCTGCTTATTTATTCGCAGCTAACTTCCAAATTAGGAGGTCTTTCAGCAATCCGCAACCCTGCTGACGCGCCTGGTAGGAGGTAGGTGCCTCCCCCAGAGTACTGCTCTTAAATCATTAGGACAGTATACAATACACATCTGTAACAATCTCCACAACAAATAAACAGAATACAATACACACATATGTAACAATCTCCACTCAACATCCACAAAGCTTTACTCAGAATGTATTCACACCATGTTTCATTTTCATCTGTTCTATTCTGTGGTCTTTCTTATTCACCTGATTCCTAAAGTGGAGTCTGATGTACTGTGTTTTTCATGACAATGGCCCAATGCATCTGACTTCAACATATATCTTTTTAATGGGTTTTTTAATGGGAAGAACAGTGTAAAAAAAGGCCAAAGTTAGTAAACTGATTACAGCTACAACAAAGATTTATTCTACCCTTGGATGTAGAGGTTCACCAGAGATAATGTCACACTGCTATTTTATTTATGGTCTGCTTCTAGTCTAGTCCTCTGCCTTTCTTGGACTGTCTAATATTGTCAGTCCAGCAGATTTTGGTTCATCCTGGAGGTCTAGACCCCTAGTTTTTGGATTCCAATGACTGTCGTTATTCTGAAACAAAACAAAACCACGGTAGTTAAGATTTCTCCACTTGCTGAGACATGGCTAATGAAGATAAATGAGAAAAAAAAAACATTTATACATCTCTCCTCTCTCAAAAATACCACAAGGCTCTAAATTAAGGACAAATTGGGTCAAATCTGTCGTTCGATGAAAACCCAAACTATTTAGGAATAACTTTTGAACAAATAGACAGTTAGAGAGATACAGATAGAGAGAAACCATAAGCGTTCAAGACAAAAAAAATGGTAATCACAAAAAAACTTCCTGGCATAACTGGAAGAGCAGATGAAAGTATTAAAGAAGCTGTACATTGGATGTATGAGACCAGTCCTAGACTATGGCATAGCAGCATGGGCAGTTCTGTTCAAGTGCAATCTCCACATCAGTTGACTGTATTGGATCTCCAACATCCTTTGTCACTTGCCTTGATTGGGCAATCTGCCAGTTTTTTTCCTATCCATCTATTAATGTTATCATCCTATTTCATAACTCTGAAGAGTTACTAATTCAGCTTCTGAGGAATTCTGCATTATGCTTCGCTTCTATTCCTCTACATTTTTCTCTCAGTTTAGCAATCTCACCAGTTCAGTTTTGAGAATTAGGTAGAAACTTGTTGTTGAACCAGCTGTGGATGCTTTGAAAATGCGAACATAGACTGCATTTCTTGATGGAAAATTGATGATTGCAAATAAGACACACAGGTTTTCCTTTCATTTCAACAACTACAAAGTCATGGCCCTACCCTAGCTGGAAATTGCATTGAATTTCACTGTCTCTTTATCTTTTCATCAACAATATTAGTCGAAACACCTAATTCACTTTCAGACACATTATCACTCTGATCATGCTCCCTACATCTTGGTGGTCTAGGTACAAACTACAGAATATTAAATTCCATCACATTTACGAAAATTAACATTCTCGAGAAAGGTTTGTAATGAAAAATAAACGTAGCTAGTTTTTGACATATTTCAAGTTGTGTCTAGGGGACGGCATTGGCTAGTGGTTAAGTGACACGGCTCACAGCCTGGATGGTGCTGGGTTTGCTCCCCATCACAGCACCAGTAGTTACCCCGGGGAAGCAAACTCTTAAAAAATGCAGGAGGAAGCAGACCCTTACAGAAAATGTATGCTGAAGTCGAATGCACTGGGCCAAGAGGCGTAAAATAAAACCATATCGCAGCATACACCGCCTTGTGAAATAGAGAAATACGGCAAAACAAACAAAAAAGTCTATTATGCATGCTAATTTTGAAATGTATTTATATGTTCTTGAAATAAAGCTTTAAACGTGCATCATACTCTAAGTGAATGGTGTTGTAAGCTTTCTTTTCAAAAATATATTGTGATAAATTTATGGAAATGAAATATCAGAATCCAGATCTACACAGTTATCTTATCAAGGATTACGAGGGAGTAGAGCCGATGATCCTGTCTATTCAAAGGCAAAGTGAAAAACATATTCTCTACCAGAATGTTAATAAAACCAAGATTATGACCACCAACAACAAAAATACAGGCTCAAAGCTACACTACTCAAAAAAGAAATTGAAAACATCACAAGTTTTTTTTATATCTCTGCTTCATTATAAGCAATAGCTGAGACTAACAAAAAGAAGTCAGAAGAAGAATGCCCATGGTAATGCAGACCATATGCCAGAACACTAACAAACAAAAATCCTGAGGACATGAATCTTATTTGTGCCTTGACTTTACCTTAGTGTGTCTGTCTCTCATATGACTTTATTCTCATTGCTGGGGTAGGCGAGAGGTTTTTAGTCAGAGGACTAAAGGCAACTGCTGTAGCCACGTCGTGTGCTGGCTATGTTTGTTTATTTCCTCACCAACAGAAAAACAACATATGCCTTATACCAGGGATTCGATCTGCTGAATTTGAGTACGAGTGAAGAAGAAGAACTGAATTGAAAGAAGAAGAAATAGACCTCTTACCTTCTTATTCTTAGCTGTTCCACTTGTACCTGGGGTGTAGAGAGGACAACATCCTATTAGTTGTCCCCTACCCCAAGGTGTACAGGTTAGTTTGAGAGAATGCTGTACTTCTCTGCTATTTTTTTCTCAAGATTAGCCAGTGAGAATCCTATCCTACCAGCTGTTCTATCCAGTGAGGTGTAGAGGTTAGCCCTTCCTTTTAACCTGATTGCATTCTAGTCCTCGGCTCTACAAAGATTATCTGACATTACCCCCCATCAAACTTTGGGTTAACCTGGACATCAGATCCCTGACAAAATCATTAGATCTGGGACTCCCTGATTCGTGCTTAGAGGGACTGAATCTCAAATAAGCTTCAGGCTGGTAGCAGTATTCTAAGTTTGTTTTATTTGTCCACATGATCAGCTTTGAAGACTGCTGCTTCTGTGTAAAGAAATAAAGTGTTTACATTTCATATCCCACGCAAAACATAATATATAAAAATAGATATAAATATATATATAAATTGGGGAGAAAGACTGGCGTCTAATCAAGCACAACATACTGATCAGAGGGATCAAGATGCTGAGCAGCGCATGAGCTGCAGTGGTCAGCGACCCATACCTGACTTCTAGCGTCAGGGCCAGCGACCCATCAGGGCCAGCGACCCATAGCTGACTGCTAGCGTCAGGGCCAGCGACCCATAGCTGACTGCTAGCGTCAGGGCCAGCGAACCAGAGCTGCCAAGACCCTTCTACACCTCCATGCGGTGATCCTAGATAACAGACTGCAGCAGGGCAGACTAGCTAAGGAGAAGTGATCGAAGAGGGAATGCTAACCCGGTACTCAAAGAATGCTTGCTGAAGTCGGATGTGTTGGACCAAAAGGTGCAAATATCGCAGTCAAGCTGTAAACTACGATAACGCTGAGTCCCTGAGTCTTTAGCCTACCAGCAATCAGTATCTCCTTTGTCTGTATTCCATGTTTAATCCTGCACCTCCATGTATCACGATCCATGGCGTCCTGTTCCCATGATTCCAAATCGATGCCTGCGTCATTCATATCACGCTTGCATACCTCCTTGTACCGAAGTAGTGTCGGCCTGAGACCTTTTCCCCAACTGTAATTCCCCATAGAGAAGATATTCTTCCATCATCCATTCTCCGAATGTGTCCCAGCCAGCGGAGCCTTCAATGACCAAGCATGTAAAAAATTTTGAGAATGCCTGTTCTCTCCAACACCTGCGTCGGTGATCTTGTCTTGCCACCCAACGCCCAGGATTATGTGCAGGCACCTCATGTGATAGCTGTTTAGCCACCTGTCCTGGTGCATGTAGGTAGACCACGTCTCACTGCCGTAAAGAGGAGTGCTGAGGATTCAGGCCTGGTAAACAAGTGTTTTTGTTTTAACAGTGAGTTTCTTGTTCTCCCAGACCCTTTTTGTTAATCTGCTCATTGTTGTTGCTGCCTTACCTATCCTGATATTGATCTCTTGGTCCAGGGACAGTTTATTATTGACTGAGGATCCCAAGTTCGATAAATCATTTACTACATCGAGAGCTTCATCATCAATTGAGATTACTGGTGGTTTGTTTGCACCCTGGACCAAAACTTGTATTTTCGTTTTGCTGATTGTTAACCCGAACTCACAGCAGGCATCCGAAAATGCAGATAGTAAGCTTTGCAGTTTCTCCTCTGAATGAATGGTAAATGCGGCATCATCCGCAAAGGGCAGTTCTCTCATCAGCACCCCGTTTATTTTGGTCTTGGCTTTCAGCCTTTGAGACTTGAATAGGCCACCATCTGTGCGAGAGTGAATGAAGATACCACCACCTTCCTGGTCACGAAATGCATGCCTCAGGAGAAGTGAGAAATGTATTACAAAGACGGTTGGTGCAAGTACACAGCCTTGTTTTACTCCGCACTTGATTGCGAACTCCTCTGAGGACGCACCGTCAAAATTGATGGTGCCTTTCATGTTCATGTGGAACGACTCTTCTTCTTCATCGCACGCTGTTTACAGCGATATTTACGTTGCACTGTTTTATTTTGTCACGCCTGTGGCTCAGTGCATCCGATTTCAACAGGCGTTTCTGTAGGGTTGCCCTCCTTAGCCTTTGGCTGTCCCCAGCCTAACTGCAAGGCAGCAGTTGATTTTGGTCAGAGTTGTCTCTCTTAGGAAGTTGTCTTGCAGGACTATCGAGTCTTCCCTACTCGTGTCTATAGGGTTTGGCAATGATATGATGGACTATGTACTAGTTTGTACTATCCCGGAAGAGAGGCAGTCCAGTGTGACTTTGTCCCAGGATCGTCACGTCCTGCCAGAAATGTAGCATATGCATGTGAGTGAGGTATCTCTTTGCTCCCTTTATTTTCTCGGCTCATCTGCAGTGATGGTACGCCTAGCATTCCCCGCCACCCGGGAGGTTGTCACAATAGGGCAGGAGGTGCAATGTCCGCTGGACTGCACCTCTTCTGCGTCCATTGGGATGACTGATAGCAGACAGAGGCAAAGAGCGAGGCAGGAGTGCATTTTACCAGGTGCATTTCTGCGGCTCGACCGGGCCGGGCTGAGACGCAAGCCCCAGACATGCCGTAGCCTCCCATCACAGCGGTGCTGAGATTTAGGGCGGGATTCTGGCTTAGAGGCGTTCGGCCGTAGTCCCTCAGATGGTAGCTTGTCAGCCAAGCACGTGGACCAAATGTCAGCGACCTGTGATTCCTCTCGAAATAGTGCATTTGACCAGGGGACAAGCCTGGTCATTGCACGGAGATGATGTTCGCCTGGTGTGCGGACATATCTCATGGTCAAGGGTTGTGTCTCAGCAGTTCGCAGTGAGGTAGCTGATCTACTGCTTAGGGCACCCCGACCGAGAACTAAGTCTTCTACAAATGGTTTCATACCTCATCGCCGTATGGGGTGAATATCGAGCAGCTTCCCACTCGCTTTGATCGGCGGACGGCAGAGACCTCATTCTGCGGCTCGACAGGGCAGGGCTGGAGCGGGAGCCCCAGGTCCCCACCATGTCGAAGCCTCCCTTTGCAATCGTGCTGAGCTTTTGGGCGAGATTTTGGCTTAGAGGCGTTCGGCCGTAATCCCTCACCTTGTAGCCTCGCGCCGTTGGCTTATCAGCCTAGTACGTGAACCGTGGAACGACTCGATAATGCTCAGAAGAATCGGTGGGCAACCAATCCTCCCGAGCGCTTTGAACAGACCCACATGACTGACCAAGTCAAATGCCTTCGTGAGATCTACGAAGGCAATAAACAATGGTTGCTATTGTTCTCTGCATTTCTCTTGCAACTGTCGTAACAAGAATATCATATCTGTGGTAGACCTATTCCCACGAAAACCACACTGACTCTGGGTAAACTTGATCTCCTAGTATCTGGAGTCTGCGCAGAACAATTCTGGCAAGCATCTTCCCAATGATACACAGAAGCAAAATTCCTCTATAGTTGCTGCAGTCACTTCGGTCCCCCTTGTTCTTGTACAAGGTTACAATGCTCGAATCTTTGAAATCCTGCGGGACCTGTCCTTCATGCCAGCATAAAGTTATCATACAGTTTATCTATCAAATAATCACATTTTCCTCATAACAGGTGACCTATTTCAGCCTTCTTTTGTATATGTCTCAACTAGACTACTATGGTGTTACAGCTCTCCTCTCATCGAGCCAATAAAATTTAAGAACATTTCCTGACAAAATTAAAATATTCTTTAGACTTTAAATTTATCCTTGTCGTCTTTTAGTTCATTATTGAACACAAAATTGCCACCGATCTTTATTTTATTCTGTACTTGTCCATGAAACTCCAATTGCTTTCGATTGAAGTGTAACTTGTGTACTAGCTAACTCACCTTTTTCTTGGATCCTTGGTCGATGACTGACCAAAGAGCTATTCACCATCATGCTTGATGGTGTTATTCAGGACAGTAACAAACACCCTCCACTTCCCTCGGTCTTTGACCATCCTTTGTGTGTGCCATTATCTGATTCTTAATTTTGATTTTTATGGTTCTCCCCAAAGTTGTCTTACCTTTCCCTCTGTCATCACTCTAGGGTCTCTAGTACAGTAGTTCTGGTAATGGCATCTTTATTGAGGACATAGGCTATCCAATTCTAATGCTAGTAAAGTATTTGAAAATTGGTGAAGATTAGTTTCACATGAATGTAAACATTCTTCTTCTTCTTTTGTTGTCTCGATTTCTACCAGGTTGTAGCCCAGTGTCATATGTATTTGTCTTTCGCCTCTCTTGTGGCCTGAGTAACATTTTTCAGTAGGTCTAATTTTTGCCGTCTATCTACCTTTTTCTCTCGCTCTTCTTCCTGATGTTCTCCTGTAGTAGGTTGCATGAACAATGTGGTCTGGTTGCATTCTCATTACAGAGGAATAATGCTCTTGTCCATGCCAGGTAAAGTGTAAAGACACAGATTTTTACACGACTAAAACATGTTGTGAATACAACGTTAAGCGACGAACAAACAGATTTCTGACACAACAAATCATGTGTAGACCAGATAGCCATACTGCACATAATTGTAGAGCAGCCATTTGAATGAATTTAAAGTGTGAGCATCAAAATTGTGGACTATGAAAAACCCTTTGGTAACTTGGTCTGGAAACTACTAAAACACTGCAGGATTCCACAAAGCTCACTAGCATAACAAAGAAGATATATGAGGACATTAAGTGCAGAGTTTAGCACAACTGACAGCTCACAGAATCGCTTAACATTAAATATGGAATTCATTATGGCTCTATTCTATCAAATGTGTCTATTCGGTTATGTAAGATCAGTGCTAGAATACGGGAAAGGAGCATGGTCCACAGCAACAAAGAATAACTTTCACAAAATAAATACAACCCAAAACCAAGGTATACGTATCATCACTGGAGCTATGAGAACAACACCAATAAATGCAATGGAGAACATCACATGAATCGAAAGTATGGAGACGCACAGAGACCAAAAAACACTCCAGCAGGGGGAGAAGTTCAAACGAATGCCTGATCACCCAATATATGACAGGATAAATCGCATGGGAAGAGGGAGATTAAAGAGAAACCACTTCATATAAAAAACAAAATAACTTGCAATAGCAGACCAAATCATAAGCCAGGCAGTGGTTAGAGATCTAAAACAAACATCCCAAATCCCACCATGGAAAAAAGCCAAGTCCCCTGAGATGGTAGAAACCATAGAGGGAAAAAGGGAACTCAGACAGATTCAGAAAGGAAATTTATCACAGAAGAATATCTTAGGAGAGTATACCCACCAGAAACATGGACACACATATATACAGATGGCTCATCTAACAAAGCCACATCCAATGGAGGTGGAGGAACCTATTACAGACTAAGGAATGGAGAAGAAAAAACTTAGAGTTTTAACTACGAGAACATATTCCAGTAATTTCCGTGCAGAAGCAGAGGGTTGAAGGCTGCAGCTGAGCTTGTAATCCAAGATAAAGATATCCACCAAGAAAACATAGTATTCCTGACTGATGCCGCGTCAGTATTAGCAGCGCTAAAACAACACAAAGATGAAGATCTTGGGCAATGTATGTTCTCCCTGACACAGCTCTCATCAGAACAACCAAGGTTGGTCATACAGTGGATCCCATCACACTGCAATATTGAAGGCAATGAAGCTGCAGACAAACTAGCAAAGAGTGGAGGAGCATCCCCACAGACAGACCTGAGTATCACATATAATGAGGCCAAGACCATAATTAAAGCCAACTTCAGGGTAAAATAGGCTGATCAACACCACCCACCCCACCCCACCCCCCCCCCACCCACCCCCGACTTCCGAAAAGAAGACAGCTACTATAACTTAACTAGAGAAGAGCAAGTCATCATCTTCAGACTAAGAACAGACTCAAGAGTCATCTTTACAACAAAATGAGGATTGGGACAGATGACAGGTGCCCCATGTGGGGAGCATATCATGACCGTGGAACACATCCTACAAAACTGCATGCAGGAAAAGAGAGAACAATACTGGGCTCATGAGACAGATATGAGACAAAAGCTGTATAGAGATGAAACAGCCTTACAAACAATGGTGTCCTTTGTAAGAGAAGCCGGAACCTTGATCTGAGGATGAACGAAGAAGAAAAAATGTGTCTGTTCCTGTCGACTGATAATATGAGAGTAATGAAATATACTGGACATTTTTTTTAACAGTTAGAAGACCTTGATTTTGTAGACAACATAGCTTTCCTACCTTACAGACAACTCCAAGTGCAGAAGAAGACAGACACACTTGACAGAATATTATAACCATCGTCTAAAGATTCATCAAGGAAAGACACAAATTGTAAAATTAAATCTAACTGAGTAGAAACACTGTAGGATGAGGTAGAGAGCTTCAGATCATACTGCCATAAACAAGACAGACAGTGCAGATGAGGATGTAAAAAACAGGATTCAAAACACAAGCATGGCCTTTGACGTTGTCATGTTGATAACCATATGGAACTTTAAAATGATCCAAGTGCGTACTAAGATAAGGATTTTCAACAATACAAATTATAAAGTTGATCTGCAGCTGTTTGACAAGTTTTCAAATGAAAGCTTATGGGAGAGAAAAGAACAAGACAGGTGGAGCAGGAAAACATATGACAAAGATGACATTGGATAGGCCACACATTGCAAAAGTACTAACCCATTATAACCAGGCAATCTCTGTCATGGGACCCTCTGGGAAAAGACTTAAAAAGAGGCAAAGGAAATCAAACAAAGAACACATGTACTAGTACTTGAGAGAGACAAGAAAAACGGGGAATGGGGGAAACTGAAAAAGATTTAAAAGAGAATTAAAGATACTGTATGCTGCATACTGTATCAATGATCTACTGTCAATGAAAACGAGAAAGAGAATATTTAGTAATATTTTTCAAATCCACACGAGCATAGTCTATAACACTAACAAACACTAGATGAGATACTATTAGTATTGCTAAAGAGTAAAGTAATCTGGGATTAATCATTAAATCCCATACTGAGACAGACCTACACAAAATTCAATTCAATCAATCAATTAATTAATTATAACCATACCATGTCAAAAAGTTATAAATTATTGAGTCACTTTGTTTATTATACTCATACTGGTATGTCCTTAGTATTCTACAAACAGTATAATGTTATAAATGATGAACACAAAGACAGTCTCATGATTCACGAAACTTATCAACAATTGAATGTATCAAACGACAAACACCGGCTCTTCTGGACCAAGTCAAAATGTGCACCCAGAACATAGAGGCCGGCTTATTACGGTGACTTGTCAACTCTGTCGCTAAGCTACAAATTTTGATAGTATGTTATGTTGGACGTGTTATAGAGAATCGACATCTGTGCAATACAGGCATATCACTATACAAATTAATATGACGACAATATAGAATAGTCAGCTCAAGAACTCCTTACTTAACTTAACTTAACTTAATTTAACTTCATTATACTGGTTTAGAATTCTCTAATCTGTACACAGGAAAGGCAGGAGACAGCGTTAGACAAAATTTACAGGGTGCCACGCACATAACTTAACGTCTTTATACTGGTTTAGAAGACTCTGCAGAGTCTGTATACAACCAGTTTCAATTGCAGTACATCAAATCATGCGAGGACAAAGATTATAACTATTTCCCTTTTTATTCTCTAGGGAAAACAGTGCAGGTATGCAACAAGTCATCTCCTCTATGGGAAATACAAATAGTCTACAAGACCATCGGGTCAATCGTAATTATTAAGATTTTATTCGAAAACTTTTTTTTTTAAGTGGCAAACAACTGTATCATGTTTTAACATAGTCTCTATTGTGTTCGATAGAAATCTCCCAGCGTCTATTAAGTAGGATTAAATAAATGTACATCAGACTCCCCACAGTATTGTCGCTCTTGTTTTGTCCCTTCACTTTTTCCCTGCTTTTCAATTATAACTATCCTCTATCCACTCGCCGCGTAGAACGCCAACATCAGCTGAAAAGTCGTTGGGGCACCAATACTGCAGCTTGGTGAACCAGTTCCGGCCACTGGACATTTTTGTGCCAGGAAATGCATTTTAGTTATGAACCTTCCCTTCCACTGTGTGATGTCTTGGTCAACCCAGACGATCTTGATACATTCCCCTTCTATGTAAGCTTATCCGTTTTTACCATAGACAATAGCTCTTTAAATTGGCAGACCTCTCTCTTAACGATATCACTAACTGCTTTATTGGTGACGGGGTCCAGAAATGAAATGCCGAGGATTGGACGCAGACATATCATCTACACTGCACAAATTATACGCTCTAAAACCGATGAGAGTTCAAGTTTCACACGTGTAAATGTATTTTTAAGTGGCAAGAGCATGCATTAACTCAATATGGATTTCAGGTTGGTGCTTTTTTCTTTCATAGTGGCCTCAGTTTGGTCAGAGCAGCCACAGTCATCGCTGTTCTTGACTGGATCTCAGCTCTGGAACCCCCTGCATCCATTAGTACGCCTATGTATTTAAAATGTGTAACACTTTGCCTTTGACCGTAATCTGAAATGTTAAGACCTATGGGACGTTGAACACGAACTTACTCTTATGTGCACTAATTTCCATTTCACATTACTGTGTGAGATTGTCAAGATTCTGGATTAGACTCGCAAGTTTAGGCTCCGTTCCGACCAGACATGCAATGTCATTAGCAAACCAAATATTGGTGAGTATATTCCCACCTATACTGACAGTACACGCGTGATCATCTAGAGCTTCGGACATGATACGTTCCTGAACAAAAAACCACATTGAATAGCGTCGGTGAAAAAAGACACCTTTGTAAATCGATTGCCGTGGCTAACCATTCACTAGTTATTCCGTTAAGGAAGTCTGCACTGGTGGCTTGGGAGTATAGTTTCTCAATGAGGTAGATAAACCGACACGCCATTTGGCTTGGCTTCGTTCATTCTCAATCTCCCACTACCAAACACTGAAAGGGCTTAAGTAGCAGAATCTAGTCCAGAGAACGGAATACGTTGCGTCGTAGATTACAGCTTGACTGCGATATTTGCACCTTTCGGTCCAACACATCCTACTTCAGCAACTATTTTTTGAGTACCAGGTTAGCATTCCCTCTTCGATCCCTTCTCCTTAGCCGGTCTGCCCTGCTGCAGCCTGTTATCCAGGATCATGGAGGTGTAGAAGGGTATAAGCAGCTTGGTTCGCTGGCACTGACGCTAGCAGTCAGCTATGAGTCGTTGGCCACTGCAGCTCATGTGCTGCCGACACGCGATTTGATATGTTCACATAGATACTCATAGGGCATCATACCTGACCATGCCGAAAGTTTTTGTTAAGTCAGCAAAGACTTGATATAGCTTTTAGGTTATGCTGAAGGTATTTTTCGCTGATCAGACGCAGGTTACAAATGTATGTAATTGTGCAGTACGAAAACAGGCTTGTTTTTCCGCAATAACTTGTTCTGACATTGGTTGCAGTTTGTGAAAGATAACATTAACCATCACTTTGCTGCGGTGGGTGATAAGACTAATGATTTGGTCATTTTGATATTGTTGGAGGTTGCCCTTCTTAGGCAGGGCTATAATTAGTGATTTTGTCCAGCTTGTTGACCATTCCTCCGTCTGGCAGATCGTGTTACAGATCTTCGTGAGAATGTCTATAACCACAGTCCCTCCATGTGTTATAGTTGGCCTGGTATGTTTTCTATGCCAGCCACATTGTCCATCTTGAGACACTGAACCTCAACCTCTACTTCTTCACGTAGGGGTGTGAAGTTATTGTCTTCTTCTTGTGGGTCTTCTGGTAATATACATCTAGGGTCACCAGTGGACTATATGTTATATAACTTGGAGCAGTATTCCATCCAACTCCGAATAATATCTTTTTTCTGCCGTCAGGGTGTTCTCATTTTGGGTATGTTCTTCCTTGTCAGAATCCTTATCCAGCTAGTACGCTCGCTTGCTGTTGTACCTGGTAATGCAGTCCTGAATTTATGTGCATTGTTCTGTTATCCACTCCTCCTTAACTACCGTCATTTCTTTTCTCATAGACTTATAATTATATTTATTCTCTACTCATTCACCCCCTGGTTCTCTTCTTCGTCATGTGTCGCCGCTAACTCCACTGGTGCCATCTTGTTTCAATGAGTGTGCATTTAGAAATCGTTCTGAGTAGATCTTTCAAAATGGTGTACATTTGTATTTCTGTTGATAATACCCACATGTGTGCTTATTGTGTTCATACTTGCACATGAGTGGAGGGATATCATTCAAATCATACATAAGATCTTCAATTTACAAGCAAAGCTAGAAAAATATAAAACCTAGTGAACTAGGAAGGTCACTGGTTGGTGTTCATTGTTATGCTGACGACTTTTATCAATAAATCACGATCACTTCTTCTTTTCCAATTAGTGGTAGAAACCAGTTGACAGTAATGCATATTATAGGAGTTTACTTTGTTACATCGAAGAGGGCAAATAGTATTTGTAAGCTTGTAAACATGAATTCGACTCTCAACAATTAAACTAAACTGTTAATAGGGATAGGCGTTGTCATTTGCTTTTATGCACTTATCTGATGTGTGTATGTGTTTGTTTGTGTGTTTCAGTATGTGTGTATGTATGAATATGCTGACTGGATTGGCTGCAGCCAGTGACTCGTAGCTGACTGCATCAGTGTCAATGAACCATAACTGACCATTCTGCCTCCAAGTGGCGACCACGTGAACAGGCTGCACTAATGCAATCTGGCTAAGAGAAAAGAGATCACAGAGGGAAGACAAGCCCGCTCCCCAAAAACTGAGTACTGAAGCCGGTTGTGTCGGGCCAAAAGGCGCAAAAATCGCAGCATTACTGTAAAGTACGACACGTCATATCGCTATTTATTTGAAAGAACGCAAACAAGAAAGACGTTAATAAGATATAACACATATACATATACACAACTTAACTAGAGAAGAGCAAGTCATTATCTTCAGACTGAGAACTCAATTTCAGAGCGGAGGCAGAGGCACTGAGGGCGGCAGTGGAAGAAATGGTGACACACAGTGAAAATGAGAGCCATATAGTCCTGCTGACAGATGCTCTCACCGTAGTCACAGCGCTAAAAAGCCAGAAAAACACTGAGCTCAATGACTTAAGAACAGCACTCTGCAAACTGTGCCAGCAGTCCGCACCAAAAAGGGTAGTGGTACAGTGGGTTCCGTCACACTGCAACATCCAAGGCAACGAGGAGGCAGACAGACTGGCAAAAGAAGGTGCAAGACTACCACAAACAGATACCAATATGACGTACGAAGAGTCAAAACGGCTTATCAAAGCCAGATACATGACCAAATGGGAAACCGAACATACTGGTTACACCAAAAACGATGCCTATTACCAGTTGAACCGAAGAGAGCAGGTCGTTGTCTTCAGACTTCGCACTGGCCACAACAGACTGAGGTACCACCTATTCAACAAATTGAAGATAGGGTGTACCGACGAATGCCCGTGCGGTACTGGTAAAATGACCGCTGAACATCTGCTGCAGAACTGCCCGACATACGAGGATCAGAGAGAGCAGATGTGGCCATTACCAGTGGAACTGCAAGACAAGCTCTATGGCAGTGGCGAGAGCCTCAGGATGACCGCCGCTTTTTTCGAAAAAATAATGGTTACTGTCTGACTGCGTACGAAGAAGAAGAAGAAGAAGAAGACTGAGAACTGGGCATAACAGACTCAATGGTCATCTTTACAGCAAAATGAGGATTGGGACAGATGACAAGTGCCCGCGTGGGGAGCATACCATGACCGTGGACACATCCTACAATGTGGCACGCTCACTCGGGAAAAGAGAGAACAGTACTGGCCTCGCGAGAAGATGTGAGATAAAAGCTGTATGGTGATAAAACAGCCTTATAAACAGCAGTGTCATTTGTAAGAGAAACCGGAACCTTGATCGGAGGAACAACGAAGAAGAAGAAGATACATACACACACACACACACGCATAATACATACATACATACATACATACATACGCACATACATACATACATACATACATGATTAGTGTCTATAGTTCTTTATGACGACCACCGACAGCATCTTTGTTGTAAGTGTTATATTGTGTTTTGTTTCTGCACTGGCTGTCATGTTTCGGCTCGGTGTTTGCAGGACCTCCTGTGGCTTATCAGTCCAACGCGTGCTCGGAATGTTCTATTGCATGGTTTGCATACATTGTCTTTTGCAGCCTCAGGGCAGTTTCTCGGTTCATTATGTCCGGATCAGGCGATTGAGCTGTGCTGTCTGTATACATCATCATGTAGCATGTCCTTTGTAGAACGTCGCTCCCATCACAGTCTGTCTGAAAGAAACTCGTTCCCTTGCCAAAACACCATCTTCCGCCACTGTCATACTCAGGCACTCCTGGATATCTTGGTGCCATCGTCTTCTTGGTCCAAAGTATTTACATTTTCTAGCCAAAATGGAATTGATAAAGCAGTTCTCCTCTATGCTCAACTCTTGCCGAATGTCTACATTTGTTATTTTCTCTGTCCAGGGTATTCTGAGGATCTTTCTGTAACATTTTGACTCGAAGGATTCGATTCTTTGTCTAGAAGTTTTGGTAATCGTCCATGCTTCACAGCCATAAGCCGCCACAGGAAAAACACAGGCTCTCAAGACTTTTACTTTTATCGTTTTGTTGGTGCCCTGCCATAATTTCTTTAGGCTGTTCAGTCTCTGCATTGCCATAGCTAGTCTTCTTCTGATTTCTTTCGAGCAGTCACCATTTTTGTCGATTCTGGAGCCCAGATATTCAAAATGTGTAACCTGATCTATTTCCTCACCACTCACTGTAAATTTATGCTGACATTGTGTTTTATCGGTGGTCATTATCTTTGTTTTATTTATGTTTATGAACAGATTTTGATCTTTACTATATCCATTAACGGCTGAAAGTAGCTGCTCTAGCCCTTCTGCACTTCTTGATAGTATCACTGTGTCATCTGCGTATCGTAACTCTGGAATCTCGTACCTCCCAATCGTAAATGGGTCGAAACTTTCAATGTTCTCATCTTCTCGTACATTTCTCATTTTACATTCCGCATATATGTTGTACAGATAAGGTGAGAGGATACATCCTTGTCGGACTCCCTTTTGTACTTCAAACCAATCTGATGTTTTCCCTGATACTCGGACAGCGGCTTGTTGATCTTGGTATAATGTTTCAATGAGATGGACTACATGCAAAGGAAACCCCATTTCCTTCATGATTCTCCGCATATTTTTATGTTTTACCGTGTCAAAGGCCTTAGTGTAATCAGTGAAACATGTGTACACATGTATACATACATATGTACATAACAGGGGACTTCAAATAAAAATCTTAATTTGTTTATTTTTTGTGTTGGTAAATTTATTCTGAATTTTTTGACGTACTAACCATTGTGTTCGATATAAGTTCCCCAACGCCTATAAAGTGCATTGATTCCTGTAGGAACAAATTCTCTTGGTCGCGTGTGTAAACACTCATGCACCACCTGCTTGGCCTCTTCATAGGACCTGGAAGTCTTTTCTTCTAATGCCTGTTTTTGGTCGTTAAAAGACGTGGACATCATTTAGGTCTAGAGCAGTGCATGAGCTGCAGTGGTCAGCGACCCATAGCTGACTACTAGCATCATGGCCAGTGAACCAGAGCTGGAAAGACCCTTCTACACCCCTACGCTGTGATCTTGGATAACAGGCACCAACAGAGCAGACTGACTAAGGAGAAGGGATTGAAGAGGGAATGCTAACCCGGTACTAAAAAAATATTTGCTGAAGTCGGATGTGTTGGACATAATGGTGCAAATATCGCAGTCCAGCTGTAAACTACGACACAACTACTTTCTGCTGCTCAAGCCCTTGTTAGGGTTTGGTAGCTGGAGATGGGAGAACGAACCAAGCCAAGCCATACACATAGCCTTTAAAACTTCAGGCCAGTGTTTGATAGCGTGACGTGTATACATCGACGACCAATGCTCTATAGGGGACTGAGAAAATTTTTTTTTATTGACGTCTTCTATAAAAGCAAATACACATTTTAGGGCAAGTTACCTGTGGTTGTGAGTCCACGATCCTACTGTGTTTACAACTAACTTAAAAAATGAGAAGAAAATATCCGGTTAAAAAAGATTGCACCGACACCGCATAGAGTATACAATTGAGCTATCACCGTTTAGCTACTTGTGAATGTATCTAAAAAGCTTTCTTCACTATTTATTGTGCTTCAGATGATAATCTGTTTAAAATTGTAATATATAATCGATCCATTGTACAGAAGTAAAAAAAAGAATAATACATAAACATTATTATATTATCGGTCGGACTCTTTATAGCTGAAATGGAAAAACCAATATGCAAATCATTTAAATATCGCGAGATTATAACGAGACTCTCAGTTCTCAAACGGGAATGTTCACAAACTGAGCATTTCTAAAATGGTCAAGACTTGTACCCGTTACCTACCCCACTGAATCACTGACCGAAAAAAAAGTGGTTGATTTTATAATGTCCAACATTTATTTTATTGGTCTATTTAAAACAGGCACAGTTCTTTTGATTTTTGTCGGGTCGAGACGGCCGCAATAATTAATCGATATTCATGATAAATCTCTTGACCAGCCTCTAGTAAACGATACAAGCCAAAATAAAAATACGCGGACTAGAAAACGCACACACACACGTGCGTACACGCACACACATATACACACCCACTCGTGCGTACGCGCGCGCACAAACACATACACACACATACACGCACACATGCAGCATTTTGCTTCCCCTTCCACCCCACCTCCTTTAAATCCCGGCTATTAGAACAACCGCTCAAACGAACGTCTTCACTTAAGCATAGTCTGTAAATTGTTAGAATCGATAATCAAAGAAAACATTTTAATGCATCTAGACAGGTTTAAGTTTATCAGAAATAGTCAGTATGGGTTTACTAGAGGGAGATCGTTCTTAACAAATCTATTGGACTTCGTGGGCGATGTTACTACGATTATAGATAAGGGGGAACCAGTGGATGTTTTTATCTAGATTTTGCAAAGGTTTTGATAGAGTACCTCATCGAAGATTATTTATAAAGTTAAAATCACATGAAATAGGAGGGAAAGTTGCCAAATGGATTTGAAAGTTGGTTAACGGGAAGAAGGTGGAGGGTGGGCATAAATAAAGACTAAAGTGAAAAGTGGAGTGCCACAGGGCTCAGTTTTGGGACCAATTTTGTTCTTGATATATATAAACGATTTGGACATTGATATAGGATCCACGATTGAGAATTTGTGGACGACACAAAACTGTGTAGGAGTGTCTCATCTATAGCAGAGTGGATATATTGAGGTCGGATTTAGGTAAAATTCAAGACTGGTGGGTGAGATGGCAAATTAAGTTTAATATAGATAAATGTACAGTCATCCACATGGGTAGGTACAATATGGAACATAATTACAGAATGGGCGAGAACAATATTAAAATTATAGATAAGGAACGGGACCTAGGGGTTATAATAGAGCATACAGGTAAAGTGAGTGAGCAAGTCCAAGTAGCAGTGAATAAGGCAAATGTAATGTTAGATATGATAAAAATATAAATATTAAACATAGGATTAAGGAAGTGATTGTCAAACTGTATAAAGCATTGGTTAGACCTAGATTGGAGCACTGTGTACAGGTGTGGAGTCCTTATCGTAGAGGAGATCTAAACATACTGGCAAGGATATAATGAAGAGGGATACAACTGATAGTGGGATTCTAGAATTATAGTTATGAGGAAAGACTCAGAAATACTAGCCTACAGTGTATAGAAAAGAGAAGAATTCGAAACGACTTCATTCAGGTTTATAAGATAAAGATATAAAGATCGTGTCACGAACGTAGAAATACGTCAGAGAGTTGACGACGCTATTGGTCCCTTTGAAGATCTGTTCAAAGCTATCAAAAGACGAAAGATGGCCTGGTGCGGGCACCTTGCGAGGTCCAACGGAATTACCAACTCGATGCTCTTTGGTTCCGTACCGGGACAGAGAGGGCGATGACGTCCAAGGAGAGATGGGTGGACAACATCACTGGATGGTCAGGCCTTCGTCCCGGTGAGATACGACAGACAGACAGAGAGGGTATTCCTATTCTCGCTGACCACTGCAGCTCACGTGCTGCTCAGCATCTTGATCCCTATTCTAAGCGATTGCCATTATTTTAAGTCTTATTTCTGACGTAATATTAAGATCGATTCTTGTTTTATGGAAGTGAATTATTGGCAATCAACAAACAAGAATATAGATGGAAAACAGACACACTTATTTGGATTTACAGAAGAATGTTCAGGATCTCACGGACATAGAAGAGAACTAATGGCCATATGGCTTGGCTTGGCTTCGTTCGTTCTCAATCTCCCGCTACCAAACCCTGAAAGGGCTTAAGTAGCAGAATGTAATCCAGAGAACGGAATGCGTTGCGTCGTAGTTTACAGCTTAACTGCGATATTTGCATCTTTCGGTCCAACACATCCGACTTCAGCAAGCATTTATTGAGTACCGGGTTAGCATTCCCTCTTCGATCCCTTCTCCTTAGCCAGTCTGCCCTGCTGCAGCCTGTTATCGAGGATCACCGCGTGGAGGTGTAGAAGGGTCTTGGTAGCTCTGGTTCGCTGGCCCTGACGCTAGCAGTCAGCTATGGGTCGCTGACCACTGCAGCATGACGAACAAGAGATCATTATACGAATTAGAAGAAAGCAACCATCTATTTGCATACATAGTACGATATGAGCGTAGATGGAGCACACTGTTGCAACTTGGACAACTGGTAGTGGACATCTTGTGATAAGGTGGCTGGTGTTGGAGATCGTGGATATTTCTTTATTTTATGTTGCGTTTCATGTGTCGCTTAAAACGCAATGCGAGTTGAACTGGGTTGTACGTCTACGGTCCAGTGCATCCGATATAACTCGCATTTTTAATGTGTATACACACATTGTCCACGTCATTATCCAACTTATAGCTTTGTCTTTCTCTTGCACGCTTCCATTCCTTATGTACAGTTTTCGGCAAAGTGTTATCTTTGACATGATCAAAAAGCCTTACCTGAACCCAGCATGTTTTAAATTTCATTAACTAATTACTTTTTCATCACTATTGTATGCAAGACCTCCATATTTATTGTCATTTCTGTCTGTCCACGAGTTACTCCCATGTTTCTATATCCACACTTATTGATACCTTCCCGCTGTTTCTCTCTACACCCCCCCCCCCCCACCTCCTTACTCACACAAAGCAAGGACGAGTATATAAATAAGATACTGATCTAGAACACTAAAGACAATATAGCTACTATGCTAAAACCGGAAGAGTGTCAAGACTAAGGTCAGTCTGGTGAAACATAATGATCAAGACACCATTTCATGTCCAGGTTGTGTTCCTTGAAACAGCAGCCTGGCCAACCAGGCGGGGATCGTCATTGTGATCTACATGATCGTGAGCCTACTGAAAAACGCAGGCTCATATTCTTCCGTACGCATCGGGATATAAGAAGAGTCCCTGTAAATCACCGGACCCGAAGGGGAGGCGGGGGGCACAGGGTAATATTGCTGAAAACCTACAAGACATATCGTAAGAGACAACTACGGAGCTTTGGGCATGTGACTGTCTACCTCATTCTATAGAAACATTAATCTAACAAAATTTCAACAAATATGGACAGGTTAATCAAAATAAACGAAACGTTTTAACCGCTCAATACAGAACGAACGGCCAAGGATACGATGATTTTGCTTGTATTTTATGGGGACTTATTCTCCACAAGGAACTGTACAAGTTTTCATTGATTGATGAATGTTAACCGCTACTAGAGAAACATCAACAGTGAAGAACTCAGTACGAGTAACACTGAACAACAACATCATATTGACACTTATTTTACAATTGCTATACCTTTCCGCTTCCCCACAATGCAGCCATATTTACTTTTAGACTTCAGAAGCAACTCCAGGTGGCATACTGACAGTACTTATTTTTACGAAAAGGGACTTGCAGTGGCTTGTTGTGTTAAATCTCTTTTAGCAATGTAACAGAGCAATTTGAGAAGTTGAGTCCAATCCAACATTACTAAATCACTTCCTGTGGATGAACCTTTTGAATTTAAGAGAGCCTTTTGCGCTTTTTTTCTCAGACAAAGTGGTTCGAATTTAAGAAATTAGTTGATCCATCGATTTGCTCCAGCCGATAGACATTGCTTCCAGTGATCGCAAACAAGGATTGTCGACAGAACAAGTATTATAGCTTATCTATTCATGCAAAATGATAAAACTGACATATATTGTGTATAAATTGATATTGCCAGTTAGGATTAGGGTTAAGAGCTTTAGGCCTACACGAATATATTCTGATCAATTTTAAGAAGTTCAAACTTTTCTTCAAATTAATTTTATTTTAAATATATTTACAATATATGTGGACCACTATTTATCTATTCTTCTTTATGTTAATACAAATTGGTTCTGTTTGATAGTCCACTCAACTTTGTATATGATATACATTAAGATAATGTTTAAAATGAGGTAATTATGATACAATATGTTATGCTGCCCTAGCCACAACGTATATAGTTTTCCTTGCTAACTCCCCCCCCCCCCCTTGTCAATTCAAATATAAAATGGACACCAAATCTGTATTTACTGACAGAAAATGATACAACATATCTGTTGAGTATCAATGGATAATCTATCAGTGGCGACTAATGTAATAAGCTTCAGACATGTACAAATCTTGATATATTATGCCAAGTTCCAATTTTGTTTCAAATTAATTTTTAACAAATGTATTTACAATATATATGGACTACAATTTATCTATTCTTTCTGTAAATACATAAAGTAGTTCAATTGGATAGCCCATTACATTATGCACATTTGTGTATGAGATGTATTAATGTAGTGTTTAAAATAAGAAAAGTATGATAGAATATGTTATGGTACCCTAATCTCAAAATATAATCATGAAACAGATGGTGTAAAAAGGGGGATTTAGTTTCCGTGTACTAAGAGTCGAATTGCTGTTTTACCCGCTGCACAAGAGTTGACATGGATGCCGATTATTGTTTGAAAGCTCTGATATAACCGAATGAGACTTATGTGGCTGATATATGCAAAAGTCGAACAACAGAATAACAACATACGAATTTGTGTGTGCTGAGTACTTAATTACATTTTCTTCCACTTTTGCATTTCAGTGTCGTGGAAAAAACTGAAGTTGCCTTTCTTGGGATAAGTGTGTTGTGTTGTCAATTCAGTTTGTAAGCGTGCATTGGTTGTTGATCAGGTTTTTATACCCATGAGATGGGGCCGACGATGCAGCACGGTGAAAGACCTGACAACAGCCAGCGACTCATTGTTGCCTGCTTGCATTAGGGTCAGTGAACCAAAGCTGACAAAACCACTATTCCACCTTCAAGCGTCAGCCCTGGAAAGGGCTACACTGGTGTAGTCTGTCTAAGAGAATAGATATCGCAGTGAGAAGGCAAACCCTGTACTCCAATATGCCAGATGTGTCGGCCGAACAGCGCAAATATCGCAGCCACAAAACAGTGTTATGTCCCTTTCAGGATTATCGCTAAAGAAGAAGGGGATTCTCGCGAGATGACCGATCGATTTTATTTGCAAATTTGGTATGTATTCAGCGCAAGCGGTAGTTCTCATATTATCCTCATTTCCCATTCTCTCCTGGTGGCGCCAATGACTTTTTATATATACAGTTCATTCTACGTACGTGTCCTCTCCTGTGTCCTGGCTAGGGAGTCCATTTACTAATATTAATAAGGTACCGTACAACATAGACAGACATACTTTTACATGGAATTTTACATGGGAAAAGAATGTGAAAAGGAACAAAGATTTAATGATTACACCCGGAGAGAGACAGAAGGAACAAAGATTAAATGATTACACCAGGAGAGAGACAGGAGGAACTAAGATTAAATGATTACACCTGGAGAGAGACAGAGGGAACAAAGATTAAATGATTACACCCGGAGAGAGACAGAAGGAACAAAGATTAAATGATTACACCAGGAGAGAGACAGAGGGAACTAAGATTAAATGATTACACCCGGAGAGAGACAGAAGGAACTAAGATTAAATGATTACCTCTGGAGAGAGACAGAAGGAACTAAGATTAAATGATTACACCCGGAGAGAGACAGAAGGAACAAAGATTAAATGATTACACCAGGAGAGAGACAGAAGGAACTAAGATTAAATGATTACACCCGGAGAGAGACAGAAGGAACTAAGATTAAATGATTACACCTGGAGAGAGACAGAAGGAACTAAGATTAAATGATTACACCCGGAGAGAGACAGAAGGAACAAAGATTAAATGATTACACCCGGAGAGAGACAGAAGGAACAAAGATTAAATGATTAAACCCGGAGAGAGGCAGAAAGAGAAACACATAAATGTTTGTTAGCTAGATGTTGTTAATGACCTATACATCTAGAGTAGGTGCCAACTTTTGACTGATAAAGTTTTCTATGACCACCTATCTGAGTATGTGCCAAAATGACTCGGCGTGTCTGTATTCTTTTTATTTAAATTAACACAGATCGTCTTCCAGTAATATTTTCTTCCATGTTGATCAGAGTAAACGCATCATTATTCTCATGACACAAATTTTTGTTGCCGCAAATTATTTGTTTGTTTATTTGTTATACCGAATTCACATCTACAAGGCAATATAATTATTATAATAATACAACAAATTATAAAAGCTACCCATCGCAAGGGAAAATGAAGACAGCGTCAGAAATGATGCAGTCATGTATGACCGCATATGAATACTCACTCCATTACTACGATAAATTGTACTGCATGCGGGGCACACGTGTACGGCGTCAGTAATTGGGCTGACCTGCATTCTGGGCAACTGGATACAGAACAAGCATCTCACACGAGGCCACGTCTATAGGTAACTGTTCAGAAAGTCTTTGTATCGCCCTCTTGTCACCCCAGCTCAC
Source organism: Ariolimax columbianus (assembly GCA_036924085.1). Taxonomy (NCBI): domain Eukaryota; kingdom Metazoa; phylum Mollusca; class Gastropoda; order Stylommatophora; family Arionidae; genus Ariolimax; species Ariolimax columbianus. The sequence continues at coordinate 17,992,763 of JAVGWX010000014.1, read as the reverse complement.
ACTCCTCAAGCTTGCCAGTCCTGAGTTCACCCTACAGTAACTGGTTTGGTATGCGTTTATTGGATATGCGAACAACGTGCCCAGACCATCTGATCCGGCCTCTATGCAGCAGCTCATTGATGCTCGAGAACCTTGGCCTGTTAAAAACTTCAGAGTTGGGTACGGTACTTTAGCATACCAGCTGATCCTAATACAGCTCTTGCGGAAATGGCTGCATTTCCTAACATGTTTGATATGGACTGTCCATGTATGATTGGCACCACATCATGATATACATTGATCTTGGTAGACACACTGAGTTGGCTCCAACCATTGCTCAACGTCTTCCAAAAAACAGCACTTGTCTTGGCAATCCTGTTGTGGATCTCAGAGTCGATATTCACTTCTCTGGTGAGTGTACTATATAGCAATATAATTATACATAACGTTGCATGACTTTCTTTTCCGTTTATTGGCTGGGACTCGTCTTGCTTAGTTAGTACCCTTCTGGCCTTGTTTCTATTTTGATGGTTGCTGTCTTAATTTTCGTTTATTTATTTGTATGTATATTATGAACATTTTGCTGCTAAAATGTATATGTGAAACTAATTTAAATATGCGAATATATAGTCACTTCCTTAGCAGACAATGTTGTCGGGTACGAAGTTACATCTAGTTTATGAGGTGGCATATCCGCCTTCCTTCCACTCCTTTCCTAACAGTAAACCAGGTACCCAGTTAACTAGCTCGAATGGAACGTGGAGGTAACGAACTCGGTACCTTTACCGTGAAAAGCGAGCTCGCTCTAATCACTCATTGTGTAAAGGCCACGCCAAATCAGGCCATACAGATTCCTATAGTGGGCACTTCTGTCTGACAAGTTCTGAGAGTGCGCATCGTTTTCGAATTCTCTTGCTTAACTGGCGTCATTTTGTTGGGACGCTCTGGTTTGAATAACTTATATCTTGTTCAAAAAATACCATGCCGGGAGTGAGTATCAGCTTTATATATTAATGTGGTCATTAATACTTGTTCTTAGGTTTAATTTAGTGTATGTAGGGTTACACCTTTTAATCTGGAAAGAATATAGTAAATTATTTCATGAAAGGCATTGCGGAACGCGTGGTTTCATTGGGGGTCAGCGCCATCTTGTCAGGCCTGGGTATCTGGGAGGTCAATCAAAAGTACAGCACAGTGTCACCTTACTGCCATCACCCCAAGACGATTATAACATTTAAGAACCTAAAATATTTCCATTAGATATCTTATTTAGATACAACAAAATATACACATGTTCTTGGGCTATGAACTTTGTTTAAACAATATGATCTGCAAGTGCGGAGTGAAAGCGTGGGTAACCTACTGAGCGGAACAAGAAGGCATGTCCGATATGGTTTTTTTTAAATCTTTCATGTCTCGTGTATGTATATCCTTGTCATAATTCTCAACAAGAAGCAACAGCAGCATTGAATGTTCCCCGTCTGTTCCACGGTTATCTAAAGTTGTATTGGGTACAGATTATATATGCAAAGTTTGCTTGTGACATGTCAGTCGTGATTAGTCCTCCAGGTCCGGGGAATGTCCTTGTCGAACCCAAGGTCTGAATTGTTATAAAAAAGCAATTGAGAGTTGTACATGGTGCTAGTAATTTCATGCACATAGCTTTTGCATAATAAAGCACAACTGCAAATGTTGCTGTTGCAGCCTACTACACGAATGGTCAACTGTAGAGGCTAACCCCCGAAAGCTGCACAAGAGAACAAAGAAAAGGCCACAGGAGGAATGGGCAGAAACGATCTATCCAATTGCACTCTGAGATGTGATACTTTTAAAAATCTGTTGGCCTTGTGTTACTCATTTTGTTCATTCCACTATGATCAATATGCTGCCACTAGTTAACATTTGATTTCTTAGCTGCAAGCCTTTTTTGTACCTTTAAATTTAGACATTATATTTTATGGGCTTCTGTAATGAACAAATGAGCTTAATACTGTCCTTCCAAGTAAAACAGAATAGAATCCAGTCACAGGGAATCAATGCCTGTAAGTCTGTCTCATTTTATTTCTAATTTAGAAAATACAACGTGACTTCTGGCTAGAATGAGTTATTTAAGGTCAATTGATCATACTTAATCATGTCTATTTCAACTAGATCTATTTTAAGTGTCATAAATAATTTAGACTGGGAAACTTCAGCATAGTGGAATCCTTCCTACTGCAATAATATATAGTCTATTGAAATGGACAAATAGGCTGGTTAAAGAATAGACCCAAAACCAGATTTGAAGAAACTTAGAAAGGGACAGCACATGAACTTCATAATTAGATCGTCAAATAAGTTATACAAAATGGTCTCGCCAACATTGTGTAAACCTGTTTGGTACATCTTAATGTCCTAATCAAGATATGTGGCGTTTTCAAACAGAAATGACCACTGGTCAAACCTTTCAGTTCAGTGGAGCACATCGAATGGATCTACATGCCGGATCATCTTGTCCTGGGCCATCCGTTCCAGCTTTGTCAAAATGTCAATTGTTATTTTGCCTCGAGCTCATGTATGTTTTGCTCAGCCTCTGCTTCTCTTGGGATTCCAGAACATTCTCTTTTTGTCAGTTTAGAAAGTAGAAATATCAATCAGCCTGGGCCTAGTATCCCATTTTGATTTTTGTGCTTCTTGATAGCACGCACCATCACTGTTGTACACTGAAGAAAAAAAATACTGATTTAGGTTTTTCAACTCTTGTCAGATATTTTCTAGTTTAATCTCCCTTTGCAATCTTCATTTTCCTTTTTCCCATGTATGAATATTTAAGTCTTGGATTGGGTGGTTTAGTTGAATATTTCTTTAGTTGATTTCTGAAGGAAGTTTTTGTCTGAAACTTTCTACAGGATGAGATAGCCATGTCCAACTGTACTTAGCTGCCTATTATGACAGGTTTATGGGGTTACTTTCCTTTGCTCCTCATTCAGGGATACTCTATTATTTTAAAAAAACGGGGGCACACAATATGCTAATGAGAATGAACGATCTCCGTGTCATTTTTATTAGATGTTCACCAGCACTTTCTACATGAAAGTGACAGCATATCACTCGCCCATAGGGGGAAAGGGGGGGTGACTGGTAATATGGAAGGGAAATGGATTGGACTGACAATTTTAGGAAGAAAATAGATTGAGAGTTAAACTGTATAGCGAATGTAACATTTTTGCATGAAATATTTGAAGACTAATACCTAAGATACCATTTTGAGGCAATCCAAATCCATCACTTGGAGGTACTTATCAAGTCTATCGTAATAGCTCTGCTATAATACTGCAGATTTATTGGTGTTGCAATAATTTTACAATAATTTCTTCGTTAACTATCGTGCCAGGAAAAAAGTAATGGCTGTTTAATTATCCCATTTCATAAAAGCACACAGGCACGGTTCTCAGCTACCCCAGTGTCTGAGATCTGACAATGATATGATGTGTAACATAAGAACTTCCTGTCTGCAACACGGATTGGCTTTGTTGTAGTCAGCTCTGTTACTATATGCAGGAGACATTCATTTTTATTTACCTGATACCTTTTTGGTTTTGTTTCTTGTATCATACTCAGTTCTGTAGTTGCTTATGCTGAAATATAAATTTTAGTGATATTCAACTCAAATTTAATTGTTAAATTTAGTTTCTAAACTCACGTTGCCATTCAAAAGCTACTCATTGTTTGGAAGAAAACACTAACAATGCCCCGATACACGCTTTGCGACTGGCATGTGCAACGCACCATGAATTTTATGACCTGCGAAAGTACACCAATACCACACACTGAATTTGGCACATCAGCACACTATTTCTGAGTCTATGCGAGAGCCTACTCATAAAATTCAGGAAATTTTAAAATTTCATTTGAATTGCTTAATGGTTCATGCAGGTGTATTCTGTAAACCCCACATCTAGGGGTCAGTGTTAGCTGAAACATGATCAGTACCCAGCTTTATGTGCTCGTTCATGCTCCTATTCTATAGACAAGAGATCCAGTTATCAAACTAGACAATTTTAGTTGCCGTGATACTTCACCCATAATGTAAATTTTCTTGCTACATTTTATTCTAGCTCAAATTTTTTCTGCTAGTGGGGTTGCATGGACAAAACTCCTAAAGTTGTCCAATTTTTAAAATTTCCGCACGAGCATTTAAAATTCATACGGCTCAATATCTATACTAAGACCTCAATCTGCCTACAAAAGAAAATTCATGCAAATTTTAGAAATTACCCCTGCTCCACTGAATATCTACTTATTGTGAACATTTATCTTTTATCAGTATCAACAGAGAGGTTATGGAGGCCCTCCATCTGGTGGATTCCGAGGCGGACCAAACCGATATGGAGGTGGTGATGGGGACCCAGACCCCAACTCTGAGCAGTTCCGCAAGCTGTTTATTGGTGGTCTCAGCTTTGACACTGATGAAAGCAGCCTGAAACTGTATTTTTCTACATGGGGTGAAATTGTAGACTGCATAGTGATGCGTGATCCAAATACCAAAAGGTAATTGCTTGTGACTTTTCTGTATCGCATATTTGATTTTCTGCTTTGAAGACTATTTTGCTGTTTACATTTAATTTTGAAGTATTCAATATATAAAATTTGTCATTTTGAGTGATTTGAAGCGGATCCAAAAAGATCGATCTTTGTCTAAAAACAAGATATTCGTAGAGCAACCAATAGTGTCTCACACTTGCAGTGTATAGTCACGGTGTGTTTGTACTATGTCCAAATTAGATCAGGGAGTCAACTTAATTGTGGAAAGTTCAACTAAAATTGTGGCGAATATGTTAATTTACTAAATGTTCATTTTCTTGATGAAAAGGTGTAATGAAAATAAGATATGAAATGTGGTCGCTTAGCTATATAGATTTGGTCATTGTCACACTGATGCAGTGTGTACAATGTTTACTTCATGGATTGATGTCTGTTCGAGCGTTTCAAAATTTGAGTCAGTTGTCAAAACCTCCAAACCCTTTCAATATAGGGAAATAAATCTTATTTGTAGACCTTCCTGATACAACTGGACCATGTACAGTATAGACTACTCGTATCAAGTTGCAACATGTTTCAGCAATAACATACAATTAAACGCTGACAGCAGAGATTCTCGAATACTGAGCTACGGTACATTACTACATAGTAAGAATTAACCTATTTTTAGCGTGCTTTATAATTTTTAACGAAAAATTTGCACGTCGCTATTGTAGTTGACTTTCAAATTTTATAACTTTTCTGTCAAATATTTGTGTGTGTAGACAATTGAATAAAGAACGTGTGTGTTACTGTTTTTGTTGTGTGTTTGTTAGTGTCTGAGATACAAAAAGATGTTGAAAATTTATGGATAAAATATTTTGGACTTGACCACTAGGCCTAGTCGCTCCGATAGAAATCCACGGAAACCACAACATATCGATACTGTTTACAATATCGACACAACTGTTAGTTTCCAATTTAAACGTAGTTCTCTCATCTAAACAAACAAAATAAACAGAGCTACTCGATAAAGATCTTTCCCAACAACCTACTTTACCTTTCGCAAAAAGTTAGCTTGTTCCAAACCCTATACGAATAAAAAAATTGTTCAAAAACCATTTGTAATTGAACATACGGCACTTTAATCGGCAAAATATCATGTGTAGATGGTGGTGTATTCAGCATTTTTTTAAAAATGGCTTATGGGTAGGGTCTCCGTGCCCAAAAAAATATATTTGAATTCTGATTTTGTAGGTGTAGCTGGGTCGAATGAGTCTTGACCGTAGCACGCTAGAGGTTAAATTTAATTTTAAAAAAATTAAATGAATGTAGGCAGTGGAATGCATAATAATGCAAGTGAGTACTAATCCAGGTGAAAATTGCGAAAGTGACTTACTGCAGTGGTAAGCAATAGTTCAGCGACTATATAGTCAGGGCTTGAAAAAAAGCGCTTTTCAGTTTTTAAAAAAAATGAATTTTTTTACTAGTTTTTCCCTGCATGGTTATTATTGCAGTTCAGATTGCACATAAGGTAGCTTATGCTGAATCTAAGTGGATCTACACTACCACAATTTAAATATGCTAAAGCCATAGATAAATGGTACTACAATGCTGAAACCACCAAGCATGTTCAAGGGCACATATGCCATGCCCCTGAAAGCAGTGCATTCAGGCTAATACTGCTGTAGATGTTAGTGTGCTCATAGTTCAGACATGGGTTTTTACGTGTGGCTAGGGTTAAAAAAAGCAAATATGTTTACTGCATATTGCTTTTAATTTGATGCAGTGTTAAATTAATTGTTTTTACATACATAAGGTCATTAATAGCTTGCCATCTAAAATGATTTAATTCTGATTTGTCATGGACTTTTAATTCTTGTAATATATGGCTATAAGTGCTGCGGTCGTCTTATTTCTTTATTCCACAAGGTGTGTTCCGTTTTATTTTTCGCCCGTCGGCCCATTGCATCTGACTGATTTTGTTCTGTTCGACTAATTTGAAACACAGCAGAATTGCAAGTTAACTAGCAGCTAAAATTGAAATGATCAATCACATACATGACAATACAGAGCTAGACCAGTTTAAACATTAACAATTAGGAATTAAAAGAAGACAGTTACCGAGTTTTGTTTCAAATTATTATACTGTCATGTTATCGCCCTCTGCATGCTTTGTTAAATTTTTGTTATATGTATACATATATGTACAGAACAACAAAACCTACAAATGTATGCATGTGCAGCCTTTTTTATATCACGCGAGTCTTGGTTATGCCCTTGCCTTCCAAATATTGCCATCTAGTATCTTTTACAGACTTTCATCTTGTTCAACCAACTCAAATCGTTTTTTGCCGTTGGATCTTTGTCCAACTCACTTTTTCCATTCCCACTACCAAACCCTGAAAGGGCTTAAGTAGCAGAATGTAGTCCAGAGAACGGAATGCTTTGTGTCGTAGTTTACAGCTTGGCTGCTATATTTGCACCTTTCGGTCCAACACATCCGACTTCAGCAAGCATTTTTTGAGTACCGGGTTAGCATTCCCTCTTCGATCCCTTCTCCTTAGCTAGTCTGCCCTGCTGCAGCCTGTTATCCAGGATCACCATGTGGAGGTGTAGAAGGGTCTTGGCAGCTATGGTTCGCTGGCCCTGACGCTAGCAGTCAGCTATGGGTCGCTGACCACTGCAGCATCTTGATCCCTTTTGAAGATATATATAAGTGGAGATTCTCTTCAAGAATTCTGTCCTGATATTTACATTTTTCTCTGGAGCTCTTTTTTTGCCAATGCAATCCTTTTCTAATTCCGGACAGCTTCTTGTGGGCCCTAAATGTGTAAACTTCTGTGCTTGTTTATTTCACATTTGATTTTTATATCTGTCAAAGTTACTTCCGAAGTCTTATCTTTAATGTGCGTATTTTCAAGCCACACTTTTTTTCCAAGCATTTACAACGCTGCTACTGATTCTCTATTACTGCTCCAGAATACTTCCCACCTAATGGTGGTAACTAGGGAGTGCCATGACGTACCTGATTCTCCAATATGTTGTCGCGGTTTCTTACTTAGTGGTTACATAATATATATGTACAACAAATTGATATCTTGCAGTTGGGCTGGGGTGAGTTAAAGGCTATGGAAGCAGCCCCAAAATGTGACATAAGATTCCACTTAAATAAGTAATGGATTGAAAGTTCAACTTAGGAATCGCAGGTCGCAGACATTTGGTCCACATGCATGGCTAAGCAAATGGTGCGAGGCTACCATCTGAGGGATTACGGCCGAGCGCCTCTAAGCTGAAATCCCGCCCTAAATCTCAGCACCACTACGATGGGAGGCTACTATATGGTTGGGGCTCGCGTTTCAGCCCGACCCGGTCGAGCTGCAGAAAGAGGTATCTGTTGTCCGCTGATCAAATCGGGCGGGAAGCTGCTCGAAATTCACCCCCATACTGCGATGAGATGTGAAACCACTAGAAGAAGACTTAGTTCTCGGTCGGGGTGACATAAGCAGTAGAGCAGCCACCTCACTGCGAACTGTTGACTCAACCCTTGATCATGAGATATGTCCGCACATCAGGCGAACATCTCCGTGCCATGGCCAGGCTTGTCCCCTGGTTAAATGCACTCCTGCCTTGCTCTCTACCTCTATCAGTCATCCCAATGGACGCAAAAGAGATGCAGGCCAGTGGACATTGCACCTCCGCCCTATTGTGACAACCTCCCAGGTGGCGGGGAATGCTAGGCGTGCCATCACTGCAGACATGCCGAGAAAATAAAGGGAGCAAAGAGATACCCCACTCACATGTATATGCTATGTTTCTGGCAGGACGTGACGATCCTGGGACACAGACACTCTGGACTGCCTTTCTTCTAGAATAGTACAAACTAGTACATAGTCCATCATATCATATCATCGCCACAGGGGACGGCGTGGCCTAGTGGTTAAGTGGCACGGCTCACAATCCGAAGGTGCTGGGTTCGATCCCCATCACAGCACCGGCCGTTACCCCGGGGAAGCAAACCCTTAGAAAATGCAGGAGGAAGCAGGCCCTTACATAAAATGCATGCTGAAGTCGGATGCACTGGGCCGACAGGCGCAAAATAAAAACACAGTGCAACGCACACCGCCTTGGGGATTAGAAAAATAAGGCGAACGCAAAAAAAAAAAATCAAAAAAAATATCGCCACACCCTATAGACACGAGTGGGAAGACTCGATAGTCCTGCAAGACAACTTCCCTCAGAGAAACTCTGACAAAAAACAACTGCTGCCTTGCAGATAGGCTGGGAACAGCCAAAGGCTAAGGAGGGCATCCCTACAGAAACGCCTGTTGAAATTGGATGTACTGGGCCACTGGCTTAACAAAGTAACACAGTGCAACGTATATCGCTGTAACCAGCGTACGAAGAAGAAGAAAGTTCAACTTGAAGTGAAACTGGTAGAGATAAGGTAAAGTGTTGGGTGTGACTAACGCAGCCTTTTAGACCAAGAATCCACCTGTATAAGTGCACAGCTGTGCGGATGAGCATGGGGTATACGTGGGTTCTGATAAAAGGGGTAGGTCACAAACCACCCAGGTCAAAGGCAAGTGGAAACCACATTAAATTAACAGACAGGCATAGATCACAACCTATAAATCACCCTGCTGGAAAAGGTGGGACCTCGGATTAATCAAGTGTTGTGTCCGGCAAGAGAGTAGAGACCCCTGGGCTCGTGATCAAGCAAAATCCTTGTTTAAAAATAGCTGCATTGGACATTCATACAATGGTGGTGGTAAAGTTAATATTAAATATGGAGATTCGGCTATAAACTGGGATTGAAACAAGAGGAATTGTAATACTCAGGAAGTGACAGGTCAGAGGATGAGTAGCTTGTATATATATATATATATGTATATATATATATATGTATATATAAATATATATGTATATATAAATATATATGTATATATAAATATATATGTATATATATATATATATATATATATATATATATATATATATATTAAACAGCTCCATTGAGGTAGGTGACCATACACAACATAGATATGACATGAATGTCTTTACTTTTGGTGAACAATCACAATACTTGGTAACAAGAAAGCAGAAAACTGGGGAAAATCTGAAATTTGGCTATGTATTTCTATTGCTGTTGAAGACATTTCTACAATTCTTTTCCAGATCCAGAGGTTTTGGTTTTATCAAGTACAAAGATACCGAAAGTGTCGACAACGTACAGAAAGCCAGACCTCACAAAATTGATGATAGAGACGTCGAAACAAAACGGGCAATGCCAAGAGATGTAAGTTATGTACTTTTCTGCAATAAAATGTATGCTGCTTCTTCTTTGTACACTGTCAAACGTCAACCTGTATTTTTTCGAAAAAAGCAGTGGCCATCCTGAGGCTGTCGACACTGCCATAGAGCTTGTCTAGTGTTTTCTCTGGTTCTCGTATGTCGGGCAGTTTTGCAGCAGATGTTCAGCAGTCATTTTCCCGGTACCACAAGTGCATTCGTCAGTGCCACCTATCTTCAGTTTATTGAATAGGTGGTACCTCAGTCTGTTGTGGCCTGTGCGGAGTCTGAAGACCACAACCTAAAATGTATGCAATACAGCTCATTTGTGGGCAACCTTTATTGCTTTTATTTAGAACTTATCCCACCCTGTAATTGAAATATAATTATATACATTAAAGAAATATGCACATAACACGTTTACCACGCTACATTCAAAATTGATGCAATTTCACCTGCTCATTCACATTAAAAATACACAATTTCCCCTGCTGCTCCATTATTTTTCAGCATGTCACGTTTTTGACAATGGTTGTAGTGACTTGTTGACCGACAACCTTTTTATTTAATGGGTCTTGATATTTGTTTTTGAGAAGAGAAATATATGAAATAATTTGCTGTTTTTGTTAGTTTCTGGTTAGAAAAGAAACAAAACTCCAGTGGCTTACCGTAAAGGCCAATACGTAAACAATCTACAGATATATCTCAGAAAAATCTGTAGCAGAAATTTGACTTCCCCCATTCTCAACAATGGGCGAATCTTCAAATCCAAGTGAAAAACATTTCTAAACGATTAAAACTTGGGGAAACTGGATGAACAGGTGGGTGACGGGAACACGTTGCAGTGTATCTGCAACATTAGATCCAGCTTTGATAAATATGCTTTCATCGTCTATACTTTCATCTGACTCTGCATTCAAATTCAATATCTATAGCATGGAATCATCTTCGCTAAATATAAAACCATCTCTTATTTCCTGAAACGAAGAATCCATTATTTCAAAGTCCATATTTGTAAAACTCATTTTAGAAAATTCAGATCGTAAAACTCAAACCGAATTTTAGAATTATGTAGCACAGCGTAAATTTAAATCACCAAAGAGCTTGTTGCAATGCAACAATAGTCGATGGTAGAATTAAAAATCCCAGAAACCGGAACTGTGATCTGAGGATGAATGAAGGTCTTGTAAATCCATGAAATTGCCACAAAGCACTGATGTTGCTAACCAGATGGACATGTTTTCCACTACAAATGTATTAACGTCTACATAAACTAAACAGACCTTCCTCAGAAAAATCAGTTGCAATAACTTGGCTTCGTTCATTCTCAATCTTCCGCTACCAAACCCTGACACAGGCCTAAGTAGCAAAATGTAGTCCAGAGAACGGAGTGCGTTGTCGTAGTTTACAGCTTGACTGTGATATTTGCACCTTTCGGTCCAACACATCTGGCTTCCGCAAGCATTTTTTTAGTACCGGGTTAGCATTCCTTCTTCAATACCTTCTCCTTAGCCAGTCTGCTCTGTTGCAGCCTGTTATCAGGATCACCACATGGAGGGGTCTTGGCAGCTCTGGTTTGCTGGTCCTGACGCAAGCAGTCAGCTATGGGTCGCTGAAGCTCACGCGCTGCTCAGCATCAGTTGTAATAACTTAACCTTACGCACTCCACATTATTTTTGAAAAAAAGTTTGCCTAATTAATTTTCTTAATTAGTCGCTGTGGTAGTCGTCTTTCAAAATTTGTAACTTTTATGTTTGTTTGTCAATAAATATAATTTTCTGGCGTGTAGATACACAATAGCATAATGAACATGTGGGTGTTATTGTTTTTGTTGTATGTTTGTTAGTTTTTGAGATTTAAAAAGATGAAGTTGAAAATTTATGAAAATCTCGGGGGAAAAATTTGGACTCGACCACTAGGCCTAGTCGCTTCGATAGAAAACCATGGAAACCACAACGTATCGATACTGTGTTTACAATATCGCCACAACTGTTAGTTTCAATTCAAACGTAGTTCTTTCATTTAAACAAACAAAATAAACAGATCTACGCGATAAAAATCTTTCTCAACAACCTACTTCCCCTTTCGCAAAAAAGTCGGCTTGCTCCAAACGGCGTATACAAAATTAAAACTGTTCAAAAGCCATTTGTAATCGAACACACGATACTTTAACCGGCAAAATATCGTGTATATCTGGAGGGCGTAGTCAGCAGTAAAAAATGGATGTCAGGAGTGACTCCGTTCAACAAAAAATTATTTTTTTTCGGACACCGTTTTTGCAGGCCGAGCTGGTTCAAAGGGATCGGACTGTGGCGTGCTTAAGGTTAAAACACAATCAATAATAGATTAATCTTCCAAATCCATGTGAAACAAAATTGTTTAAAAAGATAAGCCATCTAGTTTTCAAGATGAAGTGGCCTCGTTTTTCATTCAGTCGTTTCTAAAGCAAAAATCTGGTGTTAATACGAGTACACCAGTGTCTAGAGACAATGCCCGAAGTAAATTTTTTCGTCCGTGGTTGAGTAAAAGAATCATTCGCTGTGTGTCATAATGGTTAATTTATGGCATTAGGGTGATAAGGGTTAAAAATCAAGTAGTGGATATATTGCTAATTCAAGAATAATGGTGTAAGTTTACTGAAAGTTAAGGATAACCATTACTTGACTTTGCCCGTTTAAATTTTTGTCAAGAGGTCTTTGTGTCTGCACTTTTAAGTATGATATTTTGCAAAAACATAAATATATAACATGTTGTTTGCCAGGATCCAAGTATAAACAACCAGCAGACTGTAAACAAAATGTTTGTGGGTGGACTGAAAGATGATACAACAGAGGACATGGTCAGAGATGCCTTCTCACAGTTTGGAGAAATCAAGGAAATTGAGCTCATTAATGACAAAGCCACCGGCAAAAGCAAGGGCTTCTGCTTTGTGACATTTGAGGATTATGACTCAGTGGACAAGTGTGTTTGTAAGTTGCCTACATATTATTGCTTTATTTCTAGCTACGTTGTTGGTTAACAAATCTTAATTCAAACAAGGTTGGTCATTACTTCTAGTTAGTCATTGTTGCTGGTAACATGCCATCCTGGTTGTGACATATTCTGATGTAAATCATCTCATTTCATCTTCATCAGCAGTCACTGCCATGTGAGGAACACGCACCTCTTGTTTTACTTAACCAGCATTCTCACTGGTCTTGCATTCCCAACATTACTTTCACAGATTGATATTGAAAAAAATATAGCTATTTGTTTGGTTGAACTGGCACTTGACACTGTTGGCATGCACAACATTACGTGCTTCACATGGTAAAACTATCACTTGACACTGTTGGTATGCAAAACATTACATATTGCTTGTAGAAAGACTAACACTTTTCACACAGCTAAATGTTTGCTATTTACTTCGATAGTAAGAAAAAGGATCAGCCTGAACTCCAGGAAAGTGGAAGTCAAGAAAGCATTTGCTAAAGGAGAAATGGACCCACGCGGAGGCCGTATGTCTGGCATGAACATGGGTCTGAGTGGTATGCCCATGGGGAGAGGAGGTAATGTATTTTTAATAAATTGTCCATCTAGGTATTCTGGCTAGGATAAGAGAAGAGATGAGTTCGTACTGTCTATCTAGGTACTTTGTGATTAACATTTTAGTGCCCAGCCTTATTTACGCAATTTGTAAGCGAAAGTCCACGACATGGGAAGTAACTCTGTATTTTTACATACTGACTTCAGAATTCATATAAAAAATGGTGCTACTGCTAAAATGTTTGATATTAAACATTGAATTATGTATAAGGTGCAGCATTTGTGTGTACAAATAAAATTACAGAATGTAATAAAAACATGAAGAGAAAAAACAATTTATTGTGCTATTCATCAATCACAAATTATTGATTGGGACTTCTCTAGCAGCACCCTTTCTATGAGACTTCATTCAAGCCATTGAGTCCAGAACCAAAGCTCCAAGGCGGAACTGCAAATGGCTGGATGTCTTCTGCATTGTAATGTGCAAGGCGGCTTCATCAGGATGGAAGGAGTTGATAGTTGTCATCTGCTTCAGAAACCACAAACAATAGCACCACAATTTCCTAGATGTCCTACCAAGTTGGTAGTATGATCTGTGTTGATCTACATTGTCAACACCACCCATATGTTGGTTATAGGAATGGATTGGCTGTGGTCTGTTCGGCCTTCCTTTGCACGATGCGAAACATGTCTTCACAATTGGTTGACAAAACAGTCTACTTGGCACTTTGAAAAACAAGTCTTCCACTGAAGTTAATCAATGAAACAATGCTGAGCTCTCTTCCAGGATAATAGTTTTTCTGACCATCTCCATTATCATCGGTCAAACTTTATGGAATGGACTTGAACCTCGAGGAAGTCTTGAACCTCGAGGAATTCTTCTCCAAGTCATTAATTTAAAAAAAATATTCTTTCACATCACATTAGCATTGTCTAATATCAGATGACCATTATATAGCATTAGTCTATCAGTTTGTTTCAGGCAGTGAATTATGTTAAAATATAAATATGATATAGAAGAAACTTGTAATTTCTTCTGTTGAGCATGGCTTCCACCGACAATTCTTTGTCTTTGCTTAGTATATAAATTAGTTCGTTCTGCGCACAATTTGTAAAACTTCATTTATATATAAACTGAAGTAGTAGTCTATGGGGCAGCGTCAGCGTTTAAATTATTTAGGCATAGAACATTCCTACAGCATTATGTTCTGTTGACCAGACTTCATCTGTCATTGACAGTACTAGGCCGAGCCCTAGTAAAACCTGTATTAATTCTTGGAAACATTCGCCGGTTTCGTAATTGACAGCGTCACTCAACTCGTTGTCTAGGCCTAGTGTCTTCTAAATCGCTGCAATTCAATTTCCACATCGAATTCAGCTGAATCTTCCGAACACCCATCAAGGGTGTTACCTCTCAGCGACTGAAGCAAAGATTTCATCGCTTCAAACGTAGTTTTAAAAAATCACAGAAATTATAAATGACCGATTTTTATGGTTTTCTATACTACACACGCAAGTTAATGTAACGGAAGTACATCATTGGTTCAGATCTCGTGTGATGTGAGAAAACGTTGAGAGAAGCCACTATCTAGCGGCATAGAATGGGGTAGTTGGATCTAGCGGCATGCTTTTTTTTGCGGGGTAGATCGGGGTAGTTGGACCTTAAATGTCAACATTTAGGTTTACAAGTGTTGAACTGTTGAATGAGCTGACAGCAGCCAGCACTATAATAGCTGGCTGCTTGCATCTGTGCTGGTATACTACATATGACAAAATCCCTCTGGAAACGAGCTGCACTAGTGTAGTCTGGCTGAGAATAAGTATTGCATTGAGAAGCCAAACCATGGCACCGAAAAAAAACATGCAGCAATTGTCTGGACTTGAGCACAACAAAATTACCTATACATTTGAATGCATTCTACTTTGGCTCTTGTGAGATGACTGATACCGTTAACAAAAATCGATGGCTACAAATTTTCCCCACTATACTCAGTTTACAAGCTATTGTCAGTTCTCCTGATTCATTTTTTCTTTTTTCTACCATGACATTTTAATAAAGATCAGTGTCATGTGATAGTCAGTTTCTTATTCCTAAGAATTATTCAAATAGTACAGGATAACTGTTTCTAGTAGCTTCTTGATAAACCCAGTGTAATTTTTGTGGTTGTAATACATAATGCATGAAGTGTCCTATATGCTTATTTTCTATCTTGTTTTTTTTTAATTTTTAGGCCGAGGTGACTTTGGTTTTGGAGGAACAGGAGGATATGGTGGTACGTTCATTTCTTTGTCTAAAACAAATGTAACCATTTTGTCCAATGAATGCTAAATTTTACTTTGTTGCGGGAGTGGATTATTTCTATAAAATGAATCCGTCTAGCTAAGAATACTTTCCATTATACTTTTATTATGACTAATTTAAAAAATCAAAAAAAATCTTGCCATATATTGCTGAGTCAGTTTAATGATCACAAATATTTCATGCCATTAATGCAATGTGTGTACGGTTCCATTTTGTTATTCATCAGTGATTGGCTGTTACATGTGTGTTTTTATATTCAAAGGAGGCTATGGAGGTGGTTATGGCTCAGGTTTTGGTGGGGGCTATGGTGCAGGAGGCTGGCAGGGAGGATACAATGACTATGGCAACTATGGTCCACCAGCCAATCAGGGAAATCCACGTAAGAATATCTTGATACATGTTTTCTCCAAATAAATCAAATTGACTGGTTTTAACCGTAAGCATGCTATGTCCGATCCCTTCTAACCAACTAGGCCTACAAAAACGGTGTACGGAAAAAAAAAATTGTTGAACGGAGCCACTCCCGACAGCCATTTTTTACTGCTGAATACACCCTCCATGATATACACAATATTTTGTCGGTTAAAGTATCGTATGTTCGATTACAAATGGCTTTTGAACAATTTTAATTTTGTATACACCGTTTGGAGCAAGCCGACTTTTTGCGAAAGGGGAAGTAGGTTGTTGGGAAAGATCTTTATCGAGTAGATCTGTTTTTGTTTGTTTAAATGAAAGAACTACGTTTGAATTGGAAACTAACAGTTGTCGATATTCTAAACACAGTATCGATACGTTGTTGTGGTTTCCATGGTTTTCTATCGAGACATAGTGGCCGAGTCCACATTTTTTTCCCTGAGATTTTCATAAATTTTCATCTTTTTGAATCTCAAAAACTAACAAACACACAACAAAAACAAAACACCCACTTGTTCGTTATGCTATTGTGTATACACGCCAGAAAATCATATTTATTGACAAACATAAAATAAAAATTTTCTAAGACTACCATAGCGAGAAATTAAAATTAATTGGGTCAAATTTTTTCAAAAAACTGCTGGCGTGCTGAAGGTTAATTGTAGCCAAACTATTAAAGCCTGGATTATTTTGGAGGTGTCTTTCAGTCCAGACAAGTTTTTTCAAAGTGGCAAGCACTTTAGTTTAGTTGAAATAATTGTCATTGCACACTTATAAAATGAAGTTCTCGAATCTCAGCACAATGCACAACGTTCGTTGAACTGGCAAGAATTGTGTAATAGTTATTTAAATATATTAGATTAAAACAATTCAGATGGCCATTTTTGTTACGATTGGCCATTGTTAGTAATCTGGCAGCCAGTGTGGGTGATACAAACTGCAAAGAGTTTGTATGTTATCTTTTCATGCTTGTGAAATCTTTACTGCAATTGTATTTATCACTGAACAGTAATTATGGCTATTTGCTAATAGCCCTATGGTAAACTATAGTGTCTAGTTATTGGCCCTAGTCTGTTGAGCACATGAAGAGTGGCTGGTCAAGTGGTTCGTATGTATTCAATTGGAGGTATATAAAAGAACTGCCTACACAGTGTGGCAACTGCTGTGACAGACCATTATTTCTCGGTCATCCATATAAATTTGGTTAAATATGTTTGAAAAGTTTGTTCATCATTGGCAGGATTTGGGGGCAACAACTATGGAGGGAACAACAATTATGGAGGCCCAGGTGGATTCAGCAGGCGATGATGAGCTGTGCTCATCCAAATTTTTTCTCAGGTCAGTGTTTTGTGTGTATAGACCTTGCTAGATGAGAGAATTTAAAGTGGGAACTTTACACGTACTATTTTTAGACAGACTGATACTAAGATTATTTTAACTAGGAAACCTAAGTATCATGTGAACAGACGGCTGATGGTGATATTGCTAATGACAATCAGATATGAAGATTCCAACAGCTTATTGGCATATTGGTCACAGACTGCACTGAAATTTTTTCTTCATCACGTAATTTTCTAAGATGATATTGAATACAAGCCGAAATTAGACAAAGGTGATTAAATAACAGTTTGGACTCAGCTTTTTTCACTTGCATGGACATTTTACTTATTCATTGGTATTATCCGCATACTAAAGGGACAAGTAATGAACAGTTCAGCTGACATTGCTAATTGCTAGTAACTCTTTCTAGTCATCTGATTTGCTAGTAACTCCTGTCTGGACCAAGTTCCTGGACCCCACATCAGTTTTATTAAAGTGTTTACCAAATTGAGAAATAATTGCAATCTAAACACAAACATATTTTGTGGACCGCTCGAATTTCTGTGATTTTAAATGGCTAATTATTTTATAACTTTAATAAAACTTTTAAATAACTTTTTTTTTACCTTCACCTGTCCATGAATAATTTCATTTTCACCGTCGAGTGAAAAGGTTGGGAATTCTGCTTCAGAATATTGCCTTTTTTTTTTCTTCTAAACTTGATGATCTGAACTGGTGGTAGTTCTATAATGAATGTTTGTGTGTACAAGGGAAATGATTTAGATTAAGTTTTAATTGGTGCTGTATTGTTTGTTTCAGGCAGGTTCAATGGCATTTATGTGAGAAAGGAAGGCAGACGGGAAAACAAGCGTGAGGTCTAGTTTCTAGTCTGGACATGTGTGAAAGTTGATTACTTGTATGACTGATGCACAAACTACAAGAGGAGGTGTATGAATGTGAATGTGAGTATGTGACTAGAACTCTTGGGGGACATTGAGCACCCCTCACAAATCCAAAGGCAGCAAGTGCAAAGCTAGACAGCCACTGTGGAAGAAAGTCCTGTGGAAGAAGACAAATGTGGACAAAGCAGGATGACCTGGTGTATCTCTTTGTCACTGTGAGAGACCAGCAGCTTGGGAAGTCATCTCTGGACTTGTTCCCCATGTTGTGCAGTTCTTTTGAGGTCTTTGACATGTGCAAAATATGCACCTTGATGCACAAATACTCTGTGCACATAACAGAATTCGCAGGTCCAGAGAGCTCTGCTCATAACAGAATTCGCAGGTCCAGAGAGCCTTCCTGAGTTGGCGGTTGCCATCCGACAGTGAGGAGGACACGTGTCAACAGGAAAGGGAAGTGTCATTCATTCAGATCATGTCTAGGTATTTTTTGTTAAAGGAACTAAGATCTAGACAGTGTCAGAGCAAGTCCAGCCAATTATCAGGTATTACTACAGGCATATCTAGGACATCAGTTCGGTCAGCATCAAGCTTGGAATGTGATTGCAAACGATTTTGCAAAGCCATTTTAAATTTTTGTTTAGCAGGTTTTTACATTTTGTTGCTGACATTGACTTCCTTAGACATTCCATTGTTGTCATATCTTTACACTTGATCCCAATAACCATCTCATTCATTGTGCTCATTTAGTTTATTTTACAACGGGACAACTTTTAAACTAAATTTATTTTGTGTGCTCTACATGGAGCCAGATTTTTAACAAACTTGTTACCACATTCCTGCTTGGTGTCTGACCGGACCATATCTCAAGCGACTATTATTATCAGATTGATTCAACTGTTCCTGGAATGTCTTCACTTGTGGCTAGTTACTGTAAGCATTTTGTGAGCTGTATTTGTAACAGTTGAACCAGCCTGAATTACAACATACGACCTCGCTGAGGTCAGGCTGGAAGTAGGCAGTGACTGCTGCCAGTCTCTCACTGATCGTACAGTGGGCCGCTGATTGTGCAGTGAACTTGGTCTGGCCAGTGAAAGTTGACCAGCCCTGTTGATTGTGCAATTAACCTCTTGAGGTCATGCTGGAAATAACAATGACTGCAGCCAGCCCTGCTGATTGTGCTAGACGTCAATTTGAGAGGATCTAGTTTAGCTTTTGGAGCAGTTGCCTCCCCTCCACCTCCAGCCTTTACTACTGGTCTGCCAACCTCCATAGGATGTGAAGGAAAAGGCAAGTGAACGGCAGTCACAAAACACATCATCCGCAGCCCTTTGCATCAAACTCAAATTGATATTGTGCCCGGTATTTGGAACTGGCTATCTTTGGACATGTACCAATTATAAATTTTACTGTAGCGCAACCAATGAAATTATTTGTATCGGCTGAGATTTCTTATGCTGTCATGATTACATTAATATAGATCTGGCACAATATCACCATGTCGGATGACCAGAACTGCTGCTTACTGCCTCCTTTCCCTCATAGATAGGGTATATAGAGCTGTATTGTTAGTCTGAATTTGCTTGAGAGAAACTTATTATTGTAACTAACTAAGAAGTTGGGTAGAAATAGATGTATTCATCAGTGGTCACCTTTTTTTTTTCTTCGACATAGTATCAGTGTTTCTTTTTAACTGTTTTTTTTCCCTCTTTAATTATGTTTGTTTCTGTACCGAGTTGTAGTAGAGATAATTGTGACAAACGTCTGTCCGCACGTGCAGGAGGAATAAAGGAGTGCACCACATCTCTGGCTCACTGGCGGAAATCACCTTTGTTGGCTTGTTTTTTTGTCATCTTTCATGTATTTGTCATCACATTTTCTATAAAAGCAAATGTTGCACATAATCAAACCCTTTTCAGAAAATATATTGAACAAATTGAGCGAAAATTAGATCTAAACATTGTGTGACAAAGTATTCAAAATAAAGATTATGTATTAACGTAAATGAGCAGATGGAAATTCAGGCGAATTTGTACAGCGTTGTGTATTTAGTTGAGGTCAGTATTTAGTCCGTTGAGTTTCCTGCCTATTGAAAATAACTTTACAGCTAATCATGAGCAGATCAAAACCATTGCCGGTACTTCACAATCCTTTAAAGGTACAGTATATAAAAAAAAAGATATCTAGATATTGCAACAGTGACCATTTTTAGATTTTCAACAGCTGATTTCATCAACCTGGCTAGGGTTAATGCTGGTTTACACCACAAAATTAGCAGTTTGTTACTGGTATGCACCATCAGTTTACACAGTTGAGAAAGGGGAACCTGATTTGTAATTTGAGACAGGAAGGTAACTGATTTGCCCGCCTCCAAATTAAAATTATATCTATTACTTGACCCACAATTGCTGTCATGTATTAGTGGAGGTGCATACATGTCAACAACCTCCAGTTTTAGAATAAAGATGGAAGCAGTGACCTCGGCGCCGAGATGGATGCGACTTCTTTAGCCCATTCACTCCCACGGATTACTAAAGTTGTCCAAACTCAATATCCCTTACAGTGCCACGGACGACTAGTTGTCGAGCGTTATGAGGTTTTTAACAATGATTTGCGCTACACAAATACCGGTTAAAATTTGCCGGAATAGTACCTCCATAGTCTACAAAATGGCTACACGTGTGGTTTGATCATTTTAACATGGAAATGTTTTAATCACATTTTGTTTTCGATACGGAAACAAATGCTTCACAATGAGCGATGTAGCTGATACCAGGTCCATAATGACAGATTCAGACTTTAGATAATTCTAGTGATACAACAGAATCTGATATAGAACTGACTCTTGATTCTTCTTTGTACGCTTGTCAGATGTCAACTTGAATTTGTTTGAAAAAAGCAGCTGTCATCATGAGGCTGTCAACACTGGTGATGGCCACATGTGCTTTCTCTGGTCCTCATATGTCGGGCAATTTTGCAGCAGATGTTAAGCGGTCTTTTTCCCTGTACCTCTGGTGCATTCGTAGTCCCACCTATCTTCAGTTTATTGTGGTCTGAAAACCACGACCTGCTCTCTTCTGTTCAGCTGGTAATAGGCATCATTTTTTGTGTTCACTCTTGATTCAAGCGAGGATGAAAATAGGTAGACAGGAGATGGTTCTTTTGATGTAGGGGCAGGAGATGGACTCTACCTCGAAAAAATAGGCGTGGCACTGCCACTCTGGACCTAAACATAATAAAAACAAGTGCACATGGAAAGTTTGAGACTAGAGGTTTGCACAGAATTGGGTATCACAATATGTTCTTGAACAGGGCAGTTGGGTAAACACATGAACAGTTTATTTTAGAGAATGTTTTAGACTTCCCAGACGCTGCAATCACCCTTATTGTTCGAAACAAATAACATGCTAACAGAAAGTTATTCTGATAAATTCTATGAACAGGATTGGCAGCCTTGAGGAAGTTGAAGCTTTTCTTGGTCTTCAAATTGCAATGGGTTGGGCAAAAAAGCCTTCACTGATTATTAAGCAACTCATTGACTTAGTCAAATGCCGTTCACTAGTTGTGAGTAGGAGCTGCTACCAAATTCTTTGTTCATTTCTACTTTAGTGACGATGTCCAAAGAATAGAGGACTGCCAGGATACAATCCTTGATTCAAGATTCAAGTCTTGCTGGACATCATTTTGTCAACACTTGGGCAATTCTACAATTGCAGTTGAATCTATGGTAAGATTCAAGGGATGAGTACACACAAAGCAATATCTCCCTGCCAAATCCACAAAATGGTGGTTCGGGGCATTTGTTTTTACAGATGTTTTTCAACACACTATCCTTCAAGCTGAATATTTATACATGCAAAGGGAAATAGATTCCGGTGAGTCCATTAGTGCAAGAATCATACTTGAGCTTCTTAGACTACAGGGGTAAAGGTCATATTGTCTTCACCGACTTATTATACATCGCCAGAACCGTTTACCGGTATGCATCTCGGAGGTGCAAACACTGGAGCTTGTGGGACTGTTTCTGAAAACAGGAAACAATTTCCAGACCAACTTAAAGTGTCACGCTGAATTCACTGGAGCTTGTGGAGGTATGACTACTTAGTAGCCTGTTATGACCCGAGAATTTGGACAACAGAATTCGCATCAGACCTACAATCAGATAATCTAAATTCAGTGCTTGTTGGAAAATGTTTGAACGTGATTTCTGCCTGTAAATGACGTTGGCCCCTGACAGCTGTCTATATTCACCAAATCTTGCCTCGAGGTTGTCTCCCATTACCGGTCACTAGAAAGACAACATAACATCTGAAACAAAGAAACACTAAACAGAAACCGTTACGATATTGAACGAGAAAGATGGGATTGCAAGTTCTTAGTTTGACCTGTACTTCAGGGGCGGGTGATCCTGTGCAGGTAATATGGGCTGGATATAGCTGGGATGATTATTTCTTGCTTAGCGGACTAATATCTAGCAGCTTATTACTCCTGCAAAGAAAGCAAAGTAGACCCATCTTCTGGCTGTGGTATGCAGTATGAGGCTCCTCAGACCCATCAGTTAGTCGCCTCTTACGACATACTCTCTGTGGGGCAGTTGTGCCATTCTTGTCAGCTAGTTCAACTGTGAATGGGGGAAAATAGTTGGAGAAAGAGTGGGTGGGTATTTGTGTATAAAAGCGAGAGATTAGTGTGAACAAAACAAACACCATAATGTCCGATAAAAGAAGTGGCAAAATGCCACCGTTCTGGAAAATAATATTGATAACGTCGGACAAACGAATCAACATGGATTATCAAGTTCAAATTTGCGTTGAACTCTGTCCAAAATGAAACTCTAGCTTCTCAATGACGAATATTTGGCTGTTTATTTTACAGGTGTAAACTAGGTCCTGCTATATAGATCTGAAACATGATATAACTTCATTATACTGGTTTAGAAGGCTCTAGAGAGTATATAAAGCCAGTTTATTCCACCCCACTGATACAATACTAAAATGACTGATCATCTAATCTATTTTTGAATGTGTTAACTGTCCCTGCCTCCACCGCTCCTGCGGCAATGCATTACAAACATTCACCACTCTGACTAAAAACATAATTCCTTATATCTAATCTGGACCTGCCTTTAATTTGCCTTCTTCTGCATTCGTTCTTAATCTCCCGCTACCAAACCCTGAAAGGGCTTAAGTAGCAGAATGTAGTTCAGAGAATGGAATGCGGTGAGTCGTAGTTTACAGCTTGACTGCGATATTTGCACATTTTGGTCCAACACATCCGACCCCAGCAAGCATTTTTTTGAGTACCGGGTTAGCATTCCCTCTTCGATCCCTTCTCCTTAGCCAGTCTGCCCTGTTGCAGCCTATTATCTAGGATCACCACGTGGAGGCGTAGAAGGGTCTTGGCAGCTATGGTTCGCTGGCCCTGACGCTAGCAGTGAGCTATGGGTGGCTGACCACTGAAGCTCATGCGCTGCTCAGCGTCTTGATCCCAATTTCTAATTCTTGTACCCTGTTGTACTTTGAAAAACTTGGAAGTCTAATTTATCCCTACCATTGATTATGTACTTCCGACGCACAGCAAGATGGATTGTTTCTTTGATTGCGTTGACGGTTTCATGTCAAATTCGCGTAAATATGAACCGCATTGCGACAAGAGGTAGGTTCTGTTCGGGGCCACACACACCCTTTTCCCCGGTCATGTAATCTGCACACAACTTCGAAAACGGCCTAGTTTTCTGCAGTCCGGTCCAATAGCACAATGACGCACGCATAATTAAAACGCCATAATCTCAGGGCGGGCAAAGGACATCTCCAGATTCGGGCTAGCTATATCCACCTAACTGCACCTATAACTGCCGCTCCATCTCTGCATCACAACTGAGCCACCTTATTGAAGAGTAGCAGATTAATTTACATCTCGAGACCAAATGAAAAAAAGAACTCAGGGATTTTGAGTGACGGGCACGGGAGTTTACATCGGCGCCCGCAAGGTCAACTGTACATCAGGAGTGGTTTCCTCGTCGCTCCCCGCATCTTCAATTTCGTCCAACATATATTTGTAGACCACCGTCTGGTTTTCTTGGACATCTCGTTCAACAGGTGACATTTGTAGACCACCGTCTGGTTTTCTTGGACATCTCGTTCAACAGGTGACATTTGTAGACCACCGTCTGGTTTACTTGGACATCTCGTTCAACAGGTGACATTTGTAGACCACAGCCTCCAAACGCCATACCGGTACTGTTACCATTATTCAAGTGTATGCAAAGACGAACAAGAACATGTCGATTTTTATGACTCCCTCCATGAAATTCTCCGGCGACGCCACAGCTATTACAAGATCCGTTATCGGCGACTTTAATGCCAGAATAGGTCCTGGTCAACATGGTAAAACCTATGTATGATCATACTCCTGGAGAAGCGAGGAACGGCGCAGGTGAGACTGGCCAGTTTCTGTGAATCAAATCTGTTTCACTGTGATAACTTTTCCCAGAAGCCCATCCACAAGAGGTAAACAAACGCTCGCATATAAGACCCAGTAGACTTCATTGTCATGAAATTCTCCGAGTCTTGTCCAATAGTAGATCAGCAACTCACCGGTGCTGTTTAACATTTACACAGTAAAAGTGGCCAATATTCAACCCACAGGGACAGGGCGAACGTTGACATTTGCCGATGACATCCTAAAGTACATGACCGGCAAGAGTTGGTCAAAGGCATTCAGGAAACCTTGCAAGGAATATCACAGTGGTGCAGCGACTCAAGATCAATCTGAACATGGCCTGCATGATGTGGTGCTCTTTGAATAATTCCATAGTAAAGGCTTCACTCCCGAGCATCACTTTTGATGGTTGCACCAGCGACAGGTGTGACAGGTTGAAATACCTCGGAGTGACATTTGATCGCAGTCTTTCCTATAACTGCCATGTTTACCACATCGTACAAAGATGCAAGAGAGGATTAGGAGCACTCAAGACCATGGCTGCTGTTGACTTGGAACAAGGCCTCCTGTTCATCCTATTTCGTCAGGTCGTGTTGTCTGTTATCGATTACGGACTAGGCATCCTCACACTATCAAGAACACAGTGTAAGGTTGGACCGCATCCAGAATGAAGGTATGGGTCTGGTTCTGGGCTTCACTATATATACCCCGATTGTGATGATGCGGTACATGTTGGGATTGTTATCGGTGACATCCAGACATAAACTGGCACAAGTCAAAGCCTATATGCGTGTCACCACAGACACTCGACACACTCTGCACAGTAGTATCTCAGACATCAAGAGAGGGTCGTCATGGATGGCACAGGCTGAGACAACAATCGGACACGTCACTCCAGCTGAGACGATAGCCGAAGGGGATGAATGGGTCCTCACTGGTGATAGAATGATAGAGTACCAGAGAGTCATCATAACCTTAGACAAGGGGGAAGAATGGGTCCACACTGGTGATAGAGTACCAGAGAGTCATCATAACCTTAGGCAAGGGGGAAGAATGAGTCCACACTGGTGATAGAATGATAGAGTACCAGAGAGTCATCATAACCTTAGGCAAGGGGGAAGAATGGGTCCACACTGGTGATAGAATGATAGAGTACCAGAGAGTCATCATAACCTTAGGCAAGGGGGAAGAATGAGTCCACACTGGTGATAGAATGATAGAGTACCAGAGAGTCATCATAACCTTAGGCAAGGGGGAAGAATGGGTCCACACTGGTGATAGAATGATAGAGTACCAGAGAGTCATCGTAACCTTAGGCAAGGGGGAAGAATGGGTGCACACTGGTGATATAATGATATAAAATACATGTCAACAACCTCCAGTATGAGAATGGAGACGGAAGCAGTGACCTCAGCACTGAAATGTATATCTGAGACTTCTCAAACAAAGGCAGTCATCGTGACAGATGCGCAGGCCGTACTTCAGAAAGTACAGAAGGGATGGCTTAGGTACGAGTGGATAGCTGCTGTTGAGGCCTCAAACCTCCAGGCGCTGACCTGGATCTACTGTCCTGCTCATGCCGGGGTTCAGGGCAATGAAAGTGCTGACATCTTGGCCTCACTTGCTCCCATCATGGGCACATTGGTGATGGATAGAAGTGACATTTTGAAATCAATCAATGACCGCCTGCTGGATGAGGACACCGCAATAGATGAAGCAGCAATCCACAGACTGCAAAGTTTCGACATTAAACGAGGTTCGAGCGGAATAGGCCGCATGAGAAGGCGGCGCAGGAGCGTGTACAACCAGCGAGCTACAGGGACCATCAGCATCCATACCTTATGCTATTTGATGAGAGAGACTGAGCACCTATGGGTAGGCCCGGAGTGCAGTGACGTCGATTCACAGAAACAGATCAGCAACTGATGTTTCAATGGTTAATTCCTTCTGCACTGGTAGCGACCATCGCCTTCTCCGTGCCCGTTTCCACTTCGATCTAAAACTTATAAAAGTTCCAACAGCAGCGATCATATCGGGGTCCAGAGACACTCACAAACCCCTCGATTGCTAACACCCTCGTAGCTAGCAAGCAACTTGGAGCTTCTATTGACATCGATGTGATTGTTGCAGTCACCCAGAACCACACTCAAACCACAAATCACATTTCACCTGCCTCTCGAGCTTTGCTAGAGGAATGGCGTAGGATGGCTCGTTCTCCAGACAAACGCCAGCTTCACCGCTAAAAAATCAAAGAACATCACGAAAAGTTGGACCGTGAACGTCTATAGAAAGCTGCTGAATATCGGCGCAGCATCAAATTAGCTACTCGTAGCCTTGCTGAATATCGGCGCAGCATCAAATTAGCTACTCGTAGCCTTGCTGAATATCGGCGTAGCATCAAATTAGCTACTCTTAGCCTTGCTGAATATCGGCGCAGCATCAAATTAGCTACTCTTAGCCTTTCTGAATATCGACGCAGCATCAAATTAGCTACTCTTAGCCTTGCTGAATACCGTCAAATAATTCCTTGTCCGGGGACGGCGTGGGCTAGTGGTTAAGTGACACGGCTCACAACCAGAAGGTGCTGGGTTCCGATGCCCATCACAACACCGGCCGTTACTCCGGGGAAGCAAACCCTTAGAAAATGCAGGAGGAAGCAGACCCTTATATAAAATGAATGCTGAAGTCGGATGCACTGGGCCAACAGGGGCACAATAAAAACCACAGTGCAACGCACACCGCCTTGGAGATTGGAGAAATAATGCGAACGCAAAAAAAAAAACAACCTTGTCCGAAAAGCTTCCGATGAACCTTGCACAACGTCAAACCTGGGTATGGAGTCAATGATAACGTACTATACCAACCTTTTCAGATCATTAGAATCCTATCCACTTTACTCCCTATTACAGACTTCCTGCCCTCAGAAATTCGCCATGCTCTCGAGTCAATGCCATCTAGAAAATCACAGGTGAAGATGGCACCAATGCGGAGATCATCCAGGCATTACCAAGTCATAGCGCTACGTTTTACACGTTATCTTCGTTTGGGAGAAATACCTGCTGCCTTGGACAACACTCTTGCACAAGAAGGAAGGATCTTGCGTTCGCCTTATTTCTATATTCCCCAAGGCGGTGTGCGTTGCACTGTGGTTTTTTTTTTGCTCCTGTCGGCCCAGTGCATTTTATGTAAAGGTCTGCTTCCTCCAGCATTTTCTAAGGGTTTGCTTCCCCGGGGTAACGACCGGTGTTGTGATTGGGTTCGAACTATCCCCTCCAAGTTGTGAGTCGTGTCACTTAACCACTAGCCCACGCCGTCTCCAAAGGGAGGATCTAGGAAACTATTGTCCAATTACTATCTTTATCGTCCAATTACTGTTCTCCCCGTCACTTACAAGCTGTTTACAAAATGCGTCCTTGCCAAAGTCCGCACCACTCTCGAATCGCAACCAGTCGAACAGGCACGCATATCGTGACCCAGTAGACAGTAGACAGTAGACAGCTTCTCGTTCCTTGGCAGCACCCTTTCCAGGGAAACTACTATTGACTGCGAGGTCAGTAACAGAATCTCTAAGGCCAGTGCTATCTTTCGGAGGCTGCGCAACGTCTGGAATCGGATGGGTCTTAAACTTTATCCAAAACTGTCTACCGAGCAGCAGTGCTCCCAACACTTCTGTATGCCAGTGAGACGTGGGCTGTGGACAAAAGGCATGTTAGGAAAATAAACCACTTTCATACAAGGTGCTTCCGTAGATTGTTCAACATAAAGTGGCAGGATAAGGTACCAGACTCCCAGATCCACATGAAGGCAAAAATGTAAGTTCTCCAGTCGTATCTCATTTGACTGTGCTTTAGCTGTATCCTATCTCACTTGACGCTGCTATAGCTGTATCATATCTCACTTGGCGCTACTATAGCTGTATCGAATCAGGTCAGTTCTCCAGTGGTATCTCACTTGACGCTACTATAGCTGTATCATATCTCACTTGACGCTGCTATAGCTGTATCGTTTCAGGTCAGTTCTCCAGTCTATCTTACTTGGTGCTACTATAGCTGTACTGGAGCGAGCCAGTTCTCCAGTCGTATCTCACTTGGTGCTACTATAGCTGTACCGGAGCGAGCCAGTTCTCCAGTCGTATCTCACTTGGTGCTACTATAGCTGTACCGGAGCGAGCCAGTTCTCCAGTCGTATCTCACTTGGCGCTACTATAACTGTACCGGAGCGAGCCAGTTCTCCAGTCGTATCTCACGTGGCGCTACTATAACTGTACCGGAGCGAGCCAGTTCTCCAGTCGTATCTCACTTGGCGCTACTATAACTGTACCGGAGCGAGCCAGTTCTCCAGTCGTATCTCACTTGGCGCTACTATAACTGTACCGGAGCGATCCAGTTCTCCAGTCGTATCTCACTTGGCGCTACTATAACTGTACCTGAGCGAGCCAGTTCTCTAGTCGTATCTCACTTGGCGCTACTATAACTGTACCGGAGCGAGCCAGTTCTCCAGTCGTATCTCACTTGGCGCTACTATAACTGTACCGGAGCGAGCCAGTTCTCCAGTCGTATCTCACTTGCAAAACATCTTTTATCTGGTATTTCGAAAGTTAAAATCACATGGAATAGGTGGGGAAGTTGCCAAATGGATTAAACATTGGTTAACGGGAAGAAGGTAGAGGGTGCGCATAAATAAGGAGTACTCTGAGTTTTGTGTGGTGCCACAGAGCTCGGTTTTGGGACCAATTTTGTTCTTGATATATATAAATGATTTGGACATTGATATGGGATCCATGATTACAAAGCTGTGTGTGGCTGTTATGTCTTGGTATTGATATGGGATCCATGATTACAAAGCTGTGTGTGGCTGTTATGTCTTGGTATTGATATGGGATCCATGATTACAAAGCTGTGTGTGGCTGTTATGTCTTGGTATTGATATGGGATCCATGATTACAAAGCTGTGTGTGGCTGTTATGTCTTGGTATTGATATGGGATCCATGATTACAAAGCTGTGTGTGGCTGTTATGTCTTGGTATTGATATGGGATCCATGATTACAAAGCTGTGTGTGGCTGTTATGTCTTGGTATTGATATGGGATCCATGATTACAAAGCTGTGTGTGGCTGTTATGTCTTGGTATTGATATGGGATCCATGATTACAAAGCTGTGTGTGGCTGTTATTGTCTTGATCCCTTCTTTGCTAGCTTGTTATTGCCAGGTGTGTTTGGATGTCCAGGAATGCACTGCATATGTATTTTGTCGACACGGGAAGTCATAATGTTGCCAAAGTCTAGAGATATTTGAATAAGCTCAAATATACACTGTCCAGTATCTTCTAATGCTTTAAGGACGGACATCGAGTCTGTAAAAGTAACGTTTTGTGCCTTTGAGGGAAAGGCATACACAATTATCTTCAGATAGTACAAGGCCATTTCAGTAAAGTGATTTCAGCTTCATAGTTGGAGCAAACCTCCCCGCAACCATCGGCCAGTTCATCTGATTATCTGTCTATATAAACGCGATAACCTGCTTTGATGGTGGCTTTAAATGCATATTGATCAGTATGTTGTACATATATCCATTCATAGCAGTAAGCATCAATAGTTCTTTGAGCTGCTCGCATGAGAGGACTTGGATCTGAACTTTTGGTTTTATCATCTATTAATTTTGTCAGTATTTCTGGTGTTCTAAAAAGTGCTTGTGATGGTATATCTTATACTAGTTTCTGTAACTCTTGTCTTTTTTCTTTGAGGTGGTATTTGTCTTTGATTCCATTAACATGATGCAATACAGACTTTTCTGCATTTTGGTTGCCAGTTTTCCCAAGCAGTCCCATTTCTTTGCTACTTCGTTCAAAAGTTTCTATAACGGCTTTATCCCTCCGTATTTCAAGGGGTTCCAAACGTGTGGGGATTTCCCAAGTTGGTGTTCACGACAGTGCTCCACTAATGAAGCGTAGAGCGCTATTTTACATCATGTCCAGGGATTCCAAGATGTTAAACAAGCTGTACACTATTATGTTCTATTTCCGAGCGCACATAACCAAGGTACGCGCCTCTCAACGTATATTTAATCCTCATCTATATTTGATGTACTAGCAAATCTCTTCAATAGCTGGTACCGGTAATTTAATTTAAATGAGGAAGTGTTAGGCTGGTCGGTAACGACGCTTAGACGTCCTGGGCAAGAAGATGTAGTCGAAACGGTTGGATGTTTATATGACAGCGTGGATTGGACAACTGAAGCTTTCTACTGCCTCGTCATGTTCTGCGCGTTTAACATTGTATTGCTGGGTGTCGCTTTCCATTCCTTTGACACATGCAATCATAAATAGCGGAGTTCTGTCTTGACAATGTGCATGTAGACTAGCCCTAGCATCAGGAAAAGTTCTACCCAGAGTGGAAGACAGGTGTCAAGATAGCATGATATTTCTCAGACTGACCTTTACACTCCAGGATGAGATACAGTTGTCACGATAGCATGGTATTTCTCAGACTGACCTCTGCACCCAAGGGTGAGATACAGTTGTCACGATAGCGTGGTGTTTCTCAGGCTAATCTCCAGGGTACAAGTCAGTTGTGACGATAGCATGGTGTTTCTCAGATTAACCTTCAGATCGAAGTCAGTTGTCACGATAGCATAGTGTTTGTCAGGCTGACATCTACATTCAAGGGAGAGAGGCAGTTGTCACGATAGCACAATGTTTCTCAGGCAGACCTCTACAATCAAGGGTGAGAGGCAGTTGTCACGATGTTTCTCAGGCTGACCTCTACACTCAAAGAGGGGGGGGGGGGAGAAGAGGCAGTTGTCACGATATCATGGTAGTTCACAGACTGACCTTTACATCATAGTACTGCAGACAGGTGATAGGGTTGTGTTCTCTCTAGCTAACATCTACACACCAAGGTCGGTTGAGAAAGTTGGTAATCTAGTACGGTCGTCTCTCAGGCTAACCTCTACACACCTTCTTCTTCTTCGATCAACTGATGCTAGGCTTCTAGTCCAGGGAGGTTCAAGATCAACTGATGCTAGGCTTCTAGTCCGGTGAGGTTCACGATCAACTGATGCTAGGCTTCTAGTACGGTGAGGTTCACGATCAACTGATGCTGTGCTTCGCGAAGGAGACTGTGCGTCTCAGGCCTTCACCGGTCCCCCACGGCTTTTCGAGCATGGTCGCTCCCCCAGGTCAGGCTGCCTCTCTTTGGTCTGCATAGGTAGGGCATTCTTGCAGAAAATGTTCTGCTGTTTGCTTGGGTGCTCCACAATCGCACTTGGCAGTGTCTCTGAGACCCATTCTGTGAAGGTGGACCTTGAGTCTACAGTTTCCCGTTCTGAGTATGAAGATCTTTGTCTGCCCATCTTTGCCAAGTTTGTCTATGCTGTCATTTACTGGCTTGTATTCTTTGTGCTGTTCGCTCCATTCTGCCCCCATGGATCGTTTGATGAGTGAGCTTGCTTCTTTATAGCTCTCTGGATGGGATATCTGCTTGCCGCAACTTCCGACTTTTGCTCGCTCATCAGAATGACCGTTTTCCTTGTCTTTATATTTTGTGCTTTTCAATGACCCAAGGGTAATTCGGAGACCCATATTTTCAACTCGGTCTAGTTTTCCTGTGTTTGTTTTCGCCGCTGTTGACCAAGTGCTAGAGGCAGTTTCCATGATTGGTCTAATTGCACCAATGTAGACTTGCTTGATAATTTTTTTTTTGCTTCAATTTTGTTTTCCTTTATTTTAAATAGCCTACCTCCATGCCTCATATTGTCACCAAGCATTTATATGTATATATATATGTGTGTGTGTGTGTGTGTGTTGTTGACTATTATTTTATGTAGCTCAATATTGATGCTGGATGCTTTTGTTTCTAACAGAATGCCGTGTTGGCTACTGCGATTGATACAGCATGAATGCAATTGTATGGAGTGTAAAGAACGACTTTCAGGCTAACTGTAGTCGTGAACGTTAAACACCAATTAGTTACTACATCTTTGCACTCACGTACACAATTTGTAACAACAGAATGAACACACCGGAAGACTCATAGAACTGTGTTCACACAGATTGGATTGAAACTGGAAAAATTTAGTGAAACACGCGGAAACTATTTTTTTCAAACTCACTATTATGGAGAGGGTAACCATTTCAAAAGACTGGTTTCATTAGGAGCTCTGATTTTCGTATACCATAAATACAGAAAATTATATACCATTTGTTTGTAGGCAAGAAATAAAATATCACTTTTGGGATATGGTGATCTGCATGTTATATGGACCATTTATAAACTGAAGATAGGTGGCACTGACGAATGCACCTGTGGTACAAGGAAAATGACCGCTGAACATCTGCTGCAAAATTGCCCGACATACGAGGACCAGAGAAAGCACATGTGGCCATCACCAGTGCCAACACTAGACAAGCTCTATGGCAGTGTCGACAGCCTCAGGATGACAGCTGCTTTCTTCGAATAAATTCAAGTTGACGTCCGACAGCGTACGAAGAAGAAGAAAAAGAAGATATGGAACATTTGAATAATTTTTGTTCCATTGCTTGCTGATATTCCGTATTTTAAACAGCGGTAAATATTGTGAAACTCACTATAGTAGCTTGCTTATCCAAGATCTCGTGGCAAAAATGCCCCTCTTTCATTGCTCATTATAGCGCGAAAATAAATACATTCTCGCTTCTAATGTTTCTTTGAAACACAAATACAGCAAACTCCTCACTGCACATTACTTAATTCCCATATATGAATGAAAGCAAAATCTATTTGGCTTCATCTTCCTCCCGGAGCCATCTTTAAAGGCGATGTCGAGTCATATTCTAAGAAACAGAGACTTGTGTAGTTTGTAGAGAAAGAATTATATTAAAATAACTAAGTCTATCAACGTGTATTATTTTGCGATTTCAAAAATCTTTATAAGCTAAATAAAGGAATAACAGGAATTGAATCCTTTGCTATGGAAAGGCAAGCACAGCTAATATGGACGGACTGCTTCTGGTATATTGTTACCCGAATGGCAGGTAGAGAAGGTTGGGTAGCGAGTAAAGGAGTTAGCCTTGCCAGCTATCTCAGACAAAAATATGTGATATGAAGTTTTATAACACTTCACCCCCTACAGCATACTAAACCGTTTCCATCGGTTTATGGAACTACCTTGACTTCTTTTATCAAGGAGTGAGAGAAAAATGAAATTGGGCGACCGGCAATTGTGGCCTCCCGGGAGTTCATTCGATTTGGAGCCCTCGCGCGTCGCACGTCTCAGAATCGTAGCTATGATGGATGAGGCATGTCGGGTAGGCGACTGGTTTGATGCATCGCTTGCTTGAACGGAGACTGGAAGAAAAGAAATAGAGAAACTAGTTATGGGATCCCGGACGGCCGCAGAGGTGTACGTGTGCGTGTGTGAGAGTGTTATTCTTTTATCATTCGAAACAAAGATGTATGCTTTTCGTGCATTCCGTATGTACAGTTAATTTTTCCGTCCAGAATCCTTGACATAAAAATCAATCATCTCAGTCCAGACTAAAGTTTCCAACCGATTAGATGAGCAACATACTTTCAAAATGGCCATGTACAGTGATCCAGTTACGGAATTGATGATACAGAAGAGATTCATAGCCAAAATTGTTACTGTAGACGGGGAGGGAGGGAGGGGGTCTGTAAAAGGTATAAGGTCCATATCTATATATGGCCTACTGAAACAGTTATGGCTGAATCGGCAATCGGGAACACGACCAAGGAAAGTCATAGGAGAAACAACTGAACCAGTCTCTTGCTAACCATAGAAGAAACGTAATGGGCAATGGAATGTAGGCTTGACAGTTGATCTCTCTTTTTGTTCCTCTTCTACCCGGTTGTGTAGCGATCTTCACCATCAGCTTGCAAGCGATTGTTTGCAGACAAACACGCACGGAGTATGGGATGCTCCTTTTTGTCTCCGCGAAAGCTATGTGCAAGGATTTCCGTCTGAATCGCTGCGAATCACAAGTTGCTTTGTACCATCTGATGACAGTTTTTGAAGCCTTTCCTCCAAAGGCCCAAAAAACACTGTTAATTTTACAGATTCATTGTCAGTTCTTTAAGCATTAGAAGTTGCTGGTTATTGTAGACCTGACCTTATCCAAATATCTCTAGACATTGACCACATTATCACTTCTGGTACAGTCAAAATAGTTCTGAAGTGGATCCATGGACACTTAAACACACATGGAAATGACAAAGCAGACAGACTAGCAAAGAATGGATCAAGACTTGAACAGCCACAAATAGCTCATAAGATCAGCAAACAAAGAAACATGGCTGAACCCATGGATCATGGGAAACACGGGAAGGGAGGTCTACATACATATGGCAAGCCCCAAGCCAAATGGCAGTGTAAATCAACTCTCAAGGGAAGACCAGAGCACAATTTACCGACTAAGAACCCAACGGATCCCACTTAACAAGACTTAACAAAACTGAATAGAATGTGGGGTAGTAAATGTGTATACATTTAAAGTACGTTTGATCATTATCTTTAGTAAGCATACCAATTTTAAAGTGATTGTCGAATTCGGATTCACTGAATCGTAAGGTGTAAAAACAGTACAATGCACTCTATATTAGGAAACAAGGCAACACAAAAATATTAGAAGACAGCTGGACACGGAACAACCGTAATGAACAATAAAATTAATGTAGGATAGTAAGCTTATATGCAAAGACGGTATTTGTGTGGTCATCGTCACACCCTCAAGTTGAAGGTCAAGACAAGAAACTAGGCTAGAAGCAACAATGTTGTGCATTCAGTTTCAAACCTGGGAAAGGACTACAATAAAAGCAACAGTATAAAGGAAACTTGGAAGGCATAATTCAAGTTGGCCAGGATCCCATTAGAGTGGAAAGAACTAAAGGGGGTCAAACGTTTAATGGTTCTGACGATCAGATTGCCTTTTACTGCAATGTTCAGCACTTAGTTTCCTACCACTGAGAATTATAACTTAATTCATATTAGGAATTGGAGGTCAGAAGAAATTAAGTCCTTCACAGAAATACAAATCATCAACTCATATGTAAAGTTCATCTTATCGTATGACTCTGTAACACGGACAACAATGAAGGCCCCCACGGAAAAAAAGGTTCAAACTAAAATTAATGGACTCCTGTGTCAAATAGAGGGATTGAAATTGCATGATGAAGTTCCTACTGTGGAACTAAGGCGGTGGGTGACGTTGGATGGGGTAGCTATTGTGGAATTCAATAATATCATTACAAAACAGGCTCTGTTTTAGAATACTCAAGACAAGAGAAATAGAGAGCATTCATAGATAACAGACTAAGTGACAAACATAAAGACATCATAAAAATAGGAAATACGTGAATAGAGTTTAAATGGATGGCTTAGGACAGGCATTCGACGCGTATCTATTGCGAGCCTATGCTTTGCAGAGAGCAAACATGTTTTGACTAATTTTTTGATTGGTATTCTTTAAGGAATGGGATGCCAGTGTGTTACCGGCCTGAAAAAAGTAGAGAATAGTAACACAGTAACATGTCAGACATGTCGTAAAAGGCAACTAGCGAAGGTAGGCCATGACGACAGAGACTCCGATCAGGCAGCCACAATGAGCCGCATGAGAAGGCGTCACAACCACATGGTTTAATAAGAGCGACTCTGCCAAGTCATGTGGGAACTGTATCATTTCGGTGTAACTAAAGTCAGGTGGGAACTGTGTCTTTTCTGTGTAACTAAAGTCAGGGGGTAACTGTATCATCTCTGTGTAACTAACGTCAGTTAGGTGAGAACTGTATCATTTCGGTATAACTAAAGTCAGAGGGTAACTGTATCATTTTTGTGTAACTAAAGTCAGGTGGGAACTGTTTCATTTCTATGTAACTAAAGTCAGTTAGGTAGAAACTGTATCATCTCTGTGTAACTAAAGTCAGGTAGGTGAGAACTGTATCATCTCTGTGTAACTAAAGTCAGTTAGGTAAGAACTGTATCATCTCTGTGTAACTAAAGTCAGTAAGTTGGTAACTGTATCCTATCTGTGTAACTGGGGATCAAGATGCTGAGCAGCGGATGAGCTGCAGTGGTCAGCGACACATAGCTGACTGCTAGCGTCAGGGCCAGCGAACCAGAGCTGCCAAGACCCTTCTAACCTCCACGCGGTGATCCTGGACAACAGCTTGCAGCAGGGCAGACTGGCATAGAAGAAGGGATCGAAGAGGGAAGGCTAACCCGGTACTCAAAAAATGTTTGCTGAAGTCGGATGTGTTGGATCTTCTTCTTCTTCTTCTGCGTACACAGTCAGACAGTAACCATTATTTTTTCGAAAAAAGCGGCGGTCATCCTGAGACTCTCGCCACTACCATAGAGCTTGTCTTGCAGTTCCACTGGCAATGGCCACATCTGCTCTCTCTGATCCTCGTATGTCGGGCAGTTCTGCAGCAGATGTTCAGTGGTCATTTTACCAGTACCGCACGGGCATTCGTCGGTACACCCTATCTTCAATTTGTTGAAGAGGTGGTACCTCAGTCTGTTGTGGCCAGTGCGAAGTCTGAAGACAACGACCTGCTCTCTTCGGTTCAACTGGTAATAGGCATCGTTTTTGGTGTAACCAGTATGTTCGGTTTCCCATTTGGACATGTACCTGGCTTTGATAAGCCGTTTTGACTCTTCGTACGTCATACTGGTATCTATTTGTGGTAGCCTTGCACCTTCTTTTGCCAGTCTGTCTGCCTCCTCGTTGCCTTGGATGTTGCGGATGTGTTGGATCGAAAGGTACAAATATCGCAGTAAAGCTGTAAACGACGACACAGCGCGTTCCGTTCTCTGGACTACATTCTGCTACTTAGGCCTATGTCAGGGTTTGGTAGCGGGAGATTGAGAACTAACGAAGCGAAGCCAAGCCATGTCTGTGTAACTAAAGTCAGTTAGTTGGTTACTGTATCATGTCCGTGTAACTAAAGTCAGGTGAGAACTATCATCTCTGTGTAACTAAAGTCAGTTAGGTGGGAATTGTATCATCTCTGTGTAACTAAAGTCAGTTAGGTCAGAACTGAATCATATCTGTGTAACTAAAGTCAGGTGAGAACTGTATCATCTCTGTGTAACTAAAGTCAAGTGAGAAATGTATCATCTCTGTGTAACTAAAGTCAGGTGAGAACTGTTTCATCTCTGTGTAAGTAAAGTAAGTTAGTTGGTAACTGTATCATCTCTGTGTAACTAAAGTCAGGTGAGAACTGTATCATCTCTGTGTAACTAAAGTCAGGTGAGAACTGTATCATCTCTGTGCAACTAAAGTCAGGTGAGAACTGTATCATCTCTGTGTAACTAAAGTCAGTTAGTTGGTAACTGTATAATCTCTGTGTAACTGCGTCGAAACGTTGACATCTTTCTCTCTCTCTCTCTCTCTCTCTCACTCTCTCCAACCTCTTGTAGATCATATCGCTCATTTTTGATGGTGTAATGAACAGTTCAGTCAAAAGTGTTGTTGGGGCCCAAAGAGGGAGCAAATAATAACACTGTAAACCTGCTAAGCATGTTATAAGAGGTGACTAAGGAGAGTTGTGCATTGTGCCGGTAGCTCATCATGTAGAAACTTTCTCTGCAACAAGTTCAACAAAGTATGGACGTCAACTTGGAAGAAAAATTCAACGCAACGATTCTAGACAGAAGCAAGTCCTCAGGCAAGACACGATGAACAGAAAGATGTAATCAATCTGAATAACTGGTTTACCTATGTTCGGCTAGGAAACCCTTTGGCAAATGGACGGTTCGTACAAACTGTCTGATAGCATCACAACACATTATCTGTTTTGAAAACCCCATGATAAGAGAATTAGCGCGGACCATAGCACGCAGGAGAAAAGAGCCCAAGACAAGCATAAAGGAAACAGGGAAGACGCGAATAGACCTAGATCGCAAGGCACAGGACATAATGATTTAGCGTGTTTGTTGAAAACCTGTGTGCGCTACACAAATAGCTGAACGGTCTTGATTGAATGACAGGAAATGACGACACACTGACGCATTTAGCATTTAATAATTATGGTCGGGTTTTATTTCTGGGGTCGAAGATACAGCCGTGAATGAGATGGCAGCAAGCAGGTACTCAGAGTTGGCTGCTTGCGTCCGGGTCAGCGAATTACAGCTGACCAAGACCATATTACTTCTCCAATCGTTGGCCATCGAAACAGACTGTACTGATGTAGTCTGGCTAAGAGAACAGGGACCGCAGTGGAAATGCTAACCAGTACCCCCCAAAAATCCAGCTGAAACCGTATGTCGGGCCGAAAAGCGAGGATATCGCATCATCCCTGTAAATTACCACAGAACGTATTTTTCAGGACGAACACCGAAGAAAAAGTAATAGAAGAAGAAGAGGAAAAAGAAAAAGAAGAAGAAATTACCATTATCGTCGTGATGTTTTGACTGTAAATTCCTTCTGCAGATATCTGTTATGGGTGAGAATTGCAGAGGTTCATATACCCATAAATTAAATTCAATTTGCCGCCATAACACAATCATTATTTCCGCCATCCTCTGCCTGGTCGCGCCTTCCATCTTTCCAGCAAAGACAAACCTGGCAGAGATGAGCAGACAAAGATCTTCAGACTCAGAACGGGACATTGTAGACTCAAGGCCCAACGCCACATAATGGGTCTCAGAGACACTGCCACGTGCGATTGTGGAGCACCCAAGCAAACACAAGAACATATTCTGCAGGACTGCCCTACCTATGCAGACCAAAGAGAGACAGTCTGTCATAGGGAAGCGACCATGCTCGAAAAGCTGAGGGGGCAGGGGAGGGGGGTGACGGCAAAGATCTGAAACGCAGAGTCTCCTTCGTGAACCCATCTGACTAGAAGCACAGCATCAGTTGATCGAACAAGATGAAGAAGAAGATCTTTCCAATGGTCACATGGTTTCTGCAGGATTCTTTTAGTACAAAAATATTAAATGAAAGAACTTGTGTGAATTTTAATCAACCGAGGTAAATAATTAGAAATTTAAAAAAAGAAAAGAAACAACACAACAATGACACACTCATATAACTATATGTGCTTCTTCTTCTTCTGGGTTCGGGTTTGTCTGATCATGTGAAATCTTCCGTCATATCGCCAGGATGAAGTCCACAGTCCTTTCCAGATCTGAACTGTGACCCCATAGTTTTTGCCTCAGTTCTGCTCCATCTGACCAGGTTTGACATCTTAGTTCTTCGTAGGCCAGGCATTCTTGAAGTACGTGTTCAGGGGTCTGGACTCCTGTCCCACATGGATATTCTTGAAGTACGTGTTCAGTGGTCTGGACTCCTGTCCCACATGGATATTCTTGAAGTACGTGTTCAGTGGTCTGGACTCCTGTCCCACATGGATATTCTTGAAGTACGTGTTCAGTGGTCTGGACTCCTGTTCCACATGGATATTCTTAAAGTACGTGTTCAGGGGTCTGGACCCCTGTCCCACATGGACTCCTGTCCCACCTGGACATTCTTGAAGTACGTGTTCAGGGGTCTGGACCCCTGTCCCACATGGACATTCATTTGTTTGGGAGATTTTGAGCCGATATAGGTGGCCCAGTAGTCTGCTGTGGCCCATTCTCATGTAGAAGATTGCAGTTTGCTGGTGTCTTTCTAGCTGGTGAATTGGGTCTGGACTGTTACTCTTTCCCATTTCTTTCTCCCATTTATTTTATACTAGCTGCAAATGATGGTTTTAGCCTTCTTATATGGCACTTTATGGGTGTATTGTTCCATTTTTCCACCTGCTTTGGATAGTACATCGACTCTCTCGTTTCTTTAATTCCACAATGAAAGCGGAGCCACTGTAGTGTGATATTTGAGATCTTTTGTATTGCATTTAGCTCTGTTCAGATTTTACGTGTTATGTCATCATTTGTTGTGTTCTTTACCGATTCGAGTAGTGCTTTTCAGTCTGTGAAGATCACTATCCTCGCGTGTGTGCGAGCTTCCAATTTAGTGACACCTTTCAGTTCTTGGAGAAGGGCCATTGATTCTGATCTCAGGCTAGAGGAAGTTTTCCCTGTTGAAAAGGACTTATAGGTCGTCTTTCCGTTATTTTGTCTTATAAAGATTCCTCTACCACCACTTTTTGTTGCCATTTCTACAGATTTATCTTTGTACACATGTGTCCATTCTTTGGGGCTATATTTGCCTTCAATCATCTCTTGAGCCTTGGCTTTTGGGTTGGGTGGGGGGGGGGGGGGGTGGGAGGGGGGTGGTCTGATGATCTTTCTTTTCTATTCCAGGCACCTCTGTGTGTTAATTGAAACATTATCTAAGTAGTAGTTTGGCACCTCATAACCCGCAAGCATCTCCATTTCTGTGCTTTTAATTGGTAGGAGGTCTCTATGACAGCTATGTATTTGTTGTTATGTGCGTATGAAGTTAGTTCTTCAATCTTTTTTTCCATGGATTTTGGTGTTTGGCCTGCATGGGATGGTTTGGTCTCCATGGGATGGTTTGGCATGCATGGGATGGTTGGCATGCTTGGGATGGTTTTTTCAAGCATGGGATGGTTTTTTCATGCATGGGATGGTTTAGCATGCATGGGATGGTTTGGCATGCTTGGGATGGTTTTTTCATGCATGGGATGGTTTTTTCATGCATGGGATGGTTTGGCATGCTTGGGATGGTTTTTTCATGCATGGGATGGTTTTTTCATGCATGGGATGGTTTTTTCATGCATGGGATGGTTTGGCATGCATGGGATGGTTTTTTCATGCATGTGGTGGTTTGGTATGCTTGGGATGGTTTGGTCTGCATAGGATGGTTTTTTCATGCATGGGATGGTTTGGCATGCTTGGGATGGTTTGGTCTGCATGGGATGGTTTGACCTCCATGGGATGGTTTGGCATGCTTGGGATGGTTTGGTCTGCATGGGATGGTTTGGCCTCCATGGGATGGTTTGGCATGTATGGAATGGTTTGGTCTGCATGGGATGGTTTGGCATACTTGGGATGGTTTGGTCTGCATGGGATGGTTTGGCATGCTTGGGATGGTTTGGTCTGCACGGGATGGTTTGGCCTCCATTGGATGGTTTGGCATGCATGGGATGGTTTGGCCTCCATGGGATGGTTTGGCCTCCATGGGATGGTTTGGCATGCTTGGGATGGTTTGGCATGCATGGTATGGTTTGGTCTGCATGGGGTGGTTTGGTCTGCATGGGATGGTTTGGTCTGCATGGGGTGGTTTGGTCTGCATGGGATGGTTTGGCATGCATGGGATGGTTTGGTCTGCATGGGATGGTTTGGTCTGCATGGGGTGGTTTGGTCTGCATGGGATAGTTTGGTCTGCATGGGATGGTTTGGCATGCATGGGATGGTTTGGCATGCATGGAATGGTTTGGTCTGCATGGGACGGTTTGGCCTCCATGGGATGGTTTGGCATGCGTCGCAACTTCTCGCTGCGCACAAGCACCTTCTTTTCTCGTCTGTTATGCAGAGGTCTGATTTTGGTGTGTTTTTCCATTGCCTGGATTGGGGTACTTTTCAATGATCATGTTATTATTCAGAGGCCTGTGCTTTATACTTTTGTTAGGAGTCTGTATTTGTTTTGGATGCTGTGTCCCAGACTGACATGCCGTATTCCAGAACTAACCTGACTGTCCCTGTATATACGTTTTTAAGAATGCGACTGTTTTCGACCCAGCTTGTGCCTGCCAACTTCTTCATTAGGGAGAGCTTTCTTGTTGCTCTCTGTTCTATTGTGTTCATGTGTGGCTTCCAGGTGAGCCTATTGTCTAGCTTTACCCCAAGATCTGTAGGGTTTTCTTCATATAAGATTTCCATTTCCTGTAGTTTTAGTTTGAATGTTTCTTCTCGGTTTGGTAACAAGAAGCATGTTGCTACGGTCTTTGAGGTATTTATTTCGACGCCCTAGTCTGACGCCCATTTTCCTATGATATTTAGTGCTCCCTGCATCCTGTGTTTAGCAGTGAGTATGTTTTCTGCAGCACACCACGCTGCAAGATCAACTGTATGGAGAGCCCTGGAGATATGCTTAGGAATTGTCTCCCCTATTTGTGCAATAATTACAATACCATGAGGGTATAATAATAATACCTTACTTTTATAACTCTCAGTCGCTCATCTTTTATCCATGAGGGTACAGGATATCCTTTTCTGCATATAACAGCAATCAATAAAAATCAAGAAACAAAAAAAAACATGGGGGACTCCAACACTCACGTTTCAGGCTTTCATTTCTTGATGGGCTAATCTATATCTACGCCCCTGTAGAAGGACATTTAATTACGTAACTGCCATATTGCGATGGTGATAGAAGTTCCATCGTACTACCGACAAAAATACTTCATTGGTTTAAAACTCAGTATTAGAAGCTGCCTGCTACCGAAGACGGATGTGTCGGACCGAGGGATACAAATATCGCAGTGAAACTGTAAACTAGCGACACAACGCAATCCGTTCTCCAGACTACATCCTGCTACTTGCAATACCCTGTTCAGGACTTGGTAGCGGGAGATTGAGAACGAAGGCAGA
This sequence comes from Ariolimax columbianus, assembly GCA_036924085.1. Taxonomy (NCBI): domain Eukaryota; kingdom Metazoa; phylum Mollusca; class Gastropoda; order Stylommatophora; family Arionidae; genus Ariolimax; species Ariolimax columbianus. Next base: position 17,949,595 of record JAVGWX010000014.1, on the reverse strand, counting down.
AGAAGAAGCAGCCACAACAACAACAAGAAAGCCACCTCAAGGACAAGTATTTATAATTGCACTCTGAACCCACATGTTTCAATAAAGAAAGAAAATAAGTAGAAGTGAAAGAGACAGTTTTCAGTTTTTCTACCATGCAACCCAGATCACACCGAACTATTGATTAAAAAACAAAAAGAGAAAGAGTTATAAAGAATAGTCCCAAGAATAAGTCACCAGGCAAGGATGGCATAACAACGGAGGTGATTCATGCATGTGGGGAAACAGGGTTACTCTGGCTACATAGACTTTTCACAAAGGCATGGAAAGACAGACGCGTACCAGATGACTGGCAGCAAGCTATAATCGTTTCAATTTGGAAGAAAAAGGGCTACAAAAGAAATTGTGACACGCACAGAGGCATTTTGCTACTAAACAACACTGGTAAAATGTATGCCAAAATCCTGGAACATAGAATAAGGCCTATTGTTGAACCTCAACTATCTAGAGCTCAATTTGAATTCCGCAGAGGTATGAGCTGCACGGAAGTGAAACGGAGGTAAATAAGCGAAAGATCTATAGAATACAACGAAAACCTATGTGTTGCTTACAATGATCAGGAAAACGTGTTTTATAGACAGGATTAAACGTTGGAAGATACTGGAAGATTATGGTGTACAAGGCCAGCTTCTTGTAATTTCAGAGCAGTTTATCGTTCGAGGACAAATGTCGTCAAAACGACTATTGGTGTCACGTATGCTTTTGAAATCATTACTGGCGTGAGACAAGGGTGTGTGCTTTCTCCTCTGTTGTTCAACACCGATATAGACAAAATCGCACCAGAGACTGTTCAAATTGAGACATCTGAAGCAGAACATTACTCAATACACGAATTACACTCTACAGATGATCAGTGCTTGCTGTACGACGATGACAACAAACTGCTAAACCACATGAACGCGCTTGCGACTACTTGTGCTAAACACAATTTACGAACTAGTGAGAACAAAACAGAAACTATGATGCTCAGTAAAATTCCTGAGTCACTCAAGATACGTCTAAATGATATTGCTCTTCAACAGGTCCATGAGTTCAAAGATGAAACACGATTCACACTAGACTTCACGAAACACGATTCACACTAGACTTCACGAAACACGATTCACACTAGGCTTCATGGAACACGATTCACACACTAGACTTCATGGAACACGATTCACACTAGACTTCATGGAACACGATTCACACACTAGACTTCATGAAACACGATTCACACACTAGACTTCACGAAACACGATTCACATTAGACTTCATGGAACACGATTCACTCACTAGACTTTATGAAACACGATTCACATTATAGACTTCATGAAACACGATTCACAAATTAGACTTCATGAAACACTATTCACAAATTTGACTTCATGAAACACTATTCACGAACTTGACTTCATGAAACACGATTCACAAATTAGACTTTATGAAACACTATTCACGAACTTGACTTCATGGAACACGATTCACAAACTTGACTTCTTGAAACACGATTCCCAAACTAGACTTTATGCTGCCCGTGATTCCTAAAATAAACGCCACTCGACTAGTAATTCATTATTTAGAATCCACACGAATATTGGTCCATTAACGAACCTTCAAGCGTTCGACCTGGAGGTTTAAGTCTGAGACCCCTGGCATGATGAGAATATTATCCCTATATCGATTCTGCTGGTTAAGTCAACCATTCTATAAGGAGATGTTTGGTAAACCTGACACCCGGCATGCATATTGGGAGTGCCCGTTACTTCAGTTTCTTGTCTATTGTTTAGTACTTATTTGTTCAGAGTGCTCTGTAGGGTACTTGGTCTTGCGCCAGGTGCACTTCTGCTATTGACGTACCATTCTGAGTTCACCAATCTAGGTGAATTTTTTTTAAGCAGATTTACAGTGAATCTTCTTTTATCTCGTGGCGTACTGAAGAAGGTGAACTTGAATTCTCCTCGCTGTAGTGCAGTGCAAGGCTTCACAGCAGACTAAGCGCTACGGAAAATTATCATGTTAATCCCTACCTCACTGACCAAACTGCTGTAATATTCATCTTTTGGGGAGAAGAGCGTGGACGTGAGATGGGATTGTGGTCAGTATATTGTACCTAACCCTGACGTTAATCTCTCCACTTAGTTTAGTAGTCTTGTATTCAAGTTGGAGACAGACCTCTGTAAAAGGATTAATATCTGCTCAAGAAATCAAAATATGCACATACAGAAATGTGTCCGTCTGGCGGTGAACAAACAAATGTTCCAACAAGATAAATCAAAGTTTGTAGGTTCTATGACAAGAACATACTGACAGTATAACCAAACACAAATGATGGATATTGGGAATGCTGGCGAGAACATCCAGAGACAAACTGCCACGTTTTTAAGGAAAATAGCTGTAGTTATTTGAACGATAGACTGGCGAGGAGAGAAGGTTGGAATAGACAGGTTTATGAGGGAAATAGATGTAGTTATTTGAACGATAGACTGGCGAGGAGAGAAGGTTGGAATAGACAGTCAGGTTTATGAGGGAAATAGATGTAGTTATTTGAACGATAGACTGGCGAGGAGAGAAGGTTGGAATAGACAGGTTTATGAGGGAAATAGATGTAGTTATTTGAACGATAGACTGGCGAGGAGAGAAGGTTGGAATAGACAGTCAGGTTTATGAGGGAAATAGCTGTAGTTATTTGAACGATAGACTGGCGAGGAGAGAAGGTTGGAATAGACAGTCAGGTTTATGAGGGAAATAGCTGTAGTTATTTGAACGATAGACTGGCGAGGAGAGAAGGTTGGAATAGACAGTTTTATGAGGGAAATAGATGTAGTTATTTGAACGATAGACTGGCGAGGAGAGAAGGTTGGAATAGACAGTTTTATGAGGGAAATAGATGTAGTTATTTGAACGATAGACTGGCGAGGAGAGAAGGTTGGAATAGACAGTTTTATGAGGGAAATAGATGTAGTTATTTGAACGATAGACTGGCGAGGAGAGAAGGTTGGAATAGACAGTCAGATTTATGATTGAAATAGCTGTAGTTATTTGAACGATAGACTGTGGCGAAGACAGAAGGTTAGAATAAACAGGTTTATGAGGGACATAGATGTAGTTATTTGAATGATATACTGTATATGGACATGAACCAAACCGAGGCTGAATGCAACGCGTGTGTTAGAAGAGATAAGAACCAACCCGATGTCGACTATCAAACTCATGATCGACAGGGACAGATCACCATTAAACGTCCCAGGACAGACCATACAGAATAAATGAACACACGTACACTTTTTATCTTTTCCCGTCACCACTGTGCACATGTGAACAAACACCGTAGAAGATGTTTTACATGACTGCCGGCTTGTATAGCCAGTTGAGGAAGATTCACTGGCCAAATGATTCAATGCTAAACTCAAAGGTGTACAGAGAGAAGCGCCAGACAACGGTCAAGTTTATCACACGAACGAGATTTCTCTTTTCTTTTACTTCCGACTTTTAATTTCCTCATTAGAGACTCACACTTCGCTTTTTGGTCTACCGTTGACACACGCACTGAGGTATGTGTATGGTCTTTGCTTGAAGACTGGAATAAAGATGCTGAGCAGCGCATGAGCTGCAGCTGTCAGAAACCCAAAGCTGATTACTAGCGTCAGGGCCGGCGACCCACAGCTGTGAAGACCCTTCTCCACCTCCACGCGGTGATCCCGGATAACAGACTGCAACAGAGCAGATTCGCTAAGGAGAAGAGATCGAAGAGGGAAAACTAACCCGATACTAAACAATGCCTGCTTAAATCGGATTTATTGGACCGAAAGGTATAAATATGGCAGTCAAGCTGTAAACTACAACACAACGCATTACATTTTTGGACAACATCCTGCGACTTGCAATGACCTAAATGTAAACATGGCTTGGTAAATGGAGATTGTGAAGAAAATGAAGAAAAAGAAGAAGAAGCTTGAAGACTAGAAACAAAGTCTCTATACCAAATATACAGATCAACCCCATGTATATCGTATAGTTGCCACATGGTTTTACAATATTAAGACGTTCTGTGTTGCAGAATACAAATAGCCGATCTCCAAAAACCTATCTCGTTTGTGGACCGAGACGATTTCGTTGCCTAAAGTAATTGGGTTATACCTTCTCACATTATTTTGTTTCTATCGGTTGTTTGGATTGCCATTCTGGTTTCCGGGCCGGCACAGTGTGTACCATAGAGAAAAACAGGCTCACTACTATTTTGAGAGCATGTCGTTGTTGTTATTGACATCCTGCCAGTCTCTAGAGACAAACGGCTTCATTTTTTGATTCTGCAGTTATTACCAAAACCAGCCAGGTTGAGATTGTTCCACTCGTCGCTGAAAAGACTGGATTTATATATATTTCCGTATTGTTTGATTGCGGACCTTGAGAGGAGCATAAAATCGATGCTGATCAATAACAATAGCTGGAGGACATCACACGAGGAATAACCCACAGACATAGCAAAGCGAAGGGAGATTGCTGCTGTTCTTGATGTTTTCCCCAGGTGTGAAGATCTCTGTCACGTCAGTCACCAGTCAAGGATCCACGAACATACCAAAGAAAACATGTCGAGGAGAAGTTGAAAAGTCAAGGCAGTAATGTTATGTCAATTGTTTGGGACTTATTTATCTTTAGTAATGTTATGTCAATCGTTTGTGACTTATTTATTCTCAGTAATGTTTCAATAACATGTCACAATTCATTTACTAAACTATTCAGAATCGAATTGGGGAGTAAGGATTGGTACAGTCTCACCAAAAAAAAAAAGAGAAATGCCTATGCTGACGTACAGCCTCTGTCAATCAAGCCAACCGTACCTTCTCGAGTGGTCCACTAGCTGGGTCCGGTGCTCCCCGTTTAAACTAACACGGTAATAGCGAACAGCGAGTATCCGGCGCTGACAAACCGGACTCTCGATGCCTGAAGGGATGAAATAGTAGGCTATAGGTGGGGTAACCCAAACAGAAACCCTCGGGGAGTGTAACCCCTCCGTCAGGTGCGGCAGATGCTGGGCCCAACGGCGCGTGGACATGACCCGATCCCCACCAAGGTCACACCCAGGGAGCTACCCTGGTTAAAAGAAAAGCAACTGAAGCCCGACAGACAGTGTTTGGATGATCCGGGACATGGATAGGAAGACTCCAAAACTTCCCCCACCGAAGACGGAACATGTCGGCCAGAATGGCGTGGGTACCCAGAAATGGAAAAGGACATGTACGCATATACGGTTAATGAGTATGCTCAGATATATCAGAAGATATGGGGCTGCCTCCGTGGACTGCCACCAGGGGGAGGCAGCGCCAATTCCCAAGCCTCGAAAGGATCCACCCCAAGCTACTGATGACAGCTCTGCGTATAGGTGTACCAGGATTAAGCAGAGTAAAGATACTGGACTACACAACACTCTAAAGATTGCACAATGGAACGCAGAGGGAGTGATGGGGAAGAAGCTAGAACTGCACAATTTCCTGTATGAGCACAAGATAGATGTCGTGTGCATACAGGAAACACATCTAAATGCAGATAGACGCTTTGGTATTAGGGGATATGAAACACACAGGTTGGACAGAGAGGGTCACAAAGGAGGTATCATCACATTAGTAAAAAAAACCATAGCCGCCACAGAAACCTCCAGCAGCATCAATGGGCCTAAACATTTGACAGTCAAAATACATATCTTCCCAGAACCACTACAAAATACATATCTTCCCAGAACCACTACACAATACATATCCTCCCAGAACCACTACAAAATACATATCCTCCCAGAACCACTACAAATTACAAATTATTACTGTCCCAATAGCAAAAACCTGGAACTAGATAGAATTCCACTAGCCGATAAAAATCATATAGTCTCGGGGACTTCAACAGCCACTCTCCAAGTTGGGGCTACAATACCATGGATACAAGATGAGAGGAGGTGGAGGATTGGATGGTAGAAAATCTTCTCATTCTAATAAACGAACGAGACACAGAGCCAACCTTTTACTCAATATGCTGGAGAACACAGAGCACGCCTGACCTGGAGAACACAGAGCACGCCTGACCTGGAGAACACAGAGCACGCCTGACCCGGCAATGGCAACTGAGAGCATTCAGAGGCGCACAAAAAGAGAGGTAACAAGGCAGCTTGGAGGTAGTGATCACAAACCAGTCATGATCACAATAGCAGATTTAGAACTACCCATAAACAGAAAGAAGACAGCCAGTTGCAATTATAAAAGAGCAGACTGGAACCTCTACAAGCACTTAACTGAAGACAAATTAAAAACACCCTTCACATCAATCAATGTAAGACGAAACGCTGCAACACTTACAAACATCATCACAGAGCCAGCGGAAAAATCAATACCACGAGGCAGAAGACAGAATTATAAACCTTTCTGGACCAGGGAGCTACAAGAACTGCATGACAGGGCTACCAAAGCAAGAACCACTATGGAATTTAACATCACAGAACACAACAAACAGCAAGCTATATACAAGAAGGAAAAACTCGCGTGTGTCAGAAAAGGTTGGCAGGACAAAACCGCATCCCTCAATATGGAGAAAGACACCACAAAACTTTGGAGTCTGGTGAGGAGCCTAAATGAGGAGAACACCATCAGACATACAAAAACGGTACTTGAAGAGAGTGGCGAGACATATACAGGAAAACAAGCAGCCAATCTCCTTGCCGTGGGTTTTGCAGAAGACACCAAAATAAACATGCCCAAGATAAGAGTTAGAGAGGTGGAAAATGAACTAAAAAAGAGAAGGAAAAGGAAAGAAAACAATGAGGATGAAATAAACAAGCTTTTCAGTATCCAAGAATTGAATTGGGCAATAGGAAAACTGAAGATGAAAAAGGCACTCGGCACGACGCAATAGCAAATGAAATGATTTCACACTTGGGACAAATAGACAGACAGCGATTCCTGGACCTGATAAACCAATCGTGGACTCAAGGATTGTTCCCAAAAGAATGGAAGGAGGCAGAAATAATCCCAATACTCAAGAAGGGAAAACCAAAAGAAAACCGTCCAATCAGCCTCCTTAGTTGTCTGGGAAAGACAATGGAAAGGCTGGTGAACAATAGGATGCTAACTTTCCTTGAGAAAAACAAAATCCTGGACGAGTGCCAGTCTGGCTATAGAAAATACAGGAGTACCGACGACCAGACCGCTTATCTGACCCAGGAAATCGAAGATGCCTTTCAGAGGAAATGCAAACTATTGGCCACCACCTTTGACCTGACTAAAGCTTTTGACAAAGTCTAGAAGAAAGGACTAATGCTAAAATTAGCGGGCTGCGGAATAAGGGGGAAATGCTTGACTGGATCAAAGACTACCCACACTCACAATGTGCGAGAGTCAGCTGGAAGAACAGAGGCGCAAAATGGTCCAACTGCATGAGGGGGTTCCCCAGGGAGGATCACTATCCTCTACCTTGTTTATCCTCTTCATTAATGATCTGCCAAAACAGTTCAGACCACACATCCACAAGGCACTCCATGCGGATGACCTGACAATATGGACCCAGGCAGAAAACATTGGAACCGCAAACGCAAGAATGCAGGAAGCAATTAATGCAGTAAAGAAATGGGCAGACTCATGGGGTGTCACAATAAACAAAAGCAAGACCCTCTCAACACTCTTCTCGCTCTCTACAAAGCCAGAGCAGGTCAACCTATATTTAGAAAATAGCCTACTTCCTAGAGAAAACAATCTACATACCTAGGAATGCGATATGACAAAAGATTAACATGGGGCCCACACATAGAGGATACTCAAAAGAAGGCCACACTCAGACTATGGCTGATGAAAAAACTGGCAGGGACAAATTGGGGCGCAGATGCAAACACAATCAGACAGGTCTACACTGGATACGTACGGCCAACACTGGAATATGGCATGGGTGCCTATACAACAGCGGCAAAGACCAACCTACAGAAACTAGACAAGGCACAGAATATCGGACTCAGAATTATTACCGGAGGTCCACGAAGCACCCCAATTAGAGAACTCGAAGCGGTAGCAGGCCTCCAGGGCCTCGGTGAGCGCAGTGAAGGACAAATACTAAACCTAACAGAAAAATACAAGCGTATGAATTAACATCCAATGCATTGAAAAGTCAATGAATTAACAAAAAACCGCATAAAAAGAACAAGCTTCAATCATCTATCAAAAGCCCTTACAGCCAGGAACAGGGACATCATATCAAAATGTCCAACGACATGGGAAATGATACAAGAATATGAAAATACAGACCAACAGCCCAACTTGACGGTGGTAGCGAAAATACCAGGTATCCACAGAAAGGTGGAAGAATCAGACCATGCTTTGAGAAAAAAAAACCTAAAGCATATTAGAGACGCCTATCCTCAACCCATGTGGACGCACGTCTACACAGATGGATCATCAGAGGAAGCATTGAGGAAAGGAGGGGCGAGACTCGTCATATTTCTACAGAATGGAACCGTTATAGAAAAAGCAAGTGCTGCCGGGAAGCCCTCGACAAATCTAAGAACAGAGCAACGGGCAATAATTGAAGCAGTCAAACTATTGGATGAAAAAGGGTTAAAGGATTCAGAATACTGTTTTTGTGCGACTGCATGGAAATTTTGCAGGCCACACAAAGACAACCACGAAATAGTATGGAAAGGGAACTGATATGCCAGCTAAACAAACTCTCAGACCACAATAAAATCACCCTCCAGTGGATTCCAGCTCATGCGGCATACCTGGGAATGAATGCGCGGACAGGCTAGCCAGGGAGGGAAGACAAAGAGAACAATTCTTCCCACCCGGTGTCACTACCAGAAGTCAAGGCAAACATTAAAAAAAAAATATAAACAACAGTGGATAGAGAGAACAAACAGTAAATACCCACATAACCCAAATCAATAGACTGAATAGGAAACAGTATACCAAAATTTTTCGCCTCAGAACAGGTCATTTGCAGACTAAATGCACACATGCATAAAATGAAAGCAGCAGAGACTGCACAGTGTACATGTCAGAGAGGACCCCAGACTCCAGAACACATCCTGCAGACATGTCCACTGCACCAAAACTCCCGTTAGAAGACATGGCCCGAGGAGAGAAACATACAAGACAAACTATCGGTAACCATTGAGGACCTGCGACTGACGTGTCACTTCATGGAGGCAGCCCATCTAGTGGCATAAAACGGGCATACGAAACCGAACGCAAAGAAGAAGAAGGGAATCGAATTTCGAAAAGAATCGATTAAAAATATTTAATATGCCGGGATGTAAATTAGTGTAAAACTTATTCCAGTGATATAGCTTTTGTTGACAGCCAAAAATAATAATTACGCAATTATAAATCAATAATTCAGCTAAATAACCTTTCATGAACAATAACAATGACTTTGTGTCCAAGATAATCCATGTGGAAAAATTTCCTTGAAGTTTCACATTGCTGTGTGAAATAAGTTTCGCAATATTCACATTTTACCGAAAGCAAGTGAAGTTGAAAATTCTAATTGTTTAAAAAAAGTATCACCATATGTTTTGAGATGTTTTAACAAAGAACACACCTGGCCTGTACCTAGTTTAAAAAAAATTAGAAACCTCAATATCGTGACTTCCTAAATAGACACACATTCTAAGTTTGTAAAATCTTGAAAGTGAACAATGGGCTAATTTTTGTTAAAGAATCATTAGTCTGATCAGCGACAATATTACCAAGCGGATATATCAGATCCACGTACTGAATCAGTTGTTAGCCTTCAATTATATTTAGTAAACTGCGGTTTGGATAGTCCCCACCAAATTAGGGACCGAACTAAGGAAAAGGGGGACATTCTGTAATATATATACAATATGGACTAAGTTATACACTTAGCTCTTACTTAGTATCTCTTCGTCTACTCTTGAGTGTAGAGGTTTGCTAGAGACAACATGGTATTTTAATAATCTTGTGTCTTGCTCACGGCTTGGTTCCAGCTTAGTTAATGGTCTGTCAGAGACTTTCTTGTGTTGTCATCATATCGGACTTTCGGTATTACTGTGGATCTACATCAATGACGCCTCCACTTTGTTGCGACAGCGTGCCTTCTGTCATTCTACAGACATGACCAAATAAACGTAGTAGAGATTGTTCAGCTATAGAAAAGATGACATTTTCTGATCTCTACTCATCGTCTGATTATGGACTGTCCGTTCTTGTCACTTTGATCACCTGAAATCAAGAACATGTTTCCTGCTAGCTATACCGTTAACAAACTAGACACATGGGCCAAACAGACTCACCGAAAAGGGCGTCAAATATATGGTGAGGAATGGATGGAGATAAAATAATAACCTGCAACTAACAGTGGTTAGTGCAATGGCCTCTCAGCCGAGCGATTGGGGTTTGGTCCACAGTTGATCCGTGATTTTTGTCCGACCGCAAAATGTCTCTGGAAGTCCACCCATACTGAAAATGTGGATACCAGATACAATGTGAGAAGTAAAGCCGGCCGGCGAGATGTTGACCACATTATTCCTACTGGGACGTTGGTCAAGAGAAAATAGGGACTAACACCAAATCCCAATGTGCCACATTGGCGTGTAAAAGGAATCTTAGCTCTTTACTTGTGACCAGTATTCTCTTCTCTACTTTGTCTTTCCGTTCGTACAAACCTTTTTCATATTTATAGTTAGGTGGACTGGAGCGTACCGTCACCTGGACGTAATTCCGGTGCCTTGTCTCTCAGGCTTATTTAGACATTAAGGGTAAATTCTCCATAGTACACACTGATAACGGGTCTTCTTTGTAGTGGGTCTTAGCTTTTCATGAATTCGGATGGCGATTTTCCGTCATTCCTTAAATAACAGTGATCCAGGTATCCAATTACAGCTGCGTAGACTGGAGCGATTCAATAACAGTTCTAACCCGGTCTCATTGCTGTGAGAAGAGCCTGTTCTTTGCCACTGCAATACACTGTAACTCTTAACCATAAGAAAATAAATAGAAATGTCATAAATTACATGCGAGGAAAGTGATGTCTACATGTGTTCGTCTTGCCAGTTTTTGCCTTTCCTTCGCCAGTCAGTTATGTCCACGTCCAGTGTTTTAAACTGTTTTGCACCGGAAACAAGCGCAGTTTTATTTTAACAAGACTGCAATTAATGTCGACTCGCATTATTACAATCTCTCCTCTCCTCATGGGAACTACACTCCTGGTAACATGTTCGGGCGGGGGTGAGAAGGACGCTGGCTGGTGGGGTGGTAGCGGATGTGTAGGCGTAATTCTACAAGAACAGACTGCGAAAATGTTTGATAGTCGCATTTCAAATAGAGACAGGGGAAGTAAGTGCGATCAGAAAAAAGGGTGATAAATCTGAGAGGGCAATTCATGAGTTGTGTGTCTTGTCTCTACATGAAACTTTTTCAGTCTTTTCCTTCTTCACTTGACCGAAAGAAACGCCATCTTATTTATGAGATCATGTTAAGCTTTCTGTAAATGTGCGAAGCGATGGAGTCGTTGGTTGTTTGTAGATTTTGTTTACATACATTCACAATATTACGTAGGAAGAGGAGACTGGCGTGACGTCTGGTCAGGTATAACATATTGATCGGACAATGTTAATCAGAGTCAGGTATAATATACTAGTCGAACAATGTTAGTCAGGGCCAGGCAATACATACTCATAGGACAATGTTAGTCAACGTCAGTCAAAACATACTGACAGGACAATGTTAGTCAGGGTCAGGCTGAACATACTGATTGGACAATGTTAGTCAGGGTCAGGCTAAACATACTGATCGTTTAATGTTAGTCAGGGTCAGGTAAAACATACTGATAGGACAATTTTAGTCAGGGTCAGGTAAAACATACTGATCGGGCAATGTAATTCAGGGTCAGCTCGCAGTAGGGAAGATTCTTTGGGAGCCGCTCGTCTGCCATACGGACGAGGTGTCCGGCCCATCCCAGTCGTGCTTTTTCTAGCAGTACATGGATGCCGGGCATGTTAGCGCTCGAGAGAACCTCGATGTCAGTGACACGAACTTGCCATCGGATGTGGAATATTCGCCTCAGGCAACCTGTGTGGAAGTGTTTTAACCTCCTTGCATGTCCAAAGTATACAATCCAGCTTTCGCAAGCGTATAGTAGGGTTGGAATGATGGTTACACGGTAGACTTTGAGTTTGGTCTTGACGCTGATGTCACGACTTGTCCACACTATCGAGCGCATTCTACCAAAGGCTGTGCTGGCCTTTGCTATTCTGCTTGCCACCTCATCGTCTAGGCTGACAGATCTCGACAGCGTGCTGCCCAGATATGTGAATTTATCTACGACCTTTTAGTGTCTGCCCGCTGACTGTAGTCTCTGGTTTTGTGTACGGCATGCCTGGTGCTGGTTGGTACATGACCTCTGTTTTCTTGGTATTTATCGTCAGGCCAAAATTTTCGCATGCGGCAGAGAACCGGCCCATTCCAACCTGCATGTTCAGTTCTGAGTTGCTCAATAGAGCGCAGTCGTCAGCAAATACAAGTTCCCTGACTATGTCGCCAGCCACTTTGGTTTTGGCCTTCCTTCTTCTGGGATTGAGTAACTTGCCATCTGTGCGGTACTTTATGGGTATTCCAAGCTCCAGTGATCTGAAGGCGTCTGTCATCGTGGCCTCGAACATCATGCTGAACAAGGTCGGGGCAAGTACACATCCTTGTTTTACTCCGTTTGATACTAGAAACGTTTTAGAGATTGCTCAGTTGTCCAGTACACTAGCATACATACCTTCGTGTAGCTGTTTCACCATAGTTATGAACTTGTTGGGGCAGCGAATCTTGGACATTATCATCCACAGCCCTCCTCTGTTTACTGTATCAAATGCCTTTGTCAAATCAATAAATGTGGTGTACAAGGCCTGATTTTGTTTCCGACACTTCTCCTGTTCTTGGCGAGCTGCAAAAATCTTGTTTGCTGTTCCTCTTCCGGCTCTAAATCCACATTGGCTTTCTGGGAGGTGGTGGCTTTGTTCAAGGTGTTTGTTGAGCCTGTTTAACAGTAAGCGCGCTAGGATCTTGCCTACTACGGAGAGTAGCGATATTCCACGATAGTTGTCGCATTATTGACGGTTGCCTTTTCTCTTTTACAGGTGAACGATTGAGGCGTCCTTTAGCTCCTGCGGAATTTTTCCTTCAGCCCACATGTGACAGAAGAGTTCAGTGATCCTTCTGGTGAGGGATGGGCCAGCTGTCTTATATACCTCTGCTGGTATTACATCCGCTCCTGGAGCTTTTTCTATACATAGTGAACTGATTGCCTTGTCGACTTTCTATTCAGTGATGACTTCATCCAGCGCCAGGTTCAGTTCCACCTGCGGCATTCGTCGGATGGCCTCCTTATTTATGGACGATGGGTGGTTTAGTATTTTGCAGAAGTGGTCTGCCCATCTGTCTAGAATCTGAACCTTATCTGTTAGCAGTACCCCATCCGCACTGCGAACTGGAGTATTACTAGAGGGCTGCGGGCCGTAGAGAGCTTTCAGTGCCTTTGGTGTCATGACGCTCGGCGAACATCTCAATTTCGTCAGCTCTTTTGCTGAGCCAGGAGTCTTGCATCTCTCTAAGCCTGGTCTGGACAGCTTTGCGAGCAGTATTGAATGCAGCTTTTGCTGCCGGAGATGGTGTGTCTCTTTGGTATTCTCTGTGCGCTTCATGTTTTGCACCGAGAAGGCCCTGTATTTCCAGATCGTTCTCATCAAACTAGTCCTTATGCTTGCGCGTGAGTGGGCCAATGTGTTTAACAGCTTTATCGTAGAGTGTGTTTCTCAATGATGCCCAGTTCTCTTCGATGTCTTTCTTTTCAAAACGAAGCTCAGATAGTCTGCCCCCAAGCTCTTCCTTAAAGCCTTCTCTCGAGGGCTCGTATTTCAGCTGAGAGACATTTAGCCTCCTCTGTGGTTTCTTTCCCTGGGGGCGCATTTTGGGATGGATCTTGAAATTTCGCTTGGCAATGACAAGTCGATAGTCGGTCCCATATTCTGCACCACACATGCTCTTCGTTACCAAAGCATCCGCTCGATCCCTACGTCTGATGATAATGTAGTCAATGAGGTGCCAGTGGCGGGACCTTGGGTGCATCCATGTGGTTCTATTTCGGACCGGAAGTCAGAAAGCTGTGTTTGTAATGAGTAGTTAATTTGCAGAACATGTCCTCAGAAGGAGCAGTCCGTTACTATTGCATTTTCCGATACCATGTCTGCCAATGGCCAACTTCTAGGCTGTATGGCCTGTGCCAACCCTAACGTTAAAATCAACGAGAATGACCAATTTGTCATATTTGGGGACTGCAGCGATGAGCGCCTCAAGGTCCTCATAAAACGTATCTTTTGTTTCCTGAGGATTTGTCATAACAGGCAATATTCTCAGTAAAATGAGATAAATTGAGAAATGAGATAAGGTGTCAGAAACCATATGCGGTGACTTATCGGCTGTGCCCATTGCTTAGACACCCGAGCATTAGTTTGGCAACAGAGCAACAGCTAATTAACAGTATATTTATGCCGACCAGTGCCGAACATGGCCTCTGTCCAGGGCGCATGAGAGCAGAATTTCGACTTGTGAAATGAAGTGTTTGAGGAAGGCCATCTGTGTTATCAAAAGAGACGGAATGCGGAACGACGACATTCGAAGTATGGTCGGCACTACGTCTTGTATCGAATACATTTCCAGGTAGAGAATAAGTTGGTTTGGTCATCTCATGAGAATGTACCCTCATCAACTTCCGGTGATGGCTTACAGCGCTGGTAGATCTGGCTACAGGGCAAGGGGGTGGCCGCGAGGCAGGTGGATAGATGACATTAAAGTGATTGTGCAGCGATAAGTCTCACATTGACGAAACAACGCACATGTTGCAGGATAGACAACTTAAACTCCCCACGTCGCTCAACGGCACAAGTGGAAAGAAACCTAGCTAAAACTAAATAATGACAGAAAGAAAAAGAGCAAAAACAACTTCAGAAAACATGGTACTGAATAATACGACACGTACTATGTGCAGGCAAGCAAACTAACACTTACTTACTTCCCCTGCCCAAACACCACGTTAAAGATCATGCATCCAGTATTCTGCGACATAGATTGACCTGTCATTTGCCTTCAGCATGTCACACCTATTGCATGTTTCCTAGATATTGGGGCAGGTCATCAGGTGGTCTAGGTCCTGCATTGCGCCACAATCACACGTGTCTTTATCTGTGTATCCCCATCATTTCCATGTTTTGTATGGTAGGTGTATGTGTATGTGACTTCCGGTAAGATGGCGACCAAGCACCACCTGTTCTCATGGTCTGCGATTTTCATGTGGTTTGTTCGTTCTAAATCATGTATTGATCGCAGTGTTGTGTGGCGATCATTTTCTAGCACGTCCTACGCTATTCACAGGAAGCCTATGTGTGTTATTTTCCTCGGAATTAGGAGAAAACACGATCTGTTCTTCATGTGTTATAGAATACACGTTATTGGATAGGACGTCACTACAGATTGTGCACCGTCCTTGGTTGGTGTGCATGATCTACTTGGAAATTGCCTCTATTTTCATTGAATGCCACGACTGGAATCTCCCGTCAGCCATGGGTAAATGGTCCCACACCTAAACCAACAGATGTCGGCGCTGGTCAGCAGCAGCGTCTTCTAGTCTACGCCTGGAGGCTGCTGCTGTCGAGAGGTACGACATTCGCCTCTCAAATGGTCAAGAAAACGGTGGATGATCGACTCCTACAAGCTTCAACTGACCCCTGGTCTCACGGATTGTACGGCCTGAATGTCTGCATCTTGAGCTACTTCCAGTCGTTTTGATTGTATGTCTTGCCATTGGTTCCCGGTAACTCAGGACGAGAGAGTGAGATTTATGTCCAGCGCAGCTTCTTTCTCACTATAATCCAAATTCAGCGCAAGTTTCATCTTCAGGACGAGCACAGTCTGATGATGTCGCCATCTTCGCTTGCGATGGACAACTTACTTACTTATGATAGATGATGTCCAGGGGCAGGTTCCTCTCGAAGTTCCATCTCTGGGACCTGCAGCAATTCATGCCTTCCCTCGATGTGGCGACTTTCAAAGTTTGTCTGTCTGTGCTGTGGTGATTTTAGGAAGCTATGTCTAGATTTGAGTCTTGTGCTCTGTACCTGATGTCCAAACATTGGGTGCCTTGGGTCGTGCTTATGTTTTTCTCGTTCGATTTCTGGTGCGATGCTTCTTCTAATCTCGAAACTGAATAGCATCAACATGCAAGATAATGGAAGGCACGAGCAAAAAGTATAGCACCAGAGCTTTATAGATCTAAAGCATTTTTCAAACAAGACAAGGCGGAATCAAGAAGACGACGCGTTAAGGACAACACTGGCGACATATTACATGATGAAAAAGATATTACAAAACAGGTTGACAAAATATGTCCATGAACTGTGGATTACAACAGCAATGACAAACCATCACACTTTAATAATAATCATTCCAGCGTCCACAGATCACAAGAGGAAGAAACAATAAAAGATCAGAACTATGGGAACGCAGCAGGAATGGGTACAATAATATTGAAGTGACAGAGGCTCTAGAATAATTCTGTGTAGATCAGATCACTGATATGTATCATGACATATATGGTACACGATCTATACTGAGTGACCTCATTACATCTGTTTGTTTAACAGCACACAAGAAGCCCTGTGTAACTGAATGTACAGATTTGAGAACGACCAGCCTTAGCAGCCACACAGTTAAGTTCTGCTGAATTAGATGCTGAGTCGGCAACGAAGTTTAGGATGAATGATTTGGAGTTAGACAGAACATCAGAGTAAAAGAATCAAAATTCCGTAGAGAACACTAGCAGAAACATATATTGTTGTTGTTATTGTTGAATGTCCACAATGACTAGGATTACTATTGTGTGCGCCCTAAAAAGAACGTCAAGTGGCGGGTTGTCGTAGTTTTTACCACATCCTGAGCGTGCTGATGAAGGTAGACCGGGGTCTTTCAGGCTGTTGTGCTATGCTCTGCTTATCTGCATATCGCTCACTACTACAGGTATAACGTCGATCCCTCATCTTGTTAGCCAGACAGCCATGAAAACAGCCCGTTTCAGGGAGGACTGCGAGGAAGTCAAGGTGAGAATCTTGGTCGGTATATTTTGCCTGACCAGACGTTAGTCTTTCTCCCCAGAAACATATATAGAAGCAGTGCAAATATTATATATGCTTTATAATGCAGACCAAAGCCTTTGACAGAGTCCAGCATTAGAAACTAATTACATGTCTTGAAAACATAGGTATAGATGGAGAATTCTCAGTAACTTATACTGATTTAACTGTCGCTGTAAGACCTGGGAGACTTTACTCGCCATGTATAGATGTTAGAGAGGAATACAACAAGAGTGCAGCCGCTTGATGGAGACGGTAAGAAAGGGGGTCTGGAAATGAATGTCTCGAAGACCAAAGTGTTGCACAATCGCTTCGCCACTTGTGATCCAGTCTTCCTTGGCGAAGTACGATTAGAGGATGTCAACGAGTATATTTATTTTGGACGTCTTCTCAATATGAAGAATAGCATGGAACCTGAACTGACAAGACGTCGCCGCACGGTTTGGGCAGCTTTCTCATTTATTAACACGGTCCCAGACGGTTGTCATGACCAAGAAATACGAGCCTCCCTGTTAAATTCCGCTGTACTCCCTGCGATGTGCTACCGTGGACACTAACAAAATCACTATTGGACAAATTGAGAGTGACCCAGTTATCCTCGAGAGACTCTTGGTGGGAATCACTCTCCGGAACCAACGTTTGCAAGGTCAACACAGTTCAGATATAATACGATTGTCCCAGATGAAGGATGCGGTAATCCACGCAGACAAGGCAAAATATAGACGGGCGGCTCCCATGTTGTGACGAAACGATGGTAAATGGAACACAACTACAGCAGTCTGGTACCGCAGAGGTAAGAAGAGACTGTGGAGAAGACCTCTATTGGTCAGACTCCCTTGCTGTACGCTGCAACATTCGAGATGGCTCTAAAGGAGCACTTACCACGCTCTGGACTTTAGTAGCCCAAGACAGGGTTCGCTGGAGACGAAGTCGTGACCTACAGTTACGCTGAGTTCTAAAGTTGCGTGGGACATTCTTACTTTGTCGTCGTCTGCTTCATTTACCATTGACTGCCTGTTTACAACATGGTCTAACTAAAACGACAAGCAGAAAGAAAGTGTGAAATAGCAAATGCCAGAGATGGACAAAGACAAACAGAGAAAGAGAGAGAGAGAAGTGGAGAAAAAGAAAAGAGAGAGAATGAGAAAGACATCGAATATTTGAGTGAGGCAAAGAGAGGGATAGAGAGAGAATGGGAGGGCGCTTCAGAGAGGTGGCGATAGACGACGAGACTGAGAGAAATAATGACCTAAAGAGAGACAAATTTGGAGAGCTACACACATATAACAAGAGGGGGAGAGAGAGTGAAAGAGAGGGAGGTAGGGATAAACACAACTAGAGAGAAAGAGATAGGGGGAGGGCGGGATAAGTACAACTAGAGAGAGAGAGAGAGAGAGAGAGCGAGAGAGAGAGAGTGACATAGAGATCGACATAACGTAACGGAGATATTAAGTATATAACATTACATATATTATCCAGAGAAGTGTATATATTTCCAATATCCAGATAGGAGTGCCTTTGTACGTATATATATATATATATATATATATATATATATATATATTTATATATATATATATATATATATTTATATATATATATATATATATATATATATGATATTACATGCAATATTCATATAAGTATGTATATATGGGTACTGGGAGACATATTCGCTGAGGCGTGCAAGCAGTTTGGACTCATCATAATCATGGAAAAGACAAAGGTCTGCGCACAGGGTATTACCATTCCCCCCTCCATGAAGATTGAAGGTGTCACTCTGGAGGTCACAAACATCTTCACTTATTTGGGATCTGCCATCAGCAACACTCTCTCGCTCGAGAAATGGTAGACAGTAAGCTTGGAAGGTTGAGTAACGTCATGGCCCACCTGACGAACAGTCTGGAAGAACATTGCGCTGTCTCACTACACCAAGGTCCTGGCCTTTCAGACTTAAGTGCTTGGAACTCTCGTGTATGGAAGCGAGACTTGGAGCACTTACACTAAGCAGGAAAGACGGCTCAACACTCTACACATGAGGCGTCTACGTCGTATATTGGGGATTGGGTGACAAGAGAAAGTGCCACATAATGTGGTCTTACATCGAGCAAACACTCACAGATTGTACATTCTGTTGAGCCAACGACTGCTCCTATGGTTGGGGTATGTTCACCGCATGGAAGATGAGAGGCTGCCAAAGGATATCCTCTATGGGCAGTTGACAGTTGACAGTTGACAATTGGGGCTAGAAGAATCACTCTCTCCATACTGTGATTCAGGGACGCGTGCAAGAGGGATGTGAAGTCATGCGGCATCCCATCCGGGACTTGAAGTCATGCGGCATCCCATCCGGGACATGAAGTCATGCGGCATCCCATCCGGGACATGAAGTCATGCGGCATCCCATCCAAGGGCTGGAAAACAATTGTTCAGGGTCGAGCTGCTTGGAGATAGTCAGTTGTAATGGGTAAAGTGGCTGCCGACGCTCGTAAAAGCCTTCTGGCAACAGAGAAAGGAGAAAGACTGAAGAAATCAAGGAACACCCAGACAAGCCAGCCTTCTCAGCATGGTTGTACGAATGTGACAGGAACTGTAACTCGCTGATCGGGGTTTACAGTCACATCAGACAGTGTAAAAATACATGAGACAGAGCTGGACAAAACTTACAGGACGCCACGCGCATAGTCTATAGAGACTGAGACGTCTATGGTGATGCATGTGGTATATGTTACTTTGCAGACAATATCCAGTTATGTGTATACGGCCGTCTTTACATTGTATACAGTGAATATTCAGATAATTGTATATTTTTTACACTGTATACAATATCCAGATACGTGTATATGTTTTACACTGCATACAGTATCCAGATAAGTGTATGTATGTAACATTGTAAACGTCTACTACTACTACTTCTTCTTCTTCTTCTTCTTCTTCTTCTTCTTCATCTTCTTCTTCTTCTTCTTCTTCTTCTTCTTCTTCTTCTTCTTCTTCTTCTTCTTCTTCTTCTTCTTCTCCTTCTTCTTCTTCTTCTTCTTCTTCTTCTTCTTCTTCTTCTTCTGCTTCTTATTCTTCTTCTTCTTCTCCTTCTTCTTCTTCTTCTTCTTCTTCTTCTTCTTCTTCTTCTTCTTCTTCTTCTTCTTCTTCTTCTTCTTCTTCTTCTTCTTCATCTCCTTCTTCTTCTTCTCCTTCTTCTTCTTCTTCTTCTTCTTCTTCTTCTTCTTCTTCTTCTTCTTCTTTTTTTTCTTCATCATTTCTTCTTCTTCTTGTTTTGTTTGTTTCGTCGCTCGTTTTCAAACTCATGCTAACAGGTCTAGAAAAACGCGTTGTAGTTTTCAACTTCTGCGATATTTGCACGTTGCGGTTCGACACATATGATTTCCGCATGCTATTTTTATATACTTGGCCAACCTTCCCTCTTTGATCCCTTCTCCTTAAGCCAATCTTCCCTCTTTGATCCCTTCTCCTTAGCCACCTTTCCTCTTTGATCACTTCTCCTTAGCAAACCTTCCCTCTTTGATCCCTTCTCCTTAAACTAATCTTCCCTCTTTGATCCCTTCTCCTTAGCCAACCGTCCCTCTTTGATCACTTCTCCTTAGCCAACCTTCCCTATTTGACTACTTCTCCTTAGCCAACCTTCCCTCTTAGATCCCTTCTCCTTAGCCAACCGTCCCTCTTTGATCCCTTCTTCTTAGCCAACCGTCCCTCTTTGATCCCTTCTCCTTAGCCAACCGTCCCTCTTTGATCCCTTCTCCTGAACTAACCTTCCCTCTTTGATCCCTTCTCCTTAGCAAACCTTTCCTGTTTGATCCCTTCTCCTTAGCCAACCATCCCTCTTTGATCCCTTTTCCTTAGCCAACCGCCCCTCTTTGATCCCTTCTCCTTAGCCAACCGTCCCTGTTTGATCCCTTCTCCTTAGCCAACTGTCCCTCTTTGATCCCTTCTCCTTAGCCAACCGTCCCTCTTTGATCCCTTCTCCTTAGCCAACCTTCCTGCTTTGATCCCTTCTCCTTAGCCAACCGTCCCTCTTTGATACCTTCTACTTAGCCAACCTTCTCTCTTTGATCCCTTCTCCTTAGCTAACCTTCCGTCTTTGATATTTTCTCCTTAGCCATTTTGCTTTGTTGCAACCTGTTGTCCAGGATCATCACGTGGAGGTGTAGAACGGTCTTGGCAGCTCTGGGTCGCTGACTTTGACACTGGCAGTCACCTTTGGGTCCTTGACAGCTACAGCTGCTGCACTGCTTTGCATCCTGATCCCACATTGTATACAATATCCAGATAACTTAATATCTATATATAATATCCAGATAACTTAATATATATACAATATCCAGATAACTTAATATATATATATATATATATATATACAATATCCAGATAACTTAATATATATACAATATCCAGATAACTTAATATATATACAATATCCAGATAACTTTATATATATATATATATATATATATATATATATATATATATATATATATATATATAAAATATCTAGATAACTTAATATATATACAATATACAGATAACTTATTATATATACAATATCCAGATAACTTAATATATATACAATATCCAGATAACTTAATATACATACAATATCCAGATAACTTAATATACATACAATATCCAGATAACTTAATATATATATATACAATATCCAGATAACTTAATATATATACAATATCCAGATAACTTTATATATATATATACATATATATATATATATATATATATATATATATATATATAATATCCAGATAACTTAATATATATACAATATCCAGATAACTTAATATATATACAATATCCAGATAACTTAATATATATACAATATCCAGATAACTTAATATATATATATATATATATATATATATATATATATATATATATATATAATATCAAGATCAATGGTGAAAATGGGAAAATTGTAAATAGATTCACGTACCTCGGTAGTACATTGTCCCAGAATATAATCATCGATGATGAGATGAACGTCAGAATCACCAAAGCTAGCATTTGGCAGACTACAATCGAACGTCTGGCGTCAAAATGGCATCAACTTCTAGACGAAGCTGAAGGTGTACATAGCAGTGGTGGTCCCTGTATTGCTATATGCAAGTGAATCATGGACTGTATACAGGCGTCACGCAAAGAAGCTGAGTTATTTTGGCTTGGCTTTGTTCGTTCTCAATCTACCGCTACCAAACCTTGAAAGGGCTTAAGTAGCAGAATGTAGTCCAGAGAACAAAATGCGTCGTGTCGTCGTTTACAGCTTGACTGTGATATTTGCACCTTTCGGTCCAACACATCCGACTTCAGCACGTATTTTTTGAGTACCGGGTTAGCATTCCCTCTTCGATCCCTTCTCCTTAGCCAGTCTGCCCTGCTGCAGCCTGTTATCCAGGATCACCGCTTGGAGGTGTAGAAGGGTCTTGGCAGCTCTGGTTAGCTGGCCCTAACGCTAGCAGTCAGCTATGGGTCGCTGACCACTGCAGCTCATGCGCTGCTCAACATCTTGATCCCGAGTTATTTTCACACACTTTGTCTCAGGATGGTGATGGTTGTCAAATGGCAAGACAGGATCCCGGACACTGCTGTCCTTGAGAGAGCTGGTATCCCTAGCATTGATATCATCATGAAGTAATCACAGATTCGCTGTGACTAAAAACGTCTTTAAAAGCCTTCAGCATAAACCTCGAAACATGGGAAGATGCTGCAAAAGACCGTACAATCTGGTGCACAGCTCCACGCAGAAGAGCAGTGTCATGCGAGACTTCTAAAAAGACTGTAGCAGGATAACGGAGAAAGGCCAGAAAAGCCCGCGGAATATCACAGTCACGCGAAGCCAACTTCCCATGACGTCACTGCCTGCGAGTATGCAGATCCCAAATCGGACTCGTCAGCCATCCCAGCACAAATCCACATCCAGGAATCACAGAATACTCCACTGGAAGTACTGGCTAAATGAAACAAGAAAAGGTCCACATCGCTCGCGATGAACGAACAACATATATATATCAATATATAAATACATATATAACATTGGATATAATAAGTATCTAGAAATGTATATACATGTACATGCAATATTTGCTTTTGTTGCCAGGTTTTGTTTCTTTAGCAGGTTTTCATATTTGGAGATGTAAATTTTTTTCATTGGTCCTCATCTACTTTTACTGTCTTTCATCTACTTTTGTTACTGCTGGTCTTTCATGTATTTTTGTTCTTGTTTGCCTCTAATCTATTTTTCCTGTTGGTCTTTCATCTTTGCTGTTGCTCTTTCATCTATTTTTATTCTTGTATGTCTTTCATCTATTTTTAGATGAACAATCAGGGATCAAGATGCTGAGCAGCATATGAGCTGCACGCGGTGACCCTGGATAACAGGCTGCAGCAGGGCAGACTTGCTAAGGAGAAGGGATCGAAGAGGGAATGCTAACCCGGTACTCAAAAAATGCTTGCTGAAGTCGGATGTGTTGGACCGAAAGGTGCAAATATCGCAGCCAAGCTGTAAACTACGACACAACGCATTCCGCTCTCTGGACTACACTGCTACCTAAGCCCTTTCAGGGTTTGGTAGTGGGATATTGAGAACGAAGAAGAAGAAGAAGAAGAAGAAGATGAACAAACAACACCATTAGATGAGTATTTGCTGTTGGTCTGTCATCTTTTTTTGTCATTATTCGACTTTCATATATTTTGTTGTTGTTGGTCTTTCACCTATTTTTGTTATTGTTGCAGTGTTTATTTTAAATAATTGATAGTGCTATCTATTTCAGTAGTTTAAAAAATGTTCATTTTCTGAAATTAAACAAAATAATTCAAGCCTTTTCAGGACAATCTCCATCCAGCTGCATGCCACACCATCAAGAAGGCAATGCGGGTCTCGTAAAAAGAGAACAAAATACCTAATAAACCTAATCCGTATTTGTTTTAAATAACTCATAAATAATTCATCAGAGAAGTTTGGGTTTTCATGGTTACTTCCCTTGTTTTAAACGCCAGGCGAATTCCCACGACAAACAACTTGTGTTACTGATTCGCGCACGCAGACATGGCTACCACTAACATGTGTTTGATCTCCACAAACACCGCATCTAATGTGCGCCAACAATAATACATTAATAGCTGCAAGACATTTTTCTTACAAAACGGAAGGCGATAAAAAGCCTGGGTCAACTCTATCGTTAGGTCAAAAACAAGGTAACCACAGCGATGGCAACAAGAATTAAATTATCATCATCATCATGAGGATCAGCTGGTTATTCAGTCCTAAGACTGGTTGTAAGGTTGTCTGAACATGTCTCTCCGTTTGACGATATCCTCTGGTCCATCAGTTCTAAGACTGGTTGTAAGGTTGTCTGAGCATGTCTCTTCGTTTGACGTTATCCTCTGGTCCATCAGTCCTAAGACTGGTTGTAAGGTTGTCTGAACATGTCTCTTCGTTTGACGTTATCCTCTGGTCCATCAGTTCTAAGACTGGTTGTAAGGTTGTCTGAGCATGTCTCTTCGTTTGACGTTATCCTCTGGTCCATCAGTTCTAAGACTGGTTGTAAGGTTGTCTGAGCATGTCTCTTCGTTTGACGTTATCCTCTGGTCCATCAGTTCTAAGACTGGTTGTAAGGTTGTCTGAGCATGTCTCTTCGTTTGACGTTATCCTCTGGTCCATCAGTTCTAAGATTGGTTGTAAGGTTGTCTGAGCATGTCTCTTCGTTTGACGTTATCCTCTGGTCCATCAGTTCTAAGACTGGTTGTAAGGTTGTCTGAGCATGTCTCTTCGTTTGACGTTATCCTCTGGTCCATCAGTTCTAAGACTGGTTGGAAGGTTGTCTTAACATGTTTCTCCATTTGACCTTATCCTCTGGTCCATCAGTTCTAAGACTGGTTGTAATGTTGTCTGAGCATGTCTCTTCGTTTGACGTTATCCTCTGGTCCATCAGTTCTAAGACTGGTTGTAAGGTTGTCTGAGCATGTCTCTTCGTTTGACGTTATCCTCTGGTCCATCAGTTCTAAGACTCGTTGTAAGGTTGTCTGAGCATGTCTCTTCGTTTGACGTTATCCTCTGGTCCATCAGTCCTAAGACTGGTTGTAAGGTTGTCTGAGCATGTCTCTTCGTTTGACGTTATCCTCTGGTCCATCAGTCCTAAGACTGGTTGTAAGGTTGTCTGAGCATGTCTCTTCGTTTGACGTTATCCTCTGGTCCATCAGTCCTAAGACTGGTTGTAAGGTTGTCTGAGCCTGTCTCTTCGTTTGACGTTATCCTCTGGTCCATCAGTCCTAAGACTGGTTGTAAGGTTGTCTGAGCATGTCTCTTCGTTTGACGTTATCCTCTGGTCCATCAGTCTTAAGACTGGTTGTAAGGTTGTCTGAACATGTCTCTCCGTTTGACGATATCCTCTGGTCCATCAGTCCTAAGACTGGTTGTAAGGTTGTCTGAGCATGTCTCTTCGTTTGACGCTATCCTCTGGTCCATCAGTTCTAAGACTGGTTGTAAGGTTGTCTGAGCATGTCTCTTCGTTTGACGATATCCTCTGGTCCATCAGTTCTAAGACTGGTTGTAAGGTTGTCTGAACATGTCTCTCCGTTTGACGATATCCTCTGGTCCATCAGTTCTAAGACTGGTTGTAAGGTTGTCTGAGCATGTCTCTTCGTTTGACGCTATCCTCTGGTCCATCAGTTCTAAGACTGGTTGTAAGGTTGTCTGAGCATGTCTCTCCGTTTGACGATATCCTCTGGTCCATCAGTTCTAAGACTGGTTGTAAGGTTGTCTGAGCATGTCTCTTCGTTTGACGCTATCCTCTGGTCCATCAGTCCTAAGACTGGTTGTAAGGTTGTCTTAACATGTTTCTCCATTTGACCTTATCCTCTGGTCCATCAGTCCTAAGACTGGTTGGAAGGTTGTCTTAACATGTTTCTCCATTTGACCTTATCCTCTGGTCCATCAGTCCTAAGACTGGTTGTAAGTTTGTCTGAGCATGTCTCTCCATTTGACCTTATCCTCTGGTCCATCAGTCCTAAGACTGGTTGGAAGGTTGTCTTAACATGTTTCTCCATTTGACCTTATCCTCTGGTCCATCAGTCCTAAGACTGGTTGGAAGGTTGTCTTAACATGTTTCTCCATTTGACCTTATCCTCTGGTCCATCAGTCCTAAGACTGGTTGTAAGGTTGTCTGAGCATGTCTCTCCATTTGACCTTATCCTCTGGTCCATCAGTCCTAAGACTGGTTGTAAGTTTGTCTGAGCATGTCTCTCCATTTGACCTTATCCTCTGGTCCATCAGTCCTAAGACTGGTTGTAAGTTTGTCTGAGCATGTCTCTCCATTTGACCTTATCCTCTGGTCCATCAGTCCTAAGACTGGTTGGAAGGTTGTCTTAACATGTTTCTCCATTTGACTTTATCCTCTGCAATTCTCTTCATTTCAGCATAGGCTTAATTATAAGCATTCGGAAAACATGTACAACAGGCAACAGAAAACATATACACCAGGCAACAGAAAACATATACAATAGGCAACAGAAAACACGTACAAAGGCACCAGAATATATGTACCTGAAACAACGGAAAACATATATATGAGATAACAGAAAAGATATATGAGATAACAGAAAACATATATACGAGACAACAGAAAACATATACCAGTCAACAAAATACACATACCAGAGAAGAGAAAGCATATACCAAACAAGATAAAATATATACACCTGACAACAGAAAACATATACACATGACAACAGAAAACACATTCAGCGTACAGCAAAATAGGAAGTGAGGTAAAAGGTAATCCGGATTCGAACCACGGATACAAACATATGAATGCTTCCGTCTATAACAAAGAGGATACATACGTTCATAAATAAACGCCTACGCGGAATATTGGGCTGAAATGGTACGACATGGGTAAAAACGTGGACTTGGACATAGGACTTGACAGATGGCAGAAGTTCAGGAAATAATGAGAAGGCGATAGAGTTGGATTATTTAGTTCATTTGTAGCTATGCCCTCTTGTTCTTGTAGGTGGATGTATTTAGAAAAAAACTTGTTATAGTCTAATTTATCCTTTCTTTTGATTGTCTTATAAACCTATGTCACCCCGAATTCTTCTCTTTTCTAGACACTGTAGGCCGTTTTTTCTGATTCTTTCCTCATAACTGTAAAGTATTTAACACGTCATTTCATTACGACACTGATTACTATGAGACCACATGAACTTTAAAAAAAATTATTTACACTAGAACATTCAAACTCACAGAACTACGAGATGAACACGAAGGCATGTGTATGTCCTTGGTAAAGACATCGTGTTCGTCATTGCGTTCTGTTATTCACACTTTGGTGAGATTTATGCTTTCTTATACATATCTTAATAGTCTGTCGGTACCATCATTATCCCGAGCCGTGATTAGTGACTTTGACGACCATTTTCTTCCATTACTTATATATCGCAAGTATTCATAATTATGGTTCTTGTGTTCGATTTGCTTGATGTCTTGGAATATTACAGGCGTTGTGGACCACAAGACATGGTTAGGCGGGCTGCATTTGGTGCACAGGCCATGTGTTTGAGGCCTCTTTTATAGACCAACTGTGCTGCAACTTGATATCTTCTTGGGAAGGAATAGTTAAAGGTAGCTTCACACTGCTGTCATGGATGAAGTTTTACAAACTTCATTGTACGAATTCACGGCTTGTATATGATGTGGAGTGGCCAGTTCTCTTTCTCGCTGACTTTTCTTCCCTTATTGAATGTCAGAAACTCATTTACCGCTGGATCAACTGAAACGTGACGGGAGTTATAGCCCATACATTTGCCGTGAAAAGCGAGTGCTCTATCCCTAATGCTAATCAGAGTAGCATGTCAAAATATGTGTTCTCGTTCATTTTAATTGATTTAATTCTTCTGCTTCTCATCAGTACACAGCACTGAAAAATAAAATCTGCATCGTTTTATAATCTGGGTCGTCTTCTTGAGCCCGATCCATGCAAAACTGCTTCTCAGACCCCTTCCTTCACTCTTGTTCAGCATTTGTTGATTTCTTCGTTCGTTCTTAATATTCTGCTAGCGCCAAGAAATGACTTTGTAAGTAGTGGGATGGTTTCGGGAGAATGGAATGCGTTGTGTCATAGTTCAAAGGTTGACTGCCATATTTGCACCTTTCAATTTGATACATCCCACATCAGCAGGGATTTTTTAGTACCGAGTTAGCCTTCCCCCTTTCCTTCTCCTTAACTAGTCTGCTCCGTTGCAGCCTGTTATCCAGGATCACCGCGTGGAGGTGTGGAAGCGTCTTGGTAGCTCTGGTTCCCTGACCATTACGCTAGCAGTCAGCTATGGGTCGCTGACCGCTGCTGCTCATGCACTGCTAAGCATCTTGATCCTAGACTGATTTAAGTATAACTATTTAGTAGGCCAAAACGTTTAACAGGTTCAGATAACGGAACAGATGGTGAGCAGCACATTAAGATCAACAACAGATTGCAATACCATCTGTTCAACAAGTTAAATATAGGAGCTCCAGATGAATGTGTCAGCAGCGCTGATGGGATGACTGCTGAAGATCTGCTAGAAAGGTGGACCAGAGAAAGCCACCAGTACCATTACTGAAGATCCGCTAGAACGGTGGAACAGAGAAAGCCACCAGTACCATCAATGAAGATCTGCTAGAAAGGTGAAACGGAGAAAGCCATCGTTACCATCACTGAAGATCTGCTAGAAAGGTGGAACAGAGAAAGCCTTCAGTACCATTACTGAAGATCTGCTAGAAAGGTGGAACAGAGAAAGCCATCAGTACCATCACTGAAGATCTGATAGAAAGGTGAAACAGAGAAAGCCATCAGTACCATCACTGAAGATCTGCTAGAACGGTGCAACAGAGAAAGCCATCAGTACCATCACTGAAGATCTGATAGAAAGGTGAAACAGAGAAAGCCATCAGTATCATCACTGAAGATCTGCTAGAACGGTGCAACAGAGAAAGCCACCAGTACCATCATTGAAGATCTGATAGAAAGGTGAAACAGAGAAGGCCACCAGTACCATTACTGAAGATCTGCTAGAACGGTGCAACAGAGAAAGCCATCCGTACCATCACTGAAGATCTGATAGAAAGGTGAAACAGAGAAAGCCATAAGTACCATCACTGAAGATCTGCTAAAACGGTGCAACAGAGAAAGCCATCAGTACCATCACTGAAGATCTGATAGAAAGGTGAAACAGAGAAAGCCATCAGTATCATCACTGAAGATCTGCTAGAACGGTGCAACAGAGAAAGCCACCAGTACCATCATTGAAGATCTGATAGAAAGGTGAAACAGAGAAGGCCACCAGTACCATTACTGAAGATCTGCTAGAACGGTGCAACAGAGAAAGCCATCCGTACCATCACTGAAGATCTGATAGAAAGGTGAAACAGAGAAAGCCATAAGTACCATCACTGAAGATCTGCTAAAACGGTGCAACAGAGAAAGCCATCAGTACCATCACTGAAGATCTGATAGAAAGGCGAAACAGAGAAAGCCATCAGTACCATCATTGAAGATCTGATAGAAAGGTGAAACAGAGAAGGCCACCAGTACCATCACTGAACAACTATGAGATGTTAGTAACCTCAGACTGATCACAATTCTTTAAATATGTTCAAATTGACGTCTAGAAGCGAACAAAGAAGAACAAGAAGAAGACGATGATAATGATAGTATTTGCTGCTTGGCTCCAACAGGAGCATGAAGCTACCACTGCAGCTCATCTTTCTGCAGGACGCTAGCACATGGTTATTGAAGGGGTCTTGCGTTGGTTTCCTTATTCTATTTTCTTATATGATGAGATGGTAAGGTTAGACCACAACCATCTTTCTCAACCACCCTTTATCACCTTGTCAGACATGCATAATTGATCACTTTGGCTATATTCTGTCCTCCACAATACAAGGCCCTGGAACATGTTGGTGAGCTTATACGAGCTAAGAAGGGAGATCATATAGGCCGTATGCACATTTAAAATATGTGCTGCATGAGTAATTGATCAAACACACACACACACACACACAGACACATGCACGTACGCACCACTCATGCACGCCCATACGCACGCACTCATGCACGCCCATACGCACACACACACACCCACATACATGCACGTACGCAAGCACGCATGCACGCACGCACTCACGCACACACACAAACACACACACACATATGTTGCTGTTGTTTGGGAATGCCCACAATGAGTAGGTTACTCCTTTGTGCGCACAGAAAAAGATGTTAAGTGGTAGGTTACAGTAGCTGCACGAGCCCTTCTGCATTTTTTGAAAGTATCACTGCGTCGTCTGCGGATCGTAACTGGAATCTCGTAACCGCCAATCGTGAATGTATCTAATCTTTCAATGTTCTTGACTGCTGTAACATTTCTCATTACACATTCCGCATTTATATATATATATATATATAATACATCCATTCATTG
Source organism: Ariolimax columbianus (assembly GCA_036924085.1). NCBI lineage: Eukaryota > Metazoa > Mollusca > Gastropoda > Stylommatophora > Arionidae > Ariolimax > Ariolimax columbianus. The sequence goes on along the minus strand of JAVGWX010000014.1, from coordinate 17,918,943 downwards.
TTTGGTTATTTGTGCCACAACACATCCGTATACGGTCTCATCTGTCGACTACACGAGACAGGAGTACACGAATCTCCTCCAGCCGTATATCTTATGGAAATCACGTTCTCCTCTGCGCACGGAAATGACACCGGTTAGGGCTTGGCATCCAAATATTCTCGGAAACCGGCGATTTTCCTAGCCTGTCCGACTGGCAGGGTAATGAGCCGCTCGCGTGTTTGGACGTGAAATCCACCATTAGCTCATCCATTTTGTAGCGAACGAAGAGCTTGACTTCAGACCCCGAAACCATTAATTGACCAAGTGGCTCTCAGGACTTGCCTTGTCCATTCTCTCTCCTCACTCCGGCAAGCAGGCACATCTTGCATGTGGACAATTGAAAGGGGTGTCGCCGGCAGTTGTGGAAGGATATTACTATGAATGAACGTCTGAAGTTTTGACACGCCAACCGGAAAAAAAATAACCTTCAATTATTTAAGAGTTTGTTGCAAATTGAGGAAAAATTGGCATAAAGCCAGAACACTCTAGAAACTGCACGATAAGACAAAAGAAATGCACACGCTAAAAATCATAAAAACACACCTAGATGAAAAGAAGATATTGTTACTAAGAAGACAACACGCCCAGATGTAACCAAAGCTCTTAGTCTGTGGTAAAAAAAATCGGGGCAATGGAAAAGAGGGAAATAAAAATGCAAACCTACTTGACTGTTCGATCTAAAAAAATAGGAATCAAAATCTTGTTGAATAAAACCTCCTTACTCGTAGGTTTCAAGCTACATAAAGTATGTGTTTTCCTGACCAGCTAAACTATATCTAATCTGACAGTTTAAAAAATCTAATTAGGCACATTTTCTTTATTAAAAAGTGGTCCAAAATTATCTATATAATTAATTTCCGCAGATCAAGAAATTACGTGGCAGATTTGATCCTTTTTATGTTCCACATTTCTGTAATTTCTATCATTGTGAGCCATAACCAGAACAACCTCTACTTTTTATGTTCCACATTTCTGTAATTTCTATCATTTTGAGCCATAACCAGAACAACCTCTACTTTTTATGTTTCACATTTCTGTAATTTCTATCATTGTGAGCCATAACCAGAACAACCTCTACTTTTTATGTTCCACATTTCTGTAATTTCTATCATTGTGAGCCATAACCAGAACAACCTCTACTTTTTATGTTCCACATTTCTGTAATTTCTATCATTGTGAGCCATAACCAGAACAACCTCTACTTTTTATGTTCCACATTTCTGTAATTTCTATCATTGTGAGCCATAACCAGAACAACCTCTACTTTTTATGTTCCACATTTCTGTAATTTCTATCATTGTGAGCCATAACCAGAACAACCTCTACTTTTTATTCCATTTGCCCCAAATGTTCTCACAATTTAACACATGAATTTCCCGGCATACTAAAGAATGTAGCCATGGAGCATGGCCAACTGTAATAGAAGGCTGTCTAACTAAAGAATGTAGCCATGGAGCATGGCCAACTGTAATAGATAGCTGTCAAACTAAAGAATGTAGCCATGGAGCATGGCCAACTGTAATAGAAGGCTGTATAACTAAAGAATGTAGCCATGGAGCATGGCCAACTGTAATAGAAGGCTGTCTAACTAAAGAATGTAGCCATGGAGCATGGCCAACTGTAATAGAAGGCTGTCTAACTAAAGAATGTAGCTATGGAGCATGGAGAACTGTAATAGAAGGCTGTCTAACTAAAGAATGTAGCCATGGAGCATGACCAACTGTAATAGAAGGCTGTCTAACTAAAGAATGTAGCCATGGAGCATGGCCAACTGTAATAGAAGGCTGTCTAACTAAAGAATGTAGCCATGGAGCATGGTCAACTGTAATAGAAGGCTGTCTAACTAAAGAATGTAGCCATGGAGCATGGCCAACTGTAATAGAAGGCTGTCTAACTAAAGAATGTAGCCATGGAGCATGGCCAACTATAATAGAAGGCTGTCTAACTAAAGAATGTAGCCATGGAGCATGTCCAACTGTAATAGAAGGCTGTCTAACTAAAGAATGTAGCCATGGAGCATGGCCAACTGTAATAGAATGCTGTCTAACTAAAGAATGTAGCCATGGAGCATGGCCAACTGTAATAGAAGGCTGTCTAACTAAAGAATGTAGCCATGGAGCATGGCCAACTGTAATAGGAGGCTGTCTAACCAAAGAATGTAGCCATGGAGCATGGTTAACTGTAATAGAAGGCTGTCTAACTAAAGAATGTAGCCATGGAGCATGGCCAACTGTAATAGAAGGCTGTCTAACTAAAGAATGTAGCCATGGAGCATGGCCAACTATAATAGAAGGCTGTCTAACTAAAGAATGTAGCCATGGAGCATGTCCAACTGTAATAGAAGGCTGTCTAACTAAAGAATGTAGCCATGGAGCATGGCCAACTGTAATAGAATGCTGTCTAACTAAAGAATGTAGCCATGGAGCATGGCCAACTGTAATAGAAGGCTGTCTAACTAAAGAATGTAGCCATGGAGCATGGCCAACTGTAATAGGAGGCTGTCTAACCAAAGAATGTAGCCATGGAGCATGGTTAACTGTAATAGAAGGCCGTCTAACTAAAGAATGTAGCCATGGAGCATGGCCAACTTTAATAGAAGGCCGTCTAACTAAAGAATGTAGCCATGGAGCATGGCCAACTGTAATAGAAGGCTGTCTAACTAAAGAATGTAGCCATGGAGCATGGCCAACTGTAATAGAAGGCTGTCTAACTAAAGAATGTAGCCATGGAGCATGGCCAACTGTAATAGAAGGCTGTCTAACTAAAGAATGTAGCCATGGAGCATGGCCAACTGTAACAGAAGGCTGTCTAACTAAAGAATGTAGCCATGGAGCATGGCCAACTGTAATAGAAGGCTGTCTAACTAAAGAATGTAGCCATGGAGCATGGCCAACTGTAATAGAAGGCTGTCTAACTAAAGAATGTAGCCATGGAGCATGGCCAACTGTAATAGAAGGCCGTCTAACTAAAGAATGTAGCCATGGAGCATGGCCAACTGTAATAGAAGGCTGTCTAACCAAAGAATGTAGCCATGGAGCATGGCCAACTGTAATAGAAGGCTGTCTAACTAAAGAATGTAGCCATGGAGCATGGCCAACTGTAACAGAAGGCTGTCTAACTAAAGAATGTAGCCATGGAGCATGGCCAACTGTAATAGAAGGCTGTCTAACTAAAGAATGTAGCCATGGAGCATGGCCAACTGTAATAGAAGGCTGTCTAACTAAAGAATGTAGCCATGGAGCATGGCCAACTGTAATAGAAGGCCGTCTAACTAAAGAATGTAGCCATGGAGCATGGCCAACTGTAATAGAAGGCTGTCTAACTAAAGAATGTAGCCATGGAGCATGGCCAACTGCAATAGAAGGCTGTCTAACTCATCGTGAAAACACCCATAAAACGTCACATATATAGGCCAACTAAATTACAAAACTGATTAGCACTCATATTGTGCTAAGGTTTATTATCAATCTATACATCATCCACACAGAGAAATAAAACAAATTAACTGTACAAAGCACAACAAATCACTGTTGAGAGCGATCCTTTCACAGAATCCTGCCCTAAAATAAACTGAATACCCATCTTCTTTACTTTATTTATAATATACAACAGCCAGCGCTAATAATGAAAACAGTCTATTTGAAATGATTACCCCTTTGATAACAGTGAGTATTTTTGGAATTAACATGTTCTCCGTGTTTTACGAAATCTGTTCAGTTTCAATACAAAGCGCATGGGTTTTGAACAGCCATGTCAGCCTTTTTTGCGTTCCATATGTGGTTAACAATTGTGTCAGCAATTATGTAGGTGTGACAGATCAAGCGAAGGAGATTAGAGCGGAGGACTTAATCTCTGCCGTCCAAAATGTACTGGAGAGGTATTGGCAATGGTGGAGAAGGCTAGGATCAACACGCCATCGTCAGATGCCAATATATATATATGTTTATATGGTCATAAGTGTTTGGGATTGCAATGTTGCCATTCAGACTGAAACCCAATTGAACTCGTTTGGGGAAATGTTAAGGGAGGTGCTACCTACAGTCTGGTTGGATGAATTTTGTTTGGTAATTGAATTTTGTCGGGCTGTTGTGAAAGTGTAATCAGCCTTCTTTCAAATACAACTTGAATTTAATGTCTAGCATTACTAATTTTTAAGTTATAGACTGTCAAACAGGCCTGTGGTCAGTCTCCAAAATGAAAAAGAAATGAAAAATGGCTGCCAGAAACTAGTTTCAAATGATTACTCCCGTAGAATTTAGTTATCATAACAAATAATGAGGGATTTTATAGCTCCATAACACAATATAATATAATGAGTACTCTCTACTTAGTGCCTATGGCAGGATATGTTAGTCATAATTTTAGCTTATACAAATTGTAATTTTCAAAGAAAAACAGTTTTGTGAGAATTTTAATCAAAAGATCATGTGGTGAAGCAAGACAAAAAAGAAAGTTAATAGGAAATGTAAGTTCTAGGGTGATTGGTCTACTAAATAAGCAAATATCGAACTATGTGACAATTTAATTAGTGGTCTGCAGGTTAGGCCTGTGATTACATTCTAGTAAACTTAACAACATCAACATTGAATCTTTTAAAGTTTACTGACCACGCCCACTCGGTCACAAATAAAGGGATGGAAATGGTATGACCTTGTGAATCAGATTTCATTTTAAGTGAAGATGACAATGTTCACGAAGAGTAGAATAATTGGCATTTGAATTTAAATTTTTAAAAAAAATAGTTGCAGAAAAATAGTTATAAAACTGAAGACAAGAATAATCACTGCTCATGTGCACATTGCATTGTGGGGCTAGAACTTGGACTCAAATACGGGTGGAAAATAGCTTGGAAACGCTTGAAATGGGGTGCTACTGTAGGCTACAGAAGATTAATAAGGACAAAAGGAAGATCAAATCACAATGCCCTCACTGAGGTAGGCGCACAAAGACAATTATTGCAAATGGTACAAGAACGAACATGGCGTTGCAGTACTTGTACCAGTACCAAAGAAAGGAAAAGACAAAACAGATCCAAAGGGATACAGGCCTATCAGCCTACTGATAGAACGTATGGTAAACACCAGACTGATGTGGCATCTGGAAGAAAAACGGATACTAATTCCACAGCAAGCAGGCTTTAGACAGCACAGATCCACTGAGAACCAGGTCATTCTCATAGCCCAGGAATTAGAAGATGCCTACCAGGAACAGAAACACACAGTAGCGGTTTGGGTGGACCTGGAAAAGGCATTTGACAAAGTCTGGAAAAATGGACTTGGCATGGACAACAGCAGCAAAGGCGAACTTCGATAAAGATAGCAGACTCCAAAACCAAGCCATGAGAGTTATAACAGGAGGCATGAAGTCAACGTCAATTGTAGAACTTGAAAAGATTACAAAACTGCAATCCATGACCGACAGAAGAGACTGCAGAGCCCAGCTGTAATCAGAGAAACTCAGAAGACTGACTGACCATCCAATGCACCAGAGACTAAACAATTTCGGAAATGGGAAACTAAAGCGAAGAAACTTTGCAGAAATAGCCAAAGCAAAGATTCACGAAGACACCATGAACGCACTAACAACACCAAAGCCCATCCCTACTGTACAAAAACCTACCTAGAGACAGCATATATTTCCAGAGGTGGTAGAAAATATACCAGGTATTAGAAACAAAAACTGCCAGTCTGAAAAAGAAAGAAGAGATACTACCCTGAGTTACATAACGGAAAACTACCCAAGCATGGACTGGACCCATGCATACACCGACGGTTCCGTAACAAATACAACGCAGTACGGAGGGGCAGGAGCATTCCTGAGCCTACCAAATGGCAGAAAAATAACACTTTCATTCGCTACTGGAAAATACACAAGCAATTTCAGAGCGGAGGCAGAGGCACTGAGGGCGGCAGTGGAAGAAATGGTGACAGGTAAAAGGAATGAAAGCCACATAGTCCTGCTTACTGATGCTCTGGACGTAGTCACAGCACTAAAAAGCCAGAAAAATACTGAACTTAATGATTTAAGAGCAGTACTATGTCAACTATGCCAGCAGGCCGCACCAAAAAGGGTAGTGGTGCAGTGGGTTCCATCTCACTGCAACATCCAAGACAACGAGGAGGCAGACAGGCTGGCAAAAGAAGGTGCAAAACTACCACAACAAGATACTAGTATGACATACGAAGAGTCAAAACGGCTTATTAGAGCTAGATACATGACCAAATGGGAAACCGAACATACTGGCTACTCCAAAAACGATGCCTATTACCAGTTGAACAGAAGAGAGCAGGTCGTTGTCTTCAGACTTCGCACTGGCCACAATAGACTGAGGTACCACCTATTCAACAAATTGAAGATAGGTGGCACCGACGAATGCCCGTGTGGTACCGGGAAAATGAACGCTGAGCATTTGCTGCAAAACTGCCCGACATACGAGGACCAGAGAGAGCAGATGTGGCCATCCCCAGTGGCAACACTAGACAAGCTCTATGGCAGTGTCGACAGCCTCAGGAGGACCGCTGCTTTTTGCGAAAAAATAAATGTTACTGTCTGACTGCGTACGATGAAGAAGAAGAAGAAGAAGAAGAACATGGCGTTGGCTGGGGCACACTATGGACATGAACATTATCTGCCGAATATTTTAGTGGGTATAAACATGGTGTTGTTGTTGGCGAATTGAAGAGACATGCTCAGATAACGTTACAGCCAGTTTCATAGCTAATCACATGGACAAATGGGAAACAGAGTACACTGGCTACACAAACAGATGATGCTTATTAGCAGTTGAAAAGAAGAGAGCATGTAGTGGTGGTATTCAAGATCAGCAAAGGCCACAACAGACTGATGTACTATCTATTCAATAAATATAAGATAGGTACTACTGACGAATGCATCTGAGGTACTAGGAAAATGACCCCAGTATATATGCTGCAAAATTGCCTGACATACGAGGACCAGAGGAAGCATATGTGGTCATCACCTGTGGCAACACTAGATGAGCTCTATTGCAGTTTCCACATCCTAAGAATGACCGCTGCTTTCTTTAAACAAATTCAAGTCTACCTCTGAGATTGATACCTTCCTCGGGATCAAGACGCTGAGCAGAGCATGAGCTGCAGTGGTCAGCGACCCATAGCTGACTGCTAGCGTCATGGCCAAGCGAGCCATAGCTGCCAAGACCCTTCTACAATTCCACGCGGTGATCCTGGATAACAGGCTGCAGAAAGGGCAGACTGGCTAAGACGAAGGGATCGAAGAATAACTTAAAAAATGTTTGCTGAAGTCGGATGTGTTAGACCGAAAGGTGCAAATATCGCAGTCAAGCTGTAAACTATGACACAACGCATGCCGTTCTCTGGACTTCATTCTGCTACTTAGGCCCTTTCAGGGTTTGGAGGGGGAGATTGAGAACGAACGCAGAAGAAAAAGAAGAAGAAGAAGAAGAAGAAGAAGAAGAAGAAGAAGAAGATACCTTCCTTCTATGAATATAACCGTAAAAAAAAAAAATAGATTACACCAAGAATAAATGTGTATACACGATTAACATTTTCAGGCGTTTAGTTTGGTTTAGCAATCTCATCAAGAAAAACTGGCCACTTTTCCTGTTTTCTAAACAGCAGAAGTAAGTTGGCCGTTCAATTAAAATTGAATCTAGATAATAAGAAACTGTTGACTTTAACTGGCTTTAGTTTAGTGCCTTTGCTCTGTTCAATCATGCTCTATACCAAATGAAGATCTAATTAAAAAAACACATTAAACAGAGTGAAATGTTAAAATGACAGAACCTATGAAATCCTTATTCTGATATCAGGATCGAAGAACTTAGAAGCTACCAGGAAGTGGAACATTTTTTGATGGAGAAAGAATATGTACGAAGTACGGTATGTACCATCAAATTTGCAGATGACCAGACCATCATAAAAGGAACATTAATTACAAAAGCTATTTACCAGGATTTACGTCGCAGTGAAGTATATGATAAGCTGACCTAAATAGGCCCGAGGAGGACATTGACGTGACATGATCTAACAATTTCAATACCAGAATCATTATTGATGTGATGAATTATCATTTATTGTGTGTGCCATTATTTTTCATCATTAGCAAACACACTTCCTTTCCCTTCTCACATAAACCATGATCGCGGACATCTATCCTCCATAGAGATACTACACCATCTGTTCATCAAGATATCGGAAAAAAAACATGCCACTCCTAAACATGGCTATAGGTTTTAGAAAGGCTTTTTATACAATAGACCAAAAAGCAATTTGAAAAATGTTTAGGTATCTTGGAATACTCGATAAATTAAGAAGAATTGATCTGATCTATTTCTTCTTCTTCTTCTTCTTCTTCTTCTTCTTCTTCTTCTTCTTCTTCTTCTTCTTTTTCTTCTTCTTCTTCTTCTTCTTCTTCTTCTTCTTCTTCTTCTTCTTCTTCTTCTTCTTCTTCTTCTTCTTCTTCTTTTTCTTCTTCTTCTTCTTCTTCTTCTTCTTCTTTTCCATCTTCTGCAATTTGTTCTCAATATCTAGATACCAAAAGGTTGCAAGTAGAAAAACCCAAATATTGAAATTGTTTGACTCATTTAGAGGTCAAGATGCTACCAGACAGGGATGTCTACTGTGTTTCAGCAATATTTCTTGTGATAATAAATCCAGGATGTGGCAAGCAACACGGGTAAGAAAAATAAGAATGAAATGGACATTTTGTTAGCAGCTGGAATACATCAATTTTACATATATATATATATCCTGTCACATATGCATCAATGCATACATTGAAAGATGCACAGACTAACATATGAACTAGAAGGGGCATTGCAGGTTGGTGTGAACAAAATAAAGGAAATGAGAATAAATATTCAACAAAGAGACCCCGAAAAGACCAGTGTTCAGATAGTTGAATAAGTGCAATGTTTTTACATAGCTAGGAATTAGCATTGATACAGATGAAGGAACAGACCAAGGTGTTAACGACAAGATCAACAAGGCCATATTTGCTTTCATATCTCTTCACCCGAAATGGATCTTGACGGCATTCTTCGTGTAGAATAAGATCAGGCTGTTTAACACGAATTTAAGGTAGGTCCAGCTTTATAGCTCTGGGACATTATTTGACTAACATTGTCACATTTACACTGGGAATTTTTTTTAACAAACTATTTTGTTGTTAGATGGTCATAGTTACTGACTAACATATATTTATCTGAAGAAAGCACGGCAGCAGCAAACAGAGCAGGGAATTCTGAAAGATAATTGGGTTGGTTTGGAGACATTCAGAAAGACATAGCTTTTTAAGCTCATTCCACCCACTCTCAAAACCTGCCAAATACCAGACTTTCCTCTGTAACGATCAAAAAATACTCCAGATAATATTGACCCCAGGTATCTTGGAAAGATATTGAGAGTGACCCAGACTTCCTTTGAGACACTCTTGGTCAGAATCACTCTTCGTAACCAACCAATGCAAGGTCTCCACAATTATGATAAACGAAGAGTGGTTCTGATGCACAATGCGATAATCCATGCAGTCAAGGCAAAAGATAGACGGATAGGCTACATGCTACGACAAAATGGTGGTCGATGGAGCCCAGCGACTTCAGTCTGGTACGCGCGAGGTGGGAAGTAATTGCGGGGAAAACCTCCAATGACTCACTTGCTATACGCTTCAACAGCCGAGATGCCTCTGGAGGAGTACTTACCACGCACTGGACTTCCGTGGCCCAAGACATGGTCCACAGGAGATGAAGTTGGAACCCGCAGCAACACTTTCAGGATCTTGAAAAGATAGTCACCAGAAACATAATGGGTCGTCTAGAATATCAACAAGTTCTACCTGACACCTTTGGTCGTAATGGGCAAACCAAGGAGACCCAGGATTATGCTGGGGCATTTGCATATGATTATGAAGACTTCATGTGTAGACAGGCAACAGTGGCAGCTGCTTTAGACCTAGACGACGTATATAACCAGGTCGACCTTGGTGCATGGATCCTGTTTGAAGCAGTTTGAAGTCAATACATGGCTTGTGAGCTGTATATCAGCTACTCTGATTCAGAGAGCAATTACACTCTTCTTGGAATCTTGGACATTTCCATTTCAGATAAATATTTTCCAAATTATTTCGAACATAATTGTTTCATGCCAATATTTTCTCATTTATTCCATTACTCATTGTCATGTACAAAAACGTTTGCTACATTCTATTTTATCATTGTTAGCGTTTTGAAAGTAGCGTTTACATTTTAACAATTTTGTTATTTGAATCTCAAAATCAGACTTTGTGTCCAACATGGCGACACACCCGTGCAAAACATTGACTAGAACAGTGCGTATTAATGTGAAATTCAAAGAGTTTAGGGACACAAGCGAGTTTTAAAAAAAAATAGATAAACAGTTTGTGAAAAGTGATCCAAATTGGAAAATGTATGTCTCGGAAGTTAAAAGAACATATTACGGGCAAATTCTTAACCTATGTGCAGAACATAGTTTAAATATTCAGTAAAGCTTTCTATCAACACTGTAGAAGTCAAATACTCATGTGGTATAGATGGAACAACAGACACCTGGCGTCCCAAATAGACTTCATACTAACAAGAAAGGGAAAGAGACACATGAGATGATGGAATCGAAAAGTCAAAAGTTCTATTCAAGAAATAAAAAATGTTGTCACAAATGACAAATCAAAAACGAAGGAAGATTACAACACTTACAGACAAGCTGCAACAGGAGAATATCAGTAAGAAAGGCAAAAGGAAAACAGAGGAAAAGGTGGATAGATGGCGTAAACGAAGCCAGCCTTAAAGTTTGGATAAGTGTCACTTGGGCTACAAAATAGGAGAAAGATAAATATATATCTCAACATTGGGTTTTAACCCAGTAGAAAGTGAGACGACAAAAGAAAAAGAATCTCAAAATGTATTTTCCCAACCCACACATTTTGGTCCCAATTTTATTTAAAAAAATCTCTTACATTTTAAAGGGTAATTGTATAAGATATGAATAAGTATTTGTGGTAATTAAAGACTGTATGCATTATATTTATTAATTATATTTAAAACAATTCTTTTTTCTACCTATGATAATGACATTTAACATTTTATTTTTACCTTTGCTGAATAATGTACTAATCAGGCACACAGTTGATGTGAGGACCGATGTTGCCCAGTAGACCGATCCTCCTTCTCCATATATAAAAGGGAATGACAGATCGATATTACTTTGGCACCTGAGGCGTCACATTAGTTGTCAGACTTGCATTGAGTAAAACGCCTGACTGCCTAAGGGATTCCGGCTCCTGATTTGTTCTCTGGGTTAACTCCCAAAGCCTTTTTCCCAAGTGGAGATAAACGAAAGTCATCAGAGGTCAAGTTTTGAAGTTGCTAGAAACACGAGCGGAGATAACACCGCAGATTGATGGTGTCAAACACATCGCAAGGTGACAGTGACACCCACTTTATCACCAATTTGAACTAATGTGCATTCTAAGAAGGTACAGTATCGGTATAGAAACACAGGGAGAAGACACCTCCAGCTAATCCATATTTCTATCATTCAACAAGCTGATCGTTTTCTACACACGTGAGTCCTACAACGCTGATATGACGAAATATAGTCACAGGAAATAACACGCTCCCAGAAATCATGCATACGGGTAGTAGGCGTCCGGACTCTATATATTTGAAGGTTGATTTGGCTTGGCTTCGTTCTTTCTCAATCTCCCACTACCAAACACTGAAAGGACTTAAGTAGCAGAATGTAGTCCAGAGAACGGAATGTTTTGTGTCGTAGTTTACAGCGATATTTGCACCTTTCGGTCCAACACATCCGATTTCAACAAGCATTTTTTGAGTACCGGGTTAGCATTCCCTCTTCGATCCCTTCTCCTTAGCCAGTCTGCCCTGCTGCAGCCTGTTATCCAAGATCACCACGTGGAGGTGTAGAAGGGTCTTGGCAGCTTTGGTTCGCAGGCCCTGACGCTAGGAGTCAGCTACGAGTCGCTGACCACTGCAGCTCATGCGCGGCTCATCATCTTGATCCTGAAGGTTGATTTAAATTCAGTTTATAACTCAGGACAAACCAGAAAGACATTTTTCCCAGTTTTTTGGGGAGTACGCAAAAAGGTACCGCCATCTTCGTCGCTGTATGACTCGCATCATTATCCACAGGGAGTCAATAAATAGATCACGTCAAACATCAACCCATAGCAGAGAAGCCAACAGTTAAGATTGGCTGCAGGAATGTACGTGTCATGACCACATGTATAACAGAGCCGCTTCAGGCAGTAGACGATGTTCGCAAGACCTTAATAATTAACAAGTCTCGCCTGCATGATGTGACTGTACGCTCAGCCATTTCTGTTCCATTACATTCACAGTTTCAGGATAATCCGCGATATATGCAACAGAACAGATGTAATGCAATAATCAGAATGCTATCGGCCAGACATTTTTATTATTTTCACTTACCACAGAACTATGCCAGATATTTACAATGTCATATTGGATAATTGGGCACCTAAAAATAGAGCTGGCATAATTACCAGGGTGTTTCAAATGAAGTTGTCTAAGCTAATGATCGATGTTTTGAATAGGAATCTCTTCGGTATTGCTATCACATTTACATCTTACGTCATTTATATTCAAACTTTACATTTTCTTTTAAAGATACGCAGAAAAAGTTTCATTAATTAGTGTTGATAAACCTGATGCAAATTATTAATCCAAGATTCTATGACATAGTTAACAAATATATAATTCATGGACCTTCTGAAACGCAGATCAGCCTACACAGTTCAAACTGTGTGCGTCAAAAACTGGCACATGTAATTTGTAGATCAAACAACATCAATTGGCAATGGCTACCACATTAACAGAACAACAAGAATTGAAAGTGCTGTTTATTTTGAAATGAAAGATAATAAACTATATAATCGTGGTCTTTCTTTAATTCTTCACCTTATTTTCATTAGATTCCTTCCATGTAATATATGCACAAAATGATTTTCTGAATCATTGGTCTTCAATATATTTTGTTACAAATGAAAGTGTAAACCCGTTATTGCAATGTAAATGTCATTTTAGAATTTCTAAATTGTCATGTAAATGTCATGTAAATGTCATTTTAGAATTTCTAAATTGTCATGTAAATGTCATTTTAGAAAATGGCAGTGTTGTCTGTGACACAGATTTTCTCATATTTTCATTTCTGGTGACTTTATTCCAAACAGATTCAATGTTAATTGTGTCATGTTTATAACCATGTTTTAAATTTTCATTTTATGAAATGAGAAAATAACCATTGTTTTTGTATTTTTTAAATTTGATTTCATAATTTCTTTTCTTCTTCCTCCATTCACACAGTTTTGCAATATGACAATAATCTACGATATTGACAGTAACAAATATTTAATTGCTAAAATACTGTCATTTTTTTCATTATATACACCATACGTGATGGACAGAACTAAAGATGCAGCAGTGAAAAAGAAAGCTGACAGCAGCCAGTGACTCATAGCTGGCATCAGGGTCAGTGATTCATAACTGACCAATACCCTATTCCACCTCTAAATGGTGGCCCTGAAAACAGACTGCAACCATGCTGTCTGGGTGAGATTAAGGATAGAAAAGGGAAGGTAAAACCAGTCCATAAAATGTGCTGAAGTCGGATGTGTTGAACCAAAAAGCGTAGTTACTGCAGCCTTGCTATAATCTACGACATATTGCCACATACTCCTATTCAGGACCAATGCCAAAGAAGACAAATGATGGACTAATAAAAAACCTGACAGGAAAATGTTTGCAAAAAATTGATTTATTAAAGATGTTAGAATATTTGCCTAGCAACACAAAGAGCATGTGAGGACCTAGGCAGAACTTTTTCAGGAAGTATTAAATTTACCAGTTAAAGAATATCCTTCAGACATTCAATCGGTTAATTGTATGAAGCAAACTAGAAAAGAAATCTGGGAAGCTATTTTGCTTCTGAAAGATAGTAAACCCACTGAACCAGATGGTGGGTGTCTCAGAAGAAAAATCAAAACGACATTAAAACTTCATCAGAGTTATACAGTATTATATTAAGAAAACACCAGCAGACTGGAAGAAATACTAAGTAGTTCAATTACTGGAAAACGAGGGATTTTAAACGGAGCCCAAATTTAAGGGTAGGAGATTGAACTAGATTATTTTAGAATGACTGAAATATGTCATAGATAAACAGTTGTGGAACGAGCAGGCAGGTTTTGACAAAATAGATTCTATGTTGACCAGATAACTGTACCGCGATGAATTGTTCAACACGTAGACTGGAATGTATAACGTTATATCGAATTAGTAAATTATGAGAAGATATTTTATAGTTTAGACAGGTAATCACTTTGGAAATTGTTCAGCACTATTGAGTGCCCTTGACTGGATTATGAGAATATGGCTTTTCCTTACGATAAAATGATGATCTTGATGAGGCTGATAAAATGGCTCTTCTTTCTCATAACCAGATGCAAGTTAAAATAGATCTGCTGACTGAATGGTTTCTCAAGTTAAGCCGAGTGTTCACAAAGTACAGATATAGTTTTTGTGAATTAGAGCACCAAGCGACAGTGATAATTTTGGGGAGACACGATACTGCTAGAGGTAGATTCATTCATATATCTTGAAAGCAATATAAACAAGTTCTGAGGTACTGATAGATTTCAAATTAAGAATACTACAAAAGGTAAATAGGCTTTTATTCTGTTATGTGAATTTCTGGAAATCGAAAGAAATAAGTCTACCACAAAAATACAGATCTTCAAATACAATGTCATTTTCCCTCTATCGTATGGCTCTGTGAGATCTGGAAAAAAAAATACAACTAAATAGATACAGGCTTTCATCAATGGACGATTGCACCAAAATGAGGGAATAAAATAGTATGATAAAGTCACTAATAAAAAACTGTGGGAAAGAACAGGGCAAACGCCAGTGGGAATAGACGTGACAATAAGACATTGGCGATTAAACGTACAACATTATGGAAACCCCTTGATAGCATTACAAAACAGTCTCTGCTCTGGAGTCGTCAGGAAAAGAGAAGTAGGGGCAGACCTGAACACTCAGTCGATGCAACCATAAAAGTAGCATGAATGATGTCAGTTATATTTATAACGGGCAGATGGTCTACACGGGTCATCTGGTTGTTTTTCTTTTTCTGTTGAAAGCCACGGGCAGTGGGCTGGCGGCAGAGTCCTGCTGTGACAAGAAATCGCTAGAAAAGGGAAAAAAAATCCCCTGTACCTCAAGGTATACGAGGACCTAATAAGTAGCAGTAGCTTTAGGCCAGACTAGCAACTATACGTATAAATTGCATTATGCAATTTTTAAGATAAACAATAAATCAGCGTTACACAAGAATAGCAACACAAGTTAACTAACGTTTCGACTTAAGACCGCTTTGTCAGGGGCGAGTAAAGATTTCGGGGACTATCATCAGTTCACTGCTTTCATCTGTCTTGATCTAGTCTTTTAAATCATTCATCTGGGCCTATTGAAGTTGAAACCTCGTGTTTTTGAGGACATAATCGGTGTTGAGATTTACTTCAGCCCCCGCCCTCTCCCCCCACACACAAACACACATACAAACACATACACATACTCACACATATACACCACTACTGTATTTCATATTCTGGACTGGTGTGAGGTCAGTATGTTGCCGAGCACAATTTCCATCAAGTCTGACGTGCACACAAAGCACTCATGTCTGGACATTTCGATATTTAAGTCTTATTTAAGGACAAAAAAAACGAAAGCGACAAACAAAAAAGATATTTGTGCAAATGTTTTCGCCTCATCTTTTGTTACGTTTTTGTTTGTGCAGTTGTTGGGAAAGATCGTTACTTACAATTTACAATGTTATGCTGATGTTGTTGTTGAATATTCACGATGAATAAGTTTACTCTTTTTTGCACCCTGAACAGGACGTAAAGTGGTCGGGTTACAGCAGTTTTCCTTACATCCCGAGTGTGCTGATGAAAGTGGACCGGGGTCTTACAGACAGTTTAAAAAAACATCTGCGTTTGTTGTTACGCGAAACTACATTTTAATAAGATTTGATGTTACATTGAATTAGTGAGGATTTCATCTTTATTTAATGATCTTTGAGCATCTAGAACCTACAATCAGAAGTTGAACACAGAACACGCAGAAAATATAACACGGAACAGATAATGGAGAAAAGAGCAACAAGAACACATCACAACCAACAGAAGGCAAAGAACTGATCACAAAGAACAGGAAATTAAAAACAAACAACATAGAACGTTAATACATTAGTCACAAAGAGCACGAGTCAAAAATAGTTCACAAAAGACCAATGACAATAAACAGTCGATAAGGAACAGACAACGAAGAAAAGATCGCAATGAACAATCAACAAAGGACATATATTAAGGTGGTAAGGGTCCCTATAAGACAGGGATCCCAAACTCATGACACTCGAAGCCGGTACTGCGGCCCATGACGGGAGTCAACTTTAATATGTCATAATAAATAGTGTCGATTGGACAATACTTTCGAGATGATTATTGAACATAAAACAAAAGTCAGGTCTAAGAGACAACAGCAATGCCATTTCAGTTAAAAGTACAAGGCAGAGATCTTACAATCGATGCGAAAGCTCTTTTTACAGAAGGCATGAACTTAATAGCATAATTCTGGAGCATAACTTCGCTACAAAGTACGCCCAACCAGGCTTCCAAATAAGGGATATATTAAGAAAATGATGGAAATTGAATAAACACGAGAAAAACGTGAATGTTCCACCTCATCGACTAATATTGACTTCTGACTCACAATCGTTTTTCACGAATGGGTCAATAGAAAAAATCCAGTTTTCAAGCTATGGTTTCTTTTGCTGTGTTGTTTGGGGACATCAGACTAACAAACGTATCAAAGTTTTACTTTTTGAAAAGGCAGACAGTTGCGTACGCACGATATCGGTTGTGTTAACATTATTTTAGTGGTTATTGAATACCACTGAAATACAGTTCAGCCCAGTTGCTTTTAAACATAGATTTTAGAACTATTTATCTGACGAAGACGGATGTGTCGGACCGAAAGGTGCAAATATCGCAGCCAAGCTGTAAACTAGCAACACAGCGCATTCCATACTCCGGACTACATTATGCCCCTGTTCATGGCTTGGTAGCAGGAGAACGAACAACTAAGAAGAACTATTGATCATCTGTTTCTACTTTATGCTTAAATTATGTTGCCCCCCAAAATAGCCAACAAACGATAGTTGAATACAATATATTTTCCTTGATAATTGAGAGAAATGTATAATGTTACGCAGAGTTGGTCTCAAGTTCAAAAATGAATTTGTTTTCCCACAACAGCGGTACTGAAAGAGATCAATATTAGTCACCAGTATGACATAATGCATGTTGTTACTTGATAGGAACAGGAGAGAAACAAGTTTCTAAATCTATAACACGTTAAAGGGCTTTAAAAGGCAACACAGCCCTTTACTGAACAGTATACACTGACGATACAGCAAGATGTGCAGCTCCAATAACCGCCTTGGTGAACGAGAGGAAGAGAAACATCAACCATTGCTTTATTGTTGGGCGATCCATCCGCTGTCTGTCTCAGGTCTTTTTTGATCCCATTCTGCTCATCTCTTTATTTGATGTCACTATACTCCTCTCGTGGCATCGGCAGACACGTGAATCTATTATTCTGTTTGTTGGTTCTTCTCATATGGACACATTTGTTGAACCAATGATTTTTCCGTCTGCAGTAGCCTGATCGCAGACTGAATATTGTCACTTGATCTCTTCTTGATTACTTGATGCCCTGTCCTTCAGCAGGGGTTGTACTGCTGCTACGGAAGTCCAGATACATTAAGATTTCCGTTTAACGTATTGTGACGTGCAAGCAAGTCTGACTAAAGCATTAGAGGTCTACCTCGTGGTCGTTTTTCGTCTAAAGGGTATCAGACCGCTGCCGACGTACTTCAACGTCCATGACTTCTTCTGAGTATGTGGCCTGCCAATAAACATTTTGCTTTGTTCGCCAGAACTACTGCATCTCTCGCCTATTAAAATTGCCTTACATCAGAATTGTGGAGGTTCAGTATGCATTGCTAGCAGAGAGTATGGACAATAATTCCACTCTCAGAAGAAGCATGGCTCATATTTCAGCAGTATAGCACACTGCAAGGAGTACAGTGGAGCTGAAGAGAGCAGCATGTACAATCCGATTCCGAGAAACTTCTAGGACTGGTTCAAAATTATTCTGCATGTTGAGGAGGTGTCCATAAGAGCAGTGTTTCTCGACGTTTTCCAAGGTTTTCTTCCATCGAGGATAGCTAGATCATGATGGACTGAACAGTTTCACATGAGTTTGGACATGGGGATATTCGTTTCTAGCCTTGCTTTCTTTCCCTTTTAGTTTATCATCTCAGCACTGCGGTTGGTCTCTCTAGCTCACCCTGTGATCAGCACTATGACGTCACGACATCGGTTGTAAGAATACACTCGTACTGGCTCCAAGTATAAACTTATACTGAACCTAAGAATGCACTCGTACTGGCTCCAAGTATAAACTTATACTGAACCTAAGAATGCACTCGTACTGGCTCCAAGTATAAACTTATACTGAACCTAAGAATGCACTCGTACTGTCCCCAAGTATAAACTTATACTGAACCTAAGAATACACTCGTACTGTCCCCAAGTATACACTTGTAGTGGCCCGAAATATACACTCGTTCTGGCCCCAAGTATACACTCGTACTGAACCTAAGAATACATACACTTGTACTGAACCTAAAAATACACTTGTAATTGCTCTAAGTATTCACTAGTACTAGACCCAAGAGTACACTCAAACTGGTTGCAAGTATACACTTGTACTGGTCCTAAGTATACACTTGTACTGGTCCTACGTATACATGTCAGAAAGACGTTGCATGCTCGAAGCCACTCGTGCAAAGTTGGCCCATTTCGACGATTGTCTCTTAACTTTACTTAACTTAACTTAACATCTTTATACTAGTTTAGAAGACCCTGCAGACTCTGTATACAACCAGTTACATTTACATCACCTTGCTCTAAAAGCTATGCACATCCAGTTTATTTGTATCGGAGTGCAATGGGTTTCTTATTTCCTAGACGTACTGAGCATCGGAAGCCTGACACTCCTGTTTCTAATACAATGCTAGACTTTTCCCACAAACTCAGCAGTGCAGAGATTACAATGTCGATGATAGTCTCATTTTTGGTACAGGTTTCCTGTACCGGGTCAGCTGCAAATGGTGGCCCAATACGCGTAAAGAACACAGGCAGAGAAAAGACGAATGAGAAAAACAAAACAAATATTACATGTCAAGTTTAGAAAACTATAGCCACTATGACCCACACTACAAAATGACTAGAATTAGTCGGGGCCCGAAAGGGGAACAGAGAATACTAAGAATGCAACCTCCAAGCTATGTCATAATATCCCACTGAAGAGAGATGGGAACGCTGTAGAAACTATCAGCCACAAGAAGAATATAGATCTGTACACCTGAAGATAGAAGAAAAAAGCAACACAGTAATTACACAATTCAGCAGAAAACAATCATGCTTAGAGTACGCCTCACAATAAACGCATGAACACTTGAGGAACTGGTGATTCGATCACAGAGATGGGACAAACAATGAGACACAATCGAAACGCTAAGCCTAGCCAGTAAATGCTCTTATTTCCAACTGTTAAAACATTCTTGCTTTTGTGTCCTCATTGATATCTCATTTTACTGCAGCTGCCCTTTTATTTTCTTCTTCAGTCCTGATTATTGTTGGTGGAGTATAAGATATGGTTGTTCTGTATTTCACACTTAGACGGCCATTTTGTATAAGATATGGTTGTTCTGTATTTCACACTTAGACGGCCATTTTGTATAAGATATGGTTGTTCTGTATTTCACACTTAGACGGCCATTTTGTATAAGATATGGTTGTTCTGTATTTCACATTTAGACGGTCATTTTGATCCGGCGCATTCATTTCAGCAAGACTTTTATATACAGATTAACTTTCCCCATTCCCAGGCTGTCAACAGACTACCTGCAAAGCAGCAGACTGGGTTAAAGTCAAACATTATTCTTCTCCTATAGGAATTATCAGAAAATATATGTATGTTTTTATGTATAGGCAGTAAATCATACAAGGAAAGAAAGACGGACTAACATCTAAAGCAGCTAACTAATGATTGCACGTAAGTATGAGCAAAACAAAGGAAATGAAAACACATAACGAACAAAGAGACCACCTAAAGATTAATGGTCAGATCAATGAAGTAGTTCAACACTTGTACCTATCTAGGAAGTATCATTGATGAAAATGGAGGATTAAACCAGGTGTTAACGCCATGATTAACAAGGCCAGCTTTGCTTTCAACTATCGATATATAACTCAGCAGCATTCTACATTGAGTATAAATTGAGACTATTTAACATTGACTGCAAAGTCGGTCCTGCTATTTTTGCTCGGAAATCTGACATCTGACAGAGTATCACACCTGGACTACAGAACTTCATCATCAACCGTCAACGTTGCAGACTTCATGTTAGACGACCAGCGCTAATAGCAAACACGAATCTATGGGATGGAGCACAGTAACCACCAATACAACAAGAAATTGGGCGAAGCATATGGATAATGATAGAACACACTCTCAGAAGGAAGCACGACAGTACAACAAGACATGCGTTGGATTGTAACCAACTGGTAAATAGGCGAGTGGTACAGCCAAGAAAACCCTGACGAAGAACTGTGATCAAGGAGGCCAGTTCAATCGGGGTGTCTTGGGCGGAACCAAATGGAAAGGTGTAGAATAGCCCCGTCTCTCCGGAGCATCTATTGCGGCCCTCTTTTCCAAGATGAACAAGAGGAATACATTATGGTTATGACCAAATTAATTACTACCCAGCTATTTCTGATACTGAGACACCAGAGTCTCGAACATCACCCCTTCTGTTACTAGAAACAGCCTCGCGTCGAGATGGCCAATAGTTGGGCTAATAGAGATACTTCACATGCTCTTTCAACAAATGGGACAGAGTGAAACTATCCAGGAAGATCTAAAAATGTGCCAATTATACATTTTGTTTAATCGTCAAGGTAATGGTCAAACCTGTGACAACCACCAAGTCATCTGTCTACTATCAACCACAGGAAAGATATTCGTCATAATCCATCTGAATCTCACCTCTTGGATCATCTCGACAGAGATATTCTACATGGTAGTTAGTTTGGTTTGAAAAAAATCCTCTGATATTCTGTTCGTCTAACGTTCAGAACTGGCTCACATTAGTACAATATGACGAGATACATCTGAGAGACGTTGCACAGTTTCAGAGTGGTGTTCGATCTCCAATGCCAAGATCAATCCTAACAATGCCTGAGTGATGTAGTGTTTCTTGAACAATTCTATAATGATGCCTGACCTCCCGGGTGTTACCTATGATGGATGTGCCATTGGCAGGTGTGACAGGTTGAAATGTCTCGGGGCAATATTTGATCGTAGCATCTCATATAGAGACCATGTCCACCAGACCATACATTGATATAAGCGAGATATAAGAACACTGATGAATATATCAACGGCAAACTTTGGAACTACTGTTTTTTTTCATCCTATATCGTTAGTTGGTTGTGTCATTTGGGATTCCGCGGCGAAGTGGTTAAGCCGTCGGCCTCGTGATCAGGTGGTGTGGGTTCGACTCCGGACTCCGCCGTCTTTTTTCATGGGTGCTTGATGCGGAGTCCCCTGCATCTCGTAGTCGCCCCCTAGTCGCCTTGTCCTTGACTTGCCACTGGGGTCGGGCAGCACGAGACAAGAGAGTGAGGATAACAACTAGCGCAGTTAATCCTCACTAAAAATAGTGCTAGCAAAATAAATTATGCCATCATCGTCTACGATGGACTCGGCCTTTGCCTTTGTGTCATTTGTTTATTACAGACTTGGCATCACACTTTCGAGATTACAAATGTTATAACGTTTTCAGAATGAAGGGATGCAACTGGTTCTGACGATAGCTGAAGAAGAAGAATGAGTCCAGACTGGTAATCGATTGGCAGTTTTATCCCATAGTCATCATAACCCAACGTAAGGGAATGGACAAAGTGGTGAAGCGAGAGGGCAGCGCTCGAGGTTAAGCAGCGGATAAATGATAAAATGATAACATGATGATATTGATGCCATTATATACACCGATGGATCGTTGCTACGCGTGCGGAATCCTGGATGGGATACATCTGTCAGAGTGAGAGGTCAGGTCATTGTTGAGCAGAGTGGGGCATACAGAACAACAACCTCCAGCACAGAAATGGCGATGGAAACAGTGACTGTAGCTCTGACGTGGCTGTTATCTGAGACCTCCTTTACAATGTCAGTTATCGTATCAGACTCTAATCCTTACTTTGGAAGGCACAGAAGCGCTGACTAAGGCAGTAGTAGATATCGGTTGTAGAGGTGTAAAACCTGATGGAGCTGGAGGGGATATGCTGCCGTGTTCATGATGGGGTTGAGGGAACGAAAAAGCTGATTAACTCCCCATACAAGAATCTATTATAGGCACATTCGATATAAATATGATATCGATTGAATATAGTCTATCAATGTTGGATAACCACACCACAATATCTAAGTAGGCAAACCATAAACTGCTAATGGTTGAAATAGAACTAAGGATCAAGATGCTAATAGGAGCTAACCAGAGCTGCCAAGACTGCTGCACCTTCCCGAGGTGATCCTGGATAACAGTCTTCAACGGAGTAGACTGGCTAAGGAGAAGTCATCGAAGAGGCAAGACTAAGCCGGTATCCAAAAATGCCTGCTAAAGTCGGATGTGTTGAACCGAATGGTGCAAATATTGAAGTCCAACTGTAAACTACACTTTTTTCAGCGCTTCGTAACGCAATTTTGAGAATGAACGAATAATAATAATAATAATAATAATAATAAAAATAAATAGAATGATGTTCCAGGGGGCAGGGGCGCAAGAAATGATGGTCGGAGCAGAAGTGTGCATAACCAGTGCATAACACATGAGCGATCTACACTTTTCAACATTTAATGAGAGATTCTGAACACCTATTGATAAACCCGAAATGCAGTGAAGTCGTTTCTTCGAAACAGAAAAAAGTGCATTTTTCAACATATGAATGAAATGTCTTGCTGGAACATTGTTATGGCAGTGGATAATGGCCACTAACGGAAACATAGAACCAATTACGGAAAACGAACGCCTGACTTGAACGCCGCCTTGTACGACTGACAACCAGGTAACAGTGACAGAGGGGTCTTCAGAACAGAGACATCAAAAGGATGTCACAAGTCAAAGACATTCAGCAGCATTTAAAAAAGTTTGATCCACATCACAGCACCGACCGTTACCCCGGGGAAGCAAACCCTTAGAAAATGCAGGAGGAAGCAGACCCTTACATAAAATGCATGCTGAAGTCGGATGCACTGGACCGACAGGAGCAAAATAAAAACCACAGTGCAACGCACACCGCCTTGAGGATTAGAGAAATAAGGCATACGCAACAAAAAAAAACCCAAAATAAAACAAAAATAAAAACAAACCATTCAAAACACCGATTGGTTGGTCACATCGCGAGAAGGAAAGGCGAGAGCTGGAGTTCTAGAGCTGCCAGATGGAATCATCGGGACAAGAGGAGACCCCGCGGTCGGACACCCACCATATGGCAAGGCTCAATAGAGAGAAACAACAACATTTGCTACCCTATATCAAATAAACTGCTCATACACTGGTCAACTCGTGTCCACGACCGCAACGAGTGGAAACAGAGCTAGGATCCGCACAAGGCTGACCACTTAGAATAACGGGTCGATTAAGATTCAGATTAAGAAAGGAAATGCAAAAACTTACTATCTGCAGAGTGTTAATCAATAGTCTCAGATATGAGTCAACGCTACCGAAGACAGATGTGTCGGAGTGAAAGGTGAAAATATGGCAGTCAAACTGTAAACTAGCAACACAACGCATTCCGTTCTCTGGACTACATCCTGCTACAGACAAAGCCATGTTCAGGACTTGGTAGCGGGAGATTGAGAACGTTCAGGGCTTGGTAGCGGGAGATTGAGAACGTTCAGGGCTTGGTAGCTGGAGATTGAGAACGTTCAGGGCTTGGTAGCGGGAGATTGAGAACGTTCAGTGCTTTGTAGCGGGAGATTGAGAACGTTCAGGGCTTGGTTTCGGGAGATTGAGAACGTTCAGGGCTTGGTAGCGGGAGATTGAGAACGTTCAGGGCTTGGTAGCGGGAGATTGAGAACGTTCAGGGCTTGGTAGCGGGAGATTGAGAACGTTCAGGGCTTGGTATCGGGAGATTGAGAACGTTCAGGGCTTGGTAGCGGGAGATTGAGAACGTTCAGGGCTTGGTAGCGGGAGATTGAGAACGTTCAGGGCTTGGTAGCGGGAGATTTAGAACGTTCAGGACTTGGTAGCGGGAGATTGAGAACGTTCAGTGCTTGGTAGCGGGAGATTGAGAACGTTCAGGGCTTGGTAGCGAGAGATTGAGATCGTTCAGGACTTGGTAGCGGGAGATTGAGAACGTTCAGGACTTGGTAGTGGGAGATTGAGAACGTTCAGGGCTTGGTAGCGGAAGATTGAGAACGTTCAGGACTTGGTAGCGGGAGATTGAGAACGTTCAGGGCTTTGTAGCGGGAGATTGAGAACGTTCAGGGCTTGGTAGTGGGAGATTGAGAACGTTCAGGACTTGGTAGCAGTGGATTGAGCGAGTTCAAGGCTTGGTAGCGGGAGAATGAGAACAAACGCAGAAGAAGATGAGCAACTCGTTTACTTATGTACCAGAAGAAGAGGTTGTTTATATAGCTATATGCTGTCAATGATGAAGTGTTAGACAATGTTGTACAAGGTCACATGTTGCTTATGAATGGGGATATCCAGTTACCTTCCCCTGCGACTTTCCTTTGCTAAAAGTAAATCAGGTATTCATTTACTGTTGTGTCGACCTGAGCTTACAAATAAAGGGAGTAAAACCCGGTAAATGTGTTGTGAAATCGAGCACTCTACCACTGCGCCATCAGACTTGGTTATATAATTACCACTTAATCGATCCGGATGTTCTCTAATGCGCTATCGCCCATGGCTGTTCCCACCGAACGGTCGGGTGAGGCCACCTGAAACGTAGTCTCAAAATGGCCCACTCTAAGAGCAGAACCATCAGGCAGATTTCACTATTAGTGTCTCCAGAAGTTATAGTTTCCTGGGCAATACGATCTCTGACCAGTAGCTCGTACGTCTTTCTGGTCACTCAGTAATGACCGCCTTCGGCCAGTGGTCAGATCTTAGGTCGATCCAAATGCGGACGATTTGAGCAATTGACCGTTAATCGACTGTGACTGGCAGTCTTTGAATTTTATGGTGACCAGGGAAAGCAAGTGGAGGAAATGTCTGTGTCACGTGGCAACTTAGGAACGCTTCGTTGATTGTACATGATTCTTGACGATTTCAGAGAAGCGGCATTCAACAGACAAATGAACAGAGGTTTTCAGGTTGTCTTCCCCGAAACTCCGTTGTATTTCAATAAATTAATGTATTCCATTACCTTTGAGTAAACATTCTTACATCATTTTGGCTAATAGTAAATCTTTTCTTTACCATTTTAGCTACAAGTAAATCTTGTTGTGCTACCTCATTTTTTAATAAACTATCCTCACATTCAGTAAACCTTCCTGTCCAATCTTGACTTTCAGTAAACCTATCTGCCAAATTCTGACTTTCAGTAAATTTTCTCTTACTACATCGACTTTAGGTAAATCTTCATGCACCTCATTGACTCTTAGCAAACATTTCTGTAGCCTTTACATTTCAATTAACTTTCTTGTAGCCTTTGCATTTAAGTAACCCTTATACCAGTACCTTGAGTTTTAGAAACCCTTCCTGTACTCCCGCCCGTCATTAAACCATTCTGTAATCCCCCTTGACCTTTAGTAAACCATTCTGTAATCCCCCTTGGCCTTTAGTAAACCATTCTATAATCCCCCTTGGCCTTTAGTAAACCATTCTATAATCCCCCTTGGCCTTTAGTAAACCATTCTATAATCCCCCTTGGCCTTTAGTAAACCATTCTATAATCCCCCTTGGCCTTTAGCAAACCATTCTGTAATCCCCCTTGGCCTTTAGTAAACCATTCTGTAATCCCCCTTGGCCTTTAGTAAACCATTCTGCAATCCCCCTTGGCCTTTAGTAAACCATTCTGTAATCCCCCTTGGCCTTTAGTAAACCATTCTGTAATCCCCCTTGGCCTTTAGTAAACCATTCTATAATCCCCCTTGGCCTTTAGCAAACCATTCTGCAATCCCCCTTGGCCTTTAGTAAACCATTCTGTAATCCCCCTTGGCCTTTAGTAAACCATTCTGCAATCCCCCTTGGCCTTTAGTAAACCATTCTGTAATCCCCCTTGGCCTTTAGTAAACCATTTTGTAATCCCCCTTGGCCTTTAGTAAACCATTCTGTAATCCCCTTGGCCTTTAGTAAACCATTCTGTAATTCCCCTTGGCCTTTAGTTAACCATTCTGTAATCTCCTTGGCCTTTAGTAAACCGTTCTGTAATCCCCCTTGGCCTTTAGTAAACCATTCTGTAATCCCCTTGGCCTTTAGTAAACCATTCTGTAATTCCCCTTGGCCTTTAGTTAACCATTCTGTAATCTCCTTGTCCTTTAGTAACCGTTCTGTAATCCCCCTTGGCCTTTAGTAAACCATTCTGTAATCCCCCTTGGCCTTTAGTAAGCCATTATGTAATCCCCTTGGTCTTTAGTAAGCCATTCTGTATTTCTGTGACTTTCAGTAAATCATACTGTCCTCAATCGACTTTTAGTAAACCTTCTCTCATCTCCATTGACGTGTATTAGACTTTCCCGCAGGGGACGGCGTGGCCTAGTGGTTAAGTGGCACGGCTCACAACCCAAAGGTGCTGGGTTCGATCTCCATCACAGCACCGGCCGTTACCCCGGGGAAGCAACCCTTAGAAAATGCAGGAGGAAGCAGACCCTTACATAAAATGCATGCTGAAGTCGGATGCACTGGACCGACAGGCGCAAAATAAAAACCACAGTGCAACGCACACCGCCTTGGGGAATAGAGAAATAAGCCGAACGCAAAAGAAAAAAAAAAAGAAAAAAAGAAGACTTTCCCACAACCACCTGGATATGCTCAACACAACCACCTAGACATGCTCAACACAACCACCTGGACATGCTCAACACAACCACTGGTGTATACACATCTTATGTTATCCACTACTTCTCTGGAGCCTTTATTGGACAAAAGACACGAAGCGCTTACTAAAGAATAATTTAAATGTGACAGACACAGTTAACATGCATAATTCACAAAACATTTGTAAGACATTTCTGAAGAAACTTTAATCACAAAATAAACACGCACATAAAATCATGAATTACATGTTGGTAAATGTGAAGAAAGCTCCACAGATCATACCTTTCTCAGTCAGAATAAATTATTTCCAGACCTTGACTCTCAGACTATATTGGATGTTCAGTTTTTTACACAGACATTTGCTATGCAGATTCGGGGAGCTGTGGTAGATGGGATCTCATTACCAGGGACTTGGTGTTAATGCTTGTGTAAGCGATAGGTACAACAAATTGACCAAGACTCCCGGCTCATATCAAGGATAGGTACAACAAATTGACCAAGACTCCCGGCTCATATCAAGGATAGGTAGAACAAATTGACCAAGACTCCCGCCTCATATCAAGGATAGGTACAACAAATTGACCAAGACTCCCGGCTCATATCAAGAATAGGTACAACAAATTGACCAAGACTCCCGCCTCATATCAAGGATAGGTACAACAAATTGACCAAGACTCCCGGCTCATATCAAGAATAGGTACAACGAATTGACCAAGACTCCCGCCTCATATCAAGGATAGGTACAACAAATTGACCAAGACTCCCGCCTCATATCAAGGATAGGTACAACAAATTGACCAAGACTCCCGGCTCATATCAAGAATAGGTACAACAAATTGACCAAGACTCCCGCCTCATATCAAGGATAGGTACAACAAATTGACCAAGACTCCCGGCTCATATCAAGAATAGGTACAACAAATTGACCAAGACTCCCGCCTCATATCAAGGATAGGTACAACAAATTGACCAAGACTCCCGCCTCATATCAAAGATAGGTACAACAAATTGACCAAGACTCCCGGCTCATATCAAGAATAGGTGCAACATTTTGGCCTAGACTTCCACCTCATGTTATGTCAGTGTAACATTTTGGCCTAGACTTCCACCTCATGTTATTTCAGTGTAATATTTTGGCCTAGACTTTCACCTCATGTTATGTCAGTGCAACATTTTGGCCTAGACTTCCACCTCATATTATGTCAGTGCATCATTTTGGCCTAGACTTCCCACCTCATGTTATGTCAGGTGCAACACACTAACCAAGACCTTACTTATAACTCACGTCAGATATCAGATGCAATGTACTTACCAAACTCTCGACCATCTCACATTAGAGGTAAATGAACATACTGACCAATACTCCCATAGAACGTCCCCGTCATGCACCTGGAGGCAGCGATCGACACTGTGATCGCCATAGTGCTGTGCCTATTAAGAAACTTATTATTGCAGGAGAGCCCATGTCCACTTTCTTGGAGCACCCTTCTGGATATAAGAAGAGTCATAGCAACCCGCTACGAAAGAAATTCGTTAAAAGCACGAGAAGCTTCCAATACCAAGACCATACCCAGAGCAACGGGTCAAGTAGAACAAACTAACCTAGACTTCCCCGTCACGTCAGATATCAAGAACAACAAACTAACCAAGACCTCCCCCACGCGTCAGATGTCAAGTACAACATACTAACCAAGACCTCCTCCTCACGTCAGATGTCAAGTACAACAAACTAACCAAGACCTCCGCCCACGCCAGGTGTCAAGTACAACAAACTACCCAAGACCTCCCCCTCGCGTCAGACAGATGTCAAAATATAACATACTAACCAAGACCTTCCCTTCGCGTCAGATGTCAAGTACAACAAACTAACCAAGACATCCATCTCACGTCAGATGTTAAGTACAACCTACTAATCAATACCTCTCCCTCACGTCAGATGTCAGCTAAAACATACTAACCAAGACCTCCCCCTCACGTCAAATGTCAGATACAACATACTAACGGAGGCCACCACCTCACGTCAGATGTTAGATACAACATACTAACGGAGGCCACCACCTCACGTCAGATACAACATAGTAACGGAGGCCACCACCTCACGTCAGATGTCAGATACAACATACTAACGGAGGCCATCACCTCACGTCAGATGTAAGATACAACATACTAACGGAGGCCACCACCTCACGTCAGATGTCAGATACAACATACTAACGGAGGCCACCACCTCACGTCAGATGTCAGATACAACATGCTAACGGAGGCCACCACCTCACGTCAGATGTCTATAGTCTATAGATGTCTATAGGAATGTCTATAAAATATTCTATGAGGTGGGAATTTCTATAGAAGATTATGTGAGGTGGGAAGTTCTATAGAAGATTATATGAGGTAGGAGTTCCATAGACGATTCTGTGAGGTAGGAGTTCCATAGACGATGCTGTGAGGTGGAGAGTTCTATTGACGATTCTACGAGGTCGCAGTTTCATAGAAGCTTCTGGGATGTGGGGAATTCCAGAGATGATTCTGCTCTATGTGATGGTGCGTTACACACTCAATTGTACAAGGCTTAAGATTGTGCGAAGTGGGAAGTTTCATGAGAAACATTCTCGTAATGGATAAAGTGTTCAAGTCTTGATTACGATAGGTCTTCAGTCTCAAAGAGTGGGTTGATTATGGGGTAATATTTTTCAATATCAGATTATGCCGTAGCAAATGAAGTGTGTCAGAGTACGCTCAATCAGCATTTAGCCACTCATATATCTCATACATAGGTTTTACAACTCATTAATATCTCAAACATTATGTTACTCATGAAGATGTTGTACATGATAGCAATCATTAATATCTGAAACGTGATACCACTCATTAATGTTTCATTCATTGTACGATTCATTAATATCTTACACAATACCACACAACAAAATATCTTACATTGCACCACTCATGAATATTCCATGTATGATACGACTAAATAATATCGCACACATTATAAGACTAATTAATATCTGGCACATTATATCACTCATTAATATTGTATCCATTACACCGCTCTTTAATATCTACTACATTTTACTACTCATGAATATCTCATACATGATACCACACAATACGTTCTCATACACTATACCTCTTTTTAATGTTTCCTACAGAAAACTACTCATTAATGTCTCATATATGAAACCACTACACTCGTTAATGTATCACACAGTATCCCACTCATTAACATCTCCTACAGTATACAATTCACTAGCATCTCTTACATTTTACTAATCATTAATGTCTCATTCATGACACCAATCAATAGTATATCACACCTTCTATCAGACATTAATGACGTTATTATACTACTCATTTTGCTGTACCCAACAATACGATGCTGAGCAGCGCATGAGCTGCATCGGCCAGCGACCCATACCTGACTGCTAGCGACAGGGCCAGCGACCCATACCTGACTGCTAGCGACAGGGCCAGCGACCCATAGCTGACTGCTAGCGTCAGGGCCAGCGACCCATACCTGACTGCTAGCGACAGGGCCTGCGACCCATAGCTGACTGCTAGCGTCAGGGACAGTGAGCCATAGCTGACTGCTAGCGTCAGAGCCAGCGACCCATAGCTGTCAAGACCCTTCTACACTTCCACGCGGTGATCCTGGATAACAGGCTGCAACAGGGCAGACTGTCTTAGGAGAAATGATAGAAAAGGGAATGCTAAATCGGTTCTAAAAAAATATTGCCGAAGTCGGATGCATTGGATAGAAAGGTGCGGATAACGCAGTCAAGCTGTAAACTTCGACATAACGCAATCCGTTCCCTGGACTACATTCTGCTACTGAAGCACTTTTCAGGGTTTGGTAGCGGGAGATTGAGAACCTTCAGGGTTTGGTAGCGGGAGATTGAGAAAGTTCAGGGTTTGGTAGCGGGAGATTGAGAATGTTCAGGGTTTGGTAGCGGAAAATTGAGAAAGTTCAGGGTTTGGTAGCGGGAGATTGAGAATGTTCAGGGTTTGGTAGCGGGAGATTGAGAGAGTTCAGGGTTTGTTAGCGGGAGATTGAGAATGTTCAGGGTTTGGTAACGGGAGATTGAGAGAGTTCAGGGTTTGGTAACGGGAGATTGAGAATGTACGAACGCAAACCAGGCCATACTATTCATTAATATATCTTACATGGCACCACTCATTAATGTCTCACAATTTATACCACTCTCTAACATCTCCTATATCATACTACCTGTGGGGACTGGATAGGACATAGGCTGCGGTAGGCACAGTTTAACATAACCAGACAGTCTCTTACATGGAATCATCAGGGGAAGAGAGAGATGGAGAGATATATATATATATATATATAGAGAGAGAGACAGAGAGAGAGTGAGAGAGAGAGAGAGAGAGAGTGAGAGAGAGAGAGAGAGGTAAACCCAAAAATACGCGAAGAAGAGAATGTGAGAAGGAGCTAAAATTAAATAATGAAACCTGGAGAGAGGGAAAGAGCAGGTCAGGACCGTGCACGCTGGCGAGATGTTGTCGATGGCCTGGAGAGAGGGAAAGAGCAGGCCAGGACCGTGCACGCTGGCGAGATGTTGTCGATGGCCTGGAGAGAGGGAAAGAGCAGGCCAGGACCGTGCACGCTGGCGAGATGTTGTCAATGGCCTGGAGAGAGAGACAGAAAGAGCAGGTCAGGACCGTGCACGCTGGCGAGATGTTGTCGATGGCCTGGAGAGAGAGACAGAAAGAGCAGGTCAGGACCGTGCACGCTGGCGAGATGTTGTCGATAGCCTGGAGAGAGAGACAGAAAGAGCAGGTCAGGACCGTGCACGCTGGCGAGATGTTGTCCATGGCCTGGAGAGAGAGACAGAAAGAGCAGGCTAGGACCGTGCACGCTGGCGAGATGTTGTCAATGGCCTGGAGAGAGAGACAGAAAGAGCAGGTCAGGACCGTGCACGCTGGCGAGATGTTGTCGATGGCCTGGAGAGAGAGACAGAAAGAGCAGGCCAGGACTGTGCACGCTGGCGAGATGTTGTCGATGGCCTATATACCGAGAGGAGCGACGGCTTTGATTGATTGATTGATTGATTGATATCATACTACACATTAAGATTTACTAAATTATGCTACTCACTAATATATCCTACATTAGACCATTCCAGACTAAATGCACACATGCATAAAATGAAAGCAGCACAGACTGCACAATGTATATGTCAGAGAGGACCCCAGACTCCAGAACACATCCTGCAGACATGTCCACTGCACCGTCAGAGAGGACACCAGACTCCAGAACACATCCTGCAAACATGTCCACTGCACCGTCAGAGAGGACCCCAGACTCCAGAACACATCCTGCAAACATGTCCACTGCACCAAGACTTTCGTGAGAAGACCTGGCCCGAGGAGAGAAACATACACTACAAACTGTGGGGAACCATTGAGGACCTGCGACTGACGTGTCACTTCATGGAGGCAGCTCATCTAGTGGCATAAAACGAGCATACGAAACCGAACGCAAAGAAGAAGAAGAAGAAGAAGAAGAAGACCATTCATTGACGTTCGTTGAGGCCTTCATGTTGCAGAGAAAAGAATGACTGAAGAGATCAAGGAACATCTGGCAGACCAGCCTCCTCAGCATGGTTGCACCATCTATTGCAGTGAATGTCACTCGCGTATGGCCTATACAGTCATAGCAGACAATGTCGAAATACAGGGGACGGAGCTGGTCACGCCTAGGGGGGCACTGATATCGCCTCTAGAGACTGAGACGCCTATGATTATGATGAGACCATTTGTTAATTTCTCCCATATGATACCACTCATTAATATGTTCTACATAATATGATCATTAATATGTCATATATAAGATTATTAACTAATATCTCTTTCATTATATTCCTCATTAATATATTTTGTGTTATACTCCTCATTACAATTTTCTTGATGATATACATTAAAGTCTCTCACATTTTTCGACATTGTTCTTGCTACATTATTCCACTCAATACTGTCTCATATATTACATCGCTCATTAGTATCATCTACTTTATATCCCTCATTAATGTCTCACATAAGACACAAATCCTTCATCTTTCACTCATTATACAACTCATTAATGTCTCACATATGACAGCAACCCTTCATCTTTTACTCATTATACAACTCATTAATTTCTCATATATGACACAAATCCTTCATCTTTCACTCATTATACACCACATTAATGTCTCATATATGATACCAATCCTTCATCTTTCACTCATTATACAACTCATTAATGTCTCATATATGACACCAATCCTTCATCTTTCACTCATTATACAACTCATTAATGTCTCATATATGACACTACTCCTTCATCTTTCACTCATTATACAACTCATTAATGTCTCGTATATGACACAACTCTTTCATCTTTCACTCATTATACAACTCATTAATGTCTCATATATGACACCAATCCTTCATCTTTTACTCATTATACAACTCATTAATGTCTCATATATGACACCAATCCTTCATCTTTCACTCATTATACAACTCATTAATGTCTCATATATGACACAACTCTTTCATCTTTCACTCATTATACAACTCATTAATGTTTCTTATACGACACCAATCCTTCATCTTTCAATCATTGTACAACTCATTAATGTTTCACATATAACACCGATTAACAAAGTCAAATCATATCTCAAATAGTATGTCCCTCATATCATATCATGATTAATCGCACTCATTAATATCTCCTGCAATTCAGCACTCAACATGTAGATTCATAGATGCCTCACACATAATACCGCTTATTACTGTTCCATGGATTACACAAGACGTTAATGTCTGACACAGATGGATGCTTTAGACTTATTGCCACACTTTCTAACTTTATATTTCATGTCACTCATGAATACCTCAGACATTATGTTATTCACTACTGGCTTATACATCGTCAAACTTGCTGATGCCGTTCATTCATGGTTTTTATTAATATCGTATATGGTTCATCAGTCATTATTAACTCCAACTTAATTCTACACATTAATGTTTCACACACTATGTCAATAGTCTGTTAGTCATAGTTTGCACCACTCATAATGAACAGCTATTTTACATCACATATATTTTACTGATATTATATGACCCAGTATTGCTTCACACCTTACGTCACTCATTAATTTTTCATATTTTTGCGCCAATCATTATTGCCTTTAGTTGTGTACCTCATGGTTTGTTTCATTAATTTATAACTTATATTTTACCTCTTCCTCATTAATTACTGATACATTTTGGTTGTCATCAAAGTTTATTCGGTACTGCCTACATCCTTGTCTACTTCTACGCTCACGACCTCTATTAACATGACTAGTTCTACTCTCACGGCCTAACTTAGCCTACCTAACGCTACCCTCACGTCCTCCATTAACCTACCTCTCTACTCTCATGACCTCCAGTAACCTACCTAACGCTACTCTCACGTCCTCCATTAACCTACCTAACGCTACTCTCACGTCCTCCATTAACCTACTTAACTCTACTCTCACGACCTCCATTAACCTACCTCTCTACTCTCATGACCTCCATTAACCTACCTCTCTACTCTCACGACCTCCATTAACCTACCTCTCCACTCTCACGTCCTCCCTTAACCTACCTAACTCTACCCTCATGTCCTCCAATAACCTACCTAACTCTACCCTCACGTCCTCTATTAACCTACCTAACGCTACCCTCACGTCCTCCATTAACCTACCTAACGCTACCCTCACGTCCTCCATTAACCTACCTAACTCTACCCTCACGTCCGCCATATTACCTACCTCACGACCTCTATTATTCTGACTAATTCTATCCTCACGACCTCCATTATTCTGACTAATACTACCCTCACGACCTCTATTAACTTGCTTCCTTCTACCCAAAAGACCTACAATAACCTGCCTATTTCTATAACCTCGACCTCGATTGACCTGCCTATTTCTACCTCCATCGCACGAAAGCTAAAAGTCGCGACCAATGATAAACTCTAGAATTATCCAAACTTTGATAAGTCAAGAACGAAATCAGCCAAATGTCTAGCTGCGATGCCCACACCCCCCCCCTTCTCTCACCCCTCTCCCTTTTTCCACTCGGGTAGGATGATCTTCCTGCTGAAGTTAACAGAGCAAGAGGTTCATTCCTCCTTCTACGACTGCCAGATCTATTCCGTTATAATCGGATACCACAGTACCTTAAAGGTGCTTTCATTCCCGACTTGTACAAGCAGAAGGACAATCGTCATTCCTGCGATAGCCACAGTGGAATCTCCCTCCTGCCAATCACTGGCACAAGTCTAGCCCGTGTGCTGCTCAACTACTGACCCTGCCCCTAGAGAGTCAGTGGTGTCCTCGTGCGGATCGTGATATATGCAGCTCGTCAACTCCAGGAGAAGTGTCAAGAAAAGCGGTGTGACATGCACACAGTTTTTGTCGATCTGATCAAGGCCTTTGATACCGTCAGCAGAGAAGGGCTCTTGCAAATCATGACGAAGTTTTGTCGAATATTGTCTGCAGCTTACCCAGCCACCAAAGGTGTCATTTAGGGAATGTGCTGTATCCGTCACTCTTTTGCATGGTCTTTGCAGATATGCTTCCTGATACTGTGCATTGCTCTACTACTGGCATGCATATCATTTACCTATCGCTAGGCCAGCTGTTCAGTCCGATACCTTAAAGTCTTACACCAAGGTGAAGGAAGCCACCATCTTGGTTCTTCAGTTAGCTGATGACTGCCCCCTCATCTTCTCAGAACAAGATGTATAATCTAACAGAACGAAATCTGTGGCGATATCCAGCAATGTTGGTACTCTTCCAGCATGCCCTAGACAATCGATAGCTTCATCTACATATGCAGGACTCTCACCAGAAAAATTAATATCAACAACAGGATTGAAAGACCGCGTTTTGTAGGCTACAAGCGAACGTCTGGGTCCAACTAGGCAGCAGTACCGTCACAAAGTTAAACTTGTGCCTTGATATTTAGAGCACATTATTCTGTTGCATTCAAGAAAAACATGGACAGTGCATGGTAGACATGCAAGACAGCTAACTCCTTGTAATATGAACTGTCTACGCAACGCTGCCTATGATCAGTTGGCCGGACAAAGTACCTAAATCTGACATTCTTAACAGTTCAACATGTTGAGCATGCATACGCTTAAGCAAATACTCAGATAGATGATGAACTGGACATGCTGTTGGCATTCCAAATGAGCACCTCCTCTAGCAGCATATGTACGGTGAACTCAACAAGCAGACGATCCGGATGAGGAAACAAGATAAACCGCTACAATGACACATTCAAAATGCCACCGAAAAGCGTCGGAAGT
Organism: Ariolimax columbianus; assembly: GCA_036924085.1. Lineage (NCBI taxonomy): Eukaryota > Metazoa > Mollusca > Gastropoda > Stylommatophora > Arionidae > Ariolimax > Ariolimax columbianus. The sequence continues at coordinate 17,882,313 of JAVGWX010000014.1, read as the reverse complement.
GATGTCACCTCATAGAAGATGCTTGCATAGAACCGTTCCAACTGGTGTGCTTGCATCACACAAGGTGCTCAGATCGCAGAGCAAAACTTCGCCGAGGCTGAAAGATAGCGAGTCGTCCGACAGAACAGAACCGCCGTCTTCTCATAGGTGTGCTCCACGGATGGCAAAGTCTGCCTTACCAGGAATAGACTTGATATCAATCTGAAATCAAATCTCCCAGGTCTGCTGTTGTCTCACCTTCGTTTGCGAATGACAACTTTTATAATTAAATAAATTCATGTCGTCCTGAACACAAGAATGAAACTCTAAGTCCCCTGTTCTCACAATGTTTCGCAGCAAATACCATATGCAGATATAATGGTATTTGTGTCTGTATAATTGAACAGTTATAGGCCATAAACTAGATTTTCGATGAACACACTGCACAGATAGTAATGTTATGTTTCATATTGTAATGTAGAACTGACATCATTACGATCTGGAAACAACAACAGGTGGTTTGTTTCTTTCAAGACACGGCTAAGAATGTGGATACTGATGTATTCTGAACATACTCCTTATCTGTGCTCTAAGACGCACCACCCTGATAAGCCTACATTTGATGTCAAACTCTTACAGTCTATCGATCCCTAATTAATCGATTGCCGTGTTATCTTTCAATATGTGGTTTTTGATTGATTTCTGAATGTACAATTATTAATATTTGATGTCACTACAGGAGAACAGAACCACAAAAGGTTTCTGACCACTATTTCTGCTATCCACTCATGCTGCATCCATCCTTTATGTACCTTAGGAAACATGTTTGTCGAGTTTGACACGATGGCTATCCGATTCATTTGTTTTTATTAGATTTCTAATTATTCAAGTAACTGTTTGAATTTCCCTTCTCAAACTGGGGGTTGTTGTTATGTATGCCATTTTCTATTCAACGACTTTGCCATTCATTCTAACACAAAAAAACTTCTTCAGATGACTAAAAGCCTTTAAGCTCCCTATGGAGCACATATTGTGAAAAAATTGACACCTGTTCTCACCCATCCGTTTCAGATCCCTCGACGTATTCCTTACCGCTTCTTTGTCTGTGTTGCGCTGGCTTCTCGTGTGTTCTAATTTCCCTTTTCCCCTCGTACCATGGAGATTCCTGAATATAGACTGTCTTATAATGCTGCCAGGTTGTTTCCTTAATACGTTTCGTATGCAACGACAATATATTATTTTCACCTTCAGTTCCACTGTTCTATGTTATTTTAACTTAACTTTTAATTTGACAAACACACATTCATTCCTTCGTGCGGTCCTCATGCTGTAAGTAAGAGTTCTATATGGACCCCTCAACGGCATATCATCTGCCGTTTTCAGAGTCAGCAACAACTTAGTCTCAGAGCCGACAATATCAATAGTAAACTGTGAAATAATAAAGATGAAACAACACCAGACTGACATCATGTTGTGTATATCAAGGTGATAATGTCATCTACGTCTGGATGAAAACAACGGTAATAACCACACTGTAATGATAATACTTGGTGACAGTAAAATAAATCAGGAACACATTCTGGAATGTCCCATCTCTCATAGTGCACGCGGTACACTTCTGGTTATGTTTAACGTGAGTTTGTGATTAGTTCTGATCACATCATTACGTGTTTGTCAAAGAGCAGCAATAGCGCACATGACTGTCTCTAGTAGCGTGCCTGGACAAGCTCTATGGCGATATTGATAACCTGAAGCTGAACATTGCCTCCTATAGAACAATTTAAGTTGACGACTGCAAGCGTGCACAAAATAAGATTAAGTTATTTGCTTCACATACTCTGCGTCAGACAGGAACATGGGATCAAGATGTTGAACAGCGCATGAGTTGTAGCGATCAGCGACCCAAAACTGACTGCCAGCGTCAGGGTCAGAGACCCAAAGTTGACTGCTAGCGTCGGAGCTTTTAATGCTCTTCTCCTCCGCCTCGTGGTGATCCAGAATAACAGGCTGCAACAGAGCAGACTGGCTAAGGAGAAGGCATCGAAGAGTGAAGGCTAGTCCCGGAGCAGACTGGCTAAGGAGAAGGCATCGAAGAGGAAAGGCTAGCCCTGGAGCAGACTGGTTAAGGAGAAGGCATAGAAGAGGAAAGGCTAGCCCCGGAGCAGACTGGTTAAGGAGAAGGCATCGAAGAGGAAAGGCTAGCCCCGGAGCAGACTGGCTAAGGAGAAGGCATCGAAGAGGAAAGGCTAGCCCCGGAGCAGACTGGCTAAGGAGAAGGCATCGAAGAGGAAAGGCTAACCATGTGCCAAAAAATGCCGTGATGAAGTCGGATGTTTCGGACCAAATGGTGCAAATATCGCAGGAACGCTGTTAACTACGCCACAACGCATTTCGTTCTCTGGACTACATCCTGTTACTTGCAAAGCCGTTTTCAGGGCTAGGTAGCGGGAGCTTGAGAATAAACGACGAAAAGAAGAAGAAAGACATATATTTATGCTAATAAAAGCAGGCAAAAAATAAACAACTGAAACAGCTGAGAATAAACAAACGAAGGTTGAGCAAGATATGGCCAGTTTCAAGAAACTGAAATACACATTCAGGCAGAGACGAATGTGAAAGTCAAGGAATACAAGGCGAAAAACAAGAGAACAGCCTAGCCGAGAACAGATAATGCCACGCGGACGACGCTCACATAAGGTCGTACAAACTAGGTATCAGTGTATGTGAACCGTTTCGAGGCTATGTTTCCAGTTACACTCCATTATGACTGATTATTGCAAAATTCAATATCCCGTTTCGCACCATTTCAGGATCCTAATGGGACACGCCGCTGCCGAGCGTTAAACGAAGAGTCTGTTAAACGAACCAGTGGTAATGTGAGATTATCTCGTATCGTGACACAGCGCAAGATTTGGAATTGTCAGTCCATCAAGGCCCAGCTGGCATGTATCCCCGTTGACCTTCTCAAACTGAATCTCCCTCATTCTCTTCTTCTGTTTCATCCTACGGTTCTGAAACCAGATTTTCACCTGAGTTTCATTGAGTCCAAGTGCCGCTGCGATTTCAATTCTTCTGGCACGAGTGAGGTACTTGTTAAAATGGAATTCTTTCTCTAATTCGGTCAGTTGTTTGTTTGTAAAGTTTGTACGCCCAGAACCTGCAGCTCCTGCCCCAGAAGTGCCGTTTGTGAGGTTAGCTGATTGACTGTTTGAGCTGTAGCCATTTCCAGTGCTGGAAAACTCGGTTGTCTTTCCTGCTGAAATTAGAAAAAAGAAATCAATGAAAAAATATTAAATGACAACTCACCTGAAATAATATAAATTATAGACATGTTAGGAATATTTGTGAATGTTATACTGTACACAAATTATTATCAAATCAAGCGCTCGAACATGAGAATTATCATCCCATCAATCGCTGGAATATGAGAATTATCAGCACATCAAGCGCTGGAACATGAGAATTAACATCACATCCAGCGCTGGAATATGAGAATTATCAATCAGTACATCAAGTGCCGGAACATGTGAATTAAAATCAGATCCGGCGCTGGAACATGTGAATTAACCTCAGATCCGGCGCTGGAACATGATAATTAACATCACATCCAGTGCTGGAACATGAGAATATCTTGTTGATGTGCCGTCCTATACCATATCTCGTCGCCATGTGCTCTTTGGCTGTGTGTTCTGTTTAATGGGGGATACAAGTAATATGTTAAGGCAGTCCCATGGAGGATAGAAGTAATTCGTAAAGGTAGTCCCATAGCATACACTGCTGTCGGGGATGACGTATTAAAGACTTCATTGTTTGAGTTCACTGCTTGTTCATTATGTGGGTTAGCCAGTTCCCTGAATCGCTGCTTCTCCTTCTCTATTAGTAAACCAGGTACAAATTCTACAGGAGTCGACTGAATAGTTTCAGTAACGGGAGTTGAACCCCGCACCTTTGCAATAAGCGAAATGGTATTTATGTTAATGAGATGTGGGAATAGAAAGAAAATCTGGTGCATTTTGAAAAGAGAAAAAACAAAATAATGAGGCCTAACAGGAGTTAGAAGTAAACTAATGAAGAACATGAAAGTCAGAGGGTTAAAGTATTTTGGTGATGTAAAAAGACATAAAACCTTGCTGAAAGTCTTACTGGAAGTAAAAGTAGCGGGCAATCGTGTTAGATGCAGCAGACTGACTACTTTGGTAAGTAGGTCAACTTGCCTTGCTGTAAAAAAAGCGGGAGATTAGGGATTCAGGAAAAAATACAACCTCTTAAAGTGCCTTAGTCAATCCTTAATCCGCAACGTTATGGGATATAGAACATGCTCGATCCCCACAGTCGTATAGACATTTACTCACAAACTTTCTCAACAACATACATCGCACGTAGGCCACATACAGATGCTTATGTCAGCGAATAATAAAGCGAATGGTGATAGTTTCCAATGCAAAAGCACATACACAGTTACAGTGTTTAAACATACTAGACAGTAATCACTAATCTGTTCATCAAGAGAAAGACAACACTATAAATGGAAGACAACACCAAGTGAAAGATAGCAACATAAATGAAGGATAACATGAAGAGGAAGACAATAACATAAATGAAGGATGACATCAAGAAAAAGACAACATTATAAATTGAAGACAACATTAAGAGATCGAGAACATCAAGAGAAAGACAGCATGAAGAGAAAGACAATAAGACACCATAACTGAAGGATGACATCAAGAGAAAGACATTATTTGACAAGGATAACATCAAGAGAAAGACAACTTTATTTGTCAAGGATAACATAAAGAAAAAGGCAACATTATTTGTCAAGGGACACATTAGGAGAAAGACAACATTATTTGTCAAGGGACACATTAGGAGAAAGACAACATTATTTGTCAAGGATGACATCAGGAGAAAGACAACATTATTTGTCAAGGATGACATCAGGAGAAAGACAACATTATTTGTCAAGGATGACATCAGGAGAAAGACAACGCTATAAAAGAAGAACAACACCGTGCCATAGGAAAATGAGTGTTCCATAGGACAAAACAGAACAAACAAAAACAACCAAGAGATAGCACTTGGACATCAAATCTGAGAATGCATCTGATCTAATCTGTTCTGTAGCGACATAAACCATCTTTTTTGTGCTGTATCATTGCTCTTTCTAAAACAAAGAGTCTTTGCTGGACCTTAACGCTTTTGTATGAAGTCTGCGCTAAAGCTCTTGCTGTCTTTTAGCAGCAGTTGCTCCTGTGGCAATACATTTTACACGATGAGTTTACATGTGACACGCACAACTCAACTTCGTTATCTTTGGCTACAGGCGTTGTATGGTTCACTGGGTCCTATTCTTTCCCCCACAGCATGGGGTCAACAGAGCCCTCAGGGGAAACTCCAGATGCTGTATAGAGAGCAAGTTATATAACGTGTCGTCTTCTCTAACTTATTTGAGAAAAAAGTTTGCATGATAACCATGGCGGCCAAAAGAAACGAAAAACAAATCCACATTCACTTAGCAGCGCATAGCTGGGGTTTTGCTGGATAATCTCAATACAATGGTGTCTTACAAATGGTCATCTCCACCTGGCTCATTTCCGTAGTAACATGGGCCGCAACAGATCCTCTCTATCTGTTCCAATCCAATGCCGTCTTCTATGTCCGATAACGAGAGCCTGATTGAGCTTGACTTCCTCCGTTCGCCATCATCTGTTCCTTGACACTCCAGCTCGGATATTTTTTTCTGGGTTTCAATCCAGCAGACGCCTCGATATGCCGTCCGGCTTCTTTCTATGAGTGCGTCCTATATCTTGTATCCCTAAAATCTGTTAATTAGCGAACACAATTAAATTCGTTTTCAAACAATTTAGTTCGCGAACAAACATTATTACATTCTGATTCTCACAATTTAGTTAACGAGCAAGCATTATTACATTCATATTTCTCAATTCAGTTAAAGAATGAACATTATTGCATCCAGATTTCCCAAATTCAGTTAACGAATGACTAAAGAAACTGTACACTGGAAGAGTGAGACCAGTTCTCGAGTATGGCATTGCGGCATGGACAACAGCAGCAAAGGCGAACTTCGATAAAGTTAGCAAACTTCAAAACCAAGCCATGAGAGTTATAACAGGAGGCATGAAGTCAACGCCAATTGTAGAACTTGAAAAGATTACAAAACTGCAATCCATGACCGATAGAAGAGACTGCAGAGCCCAGCTGCAGTCAGAGAAACTCCGAAGACTGACTGACCATCCAATGCACCAGAGACTAAACAGTTTGGGAAATGGGAAACTAAAGCGGAGAAACTTTGCAGAAATAGCCAAAGCAAAGATGCACGAAGATCCCATAAACGCACTAACAACACCAAAACCCATCACTACTGTACGAAAACCTACCTGGAGGCAGGATATATTTCCAGAGGTGGTAGAAAATATACCAGGTATTGCAAACAAAAACTGCCAGACTGAAAAAGAAAGGAGAGATACTACCCTAAGCTTCATATCGAAAAGCTACCCAAGCATGGACTGGACCCATGCATACACCGACGGTTCTGTAACAAACACTACACAGAACGGAGGGGCAGGAGCATTCCTGAACCTACCAAATGGAAGACAAATAACACTGTCAATCGCTACTGGTAAGTACACAAGCAATTTCAGAGCGGAGGCAGAGGCACTGAGGGCGGCAGTGGAAGAAATGGTGACACACAATGAAAATGAAAGCCATATAGTCCTGCTTACAGATGCTCTCGCCGTAGTCACAGCGCTAAAAAGCCAGACAAACATTGAGCTTAATGACTTAAGAGCAGCACTCTGCCAACTGTGCCAGCAGTCCGCACCAAAAAGGATAGTGGTACAGTGGGTTCCATCACACTGCAACATCAAAGGCAACGAGGAGGCAAACAGACTGGCAAAAGAAGGTGCAAGACTACCAGAAACAGATACTAGTATGACGTACGAAGAGTCAAAACGGCTTATCAAAGCCAGATACATGACCAAATGGGAAACCGAACATACTGGTTACACCAAAAACGATGCATATTACCAGTTGAACCGAAGAGAGCAGGTCGTTGTCTTCAGACTTCGCACTGGCCACAATAGACTGAGGTACCACCTATTCAACAAACTGAAGATAGGTGGTACCGACGAATGCCCGTGCGGTACTGGTAAAATGACCGCTGAACATCTGCTGCAGAACTGCCCGACATACGAGGATCAGAGAGAGCATATGTGGCCATCACCAGTGGAACTGCAAGACAAGCTCTATGGCAGTGGCGACAGCCTCAGGATGACCGCCGCTTTTTTCGAAAAAATAATGGTTACTGTCTGACTGTGTACGAAGAAGAAGAAAAGAAGAAGAAGTTAACGAATGAACATTATTGCATCCGGATTTCCCAAATTCAGTTAAAGAATGAACATTGTTGTATTCAGATTATTCAAATTCAGTTAAGGAATAGAAATGATTACAATCGGATTCATCCAGCTCGGTTAACGAATGAACATTATTACGAGGGTCGCTTCCAAACAAACGCCGCCTATTTTATTATATTGGCTCACTACGTCAAAAGTGAATTTTGGCGGTGGGGCAGTGAAATTATGTTTGGATTAGACAGATGGCAGCAGAGGCAGTCTGACAAAATGGAGACGGAAGTCCGTATTAGGGAGAGGTGTGTAATTGAATTCAGCCATAATGAAAAAAGTTACAGCTGACCTTCAACGAAGGATACAGGCCTTGGAGATGAGATGTTTCAGAAACTTGTAAACGTCACGTACAAAGATCGAGTTACAAACGAGGAAATACAAATAGAATTACAATAGGGCCTTTCGAAGATCTCTTGGCAACTGTCAAAAGAAGGAAACTCACTTGGTACGGTCATATATCGAGATCAAGTGGTCTTGCAAACACAATCCTCCACGGGACGGTGCATGGCAGACGACGAAGAGGCCGGCTGAAAAAGAGATGGGAGGACAACATAAGAGAATGGACCAGTCTCCGACCAGAAGAGTCACGGGCAGTGGCATCTGACAGAGAGGGATGGCGTGGAGTTGTGAGGATGTCTTTATGTGTGCCCCAACGACCTCACAGGTTATGGGATGACCTGACCTGACCTGACCTGACCTGATAATGAAAAAATGGCACCCATTGACATTCATCGACTCCCACTGAACGTTTACAGGGACCAAACATATTAACACATTGGGGACGGCGTGGCCTAGTGGTTAAGTGGCACGGCTCACAACTAGAAGGTGCTGGGTTCGATCCCCATCACAGCACCGGCCGTTACCCCGGGGAAGCAAACCCTTAGAAAATGCAGGAGGAAGCAGACCCTTACATAAAATGCATGCTGAAGTCGGATGCACTGGGCCGACAGGCGCAAAATAAAAACCATAGTGTAACGCACACACGCCTTGGGGAATAGATAAATAAGGCGAACGCAAAAAAAAAAAAAAAAAAAAAAAATTAACACATTGGGTGACGTGTTTCAGCTGTTGCGAAGGCGATAAGAAAGACAAGCCACGTTCAGGGCGGTCATGCACAGCTATCACCCGCCGCAATGATGCTATCACACCGTGCAATGATGCTATCAGACCGCGCTATGTTGCTATCACACCAGCGCAATGATGATATCACACCGTGCAATGATGATATCACACAGCGCAATGATGCTTTCACACCGCACAATGGTGCTATCACGCCGCACAATGATGCTTTCACACCGCGCAATGATGCTTTCACACCGCGCAATGGTGCTATCACGCCACACAATGATGCTTTCACACCGTGCAATGGTGCTTTCACACCACACAATGATGCTTTCACACCGTGCAATGGTGCTTTCACACCGCGCAATGGGGCTATCACGCCACACAATGGTGCTATCACGCCACACAATGATGCTTTCACACCGCGCAATGATGCTTTCACACCGTGCAATGATGCTTTCACACCGTGCAATGGTGCTATCACGCCACACAATGGTGCTATCACGCCACACAATGATGCTTTCACACCGTGCAATGATGCTTTCACACCGTGCAATGGTGCTATCACGCCACACAATGGTGCTATCACGCCACCCAATGATGCCTTCACACCGTGCAATGATGCTTTCACACCTCGCAATGGTGTTATCACGCCACCCAATGATGCTTTCACACCGTGCAATGATGCTTTCACACCGCGCAATGAAGAGCGTCTCGGCATCTCATCCGCGCAAATCGGCGGATTAGGACCAGGGAGCTGTCTACGGAACGTTGGAGACGCTGAAATAGTGCAGTTTTCCCCAAGTTGGTCTCTTGCAACACGGTAACGCCAGACCCCATACCAGTTTGAGGAGTGTGGAGCACATATGTCAGTCTTGGCTGGACTGCCCTATCACAACCATCATATAGTCAGGATTTAGCGTCTTCTGACTTCCACCTGTTCGGACCGATGAAAGACGGATTACGCGGAAAATATTTTCTTAACAACGACGCAGTCATTGCAGCTGGAAAACAGTGGGCTACATCCGTCGGTGCCGAATTTTACGAGCGCTGCATATATGTCCTTGTTCCTTGTTTGAGAAAATGTATAACAAGTGTAGTGACTTTTCAAAATAAAGTGTTCAGTAGCTAAAAAGAAGCTCTATTGGACAGTGTTATTGTGTTCTTTGTATCTGTTTTGGTTTTCATGAAATAAAATAGGAGACATTAGTTTCGGAACGAAATAAATCCCACACAAATAATACATATCAGGTTCCCCCGTTTCATTCAACGACAGAACCTTATTTGGATTTCCCCAATTCAGTTACCGAAATAAATCCCACACAAATAATACATATCAGGTTCCCCCGTTTCATTCAACAACAGAACCTTATTTGGATTTCCCCAATTCAGTTACCGAAATAAATCCCACACAAATAATACATATCAGGTTCCCCCGTTTCATTCAACAACAGAACCTTATTTGGATTTCCCCAATTCAGTTACCGAAATAAATCCCACACAAATAATATATATCAGGTTCCCCCGTTTCATTCAACAACAGAACTTTATTTGGATTTCCCCAATTCAGTTACCGAAATAAATCCCACACAAATAATACATATCCGGTTCCCCCGTTTCATTCAACAACAGAACTTTATTTGGATTTCCCCAATTCAGTTACCGAAATAAATCCCACACAAATAATACATATCAGGTTCCCCCGTTTCATTCAACAACAGAACCTAATTTGGATTTCCCCAATTCAGTTACCGAAATAAATCCCACACAAATAATACATATCAGGTTCCCCCGTTTCATTCAACGACAGAACCTAATTTGGATTTCCCCAATTCAGTTACCGAAATAAATCGCACACAAATAATACATATCAGGTTCCCCCGTTTCATTTAACGACAGAACCTTATTTGGATTTCCCTAGTTCAGTTAACGCAGGAACTCTTTTAGTTCCGGATTCCGCCGATTTACAACAAAGGAAGAAACCACAAGTGTAAACCGTCCCCTGCTGAGCTACTTTCCGTGTTTAGCACAGGTGTGCATAACGAGGCGGGCAATCAAACCAATCGATACCCTCAGCTCGTGACGTCAAATCCAATTACCGCGGTGCCCAATCGAGGCGCAGACAATGAGCTGAAATTGATCCAGGAGCTAATGTTCTTGTTTGAGAGCTGAGGGAGAGTCGCTTTTTAAACCTGCACAAGTGTTGTGTGTTTAGAATGCGCAGTCACGTTATTCGCATATTATAGTCGATTTTGAATAAATATTTATCCAAACAAATGTGTGTTTATGTATGTGCGTGTATGTGCATATGGAAAAGAAATGGGCGAGGGTAGGGTGTGGAGGTGGAAGGTAAAAGCATGCGGGGATTATGGAGGGGAGAGTATAGGGATGAGGGAATTATATTTCCTTTTGCTCAATGCATGCGTTTGTTTTGTAGGACCTTGCTATGACCCTTATTTATATCTGCTTATATGCCTTCTGACGATCTGGAATGACCAGATGAAACTTTCTAATTCTTTTATTTCCATTTCGTATGAAGACAAATTCCAAACTATTTTATTCTTGTATTAATAAAGGGTATATAAGAAGAGTTTTCTTCGAACTCCGGAAAGTTACTTCACACCTGCAGAATTCTGGTCTGTGTAATTCGTGAGGTGTTCCAAATCATGAGTTAGAGAGTCTTCTAACCTAACGAAGTTATGAATCACTTTTTACTGCCTCATCCAACTGGATTTCATTGTAGCAGTAGTTCTATTCTCGTCTCTATCACACAGAGAACCTTCTAATCAAGAAGAGTTTAACTGCATTTTTAATTCGTTGCGTACAACACGCTCTTAGTGCGACACGGGAACTATTCTAGGAATTTTGAGACATAAAGATGTTGCTGAACTGTTAGGGACCACTTGCAACATGCTCTTACAGTGAAAAACTGCCATATTATCTGCTCTGTCATACATGATGCCATCAAGGCAAGCACTCGTGCTTAAAATGCCCCCAGCAATATGTTTGTGTGTATGTTTTTGTGTATCTGCGTTGGGTTGGTGTATATTTGTATGTTGTGTAGGTGTATGTCTGTGTTGTGTGGATGTATATGTGTGTTTTGTGGGGAGAGGCGGGGGGGGGGGGGGGGGATTTGAAATAGTCATTACAGTAATTTGTGGAGGTTTTGTGAGATTTGAAATAACTTCTACGGGATACGATTACGATACCGAAATGGCAGATGTGTTTTGTTGGTGCTATACGGAAAGGAGTTAAAACATATAATTATAGTTTTCTGTCACAATAGTTAGCGATCTTACACACTAAAGCATTATAAACAGCGTAATTTATTATAGTGTAATAAAATAGTAAATAACCGGTCACACGACCCGTCCGTACATTGATCGTATAGACATGAGGACTAGGAAGAACTAAAAAACTGATATCGTAAAAACTGTTCACCTCCTGCCTTGAGGAATACCTATTCACGGGAAAGGCTGCGCGAGTAAACCTTGAGGAAAAATCCGGAGCTGGTGTCCCTAAGGCAGTCTAGTGCTGGTTCCATCGCTATTTTGGCAACTCCTGCGACGTAGCTGATTCCAGGCTGTATCGGGTAATGCTGGTCCACTGGATCAATTAGTAACTTGGAGAAGGGGGGGGGGGACTTGCTGCACGGGCAACAGCTTGTTCTCCATAGAAGAATACCCAAGCTTATGGCCTGGAAAGGCTTCCCAGTTTCACTTTGTGGTGTTCACACGACACGTGCATCAGCACTTAAACTGGGATGTTGGAACAGCTATACGTGGGAGTGTTTTGTGTTGGAGGAGGGGGGTAGCGGCATTTTGAACGTACAAAACAACATTATGTGAGTGTGTGACGTGGGATTTATAATGGTCACAAGTGTTAACAATGGGCGTGTTTTGAGGGGTACTGGGTGAGTGGTGGGGAGGGAGGGTGTCTATGCTGTAAGCCCGCTCTCATATTTGTTAAAATGCAATTTCCTCCTGTCATGGGGCAGATGAACAACCAAGTTCTAACTCTAATTTGTCTTTTCAGTGATCAAATAGCTCGACGTATTTTATGTCTTTCTCTCGTTCATCTACATTTTGTTTCAGTCCCTCCCTGGAACAACAGCTTCGCAGTTACAGAGAAGAGGTAGTTTGAGACCGGAAATAAGCGAAAGTTGTTCGTGATAGAAGATGAAATACCTGCGCGCGAACCACCATTTTGCTGCAGAAATCTAGGAGTGAATGGGCTGAAAGACTGCTGGTCTGAATACTAATGGTTGTCATTGTAGACCAGATTGGCCTTTGACATTTACAAGAATAATCGATTTGGTCTAATTTACTAAACGTCTAATCACAACTGGCATGGCGGCTGTCTACATCCGCATAATTAGTCCCAGAACCGGTACTGCCACCAGAGATAAAGTGTTAGAGACGTTATTAAACGAGGGCTGAGTTTTTTTCTCAGGTGGGATGACCAGTTTCAGTCCATTCCTTTGTCTTTCCTCACTGTAAATTACCGAGAGGACTTACATTGGATTATATTAGCCCTCTGGCCCCTAGTGGCGAACGCTCTAACAGCCCTGCCACTCAGACGCAAAAATCTAACCAAAAATGAGCGCAATAATCTAGCCAACATGGGCAGAACTAAATAAAAATGTACACTCTTAAGTACAATAGGCATTTGCTTGAACTAGAACATATCTGGATGCATATAGAGCAATGCAAGCGTGTCTCTACTAAATCACAAATAGTCGCCACCTAGAATAATACACATGTCTCACAGCTAAACCACAAAAAGATGTCATATAGAGAAATATATGTGTATCACAACTGATCCATAATGTGCAACATTTAGAACAATACACGTAGGTCGTAGCTAAACTATAAAAAGGAGCCGTATTGTAGAACAATATAAGTGTGATATAACTAAACTGGAAACGTGAACTATAATGTAGAACAGTACATGTATGGCACAGCTAAAACGCAAACATTCGCCGTACTGTAGAAAAATATATGTGTGGCACAGTTAAAACGCAAACATTCGCCGTACTGTAGAACAATACATGTGTGGCACAGCTAAAACGCAAACATTCGCCTTACCGTAAAACAATATTCGTGTGGCACAGCTGAAAGGCAAACATTTGGCGTACTGTAGAACGAAATATGTGTCATTATTTAACTGGCAATTGGCAGTACAGATCAAGTCGTGTACACCCATCAATAAATAACATATATGCGTCATGTGGTAAAAGATATGTTTGTGAAACTTATTGGTGCTATCTATATATGACAAGAAATGTGTGATTAAACGTTTTGGTACTATTTATGGCAAGAAGTGTGTGATTAAACATTCTGGTACTATTTATGGCAAAAAGTGTGATTAAACATTTTGATACTAATTATGCCAAGAAGTGTGTGATTAAACATTTTGGTACTATTTATGGCAAGAAGTGTGATTAAACATTTTGGTACTATTTATGCCAAGAAGTGTGTGATTAAACATTTTGGTACTATTTATGGCAAGAAGTGTGTGATTAAACATTTTGGTACTATTTATGGCAAGAAGTGTGATTAAACATTTTGGTACTATTTATGACAAGAAGTGTGATTAAACATTTTGGTACTATTTATGGCAAGAAGTGTGATTAAACATTTTGGTACTATTTATGGCAAGAAGTGTGATTAAACATTTTGGTACTATTTATGGCAAGAAGAGTGATTAAACATTTTGGTACTATTTATGCCAAGAAGTGTGTGATTAAACATTTTGGTACTATTTATTACAAGAAGTGTGTGATTAAACATTTTGGTACTATTTATGGCAAGAAGTGTGATTAAACATTTTGGTACTATTTATGGCAAGAAGTGTGATTAAACATTTTGGTACTATTTATGGCAAGAAGTGTGATTAAACATTTTGGTACTATTTATGGCAAGAAGTGTGATTAAACATTTTGGTACTATTTATGGCAAGAAGTGTGATTAAACATTTTGGTACTATTTATGCCAAGAAGTGTGTGATTAAACATTTTGGTACTATTTATGACAAGAAGTGTGTGATTAAACATTTTGGTACTATTTATGGCAAGAAGTGTGATTAAACATTTTGGTACTATTTATGGCAAGAAGTGTGATTAAACATTTTGGTACTATTTATGCCAAGAAGTGTGTGATTAAACATTTTGGTACTATTTATGGCAAGAAGTGTGATTAAACATTTTGGTACTATTTATGGCAAGAAGTGTGTGATTAAACATTTTGGTACTATTTATGACAAGAAGTGTGTGATTAAACATTTTGGTACTATTTATGACAAGAAGTGTGTGATTAAACATTTTGGTACTATTTATGGCAAGAAGTGTGATTAAACATTTTGGTACTATTTATGGCAAGAAGTGTGATTAAACATTTTGGTACTATTTATGCCAAGAAGTGTGTGATTAAACATTTTGGTACTATTTATGGCAAGAAGTGTGATTAAACATTTTGGTACTATTTATGGCAAGAAGTGTGATTAAACATTTTGGTACTATTTATGGCAAGAAGTGTGATTAAACATTTTGGTACTATTTATGGCAAGAAGTGTGATTAAACATTTTGGTACTATTTATGGCAAGAAGTGTGATTAAACATTTTGGTACTATTTATGGCAAGAAGTGTGATTAAACATTTTGGTACTATTTATGGCAAGAAGTGTGTGATTAAACATTTTGGTACTATTTATGCCAAGAAGTGTGATTAAACATTTTGGTACTATTTATGGCAAGAAGTGTGATTAAACATTTTGGTACTATTTATGGCAAGAAGTGTGTGATTAAACATTTTGGTACTATTTATGCCAAGAAGTGTGTGATTAAACATCTTGGTACTATTTATGCCAAGAAGTGTGATTAAACATCTTGGTACTATTTATGGCAAGAAGTGTGATTAAACATTTTGGTACTATTTATGCCAAGAAGTGTGTGATTAAACATCTTGGTACTATTTATGGCAAGAAGTGTGATTAAACATCTTGGTACTATTTAGGGCAAGAAAAGTGTGTGATTAAACATTTTGGTACTATTTATGCCAAGAAGTGTGATTAAACATTTTGGTACTATTTATGGCAAGAAGTGTGATTAAACATTTTGGTACTATTTATGGCAAGAAGTGTGTGATTAAACATTTTGGTACTTTTTATGCCAAGAAGTGTGTGATTAAACATCTTGGTACTATTTATGCCAAGAAGTGTGATTAAACATCTTGGTACTATTTATGGCAAGAAGTGTGATTAAACATTTTGGTACTATTTATGCCAAGAAGTGTGTGATTAAACATCTTGGTACTATTTATGGCAAGAAGTGTGATTAAACATTTTGGTACTATTTATGCCAAGAAGTGTGTGATTAAACATCTTGGTACTATTTATGGCAAGAAGTGTGTGATTAAACATCTTGGTACTATTTATGGCAAGAAGTGTGATTAAACATTTTGGTACTATTTATGCCAAGAAGTGTGTGATTAAACATCTTGGTACTATTTATGGCAAGAAGTGTGATTAAACATTTTGGTACTATTTATGCCAAGAAGTGTGATTAAACATTTTGGTACTATTTATGCCAAGAAGTGTGTGATTAAACATCTTGGTACTATTTATGGCAAGAAGTGTGAATAAACATTTTGGTACTATTTATGGCAAGAAGTGTGATTAAACATTTTGGTACTATTTATGCCAAGAAGTGTGTGATTAAACATCTTGGTACTATTTATGCCAAGAAGTGTGTGATTAAACATTTTGGTACTATTTATGCCAAGAAGTGTGATTAAACATTTTGGTACTATTTATGCCAAGAAGTGTGTGATTAAACATTTTGGTACTATTTATGCCAAGAAGTGTGATTAAACATTTTGGTACTATTTATGCCAAGAAGTGTGATTAAACATTTTGGTACTATTTATGCCAAGAAAAGTGTGACCAAACATACATTTATGACAAGAAATTTCAGCCAGAATAAAACTAATAGTGGATGTTAATTTGTGTTTTTTAAAGGAAATGAGGTTTTAAGGTTTATTTCCGCTTCTATGGCGCATTTTGCATTTATATGTGTCATTATCTTTCAATGAGATTTTGAGCAAAATGCAACCAGAGCAAAAAACCAATCAACTGTTTATTTATACATGTTATTTACAAAATTATACACGCAGACTTACGTACACACGTATACACACACACACACACACATACACACATACATCCACGCATACGTCACAAGGAATGGAGCACGTTGCTTTGTCGGTAGGAGCACGGCTCAAAAACCAAATTTGCATTTGTTCGGACTCGTGCGTTAGGAAAGTCGTGCTCCCTTGAAAGTGGACCATCCCAAGCCAACTTATCCCAAAATCGTGCTGATATCGGATGCACAACAGCCGTAAGGCGCAAAACACAGTACAACTACAACGTACTTTGCCTTAGGAAACAGAGCGGGTTAATTAAAATAAGACATTAAAAAAAATAATATGTGTAGTGTGGAAAAAAAACACATTGTAAACCAAATACATTGACTTACGTTCACCCGACTTACCTTCACCCGACTTACGATCACCTGACTTACATTCACCTGACTTACGATCACCTGACTTACGTTCACCTGACTTACGTTCACCTGACTTACGTTCACCCGACTTACGTTCACCCGACTTACGATCAACTGACTTACGTTCACGTGACTTACGTTCACCTGACTAACGTTCAACTGACTTACGTTCAATTGCTCTTACTCTTACGTCCCATTTAAAATACAACGCCTTCCTGACTTATGTCAACGAGCAGTCTGCTTACGCCCGACAACAAGTTAGTCCTACTGCATCAGGCAAAATGCGCGCTTTCTTTCAGTCCTTGAATAAACGTTCAGTTTGCATCGTTTAAAAATAATGTATGCATTGCATCTCATATGTTTGTTACTCTTGTGCTTGCGAATATATTATTAGTAATTTCATAGTTTTCGGCGGAATAAATTTGCAAGGTAAAAAATGGCTATACTTTGGCTGTCGTCCATTTTTGACTCTGGTCCGAGTTATGATTTGGAACTGGACGTATGAACAACGTAATGCTGCACTATAAACATCAGTCAATAGGGGCCATATTTGTGTGCCATATAACCAAGAAATGGGCGCCATGCAAGCAGATTTGTGTTCCATACAGTCAAACAATCAGCAACATGTAGGGAAGAATGTGTGCAATAAAAGTCATGAAATTAACTCCATGCGGGATACATTTAATAAATTCAAGCATAAATAGACGTCATAAATCACAAATGGGTGCCAAATAGAAACTGAAATTAAAACAGTTAAAGCACAATTTGGCACCATATATGACACGCGGTAAGTAACGTATCAGTCATTTCTGTTTTGTTTTCTCATTCTTGGGAACAAAGGGCTGCAACCACCATATTTCCGTGATGTTTATTTTGTACGGTGTTTTTGTGTTTTTAGTACGTACATAAATTCAAGTTGGTTCATGCGTCTTGTGCCTTTATTTTCTTCATATGTTTTGCGATCTATTTTTCCCCAAAGCTGATAGTGGGATTGCAGAATTTACAGTTTTGAGGAAAGACTCAGAAAAACCGAGAATAATTCGAGGTGACTTATTACAGGTTTATAAGATAATCAAAGGAAAGGATAAATTAGATTATAACAAGTTTTTCAAAATACAACCACCTACAAGAACAAGAGTGCATAGCTACACATTAACTAAAGAAAGATTCAGATCAGATATGAGACATTTTGTTTTAGTCAGAGAGTGGTGAATGCTTGGAATGCATAGCCACAAGAAGTAGTGGAGGGAGGGTCAATCAATAAATTTACGAATAAATTGTATGCGCATATCATTTAGAGCAAAGAAATGTTGGTTGTATAGACTCTGTAGAGTCTTCTAAGCCAGTATAAAGATGTTGAGCTACGTTTAGTTAAGTTTTTAACTAGTCACTTTCCTCGCCGATTTCAGTTGAATGAAGGCCTGGATTGTATTGTAAGGTGTCTGTTTTAGTAGATATCCTTTTCATCTCTACATTTTACCGATAATCGCATTCTGTATTAATTTGGGCCGTCTTCTTTGTCGTAAATCTGTGCTTACTATTGCTCCCCCTGTCGGTGTATTTGTATGTTTGTTCATTAACTTAGTCCATCTAAGTATGCACCTATCAATTTACTCATTCATTCACTTATTCACCAATTCATCAATCCTCACATCAGCATGCTCGGGATGTAAGGAAAGCTACTGCAACCCGCCACTTAACGTCCTTTACACAAAAGATTAAACTTACTTACTGTAGGCATTAGCAAACAACAGCATCTATATAATCGTGCATTCATTCATCAAACCAACGAGTCATTATAAAACGAACCATCTATGCATCCATACATACATTCATCCACTCAATCATCCACACACATGTCCGTCCGCCCATTCTTCCAGCCACACATCAATGCATTTATCCACTCGGTCAAGCTATCGATTCATCCATATGTCCCCAAATACAATCACGGCCAATACAATCGTCGCCCACATTAGTAATTCGATCCCCATATGCATCCTCCACCAAACCTATCACCATTCACCCATTCATTCTTCGATTAGGCAATCCACTCACGAATCCCTCCATCCATTCCATGTATCCTCATTTTCATCCATCGGTCTCCAAATCAGTCAACTCTATCTTTAACCAATCATCCATACACCCATCCATCCACACACACAGGTGTTAGTCTTAGTCGTTTTGTTTCCATCCATATATCCACTTGTCTTTCCGTACTGCACACCTGTTTATCACCTATGACATATCCACTTGTCTTTCATCACTGCACACCTGTTTATCACCTATGACATATCCACTTGTCTTTCCTCACTGCACACCTGTTTATCACGTATGACATATCCACTTACTTCTCGTGTCCCCAAAGAACGCTCCCCGCTAGCGAAGTCAACGCCCCCCGTCTACGTCCCCCGCCCCCCGCCCCATTCACAACCCTTTCTACTCTCCTATCCTCTTGTCGTTGACATCGCCCAGGATGAACTGTTCCGGCCATTTCACAGAGATCCATAAACCGGACTTAATTTTCACACGCACCCTCAGGTGAGACAATTACAAACTCAATTATTTCATTAGCCAGGTAACGTGAGGCTGCGCACGTGCCGTGAGTGACTGAATGGGGTGATTGACTGGATGAGAGGAGGCAAGGGAGGGAGAGAACCGTTACTTTTTGTCTTAACGTCAGACACTTAGGAACTCTGTTCACGATAGAGATGTCGGGAAGTGTTTCAATATGCTAATTATATTAAAGTTTTGAATTATATGTATCCATGTTCCCAAATGGAAGCTGAATGTTTTCAAGCATGAAGACTGAAGATACAGAATACTAATCAGCAAGAGAATAGGAGTAGCCAAAGCTCTTGTCAACAACATGAGATGCATACTGACATCTAAACAGGTAACTCACAAATGGTTCGTCATTACTGTGTGACGTAGAATCATTAACAATAAACATAGTAATGGCAGATAGAACTAAAACCTTTCAAGTGTGGCATATACAGGAGAATGAAGTTCATCTAAGTGAAAGAAAACGTATATGTAAAGATTGGAGAAGTTAGATTTGAAATAAAAATTAGGTAGCTAGAATATTCTGGCTATAAAAAAAATAAATGACATCTGAAAAAAAACCCACACTGGAAGGTAAAGTAGAGCGGATGTGTCAGAAGATGGCAACTTTATGAGTTGGACACATCAAGAGATGGACAGGAAAAGTATGTAATTTGGAACCATCAAAACAAGAGTTAGAAAATATTGGAGATCCCCGGCAGACGATATTCGAAGTGGCTACGGACAGTGACCCAACGTAATTATACATGTGCATTCTCTTGTGTGTACACACACACACACACACACACACACACACGCACGCACGCACGCACGCACACACGCACACACACACACACGCACGCACACACGCACACACACACACACATGGGTGCACGCGCACATATAAAGGTACGTTTACATGTAAATATGCCACGGTAGCACAATGGTTAGTGCAATGTCTTCCCAGTCAAGCGATCCCCAGTTGGTGCAGGATTTTTTTTCCGATTTCAAACTGGATCCTGTGGTCGATCCAGCCACAGAAATTGGATACCAGGAAAAATCTGGGAAGTAAAGGCGGCCGACGTGATGCTGACCACATCATCCACTATGTGCCGTGAGTCACAAAATAATATAGGTCTGACATCATATGTCGTATACGAAGAATGGCCTGGCACCGACAGTAATGTAATCTCCCTATAACTCCTGCAATCTGCCAGGTCCCCCTTCTTAGGCAGTTTAATCAAATATCTTTCTTTCCATTCTGCTGGCACTCTCTCATCTTCCCATATCTTCTTGAATACTCCTTTCAATGTATCTATATCTGTCATTATGGCTTCTGCTGCTATTCCATCTGGTTCTACCGCTTTCCCTTTCTTGAGTTTGGATAGGGCCCTTTGGATTTCTATCTTACTTGGTGGGCTGCCGTCCAAGTACAGGGTCTCCTCTGTCGGTAGGATGTTTGGTGTTTCTTGTAGTGGAGTTCTGTTTAGACTTTCTTTTAAATACTCAACCCATCGTTTCTGTTGTTCCTCCGATGATGTCAATATCCTGCCTTCTCTATCTTTCATTGGTTTGTCTGTCTGCATACATCTATTGTCACTTTCTTTGTTAATGAGTAGAGATCTCTCTTATTTCCTCTCTCTTCTGCCTCTTCTGCCTCATGTGCCAGCTTGCCAATATATTCCCTTTTATTTTTCCTGTAGATGTTTTGACCTCTTTGTCTGTAACAACGTAATTACTATGTGCTTCTGCTTTTGTTGCTCGGGTTGGACAATTGTTCAGAATAGCTTTAATCTTTTTCCTTTCTTCTATTTTATATAATGTCTCTGTTGCAGTCCATTCTTTGTGTTGGTGTCTCTTGAATCTCAAAGTTCGTTCACATGCTTTATTCCACATCTCTTTAGCCTGGTCCCACATACTATTAATCTCTATTTCTTCATCCTCAAATGTCCTCTTGTAGCACTTGGTATCTGTTAATAAGTTTTAAGCTAAATTCTGTCTTCTTCTCCCGGTGTTGCAAAGAGTGTACGTTATATCTTGTTCCTCCTGCGCCCTGTACTGGGTACTTTTTTAGTTTTAGCTGCAAAATCGCAAGCAACATGTGGTGGTCTGACGCTACATCTGCACCTCGCTTTACTCTTACATCTCGTAGTGTAATTCTGAATTCTTGACTGACACAGATGTGATCAATTTGATTTCCCGTTACATGGTCTGGAGATCGCCATGTGGCCTTATGTATCGTTTTTTAGTGAAACCGTGCTTCCTCTAATTATCATTTTGTGTAGCGCACATAGATCTGCAAACTTTTATCTATTTTCGTTGATCTGTCCCATTCCTTGATTCCCATAATCTGTTCGTAACCGAGGTTGTCTGCTCCCACTTTAGCATTGAAGTCTCCCATTAAAATGAAGAGAAATTTCTTTTTCTGCGTGTCAAGGACCTCTTCCAGCTTGTTGAAGAACTATAGCTTTTTATCATCGTCAGCCTCGTTAGTTGGGACATAGCACTGAATGATGTGTTTGTTCCTCGTTCTAAAGCTTGCGATCATGATTCGGTTGGTAATAGCCTCCCACTTTATGAGAGCCCGCTGTGCTTCTCTGGAGAGCATCAGTGCAATTATATATGTATGTTTGGCATCAGTTCCCTCGTTTCCAGAATACATTATCATTTCCCCAGTAGTCAGTCTCATCTTTCCTGATTGTGCCCATCTTGTTTCGCACAGTCCTAGCACTACCAATTTGTAATTCCTCATCTCTTTAGAAATCTGGGCTGTTTTACCTGCCTGGTACATTGTCCTAACACTCCATGTCGTTATATTTGTTTTCTTCTTGGTATTCAGAAGGGCAGTCAGCCGTGGAGCTTCCTTGCGGCTGTCACTCCACTGAGTCATTCTTCGCGTTTCCGAAGGCCCTTCCTTTCCTAAGGCCGTTTGCTTTTGCATTGTTATCAACGTTTTCGTAACCGACTTTAAAAAAATAGATTTGGGTGCTCGGCTCTAACCTAACCTATTATACCCTATTCCTTCCCCCATGTCCTATCCAACGTGGGTGACCCTTCTGGAAACTGTCACTCCCGTTGGCTTAGGTCCTGTGATCATTGACACGTGCAAACTCCCTCAACACCATTTCAAGGAAACGAACTTGAGGGAGAGTCCCTTATTTTACTTAGCAAAAAATATAACTATGTCAATTGTTCCGCTACTTTAAGTCAGCAACTAATATAACTATGTCAATTGTTCCCCTATTTTACTCAGCAAATAATATAACTATGTCAATTGTTCCCCTATTTTACTCAGAAAATAATATAACTATGTAAATTGTTCCTCTATTTTACTCAATAAATAATATAACTATGTACATTGTTCCGCAATTTTAACTCAGCAAATAATATAACAATGTAGATTGTTTCGATATTTTACTCAATAAATAATATAACTATGAAATTGAGTTCATATTATTGTCAGAATATAGTTAAATATATTGTTCTGATATTTTACTCAATAAAAAATATTGCTAAATAAATTGCTGCAGTGTTTCACTCAGCAAAACAGTATAGCTAAGTTACTGGTCGCTCATTTTACTGAGCAACATAATTTAGTTAATGTAACTATCTTACTATTTTCATCAGCAAAATATGCAGCTTAGTAAATTGTTCCTGTATTTTACACAGCAAAAAAAAAAACAAAAAAATAAAAAAGAACCAAAAAACAAAACAAAAACAAAAAGGAAGCTAAACACAATAGCGAAGCATAAAGTCAAACCGTGTTTGGCGTTTGAGACAAAAATCATACAGTAATCATACATCAACAATAATTCGACAATCTATTACGAAGAACAATAAAAAAGAAGACAAACAAAAAAAAAAGGAAAAAAAAGAAAGGATAGTCTCACATTCCAAAGCCCAGGAATTTGATAAACATATTTTTATGGTATGAAACCCACTTTAGAAAAGAAGAAGCTAAAGTGCAGAACAGAGAAAAACAAGTCAGACCATTAGTTTATTTTGTACTCCATAGCGACCTTCACACGTGGTGAAGAAAATCTCTTGCAACACAGAGAAGTAAAAAGGCAACGTCCCAAGGAAAAGCAAAACAAGAGAAGATAAGTATATATTTTCTGTTTACCCCTTCCTGTCGTATCATTCAACCATGTCTGCTACTATACTGCACGGCTGTATACGGTTTCTATAAAAAGAAAACTATACCGAAAGAACAGCTAACTATGCGTGTGTATATATGTTTCCTGCTCAGGTCCGATGGAGTGGTTATCCAATGGTTTGAATGGACCGAAATGGAGGCTAGCATAAAGGTCAAGGTAAGAGTAGGCCTAATCAGAAGCTGCCTCAGAGATGGATTGTTAGAGACTTCGGCCTAGAGTGACTCATCTGTTCTCAGAGATGAAGTGACTTGTTTAATTTCATGTCGCATTGCTTTCCATAACTGTAAAAATCCGTTTACTTCTTCTTCTTCTTCTTCTTCTTCGTTCGTTCTCAATCTCCCGTTACCAAACCCTGAAAGGGCTTAAGTAGCAGAATGTAGTCCAGAGAACGAAATGCGCTGTGTCGTAGTTTACTGCTTGACTGCGATATTTGCACCTTTCGATCCAACACATCCGACTTCAGCAAGCATTTTTTGAGTACCGGGTTAGCATTCCCTCTTCGATCCCTTCTCCTTAGCCAGTCTGCCCTGCTGCAGCCTGTTAACCAGGATCACTGCGTGGAGGTGTAGAAGGGTCTTGGTAGCTCTGGTTCGCTGGCCCGGACGCTAGCAGTCAGCTATGGGTCGCTGACCACTGCAGCTCATGCGCTGCTCAGCATCTTGATCCCAAATCCGTTTACAATTGGATAGACTAGAGCATGTTCCATGTAGGGAGGTAAACCCCAAGCGTAAAAAGTGGATAACTAGATTTGTAGTGAAATGTAGAAGAGCAAAAAATAAAGCATGGCAAAAATATATAGAGGCAGGTAAATCAAAAGAAACATATGTAAAATATTTGGACAAGCAGAACATATCTCAGAAAGCGAATAAAACAGCAAAAATAGACTTTGAAAAAAAACTTGCTCAGAGGATCAAGACTGACAGTAAAAGCTTCTTTTCTTATGTTAGAAATAAACAAAGAACGAAAGACAAAGTAGGCCCTCTCATAGACAGTACAGGGAAAATAATAAGTGAGAATAGGGAGGCTGCTAATCTGCTAAATCAGTACTTTGGCACAGTCTTCACAAAGGTGGACTGCTCCGAGATCCCAGAGCCTATAGATATTTTTCAAAGAGACATGGATACAGCGGGATTAAGATCAACCTGTATTACAGAGGAAATGGTTTTTAAAAAATTGGAGGGGTTGAAAGTGAATAAATGTCCAGGTCAAGATGGTATTCACCCAAAATTGCTGTATGAAATTAGAAACCAACTAGCAAAACCATTGGCTATATTATGTTCTCAATCACTTACAAAAGGGATTGTTCCACGGGATTGGAAAGATGCAGGAGTGATCCCCTTATTCAAAAAAGGCAAAAAATCAGATCCGGCAAATTATAGACCGGTGAGTTTAACGAGCATAGTCTGTAAATTGTTAGAGTCAATAATCAAAGAAAACATTGTAATGCATTTAGAAAAATTTAATCTAATTAGAAATAGTCAGCATGGGTTTACTAGAGGGAGATCATGCTTAACAAATCTATTAGAATTCATGGAGGAGGTTACTAAAATCATAGATAAAGGGGTGCCAGTGGATGTTATTTATCTAGACTTTGCAAAGGCCTTTGATAGAGTACCTCATCAAAGATTATTTCGAAAGTTAAAATCACATGGAATAGGTGGCGAAGTTGCCAAATGGATTGAAAATTGGTTAACAGGAAGAAGGCAGAGGGTGGGCATAAATAAGGTGTACTCTGAGTGGAGTGAAGTGAAAAGTGGTGTGCCACAGGCCTCGGTTTTGGGACCAATTTTGTTCTTGATATATATAAATGATTTGGACATTGATATGAGATCCATGATTGCAAAATTTGCTGATGACACAAAACTATGCAGTAGTGTCTCATCTAAAGCGGAAGTGGATATATTGATGTCGGATTTAGATAAAATTCGAGAATGGTCTGTAAGCTGGCAAATGGAGTTTAATGTAGATAAATGTACAGTCATCCACATGGGTAGATCCAATATGGAACATAAATACAGAATGGGAGAAAACAATATTAGAAAGATAGATAAGGAAAGGGACCTAGGGGTTATAATAGATCATACAGGAAAGGTGAGTGAGCAAGTTAAGGTAGCAGTGAAAAAGGCAAATGCAATGTTAGGTATGATAAAAAGAAATATTAAACATAGGAGCAAGGAAGTGATCGTCAAACTGTATAAAGCTTTAGTTAGACCTAGATTGGAGTACTGTGTACAGGTGTGGAGTCCTTATCATAGAGGGGACATAAACATGCTAGAAAGAGCGACAAAGATGATAGTTGGATTCCAGAATTACAGTTATGAGGAACGACTCAGAAAAACGGGCCTACAGTGTCTCGAAGAGAGAAGAATTCGTGGTGACTTAATACAGGTTTATAAGATGATCAGAGGAATCGATAAATTAGACTATAACAAGTTTTTTTAAATACAGCCACCTACAATAACACGAGGGCATAGCTACAAGCTGATTAAAGAGAGGTCCAGGTTAGATATTAGGAAATAATTTTTTAGTCAGAGAGTGGTGTCTGCTTGGAATGCATTGCCAGGGGAGGTGGTGGAGGCAGGGACAGTTAATGCGTTTAAGAATAAACTGGATGCGCATAGATTTTAGAGCAAGGTGATGTAAATGTAACTGGTTGTATACAGACTCTGCAGGGTCTTCTAAACCAGTATAAAGACGTTAAGTTATGTCGAGACCAGCATTTGAACCTATCCACTTCGTCGCGAGAGAAACAAACACTTTGCATTTGACAACAACAAAGGCTCTTACAACTTCTGTAGTATTAGGAAACAGATGACATGGGTGGCTTGTGCGTCAAATGAAATAAAATAAAAACACAAAGTTATGGTAATTCTGAATGAAGTAATACGCTGCAGTTCAAAACAACAACAGCAAAAAAATAAAAAATTAAAAGCAGAGGTCAGTTTCTATATTCCATAAACAGTTGAAAGCAAATAGAAACAAAGAAAACCAAAAACAAAACGCACAGTCTTATTCAGCAGAAGAATTTTAATATCTGCCAAGAAGAGATGAAGTGTTAATATTTCCATTTCGAACAGACTACTTCAGCTCAAGTGCCATCTCCGCAACCAAGGTCGACTGCAATGGATCTCCAGTGTACTATCTCTTGCCCTAATTGTGCAATCTGACAGGCTTTTCGCAGTCCATGTCCTGGTGTTATCCACCCACTTGACACGGTATCTGCCTCTTGAACGACTGCCTTCCACCGTACCACGTAGTATGACCTTCAACAAGGAGGCATGTTCAAAATTACGTAATATTCTAACTCTGATTTCGGTCATTAATTGTCTTTTCACAACCAACTTTTTCAATACCTCCAATTTGAATTCTTTTCTTTCCAAGAAATGCGACCTAATCTTCTATAGACCCACATTTCGAAGACTTCAATACTCTGTTCCAACTTGTTATTCATTGTCCATGCTTCTGCGCTATAACCGTCACCAAAAACTGAAATATCGTCGACATCTAGCGGACACACAAACGTTAGTCCGTGTTGAGATGATAAACAAACAATAAACAATAGAAAATGTCTTGGGAGAATGCCGGCTCCATGACATGAACAGAATTACAGGATATCCATCCCTAACCTTTTTGAGGGATACACTGTATAGCGACAAAAGAATGACAGGATATCCCTACCCCAACATTATTGGAGAGATACACTGTAGAGAGACGAAAGACATCAATTTTATGTGTAAAATAGATGTGGTGATTTGAAGGAGAAAATGTATTGATACAACAGGAGAGGTAACAGATGCTCAAGTCTATACGGCAAGTTTTGAGAGAGAACGAAGGAAGTTAAGAAGAGGAAGATGAAAAAGAAGAGGAAAAAGAGGAAGAAGAATTAGAAGAGAAAGGAGAAGAAGAAAATGAGAATTAAGACAAACAGAAGAAGAAGACGGAGAAAGAGATGAAGACGAGGAAGCAGAAGAAGAAGGTGAAGAAGAAGAAGAATAATGAAAATAGATACAATAATAATAATAATAATAAGCAGAAGAAGAAGCAGAAGATGTAGAGGAGGAAGAAGAAGAAGAAAGAAAGAGAAAGAAGAAGAAGAAGAATGAGAAGGAGATGCAGAAGTAGAAGAAGAAAATAAAGAAGAAGGAGAAAAAAGAAGATAAAAAAGAAGAAAATGTAGACGAAGTAGAAGATAAAGGAGAAGAGGAGAGGCACAAGTGATCAAAGAAGAGGAAGAATAAGAAGAATAAGAAGATACGAATAAGCAGAAGAAGAATATTAAAAACAGAAACGGACGAAGTTGAAGAAAAATAAGCAGAGGCGAGGAAAAGGACAAAAAAGACCAAAAATAATAAAAAGAGCAAGGCGATGACGATGAGAAGGAACCAGATAAAATCAAGGGCAAGAATCCAGCGACAATATCTGGGAGTGAGCGCACGCCCTGATGACTGAACGTCTGAACATACCAGATAGTTGCCCTGTTGACAAGCATCCATCATAACCACACCAGATCGCCGGGGATTCATCAAACTATCAGGCTGGCCTGCTTCACTGACTCCCTGCAAACACTCCAACGTGTAAATGATTTTGCCGTTAAGACAGATCACCTTCATTAAATGGTGTTAGACCATCAGTAAATTGATTTATCCCATTTCTACGCTTCGGAATGTGAAATTTTCCGTTTTTTGACGGATTGTTCAGATTACTGTTGCTATTGCATGATTCACGAACAACTCCAAACATGGTTTCACCTTTTGCTCCGCCATTTTTCTAAGTTACATTCTTCTTTCTGTGAGGATTCATGTGTCCCTTACTGTGGAAGAAATAATAGAACCACTACCCTCTAACTTTATGTAGTAAAATTAAGCTAAGTAGGATTGTGTGTTGGGTTGGTAACTCCGTTTTGTTAAAAAATTTTCATAGAAATGACAAGGCTCTTTCAAATGGTTGGTAGTAGACTTCCTGCAAGGGGACGAGGTGTAGTTGTGAATCAAAGCTCCTACGGGCTGGTAAATGGCATATGATGTACAATGAGCATATCTAATTGACCTAAGCACTCGCCCTCTAAGTCTGTTGGCAATGTATGGAGAAATAACAATGTCAGTTTTGTCATTTCGCAGTTTTATTGTCTTCTCCTCACATACCCTGTGCCCATCAGCAATGGAAGCGTCTCTGATGGGGGTCTTACGCCACGCCTGAAAGGTCCCTGCCAGGCCCTCCCAAGAGTTTACATCGATGTTGAAGTGTGTCAGAAATCTTTGAGGCGCTCCTCTTGCCTATCGACCAGACGCAGGCCCTCTTTTAGGTCGCCAGATATTAATTGTTTGGTGATGCGGTTGCCTGACATAGGCACGACGTGGCTGGACCA
Source organism: Ariolimax columbianus (assembly GCA_036924085.1). Lineage (NCBI taxonomy): Eukaryota > Metazoa > Mollusca > Gastropoda > Stylommatophora > Arionidae > Ariolimax > Ariolimax columbianus. The sequence continues at coordinate 17,853,228 of JAVGWX010000014.1, read as the reverse complement.
CCTGATCTGGGTCTTCTGCTGCAGTGTGTGGATTTTCGTCATTTTGACCGTCGTGAGGATCTCGGCGTCTGGTACCTTATCCTTCCATTTTATTATCATTAATCTACTGGTTCAGCTTGGTTGGAAGTGGTTTATGTTTCTAGCCTTCGTGTTGTACAAAGTCCACGTGCAACTGGCTCACAGAAGAGTGGTCAGCACTAGGACTCACAATACACAGAATTCACACAGAAGAGTGGTCAGCACTAGGACTCACAATACACAGAATGCACACAGAAGAGTGGTCAGCACTGGGGCTCACAATACACGGGATGCACACATAAGAGTGGTCAGCACTAGGACTCACAATACACGGAATGCACACAGATACAGCAGAAACATGCTACTCCTTGTCAAGAATAGATTAGGTGACGCTATTCGACTGTGAACCTGTCCCTTCATTAGTGAAGTAGCATCTGGTCAGATATGGAAGAATTAAATACAGCGATATGTGTCCACATGAGGTTAAATACAGGTAATAGAACACTCATCTGCATGTGTCTGCTCTACACAAGGAACAGAGTGACAACCTCGGCCTATTACCCTAACTGGGGAATATTTGAGTGATCTTGAGATTTTGAGATACATATAGGGTTATTTGAGGTATAACCTATATTGCCGAGGAGAGAAGCCGAAGACAGTTTGTCGTGTTTATATGGGAGATTGATGTGGTATAACGTAAATTGCCAGGAGAGGAGCCGGAGACATGCCGGTAAGCTTATGTGAGAAATTTCGAATGATTCAAGATAAATAGAACATTTACATTATTGTTAGAAGTATATAACTATTTATCTATCGCAACAGACGGTACATGTGATGTGTTGCGGGTGATGAGACTTGTGGCACACAGGTATGTGATTGATGGACCTATAACCAACAGGAGACTCTTTGACGTCATCATCGCATCTGACATGCCCCGCCAATTATGGACAGCTATTTGATAAATGTGGGACATTTTTCCGAGGTTGGTGAGTCTCTATCAGACCAATGACAGGACAGGATCTGTGGTGGGTGTGTTACTGTTTAGTTGTAGGATCCCTCAGTTCATTGTGGCGTATCGGATAGATTCTATAACCCTATATTAATCTCTCTCTCCATCTTCTGACTTCTTATCATCTCCTCTCATCTCCACTTATGTCGTAACATGGCGAGAAGACATGTCCTCTTCTTTCGCGTGTCGTATGTATGAACTTTGTTATTTTCAAGTCGTGACTGTATTCTCTCTTCAGCATCAACATTCATATTTTTCTTGCTCTTCCTCTTGTCCTGAAACTCTGCTGTCTCATGTTAATGGAATATGCGACTGGCAAATTTGGAGACAATCTTGTCAGATGTCCGCACAGTGTATTTCTATCTGTCTAAATAAACCATCAATTCCGTTAAATTTCGTTAGCTCACATTCTGTCGCTACAATTGACCCTGTTAGTTGGGCTCAAGTATTTCATTTAATATATTGTGATATTTCCTTGTTAAATCCCAGTCAAGGTCTATGTCTGACACTGATAACATAATCTTTCGTCGCTAAATACCCCCTTCTCTTCGCAAGAAATAGAATAGTGAAAAGTTAGAGTATGCTACGATGGCTAATGTACCGTATTGATGTCAAGCTGCAGTCACAGAAAAACTGTGGGTTCTATTGAAGCGATGAGTTAAGGAGTTTGAACCAAAAATGGAACCGTATTTCGCGATTCTAAGACGCACATTTTTTTCAAATTTAAACATCTCCATAATATTGACTGATGCGCCCAATAATTACAGCGTCTTACATTCACCGTTAAAATAACGTTTTCTAGCGGCAAGTAGGCGGGACATCAGATGTTTTGTCATTGCCTAACGCTCGCTCAGATTTGGTAGTAGATCTTGTAGTTTCTGTGTTGTTACAATATTGCCGTGTCGTTTTAAATCTAGTTCATTTGTATCCCTTATTTGCGCTTCAGAATGTTTAAAAAAAATATACTCGTACTACGAACAGCGTTGGAAAAAAAAAGTTATTGTGTATGCAGAAAAACATGGAAATAGAGTGGTAGAGCAACAATTTGCCATTTGTTCAACAAATATTAGTCAATGTAGAAATGGCCGTAATTCCATTTATTCGTGAAAGCTCTCAGTGGTGAATACAGTATTTTGGGATACTACAGATATTAACGGTTCGATAAGTGATTCAGAGGATTTAGTCTCTCAAAAATAAGTTGATCCTGATATTGATTCAGAAGGACGGAATATATAACATACCACCTAATCAATAATTTATTCTGAGTAAATTGATTGATATTATGAATATGTGTGTGTGTGTGTGTGTGTGTGTGTATGTGTGGTAATTATATGTCTTAGAAAAACATATTTTTATTTATGTATTCGTGGTGCTGAAATTAGAATGTGTGTCTTGGAATCGATGGCGTCTTGGAATCGAAGAAATACTGCTGAATGCATTTAAGTTCGGCAGATCATGCAGTTGATGAAATAAAATTCTGTTAAGAGGACACACACAAATAAGACTGGTTAACTAATTTTACTGGCAGACTAGCAGAGTGTATGAGTGGCAGAGTGTATGCGTAACAGAGTGTATGAGTGGAAGAATGGTAAAGTGTTTGAGTGGAAGAATGGTAGAGTGTATGAGTGGCTGAGTTAACGAGTGGAAGAATGGTAGAGTGTATGAGTGGCTGAGTGAACGAGTGGAAGAATGGTAGAGTGTATGAGTTACAGAGTGGACAAGTGGAAGAATGGTAGAGTGTATAAGTGACAGAGTGGACGAGTGGAAAAATGGTAGAGTGTATGAGTGGCTGAGTGAACGAGTGGAATAATGGTAGAGTGAATGAGTTACAGAGTGGACAAGTGGAAGAATGGTAGAGTGTATAAGTGACAGAGTGGACGAGTGGAAAAATGGTAGAGTGTATGAGTTACAGAGTGGACGAGTGGAAGAATGGTAGAGTGTTTGAGTTACAGAGTGGACAAGTGGAAGAATGGTAGAGTGTATAAGTGACAGAGTGGACGAGTGGAAAAATGGTAGAGTGTATGAGTTACAGAGTGGACGAGTGGAAGAATGGTAGAGTGTATGAGTGACAGAGTGAACGAGTGGAAGAATGGTAGAGTGTATGAGTGACAGAGTGGACGAGTGGAAGAGTGGTAGAGTGTATGAGTGACATAGTGGACGAGTGGAATAATGGTAGAGTGTATGAGTGACAGAGTGGACGAGTGGAAGAGTGGTAGAGTGTATGAGTGACATAGTGGACGAGTGGAAGAATGGTAGAGTGTATGAGTGACAGAGTGGACGAGTGGAAGAGTGGTAGAGTGTATGAGTGACAGAGTGGACGAGTGGAAGAGTGGTAGAGTGTATGAGTGACAGAGTGGATGAGGGGCAGAGTGAATGAGTGAAAAAATTGTAGAGTGGCAGAGTGGTAGAGTGGTAGAGTGTATGAGTGACAGAGCGTATGAGTGGAATAATTGTAGAGTGTTTGAGTGCAAGAATGGTAGAGTGGCATAGTGTCTTACCAGCACAGGGATAGAATGTCTTATCAGCACAATGGTAGAGTGCCTTACCAGCTAAGTGGCATAGTGTCTTACTAGCAACATGTTATAGTGTCTTACTAGCACAGTGGTAGGATGTCTTAGTAGCTGAGTGGTGAATGTCTTACTAGCAGAGTGGTAGAGTGTCTCGGTAGCAGAGTGATAGAATATGTTACTAGCTATGTAGAAGAGTATCTTATAAGCGCAGTGGTGGAATGTCTTAGTAGCTAAGTGGTAGGATGTCTTACTAGCCCAGTGGTAGAATGTTTTATTAGTACAGTGGTAGGATGTCTTACTAGCTCAGTGGTAGGATGTCTTATTGGTACAGTGGTAGAATGTCTTACTAGCACAGTGGTAAAGTGTCTCTGTAGCAGAGTGATAGAATATGTTACTAGCTATGTAGAAGAGTGTCTTATTAGCACAGCGGTAGAATGTCTTACTAGTACAGTGGTGGAATGTCTTACTAGGCCAGTGCTAGAGTATCTTGGTAGCAGAGTGATTAAACGTTTGAGTAACAAATGCAAATGTCAGGTGTTCAAGATCCATTATCAATACGCTCCTGCCTACTCAGGTGTAAATGGGTTCCTCGCTAAATGTTATAGAAGAAAATTCAGTCAATTAAGGAAGTGTTCATCACACCTAATGAAAGTCGAGGACTTGTTCAATGAAGTCTCTAACGCTTCATCCACAACTGCAGTGCCTGTTATGCGACATCCATTATCTTAATCAACGTCACGGCTCACCGAACAGACAAACACGCCCGTAAATATTCATGCGAGGACCATAGAGAGTGAGGAATGACATCTGGGAACGGGAAGCCCTGGGTGCGGACTTCTACATCTGTCAGCCTAGGGTCATCTTCTATCTACGCGCATCGTGTTAAGTTTGGTCCTGTCAATAACTGTCAAATCTGGATGGTATTTCGTCAGTGATATCCTGAGGGCAGCAAAGCATTTCGCGTGGACTGTCTACACTTGCTCCTCAATTCACTCACATAGAAAACAGCACTCAAGCAAGTCACGAAAGAATCCCTTTCAGAGTTAACTAACACGTAAATGGTAGTCATTTTCATTAGTTACAAACAATCACTTTCAGAGTAAACACGTAAATGGTAGTCATTTTCATTAGTTACAAACAATCACTTTCAGCACAAACATCTCGTTCAATACCATCGGTAAGCTAGTTGCCCTCAGTAAAATACAATTCCTTTTTTGGCTAAATCGCTATTATCATATCTTCTTTTTCTTCTACGTTCGTTCTCAATCTCCCTCTAACAGGACTTTGCAAATAGCAGAATGTAGTCCGGAGAATGGAATGCGTTGTGCCGCTAGTTTACAGCCTGACTGCGATATTTGCACCTTTCGGTCCAACACATCCGTCTTCGGCAGGATTATCATATCTAACAAGCAGTCCTTTCATGTTTACAGCTAGTTTATGAATAACAAGCAGACATTGTATGGCTAACAAACAAGCCTATTATGACTAATAAACAACTATTTTACGATTAATAAACAGCCAATTTATGACCTACAAGCATTTTTATCAATAACAGTTTTTATGATTAATAATTAGTCATTTTATGACAAACAAATCCTTTTTAGGGCCACAATCAAATTATAAGCTGGAACAGTCCTTTTTTAAGCGATAAAGAACAGTTCATTTTAGGGCTTCGGACATTTCTTTCTAAGAACTTTTTAAAAATTAACAGACATTTCTTTCTAAGGACAAATATAAATTTCTTTCTAAGGACTAACATACATTTATTTCTAAGAACTAACAGACATATCTATATATGAACTAACAGACATTTCTTTCTAAGAACTAATAGACATATCTATATATATGAACTAACAGCCATTTCTTTCTAAGGACTAACAGCCATTTCTTTCTAAGGACTAACAGCCATTTCTTTCTAAGGTAGCCATTTATTTCTAAGCACTAACAAACATTTCCTTTTAAATGTTAACAGACACTTGTTTGTCGTGCTTATGCACCGTGCTATTTAAGCCTAGCAAACTTTTCTTTTTAGGGTTAGACGGCATTTCTTTGTAGGGTTAACGGATATTTCATTGTATGGCTAGCAAACAATCCTTTTTCATGGCTAACATGCTGATATTTATGGTTAACCAACAATCATTTTAGTGCTAACAAGCAGACATTTGTATTTAGAATAAGCAACCCGTTTTGGGCTAATGAGCAAACATATGTAAGGCTAACAAGCAATCCTGTTTGGGCTAATGAGCAAACATATGTAAGGCTAACAAGCAACCCGTTTTGGGCTAATGAGCAAACATATGTAATGCTAACAAGCAACCCTTTTTGGGCTAATGAGCAAACATATGTAAGGCTAACAAGCAATCCTGTTTGGGCTAATGAGCAAGTGTATATAAGGCTAACAAGCAATCCTATTTGGGCTAATGAGCAAACATATGTAAGGCTAACAAGCAATCCTGTTTGGGCTAATGAGCAAACATATGTAAGGCTAACAAGCAATCCTGTTTGGGCTAATGAGCAAACATATGCAAGGCTAACAAGCAATCCTGTTTGGGCTAATGAGCAAACATATGTAAGACTAACAAGCAACCCGTTTTGGGCTAATGAGCAAACATATGTAAGGCTAACAAGCAATCCTGTATGGGCTAATGAGCAAACATATGTAAGGCTAACAAGCAACCCGTTTTGGGCTAATGAGCAAACATATGTAAGGCTAACAAGCAACCCGTTTTGGGCTAATGAGCAAACATATGTAAGGCTAACAAGCAATCCTGTTTGGGCTAATGAGCAAGTGTATATAAGGCTAACAAGTAATCCTGTTTGGGCTAATGAGCAAACATATGTAAGGCTAACAAGCAACCCTGTTTGGGCTAATGAGCAAACATATGTAAGGCTAACAAGCAATCCTGTTTGGGCTAATGAGCAAGTGTATATAAGGCTAACAAGCAATCCTGTTTGGGCTAATAAGCAAACATATGTAAGGCTAACAAGCAACCCTTTTTGGGCTAATGAGCAAACATATGTAAGGCTAACAAGCAATCCTGTTTGGGCTAATGAGCAAACATATGTAAGGCTAACAAGCAATCCTGTTTGGGCTAAAGAGCAAACATATGTAAGGCTAACAAGCAATCCTGTTTGGGCTAATGAGCAAACATATGTAAGGCTAACAAGCAATCCTGTTTGGGCTAATGAGCAAACATATATAAGACTAACAAGCAATCCTGTTTGGGCTAATGAGCAAACATATGTAAGGCTAACAAGCAATCCTGTTTGGGCTAATGAGCAAACATATGTAAGGCTAACAAGCAATCCTGTTTGGGCTAATGAGCAAACATATGTAAGGCTAACAAGCAATCCTGTTTGGGCTAATGAGCAAACATATGTAATGCTAACAAGCAATCCTTTTTCGGTTAACGAGCAAAACTTTTTAAGCTATTTTTGGACAAACATTCTTTTTCTTGATAACAATAAATCCCAATCCATATCAACAAATAATCCTAATCATAGTCAACAGCAAATCCTTATCATGACCATCAAGCAATCTTGATCATGGCCATCAAGCAATCTTAATCATGGCTACTAAACAATTATAATCACTGCCAATAAGCAATCCTAATCAGGGAAAAACTAGTTCTAATCAGGACCAACAAACAATTCTATTGAATGTCATAAAGCAATTCTTCACACGGTTAACAAACAATCCAAATCAGGGCCAAGAAACAATCCTGTTCAATGCTAACAAAACAAACTGAATCAGATCAAACAAGAGTACAGTATAAAGAACACAAAGCCAAGAAAATAAAGTCATGAGAACAAAGCAAAGAACACAAAACCAAGAACACAAAGCCAAGAAAATTAAATCAAGAACACAAAGCGAAGAACACAACGACAAGAACACAAAGCGAAGAACACAATTTCAAGAAGACAATGCCATGACTCAAACGGGATATCTCCTTTTCTTCTGTTGCTATAGACGGGAACAGTCGCCTCTTACATGCTCTCAGTGGGACATTCGGCAAAGACTTCTTTGTGTCGCAGGGTCCGTCCAGATACCTCTCCCAAACGAGCTAGCAGTGATTCTAAGATCTGACGCCGGTGACCCCTAGATGGTTTGGGGATCTCCCACCTCTCCTATACTGACTCGCCCAAAGTAATTTCTATCTAATTCGGGAAATCATTTCCAACAGGTCCAGGCGGTGGACAAAGGGAGGCACATGATGGCCCAGGGACTCTTTGTGATTGATGGCCTGTCAATCAGGACTTCAGAGATAAACACCTTCAGAGGTTCGACGTGAAACAGTCAATGAATCATTAAAACGTGTGGGATTACGTGTGTAAACGATTGCTTTCGTACGGGTTTCGCCGTGATTGAAGTGTAGTTTCTTCTTCTTCTTCTTCTTACGCAGTCAGACAGTAACCATTATTTTTTCGAAAAAAGCGGCGGTCATCCTGAGGCTGTCGCCACTGCCATAGAGCTTGTCTTGCAGTTCCACTGGTGATGGCCACATCTGCTCTCTCTGATCCTCGTATGTCAGGCAGTTCTGCAGCAGATGTTCAGCGGTCATTTTACCAGTACCGCACGGGCATTCGTCGGTACCACCTATCTTCAATTTGTTGAATAGGTGGTACCTCAGTCTATTGTGGCCAGTGCGAAGTCTGAAGACAACGACCTGCTCTCTTCTGTTCAACTGGTAATAGGCATCGTTTTTGGTGTAACCAGTATGTTCGGTTTCCCTTTTGGTCATGTATGTGGCTTTGATTAGCCGTTTTGACTCTTCGTACGTCTTACTAGTATCTGTTTGTGGTAGTCTTGCACCTTCTTTTGCCAGTCTGTCTGCCTCCTCGTTGCCTTGGATGTTGCAGTGTGATGGGACCCACTGTACGACTACCCTTTTTGGTGCGGACTGCTGGCACAGTTTGCAGAGTGCTGCTCTTAAGTCATTAAGCTCAGTGTTTTTCTGGCTTTTTAGCGCTGTGACTACGGCGAGAGCATCTGTAAGCAGGACTATATAGCTTTCATTTTCATTGTGTGTCACCATTTCTTCCACTGCCGCCCTCAGTGCCTCTGCCTCCGCTCTGAAATTGCTTGTGTAATTACCAGTAGCGAATGACAGTGTTATTTGTCTGCCATTTGGTAGGTTCAGGAATGCTCCTGCCCCTCCGTTCTGTGTAGTGTTTGTTACAGAACCGTCGGTGTATGCATGGGGAAGTGTAGTTTGATTGACTCGTGTGTTACTCATGCAAGGCTGATAACTTTACAAACAGTGGATGAATTATATCAGGTGGTCGTAAAGGCCCCATAGATTTATAACAAAATGTAACGCGTGTACCCAAAATATACTCTATGTGGCTGACATATAGTCTCGGTCACGCATATTCTGAGATGATGATGAAAACTATTTTTCAATGTTGTAATAGGAGTGTCAAAGTCAATGGTATGAACGTTAATGCTATCAAATTTGGCGATGATCAAACAATAGTGGAAGCACCAAAACTCAACGTTACAAATGATGCTTGAAAACAATTAACAGCACAGCCAAAGTATTTAGAATGAAAATAAGCACAGTGAAGACAGGTATTATTGCTGTAGCGATACAACATAGCCGAATGAATACAATCACCAATTGAGAAATAATCGAACAAGTACACAAGTTAACATATTTAGGGCAAAGCATCACAGCAAATGCCCGCACTGAGATGTACATTACGACAAGAATTGCATTGGAAAATAATGCCTTTAGAGAAAACCATATTTGCTAACCTCAAAGAATGTCAGGGCAGAACTGAGGAAAGTAATAATCCACCTCATGTACGGCCAATTGTACTGTGTGTGATTGAAACATGGATTCGATAGAGACAGTTGAGAAGAACATATATAGGCGTGGCTTAGTTATCACACCGGGGTAGAAACAAAACGAAAACCACGTTACGACCAGAAGGTCATCTTCAGGAACAAATAACAAACGATAACCCCAAACAAATCACACAATAAATCAAGATTATGAACTAGACAACAAATACAAGTACAGAGAGGACAAAAAAACAACCAGTCGGAAGATTAGAGAGCCAAAACATTGATGTAGAGGTAAGGAGAGAATATATAGGAATGCAGTAATATGGGAAGGCTACACATCATCACGACACTAGTTTGGGGGAATCCAACCTACCCCCAGTTGTAGAGATAGAGACAGCAAGAGATAGAGACAGCGAGATATAAAGGCAGTGAGATATAGAGACAGCGAGATATAGAGACAGTGAGAGATAGAGACAGTGAGATATAGTGAGAGATAGAGACAGCGAGAGATAGAGACAGCAAGAGATAGAGACAGCGAGATATAGAGACAGCGAGAGAGAGACAGCGAGATATAGAGACAGCGAGATATAGAGACAGTGAGAGAGAGACAGTGAGAGATAGAGACAGCGAGAGAGAGATAGCGAGATATAGAGACAGCGAAATATAGAGACAGTGAGAGAGAGACAGTGAGAGATAGAGACAGCGAGAGATAGAGACAGCGAGAGAGAGACAGTGAGAGATAGAGACATCAAGAGATAGAGACAGCGAGAGAGACAGTGAGAGATAGAGACAACGAGAGATAGAGACAACGAGAGACAGAGACAGCGAGAGAGAGACAGTGAGAGATAGAGAGAGACGGCGAGAGAGAGACAGTGAGAGATAGAGACATCAAGAGATAGAGACAGTGAGAGAGACAGTGAGAAATAGAGACAGCAAGAGACAGAGACAGCGAGAGGGAGACAGTGAGAGATAAAGGCAGTGAGAGAGACAAGGGGAGATAGAAACATCGAGAGATAGAGACAGCGAGAGATAGAGACAGCGAGAGATAGACACAGTGAGAGATGGAGACAGTGAGAGAGAAAGACAGTGAGATAGACACAGCGAGAGATAGAGACAGCGAGAGATAGAGACAGCAAGAGATAGACAGCGAGAGAGAACGCGGTAGAGAGGAAGAGGTATAGAGAAAAGACCTGATCGTGAACTAATTGATTATTTGGCTCCCAAGAAAGCATTGTGCAACAATTTCAGTTTGTCCTTTCAGGAAGCCCGTAAGACAGCATTCACATTAGCTTCTTAGAATGATTGTCTCTGAAGTAATTAATTTTAATTTTTCAGGTCCGAAGAATGGAAAACGACTAATAGCTAGCTGGCTGTCTGCTCTGGGGCCGGCAATCCATACCTGACCAAGACCCTATTCCACCCCCAGGCGGCAGTCCTGGAAATAGACTGTAGCTGTGCAGCCCGAATAACAGAATATGGACCGAAGTGAGAAGGCAAACCCGGTCCCCAAAATGCCGTGCTGAACCCGCGAGTGTCGGGCCGAAAGACGCAGATATCGCATCCTCGCTGTAAACTACAACACAGAGTTACAGCACCCTTTTTTTTAGGATGAAGGCCGAAAGAAGAAGAAAAAGTTTAACATTATGGTATTACTAACTCCATAAACAGTCATATCTAGTCGTCTGACGCAACACTTAGAAAGTAAAAACAAGGTTGACATAAAATATACTTTCCATCCATGTCGTAAAGAATGATTACAAGAGAGTTGTGCATAGGACTAGCAGTAGAGAAAACAGTTAGCAGCCACCTCACTGTGAACTGTCGAGACTCATTCCTTGACCACAAGATATGTCCGCAAACCAGGCAAACAACATCTCCGTGACATTACTAGGCTTGTCCCCTGGTTAAATGCACTCCTGCTTCGATATCTACCTCTGTACGCTATCAGCCATACCAATGGACGCAGAAGAGAAGCAGACTAGCGGACATTGCACACCTGCCCCACTGTGTCAACATCCCAGGTGGCGGGGAATGCTAGGCGTACCATCCCTGCATAGAAGCCAAGAAAATAAAGGGAGCAAAGAGATACCGCACTCACATGCAAATGCTACGTTTCTGGCAGGACGTGACGATCCTGGGATACAAACACACTGGACTGCCTCTCTTCCGGGTAAACCAGTCCATACCATATATCATCTCATATATCATCACCGCACCCTATAGACACGAGTAGTGAAGACTCGTTAGTCTGGTAAGACAACTTCCATAAGAGAGACAACTCTGATCACAAACAACTGCTGCCTTGCAGATAGGCTGGGGACAGCCAAAGGCTAAGGAGGGCATCCCTACAGAAACGCCTGTTGAAATCGGATGCACTGGGCCACAAGCCTAACGAAACAGTGCAACGTAAATCGCAGTATGATGACAGTACAACCGATCAGAAAAACGTATGGCGCTCATCATGCGGTGTCCCGCCAGGCAGCGAGAGTGCCGCACCTCACGCCTCGAAGGGGTCCACCCTTGACTACTGGTGGTCACCCCCCCCCCCCCCATGTGTCGTGGAGTCAAGGCACATGGCTATGGGGCAACTCCTATTGACCAAAAACTCAAGACCCTCAAAATACTACAGTGGAATGCGGAGGGTGTCGTTAACAAAAAGCTTTCCCTAACACATCACCTGCATGAAGGTAAGATTGACGTCGCATGTATCCAGGAAACGCACCTCAACAATAACCATAAATTCTCAATCAGAGGATACCAGACCTTCCGTCTCGATAGAGAAGGTCACAAAGGAGGGGTCCTGATACTGACCCGAAACTGCATACCGAGTAGCGCGGTATCTGTCAATCACACCGGACAAGCAGAAATTGTAGGAGTTGACATAATGGCTCAAGAGACGAAGCTCCGCATTTTCATCTGTACGGACCACCAAATAAAGACCTATCGCTCTCGAGTATGGACGTCAAAGACTCCAACTGCATAGTAGTTGGAGACTTCAACAGCCACTCGGAGAGATGGGGATACTCGGACACAGACAGCAGAGGTGACGAAGGGGAAGATTGGGAGATAGACACAAATCTCTCCCTAATCAATAGGCCGGAGGATAGCCCTAGTTTCTATTCTAGAACATGGCATACCACCTCGACTCCAGATTTGGCCTTCTCCACACAGGACATACACCATAAAATAGTCCGCCATGTGCTAAACCAATTGGCAGGTAGCGACCATTGGCCGATCAGGCTAGACATTGATAGGGAAGTAGGCCCACAGGAAACGAAACCGCTCCCACGTTGGAATTTCAAACGAGCCGACTGGGACAGATTTGCAATCCTGACAGATGGGCTGTGTGAAACCATCAACACACGAAACAACAAAATGAAGCCCGTGGTGGAAAGCCTAAGCAAGGCAATAATGCAAGCCGCCACTGAAACCATCCCAAGAGGAGCTAGGAAAAACTATAAGCCCTATTGGAATGATGAGTTGCAGAAAGCGGAAGATGCAGTAACACATGCTAGGAACATGGCAGAGCGAGAACAATCTATGGAGGCAAATATCGCCATCAAAGCCGCCACGGCGAAATACAAATACACTCTAAACCAAACAGCAAGAGAGAGCTGGAAAAACAAAACGGAAAGTCTAAACCTGGACAAAGACGGGAACAAGCTATGGAAGCTAGTCAGAGCCATGAATGACGAAACCCCTTCAAACAAACAAATTACCATCAAGCAGGGCGAAAACTTGCTCACTGGAAAAAAAGCCGCAAACGCTTTTGTAGAACACTATGCCAAAGCAAACCACATCGAGGTCCCTGCAGATAGGCATACAGACATAAGTGAAGAGCAAAAGGGGCACGACAACATCAATACGGCACCAGAAGAGCATATGATGGCCAAATTAACAATGAGTGAAATGGAAGAGGCCATGAGAACATTAAAGAAAAGGAAATCTCCCGGAAAAGACGGGATAACAAACGAAATGCTGATGGGGCTGGGCCAAACAGCGAAGAGGAAACTGCTATCAGTCCTGAACCAAAGCTGGAAAAGGGGTATTGTACCCCAGGCATTGAAAGACGCAGTACTTGTACCAGTACCAAAGAAAGGAAAGGACAAAACAGATCCAAATGGATACAGGCCTATCAGCCTACTGAGCTGTGTCGGCAAACTGATGGAACGTATGATAAACACCAGACTGATGTGGCATCTGGAAGAAAAACGAATACTAATTCCGGCTTTAGACAGCACAGATCCACTGAGGACCAGGTCATCCTCATAGCCCAGGAAATAGAAGATGCCTACCAGGCACAGAAACACACAGTAGCGGTTTGGGTGGACCTGGAAAAGGCATTTGACAAAGTCTGGAAAGACGGACTTAGAGTCCAGCTAAGGAGAAGTGAAGTTTGTGGGAGAATGTACAAGTGGATCAACTACTATCTCAAAAAAAAGAACGGCCAGAGTCCAAGTACAAGGGCAGATGAGCAAAAAGGTGACACTCGAACAGGGAGTACCCCAAGGGGGAGTATTGTCACCCACACTCTTCCTGGTGTATATAAACGACTTTACAGAGAATATACCAAGAAGAGTCCATAGCTCAATGTTTGCAGACGATCTGGCTATGTGGACCTCTGAAAAGAATCTCACCATAGCAAGAAATCGGATGCAGCAGGCCCTAACATCGCTGGAAGAGTGGGCGAACTCATGGCTGGTCAAAATAAACGAGGAGATAACCACATGAACAATATTCTCGCTCTCAATCAAATCCCAAAACACCAAATTAAGTTTAAATGGCAAATTCCTGCAACCAAACGACAACCCAAACTATCTGGGAGTCACATTTGATCGGCGCATGACATAGAAAAGTCAGATCGAGAGAAACCGAATGAGAGCCAGAGAAAGAATGGCAATCATGAGGAAACTAGCTGGCACAAGCTGGGGAGCAGACGAAAGTATAGTAAAGAAACTGTATACTGGAAGAGTGAGACCAGTTCTCGAGTATGGCATTGCGGCATGGACAACAGCAGCAAAGGCAAACTTCGATAAAGTTAGCAAACTGAAAACCAAGCCATGAGAGTTATAACAGGAGGCATGAAGTCAACGCCAATTGTAGAACTTGAAAAGATTACAAAACTGCAATCCATGACCGATAGAAGAGACTGCAGAGCCCAGCTGCAGTCAGAGAAACTCCGAAGACTGACTGACCATCCAATGCACCAGAGACTAAACAATTTGGGAAATGTGAAACTAAAGCGGAGAAACTTTGCAGAAATAGCCAAAGCAAAGATGCACGAAGATCCCATAAACGCACTAACAACACCAAAGCCCATCACTACTGTACGAAAACCTACCTGGAGACAGGATATATTTCCAGAGGTGGTAGAAAATATACCAGGTATTGCAAACAAAAACTGCCAGACTGAAAAAGAAAGGAGAGATACTACCCTAAGCTTCATATCGAAAAGCTACCCAAGCATGGACTGGACCCATGCATACACCGACGGTTCTGTAACAAACACTACACAGAACGGAGGGGCAGGAGCATTCCTGAACCTACCAAATGGAAGACAAATAACACTGTCAATCGCTACTGGTAAGTACACAAGCAATTTCAGAGCGAAGGCAGAGGCACTGAGGGTGGCAGTGGAACAAATGGTGACACATAAAGAAAATGAAAGCCATACAGTCCTGCTTACAGATGCTCTGGCCGTAGTCACAGCGCTAAAAAGCCAGAAAAACACTGAGCTTAATGACTTAAGAGCAGTATTCTGTCAACTATGCCAGCAGTCCGTACCAAAAAGGGTAACGGTACAGTGGCAACATCTAAGGCAACGAGGAGGCAGATAGACTGGCAAAAGAAGGTGCAAGACTACCACAAACAGATACTGGTATGACGTACGAAGAGTCAAAACGGCTTATTAAAGCCAGATACATGACCAAATGGGAAACTGAACGTACCGGCTCCACCAAAAACGATGCCTATTACCAGTTGAAAAGAAGATAGCAGGCCGTTGTCTTCAGACTTCGCACTGGCCACAATAGACTGAGGTACCACCTATTCAACAAATTGAAGATAGGTGGTACCGATGAATGCCAGTGTGGTACCGGGAAAATGTCCGCTGACCATCTGCTGCAGAACTGCCCGACATACGAGGATCAGAGAGAGCAGATGTGGCCATCACCAGTGGCAACACAAGACAAGCTATATGGCAGTGTCGACAGCCTCAGGATGAACGCCGCTTTTTTCGAAAAAATAATGGTTACTGTCTGACTTCGTACGATGAAGAAGAAGAAGAAGAAGGACTAGCAAGCTTGCCATGTAAAACTATTTATATAAAATCACCACTGCATGTGCTCGAATACAGACGATGAGTTAGGGGACAGCTGTACCTAAGGTACCTTCTGACTTTCTGTTAGGGGACAGCTGTTCTTCTGACTTTCTATTAGGGGACAGCTGTTCTTCTGACTTTCTGTTAGGGGACAGCTGTTCTTCTGACTTTCTGTTAGGGGACAGCTGTTCTTCTGACTTTCTGTTAGGGGACAGCTGTTCTTCTGACTTTCTGTTAGGGGACAGCTGTTCTTCTGACTTTCTGTTAGGGGACAGCTGTTCTTCTGACTTTCTGTTAGGGGACAGCTGTTCTTCTGACTTTCTGTTAGGGGACAGCTGTTCTTCTGACTTTCTGTTAGGTGACAGCTGTTCTTCTGACTTTCTGATAGGGGACAGCTGTTCTTCTGACTTTCTGTTAGGGGACAGCTGTTATTCTGACTTTCTGTTAGGGGACAACTGTTCTTCTGACTTTCTGTTAGGGGACAACTTTATCTAGAGCGCTGATGTTCTCCTGTAGCAAAAAGGCGAACAGAAAAGTAAGAAAATAGTCAACATAGTATGCAAAAGTAATGGTACGTCAAACAGTGATAAAGAATCATCATCGACTGGCCAGTAGATGACGAGGAAAATGAAGAAGATGGATACATCCACCCAGCTCTCTCTCTTTTCCCCCTCCCCCAACTCTGACTTAAAATTCAGCCAGTGAAAAGTCAATATTTTCTCATCCTGGTTACTAAGCCACACGGTCTCCAAGACTTAAACACAAAATATCTTAAGTGAGTTTTTTACGATGCTGATATTGTCAAAGTGAAAAGCCTCGTCGATTCGAACAACAATGTCTGTGTGAGGGAAAGTGACGCCGATATGAGAGACGGGATAATCAAATCGATGAAGTCCATTCATCAGAGTGGCCACACTACACTGATTTCTCTGTCCATATTGGATCTGAGGTGTGAGATTGTTTGTGTATTGTTGTTGCTCTCAAAGCTGATTTGATTTTCAAAAGAGATTCGATCGCAGGAGAAGTGTGTGTGAAGCTGAGAACTCATTTTTTCCTTTTCCTTGGGGAGACGTGACTTCGATTGGTCTGTGTTTTATTGAGAAGGGGTTAATGACTTTGAAGAGAGCAACTCGAATTGCTGCGGAGTTACCAACTGTTACCTGTTATCAGTGTCAGTCATTGACCCACAACAAGGTGCAAGATACGATTGTAGAAAACGGCAAGAGTCACTAGGAGAGACAGGGAGGTCAGAGTCACTAGGAGAGACAGAGAGGTCAGGGTCATTAGAAGAGTCACAGAGATCAGGGTCACTAGAAGAGTCACAGAGATCAGGGTCACTAGAAGAGTCACAGAGATCAGGGTCACTAGAAGAGTCACAGAGATCAGGGTCACTAGAAAAGTCACAGAGATCAGGGTCACTAGAAAAGACACAGAAACCAGGGTCACTAGAAAAGACACAGAAACCAGGGTCACTAGAAGAGTCACAGAGATCATGGTCACTAGAAAAGATACAGAAACCAGGGTCACTAGAAGAGTCACAGAGATCAGGGTCACTAGAAATGACACAGAAACCAGGGTCACTGACACTTAACTGAGAAAACAAGAAAGGAGGCAAATGGAGGGTGGGAGCAAAGTTGGGAGGAGATAAAACCTAAGTTAAGCTATAACAAAAGTTGATGCCCTGCGGATGAAGGCAAACCTTAGGAGATCAGTCTACTTTCCAGATCTAATCGATCGATGCCGATCATCAAAAGAGCAAGAGACGATGCCTATATATATTTATATATATATATATATATATATATATATATATAATCATCATGTAGCATGTCCTTTGTAGAACGTCGCTCCCATCACAGTCTGTCTGAAAGAAACTCGTTCCCTTGCCAAAACACCAGCTTCCGCCAGTCATACCCAGGCATTCCTGGATATTTTGGTGCCATCGTCTTCTTGGTCTACCCCTTCCTCTTTTGCATGGCACCATACCTTCCATCACCGTCCTCTCAAGACCGTTGTGTCTCTTGATGTGACCAAAGTATTTGCATTTTCTAGCAACCATGGAATTGATAAACCAGTTCTCCTCTATGCTCAACTCTTGCCGAATGTCTACATTTGTTCTTTTCTCTGTCCAGGGTATTCTGAGGATCTTTCTGTAACATTTTGACTCGAATTATTCGATTCTTTGTCTAGAAGTTTTGGTAATCGTCCGTGCTTCACAGCCATAAGCTGCCACATGAAAAACACAGGCTCTCAAGACTTTTACTTTTATCGTTTATATTTATATGGGAGGTGTGTTCAAATGAAACCGGACCCAGTGGCTTTATTACAAACATATGAAAGCGATTGATGTGTTCCTATCTCTTGTTGATATATTTCTCTGGTCTTCCATGATGTGTTAGCCCATATTGTGTGTTCTCCGATGTTTTTGGGTCGTAATCTAAGTTCCGTTCTTGTTTTGATACTAGCCTATATCTGAACCATAGCTAGACATTTTTTGTACACTATGTATATATATATAATTAAACTGGTAGGTCATGTGACAACAATGTCTCATGAACCTCTTATCTCGAGAGCTTATAAAACCAGGCAGGAAGGCTTCAGAGGAACAGGAAGACATACAAAAAGACGGATTGACGATGTTAAAGAAACACTACAGGAACACTACTTGAAAACATCAATATTTACATAGATGACAGAATCAAGAGAACTACACATTCAAACTACGTCTAACGACACAATAGAGAAAAGGATATGGGATGTCGAGATCAGCTGTCAAGACTACTTACACTCCTGAACGTCAGCTTTGTCTCAGATCAGATGATATGGGATGACGGCTGTAGCTCTAAACGCTAACTAAACTCCTGAACATAAACTTTGTCTCAGATTAGATGGTGTGGGATGACGGGCTCAGCTGTATATGCTACCTAAACACCGAACATCAATTTTGTCTCAGATCAGATGATACGGGATGACGGTTGCAGCTCTAAACGCTAACTAAACACCGAACATCAACTTTATCTAAGATTGACAACCTATATTTTTACTATTTTCTGCCAGTCTCAAACGTGATCCTCATTCAAGGCTTTGGAAAACAAACATTGAAACGTTTGAAGTGTTCGCAGAAAGTCAACAATCTCACCAGGAGAGAAGGACAGCAAATTGATGACATTATAAATATTGCGAGAACTATTCTCTGTGATGAATGCATAGAAAGAGAAAATGTGAGGATTCGGTCTGGTCCTGAGCTCGCAGCTAGATCAACTACCGTTGCACACTTATAACACAAGAAGATCTACCTCCATGCGGTAGATAGATAGATTGATTGACATAACAGAAATATCTGAGAACAACTTAAACTCACAACACTTGGCACAAGAAAGGCAACTGGATCTCCCCACGCCGCGTATAGGTACATGTGGGCGGAAAAGTCAAGTCAGTTCAAGTCAGATAACATTAATTGTGAAAATTGTTCAGGACTCTAGTGCGAGAAGAGCCACTTATTTGAAGACACGTTTTTTTTTGTTTGTTCTTCTTCTCTTCTTCTTCTGCGTTCGTTCTCAATCTCCCACTACCAAACCCTGAAATGCCTTAAGTAGCAGAATGTAGTCCAGAGAACGGAATGCGCTGTGTCGTAGTTTACTGCTTGACTGCGATATTTGCACCTTTCGGTCCAACATATCCGACTTCAGCAACCATTTTCTGAGTACCGGGTTAGCATTCCCTCTTCGATCCCTTCTCCTTAGCCAGTCTGCTCTATTGGAGCCTGTTATCCAGGATCACCACGTGGAGGTGTAGAAGGGTCTTGGCAGATCTGGTTCGCTGGCCCTGACGCTAGCAGTCAGCTATGGGTCGCACCACTGCAGCTCATGCGCTGCTCAGCATCTTGATCCAGTTTGTTCTTCTAATAGCTGCGGTCATCCTTTATGACGGTAACTTTGTTATGTTAGCTTCTTCGGTACCTTTGAGACATTGGAATGGTGATACCAAACTTCAGACGGCAATACTTTTCGTGGCGAATTCGCCCTTGTCGGATTCATGTTTAACCGGATATCGGATTCATGTTTAACCGGATATCGGATTCATGTTTAACCGGATATCGGATTCAAAGTATAAGTGGCAGAGCGGTTGGAAAAGCACATTTCTCATGGTGGATGTGCTGGTTTCGGTCCTGTTTATCCATGCTGTATAACAGACACCCATGCAATGGATACCTGATTTACTGCTAGGATAAATAAGGCGGCGAGGAAGGGAACGCTCAACCAAACCAAACGATGGTAATTTCTCCCCGACGACGAAGCACGTTTTGAAACTACATCAAACAGATAGAACGTTTTAGTAAACCCCAAAGCAAAATGTGATTGGGTGAGATCCCAAGAGGGCCAGTGGACCAGCAGTTTTCTTCTCGGCTGTGTTTCTAAGATCCTGGTTGTGATTGCCCTGAAGGTAGACTGGATGGTTCATCTAGGCAAAGACTACCCTATTTTGACAGACACCGCTGTTGGCATGAAATGAATCACACTTAATTGAACGCTGTCTCCAGTTTGATAAAATGAGGTACGGACAGTTAGTCCATTTCATATATTCACATCGTCCCTCCAAATAAAGCATATGGCCATCACTACAACTGACGCTTTTAATGGAAGCCTGTATCCGTTAATTTGCAGTTACAGTTTCAAAAAAGTGCCCATACATGATGGGGTTGCTTGTCTCAAGCAGAACCCACTTTATTATCCCATTACGATATGCTTGGGGATTGTAGGGGCCCTGTATATCTCAATCCAGGTAGCATTCGAATCATGTTGGTGATACAGCAGACATATTTTATTGATATTATAATTCTGTAAAAACACATCTGATCTGTGACGGTACAGGAAATCAAAGGCTAAAGTCTTGTCTTATCCACGTATGTCGTGAGGCGACGTGGGGAGCTGTAGTTTTATTTCCATGGCCAGACGCGTCGCTGAAGTAGTCGTATGACGATTGATAATTTTCGCAACATTTCCTATCCATCTAGATTTTGGTTGGTCACGGTTGCGAAACCCAGATGACCGTGCGTTATATGCGCACATTGGTAGTTGGTTAGGTTGCATTCTCATTAGGTGGCCTAACCACTTGATTATCTCCTCATCAATGCAGTCTATCTTCAGCGATGTTTCACACTTCTGCATTGCGCATTTGGTCTATCTTAGTTACGTTGAAGGTTTTCCTAAAGTATTTTATCTCCCGTGATCTTTCTCTCTAGAGATTTTGTTAAAAGTTCACGTTTGACACTAGTAACAGAGAGTTGGTATGAATATAATGTTGCACTGCAGTCTTTTTGTGTACACGTTTATGTTAGGGTGTTTCAATAATGGTGACAGCTGGTATGCAATCGCATTTGCTTTTTGGCACATGATCTCAATTTTTCTGTCTAGCCTCCATCGTGTGTGAGATCACTGCCCAAGTACTTGAATTGCTGCACATGTTTAATCTTGGTCCTTTTATCATAATGTTCTTGTTTTCAGGTAATCTGCTTATCTGCAGAGATGCTGTGATGGAACCCAGCACTTTCGGGTTGTGAGCCGTGTCCCTTAAACACTAGCCCACGCCGTCCCGCCTCAGTAGTTTCCAGAGTATATCTCTGTCCAACCTGTCATAAAGCCTTTTCATAATCAACGAAATTGATGTTAAAACTCGAATTCCAATCCAATGATTGCTCCACAATTATCGGCAATATGGCTATATAGTCAATGCATGATCTATTCTGTCTGAAGCCCGTCTGCTCATCTCTTATCTTGTTATCTAGTCAATGCATGATCTATTCTGTCTGAAGCCCGTCTGCTCATCTCTTATCTTGTTATCTAGTCAATGCATGATCTATTCTGTCTGAAGCCCGTCTGCTCATCTCTTATCTTGTTATCTAGTCAATGCATGATCTATTCTGTCTGAAGCCCGTCTGCTCATCTCTTATCTTGTTATCTAGTCAATGCATGATCTATTCTGTCTGAAGCCCGCCTGCTCATCCCTTATCTTGTTATTTAGTCAATGCATGATCTATTCTGTCTGAAGCCCGCCTGCTCATCCCTTATCTTTTTATCCACTGCCTTTTTCAACCTTTCTACTATTACTCCATTTAACACCTTTCCCAGCACTGATAATGAGATTATTCCTCTATGGTTTTTGCATTCCTGTAAATCTCTCTTCTTAGGCAATATCACCAGTTAGGCCCCTCTCCGATCGTTTGGTAAGCTTTCTTGCTCCTAGAAGGCGAAGGGTTGGTTGATGGCATATGTACTCCTGGGTGAAACAGGCGAAAGTGAAAAAAAGAAAGAGCCTTGCTCTAGCTCATGTATTTCTTTACAGCATGGCACCCGTTCCGTGGATGTCCGTGATTTGAATCCAGATTGCTTATTATTACACTTTTTTCTGGTGTCTTTTGTATGTGTTGAGAGTGCTTATCGTATTTACTACTCCGAATAATTCAAGGGCTACTAAACATATCTCACCAAGAGATGAATATTGTCTATAGTAAATATTGAAACTATTTTGAATATGCCGAGATTTGGCCAGCATCCCTTTCAGTCTTGTTGTTGTCGCTAAAATAACTGGCTTTTTTCAGCCTCATAGTTTCCATTTCATTCAGCACTTTCAGGATGGCTTACTCGTTCTGATATAACCAACAATGACAATGTCTGTGGTTAAGGTAGTGGGACTTTGACAAAACAACATGTACGTAGCTATTAACAAATAACTACTTCTCTTGGGAATTAGTTATAGAGGCTTCATTGCTCTAGGCCGTAGCTATTTTTGAGAACGGAAAGCTTGCTAATTCGTCGCTGACATATATTCCATAAAGGTGAGTGATGTTCTCGTTCACAGTTCAGTAACGCGAAAAACGTCAGATTTAGTAGCTGGAATGTTCGTCCAATGTACGAAAAGAGGGGATCAAGATGCTGAGCAGCGCATGAGCTGCAGTGGTCAGTGACCCATAGCTGACTGCTGGCGTCAGGGCCAACGAACCATAGCTGTCAAGACCCTTCTACACCTCTACTCGGTGATCCTGGATAACAGGCTGCAGCAGGGCAGACTGGCTAAGGAGAAGGGATCGAAGAGGGAATGCTAACCCGGTTCTCAAAAAATGCTTGCTGAAGTCGGATGTGTTGGACCGAAAGGTGCAAATATCGCAGGTAAGCTGTAAACTACGAAATAACGCATTCCGTTATCTGGACTACATTCTGCTACTTAAGCCCTTTCAGGGTTTGGTAGTGGGAGATTGAAAACGAACGAAGAAGAAGAAGAAGAAGTACGAACAGAGGAGGGCTGCACACGCGACAGCAGCGATCAGAAACTACACAATTGATGTCATTGACAAACTGACGCTAGGTAGAAAGGAGTTCAGAGGATGACAGTGTTAAAGAAATACGTGTGTCCTCGTGGTACATTCAAGAAAATGCACACCATATTAAATGTATGGCTAGCGAGGATGACTAACTTCCGGTCATGCAAAATATACTGGTCAAGACCCACACCTTGGCGTGCCCGTAGACCTGCCTTGAAACTGGATGTTGTCATGGCAGCCTGGCTTACGGGGTGAGAGATCGACGTGATCACTGTACTAGTGAGCGACACGCAGATGAAGCCAAGCATAGCACAACTGCTAGGAGAACCAGTCCACCTTCATCAGCACGTATGGGGTATGAGGAAACTACAACAAAGCACCACTTAACGTCCCTTTCAGGGCGCACATAATGGTAAATCCAATCATTCTGATCATCCAACAACAAATATAACAACTCTGATGCTTCAACAAGAGACGCATAAAGTACTGATAGAATGTGGGAGTGGGGGTAGTGGGTGGGGGGGGGGGGGGGGGGAAGGGCAGTAAAATCAGAATGAAAGTAGCTACTTTTAAAACTGCTAAAAAAAAAGTAAACGTAAACGTTCATTATCTAATCCTGTGCCCCAACCAATTGTAGAGAAAGCCTCGGTGAAAAAAAAGCATTTACCAGATTTCAAAATCTCATGGACAACAAGTACATATAAAATGAGAAAAAAAAACGATGTTTTTAGTACAACATTATATTTATACAAATAAATCAATCATTTCTGCGTTTTTTTTTTGGTCATCGCTTGAGTTTCTCATTAGCATTTAGCATGCGGCTTTTAGAGCGTCTGTCACATCTAACCATCTCTGTAAGACTGGATCTTAGGTCCGTGATCCAGTCTGTCACTATTAGAGCATCGCTCTCGTCCCATCACCTCTATAAAACTCAATATTTAGACAGTTCTCCAGACTGTCAGAAGGATGCTCTCGTCCCATCACCTCTATAAAACTCAATATTTAGACAGTTCTCCAGACTGTCAGAAGGATGCTCTCGTCCCATCACCTCTATAAAACTCAATATTTAGACAGTTCTCCAGACTGTCAGAAGGATGCTCTCGTCCCATCACCTCTATAAAACTCAATATTTAGACAGTTCTCCAGACTGTCAGAAGGATGCTCTCGTCCCATCACCTCTATAAAACTCGATATTTAGACAGTTCTCCAGACTGTCAGAAGGATGCTCTCGTCCCATCACCTCTATAAAACTCAATATTTAGACAGTTCTCCAGACTGTCAGAAGGATGCTCTCGTCCCATCACCTCTATAAAACTCAATATTTAGACAGTTCTCCAGACTGTCAGAAGGATGCTCTCGTCCCATCACCTCTATAAAACTCAATATTTAGACAGTTCTCCAGACTGTCAGAAGGATGCTCTCGTCCCATCACCTCTATAAAACTCAATATTTAGACAGTTCTCCAGACTGTCAGAAGGATGCTCTCGTCCCATCACCTCTATAAAACTCAATATTTAGACAGTTCTCCAGACTGTCAGAAGGATGCTCTTGTCCCATCACCTCTATAAAACTCAATATTTAGACAGTTCTCCAGACTGTCAGAAGGATGCTCTCGTCCCATCACCTCTATAAAACTCAATATTTAGACAGTTCTCCAGACTGTCAGAAGGATGCTCTCGTCCCATCACCTCTATAAAACTCAATATTTAGACAGTTCTCCAGTCTGTCAGAAGGATGCTCTCGTCCCATCACCTCTTTAAAACTCAATATTTAGACAGTTCTCCAGACTGTCAGAAGGATGCTCTCGTCCCATCACCTCTATAAAACTCAATATTTAGACAGTTCTCCAGACTGTCAGAAGGATGCTCTCGTCCCATCACCTCTATAAAACTCAATATTTAGACAGTTCTCCAGACTGTCAGAAGGATGCTCTCGTCCCATCACCTCTATAAAACTCAATATTTAGACAGTTCTCCAGACTGTCAGAAGGATGCTCTCGTCCCATCACCTCTATAAAACTCAATATTTAGACAGTTCTCCAGTCTCCGTTGCTGTCATCTGCAGACCATCTTTGTTATCGTGTGTCCATCTTCTCTTCGATCTGCCTCTACCTTTGTTTCCAGGTACCATACCTTTCTGTCTCGTATTATTCTAAAATATTGTGAATTTTCAGTGGCTAAAGTATGGGGTCCACTGACAGTACTTATAGAACTAAGCAATAAAAATCGCTTGCCCCTGCAGCTGCCACGGTGTGTAGATGATCAATTTGTAAAAAACTTCAACAGGAAAGAAAACGAACTATACCCTACCACCTACTCTTCCATGGTAATGTTACCCGATTGAGTCTAACCAACAGCAGTATCATTTTCCTACCATCGACCACAACTCACTTTTTTTTCCCGGTATCGCAATACGCTCAGTTTTCAACTGTCAAAAACGTTGCGCCCGCGATTGAAAAATGCGAGCACTGTGATTAATGAGATTCCAGTCTCCGTGATGAATGTCTTAAGTGCATTTTTAAAATGTTTGTCCCTTACATCATCATCAGCGCTTTCTGAGAAATGGAGATTCTCGCAAGTGACAAGCCTGGCAAGAATATATGAGTTTGAGCAAGAAATACATAGTTAGCTGCCGCCCTTCTCTTCCTCACTTCTTTATATCGTCCCCTCTTTCATCTCCCATAATTAAAATCTTTGTCACATTTTTCCCACGTTGAAGATATTAAGATTGAAGGACTAAGAAAAAAATATTTTGAAAAGTCAATATAAGGGATATCTTTAACAGAAATTATAGCACAGACATTCATGACCATGTCAGTCAAAGGTCACTAAGCTTGGTAGCTTGACATGAACATATCAAATGAGTTAAAGACACCAACATGAGTAATTAAGTGATGATGCAATAATGTGTATGAAAAAGATGGAGGGAGCATATTTAAGAGAGTAATGTAGTGGGAATGTAATTACGAATATGAAAAGATAGAGGCATCGTCTTTAAAAGGGCAATATAGTGAGGATGCGGTTACATTTCTAACAATGATTGCGGGGTGACGGAGCGTATCGAAGAGAGTAATGTAGTGATAATGTATTTACATGTATGAGAATGATAGAGTGGTCGTATTGAGAAAAGTTATGACATAAAAACGTCGCTCCTCTTCTATACTGTGGTGTAGTGTTATCTACGTTACTAATTTAGTCGCTCCTCTTCTACTCTGGGTTGAAGAGTCTTCTACCTTACTAGCTTAGTCGCTCCTCTTCTACTCTGGGTTGTAGAGTCTTCTATCTTACTAGCTTAGTCGCTCCTCTTCTACTCTGGGTTGTAGAGTCTTCTACCTTACTAGCTTAGTCGCTCCTCTTCTCTCTGGGTTGTAGAGTCTTCTACCTTACTAGCTTAGTCGCTCCTCTTCTACTCTGGGTTGTAGTCTTCTACCTTACTAGCTTAGTCACTCCTCTTCTACTCTGGAGTGCAGTCTTCTACCTTACTAGCTTAGTCGCTCCTCTTCTACTATGGGTTGTAGAGTCTTCTACCTTACTAGCTTAGTCACTCCTCTTCTACTCTGGGTTGTAGAGTCTTCTACCTTACTAGCTTAGTCGCTCCTCTTTCACAATACGGTGTATAATCTTTTACCTTACTAATTTAGTCGCTCCTATCCTACCCTGGGTTGTAGAGTGTTCTACCCTACTGACCGTTGCTCCTCTCCTACCCTGATGTGTAGAGTCTTCTACCTTACTGACAGTTGCTCCTCTCCTACCCTGATGTGTAGAGTCTTCTACCTTACTGACAGTTGCTCCTCTACTACACTGATGTGTAGAGTATCCTACCTTACTGACAGTTGCTCCTCTCCTACACTGATGTGTAGAGTCTTCTACCTTACTGACAGTTGCTCCTCTCCTACACTGATGTGTAGAGTATCCTACCTTACTGACAGTTGCTCCTCTCCTACACTGATGTGTAGAGTCTTCTACCTTACTGACAGTTGTTCCTCTCCTACACTGATGTGTAGAGTCTTCTACCTTACTGACAGTTGCTCCTCTCCTACACTGATGTGTAGAGTTTTCTACCTTACTGACAGTTGCTCCTCTCCTACACTGATGTGTAGAGTCTTCTACCTCACTGACAGTTGCTCGTCTCCTACACTGATGTGTAGAGTCTTCTACCTCACTGACAGTTGCTCCTCTCCTACACTGATGTGTAGAGTCTTCTACCTTACTGACAGTTGCTCCTCTCCTACACTGATGTGTAGAGTCTTCTACCCTACTGACAGTTGCTCCTCTCCTACACTGATGTGTAGAGTCTTCTACCTCACTGACAGTTGCTCCTCTCCTACACTGATGTGTAGAGTCTTCTACCTCACTGACAGTTGCTCCTCTCCTACACTGATGTGTAGAGTCTTCTACCTCACTGACAGTTGTTCCTCTCCTACACTGATGTGTAGAGTCTTCTACCTCAATGACAGTTGCTCCTCTCCTACACTGATGTGCAGAGTCTTCTACCTTACTGACAGTTGCTCCTCTCCTACACTGATGTGTAGAGTCTTCTACCTTACTGACAGTTGCTCCTCTCCTACACTGATGTGTAGAGTCTTCTACCCTACTGATAGTTGCTCCTCTCCTACACTGATGTGTAGAGTCTTCTACCTCACTGACAGTTGCTCCTCTCCTACACTGATGTGTAGAGTCTTCTACCTCACTGACAGTTGCTCCTCTCCTACACTGATGTGTAGAGTCTTCTACCTCACTGACAGTTGCTCCTCTCCTACACTGATGTGTAGAGTCTTCTACCTCACTGACAGTTGCTCCTCTCCTACACTGATGTGTAGAGTCTTCTACCTTACTGACAGTTGCTCCTCTCCTACACTGATGTGTAGAGTCTTCTACCTCACTGACAGTTGCTCCTCTCTTACCCTTATGTGTAGAGTCTTCTACCTCACTGACAGTTGCTCCTCTCCTACACTGATATGTAGAGTCTTCTACCTCACTGACAGTTGCTCCTCTCCTACACTGATGTGTAGAGTCTTCTACCTCACTGACAGTTGCTCCTCTCCTACACTGATGTGTAGAGTCTTCTACCTCACTGACAGTTGCTCCTCTCCTACACTGATGTGTAGAGTCTTCTACCTCACTGACAGTTGCTCCTCTCCTACACTGATGTGTAGAGTCTTCTACCTCACAGACAGTTGCTCCTCTCCTACACTGATGTGTAGAGTCTTCTACCTCCCTGACAGTTGCTCCTCTCCTACACTGATGTGTAGAGTCTTCTACCTCACTGACAGTTGCTCCTCTCCTACACTGATGTGTAGAGTCTTCTACCTCACTGACAGTTGCTCCTCTCCTACACTGATGTGTAGAGTCTTCTACCTTACTGACAGTTGCTCCTCTCCTACACTGGGATGTAGAGGTTTGCAAGGATGATCGTCGAACTATTCTATCTGCTGCCTTCCTCTTGACACGGTTCCAGTCTAGTCCACGGGCTCCGGCAGACTGTCTTATATTGTCAACCCAGAGGAATTTGGATCGTCTTCAGGGTCTGAATTCTCGGGTCTGTTTCCCATGGCTTACAAAGAAGAAATCTTCTTTCATTCTGCAGACATCTTCAAGCCATTGAAGTTGAGATTCATCCACTGGAGTCTGCTTAGAGACTCAACAGACAATCACATTACCTTCTGTTGCATCAATTTGCATAGGGTCATTTTACTATGTATCCTGTGGTACACGGAAAATGACCGCCGAACATCTGCTGCAAAATTGCCCGACATACGAGGACCAGAGAAAGCACATGTGGCCATCACCAGTGGAAACTCTAGACAAGCTCTATGGCAGTGTCGACAGCCTCAGAATGACAGCTGTTTTCTTCGAACAAATACAAGTTGATATTGACAGCGTACGAAGAAGAAGAAGAAGATATTACTATGTATAAGAAGCAGGCAAAGCGAACGCATTGAGGAGAGTAGTATTCCTTTTTGGAACATCTAGACTCTTAAAGAGGAGCAAAGAACTGTACCCTACCACTTGTTGACTTTACTTACCCAGGCTGTGTGATTCTCTGACCGATGTTGACGCGATTGGACGAGTTGTGAAATGCCATCTGCATATTCCAGGTCGTGCAGCGTAAACAGTGGTCACCCTTAGCGACTCCTCTTCTATTCCACCAGTCCTAGAGATCTCACCATTGCGTATACTTACACTCATCGCATTCGACTTTCGATGTGGAGTTGGTACGAACTAATGTGAATTCGAAACTACCGCTTTTATTTATTATTCTACCACAGTCTTATGTGATGCTACGCTTCATGATAGGAACGTTAGAAAGCAATAACCTATACCAGTCTCTCCAAACTTTAACCCGCTGGCCACAATTCGGCCCTCTACAAGGTTTTATCCATTTACCGACTGAAATCAAATCAGAAAGTGTAAGATAGAATCAGTGGGAGAGTCAGGTCAGGTCATCCCGTAACCGGTGAGGTCGTTGGGGCACACATGAAGACATCCCCACAACACCACTCCACCCTTCTCTGTCAGCGGCCGCTGCCTGTGCCTCTTCTGGTTGGAGATTGGTCCATTCTTTTATGTTCCCCTCCCATTTCTTTTTGGGACGGCCTCTTCATCGTCTGCCTTGCTTTTTTCCGTGGAGGATTGTATTTGCAAGACCATTTGATGTGACCGTACCAAGTGAGTTTCCTTCTTTTGACAGTTGCCAAGAGGTCTTCGAAAGGCCCTATTGCTGTTGTAATTCTATCTCGTATTTCCTCATTTGTAACTCGATCTTTGTACGTAACGTTTCAAAGTCTTCGGAAAATTCTCATCTCCAAGGCCTGTATCCTTCGTTGAAGGTCAGCTGTAACTATCCATGTCTCACAAGCATAGAGGAATATTAACAGGACCAGTGTACGACGCATTAATCTGATTTTCATGCATAGTGCTAACCGTTTATCTTGCCGTGCAGGCGCCGCTATTGTCTGTGCTATTCCGGCCAACACCTGGGAGAGTCCTGCCCAGAAAAAGGAAAGCTGTTATAAATACTGCTGCTGGTATAATTGAGGAAATGAGAAGCGATGCAATACGGTAGAATGAGAATAAATGAAGACATTGTCAGTGGTATTCTCCTGTATTCGATGAATCTGTTGACTGTATTCGATGAATCTGTTGACTGTATTCGATGAATCTGTTGATGTGTGTAAAACTCCACAACCTCTAGTGTTCATCTGTTGCATCGACAGTCTATTTATTGATACTCAAGCATTAGAACCAGTACATAGTATGCAGCGTGGTCGTTTCACAATCCCAAAGCACCGGGTTCGAATCCCGCCGTGCCAATTTTGGCAGATACGGTTTTGTTTTTCTCAATAAGATCGAGCTTCAGTGAACGGAAAGTAATGGCAACCTACCGCACTGAGCTGACAAGAAACTTATAACAGCCAAATAGGTTGACGGTTGTAAGAAGCGACACTGAGAAAATGGCATTCCAATTATATAAATATCATGCACAAAACTAACTGGAGAGGACACCTTCAGAAATGTACAAAATATTATGTTAAAATATGACCTGAAATGGAATCAATGCTGTGTGTCACAATTGATAGAGGAAGAAACATGTCTAAGGTGTAGAAAGATTGAAATCATCTGTTTCAAAATGTTGAAAAAAAAAGAGAAGATGAATCTGATAAAATTTGATACATTTTTGTCACCTTAACAGTTTGCAATTCTGAAGCGATTTTCTTGTGGATTTATGTACAGCCTAACTGTATAAACAAATATGTTCTAGAACGAAGAATGCCAAGTTTAAGTACAGAACTAATGTTTGTGATGAGGTAATTCAAGTCCTTTATAATAATTACCTAATCAATTTGGAAACCTCTTTTCAGCAAAATTTGGAAATTAAAGAAAAAATAGTTTCCTCATTACCATTAATCTTGTAGTGCAAATCTTGCATGTCTATGGTTACTATTTCCAATTTGCAGTCAGAGAATATGTCAATTTTTATTTTATGAATATGTGCTCTGCTGTTTTTCATTGTGTACCCTTACCTGTTGTTCGCAAAGCAGTCCAGGTACATAAATACTGGTTTGTTTAGCGAAACAAGACAAGATAAGATATTATAAGACACGATAAGACAAGACGAGACAAGACGAAACGATACAAGATAAAACGAGACCAGACACGACGAGACAAGACAAGATTAGACGAGAAAGGACGAGACAAGACATGACGAGACAAGACAAGACAAGATAAGCAAAGAAAAGACGAGACAAGACGAGACAAGACAAGACAAGATAAGCAAACACAAAACAAGACGAGACAAGACAAAACAAGACACGACGAGACAAGACAGGACCAGACAAGATAAGCCAAAACAAGATGAGAAAACACAACACAAGATACGCCAAGACAAGAATAGACAAGACAAGACAAGACGAGACAAAGCGTGTCAAGACAAGACGAGACAAGACCAGATAAGACAAGACAAGATAAGACAAGACAGGACAAGGCAAGATAAAACGAGACAAGGCATTACTAACAAGACAAGACAAAAAAAGACGAGACAAGACAAGACGAGACTAACAAGATAAGACAAGACGAGACTAACGAGATAAGACAAGTCGAGACAAGACGAGAAAAGACCAGATTAACAAAATAAGACAAGACAGACAAGACACCCATACAATATCAAAATAAAACATTTTTAATTTACTTATAAACCTTATTGTATTGCTTTGGTTGTGTACAGTATGTATCTTGCACTGAAAACTTTGTGTACCCAAGTCTATACAAATGATTGTATTGATCTAGGTCTATATCACATAGTTGCACATGTTGTGCAAGAGAAAGACTAGGCTAATGATAACATCTAGTTTTTAATGGTCAGTTGGTCAAGTCCCCTATATCATATTCTTCTTGTAGCTAGGCACGTATTTCACCTTGTGAACATGAGCAAATCTGTTTTTTTTTCGTGTATATGTACTTGCCATTGCGATCTGCGTTGGAATTGTGTGGGCATCACACATAATGGCAGACAATGCGACAACTTAAAGCTTGCTTTCAGTATGCTGAATGGGAAACTGATAATCAATACAGACAATGCGACATAAAGCTTGCTTTCAGTATGCTGAATGGGAAACTGATAATCAATACAGACAATGCGACAACATAAAGCTTGCTTTCAGTATGCTGAATGGGAAACTGATAATCAATCTTACTATAAGTAACTCAGTAAAACAGGGAACAAGACGTAACAAAATAAAGAAACTTAGAGTACAAGTAATATTATTATTATCATCAGTTGTCCATCGCAATCGATGATGGCCACATCAACAGACGGTTTTGTCTTAATGATGTAACTTGAGCTGTATTTGGATTATAGTGAGAAAGTAACTGCGCTTGTCATCGACCTCACGCTCTAGTCCCGAGCTGCCATGAACAAGTGGCAATACATTAGTCAAGACGAGTGGAGGCAACTCAAGATGCAGGCACTCTGGTCTCACCTCTCGTGACACTCACTCACACACACACACATACACATATATACACACGCACACGCAAGCACGCACGCACCCACACACACACACACATAACACATACAAAACGTGTATATATACAGGGCTTGACAAATCTTAGGGTGACCTTACCAGCCAGTCAAACATTTCACCAATCAGTATGGTCGGACTACACTCTTGTAATTTATGTTAACAAATTTAAACTGGGCACTAATTCACCTTTATTTCTATATAATATTCCAAACCAAAATATTTTGTATTACTTACACAATATTAGTCTATTTAAAAAAATGCTATACTTCGGAGGCTTGCGTATGTGTCACTGAACATTCCTGATAGTTTTAGCACTCTAGTACCATTTATCGATAGCTTTAGTAAGTTCAAATTGTGGCAGCGGAGGTCCATTTACATTCATTATCATAAACTAGCTTATATACAATCTATTCTAACCGTAATACCATTAATAATCGTGCTAGAGTCGTTATGTAGTAACGATTTAAAACGTCATTAACGATTAAACACTGATTTTTTACTCATCAAGGGAAAATGTTTACTCGTCACAGGCGAGCAGACAAGCGCTTTTGTCAAGTCTTATATATATATATATATGGACTTGTACATCAGTTAACCACCCGCCATAGTGGAGTAATAAGCTGCTCGAGCCTAGCCCGCTAAGCAGGAAATCCTTCTCCTGGCTACATCCACCTCACACCAGGGCTGGGACCTGCACAGGGCCTTATGCCCCTGTAGAAGTGAAGGTCAACTAAGGCTAAGACAAAGATATATCTTAGTTATTAGTTGACTTGTACTTCTACAGTAGCAGATACATCTATGCAGGTCCCAGCTCTGGTGTAAGGTGGATGTAGAAAGGAGGAGTATTACCGGTTTATCGGATTAGGCTCCAACAAGCTATTACTCCGCTGTGTTGGGACAAGTTGCGTGGAGAGGGGTTAACAGAGTCCATCTTAATAGACTCAAACACCATAGCAAAGTAGATTCACAGCTTGTTAGGCACCATATATGCTGCTCTAAACACACTACCTAACCATGGCTGGCGTTATCTCATGTCACACAGTTAGTTGCTTCTTGCAACATGCTCTCTGTGGGGGCAGTGGTGCTATTCTTGTCCTTGTCACACACAAAGACCCCGGCGGACCACTCGGATTGCATATATGTTGTTTATAAATATGTTATGTATATATATATCGTAGCCGCTCCCTAGTCGTCTTGTCCTTGACTTGCCACTGGGGTCGGGCGGTTCGAGAGAGTGAGGATAAAAAGTAGCCTAGCTAATCCTTACTAAAAATAGCGCTGGCAAAATTAATTATGCCATCATCGTCTACGATGGACGGCGGCCTTGCCTTTGCTTTGCCTATATATATATATGTAAAATAGCTGGAAATTACCTGGCGTTGCTAGAGAAAATTGTGCAAGTATTGGATTTGAAGCTCAACTGCATGATACAAAGATCATAATTGAAAGAAATGTAGGTGCAAATTGGATGACATGTGAGCCCAAGTTGGGTGTTACACGGACGTCAATGGGGTGATATGGAGAACCCAACCTGATGAAATGCCATTTCTCTGTGGGCTCAAACTTAATGATTTGCAGACTTCAACTTTATGATATCCAGACCCCATCTGGGCGATTGGTGGATCCCAGCTGACAAATATGTGGCCCACAACTTGGTGATATGAGAACTCTACCATGATGTTACAGGAACCTTAACTGGCTGACGTATGATACCAAACACGATGATACACGAACCTTAAAAGACTGAAACTCCTGTTTGAGAACCATTGTTTTAACACCTCGTATTAGTTCTATTTTTGTTCTCGAAGATGTATGAATTATTTCTAGTAGATGTTTTACAGTAATATTTTTTACACCTCGGGGAGTATTGAAGGATGCTGGCCTTGGTCTTACTTGTTGTAGTGCAATAGACTTCTTATAGGGCTCACAACTACAGAGATCACAGTATCGAACCCCACTTTGCTGGTTATGCTGTTGCAACACAGCATGTTTGAAAGTGCACGAGGAAGACATGTGTTAGTCAGTACCTTGCCCTTAGCACTCACACAATCGATATAGTGCCGAATCTAGCTCATACTAAAGTGTGTATATTGGTGATGACTGACTGTGTGCAGTTGTTGTTTGTAATACTTTCAATCCTGGTATTTAAGTCTGCTGCCAGGTAACCAAAGGCTATTCTATTCGTAGAAGGTTCTTTTTGGCGATTTACTAGGCATGGAGTGAAGCAGACGACATAGTAGTCAGGAAATTCATTATTTTCCAAATGTTTTTGCACGGACACCCGTGTTATTTTTTTATTTCAACTGCCAAGGATTCCACTTTTAACTTAAACATATATGTGTTACCTGAGGTCTGTGGCTGGACGTACACTTTCAACTTAAATATATATGTGTTACCTTAGGTCTGTGGCTGGACGTACACTTTTAACTTAAATATATATGTGTTACCTTAGGTCTGTGACTGGGCGTACACTTTTAACTTAAATATATATGTGTTACATGAGGTATGGGGCTGGACGTACACTTTTAACTTAAATACTATCTCGCCAATGGTCACACTTGGTCGTTTCGTCCATATCTTGACCTTCCCTGTTTCTGTGACGTCTTTATGGATAGCCCCTAATGACCAAATATGATATGGGAACTGGTCCTAAGTAATAGTTGAAATATCTTTTAGTGAAGTCCCTAACACTTCCTTCCCACCGACAGTGGGTGCTATCGAACTGATTTAACTTTATTTGTAGGATACAACGTAAATAAACGCCCAAGGAGCATAGTGGTATAGTTCTACCTCCCTACGACAAAGCCCGTTATCGACACCTACCAGCCGATCCTGCCGTCAAAAGATAACTGGCTTGCGGTTAGTGAAGGTGTGCTAGCAAGGGAGAAAACCGTCACCCGAGCTAAACACAAATGCTAACTAAAACATCACTCACGACCATGTCTATAAAACAATTCCTCCCCATCGGCAGTATATGATTTCGGAACATGTCGCCCCAACCCCCTAATAACTGAGACCACATGCATCAAAGCCTCTAACACCTCCTCCCCAACGACATTCCCAGCTACGGGATTACCCCTACTGACCTGATCTACCAGATAAATGTTTCATTTGTTGGAAAGCCTGACTGCCTGCACCAGCAACATTTGTTGGAAAGCCTGACTGCCTGCACCAGCAACATTTGTTGGAAAGGAGGGAGTGGGAATTCAAGGCGGCCTACATTTGAATTGAGGATGACAGAAACTTGAGACAAGTCCAACTTGAGATGTCGACACGGTCTCATGACAGGAGCGCAATGTTTACCCGGAATGACCTTATCATGTGGGCGGGACCCTGGTAGTGCGTGACTATGGGGCACCTGTAAGGGGGACAAAGGAGTAGGTCAGATGTTTTGGTACTTACATGAGACGTGTCGTGGGAAGAGTCACGTATGGATGTGCCCATAATATACCACAAATCAAGATCTGAATTAACAAGACTACAAATTAGTCCAATTATGCTACAACCCGGTAGAACGAGAGACGACAAAAGAAGACGAATAACTAACGTATCGTGACGACAGCCCCATGCCATAGACTGCTGTTGAGGATTCAATGTTGGAGACTTCTTCCATAACCTAAGGATCGATATTGGGGATAGAACCGAATACCTTTCCAGTGAGAAACGAGCGCTTTACCATTCTGCTACTCAGACTCTCATAAAATGAAGGTACTGATTATATTTGTAGCGTGTGGACCAACGGTTAAAGCATTGCGAATGGGGAAATAAGCAGCGGTTTGTTTATTTACCAGCCGCAAGCGCCACCGAATTATACGTAGTCGTAGAGCGAGCTCATAAAAAAAACAACATTAAGCAAGGTCATTTTTGCCCTAGATACTTTCTTAGCGAAACTTTTTTTCAATTGACGGGGTGGTTTAATGTCGTGAACCTCGCTTCGAATGTTTGAGGCTCGTGATTCGAATCCTAGCAAGTTCAGTGATTTCGTTTTCTTCTCATTTTCTGTCTGAAATCTGATTTAAACTATAACTGTACATTTTAGCATAATCTCATCTACAAAAAAAAAAATATAAAAAGAATACAAAAAACACAACGCAATAGATAATAAAAACAACAGAATAAACTCTTTGAACTCTTTTGGTGAAAGATTTTGGGGAAGGGGGGGGGGAAGCAAAGGGGAGACGAGTGGGGGGGGGGGCAGGTAGGGGAGCGGATAGATGAAAAAAGTGGGGAGGTGGGCGGAGAAATAGTGCAATGGAGATGCAGGCAAGAAAGGAGGTCCTTGAAGGGTTGATCTGCTATTATTTCCGTCATATTTCACAGTTCGACTGGCAGGTAGGTTAGAGGTTATTGGATAACAGTCTTTCTTTAAAAAGGTGCAAACTGTTTGGTGGCCTTTGCTTCAAATAGAGCATAATGAATGATGACTACTGTAGTATGTCGAAATGGGGATCGAACCTTCGAATCTTTGCCACGAAATGCAAGTGCTTTAACTGTATTTATTCGTGATCACATTCCAGTATCAGCTAGTCGTAGACATTTTCTTTAGCTGAGATGTATCAGTTTCCAAGGAAACAATGCGCAATTAAAATACCAAAAACCAAGCAGCAATCACGAAAACAAACATCTGGAAAAGTTGTATGTACAATCTAGGAGCTGATAATGGCTTTCTTTCCTTCTTGTCAGTGCAGTCGCTAAACTTCTTGAATGGAATAAGGTTTACAAAACAACGTATTTATAATTAAAAACGTCGAATGTAATGTTGCCCCAACTGTTTTTCTAACGTCTGCGGCATTCATGATCAACTTGCCGCGCCTTGGCATTCTAGTGAGGCAAAAAAAAAAAAAAAACCATCAATGGAAACTTGAGCTCATCTTTGGAGGCTTCTGCCGGTTTTTTTAACTTTGTCATTTATCGCTACATTGAAAAGAAACAAACAAAATGGCAGCATGAAGGAACGGACAAGTAATAGTGAGAGGAATAGATCAACAGTGCACGTTACAAGTTGAGGATATCGGAAGTTGTAGAAGAATAAATGTGTGCCATCTCTAATAATATAAGTGGTAACTTGATCAATGTGTAATGCAGAGGTTTTCAAACTGCGTGTCACGTCTTCCATGTGCGTCGCGGTCCTCGGTAATTGCGTCGCGGTGGCTCGGCTAAAGTGTTGGGCTCGATATTTTAAGCCAAGCTTCATTAATAAATGTAGATGTTCGTAGAACGACATGTTTGCACCGAGGTATTATTAAATGTACTGATACGTGTTATTAGGTGCTAGAAGTGATTTACAAACGCACCATCAAACTCTAGAGCAGGTGTATGTTACGAACAGCTGATCACTAACTCTGATGTCATCATGGCGAATGCTGGTTTTAAGAAATGAGATGACAGAACCAGCTATCGTCTAAGCGGACTCAGTTTATGAAATATGCGCTAGGGACCTCTAACAGGCTGGCTTGTTATTACTACTGTTTTGGTAGATGGCAGTCGAGTCGTACCACGTGTCACAATAATTAAAATCAGTATGGTCTTGCTGATTTGTAGTTTGTACGTAGCTTTGTTCAACGCAGTTTGTTTTAAATTGTGTTGTTTATTGTCTCTGTTTTTCAGACAGTATGGATATATTTTCAATTAAGTATGCAAAACGAGATATTTCTGAGGCATCGTGCAGTTCTAAAAACGGAGAAGAAAACATGGGAAGTATGACGACAGTTACCTGCACTACGGGTTTACCTGCACTACGGGTTTACCTGCACTACGGGTTTACCTGCACTTCTGTGGGAAATGAAGAACGCCCACAATGGGTCATTTGTTTGAAAGTTCTGGCCAGTGAAAGTTTGCTTCCAAATACAATGAGATGACATTTAGAATAAGTTCATGACAGTTTGGTGAGCCGACCACTTGAGTACTTTTCTCGCAAGTTAAAAGAAATGACAGAACAAAATCAACGTTTATTAAACAAACTACGATTCCGTCAAAGGTTCTTCTTTCATCTTACAAAATTGCTTACGATGTAGCAAATAGCAAGAAACTCCACACCATTGCCGAAGATCTTATCTTACCTGCTGCTGTGGACATGGTGTCTACTTTGGTAGGCGGGTTTGCTGCCAAGCAATTGCTGAGTGGGCCTTTGTCAGATAGCACTATTATAATATGAATAAATGAGATGGCTGACGATGTTAATGAACAGTTGATTAAATAATTCAAATATGATTTCGCTATTCAGATAGATGAAGCTACTGATATGCACAATGATGCTTATCTAATCTGTTGTGTGCGATATATAGATGACAATACGTTCTTTGAGGATCTACAACAGCAGCACACCTCTTTGAAATACTGGATTCTTTTATGGAAGAAAACATTAACTGAGAGAAGTGTGTAGGTGTGTGCACTGATGGGGGTCGTTCAATGGCTGGCTGATATAGCGGACTGCAAGCCTTGATTCGGAAGACAACTTCTTTATGTGTCTGAACTCATTGCATCATTTACAGGGATGTACTGGGATCCAAAAACATCAGCCTTGCCCTTAATGAAGTCCATCAATCGGTAATCGAAGTACTGAATTTCATCAAAGCGCGGCCACTAAAGTGCAGGTGTTCCGAGCAAATATGCATTGACATGGGAGCTGAACACATTTTGCTACTTTATTATTGCAACTCTTGCAAGCTTTCACGCAGAAATGTCATCAATAGAGTGAATGAACTCAGGAAAAACATTCAAGTTCTGAAAGATTTGTGGACAACAACTTTGTTTTGAAGTTAGTATATCTTTGTGATGTCTTCGGAAAACTAAATACTTTAAATATGTCCCTTCAAGGTACTAAGACCCATATTCTGCCTCTGTCAGATTCGAATTTCGGCCTTCAGAAAGATATTTCTATTGTGGAAGGAAACATTAGAAAAGAAAGATCTAAATTACTGCATTCCTTCTCTGCACACCTGTTTAGGCTTTCCTTCTCTGCACACCTGTTTAGGCTCTCCTTCTCTGCACACATGTTTAGGCTTTCCTTCTCTGCACACCTGTTTAGGCTCTCCTTCTCTGCACACCTGTTTAGGCTTTCCTTTTCTGCACACCTGTTTAGGCTCTCCTTCTCTGCACGCCTGTTTAGGCTCTCCTTTTCTGCACACCTGTTTAGGCTTTCCTTTTCTGCACACCTGTTTAGGCTTTCCTTCTCTGCACGCCTGTTTAGGCTTTCCTTCTCTGCACACATGTTTAGGCTTTCCTTCTCTGCACACATGTTTAGAAGACAATGACTTGGAGCTGGGTGAAAACTTGAGGCTATTTGTTGATCACTTTACACAGCTCAGTGTTTACTTTGGCAAGTACTTTTCAGAAGAGACTGACCAACACACCTGGGTCAAAAATCCATTCAGTACAGAATTCCCAACTACACTCACTACTAGAGAGTAAGAGAAGCTTATTAATGTTTCACCGGACTCCACACTTAAATCGAAGTTCGACTCTTCAGCACTATCAGAGTTGTGGAGCTTGATGAGAAAAGGAATATACAAAAGTAGGTAGCAAGGCCATACGAGTTTTCATTCCATTTGCAACATCCTATTTGTGTGAGACAGGTTTTCTGCATTGGCCGCCATCAAAACAACACACAGATCGCGATTGAACGCCGAGAACGAGATTAGAAAAGTAATTGCAAAATTTGTGCCCAGATTTGAAGAACTGATGATGGAGAAGCAAGCTCATCTTTCTCATTGGTTCTGCGACTAGTATAAGGTGTCATCAAGCTGGGACTAGTATAAGGTGTCATCAAACTGGGACTAGTATAAGGTGTCATCAAACTGGGACTAGTATAAGGTGTCATCAAACTGTGACTAGTATAAGGTGTCATCAAACTGGGACTAGTATAAGGTGTCATCAAGCTGTGACTAGTATAAGGTGTGATCAAGCTGCGACTAGTATAAGGTGTCATCAAACTGTGACTAGTATAAGGTGTCATCAAACTGGGACTAGTATAAGGTGTCATCAAGCTGTGACTAGTATAAGGTGTGATCAAGCTGCGACTAGTATAAGGTGTCATCAAACTGGGACTAGTATAAGGTGTCATCAAACTGCGACTAGTATAAGGTGTCATCAAACTGGGACTAGTATAAGGTGTCATCAAACTGTGACTGCTATAAGGTGTCATCAAACTGTGACTGCTATAAGGTGTCATCAAGCTGTGACTAGTATAAGGTGTCATCAAGCTGCGACTAGTATAAGGTGTGATCAAGCTGCGACTAGTATAAGGTGTCATCAAACTGTGACTAGTATAAGGTGTCATCAAGCTGTGACTAGTATAAGGTGTGATCAAGCTGTGACTAGTATAAGGTGTGATCAAGCTGTGACTAGTATAAGGTGTGATCAAGCTGTGACTAGTATAAGGTGTGATCAAGCTGCGACTAGTATAAGGTGTGATCAAGCTGTGACTAGTATAAGGTGTGATCAAGCTGTGACTAGTATAAGGTGTGATCAAGCTGTGACTAGTATAAGGTGTGATCAAGCTGCGACTAGTATAAGGTGTGATCAAGCTGTGACTAGTATAAGGTGTGATCAAGCTGTGACTAGTATAAGGTGTGATCAAGCTGTGACTAGTATAAGGTGTGATCAAGCTGTGACTAGTATAAGGTGTCATCAAACTGGGACTAGTATAAGGTGTGATCAAGCTGTGACTAGTATAAGGTGTGATCAAGCTGTGACTAGTATAAGGTGTCATCAAACTGGGACTAGTATAAGGTGTCATCAAGCTGTGACTAGTATAAGGTGTGATCAAGCTGTGACTAGTATAAGGTGTGATCAAGCTGTGACTAGTATAAGGTGTGATCAAGCTGTGACTAGTATAAGGTGTGATCAAGCTGTGACTAGTATAAGGTGTCATCAAACTGGGACTAGTATAAGGTGTCATCAAACTGGGACTAGTATAAGGTGTCATCAAACTGTGACTAGTATAAGGTGTCATCAAACTGGGACTAGTATAAGGTGTCATCAAGCTGTGACTAGTATAAGGTGTGATCAAGCTGCGACTAGTATAAGGTGTCATCAAACTGTGACTAGTATAAGGTGTCATCAAACTGGGACTAGTATAAGGTGTCATCAAGCTGTGACTAGTATAAGGTGTGATCAAGCTGCGACTAGTATAAGGTGTCATCAAACTGGGACTAGTATAAGGTGTCATCAAACTGCGACTAGTATAAGGTGTCATCAAACTGGGACTAGTATAAGGTGTCATCAAACTGTGACTGCTATAAGGTGTCATCAAACTGTGACTGCTATAAGGTGTCATCAAGCTGTGACTAGTATAAGGTGTCATCAAGCTGCGACTAGTATAAGGTGTGATCAAGCTGCGACTAGTATAAGGTGTCATCAAACTGTGACTAGTATAAGGTGTCATCAAGCTGTGACTAGTATAAGGTGTGATCAAGCTGTGACTAGTATAAGGTGTGATCAAGCTGTGACTAGTATAAGGTGTGATCAAGCTGTGACTAGTATAAGGTGTGATCAAGCTGCGACTAGTATAAGGTGTGATCAAGCTGTGACTAGTATAAGGTGTGATCAAGCTGTGACTAGTATAAGGTGTGATCAAGCTGTGACTAGTATAAGGTGTGATCAAGCTGCGACTAGTATAAGGTGTGATCAAGCTGTGACTAGTATAAGGTGTGATCAAGCTGTGACTAGTATAAGGTGTGATCAAGCTGTGACTAGTATAAGGTGTGATCAAGCTGTGACTAGTATAAGGTGTCATCAAACTGGGACTAGTATAAGGTGTGATCAAGCTGTGACTAGTATAAGGTGTGATCAAGCTGTGACTAGTATAAGGTGTCATCAAACTGAGACTAGTATAAGGTGTCATCAAGCTGTGACTAGTATAAGGTGTGATCAAGCTGTGACTAGTATAAGGTGTGATCAAGCTGTGACTAGTATAAGGTGTGATCAAGCTGTGACTAGTATAAGGTGTGATCAAGCTGTGACTAGTATAAGGTGTGATCAAGCTGCGACTAGTATAAGGTGTCATCAAACTGGGACTAGTATAAGGTGTCATCAAACTGTGACTGCTATAAGGTGTCATCAAACTGTGACTAGTATAAGGTGTCATGAAACTGTGACCAGTATAAGGTGTCATCAAATTGTAAATTGATTAAATTAATTTTTAACTTAACTTATTTACCTCCCATGATTGGTATCAAATGTAAAATAATCGCATTCAAAAGTCATTAATATTTGTTTTAAATACAATTGCTTGTATATGGTATATAGAGGAGCCGCGGTGATTTATTCACAGGTCAAGGGGGTCGTGGAGCAAAAGTTAGAGCACCTCTGGTGTAGTGTCTTCAGTTGAAGAAGCTTTAATACTATCAACGTTGTGTAACTAAAGACGTGTAAGGTCTAATAGGATCAGATGGTGGTATCTTTAATATTAGAATTGGTAATATGATCAGATGGTGGTATCTTTAATAGTAGAATTGGTAATATGATCAGATGGTGGTATCTTTAATAGTAGAACTGGTAATAGAATCAGGTGGTGGTATCTTTAATAGTAGAACTGGTAATTTGATCATATGGTGTTATCTTTAACAATAGAAATGGTAATATGATCGGATGGTGGTATCTGTAATAATAGAACTGGTAACAGGATCAGATAGAAGGACCACATTAATATCTGCTCACTCTCATGTTTAATTTGTGAGATTTTTGTACAAATGTCAATATTCTCTTCTATTCTATTTTTTTTTTACACTGAGCAAACATACTAGGCTCAGACTATTCAACTCAATCGTAATATACGTTCTGACGTATGAATGTGAAAGCTGGAAGACAACAAAAGCGCTGGAAACCAAACTAAATGTCTAAGAAAATAAATATATAAAAAAATCATTCAATATACGCTCATACCAGTTCATAACTAATAATTCGATAACAACAGACACAAACCAACTACACGTGTCGACCATCATCAGGAAAAAAACTATGCACATACATCGGACATGTCCTTAGAATGAAGAACAACCGTTTTCCATTGCAAGCACCCGAATGGACATCAACAGGCGTTCGGAAAGAGGCAGACCCTAGGAAACACCGAGAAGAACAATCATCCGAGCGGTCTCAACTATAGACCTCAACACCATACAAGATCTAAAAACAGTTGCGTTATACCGTTCCAATTTGAGATCATCTGTTTCTGCCTTATGCGTGATATTTGGCGCGCAAAGAACTTGGATGAAAAGA
Organism: Ariolimax columbianus; assembly: GCA_036924085.1. Taxonomy (NCBI): domain Eukaryota; kingdom Metazoa; phylum Mollusca; class Gastropoda; order Stylommatophora; family Arionidae; genus Ariolimax; species Ariolimax columbianus. The sequence continues at coordinate 17,809,523 of JAVGWX010000014.1, read as the reverse complement.
TATATATTCTCTTCCTTATTAATTGTTAAAATCTATAATTTTCCGTTATTTCCAAGATATGAGAAGCTCTTGATCTGTTCTAGTGTTTGATCATTTATTCTTGTCTGGAGACCGGGATTTTTGTCTACTTTATGTATTATATAGTTGTTATTGTCTCAGTGTTAATATTCAATCCATTTACCTGATTTTTTGTTTTGCGTTTGAGTTAATTAACAATTGATCTGCTTCTTGCTCACCTTCAACTAGCAGAACTGTGCTCGATTATTTATTGAGACTGCGGCCAGGATAATTCATTGTATTTTCTGCGTATTAATTTGTTTTGTAAACATACTAAACATAGACAATACGCATTCTTGTCTCACACATTGTTTTGACGTATATATTTGGTGAATAAAGGCCGCCAGATATTACAGTCGCTGTTTCCTGCAAGTACAGTTTATTTATTTTGTTCTACCTTATCTGTCGCTACCTAAACCTTACACGCGTCCCATTACTTTCTCATGCTGGACTATGGCAACGGTTGTTTGGTGTCTCTACAGATGCTCTTCTTCTACATGAATTTGTTTTTTGAACAGTGTCATTCTGTACTTTTCTTGCTCGCGTGTAATATTAAAATCTGCAAGGTGTTCCAGGAACTGCCTTGGCTGCTCTTCTCCAAATTTTCTCCTGTATAGTCTTTTTCAGAATCTTAATTATGTGCCGAATCAGGCTGATTGTTCTACAATCTGAACATTTTTAGTACGAGGTTTCTTGGGAGGTGTAACACTGATGTAATCATGTTGCATGGTCCGAGACTGACGTAATCATATTGCGTGGTGTATATCCTGAGCCATTACACAGATCAGGGACTTTTATCTACATCGACATCACCTAGAGGTACACAATGTTGGCATCAACAAATTGCAGGATTGCTGATCAAAGTGAACTCCACCAGAAAGTATATACGAGTATAACAAACAAACAGCCTATGAAGATTAATAGTATACAATTGAAGAGGTAAACAATTTGGATTTATTTGAGAAGGAGTATTCACAGATCTGCATTTGCTCTTCCAGATGGCCACGGCAAGATCAACAACGCATAATTGCTGTCAACCCTCTTCATCCAATATGAAATACGACAGCTCTCAGGAAAGTAAGATTGTAATGTTGAACACAATCGCTCCTACTATATGGCTGAACAATATGGAATGTGCTTAGCAGTTTCACATTCATACTGTAGAAATTCACCAATAATTCTAAATTGGTCCAACTATACAGTTTCACAAATATGACATATAATTTATGATATGATAAGAGCCAGAGTCCAGACCTTCAACACGGATGTCCTACTGTCTTCTTTCCGCTTATCTTGTTTTTGCTCGCAGCGACAGGTTATGCAGAGATCTCTAGCATGAGTTCTACTGTGGGCCTCATGCACAGTGGCATTCACCGCTTCAGATATTTCCGTAAGCCATCTTTTTCATTGTCAGACTTTGATCTTGAATCCGTTGTAACTAAATAGCTTTGCCTGTTTGCTGTGTTTGTTTGTTGGGTAGGTGGTGTAGGTGCTGTATGGTGGTAGACTTGTCGCGTGGTCAAACTATTTTAGTTGCTGTTTTTTGAAGTAGTCTAATACTGGTGTTGTTCCCACCAGTATCCTGACGTCAGCGTTTCTGATCATTCCTCTTTTTGTTATGCCCAATATTTTTCGCAGGCATTTAATTTCAGTAGTTATACCATGTAGAGTTTTTGCATTTGATGTTAGTGTCCAGTTTTGACATTGATAGCATATTATCGGGACAAACATGTTGTTGAATAAAGCTCCTTTGATAGTTATTGTCACTTGCTTACAATTAAAGGCAACGGTAAAGGCCGACGTCCATCGTAGACGATTATGGCATAATTTATTCGCTAGCGCTATTTTTAGTAAGGATTAACTGCACTACTTTTTATCCTCACTCTCTCATCTTGAGCCACCCGACTCCAGTGGCAAGTCAAGGACAAGACGACTAGGGGGCGACTACGAGATGCAGGGGACTCCGCGTCAAGCATCCATAAAAAAGACGGCGGAGTTCGGAGTCGAACCCACACCTGATCACGAGGCCGACGACGGCTTAACCACTTCGCCACGGAATCCTTACGATCAAGTATTAGTGTTGATCTGATTTGCCTTATTGCATCTTTGTGAATCAACCCGCTGTGATTCTTCCATCTCCTGATTGCGTGCTACCCAAGTATGTGAAATTTTTTACCTGTTTGATTTACTGTTTTGCAAGACGATATTGATTTGTTCTGCTCATGGTAACAGACTCGGTGGAGAGGACAAAAACATATAGGAGAATATCGGCAAGAAAGCAGATTAGAGCCGCTGACGTCACAGAAGATGACCCAAAACATGAACGTGTGAAGAGTATCAGATACAGCCTAATATTCCTAAAGGAACAAGAAAGAGTTAATAAAAAAATAGGATTCTTTGTCGACTACCAAAAGTGGTAACAACGACCACTCGTATATTTGATCTTGTGGAATAAGGAGCGTAATGATAGCGCGAAGAAATGGTCTGGAGCAGATCTTGTAGCACAACTTCTCTTATTAACTAAAGTTGGCAAGAAAACTACAAATAAAATAATCTTTTTTTAAATAAAACAAGCAAATATGTCACGCTTTAACTACCTTTAGAGAATTACGAAAGACATCGCTGTTGACTTGAAAATATTTATGTTTATACTGATTTTCATTTAGCCATTTTCAGTGTTTTTGTGTGATCTGGGTTGTTTTTGTTTCTCGTGTACTTGATCAATGCATTTTTAGTCTGAAACGTCGGTTCAGGCTTGTTGCCATGTTCCTGCCAAGCTGCTTTTAATCTTGTTTAAATTTCAAATATTGTTTTTGAACAAGGTTTTAATGTCTATTTTAAATCGGTAATCATGAAGCAACACATACAAACGCAGATACACACATACACTTACGCAATTTAAAAAACACGCAGTCTCTCTCTCTCTCTCTCTCTCTCTCTCACACACACACACACACGCACACACACACACACACACACCCACCAACAACAACAAACAACAACAACGCAGCTACGTCTGATGTTTATGTAGAACTCTCCTGAGACTTTTCTTCAATGTTCAAGACCCCATCAAGACCTACCATGTCACAAGTTAGCGAGGCGTAGCGGCAGTAACACGAACATCTTTCACTTAATCAACTCTCTGACAGGCTGCTGGCAGGTGAGTCGTCTCTCAAGTCAAAACTCTTTGTCCGTCCTGCATGTTTGCTCACTACCCGGGTTATAGTCTATCAAGTACCCTCAGAAAACATGTGCTGGACTTTTCGGAAACTGACTTTAAGGGGCCTTTTAAACGCCAAGTTCGTGTTTAAAAAAAAAGAAACAACATAGAATTACGACGCTTAGTCAAATTGCTGGAGTCTGCCGGGCGTTTTTTTTAAAGTGGTGAGGAATGCAAGCTGCTTGCCTATGTAGTCCTAACGAATGTACAGCTTAAGTTTTTAATATTACCTCAAAATTAAAAAAATGTATTCTATACCGATGTTTTGAACCGGTGTCTTAGAAAACCACTCCGTACCAGCAGGAGATACTTGTACCAATTCCAGAGCTGAAACAACGGCTATACATACAGCCAAACATATTATTATCAGCCAAAACAGAACTACAGAGAAAAAGGTCATTCTAACAGACTCCAGGACTCAAAGTCATCTGAAGCCGCTAAAGAAGATAGACTTTTACATGAAATAAAAAACACCATCGCAATGAATTGCCAACAAAAAAAAAAAAAAAACCTACAACAAAAACAGATTTAGTCGTACAGTAGATTGCGGATCTGACGGTCAGACAGAGACTAAGGCTGACGTTTCCACCAATAGAATATGTTTCAACAACCGACAAATGTTTAAAAACGTCACACAAGTAACAACATAGTGTATAAGTGGCAGTGTGGTAGAACGCTTGATCCACACAACAAAGATACCAGGTTCGATCCCCATTGTCGACACGCAACAGTCGACCTCCTTGCAAATGAGTACATGGCTGTCCTTCAGGGAAAGAAAAGTAGCGAGGACTTGAACTGCCTTCCCCATCTCATTAAAAATGACACCTCGTACAACGAAGTCTTCAACACTTCATCACCGATAACATTTTCTGATATGAGACTACCTTTACATTAAGTAAGAAGTAACCTAAGTAACGTAAATTATGTAAGGTGGTTAGGCTTGAAAAGTAAATCAACAACGCAAAGTTAAGTTATGAAGACTTGCAAAGCAAAGTCCTTGATCCCACATGTCCTAAATGTTAACTGATTGTACAGATGATTGTTCAGCCTACAGTGGCCTGTTGCCAGGTTGGGTATTGCCATTTGATCTCTTCTTTGTTCAGGAGAATAACAACTACTCCAGTATCATATTTTGGGAGTTAATTTTATCATTGCCTTCATTTTTTTTACACGTAGACATGTCCTCAGATTTAGTTTTGCTTTCTCCCTGTTTATCTATCAGCCTTATTATATCCATGTTTCTCAAAGTATGCCAGGATTTTACTGAATGTTCACTCTATTATGACTGGTATTCATGAGTGCCCCGGACAAGTTGTTCAATTCGTCGATTTTATTTTTTCTGATATATATATATATCACACACATGCACGCACGCACGCACACTCACTCACTCACACACACACTAACAAACACTCACAGACACACTCACACACACACACACACACACTCACACACACAGTCACACACACTCTCACACACTCACATACACTCACACACACACTCACATGCACTCACTCACACACAAACACTCCCAATAACACACACATACACTCACACACACACACACTTACACACACTCACACACACACACACTCACACACACACTCACACACACAAACACTCACACACACACACTCACACACACACACTCACACACACTCACACACACACTCACACACACACACACACACACTCACACACACACTCAGACACACTCACACACACCCACACACACTCACACACACACACATATACACCCACCCATAGCTAACAGGATTAATAAGACTTGCGTTAACTAGATTTCCCGGACCGACAGACACATATCGGGATCCAAGTTCCAGATGTGGAACATCATGTCTTACGCGACACAAATTTAAACAAAGAAATGAAGGGAGAAAAAGTACGAACAGCAAAAATGTTAACGATCACAGCTTTCCGACATTGAGTTGATAATTGCCAAAAATAAAAGATGAACAATAATTAGCAGCGGCAGAAATATGGTTCCTTGAGTAATACTTTGCTAAAGTAATGGGTAGCTAACAAATATAGTGCTCAAAAGATTAGATCAAGTGACATCTCCCCATCGCAAGTTGTCTACAGTGGATCTCTAACGTGCTCTGTCTCTTGTCTTGATGGCTCTATCTGCCAAGAATGTTCCTGTCTATCTCTTGTCTTGATGGCTCTATCTGCCAAGAATGTTCCTGTCTGTCTCTTGTCTTGATGGCTCTATCTGCCAAGAATGTTCCTGTCTGTCTCTTGTCTTGATGGCTCTATCTGCCAAGAATGTTCCTGTCTATCTCTTGTCTTGATGGCTCTATCTGCCAAGAATGTTCCTGTCTGTCTCTTGTCTTGATGGCTCTATCTGCAAAGAATGTTCTTGTCTGTCTCTTGTCTTGATGGCTCTATCTGCCAAGAATGTTCCTGTCTGTCTCTTGTCTTGATGGCTCTATCTGCCAAGAATGTTCCTGTCTATCTCTTGTCTTGATGGCTCTATCTGCAAAGAATGTTCCTGTCTGTCTCTTGTCTTGATGGCTCTATCTGCCAAGAATGTTCCTGTCTGTCTCTTGTCTTGATGGCTCTATCTGCCAAGAATGTTCCTGTCTGTCTCTTGTCTTGATGGCTCTATCTGCCAAGAATGTTCCTGTCTATCTCTTGTCTTGATGGCTCTATCTGCCAAGAATGTTCCTGTCTGTCTCTTGTCTTGATGGCTCTATCTGCCAAGAATGTTCCTGTCTATCTCTTGTCTTGATGGCTCTATCTGCCAAGAATGTTTCTGTCTATCTCTTGTCTTGATGGCTCTATCTGCCAAGAATGTTCCTGTCTATCTCTTGTCTTGATGGCTCTATCTGCCAAGAATGTTTCTGTCTATCTCTTGTCTTGATGGCTCTATCTGCCAAGAATGTTCCTGTCTATCTCTTGTCTTGATGGCTCTATCTGCCAAGAATGTTCCTGTCTATCTCTTGTCTTGATGGCTCTATCTGCCAAGAATGTTCCTGTCTATCTCTTGTCTTGATGGCTCTATCTGCCAAGAATGTTCCTGTCTGTCTCTTGTCTTGATGGCTCTATCTGCCAAGAATGTTCCTGTCTATCTCTTGTCTTGATGGCTCTATCTGCCAAGAATGTTCCTGTCTGTCTCTTGTCTTGATGGCTCTATCTGCCAAGAATGTTCCTGTCTGTCTCTTGTCTTGATGGCTCTATCTGCCAAGAATGTTCCTGTCTGTCTCTTGTCTTGATGGCTCTATCTGCCAAGAATGTTCCTGTCTATCTCTTGTCTTGATGGCTCTATCTGCCAAGAATGTTCCTGTCTATCTCTTGTCTTGATGGCTCTATCTGCCAAGAATGTTCCTGTCTATCTCTTGTCTTGATGGCTCTATCTGCCAAGAATGTTCCTGTCTGTCTCTTGTCTTGATGGCTCTATCTGCATAGAATGTTCCTGTCTGTCTCTTGTCTTGATGGCTCTATCTGCCAAGAATGTTCCTGTCTGTCTCTTGTATTGATGGCTCTATCTGCCAAGAATGTTCCTGTCTGTCTCTTGTCTTGATGGCTCTATCTGCCAAGAATGTTCCTGTCTATCTCTTGTCTTGGTGGCTCTATCTGCCAAGAATGTTCCTGTCTGTCTCTTGTCTTGATGGCTCTATCTGCCAAGAATGTTCCTGTCTGTCTCTTGTCTTGATGGCTCTATCTGCCAATAATGTTCTTGTCTATCTCTTGTCTTGATGGCTCTATCTGCCAAGAATGTTCCTGTCTATCTCTTGTCTTGATGGCTCTATCTGCCAAGAATGTTCCTGTCTGTCTCTTGTCTTGATGGCTCTATCTGCCAAGAATGTTCCTGTCTATCTCTTGTCTTGATGGCTCTATCTGCCAAGAATGTTCCTGTCTGTCTCTTGTCTTGATGGCTCTATCTGCCAAGAATGTTCCTGTCTGTCTCTTGTCTTGATGGCTCTATCTGCCAAGAATGTTCCTATCTGTCTCTTGTCTTGATGGCTCTATCTGCTAAAAATGTTCCTGTCTGTCTCTTGTCTTGATGGCTCTATCTGCCAAGAATGTTCCTGTCTGTCTCTTGTCTTGATGGCTCTATCTGCCAAGAATGTTCCTGTCTATCTCTTGTCTTGATGGCTCTATCTGCCAAGAATGTTCCTGTCTGTCTCTTGTCTTGATGGCTCTATCTGCCAAGAATGTTCCTGTCTGTCTCTTGTCTTGATGGCTCTATCTGCCAAGAATGTTCCTGTCTGTCTCTTGTCTTGATGGCTCTATCTGCCAAGAATGTTCCTGTCTGTCTCTTGTCTTGATGGCTCTATCTGCCAAGAATGTTCCTGTCTGTCTCTTGTCTTGATGGCTCTATCTGCCAAGAATGTTCCTGTCTATCTCTTGTCTTGATGGCTCTATCTGCGAAGAATGTTCCTGTCTATCTGTTGTCTTGATGGCTCTATCTGCAAAGAATGTTCCTGTCTATCTCTTGTCTTGATGGCTCTATCTGCCAAGAATGTTCCTGTCCATCTCTTGTCTTGATGGCTCTATCTGCAAAGACTGTTCCTTTCTATCTCTTGTCTTGATGGCTCTATCTGCCAAGAATGTTCCTGTCTGTCTCTTGTCTTGATAGCTCTATCTGCCAAGAATGTTCCTGTCTATCTCTTGTCTTGATGGCTCTATCTGCCAAGAATGTTTCTGTCTATCTCTTGTCTTGATGGCTCTATCTGCCAAGAATGTTCCTGTCTATCTCTTGTCTTGATGGCTCTATCTGCCAAGAATGTTTCTGTCTATCTCTTGTCTTGATGGCTCTATCTGCCAAGAATGTTCCTGTCTATCTCTTGTCTTGATGGCTCTATCTGCCAAGAATGTTCCTGTCTATCTCTTGTCTTGATGGCTCTATCTGCCAAGAATGTTCCTGTCTATCTCTTGTCTTGATGGCTCTATCTGCCAAGAATGTTCCTGTCTATCTCTTGTCTTGATGGCTCTATCTGCCAAGAATGTTCCTGTCTATCTCTTGTCTTGATGGCTCTATCTGCCAAGAATGTTCCTGTCTATCTCTTGTCTTGATGGCTCTATCTGCCAAGAATGTTCCTGTCTGTCTCTTGTCTTGATGGCTCTATCTGCCAAGAATGTTCCTGTCTGTCTCTTGTCTTGATGGCTCTATCTGCCAAGAATGTTCCTGTCTATCTCTTGTCTTGATGGCTCTATCTGCCAAGAATGTTCCTGTCTATCTCTTGTCTTGATGGCTCTATCTGCCAAGAATGTTCCTGTCTGTCTCTTGTCTTGATGGTTCTATCTGCTAAGAATGTTCCTGTCTGTCTCTTGTCTTGATGGCTCTATCTGCCAAGAATGTTCCTGTCTATCTCTTGTCTTGATGGCTCTATCTGCCAAGAATGTTCCTGTCTATCTCTTGTCTTGATGGCTCTATCTGCCAATAATGTTCCTGTCTGTCTCTTGTCTTGATGGCTCTATCTGCCAAGAATGTTCCTGTCTGTCTCTTGTTTTGATGGCTCTATCTGCCAAGAATGTTCCTGTCTGTCTCTTGTCTTGATGGCTCTATCTGCCAAGAATGTTCCTGTCTGTCTCTTGTCTTGATGGCTCTATCTGCCAAGAATGTTCCTGTCTATCTCTTGTCTTGATGGCTCTATCTGCCAAGAATGTTCCTGTCTGTCTCTTGTCTTGATGGCTCTATCTGCCAAGAATGTTCCTGTCTGTCTCTTGTCTTGATGGCTCTATCTGCCAATAATGTTCCTGTCTATCTCTTGTCTTGATGGCTCTATCTGCCAAGAATGTTCCTGTCTATCTCTTGTCTTGATGGCTATATCTGCCAAGAATGTTCCTGTCTGTCTCTTGTCTTGATGGCTCTATCTGCCAAGAATGTTCCTGTCTATCTCTTGTCTTGATGGCTCTATCTGCCAAGAATGTTCCTGTCTGTCTCTTGTCTTGATGGCTCTATCTGCCAAGAATGTTCCTGTCTGTCTCTTGTCTTGATGGCTCTATCTGCCAAGAATGTTCCTGTCTGTCTCTTGTCTTGATGGCTCTATCTGCAAAGAATGTTCCTGTCTGTCTCTTGTCTTGATGGCTCTATCTGCCAAGAATGTTCCTGTCTGTCTCTTGTCTTGATGGCTCTATCTGCCGAGAATGTTCCGTTCTATCTCTTGTCTTGATGGCTCTATCTGCCAAGAATGTTCCTGTCTGTCTCTTGTCTTGATGGCTCTATCTGCCAAGAATGTTCCTGTCTGTCTCTTGTCTTGATGGCTCTATCTGCCAAGAATGTTCCTGTCTGTCTCTTGTCTTGATGGCTCTATCTGCAAAGAATGTTCCTATCTGTCTCTTGTCTTGATGGCTCTATCTGCAAAGAATGTTCCTGTCTGTCTCTTGTCTTGATGGCTCTATCTGCCAAGAATGTTCCTGTCTATCTCTTGTCTTGATGGCTCTATCTGCCAAGAATGTTCCTGTCTATCTGTTGTCTTGATGGCTCTATCTGCCTAGAATGTTCCTGTCTATCTCTTGTCTTGATGGCTCTATCTGCCAAGAATGTTCCTGTCTATCTCTTGTCTTGATGGCTCTATCTGCAAAGAATGTTCCTGTCTATCTCTTGTCTTGATGGCTCTATCTGCCAAGAATGTTCCTGTCTGTCTCTTGTCTTGATGGCTCTATCTGCCAAGACTGTTCCTTTCTATCTCTTGTCTTGATGGCTCTATCTGCCAAGAATGTTCCTGTCTGTCTCTTGTCTTGATGGCTCTATCTGCCAAGAATGTTCCTGTCTATCTCTTGTCTTGATGGCTCTATCTGCCAAGAATGTTTCTGTCTATCTCTTGTCTTGATGGCTCTATCTGCCAAGAATGTTCCTGTCTATCTCTTGTCTTGATGGCTCTATCTGCCAAGAATGTTTCTGTCTATATCTTGTCTTGATGGCTCTATCTGCCAAGAATGTTCCTGTCTATCTCTTGTCTTGATGGCTCTATCTGCCAAGAATGTTCCTGTCTATCTCTTGTCTTGATGGCTCTATCTGCAAAGAATGTTCCTGTCTGTCTCTTGTCTTGATGGCTCTATCTGCCAAGAATGTTCCTGTCTATCTCTTGTCTTGATGGCTCTATCTGCCAAGAATGTTCCTGTCTATCTGTTGTCTTGATTGCTCTATCTGCCAAGAATGTTCCTGTCTATCTCTTGTCTTGATGGCTCTATCTGCCAAGAATGTTCCTGTCTATCTCTTGTCTTGATGGCTCTATCTGCCAAGACTGTTCCTGTCTATCTCTTGTCTTGATGGCTCTATCTGCCAAGAATGTTCCTGTCTGTCTCTTGTCTTGATGGCTCTATCTGCCAAGAATGTTCCTGTCTATCTCTTGTCTTGATGGCTCTATTTGCCAAGAATGTTCCTGTCTGTCTCTTGTCTTGATGGCTCTATCTGCCAAGAATGTTTCTGTCTATCTCTTGTCTTGATGGCTCTATCTGCCAATAATGTTCCTGTCTGTCTCTTGTCTTGATGGCTCTATCTGCCAAGAATGTTCCTGTCTGTCTCTTGTTTTGATGGCTCTATCTGCCAAGAATGTTCCTGTCTGTCTCTTGTCTTGATGGCTCTATCTGCCAAGAATGTTCCTGTCTGTCTCTTGTCTTGATGGCTCTATCTGCCAAGAATGTTCCTGTCTATCTCTTGTCTTGATGGCTCTATCTGCCAAGAATGTTCCTGTCTGTCTCTTGTCTTGATGGCTCTATCTGCCAAGAATGTTCCTGTCTGTCTCTTGTCTTGATGGCTCTATCTGCCAATAATGTTCCTGTCTATCTCTTGTCTTGATGGCTCTATCTGCCAAGAATGTTCCTGTCTATCTCTTGTCTTGATGGCTATATCTGCCAAGAATGTTCCTGTCTGTCTCTTGTCTTGATGGCTCTATCTGCCAAGAATGTTCCTGTCTATCTCTTGTCTTGATGGCTCTATCTGCCAAGAATGTTCCTGTCTGTCTCTTGTCTTGATGGCTCTATCTGCCAAGAATGTTCCTGTCTGTCTCTTGTCTTGATGGCTCTATCTGCCAAGAATGTTCCTGTCTGTCTCTTGTCTTGATGGCTCTATCTGCAAAGAATGTTCCTGTCTGTCTCTTGTCTTGATGGCTCTATCTGCCAAGAATGTTCCTGTCTGTCTCTTGTCTTGATGGCTCTATCTGCCGAGAATGTTCCGTTCTATCTCTTGTCTTGATGGCTCTATCTGCCAAGAATGTTCCTGTCTGTCTCTTGTCTTGATGGCTCTATCTGCCAAGAATGTTCCTGTCTGTCTCTTGTCTTGATGGCTCTATCTGCCAAGAATGTTCCTGTCTGTCTCTTGTCTTGATGGCTCTATCTGCAAAGAATGTTCCTATCTGTCTCTTGTCTTGATGGCTCTATCTGCAAAGAATGTTCCTGTCTGTCTCTTGTCTTGATGGCTCTATCTGCCAAGAATGTTCCTGTCTATCTCTTGTCTTGATGGCTCTATCTGCCAAGAATGTTCCTGTCTATCTGTTGTCTTGATGGCTCTATCTGCCTAGAATGTTCCTGTCTATCTCTTGTCTTGATGGCTCTATCTGCCAAGAATGTTCCTGTCTATCTCTTGTCTTGATGGCTCTATCTGCAAAGAATGTTCCTGTCTATCTCTTGTCTTGATGGCTCTATCTGCCAAGAATGTTCCTGTCTGTCTCTTGTCTTGATGGCTCTATCTGCCAAGACTGTTCCTTTCTATCTCTTGTCTTGATGGCTCTATCTGCCAAGAATGTTCCTGTCTGTCTCTTGTCTTGATGGCTCTATCTGCCAAGAATGTTCCTGTCTATCTCTTGTCTTGATGGCTCTATCTGCCAAGAATGTTCCTGTCTATCTCTTGTCTTGATGGCTCTATCTGCCAAGAATGTTCCTGTCTATCTCTTGTCTTGATGGCTCTATCTGCCAAGAATGTTCCTGTCTATCTCTTGTCTTGATGGCTCTATCTGCCAAGAATGTTTCTGTCTATATCTTGTCTTGATGGCTCTATCTGCCAAGAATGTTCCTGTCTATCTCTTGTCTTGATGGCTCTATCTGCCAAGAATGTTCCTGTCTATCTCTTGTCTTGATGGCTCTATCTGCAAAGAATGTTCCTGTCTATCTCTTGTCTTGATGGCTCTATCTGCAAAGAATGTTCCTGTCTATCTCTTGTCTTGATGGCTCTATCTGCCAAGAATGTTCCTGTCTATCTCTTGTCTTGATGGCTCTATCTGCCAAGAATGTTCCTGTCTGTCTCTTGTCTTGATGGCTCTATCTGCCAAGAATGTTCCTGTCTGTCTCTTGTCTTGATGGCTCTATCTGCCAAGAATGTTCCTGTCTATCTCTTGTCTTGATGGCTCTATCTGCCAAGAATGTTCCTGTCTATCTCTTGTCTTGATGGCTCTATCTGCCAAGAATGTTCCTGTCTGTCTCTTGTCTTGATGGCTCTATCTGCCAAGAATGTTCCTGTCTGTCTCTTATCTTGATGGCTCTATCTGCCAAGAATGTTCCTGTCTATCTCTTGTCTTGATGGCTCTATCTGCCAAGAATGTTCCTGTCTGTCTCTTGTCTTGATGGCTCTATCTGCCAAGAATGTTCCTGTCTGTCTCTTGTCTTGATGGCTCTATCTGCCAAGAATGTTCCTGTCTGTCTCTTGTCTTGATGGCTCTATCTGCCAAGAATGTTCCTGTCTGTCTCTTGTCTTGATGGCTCTATCTGCCAAGAATGTTCCTGTCTATCTCTTGTCTTGATGGCTCTATCTGCCAAGAATGTTCCTGTCTATCTCTTGTCTTGATGGCTCTATCTGCCAAGAATGTTCCTGTCTGTCTCTTGTCTTGATGGCTCTATCTGCCAATAATGTTTCTGTCTATCTCTTGTCTTGATGGCTCTATCTGCCAAGAATGTTGCTGTCTATTTCTTGTCTTGATGGCTCTATCTGCCAAGAATGTTCCTGTCTGTCTCTTGTCTTGATGGCTCTATCTGCCAAGAATGTTCCTGTCTGTCTCTTGTCTTGATGGCTCTATCTGCCAAGAATGTTCCTGTCTGTCTCTTGTCTTGATGGCTCTATCTGCCAAGAATGTTTCTGTCTGTCTCTTGTCTTGATGGCTCTATCTGCCAAGAATGTTCCTGTCTATCTCTTGTCTTGATGGCTCTATCTGCCAAGAATGTTCCTGTCTGTCTCTTGTCTTGATGGCTCTATCTGCCAAGAATGTTCCTGTCTGTCTCTTGTCTTGATGGCTCTATCTGCCAAGAATGTTCCTGTCTGTCTCTTGTCTTGATGGCTCTATCTGCCAAGAATGTTCCTGTCTGTCTCTTGTCTTGATGGCTCTATCTGCCAAGAATGTTCCTGTCTGTCTCTTGTCCTAATGGCTCTATCTGCCAAGAATGTTCCTGTCTATCTCTTGTCTTGATGGCTCTATCTGCCAAGAATGTTCCTGTCTGTCTCCTGTCTTGATGGCTCTATCTGCCAAGAATGTTCCTGTCTGTCTCTTGTCTTGATGGCTCTATCTGCCAAGAATGTTCCTGTCTGTCTCTTGTCTTGATGGCTCTATCTGCAAAGAATGTTCCTGTCTGTCTCTTGTCTTTATGGCTCTATCTGCCAAGAATGTTCCTGTCTGTCTCTTGTCTTGATGGCTCTATCTGCCAAGAATGTTCCTGTCTATCTCTTGTCTTGATGGCTCTATCTGCCAAGAATGTTCCTGTCTATCTGTTGTCTTGATTGCTCTATCTGCCAAGAATGTTCCTGTCTATCTCTTGTCTTGATGGCTCTATCTGCCAAGAATGTTCCTGTCTATCTCTTGTCTTGATGGCTCTATCTGCCAAGACTGTTCCTGTCTATCTCTTGTCTTGATGGCTCTATCTGCCAAGAATGTTCCTGTCTGTCTCTTGTCTTGATGGCTCTATCTGCCAAGAATGTTCCTGTCTATCTCTTGTCTTGATGGCTCTATTTGCCAAGAATGTTCCTGTCTGTCTCTTGTCTTGATGGCTCTATCTGCCAAGAATGTTCCTGTCTATCTCTTGTCTTGATGGCTCTATCTGCCAAGAATGTTCCTGTCTATCTCTTGTCTTGATGGCTCTATCTGCCAAGAATGTTCCTGTCTATCTCTTGTCTTGATGGCTCTATCTGCCAAGAATGTTCCTGTCTGTCTCTTGTCTTGATGGCTCTATCTGCCAAGAATGTTCCTCTCTATCTCTTGTCTTGATGGCTCTATCTGCCAAGAATGTTCCTGTCTATCTCTTGTCTTGATGGCTCTATCTGCCAAGAATGTTCCTGTCTGTCTCTTGTCTTGATGGCTCTATCTGCCAAGAATGTTCCTGTCTATCTCTTGTCTTGATGGCTCTATCTGCCAAGAATGTTCCTGTCTGTCTCTTGTCTTGATGGCTCTATCTGCCAAGAATGTTCCTGTCTGTCTCTTGTCTTGATGGCTCTATCTGCCAATAATGTTTCTGTCTATCTCTTGTCTTGATGGCTCTATCTGCCAAGAATGTTGCTGTCTATTTCTTGTCTTGATGGCTCTATCTGCCAAGAATGTTCCTGTCTGTCTCTTGTCTTGATGGCTCTATCTGCCAAGAATGTTCCTGTCTGTCTCTTGTCTTGATGGCTCTATCTGCCAAGAATGTTCCTGTCTGTCTCTTGTCTTGATGGCTCTATCTGCCAAGACTGTTTCTGTCTGTCTCTTGTCTTGATGGCTCTACCTGCCAAGAATGTTCCTGTCTATCTCTTGTCTTGATGGCTCTATCTGCCAAGAATGTTCCTGTCTGTCTCTTGTCTTGATGGCTCTATCTGCCAAGAATGTTCCTGTCTGTCTCTTGTCTTGATGGCTCTATCTGCCAAGAATGTTCCTGTCTGTCTCTTGTCTTGATGGCTCTATCTGCCAAGAATGTTCCTGTCTGTCTCTTGTCTTGATGGCTCTATCTGCCAAGAATGTTCCTGTCTGTCTCTTGTCCTAATGGCTCTATCTGCCAAGAATGTTCCTGTCTATCTCTTGTCTTGATGGCTCTATCTGCCAAGAATGTTCCTGTCTGTCTCCTGTCTTGATGGCTCTATCTGCCAAGAATGTTCCTGTCTGTCTCTTGTCTTGATGGCTCTATCTGCCAAGAATGTTCCTGTCTGTCTCTTGTCTTGATGGCTCTATCTGCAAAGAATGTTCCTGTCTGTCTCTTGTCTTTATGGCTCTATCTGCCAAGAATGTTCCTGTCTGTCTCTTGTCTTGATGGCTCTATCTGCCAAGAATGTTCCTGTCTATCTCTTGTCTTGATGGCTCTATCTGCCAAGAATGTTCCTGTCTATCTGTTGTCTTGATTGCTCTATCTGCCAAGAATGTTCCTGTCTATCTCTTGTCTTGATGGCTCTATCTGCAAAGAATGTTCCTGTCTATCTCTTGTCTTGATGGCTCTATCTGCCAAGACTGTTCCTGTCTATCTCTTGTCTTGATGGCTCTATCTGCCAAGAATGTTCCTGTCTGTCTCTTGTCTTGATGGCTCTATCTGCCAAGAATGTTCCTGTCTATCTCTTGTCTTGATGGCTCTATTTGCCAAGAATGTTCCTGTCTGTCTCTTGTCTTGATGGCTCTATCTGCCAAGAATGTTCCTGTCTATCTCTTGTCTTGATGGCTCTATCTGCCAAGAATGTTCCTGTCTATCTCTTGTCTTGATGGCTCTATCTGCCAAGAATGTTCCTGTCTATCTCTTGTCTTGATGGCTCTATCTGCCAAGAATGTTCCTGTCTGTCTCTTGTCTTGATGGCTCTATCTGCCAAGAATGTTCCTGTCTATCTCTTGTCTTGATGGCTCTATCTGCCAAGAATGTTCCTGTCTATCTCTTGTCTTGATGGCTCTATCTGCAAAGAATGTTCCTGTCTGTCTCTTGTCTTGATGGCTCTATCTGCCAAGAATGTTCCTGTCTGTCTCTTGTCTTGATGGCTCTATCTGCCAAGAATGTTCCTGTCTGTCTCTTGTCTTGATGGCTCTATCTGCCAAGAATGTTCCTGTCTGTCTCTTGTCTTGATGGCTCTATCTGCCAAGAATGTTCCTGTCTGTCTCTTGTCTTGATGGCTCTATCTGCCAATAATGTTCCTGTCTGTCTCTTGTCTTGATGGCTCTATCTGCCAAGAATGTTCCTGTTTGTCTCTTGTCTTGATGGCTCTATCTGCCAAGAATGTTCCTGTCTGTCTCTTGTCTTGATGGCTCTATCTGCCAAGAATGTTCCTGTCTGTCTCTTGTCTTGATGGCTCTATCTGCCAAGAATGTTCCTGTCTGTCTCTTGTCTTGATGGCTCTATCTGCAAAGAATGTTCCTGTCTGTCTCTTGTCTTTATGGCTCTATCTGCCAAGAATGTTCCTGTCTGTCTCTTGTCTTGATGGCTCTATCTGCCAAGAATGTTCCTGTCTATCTCTTGTCTTGATGGCTCTATCTGCCAAGAATGTTCCTGTCTATCTGTTGTCTTGATTGCTCTATCTGCCAAGAATGTTCCTGTCTATCTCTTGTCTTGATGGCTCTATCTGCCAAGAATGTTCCTGTCTATCTCTTGTCTTGATGGCTCTATCTGCCAAGACTGTTCCTGTCTATCTCTTGTCTTGATGGCTCTATCTGCCAAGAATGTTCCTGTCTGTCTCTTGTCTTGATGGCTCTATCTGCCAAGAATGTTCCTGTCTATCTCTTGTCTTGATGGCTCTATTTGCCAAGAATGTTCCTGTCTGTCTCTTGTCTTGATGGCTCTATCTGCCAAGAATGTTCCTGTCTATCTCTTGTCTTGATGGCTCTATCTGCCAAGAATGTTCCTGTCTATCTCTTGTCTTGATGGCTCTATCTGCCAAGAATGTTCCTGTCTATCTCTTGTCTTGATGGCTCTATCTGCCAAGAATGTTCCTGTCTGTCTCTTGTCTTGATGGCTCTATCTGCCAAGAATGTTCCTCTCTATCTCTTGTCTTGATGGCTCTATCTGCCAAGAATGTTCCTGTCTATCTCTTGTCTTGATGGCTCTATCTGCCAAGAATGTTCCTGTCTGTCTCTTGTCTTGATGGCTCTATCTGCCAAGAATGTTCCTGTCTATCTCTTGTCTTGATGGCTCTATCTGCCAAGAATGTTCCTGTCTGTCTCTTGTCTTGATGGCTCTATCTGCCAAGAATGTTCCTGTCTGTCTCTTGTCTTGATGGCTCTATCTGCCAATAATGTTTCTGTCTATCTCTTGTCTTGATGGCTCTATCTGCCAAGAATGTTGCTGTCTATTTCTTGTCTTGATGGCTCTATCTGCCAAGAATGTTCCTGTCTGTCTCTTGTCTTGATGGCTCTATCTGCCAAGAATGTTCCTGTCTGTCTCTTGTCTTGATGGCTCTATCTGCCAAGAATGTTCCTGTCTGTCTCTTGTCTTGATGGCTCTATCTGCCAAGACTGTTTCTGTCTGTCTCTTGTCTTGATGGCTCTACCTGCCAAGAATGTTCCTGTCTATCTCTTGTCTTGATGGCTCTATCTGCCAAGAATGTTCCTGTCTGTCTCTTGTCTTGATGGCTCTATCTGCCAAGAATGTTCCTGTCTGTCTCTTGTCTTGATGGCTCTATCTGCCAAGAATGTTCCTGTCTGTCTCTTGTCTTGATGGCTCTATCTGCCAAGAATGTTCCTGTCTGTCTCTTGTCTTGATGGCTCTATCTGCCAAGAATGTTCCTGTCTGTCTCTTGTCCTAATGGCTCTATCTGCCAAGAATGTTCCTGTCTATCTCTTGTCTTGATGGCTCTATCTGCCAAGAATGTTCCTGTCTGTCTCCTGTCTTGATGGCTCTATCTGCCAAGAATGTTCCTGTCTGTCTCTTGTCTTGATGGCTCTATCTGCCAAGAATGTTCCTGTCTGTCTCTTGTCTTGATGGCTCTATCTGCAAAGAATGTTCCTGTCTGTCTCTTGTCTTTATGGCTCTATCTGCCAAGAATGTTCCTGTCTGTCTCTTGTCTTGATGGCTCTATCTGCCAAGAATGTTCCTGTCTATCTCTTGTCTTGATGGCTCTATCTGCCAAGAATGTTCCTGTCTATCTGTTGTCTTGATTGCTCTATCTGCCAAGAATGTTCCTGTCTATCTCTTGTCTTGATGGCTCTATCTGCAAAGAATGTTCCTGTCTATCTCTTGTCTTGATGGCTCTATCTGCCAAGACTGTTCCTGTCTATCTCTTGTCTTGATGGCTCTATCTGCCAAGAATGTTCCTGTCTGTCTCTTGTCTTGATGGCTCTATCTGCCAAGAATGTTCCTGTCTATCTCTTGTCTTGATGGCTCTATTTGCCAAGAATGTTCCTGTCTGTCTCTTGTCTTGATGGCTCTATCTGCCAAGAATGTTCCTGTCTATCTCTTGTCTTGATGGCTCTATCTGCCAAGAATGTTCCTGTCTATCTCTTGTCTTGATGGCTCTATCTGCCAAGAATGTTCCTGTCTATCTCTTGTCTTGATGGCTCTATCTGCCAAGAATGTTCCTGTCTGTCTCTTGTCTTGATGGCTCTATCTGCCAAGAATGTTCCTGTCTATCTCTTGTCTTGATGGCTCTATCTGCCAAGAATGTTCCTGTCTATCTCTTGTCTTGATGGCTCTATCTGCAAAGAATGTTCCTGTCTGTCTCTTGTCTTGATGGCTCTATCTGCCAAGAATGTTCCTGTCTGTCTCTTGTCTTGATGGCTCTATCTGCCAAGAATGTTCCTGTCTGTCTCTTGTCTTGATGGCTCTATCTGCCAAGAATGTTCCTGTCTGTCTCTTGTCTTGATGGCTCTATCTGCCAAGAATGTTCCTGTCTGTCTCTTGTCTTGATGGCTCTATCTGCCAATAATGTTCCTGTCTGTCTCTTGTCTTGATGGCTCTATCTGCCAAGAATGTTCCTGTTTGTCTCTTGTCTTGATGGCTCTATCTGCCAAGAATGTTCCTGTCTGTCTCTTGTCTTGATGGCTCTATCTGCCAAGAATGTTCCTGTCTGTCTCTTGTCTTGATGGCTCTATCTGCCAATAATGTTCCTGTCTATCTCTTGTCTTGATGGCTCTATCTGCCAAGAATGTTCCTGTCTATCTCTTGTCTTGATGGCTCTATCTGCAAAGAATGTTCCTGTCTGTCTCTTGTCTTGATGGCTCTATCTGCCAAGAATGTTCATGTCTATCTCTTGTCTTGATGGCTCTATCTGCCAAGAATGTTCCTGTCTGTCTCTTGTCTTGATGGCTCTATCTGCCAAGAATGTTCCTGTCTGTCTCTTGTCTTGATGGCTCTATCTGCCAAGAATGTTTCTGTCTGTCTCTTGTCTTGATGGCTCTATCTGCCAAGAATGTTCCTGTCTGTCTCTTGTCTTGATGGCTCTATCTGCCAAGAATGTTCCTGTCTATCTCTTGTCTTGATGGCTCTATCTGCCAAGAATGTTCCTGTCTGTCTCTTGTCTTGATGGCTCTATCTGCAAAGAATGTTCCTGTCTGTCTCTTGTCTTGATGGCTCTATCTGCCAAGAATGTTTCTGTCTGTCTCTTGTCTTGATGGCTCTATCTGCCAAGAATGTTCCTGTCTGTCTCTTGTCTTGATGGCTCTATCTGCCAAGAATGTTCCTGTCTGTCTCTTGTCTTGATGGCTCTATCTGCCAAGAATGTTCCTGTCTGTCTCTTGTCTTGATGGCTCTATCTGCCAAGAATGTTCCTGTCTATCTGTTGTCTTGATGGCTCTATCTGCCAAGAATGTTCCTGTCTATCTCTTGTCTTGATGGCTCTATCTGCCAAGAATGTTCCTGTCTATCTCTTGTCTTGATGGCTCTATCTGCCAAGAATGTTCCTGTCTGTCTCTTGTCTTGATGGCTCTATCTGCCAAGAATGTTTCTGTCTATCT
This sequence comes from Ariolimax columbianus, assembly GCA_036924085.1. NCBI lineage: Eukaryota > Metazoa > Mollusca > Gastropoda > Stylommatophora > Arionidae > Ariolimax > Ariolimax columbianus. The sequence continues at coordinate 17,789,471 of JAVGWX010000014.1, read as the reverse complement.
CTTGTCTTGATGGCTCTATCTGCCAAGAATGTTCCTGTCTATCTCTTGTATTGATGGCTCTATCTGCCAAGAATGGTCCTGTCTGTCTCTTGTCTTGATGGCTCTATCTGCCAAGAATGTTCCGGTCTGTCTCTTGTCTTGATGGCTCTATCTGCCAAGAATGTTCCTGTCTATCTCTTGTCTTGATGGCTCTATCTGCCAAGAATGTTCCTGTCTATCTCTTGTCTTGATGGCTCTATCTGCCAAGAATGTTCCTGTCTGTCTCTTGTCTTGATGGCTCTATCTGCCAAGAATGTTCCTGTCTATCTGTTGTCTTGATGGCTCTATCTGCCAAGAATGTTCCTGTCTATCTCTTGTCTTGATGGCTCTATCTGCCAAGAATGTTCCTGTCTGTCTCTTGTCTTGATGGCTCTATCTGCCAAGAATGTTCCTTTCTATCTCTTGTCTTGATGGCTCTATCTGCCAAGAATGTTCCTGTCTGTCTCTTGTCTTGATGGCTCTATCTGCCAAGAATGTTCCTGTCTATCTCTTGTCTTGATGGCTCTATCTGCCAAGAATGTTTCTGTCTATCTCTTGTCTTGATGGCTCTATCTGCCAAGAATGTTCCTGTCTATCTCTTGTCTTGATGGCTCTATCTGCCAAGAATGTTTCTGTCTATATCTTGTCTTGATGGCTCTATCTGCCAAGAATGTTCCTGTCTATCTCTTGTCTTGATGGCTCTATCTGCCAAGAATGTTCCTGTCTATCTCTTGTCTTGATGGCTCTATCTGCAAAGAATGTTCCTGTCTATCTCTTGTCTTGATGGCTCTATCTGCAAAGAATGTTCCTGTCTATCTCTTGTCTTGATGGCTCTATCTGCCAAGAATGTTCCTGTCTATCTCTTGTCTTGATTGCTAAATCTGCCAAGAATGTTCCTGTCTATCTCTTGTCTTGATGGCTCTATCTGCCAAGAATGTTCCTGTCTGTCTCTTGTCTTGATGGCTCTATCTGCCAAGAATGTTCCTGTCTGTCTCTTGTCTTGATGGCTCTATCTGCCAAGAATGTTCCTGTCTATCTCTTGTCTTGATGGCTCTATCTGCCAAGAATGTTCCTGTCTATCTCTTGTCTTGATGGCTCTATCTGCCAAGAATGTTCCTGTCTGTCTCTTGTCTTGATGGTTCTATCTGCCAAGAATGTTCCTGTCTGTCTCTTGTCTTGATGGCTCTATCTGCCAAGAATGTTCCTGTCTATCTCTTGTCTTGATGGCTCTATCTGCCAAGAATGTTCCTGTCTATCTCTTGTCTTGATGGCTCTATCTGCCAAGAATGTTCCTGTCTGTCTCTTGTCTTGATGGCTCTATCTGCCAAGAATGTTCCTGTCTGTCTCTTGTCTTGATGGCTCTATCTGCCAAGAATGTTCCTGTCTGTCTCTTGTCTTGATAGCTCTATCTGCCAAGAATGTTCCTGTCTGTCTCTTGTCTTGATGGCTCTATCTGCCAAGAATGTTCCTGTCTATCTCTTGTCTTGATGGCTCTATCTGCCAAGAATGTTCCTGTCTGTCTCTTGTCTTGATGGCTCTATCTGCCAAGAATGTTCCTGTCTGTCTCTTGTCTTGATGGCTCTATCTGCCAATAATGTTTCTGTCTATCTCTTGTCTTGATGGCTCTATCTGCCAAGAATGTTGCTGTCTATTTCTTGTCTTGATGGCTCTATCTGCCAAGAATGTTTCTGTCTGTCTCTTGTCTTGATGGCTCTATCTGCCAAGAATGTTCCTGTCTATCTCTTGTCTTGATGGCTCTATCTGCCAAGAATGTTCCTGTCTGTCTCTTGTCTTGATGGCTCTATCTGCCAAGAATGTTCCTGTCTGTCTCTTGTCTTGATGGCTCTATCTGCCAAGAATGTTCCTGTCTGTCTCTTGTCTTGATGGCTCTATCTGCCAAGAATGTTCCTGTCTGTCTCTTGTCTTGATGGCTCTATCTGCCAAGAATGTTCCTGTCTGTCTCTTGTCCTAATGGCTCTATCTGCCAAGAATGTTCCTGTCTATCTCTTGTCTTGATGGCTCTATCTGCCAAGAATGTTCCTGTCTGTCTCCTGTCTTGATGGCTCTATCTGCCAAGAATGTTCCTGTCTGTCTCTTGTCTTGATGGCTCTATCTGCCAAGAATGTTCCTGTCTGTCTCTTGTCTTGATGGCTCTATCTGCAAAGAATGTTCCTGTCTGTCTCTTGTCTTTATGGCTCTATCTGCCAAGAATGTTCCTGTCTGTCTCTTGTCTTGATGGCTCTATCTGCCAAGAATGTTCCTGTCTATCTCTTGTCTTGATGGCTCTATCTGCCAAGAATGTTCCTGTCTATCTGTTGTCTTGATTGCTCTATCTGCCAAGAATGTTCCTGTCTATCTCTTGTCTTGATGGCTCTATCTGCCAAGAATGTTCCTGTCTATCTCTTGTCTTGATGGCTCTATCTGCCAAGACTGTTCCTGTCTATCTCTTGTCTTGATGGCTCTATCTGCCAAGAATGTTCCTGTCTGTCTCTTGTCTTGATGGCTCTATCTGCCAAGAATGTTCCTGTCTATCTCTTGTCTTGATGGCTCTATTTGCCAAGAATGTTCCTGTCTGTCTCTTGTCTTGATGGCTCTATCTGCCAAGAATGTTCCTGTCTATCTCTTGTCTTGATGGCTCTATCTGCCAAGAATGTTCCTGTCTATCTCTTGTCTTGATGGCTCTATCTGCCAAGAATGTTCCTGTCTATCTCTTGTCTTGATGGCTCTATCTGCCAAGAATGTTCCTGTCTGTCTCTTGTCTTGATGGCTCTATCTGCCAAGAATGTTCCTGTCTATCTCTTGTCTTGATGGCTCTATCTGCCAAGAATGTTCCTGTCTATCTCTTGTCTTGATGGCTCTATCTGCAAAGAATGTTCCTGTCTGTCTCTTGTCTTGATGGCTCTATCTGCCAAGAATGTTCCTGTCTGTCTCTTGTCTTGATGGCTCTATCTGCCAAGAATGTTCCTGTCTGTCTCTTGTCTTGATGGCTCTATCTGCCAAGAATGTTCCTGTCTGTCTCTTGTCTTGATGGCTCTATCTGCCAAGAATGTTCCTGTCTGTCTCTTGTCTTGATGGCTCTATCTGCCAATAATGTTCCTGTCTGTCTCTTGTCTTGATGGCTCTATCTGCCAAGAATGTTCCTGTTTGTCTCTTGTCTTGATGGCTCTATCTGCCAAGAATGTTCCTGTCTGTCTCTTGTCTTGATGGCTCTATCTGCCAAGAATGTTCCTGTCTGTCTCTTGTCTTGATGGCTCTATCTGCCAATAATGTTCCTGTCTATCTCTTGTCTTGATGGCTCTATCTGCCAAGAATGTTCCTGTCTATCTCTTGTCTTGATGGCTCTATCTGCAAAGAATGTTCCTGTCTGTCTCTTGTCTTGATGGCTCTATCTGCCAAGAATGTTCATGTCTATCTCTTGTCTTGATGGCTCTATCTGCCAAGAATGTTCCTGTCTGTCTCTTGTCTTGATGGCTCTATCTGCCAAGAATGTTCCTGTCTGTCTCTTGTCTTGATGGCTCTATCTGCCAAGAATGTTTCTGTCTGTCTCTTGTCTTGATGGCTCTATCTGCCAAGAATGTTCCTGTCTGTCTCTTGTCTTGATGGCTCTATCTGCCAAGAATGTTCCTGTCTATCTCTTGTCTTGATGGCTCTATCTGCCAAGAATGTTCCTGTCTGTCTCTTGTCTTGATGGCTCTATCTGCAAAGAATGTTCCTGTCTGTCTCTTGTCTTGATGGCTCTATCTGCCAAGAATGTTTCTGTCTGTCTCTTGTCTTGATGGCTCTATCTGCCAAGAATGTTCCTGTCTGTCTCTTGTCTTGATGGCTCTATCTGCCAAGAATGTTCCTGTCTGTCTCTTGTCTTGATGGCTCTATCTGCCAAGAATGTTCCTGTCTGTCTCTTGTCTTGATGGCTCTATCTGCCAAGAATGTTCCTGTCTATCTGTTGTCTTGATGGCTCTATCTGCCAAGAATGTTCCTGTCTATCTCTTGTCTTGATGGCTCTATCTGCCAAGAATGTTCCTGTCTATCTCTTGTCTTGATGGCTCTATCTGCCAAGAATGTTCCTGTCTGTCTCTTGTCTTGATGGCTCTATCTGCCAAGAATGTTTCTGTCTATCTCTTGTCTTGATGGCTCTATCTGCCAAGAATGTTCCTGTCTATCTTTTGTATTGATGGCTCTATCTGCCAAGAATGGTCCTGTCTGTCTCTTGTCTTGATGGCTCTATCTGCCAAGAATGTTCCGGTCTGTCTCTTGTCTTGATGGCTCTATCTGCCAAGAATGTTCCTGTCTATCTCTTGTCTTGATGGCTCTATCTGCCAAGAATGTTCCTGTCTATCTCTTGTCTTGATGGCTCTATCTGCCAAGAATGTTCCTGTCTGTCTCTTGTCTTGATGGCTCTATCTGCCAAGAATGTTCCTGTCTATCTGTTGTCTTGATGGCTCTATCTGCCAAGAATGTTCCTGTCTATCTCTTGTCTTGATGGCTCTATCTGCCAAGAATGTTCCTGTCTGTCTCTTGTCTTGATGGCTCTATCTGCCAAGAATGTTCCTGTCTGTCTCTTGTCTTGATGGCTCTATCTGCCAAGAATGTTCCTGTCTGTCTCTTGTCTTGATGGCTCTATCTGCCAAGAATGTTCCTGTCTGTCTCTTGTCTTGATGGCTCTATCTGCCAAGAATGTTCCTGTCTATCTCTTGTCTTGATGGCTCTATCTGCCAAGAATGTTCCTGTCTGTCTCTTGTCTTGATGGCTCTATCTGCCAAGAATGTTCCTGTCTGTCTCTTGTCTTGATGGCTCTATCTGCCAATAATGTTTCTGTCTATCTCTTGTCTTGATGGCTCTATCTGCCAAGAATGTTGCTGTCTATTTCTTGTCTTGATGGCTCTATCTGCCAAGAATGTTCCTGTCTGTCTCTTGTCTTGATGGCTCTATCTGCCAAGAATGTTCCTGTCTGTCTCTTGTCTTGATGGCTCTATCTGCCAAGAATGTTCCTGTCTGTCTCTTGTCTTGATGGCTCTATCTGCCAAGAATGTTTCTGTCTGTCTCTTGTCTTGATGGCTCTATCTGCCAAGAATGTTCCTGTCTATCTCTTGTCTTGATGGCTCTATCTGCCAAGAATGTTCCTGTCTGTCTCTTGTCTTGATGGCTCTATCTGCCAAGAATGTTCCTGTCTGTCTCTTGTCTTGATGGCTCTATCTGCCAAGAATGTTCCTGTCTGTCTCTTGTCTTGATGGCTCTATCTGCCAAGAATGTTCCTGTCTGTCTCTTGTCTTGATGGCTCTATCTGCCAAGAATGTTCCTGTCTGTCTCTTGTCCTAATGGCTCTATCTGCCAAGAATGTTCCTGTCTATCTCTTGTCTTGATGGCTCTATCTGCCAAGAATGTTCCTGTCTGTCTCCTGTCTTGATGGCTCTATCTGCCAAGAATGTTCCTGTCTGTCTCTTGTCTTGATGGCTCTATCTGCCAAGAATGTTCCTGTCTGTCTCTTGTCTTGATGGCTCTATCTGCAAAGAATGTTCCTGTCTGTCTCTTGTCTTTATGGCTCTATCTGCCAAGAATGTTCCTGTCTGTCTCTTGTCTTGATGGCTCTATCTGCCAAGAATGTTCCTGTCTATCTCTTGTCTTGATGGCTCTATCTGCCAAGAATGTTCCTGTCTATCTGTTGTCTTGATTTGCTCTATCTGCCAAGAATGTTCCTGTCTATCTCTTGTCTTGATGGCTCTATCTGCCAAGAATGTCCTGTCTATCTCTTGTCTTGATGGCTCTATCTGCAAGACTGTTCCTGTCTATCTCTTGTCTTGATGGCTCTATCTGCCAAGAATGTTCCTGTCTGTCTCTTGTCTTGATGGCTCTATCTGCCAAGAATGTTCCTGTCTATCTCTTGTCTTGATGGCTCTATTTGCCAAGAATGTTCCTGTCTGTCTCTTGTCTTGATGGCTCTATCTGCCAAGAATGTTCCTGTCCTATCTCTTGTCTTGATGGCTCTATCTGCCAAGAATGTTCCTGTCTATCTCTTGTCTTGATGGCTCTATCTGCCAAGAATGTTCCTGTCTATCTCTTGTCTTGATGGCTCTATCTGCCAAGAATGTTCCTGTCTGTCTCTTGTCTTGATGGCTCTATCTGCCAAGAATGTTCCTCTCTATCTCTTGTCTTGATGGCTCTATCTGCCAAGAATGTTCCTGTCTATCTCTTGTCTTGATGGCTCTATCTGCCAAGAATGTTCCTGTCTGTCTCTTGTCTTGATGGCTCTATCTGCCAGAATGTTCCTGTCTATCTCTTGTCTTGATGGCTCTATCTGCCAAGAATGTTCCTGTCTGTCTCTTGTCTTGATGGCTCTATCTGCCAAGAATGTTCCTGTCTGTCTCTTGTCTTGATGGCTCTATCTGCCAATAATGTTTCTGTCTATCTCTTGTCTTGATGGCTCTATCTGCCAAGAATGTTGCTGTCTATTTCTTGTCTTGATGGCTCTATCTGCCAAGAATGTTCCTGTCTGTCTCTTGTCTTGATGGCTCTATCTGCCAAGAATGTTCCTGTCTGTCTCTTGTCTTGATGGCTCTATCTGCCAAGAATGTTCCTGTCTGTCTCTTGTCTTGATGGCTCTATCTGCCAAGACTGTTTCTGTCTGTCTCTTGTCTTGATGGCTCTATCTGCCAAGAATGTTCCTGTCTATCTCTTGTCTTGATGGCTCTATCTGCCAAGAATGTTCCTGTCTGTCTCTTGTCTTGATGGCTCTATCTGCCAAGAATGTTCCTGTCTGTCTCTTGTCTTGATGGCTCTATCTGCCAAGAATGTTCCTGTCTGTCTCTTGTCTTGATGGCTCTATCTGCAAGAATGTTCCTGTCTGTCTCTTGTCTTGATGGCTCTATCTGCCAAGAATGTTCCTGTCTGTCTCTTGTCCTAATGGCTCTATCTGCCAAGAATGTTCCTGTCTATCTCTTGTCTTGATGGCTCTATCTGCCAAGAATGTTCTGTCTGTCTCCTGTCTTGATGGCTCTATCTGCCAAGAATGTTCCTGTCTGTCTCTTGTCTTGATGGCTCTATCTGCCAAGAATGTTCCTGTCTGTCTCTTGTCTTGATGGCTCTATCTGCAAAGAATGTTCCTGTCTGTCTCTTGTCTTGATGGCTCTATCTGCCAAGAATGTTCCTGTCTGTCTCTTGTCTTGATGGCTCTATCTGCCAAGAATGTTCCTGTCTATCTCTTGTCTTGATGGCTCTATCTGCCAAGAATGTTCCTGTCTATCTGTTGTCTTGATTGCTCTATCTGCCAAGAATGTTCCTGTCTATCTCTTGTCTTGATGGCTCTATCTGCAAAGAATGTTCCTGTCTATCTCTTGTCTTGATGGCTCTATCTGCCAAGACTGTTCCTGTCTATCTCTTGTCTTGATGGCTCTATCTGCCAAGAATGTTCCTGTCTGTCTCTTGTCTTGATGGCTCTATCTGCCAAGAATGTTCCTGTCTATCTCTTGTCTTGATGGCTCTATTTGCCAAGAATGTTCCTGTCTGTCTCTTGGTCTTGATGGCTCTATCTGCCAAGAATGTTCCTGTCTATCTCTTGTCTTGAATGGGCTCTATCTGCCAAGAATGTTCCTGTCTATCTCTTGTCTTGATGGCTCTATCTGCCAAGAATGTTCCTGTCTATCTCTTTGTCTTGATGGCTCTATCTGCCAAGAATGTTCTGTCTGTCTCTTGTCTTGATGGCTCTATCTGCCAAGAATGTTCCTGTCTATCTCTTGTCTTGATGGCTCTATCTGCCAAGAATGTTCCTGTCTATCTCTTGTCTTGATGGCTCTATCTGCAAAGAATGTTCCTGTCTGTCTCTTGTCTTTGGCTCTATCTGCCAAGAATGTTCCTGTCTGTCTCTTGTCTTGATGGCTCTATCTGCCAAGAATGTTCCTGTCTGTCTCTTGTCTTGATGGCTCTATCTGCCAAGAATGTTCCTGTCTGTCTCTTGTCTTGATGGCTCTATCTGCCAAGAATGTTCCTGTCTGTCTCTTGTCTTGATGGCTCTATCTGCCAATAATGTTCCTGTCTGTCTCTTGTCTTGATGGCTCTATCTGCCAAGAATGTTCCTGTTTGTCTCTTGTCTTGATGGCTCTATCTGCCAAGAATGTTCCTGTCTATCTCTTGTCTTGATGGCTCTATCTGCAAAGAATGTTCCTGTCTGTCTCTTGTCTTGATGGCTCTATCTGCCAAGAATGTTCATGTCTATCTCTTGTCTTGATGGCTCTATCTGCCAAGAATGTTCCTGTCTGTCTCTTGTCTTGATGGCTCTATCTGCCAAGAATGTTCCTGTCTGTCTCTTGTCTTGATGGCTCTATCTGCCAAGAATGTTTCTGTCTGTCTCTTGTCTTGATGGCTCTATCTGCCAAGAATGTTCCTGTCTGTCTCTTGTCTTGATGGCTCTATCTGCCAAGAATGTTCCTGTCTATCTCTTGTCTTGATGGCTCTATCTGCCAAGAATGTTCCTGTCTGTCTCTTGTCTTGATGGCTCTATCTGCAAAGAATGTTCCTGTCTGTCTCTTGTCTTGATGGCTCTATCTGCCAAGAATGTTTCTGTCTGTCTCTTGTCTTGATGGCTCTATCTGCCAAGAATGTTCCTGTCTGTCTCTTGTCTTGATGGCTCTATCTGCCAAGAATGTTCCTGTCTGTCTCTTGTCTTGATGGCTCTATCTGCCAAGAATGTTCCTGTCTGTCTCTTGTCTTGATGGCTCTATCTGCCAAGAATGTTCCTGTCTATCTGTTGTCTTGATGGCTCTATCTGCCAAGAATGTTCCTGTCTATCTCTTGTCTTGATGGCTCTATCTGCCAAGAATGTTCCTGTCTATCTCTTGTCTTGATGGCTCTATCTGCCAAGAATGTTCCTGTCTGTCTCTTGTCTTGATGGCTCTATCTGCCAAGAATGTTTCTGTCTATCTCTTGTCTTGATGGCTCTATCTGCCAAGAATGTTCCTGTCTATCTCTTGTATTGATGGCTCTATCTGCCAAGAATGGTCCTGTCTGTCTCTTGTCTTGATGGCTCTATCTGCCAAGAATGTTCCGGTCTGTCTCTTGTCTTGATGGCTCTATCTGCCAAGAATGTTCCTGTCTATCTCTTGTCTTGATGGCTCTATCTGCCAAGAATGTTCCTGTCTATCTCTTGTCTTGATGGCTCTATCTGCCAAGAATGTTCCTGTCTGTCTCTTGTCTTGATGGCTCTATCTGCCAAGAATGTTCCTGTCTATCTGTTGTCTTGATGGCTCTATCTGCCAAGAATGTTCCTGTCTATCTCTTGTCTTGATGGCTCTATCTGCCAAGAATGTTCCTGTCTGTCTCTTGTCTTGATGGCTCTATCTGCCAAGAATGTTCCTTTCTATCTCTTGTCTTGATGGCTCTATCTGCCAAGAATGTTCCTGTCTGTCTCTTGTCTTGATGGCTCTATCTGCCAAGAATGTTCCTGTCTATCTCTTGTCTTGATGGCTCTATCTGCCAAGAATGTTTCTGTCTATCTCTTGTCTTGATGGCTCTATCTGCCAAGAATGTTCCTGTCTATCTCTTGTCTTGATGGCTCTATCTGCCAAGAATGTTTCTGTCTATATCTTGTCTTGATGGCTCTATCTGCCAAGAATGTTCCTGTCTATCTCTTGTCTTGATGGCTCTATCTGCCAAGAATGTTCCTGTCTATCTCTTGTCTTGATGGCTCTATCTGCAAAGAATGTTCCTGTCTATCTCTTGTCTTGATGGCTCTATCTGCAAAGAATGTTCCTGTCTATCTCTTGTCTTGATGGCTCTATCTGCCAAGAATGTTCCTGTCTATCTCTTGTCTTGATTGCTAAATCTGCCAAGAATGTTCCTGTCTATCTCTTGTCTTGATGGCTCTATCTGCCAAGAATGTTCCTGTCTGTCTATTGTCTTGATGGCTCTATCTGCCAAGAATGTTCCTGTCTGTCTCTTGTCTTGATGGCTCTATCTGCCAAGAATGTTCCTGTCTATCTCTTGTCTTGATGGCTCTATCTGCCAAGAATGTTCCTGTCTATCTCTTGTCTTGATGGCTCTATCTGCCAAGAATGTTCCTGTCTGTCTCTTGTCTTGATGGTTCTATCTGCCAAGAATGTTCCTGTCTGTCTCTTGTCTTGATGGCTCTATCTGCCAAGAATGTTCCTGTCTATCTCTTGTCTTGATGGCTCTATCTGCCAAGAATGTTCCTGTCTATCTCTTGTCTTGATGGCTCTATCTGCCAAGAATGTTCCTGTCTGTCTCTTGTCTTGATGGCTCTATCTGCCAAGAATGTTCCTGTCTGTCTCTTGTCTTGATGGCTCTATCTGCCAAGAATGTTCCTGTCTGTCTCTTGTCTTGATAGCTCTATCTGCCAAGAATGTTCCTGTCTGTCTCTTGTCTTGATGGCTCTATCTGCCAAGAATGTTCCTGTCTATCTCTTGTCTTGATGGCTCTATCTGCCAAGAATGTTCCTGTCTGTCTCTTGTCTTGATGGCTCTATCTGCCAAGAATGTTCCTGTCTGTCTCTTGTCTTGATGGCTCTATCTGCCAATAATGTTTCTGTCTATCTCTTGTCTTGATGGCTCTATCTGCCAAGAATGTTGCTGTCTATTTCTTGTCTTGATGGCTCTATCTGCCAAGAATGTTTCTGTCTGTCTCTTGTCTTGATGGCTCTATCTGCCAAGAATGTTCCTGTCTATCTCTTGTCTTGATGGCTCTATCTGCCAAGAATGTTCCTGTCTGTCTCTTGTCTTGATGGCTCTATCTGCCAAGAATGTTCCTGTCTGTCTCTTGTCTTGATGGCTCTATCTGCCAAGAATGTTCCTGTCTGTCTCTTGTCTTGATGGCTCTATCTGCCAAGAATGTTCCTGTCTGTCTCTTGTCTTGATGGCTCTATCTGCCAAGAATGTTCCTGTCTGTCTCTTGTCCTAATGGCTCTATCTGCCAAGAATGTTCCTGTCTATCTCTTGTCTTGATGGCTCTATCTGCCAAGAATGTTCCTGTCTGTCTCCTGTCTTGATGGCTCTATCTGCCAAGAATGTTCCTGTCTGTCTCTTGTCTTGATGGCTCTATCTGCCAAGAATGTTCCTGTCTGTCTCTTGTCTTGATGGCTCTATCTGCAAAGAATGTTCCTGTCTGTCTCTTGTCTTTATGGCTCTATCTGCCAAGAATGTTCCTGTCTGTCTCTTGTCTTGATGGCTCTATCTGCCAAGAATGTTCCTGTCTATCTCTTGTCTTGATGGCTCTATCTGCCAAGAATGTTCCTGTCTATCTGTTGTCTTGATTGCTCTATCTGCCAAGAATGTTCCTGTCTATCTCTTGTCTTGATGGCTCTATCTGCCAAGAATGTTCCTGTCTATCTCTTGTCTTGATGGCTCTATCTGCCAAGACTGTTCCTGTCTATCTCTTGTCTTGATGGCTCTATCTGCCAAGAATGTTCCTGTCTGTCTCTTGTCTTGATGGCTCTATCTGCCAAGAATGTTCCTGTCTATCTCTTGTCTTGATGGCTCTATTTGCCAAGAATGTTCCTGTCTGTCTCTTGTCTTGATGGCTCTATCTGCCAAGAATGTTCCTGTCTATCTCTTGTCTTGATGGCTCTATCTGCCAAGAATGTTCCTGTCTATCTCTTGTCTTGATGGCTCTATCTGCCAAGAATGTTCCTGTCTATCTCTTGTCTTGATGGCTCTATCTGCCAAGAATGTTCCTGTCTGTCTCTTGTCTTGATGGCTCTATCTGCCAAGAATGTTCCTGTCTATCTCTTGTCTTGATGGCTCTATCTGCCAAGAATGTTCCTGTCTATCTCTTGTCTTGATGGCTCTATCTGCAAAGAATGTTCCTGTCTGTCTCTTGTCTTGATGGCTCTATCTGCCAAGAATGTTCCTGTCTGTCTCTTGTCTTGATGGCTCTATCTGCCAAGAATGTTCCTGTCTGTCTCTTGTCTTGATGGCTCTATCTGCCAAGAATGTTCCTGTCTATCTCTTGTCTTGATGGCTCTATCTGCCAAGAATGTTCCTGTCTATCTCTTGTCTTGATGGCTCTATCTGCAAAGAATGTTCCTGTCTGTCTCTTGTCTTCATGGCTCTATCTGCCAAGAATGTTCCTGTCTGTCTCTTGTCTTGATGGCTCTATCTGCCAAGAATGTTCCTGTCTGTCTCTTGTCTTGATGGCTCTATCTGCCAAGAATGTTCCTGTCTGTCTCTTGTCTTGATGGCTCTATCTGCCAATAATGTTCCTGTCTGTCTCTTGTCTTGATGGCTCTATCTGCCAAGAATGTTCCTGTTTGTCTCTTGTCTTGATGGCTCTATCTGCCAAGAATGTTCCTGTCTGTCTCTTGTCTTGATGGCTCTATCTGCCAAGAATGTTCCTGTCTGTCTCTTGTCTTGATGGCTCTATCTGCCAATAATGTTCCTGTCTATCTCTTGTCTTGATGGCTCTATCTGCCAAGAATGTTCCTGTCTATCTCTTGTCTTGATGGCTCTATCTGCAAAGAATGTTCCTGTCTGTCTCTTGTCTTGATGGCTCTATCTGCCAAGAATGTTCATGTCTATCTCTTGTCTTGATGGCTCTATCTGCCAAGAATGTTCCTGTCTGTCTCTTGTCTTGATGGCTCTATCTGCCAAGAATGTTCCTGTCTGTCTCTTGTCTTGATGGCTCTATCTGCCAAGAATGTTTCTGTCTGTCTCTTGTCTTGATGGCTCTATCTGCCAAGAATGTTCCTGTCTGTCTCTTGTCTTGATGGCTCTATCTGCCAAGAATGTTCCTGTCTATCTCTTGTCTTGATGGCTCTATCTGCCAAGAATGTTCCTGTCTGTCTCTTGTCTTGATGGCTCTATCTGCAAAGAATGTTCCTGTCTGTCTCTTGTCTTGATGGCTCTATCTGCCAAGAATGTTTCTGTCTGTCTCTTGTCTTGATGGCTCTATCTGCCAAGAATGTTCCTGTCTGTCTCTTGTCTTGATGGCTCTATCTGCCAAGAATGTTCCTGTCTGTCTCTTGTCTTGATGGCTCTATCTGCCAAGAATGTTCCTGTCTGTCTCTTGTCTTGATGGCTCTATCTGCCAAGAATGTTCCTGTCTATCTGTTGTCTTGATGGCTCTATCTGCCAAGAATGTTCCTGTCTATCTCTTGTCTTGATGGCTCTATCTGCCAAGAATGTTCCTGTCTATCTCTTGTCTTGATGGCTCTATCTGCCAAGAATGTTCCTGTCTGTCTCTTGTCTTGATGGCTCTATCTGCCAAGAATGTTTCTGTCTATCTCTTGTCTTGATGGCTCTATCTGCCAAGAATGTTCCTGTCTATCTTTTGTATTGATGGCTCTATCTGCCAAGAATGGTCCTGTCTGTCTCTTGTCTTGATGGCTCTATCTGCCAAGAATGTTCCGGTCTGTCTCTTGTCTTGATGGCTCTATCTGCCAAGAATGTTCCTGTCTATCTCTTGTCTTGATGGCTCTATCTGCCAAGAATGTTCCTGTCTATCTCTTGTCTTGATGGCTCTATCTGCCAAGAATGTTCCTGTCTGTCTCTTGTCTTGATGGCTCTATCTGCCAAGAATGTTCCTGTCTATCTGTTGTCTTGATGGCTCTATCTGCCAAGAATGTTCCTGTCTATCTCTTGTCTTGATGGCTCTATCTGCCAAGAATGTTCCTGTCTATCTCTTGCCTTGATGGCACTATCTGCCAAGAATGTTCCTGTCTATCTCTTGCCTTGATGGCACTATCTGCCAAGAATGTTCCTGTTTGTCTCTTGTCTTGATGGCTCTATCTGCCAAGAATGTTCCTGTCTATCTCTTGTCTTGATGGCTCTATCTGCCAAGAATGTTCCTGTCTGTCTCTTGTCTTGATGGCTCTATCTGCCAAGAATGTTCCGGTCTGTCTCTTGTCTTGATGGCTCTATCTGCCAAGAATGTTCCTGTCTATCTCTTGTCTTGATGGCTCTATCTGCCAAGAATGTTCCTGTCTATCTCTTGTCTTGATGGCTCTATCTGCCAAGAATGTTCCTGTCTGTCTCTTGTCTTGATGGCTCTATCTGCCAAGAATGTTTCTGTCTGTCTCTTGTCTTGATGGCTCTATCTGCCAAGACTGTTCTTGTCTGTCTCTTGTCTTGATGGCTCTATCTGCCAAGAATGTTCCTGTCTGTCTCTTGTCTTGATGGCTCTATCTGCCAAGAATGTTCCTGTCTGTCTCTTGTCTTGATGGCTCTATCTGCCAAGAATGTTCCTGTCTGTCTCTTGTCTTGATGGCTCTATCTGCCAAGAATGTTCCTGTTTGTCTCTTGTCTTGATGGCTCTATCTGCCAAGAATGTTCCTGTCTGTCTCTTGTCTTGATGGCTCTATCTGCAAAGAATGTTCCTGTCTGTCTCTTGTCTTGATGGCTCTATCTGCCAAGAATGTTCCTGTCTGTCTCTTGATGTTATCTCCCCACTTTGAGAATTGATTATCTCTGACACGTTAGTCCTTCACCTTCACTTCCAGAATTGTTTTGAACAAGGTCTTCTTTATTGTGATGTGTTGACCATGGTATCGGAACTGGCTCTGATCTCGTTGACCAGTTCTATTTGCACTCATAAGTTCTCTAAAAAAGTTCTAATTAATTTTATCTTCGTTCCATAAGTCTTCTATATATATCCTCATTTTGAAGGCATACATTCTCTACTCTAACTGCTTTGTGCATTGTCCATGTTTCTTAGCCATTCAAGAAGAGATAGAATGAGAACATCTTCAACAAAAACATGACCAGAAGAGCACTGGCAGCTAAAAAAAATATAACGGACCACGGAGGCGAAGATGGTAACAGGATCACACTTTCGCTACGAAATGTGTGTGAGCTCATATGACTTTAAAGTCAAATCCTGGCACTGTAGACTTTGTTGCGGTCGTGACACACGTGTAAGGAGGTGACCGTGGGGTCGTCGTGTTCTGTTCTCTCCGGCTGGAAACTTTCTCTGAACCACGCCAATGAGGCTCCGCTCTGCGATTTGTCAAAAATTGTGTCCAGGTCACAAGGCTGTTCAACATGATGCATATTTCATCTCGACCGCCTCACGACCCATTCAATAACCACACTGACTCTCTGGGTGTAGACCTTGTTCAAGATGAGTTATTGACAGTTGAACAGGACTCGGACCAGAATGTTTGCTGTTATTGACATGAGAGAGATTCTTCTTCGGCTATCGCAGGAGTGACGTTTGTCTTGGTTTGTCTCTCAGGTTCTGAGCTTTGATTGGCCGTCAACTCAAATTGTTTTGATCTTTCATTGTCCGTGAACTCAAATTGTTCTGAACTTTCATTGGCCGTCAACTCAAATTGTTCTGAAGTTTCATTGGCCGTCAACTCAAATTGTTCTGAACTTTCATTGGCCGTCAACTCAAATTGAATGGAAAAGATCTGTCAGCTGTTGAAGCAGGATGGGACATCACGTTTTGTAAACTTCAGCAGAAACATCATTATGCGGAATGCTTTCTTGGCCTCACTAATGCTTGGAGGAAGGTCGAACCTATCGTTGGTCACGACATGTGGTATTTGTGTTACGGCTTGGTCACTGATGGCCGAGGTACTGATGTTTGATGATTTCACTGAAAAACACTGGTCAGCTCTCAAACAACAGTACCAAAACAACAAGAAAGACATAATTTAGTTGACACATTCCAGATGAGCATAGAGCATTTGTCTCATGGTACAGAGATCTCTGGTTAGCCTATACTCCGGGTAAACCATATGGAGTGTTAGCCTATACTCACGATAAACCACATGAAATATTGGACCTATACTTCGGGTAAACCACATGGAGTGTTAGCCTATACTCCGGGTAAACCACATGGAGTGTTAGCCTATACTCCGGGTAAAACACATGGAGTGTTAGCCTATACTCCGGGTAAACCACATGGAGTGTTAGCCTATACTCCGGGTAAACCACATGGAGTGTTAGCCTATACTCCGGGTAAAACACATGGAGTGTTAGCCTATACTTCGGGTAAAACACATGGAGTGTTAGCCTATACTCCGGGTAAAACACATGGAGTGTTAGCCTATACTCCGGGGAAACCACATGGAGCTTTGGGCCTGAACTCCAGGTAAATCACATGGAGGGTTGGATCTATACTCCGATAACTAAAGTGACATGTCAATGATGATGAAATGGGAGTCAAACATGTGCACAAGGTGATCACATTGCAGAAACGGCTGTCGAAGATGTAGTGTTAAAGTCCTGTTTTGACAGTTTCATTCTACACTTTCTTAGTACATAGCATGTGTCCGTTTTAGAGCCAGGACAACTGGTGCTTATCAAGACCGGGGAATGAAATTGGGATATTTGCAAAATAAAAAAAATAAATAGAATTTGTTTTTCGAAATGAAAGTAAATAAGTTGAAGAGCGGCTGTGGAGAGGTCAAGTTGTAGAATAGATGTAGACAGGTTAAGTTGTAGAGCAGGTGTGGAGTTGTTAAGTTGTAGAGCAGGTGTAGACAGGTTAAGTTGTAGAGCAGTTGTAGAGAGGTCAAGTTGTAGAGTATTTGTAGAGAGGTCAAGTTGTAGAACAATTGGAGTGAAGTCAAGTTGTAGAATAGATGTAGACAGGTTAAGTTGTAGAGCAGGTGTGGAGGGGTTAAGTTGTAGAGCAGGTGTGAAGGGGTTAAGTTGTAGAGCAGGTGTAGACAGGTTAAGTTGTACAGCAGTTGTAGAGAGGTCACGTTGTAGAGTATTTGTAGAGAGGTCAAGTTGTAGAGTATTTGTAGAGAGGTCAAGTTGTAGAGTATTTGTAGAGAGGTCAAGTTGTAGAGTATTTGTAGAGAGGTCAAGTTGTAGAGTATTTGTAGAGAGGTCAAGTTGTAGAGCAGGTGTAGAGAGGTCAAGTTGTAGAGCAGGTGTAGAGAGGTCAAGTTGAAGAGCAGATGTAGAGAGGTCAAGTTGTAGAACAAAGCGCGTCACTATCAACAGGCAGATGTCGTGACTTATTCAGGTGTTAGTTAAGTCTTATGATCGCCAAAATTATATTCATGTGACACTTGGTTCAGGAACTTGACTTCGTGTGACTATTGGTCCATTAATTTCACTTCATTTGTCCATTAGGGAGCCGCGTAGCGCAGTGGTTAGCGAGCTGGCTTCGCATCTGAATGGTCCTGAGTTTTTTTCCCAGTCGAGGCGGAAGTGTTTTTCAGACCGCAACGGTCCCCGGGTCGACCAAGCCTTAAATGGGTACGGGTTCAGTCCGGGAAGTAAACCCGGCGAGGGAGAGGTGATGGCTATCACCCTCATTTAGCTGAGCCTTTGATATGTGAGATCGTTAACACCTCACATCCTTACGGCAGTAATGCTATGGGTCACTTTGCTTTTTTATGTGACCATTAGTCTATTAACTTGACTTTATGTGACCCTTGGTTCATTAACTTGGCTTAATATGACCATTAAATTGTTTTTATGTGACCTTTGGTTCATTAACTTGGCTTCATATGATCATAAGTCCATTAACTTGACTTCAAGTGACTTTTGGTTCATTAACTTGACTTCAAGTGAACATTAGTCCAATAACTTGACTTCATGTGACCTTTGGTTCATTAAATTGACTTCAAGTGACCATTAGTCTGTTAACTTGCCTCGTGCGGCCCGTACTGTAGTTTGAGTTTAAAGCAAATGTGATGACAGAAGACGTCCTTGCGAGCATTTCAAACAACGATCTTCTTTAAATGTAAAAAGCAAGTTATACCATACCTTCCTCACTCAATATGTATCCAGTTTTCAACATTGGCCCGCCCAGGTGGCCTATTTGGATCTCTGGAAGCGATCAATATTCCCAATCGTAGATTTCCAATCACATCGTGACAGATGGATGAAGCATATAGTGCATGAGACTAGCAAACGTACCACTTAAAACACATTGTCATGTAAACCAAAACAGCCCCATCACAAACAGAGAGAGAGAGAGAGAGAGAGAGAGAGAGAGAGAGAGAGAGAGTTGCACATCCTTCGAAAGCTCAAGACGGAATGTTAACCCTCGGTTGTGTAAGGAAATAAAGGGAGACAAGAAGACACAATCAACTCCAATCTGTTGTGGTTCGTGCATCACCGGCGATGAAGGCCACTCTCTGTTCTTTCAGGTTCTTCCACAGTCTATAGGTACGCAGGTGACTAACGAGGCTGGTGTGGGTCTGGACAAATCTTGATCAGTCTTGGCAGAGACTTAGTTTTTTGTGAAGGTTTTATTGCACTGGCATTTCTTGCCTATTTACGATGGTCCGCTGATACTTTTATGGGTGCCTTGCATGACCGGCGACCCAAAACTTTTACGAAGAGATGAACGCGAAGTGGTGTAATTTTGCACAGCAAGTTTCCAAGTGCCTGGTTTTATGCCAACGGCTATTAATGGTGTCTTTAGTGTGCATCTAAAGCGACCATTTTGACAACCGTGGGAGCGTTTACACTGCTGCTCTCACCATATAATAGTTTTTTTGGCAGCCAATGGGCTGGTATGTGCACTACATGACCTGCCTGTATGACCTGCCTGTATAAACTGCCTGAATGACCTGCCTGCCTGACCTGCCTGTTTGACCTGCCTGTATGAACTGCCTGTATGAACCACCTGTATGATCTGCCTGTGATTGCATCATAATAGTATCGAAACTAGGGATACAAACTCTTGTCAAGCACGGCCATATCTTGGATCCTGTCTTACATTTGGTATTCATTACCGTTCTGATACATACTATATGGAAATAGTCCAGCTTCTTTATCAAGCGTCTGTATATAATCAATATTTCCCATGCATACAGAAGCACTGGAAGCACTGCATCTCTGTACACCAGCAGCTTTATTTGAAGACTACTGTGCACTGCCATACAAAACGGTGATGTACATTCTGCCAACTGTTCTGCTGGCTTTGATGTTCACTACAGCATCAACGACAACGTGGAGGGATAGTGTGCTAGCAAGGTATGTGAATCTGTACACAACTTTAACTTTCTCTCAATTTGTCCTGATGACCTGCTCAGTGTGTGGCTCCTAGTCAGTCTAGGTAAATCATGGTGCAATTTTGTCGTTGTTTATTACTGGTTGTATCTTTTCTGTGGAAAGTACCGGCTTACTTCAACGACAATCACAGTCGGTTTGATTATATAAGCGTATATGAGTAAACAAACAATAGTCCACATTGAAGTGTAACATTTTTATAAAATTGTAAAATGTACTTGGCCCTGAAGAGGCTTGTAGCCAACCTGGAAAATTGAGAATGATTTGCAGACCGTTGCACCTGAACTACCAACCTATTTGACTGTTTTTAAATTTACTGGCAGTACGATAGTTTGCCATTACTTTCAATACACGAGAAGCGATCGTGATAAGTAAAAAGTCCACGTGTCTGCCAATCTAGACACGGCGGATTTCATATACTGTGTTGAGGGGACGGCGTGGCCTAGTGGTTAAGTGGCACTGCTCACAACCAGAAGGTGCTGGGTTCGATCCCCATCACAGCACCGGCCGTTACCTCGGGGAAGCAAACCCTTAGAAAAATGCAGGAGGAAGCAGACCCTTACATAAAATGCTTGCTGAAGTCGGATGCACTGGGGCCGACAGGCGCAAAAATAAAAACCATAGTGTAACGCACACCCGCCTTGGGGAATAGAGAAAAAAGGCGAACGTAAGAAAAAAATTAATATATACTGTGTTGTGATTGTGAAAGCGAGCGTGTTTCTCTCATAGGCCACTCTGTTCTTTCACATACTGTGTGCTTGGCTAAATGCGTCCAACGCTGCTCAACCGTTTAGGACACTGCTGACTATTAATGGTTAGCTCACACGTAATCATATATACAAAGGAATGGGAATGAAGGCTAACGTCATGACCAGATAAAATATAGTGGATAAAATCATACCTCACGTCAACGTCGCTAGCCTTAATAAGACTGTTGCGGCAGTATGGCCAGCGAGGTGAAAATCTACAACGAGGTGATGATCGTCGCTGGGATCTATATAGTCTAGAACTTACTGAGAATTCTTGCATTCCACTACAAATAAACTGGTCCAGGTCCACATTTATTCAGTCCGCTAAATACATGTTATTGAACTTTCCAGTAAATCATAGAGCATACATCTCTTATTGATCTTTCCAATATCACATATAACATACATCACAAGGAACGTTTCAATAGCCTAATTTCTAAACACATTAAACCACCGCCTTCTCAGTTAAAGGTTTCCACTTCATCACATCTGATACATCTACCTTCATCAATAAGAATAACACATACAACGTAAATCTTATTAAACTAAATGAAAACATACACAATAAATCTCTTTCGACTTTACAATAAAACATACAACATGCATCTCATTAAACTTTCCAATAAAATATTTAACTCAAATCTTATTGAACTTTCCAATAAAATATTTAACTCAAGTATTATTGAACTTTCCAATAAAATATTTAACTCAAATCTTATTAAACTTTCCAATAAAATATATAACTTAAATCTTATTGAACTTTCCAATAAAATATTTAACTCAAGTATTATTGAACTTTCCAATAAAATATTTAACTCAAATCTTATTAAACTTTCCAATAAAATATTTAACTCAAGTATTATTGAACTTTCCAATAAAATATTTAACTCAAATCTTATTGAACTTTCCAATAAAATATTTAACTCAAGTATTATTGAACTTTCCAATAAAATATTTAACTCAAGTATTATTGAACTTTCCAATAAAATATATAACTTAAATCTTATTGAACTTTCCAATAAAATATACAACACCCATCCCATTAAATATTAGCGTATATCCTAAACGTTGGGAAACAATTAACATCCTACTCCCTCAACCAAAATTTTCATTCCTCCATACACCTCGCGGACAGCCCAACTCTTGCTCCAGCAACTAAAGATATAAAATAGTGCACCCGGCTCCTTATCGTAAATTTCAGCCAGAATTAAACTGGAGTGCTACATAACATCTCCTTAATTGAAACAACCTGACAACTGTACCTGGGATACCCCAATCGCTCACGAGCATGCAAAAACGTGTCCAAACTCTAACTAATCATGGCTTTGTTGTTCTGCGGCTATGGCGTAGGGAGCGAGGGGCGGGGGAGAGCGTTCGCCCCCGGGCGCTGCAGAAAGGTGCGTCAAAGCCCCAAGTCGTTTCTATGTGAACATTGCTGTTCTATTCAAATCCGTGGCGTTCCAGCAACATGCAGATTATATCACTAGCCTATCGAAGAAAAAGTGTTTCCTGTCCAGACCAGTGATTCTCAAACGCCGGTCCTCGGACCGCTGCCGGTCGGTAGGAATGTCCTACCAGTCCGTGGAGAAAGGAAAATGCTGCTGAACCCCTACTCTATTTACTAATCGATTTCTGGTTATTTTAAAGGGCTATAGCATTTTCATTTTATAATATCAGCTTTAACAAATAATAGATACAGTTCTATTTAAATAATGGGATTTTTTTTTTTGGGTCTTAGCGGTCCGCAAAGAATTGTGACTATTTTCACTGGTCAGTGAACAATTTTTTTCCTATTTTAACCGGTGTGTGAAATTTGTTTCCTTTTTCACAAGTCCGCGAACAATGTTTCCAAATTTCACAGGTCCGTGAACAATTTTCTATATTGTCACCGGTCTGTGAATAATATACTAGTTTTCGCCGGTCTAAACAATTTTCCCGTTTTCACCTGCCCGTGACAAATTTTTGTGTTTTCACCAGTCCGTGAACAATTTTTCTGTATTCACTGGTCAGTGAACAATTTTCCTGTTTTCACCTGCAGTGAACAATTGTCCTGTTTTCACCTGCAGTGAACAATTTTCCTGTTTTCATCTGTCCGTGAACAATTTTCCTGTTTTCATCTGTCCGTGAACAGTTTTCCTGTTCTCATCTGTCCATGAACAATTTTCCTGTTCTCATCTGCCTGTGAATAATTTTACTGTTTTCATCTGTCCGTGAACAATTTTCCTGTTTTCATCTGTCCGTGAACAATTTTCTGTTTTCATCTGTCAGTGAACAATTTTCCTGTTTTCACCTGTCCGTGAACAATTTTCCTGTTTTTATCTGTCAGTGAACAATTTTCCTGTTTTCATCTGCCTTTGAACGATTTTCCTGTTTTCATCTGTCAGTGAACAATTTTCCTATTTTCATCTGTCCGCGGGTGTAAACAAGTTGGGAAACACTGGTCTAAACACAGTCAAGTTTACCTGATGTGATTGGGTCTCTATTTAAATTTTAAGGAAAGAAGAGACTGCGAAAAAGAAATCTGGACACCTTGTCTAAACAAATAAAGTTGAAACAAAGAGCAATGAAGACGTTTTTAACACTTCCTTTGGAGTTTCGTTCTGTTTGATGTTTCAAAGAAAATTATTGTCTTTCTCTGCTGATTTCATCATGTTTACTTTCCTCTAACACTTTCAAACGCTTTTCATCTCCAGCTTACAGTGTGCAACAAATGCTATTTAGCATTCTAAGGTTCTTTTAGTGGCAGGACATCTTTCTGCGACAATGTACATGCTTTCTTGTTGCTATCGGTTTCATACTGTTGATTTTAATATCCTTTTAACTTGCCAATGGCTAGTAATATAATGGTGTGACCTTTCCTTGTTTTATAGAAGGAAGCCTGGGAACAGTCAGGAGTTAGTAAACTGATGCAGAAAGTAACTAGAACGCTTACACAATAAAGTAATATCAAAGTTGAGAAGTAATTGTCTCTAAAACTGTCTGAATGAACATCATTCTAGATTACATAGTTACAATATTTGTGTGTGAGAAAGTCTAGGTCACTGGTAACGCCATTTGTGAGAGTGTTTAGTTGATTGAACAAAAGTCTTTCTTTCATTGAATCCGTTAGTCATCTGACGGTCTATGATTCAAATCCTGGATTGTGTATTACGTTATATTTATTATGTGTTGCTGGATGCGCATTTGTGACGGAGAGCCAAAGACATACTTGTTTTTGTGATTGTACCCAGCAAAAATGTTTTCGTATGTTAATTGGGTGGCGATTGGAAATACTTTGACCCCAGGTCCTAAAATCCATCGCTACGCCACTGTTGAATGGACGAATCTTTCCTGCAGCATGTTCACTCGAGGCAATTTCCTGAATCTTTCAGCTCTCGTCTAACTTTCTAGCGGGACTTGACACCGCGTGGGAGATGTGCTCATAAACTACCTAGCGCCTTTAATGACACTGCCAATCTGGACCAGTCTCACCAGCAAAGGACATGGAGTTCATTTTGCACTATGGCTGCTGATCGGAATTTATTTTATAACAACTAATATTGTCAATTGTGAGAGTTGGAAAGATGATAAGACGATCTTCCAAATGTAAATCGTTACCTGATTTGCAATAAGGAACATACGCAGATGAACAAGGAAAGTGAGTTATGGAGTAACAAATATCTCAAATTGTAGCAGTGCTCAAAGTGGACAAAATGTTTTGTTGCTTGTTTTAGTGCAGTCATTGAGTGATTATTTTAATGTGCTTTTATCGATTAAAAAACTGAACATCCACACCTCAGAGATGGTTGAGATCTAGTACAGTGAATGTTCAGACACTTTATCCCTGACGGCAATGTCTGCAGTGGGACTATTCCTACTTTTTTAATTGCAAAGAGACACATTTGCTAAATGGTGGCGGTAAGATGAATATAATAAAAACCCAGTACATGCTAAACACTTATGGTACATAAACATATTTGGTATATGCTGGCTGTAGGATGACATTAACACAAACCAATAGACGCTGAGCACATTTAGCCCAGGTAGGGAACTGAATCAGGAAATATTCAGTCGACAATGTTGGATTTTATATTTACCTGGGCAAAGAAATTGCTAACTCTCCCAAAAATAAATTGTGAAATTCCAGACAATAAAACAGCATTATTCGTAGCAGATCCATGCCTCAGCAGGTGAAAAACAGCAAGGCAACAACTTGTATCTACAACATCGTATATGGCTGTAAGGAATTGGGCGTTCTTCTTCTTTTTCTTCTTCTTCGTTCGCTGTCAGACGTCAACCTTTATTTTTTCGAAAAAAGCAGCGTTCGTCCTGAGGCTGTCGACACTGCCATAGAGCTTGTTTAGTGTTGCCACTGGTGATGGCCACATGTGCTTTCTCTAATCCTCGTATGTCGGGCAGTTTTGCAGCAGATATTCGGCGGTCATTTTCCCAGTACCGTACGTGCATTCGTCAGTGCCACCTATCTTCAATTTATAGAATAGGTGGTACCTCAGTCTATTGTGGCCAGTGCGAAGTCTGAAGACCACGACCGGCTCTCTTCCGTTCAACTGGTAATACGCATCGTTTTTTTGTGTAGCCAGTATGTTCTGTTTCCCATTTGGTCATGTATCTAGCTCTAATAAGCCTTTTTGACTCTTCTTATGTCACACTAGTATCTGGTTGTGGTAGTCTTGCACCTTCTTTTGCCAGTCTATCTACCTCCTCGTTGCCTTGGATGTTACAGTGGGATGGAACCCACTGTACCACTACTCTTTTTTGGTGCGGACTGCTGGTATAGTTGACAGAGTACTGCTCTTAAATCATTAAGTTCAGTATTTTTCTGGATTTTAGTGCTGAATTGGGCGTTCAAAATACAGGTGCAGAGAAATGTCGACTTGCTCAAATGGTAATTGAGCGAAGAACATTGGCAGTCTCTCTACGGGCTCGAATTGACAACACATAAATCAGGCGCCTAGCCACCCCCTAAGTCGTCATTCATACTGCATTGTTAAGAAAACGCGGATAGTCTGGACAAGTGGTGTGCTTGCCTGAAAACCAATGGACACGAAAAGCGGCGCCCTGGTCGCCCTGCAACGTTAAGTGTATGCTCCAACGGCTTCTACTGAGATGGAGAAGCCGTGTCTTACATGTTACTCTAAGAAAAAAGACCGACATGAGTATATACAATTTAGCCACCTGCCATCTGGCACTTTCTGCTTGCAGGAAGCCTGCGGCAAGTCATATGTGTGCTCTTGCGTAGGTGGCTTCTTTATTGCTTTATTTGCGTAATCAAGTAACGCCCCCCTCCCCCCCCCCCCCCCCCCACCCACTCCGCAACCCACTCGCACATAACCAAACATTTGACCGCTTTTTAGCGTGTAATTTGGAATGCATAAGATATATAATAAGGTACATTTGTTCTATAATAAGGTGATTTTGTTCTATAATCAGATACTTTTGTTCTAGAATAAAATAGTTTTGTTCTGGAATAAGGTACATTTGTTCTATAATAAGGTACATTTGTTCTATAATAAGGTAATTTTATTCTTTAATAAGATACTTTTGTTCTATAATAAGATACTTCTGTTCTATAATAAGGTACATTTGTACTATAATAAGGTACATTTGTTCTATAATAAGGTACATTTGTTATAAAATAATATACTTTTATTCTATAATATGGTACATTTGTTCTATGATACGGTACTTTTGTTCTACAATAAGATACTTTTGTTCTATAACAATACCATGGTCTTCTACCATGGCGTGTAGAGATCTTCTAGCATGGGGTGTAAAGACCTAATACCATGGGGTGTAAAGACCTTCTACTATGAGGTGTACAGACTTAATACCGTGGGATGCAGAGATTGTTTACCATAGGTGTAGAGACCTTCTACCATAGGGCGGAAAGACATTCTGCCATGAGGTACAGAGACCTTTTACCATGGAACGCAGATACGTTTTACCATAGGGTGTAGAGACCTTCTATAATGTTTCTAGCGGCTTATATTTCTTCTTCTTCTTCTTCTTCTTCTTCTTCTTCTTCTTCTTCTTCTTCTTCTTCGTACGCTGTCAGACGTTAACTTGAATTTGTTCGAAGAAAATAGCTGTTATCCTGAGGCTGTCGACACTGCCATAGAGCTTGTCTAGTGTTGCCACTGGTGATGGCCACATGTGCTTTCTCTGGTCCTCGTATGTCGGGCAATTTTGCAGCAGATGTTCAGTAGTCATTTTCCCTGTACCACAGGTGCATTCGTCAGTGCCACCTATCTTCAGTTTATTGAATAGATGGTACCTCAGTCTGTTGTGGCCTGTGCGGAGTCTGAAGATCACGACCTGCTCTCTTCTGTTCAACTGGTAGTAGGCATAATTTTTTGTGTAGCCAGTATGTTTTGTTTCCCATTTGGCCACGTATCTGGCCCTAATCAATCGTTTGGACTCTTCGTAGGTCACACTAGAATCTGGTTGTGGTAGTCTTGCACCTTCTTTTGCCAGTCTGTCTGTAACGGCTTATATTTAATACCTGATTCTCTATCCGGCTCGTAATCAACACCCCCCCCCTCCCTCCCCCCATCCCCCTTAGTCACCTCATTCAATATGCATACAGGTTACAGTGTGAGTTTCTGTGATTGCTAGTCGAGCACTGGTAAAACATTAGTAGAGTTTGTCAGCATGTATCTCTTTTGTTTCATATAAACTGTTATTCTGTTCAGTTCATAAGAATCGCTGTAGCTGTCAAGTGGACACATCCATAGGTGCTCAGTTACTCTCAATAAATGATGAACATTGTGCAGTATGTTGTTTCGTTTAGCTCGTTGGTTATACACACTCTGTTCTGTCCTGCCAGGCGCATCATTATCCTCTGACATCTAAAGCTGTATATATATATATGCACACACACACATATTTGATGTCGCCATCCAACAGGCGGTCATTGAAAGGCTTCATAATGTCACCCCTATCCTGGTTAGTGTACCCATACTGGGTGCTTGTAAGTCAGGACTTCAGCACTTTCGTTACCCTGAACCCCAGGATTACCTGAAGATTAACACCACTCCCTGGAAGGTTCAGGCCTCTGCAGCCACCATCTATTCATACCCTATCCAGAAATGTACTAACATTCGTAGTTAGAGTCGGGAGTCTTAACACGAGGACTGCAATTGTTAAAGAGGTCTCAGATACCACCCCCCCCCCCTCGGAGCTGTCACTTCCTCCATCTCATTGGTCATATCCAAATAGTCTCTATTGATGTTTCATTGTTTGATTGTTTGAAAGCCTGGTTCCGGATGTATGTGTCATTATTTGTTAATAACCCAGTCTCGTTGTGAGGGATTTGTAATTAGTAACGAGGTTTGGTACACAGATACGTAGGGGAAGAAGAAAGAGAGGATACACTGCAGGGGGAGAAGAAGATCACCAGAAAGTAGAAGACGAAAAAGTAGAAGCAAATGTAGGTGAGGATAAGAGGGCGATGAATGAAAGAAAGATGGAGACGAAGAAGAAGGACATTCAGAGGGAGGTGAATAGGACAAGGCAGATGAAGAAGATGAAGGAAAATAAGCATTGGAAAAAAAGAGGATTAAAAAAAAACAGAAGAAAAATAAAATGAGACACGATAAAGAGGAACAGAAGAAGACGAGGACGAGTACAATGAAGAAGACCAATACAAAGTATTGAGCGAATCTTAAGAATGAAAGAAGGCGATGCGGAAGAACAAGAGGGATCAAGATGCTGAGCAGCACATGAGCTGCAGTGGTCAGCGACCCATAGCTGACTGCTAGCGTCAGGGCCAACGAACCAGAGCTGCCAAGACCCTTCTACACCTTCACGCGGTGATCCTGGATAACAGGCTGCAGCAGAGCAGACTGGCTAAAGAGAAGGGATCGAAGAGGGAATGCTAACCCGGTACTCAAAAAATGCTTGCTGAAGTCGGATGTGTTGGACCGAAAGGTGCAAATATCGCAGCCAAGCTGTAAACTACGACGCAACGCATTCCGTTCTCTTGACTACATTCTGCTACTTAAGCCCTTTCAGGGTTTGGTAGTGGGAGATTGAGAACGAACGAAGAAGAAGAAGAAGAAGAAAGAACAAGAAAGTTATTTTAAACGACAAATGATGAGAGACAGATTAAACTCTATGACTATCAAAAATAATTGAAGAAAGCACAAGGCGATATTTCAGATCATTATTCTCAAACAAGTGATCCGCATATCATTGTCAGCGCACAAGATAAATTACATGAAAAAGGGTTGGCAACAATCCATCACAACTGTGAGAGGCGCATTCAAGGAGGTGTATCTAGAAGAGTGGGAGACAAAACAGGAGGGCATGAAGGTAGCAACACTTCTAGGAATTAAAGATAAACAGTTAATAGAGCTTAGATTTCAATTTAGCTTCAGTGACAAAGAAATTCCGCTCACACGAACTCTGCCAGACAGTGAAAACACTGGAGAATAGATTGGCGGATGTTTGAACTCAGTTTGTGACTAGCCGCGTCAAAACAGAAGACTGTCCGTCTCCCGGTGGGCGCGGCTATAGGAAACACGTGCGTGCGAGCTACATACATTAACGTTCGCTTCGTCTAGCATTGGATGCAGAGGTTTTCATTCCTTTGGATCTATTGATTATAGTTTTCCAGAATGGGGTAGCCAGCCCCATGCTTAACCCTCCTTAGTCGGTTCTCTTTTATCAGATGTCTTCGTTTCTTGTTGATTATAGTTTTTATAGGATTCGGTAGCCAAATTGCTAAGGAAACCACCACTTACAAAGTAAGGAGTCATCCACAACACTGACACATAGCTTAAAGCTATGGAGCCAACACCGTACTTGTGGACAAGGAATACAAGAGCGACTTGGTATACTTGGAATCAAGTTGTCCAAGAAGTGGCATGAAACGATATGCTTGGTGGGTTTAGCATTTTCATTATAATTTGACTGTCCGAATCGTGGAGTACAGGTACATCACTGCTTATTGGTTTAGTCTAACCAGCTTCTAGTGAACATTCAATCTACTGTATGCACGTAGTTTCAGTAGGGCTATTTGTGTGCAGTGTGGTTTCAGTAGGGCTATTTGTGTGCAGTGTGGTTTCAGTAGGGCTATCTGTGTGTGAAGAGTGGTTTCAGTAAGGTTATCTGTTTGCAGTGTGGTTTCAGTAGGGCTATATGTGTGTGAAGTGCGGTTTCAGTAGGGCTATCTGTGTGTGAATTGTAATTTCAGTAGGCCTATCTGTGAAGTGTGGTTTCAGTAGGGCTATCTGTGTGTGAAGTGCGGTTTCAGTAGGCCTATCTGTGTGTAAAGTGTGGTTTCAGTAGGGCTATCTGTGTGTGAAGTGCGGTTTCAGTAGGGCTATCTGTGTGTGAAGTGCGGTTTCAGTAGGCCTATCTGTGTGTGAAGTGCGGTTTCAGTAGAGCTATTTGTGTGTGAAGTGTGGTATCGGTAGGGCTATCTGTGTGTGAAGTGTGATTTCAGTAGGGCTATCTGTGTGTGAAGTGTGATTTCAGTAGCAATGGCTTAAACATTGTGAGGTCAGGAATATACCACTATTATTTGTCCCAGGACATGGCACAACAAACTGAACAGACACCCGTACAAGCTTTCCATGTCTCCATGGCTGAGGTGTTTATTGTCTATGTCTGGAAATATCCTAGGCTGAGTCTCAACAGCTCGCAGGACCGTTCGATGATGAGGCACTTGGTACTACCACCAAGATCCGCTCCCAAATAAAGACGCATTGAACATGAATTTTTCAACTTCGATTTACAGCGAAGATATTCGGCTACTGTGTGATCAAATCTCATTCCCCGAAATAAAGACGTGATTGTCACTAAATAGATGACTAACTATTTGACTACATTAGGATGGTCATATCTACTCTCGCAGTTAATTGCACTAGGTTGACATTTTTCTTTGTGCCATTACGTTAGTGTCCAATTACTTCCCTCACTGTAGGACTCGAGTAACGTGTATTGATCTATTTATCGTTCAATATAACCACAGCAGAGACAATACACAACGTGCAAGAGTCGATTCCCACTGGAGATAAAATTAGACTTCCACCCGGTCATCGTCACTTTGGGGGAAAGAATACAGAGATTTGTGCAGTGGGAAAGTAAATTCACAGGATTCTGAAGTTGCAAAACATACAGATGGACAGGTGCCACGCCGTTTGGGGTTTCTGTGCTAGAGTGACAGGCAGGATCGTTACTGTAAGGAGCGGTGCATTCTTGACATCAGTGTCCATAATAAGAATAAAAGTCAAGGCAGGGACTTTGGCCCTGAGATGACTAGAACCGACATTTGGGTGGGGACACGGCAGTCGATGAAGCAGCAATGCACATATTGCAGAATTTTGAAATCATACGAGTGTTCAGCAGAAAGAGATGCCGGAGATGACGGAGCAGTTGTGTGTACACTCAGCGAGCTACAAAAACCATCAGTATCTTTTTCTTGTTCTTCTTCTTCGTTCGTTCTCAATCTCCCACTACCAAACCCTGAAAGGGTAAGTAGCAGAATGTAGTCCAGAGAACGGAATGCGTTGTGTTGTAGTTTACAGCTTGGCTGCGATAGTTGCACCTTTCTGTCCAACACATCCGACTTCAGCAAGCATTTTTTTAGCATTCCTTCTTCGATCCCTTCTCCTTAGCCAGTCTGCTCTGTTGCAGCCTGTTATCCAGGATCACCGCGTGGAGGTGTAGATGGGTCTTGGCAGCTATGGTTCGCTGGCCCTGACGCTAGCAGTCAGCTATGAGTCACTGACCACTACAGCACATGCGCTGCTCAGCTCTGGTTTGCTGGCCCTGACGCTAGCAGTCAGCTATTGGTCGCATACCCTGACGGTCGCAGTCAGCTATGGGTCGCTGACCACTGCAGCTCATGCGCTGCTCAGCATCTTGATCCCCATAAGTGTCTAAACGCTTTGCCATTTGATGAGAGGAACTGAGCACCGATAGGTCTGCCCGGAGTGCAATGACTTCGATTCTTAACAAAACAGAACAGAATATAATTTTAAAGTAGTCGTCAAACATATCTGAACAACTGTCTCACTTAGTCGCTCGTGCGGTCACTCCTCCACAGGAGACATGCATCCGAGAAAAATGAAGCGACGGTTTTACGGGAATCGATTGTTATCTCCATGCAGAACTCTCTGTCTTTTACGACATGCTTAGTTGGTTACAGTAGGTCTATTCAGTTCAATTGGTCACGGCTCAGCAGGTCTGAGCGGACGAGCAGCGCTAACAGGCATCTAGTTCTGTTGATTTCAGGACACCTGGAGCAACTTATGCTATAGACAGGCAATTGTTGTACAAGAGTAATACAGTAAGTAGACCATCAACTGAAATGGGGTAGCTGAAAAATGTAGTTGGTAGTTTTAACATTAGGTGGCAGCAACATTAAGCATTGTTATTTCTGTAGGTAGCAGATGCAAGGTGCTCAATGCCCGTTTGACGCTCAGATACAAAATGGCGTCCGTGTTCACAGAGTACAATTAGAGCACGCCGTGTCGTTGCGTTGGGGTGGGAGGGGGATGGGGGTAGGGGGGAGGAACAGAGCGGGAGGAAGACGTTCTGCAATGGTAATATAAGAAAATGATTTCTGTTAAAGTAAAAATGTTTGTTGCGTAAAGCGGGACCAAACTTGGTAGGTAAATTATCTCAAGGACGCCAGGGAATTGCTGCTGAAGCTAGACATGGTCGTCCTGTTCAGCTGTTCAGATTACAAGAGGATGGGGAAGATGGTTTGAGCTGACAGGCAAGTAACGATAGACAGTGTGTGAGCTACAATAAGGTGTAATGGTTTGCCTTTAACATTATGTTGGACACTTTTTGTGAATGACAAAGAGCTTGATCGGAAATTTCAAGTGTAGCCGAGGCAGCAGACCAAAGAACTATATGCATCTTGCTTTTGTGCATTGATAAAGCAATGGGATACGTGTATTAATGTTGTTAACAATTATGGTGAGCAATAACGGGGATTATCAGTGCAATATTATATTAAGTGGTTTTCATGTTCGTATTTCAAATACTTTAA
Source organism: Ariolimax columbianus (assembly GCA_036924085.1). Lineage (NCBI taxonomy): Eukaryota > Metazoa > Mollusca > Gastropoda > Stylommatophora > Arionidae > Ariolimax > Ariolimax columbianus. Next base: position 17,757,774 of record JAVGWX010000014.1, on the reverse strand, counting down.
AGAAAAGAAGTCATTTGTGACAGATTTATTGACTTGTCCCGTATCTCCACAATTCTCGTTTTTTCTGCATTCGCTTTAATAATTATTTTTCAAAACAAAAATATACAATTACACAGCTTGACCTTTTTCCAGCTGGACTGCGACATTTGCACATTTAGGTAAAGTGTATCGGCTTAAGGCAATCTTGATCTTGATGACCCGTTCCTCGGCGTAACTGCGGGTCCCAACTTTGTCTCCAGTGGACACTGTCTTGGGCCACGGTAGTCCAGTGCGTAGTAAATGCTCCTCTATAGGCATCTCGGATGTTGCAGCGTACAGCAATGGAATCTGACCAACGCATTGAAGGTCTTCCTCGTGGTCTCTTCTTACCTCGGGAGTACGAGACTGCTGTCGCTGTGCTCTATCGAACATCGTTTCGTCGCAACATGTGACAGACCTATCTATGTTTTGCCTTGTCTGCATGGATTACCGCATCCTTTACTAGGGACAATTGTCTTATGTCAGAATTGTGGAGACCTTGCATACGTTCGTTCCGGAGAGTGATTCCGACCAAGCATTTCAAGGGAGGCCTTGGAAACTCTCAATTTGTCCTCTAGTGATTTTAGTAGTGTCCACGTAGCACAGAAGCACATTGCGGGGAGTACAGTGAAATTGAATAGGGATGCTCGTAGGTCTTGGTCATGAAACCTGTTCAGGACCATGTTAATAGACGAGAAGGCAGCCCAACCCGTGCGGCGACATCTTGTCAGTTCAGGTTCCAGGTTATTCTACATATTGAGAAAACGTCCAAGATAAATGTACTCGTTGACATCATCTAATCGTACCTCGCCAAGGAAGACTGGATCACAAGTGGCGAAGCGATTTTGCAATCCTTTGTCTTCGAGATATTCATCTCCAGTCCCGCTTTCTTGCTCTGTTCATCGAGTAGTTGCATCATTTGGTTGGCTTCTGCTGCTGACTGTGATGAGCACTATTTGATCGACAAATCGAAGGTGATTGAGGCGTCTGTCGTCAATGATGATACCAAAGGTGTCCCAGTTGCACCGGCTAATGAAAGATTCCAAACATGCAGAGAAGAGGTTCGGTGAAATAGGATCGACCTGGCGGACCGCCTTTTGAATTGGTACCACAATTGGTCGTTGGAAGGGACGAAATGTGGTAGTGCAGTTCGTATAACTGTTGGTGAGAACTCTGATGTAACCAGGATCGACACCTTGTTCCAGCAGTGAACACCAGACAAAATATGGTTCTGTCGAATCAAAAGTCTTTTTATAGTCGATGAAGGTGAATATAAAGGCCGTCTGGAACTCTCGGGCTGCCTCAATGACTCAGGAACAGGCTGAAATGTGGTCCATTGTGCTGTACAAACGCCGAAAGCATACGTTTGACTTGTTGAGCTTCTTCGAGAGTGGTGCGGATTTTGGCAAGGATGCATTTTGTAAACAGCTTGTAAGTGACCGAGAGGAGATTAATTGGACGATAGTTTCCTAGATCTTCTTTGTCTCCCTTCCTGTGCAAGAGTGTTGTCATGGAATTGTGCCAGCCAGCAGGTGTTACTCCCAAATGAAGATGGCGTGTAAAATGTAGCTCTTTCCGTCTTGTCAGACGATAGTAATTGTGCTTTGAAAAGGTATGCAACTACAGTCCATGACGGTAACGAATGTGACTCGTAAGACCAATCCGGGCAAAGAAGCATCTTCCACAGTGTGTGCAAAGAAAATCAGCACCGTTTGCGGCATCTCATGGTGTGGCGTGTCTTCTCAAACTCTGAGTCTTTAGCCTATTAGCAATCAGTGTCTCCTTTGTCTGTATTCCATGCTTAATCCTGCCCCTCCATGTAACACAATCCATGGCGTCCTGTTCCCATGATTCTAAATCGATGCCTGCGTCATTTATATCCCGCTTGCATACATCCTTGTACCGAAGTAATGGCCGGCCCTGAGACCTTTTTCCCAACTGTAACTCCCCATAGAGAAGATATTTTGGTATTCTGCCATCATCCTTCCTCCGAATGTGTCCCAGCCAGCGGATATAGCCTTAGGGCTTGGTAAAGGGGTAGACCGCAAGAACAGATCACGTCCGCAGTGATGCAATCTTCACCTGTTGCATGGTGAATTTCTGAGGACAGGAAGTCTGGACAAAGGGGTAAATAGGATGGGAGAGCAATTGAAGGGGGTTCCGATAATCTGAACAGGTTGGTATAGTATGCTTTCATTATTAACTCCATGAAGAGCTTTGATGTTGTATGACATCCATCGTTTGCTTTCAGACAAGAAATGATTTGGCAGTGTTCAGCTAGGTTACGAATAGCTAATTTGATGCTGCTCCGATATTCAGCAACTGTCGGTAGACGTTCGTGGGCAAAGTTTTCATGATCTTCTTTTAGTTTTTGCCGCAGATCTTGCTTAAGGTGGTGAAGGCTGTGTGGTTGTGTGGAGGACGAACCATCTTTCGCCGCTCTTCAAGCAAAGCTTGAGTGGCAGGTGAAATGTGATTTGTGGTGTGAGTGGGTGCTGGGAGACTGACTGCCTTTGTACTCGATGTGATTGTCGCAATCATATTTGCATAGTCAGTGTCGGTGTCAATAGAAGCTCTAAGTTGTGTGCTAGCTACGAGGGTGGTAGCAATCGAGGGGTTTGTTAGTGTCTCTGGACCCGAATATGATCGCTGCTGCTGAAACTTTACAAGTTTTAGATCGAAGTAGAAACGGGCACGGAGGAGGCGATGGTCGCTTCGAGTGCAGAAGGAACCAACCACTAAGACATCAGTTACCGATCTGCGATTGGACAAGACATTGTCACTTTCATGACGATGAAGTCCACTGGGTCATGTATGTGTGTACCACTTGTGGATGGGCTTCTGGAAGAGGTTGTTACAGTGAACAATCAATTAAATTCACAGAAAGTGGCCAATCTGTCACCTGCATCGTTCCTTGCTTCTCCAGACTGTGGCCCTACATTTTTTTCACCATGTTGTATACCACAACACCTCTACATATAATGACAAGTGATATAACCTCTCTATTCACATAGTGACAAGAGACATCTCAGTTGTATACCACAACCCCTCTACATATAATGATAAGCGATACAACCTCTCTATTCACATAGTGACAAGAGACATCTCAGTTGTTTACTACAACCCCTCTACATACAATGACAAGCGATATAACCTCTCTATTCACATAGTGACAAGAGACATCTCAGTTGTATACCACAACCCCTCTACATATAATGACAAGCGATATAACCTCTCTTTTCACATAGTGACAAGAGACATCTCTGTTTGTATACCACAAATGAATATCATTTTGAATTGAAAGCTCACACTTTAATCCACTCACGGCTACGACAACATTTGGAACCATTACCCCGAATCGAACCTCAACCTTCTTGGTCACACTCTGTTCTGCTCTTAATTTATCTGCGCTTACTGTCACGTATGTTCCATTACTTCCTGTCATTTGGAATAGATCGGCTTTTACATTGATAGAAAATCCATTTCAATGACCGTCTACATTAAGTTGTGTTACTGCGTGCGTTTATCTCAGATTAGCTAAACAGAGAAACATCGGCCTAGTGTTTGTCTGTCGCTGTAATGGGAAGGGAAATGTAACCATGTGGCCTCGCGTTCCTGTAGAGTCAAGTGTAAAATAGCAGCGAGGAAGGGAACTGCCCACCCAACTAACAGATGCTGAGACTTCGTTCTAGCAAGTCTGTATCACTTTATCTGCACATCATTATGTGCTTCAAGTCTATCTTAGCCGTTTTGGTCATCATCTTCAGAGCACCGTCTCCATGACAGCTGAATTCTTACTATACTCCTGCAAATCATACACCGATTAAAAGGAGTAAAACGTAGAAACAACTAATGTCCTTCCAGGAAAAACTGTACGGAGGTGTCCAGAGCCTCGAGCTGACTGCTTGCTTTGTTATAGTCATTGAAGTCTGAAGTCTAACGACGTACGATGAAAAAGGATAAAGCTGTGAAGTTATGAAATTGTGGAGTCGTTGAGTGGTGTTGTAGAGTTATAGGGTGGTGCAGTTGTGGGCTGGTGGAATTGCAGATTTTTGAAGTTATGGAGTTGTGGAGGAGTATAGTGGTTCAGTGGTAGGGTTGGAGGGATTAAGTAGGACTGGTTAATCTGTGGATTTGGGGAATGCTGTAGTTGGAGATTAGCGGGGTGGTAGAGAAGTAAAACCGTGAAGAGGTGTAGTTGGAGATGTGTGGGGTGGTAGAGAAGTAAAACCGTGAAGAGGTGTAGTTGGAGATGTGTGGGGTGGTAGAGAAGTAAAACCGTGAAGAGGTGTAGTTGGAGATGTGTGGGGTGGTAGAGAAGTAAAACCGTGAAGAGGTGTAGTTTGAGATTTGTGGGGTGGTAGAGAAGTAAAACCGTGAAGAGGTGTAGTTGGAGATTTGTGGGGTGGTAGAGAAGTAAAACCGTGAAGAAGTGTAGTTGGAGATTTGTGGAATTATGGAGTTATGAAGTTGTGGAGCGGTGGAATTATGGAGTAGGGGAGTCGTTGACTTGTAGTAGAGGTGTTGACTTGTGGAGTAGTTGACTTGGGGAGCTGTTGACTTGAAGAGTTGTTGATTTGTGGAGTCGTTGACTTGTAGAGCTGTTGACGTGTAGAGTTGTTGACTTGTGGCGTCGTTGACTTGTAGAGTTGTTGACTTGTGGAGTCGTTGACTATAGAGCTGTTGACTTGTAGAGCTGTTGACTTGTAGAGTTGTTGACTTATAGAGTTGTTGACTTGTGGAGTCGTTGACTTGTAGAGTTGTTGACTTGTAGAGCGGTTGACTTGTGGAGTCGATGATTTGTGGAGTTGTTGACTTGTGGAGTCGTTGACTTGTGGAGTCGTTGATTTGTTGGGTTGTTGACTTGTGGTTTCTTTGACTTGCAGTAGAGTTGTTGACTTGTGGAGTCTGTGACTTGTAGAGCTGTTAATTAACATTTTCTCTACCAGTGCAGCCGACTTCGGCATTCATTTTATGTAAGGGTCTGCTTCCTTCTACATTTTCTAAGTGTTTGATTCGTTCTACATTTTCTAAGGGTTTGATTCCTTCTACATTTTCTAAGGGTCTGCTTCCTTCTACATTTTCTAAGGGTTTGATTCCTTCTACATTTTCTAAGGGTCTGCTTCCTTCTACATTTTCTAAATGTTTGATTCCTTCGACATTTTCTAAGGGTCTGCTTCCTTCTACATTTTCTAAGGGTTTGATTCCTTCTACATTTTCTAAGGGTTTGATTCCTCGGGATCACGGCCAGTATTGTGATTGGGGAGCGAACCAAACACCTTCAGATTGTGAGCCGTGTCACTTAACCACTAGCCCACGTTGTTCCCATTGTAATTTGGTCGAACAACAAGAAATCGAACACGAAGGACCCATTTTAGAGACAATAAATATGTCTGATCTGCTCTTTTCATTTTACAGTTTATCTATGAAGAAAGATTAGAGAAAACCATGCTGTTACTATTCTATATATACTATATGTTACTATTCCTTTTCCGCTGACTCTTAATGACACCGATTGAAAGAAGTTTTTTTATAATGGATTCGTCTAATTGTAACATTCCTGTCATCAACAGAATGGCAATAGACGACGGAGGGCTACCTCAACTTGATATAAGTATACCTTTTCAGGAAGTCAAGAACTTTACAAGATGCAGATACAATCTAATACCTCTAGTGTTGAAGTCGTATGCCAACACAGTGCAATCTAATGCTTCAAATGCTGAAGTATTAGTGTCAACAAACAGTGCACTTTAATATCTCTAGTATTAAAGTTTTATACCAACAAACAGTGCACTTTAATATCTCAAATGCTAAAGTTTTATACCAACAAACAGTGTATTCTAATATCTCTAGTGTTAAAAACTTCCCAACTGATATATTTACACACACGGACATTCCAGAATTAAAAAAAGAATAAGAAAAAAAAAAGAGGAAGAAGAGAAACAAAAAGAACAAGAAACAGTAATGAACGAGGAGAAATCGAAGAAGATGAAGAAAAACGAAGTAGAAGAGTAGGAAAAAGAAGAAGAAGAAGTTGATAAATGTGAGAGAAGACGACGAAAAAAGGAGGAAGAAGAAGCAGTAGAAGAAAAAATAAGTGAAGAAAAATATTAGTACTAGTGGTATAACAGGCACAATAAAAAAGAAGGACGACGAAGAAGAAGAAGAAGAAGAAGAAAAATAAAAGCAAGAAGAAACAGGTTAGTTGTTTGACTATTGCAAGAGAGCAATGGAAAAAGAACACCTCAAATATGAAACTGAAATAAAACAATAAAACAGGGAATGACTAGATTACTTGGCAACAACGAAAAGAGGAAACAATAATATGAAGAAGATGAATACTGATGAGAAGACGAATAATAATAACAATAATAATAATTTTAATAATTATTATAATAATATAGTAACAATAATAGTAGCAATAGTAATAATAATAAGAAGATGAAGGACACGATGATGAAGAAGAAGAAGAAGAAGAAAGAGTTAAGGCTCCATGTAAGTGGACTTCAAGATAAAAGTGGTCAACAAAATGTTGGGCTCACATCCAATCAAACGACCATTGCAGTATAACCAGTTCTGTCAGCGCCATGAGAAATGATGGCGCCTATCAGTCTTGGAAACCCTCAGGGGGAATAATTCCAGAGCTCCTGTGGCTGGTCCCACTTCCGAGCTGAGGACTGCTCGGAAGTGGGAGATTGACACAACATTATTGGAGCAAGGGAAGCTGCAGGTGCTGCCTTGTCTAGTTTTGTTTGATGAAGGCTGGTTGACTTCCCTGTCATCTCATGAATAGTAACCAGCCAATCTTTGCCCTCGCTACCATCTCCCGTGTACTTTTGCCACAACACTATATCTTGATCACCACGTCTCATGTACTCTAACCGTAACAGCTCAACTGTCATGTACTCTAACCATAACAGCTCAACTGTCATGTACTCTAACCATAACAGTTCAACTGCCATGTACTCTAACCGTAACAGTTCAACTGCCATATACTCTAACCATAATAGCTCAACTGGCATGTGTTCTAGCCGTAACAGCTCAACTGTCATGTACTCTAACCATAACAATTCAACTGTCATGTACTCTAACCATAACAGTTCAACTGCCATGTACTCTAACCGTAACAGTTCAACTGCCATATACTCTAACCATAATAGCTCAACTGGCATGTGTTCTAGCCATAACAGCTCAACTGGCATGTACTCTAACCATAACAGCTCAACTGGCATGCACTGTAGCCATAACAGCTTAACTGTCACGTACTCTAACCATAACAGCTTAACTGTCACGTACTCTACCCATTACATCCCAACTTAACCAATAACTGTCTTGTACTCTAATCACAACATGTAACTTAATCTCCACCTCTCATATACTCTTACCACCCGATCTTTGCCCTCGCTACCGCCTCTTGTATATTCTTGCCTTAAGCACTCTAACCTAGCCACCACTCTCATGTACTCTACCCCCGACACTCTAACCTAACCACCATCTCTCATGCACTTTACCTCCGACACTCTAACCTAACCACCACCCACCACCTCTCATGTACTCTGCCCCCGACACTCTAACCTAACCACCATCTCTCATGCACTTTACCTCCGACACTCTAACCTAACCACCACCCACCACCTCTCATGTACTCTGCCCCCAACACTCTAACATAACCACCATCTCTCATGCACTTTACCTCCGACACTCTAACCTAACCACCACCCACCACCTCTCATGTACTCTGCCCCCAACACTCTAACATAACCACTAACTGTGATGTACTCTAATCACAACACTCTAACCATCACCTTTAATTGCGAATGAATTCATCTAGACGAAGTAACCGATGACCAAGGTTTTGATTCCATCTTCTATCCAGAAGGGTTAGATCCCTGTCTAGTCGGTAAGGATCTTCATTTGTTGGTTATATTTGGTGAGTTAAATAAAAATCTAACCGGCACACTGTGCGCCGACTGCCGGACAAGCCGACTATAGCCCTAAACTCCGCAGGCCCAGAACAGGTTGCTATAGTAACGACAGAATACCGCAATGATGACGTCCCATTGATATACGATATATGAGCGCATGAGCTGCAGCGGTCAGCGAACATAGCTGACTGCTAGCGTCAGGGTCAGCGAACCATAGCTGTCAAGACCCTTCTACACCTTCACGCGGTGATCCTGGATAACAGGCTGCAGTAGAGCAGACTGGCTAAGGAGAAGGGATCGAAGAGGGAATGCTAACCCGGTACTAAAAAAATGCTTGCTGAAGTCGGATGTGTTGGACCAAAATGTTCAAATATCGTAGTCAAGCTGTAAACTACGACACAACGCATTCCGTTCTTTGGACTGCAGTCTGCTACTTAGGCCCGTGTCAGGGTTTAGTAGCGGGAGATTGAGAACGAACGAAGCCAAGCCAAGCAATATACGATATATCATCATCGTTTCACGCTGAATATCTTCATTCTCCCTACAATATTCAATACTTTACATGGTGAATAAAAGATAAAAAGGTCCAGAAATAATGCGAATATCTTTGGTTGGCAAACATCAGCGAACGCTTTCTGACGTTAACTTGAATGTATCTAAACAGAGCAGCAGTCATCCGCAGGTTGATGCTATCTGATTTGAGCGTGTCTCGCAGGTGTGAGGACCATGTATGCTTTCTCTGCTTCTCGCATGTTGGACACATTTGTAACAGATGCTCAGCAGTCGTTTCGTGAGTACTGCAAACGCATTCATCGGTAATTCATATCGCTAGCTTATTGAATACATGACGTCACAATCTGTTATGGTTGGTACGGCGTCTAAGGATTACTACCTCCTCACCCCTGTTGAGCTGATAATATGCGTCACTTGGTGTGCTCTGTTTTCCAGCTGTTTATGTATCTACACCTGGTAAACATCTTGGCCGCCTCATGTGTTATACGTATGTCAAGTCGAGATATCTATTCACCTTTCTTTGACAACCTGCCAGCTTCTTCATTGTAGATGATGTTGATATGAGATGTTACTCTTCTACCGCTTCTTCTTCTTCTTCTTCTTCTTCTTCTTCTTCTTCTTCTTCTTCTTCTTCTTCTTCTTCTTCTTCTTCTACTGCTACTACTAAATTCGTTCTCAATCTACCGCTACAAAGCCATGAGCAGGATTTTGCAAGTAGCAGGATGTGGTCCGGAGAACGGAATGCGTTGTGTCGCTAGTGTACAGCTTGGCTGCGATATTTGCACCTTTCGGTCCGACACGTCATCCGTCTTCATTTTTTTAGTACCTGCTTAACCTTCCCTCTTCGATCCCTTCTCCTTGCTAGTCTGCTCTTTTGCAGGCTGTAATCCAGCACCACCGCCTGGAGGTGTAGACGAGTTTTGGCAGCTATAGATCGTTGACCGGTGCATCCCATGAGATGTAATAATCCACTGATTCCCAACTCATTTGAATCAAGGATACATATTTTAGAGCGGTGCTTTATCCTTTAAGACTGCCAAACTTGAAATTTATTGCGGAGTGTGGATTACATTACTTTTTTTCTGTTGTTTGGTAGATACATTTTACAAGTGTTGATAATATATTCGTCTTATCGATGGTATGTCAGTATGAATTTTTACAGCTTACGACTTATCACTACTTTATCTGTGCGTTAATGTCGCTAGGCAACGTGGGGAGATGCAATCTTTTTTTCACGTGCTGTTTGCATAGACATTGTTAAATATTAAACGTACAAGCAAAGCATGACAGAATGGCGACTAACCAGAGTGACGAACAAACAAAGTGGCGAATAAAAAGAGTGACGATCAAACAGAATGGCAAACAAACAAAGTGGCGATCAAATAAAGTGGAGATCAAATATAAAGGCTTTCAAATATATAAACATTCAAACGTAGTCCTATCAAAAAGAGTGAGGATCAAACAGGATGGCCATCAAACAGAGTGGCGATCAAACAAAGTGGCGGTCAAACAGAGCGGCGAATAAACAGAGTGACGATCAAACAGAGTGGCGATCAAACAAAGTGGCGATCAAATGAAGTGGAGATCAAATATAAAGGCGATCAAATATATAGACGTTCAAACGTAGTCCTATCAAAAAGAGTGAGGATCAAACAGGATGGCGATCAAACAGAGTGGCGATCAAACAAAGTGGCGATCAAATGAAGTGGAGATCAAATATAAAGGCGATCAAATATATAGACGTTCAAACGTAGTCCTATCAAAAAGAGTGAGGATAAAACAGGATGGCGATCAATCAAAGTGGCGATCAAAAAAAGTGGAGATCAAATATAAAGGCGATCAAATATATAGACGTTCAAACGTAGTCCTATCAAAGAGAGTGAGGATCAAACAGGATGGCGATCAAACAGAGTGGGGACCCGTGACTTTCTGACAGTATTTCGGGTTATCACTCCTACCTGCATGACTTAGAAACGTGGACAATGAACAAACAGTTGAATAAGAGAATTGAGGTCTTTGGAACAAGGATATACAGCAGAGTGAGGCGCATCTCCCCGACAAAAAGGACAGCAAACAAGGAAGTCTGAGGAACATTTGGTGAACAAATAGAATTCAGGACTTAAATCAGAGCCAGCAAATTCACGATCGTAATCAGAGTAATACAATCCACGTTCGTGATCAGAGTAAGAGAATTCACGATCGTGAGCAGAGTTATAAAATTCACAATCGTAATCAGAAAAACACAATTTACCATTGTGATCAGAGTAATAAAATTCACGATCATGATCAAAGCCAGACAGTTCAGATGTTTTGGTTACATCAAAAGACAAAACATTTGCTGAAACAATACTGGAAAAAAAGGGGAGGACTAATGTGCCCTAGGTAAAAATTTCTATACGTGTGAAGAGAAAATAACAGACGAACTGAGAAAAGCTAGGTATGAGATAGAGAACGTTAAATATCCCCCGCTGTCGATCTTCAATGTGCGGATAACACTTCAACTGAACTGAAAACTGTTTCTTGACGTGTTTTTTTTTTTCTTAGTCATATTTAAATAATTCCTCAGCAAAAGAAATATAAGAAAGAATACAAATATGACTGTCTGCCACTCCTCCCGTGTACCCGTCTTTATTTCCGGTTGTAAGTCTTCCGTAGTAGCCACAAGGCACAAATCACAGCCTCGAACCCGGAAAGGAGATTCTTAATAAAGTGGTCGAGGTAACACGCAAGAACAAAGTGATAATTCAGACAATACGCCAGGACCCTGAAAGCCAGTTCCTTTAGACTCCTGGTTTCCAAAGTACCAAATTAAGTCTAAATGGCAAATTCCTGCAGCCAAACGATAACCCAACCTATCTGGGAGTCACATTTGATCGGCGCATGACATGGAAAAGTCAGATTGAGAGAAACCGAATGAAAGCCAGAGAAAGAATGGCAATCATGAGGAGCAGACGAAGGCATACTAAAGAAACTGTACACTGTAAGAGTGGAAGAGTGAGACCAGTTCTCGAGTATGGCATTGCGGCATTGACAACAGCAGCGAAAGGCGAACTTCGATAAAGTTAACAAACTTGAAAACCAAGCCATGAGAATTATAACAGGTGGCATGAAGTCAACGCCAATTGTAGAACTTGAAAAGATTACAAAACTGCAATCCATGACCGATAGAAGAGATTGCAGAGCCCAGCTGCAGGCAGAGAAACTCCGAAGACTGACCGACCATCCAATGCACCAGAGACTAAACAATTTGGGAAATGGGAAACTAAAGCGGAGAAACTTTGCAGAAATAGCCAAAGCAAAGATGCACGAAGATCCCATAAACGCACTAACAACACCAAAACTTATCACTACTGTACGAAAACCTACCTGGAGGCAGGATATATTTCCAGAGGTGGTAGAAAATATACCAGGTATTGCAAACAAAAACTGCCAGACTGAAAAAGAAAGAAGAGATACTACCCTAAGCTTCATAACGAAAAGCTACCCAAGCATGGACTGGACCCATGCATACACCGACGGTTCTGTAACAAACACAACACAGAACGGAGGGGCAGGAGCATTCCTGAACCTACCAAATGGCAGAAAAATAACACTGTCATTCGCTACTGGTAAGTACACAAGCAATTTCAGAGCGGAGGCAGAGGCACTGAGGGCGGCAGTGGAAGAAATGGTGACGCATAAAGAAAATGAAAGCCATATAGTCCAGCTGACAGATGCTCTCGCCGTAGTCACAGCGCTAAAAAGCCAGAAAAACACTGAGCTTAATGACTTAAGAGCAGCACTCTGCAAACTGTGCCAGCAGTCCGCACCAAAAAGGGTAGTGGTACAGTGGGTTCCGTCACACTGCAACATCCAAGGCAACGAGGAGGCAGACAGACTGGCAAAAGAAGGTGCAAGACTACCACAAACAGATACCAGTATGACGTACGAAGAGTCAAAACGGCTTATCAAAGCCAGATACATGACCAAATGGGAAACCGAACATACTGGTTACACCAAAAACGATGCATATTACCAGTTGAACCGAAGAGAGCAGGTCGTTGTCTTCAGACTTCGCACTGGCCACAATAGACTGAGGTACCACCTATTCAACAAATTGAAGATAGGGTGTACCGACGAATGCCGGGGGGTACTGGTAAAATGACCGCTGAACATCTGCTGCAGAACTGCCCGACATACGACGATCAGAGAGAGCAGATGTGGCCATTACCAGTGGAACTGCAAGACAAGCTCTATGGCAGTGGCGACAGCCTCAGGATGACCGCCGCTTTTTTCGAAAAAATAATGGTTACTGTCTGACTGCGTACGCAGAAGAAGAAGAAGACTCCTGGTTTAGTATAAAGGAACATTCTAGATACAGTACACTATATATGTTTGTTACCCTTCACAGGCGATGATGACGACATCATCAGATAGTTTTTGTTTTGATGACGTAACTTGTTCTGTATTTGGACAATAATGAGAATTTTAAAAAATACGCTGGTCATCAACCTCACTCTCTGGTCCCAAGCTACCTTTGATCAGTGACAAGACGATCAGTTAAAACTTGCGGGATTCGATCGCCCGTTCACCACTGTGATAGGTGAATACATTATCTTCCTACTACATCAACCCCTGACTCTCTATTATAATTGAAGCAAATGTCTAGAAACAATTAACTGTATAAGATACCGGAAGGACAAATAGTACCTTACATATAAACTGGAAGAAAACTAGTATCCTACATACAACCTGGAAGAAAATTGTACCCTACAATTTAAAACTTAAAGGAAAAATGGTACCCTACATACAAACTGGAAGAAAACTAGTACCCTACATACAATCTGGAAGAAATTGTACCTTACAAGTTAAAACTTGAAGGAAAAATAGTACCCTACATACAAACTAAAGGAAAATTGTACCTTGCAATGTAGAACTTGAAAGAAAAATAGTACTCTACAAATGATATTGGAATTAAAGACAGCACCTTGTAAATGATGCAGAAAGGAAAACTATATAGCCAATACTCAATATATGCAGTAGTAGCTCTAGATGAAATACTCTATATATGATACACAATGGAAAGCTCTGAAAGAAATACTCTATATAGGATACACAATAGAAAGCTCTATAAGAAATACTCTATATAGGATACACAATGGAAAGCTCTAGAAGAAGTACTCTATTTAGGATACACAATAGAAAGCTCTAGAAGAAATACTCTATATAGGATACACAATGGAAAGCTCTAGGAGAAATACTCTATATAGGAAACACAATAGAAAGCTCTAGAAGAAATACTCTATATAGGATACATTAAGAAAAGCTCCTTTTTAGTCAGAGTGGTGAATGCTTAGAATGCATCGCCACATGAAATAATGGAGACAGAGTCGATTAATGCATTCAAGAATAGATTGTATGCTCATAGGTATTTTAAATCAAGTGAATGTACGAGTACAGGCTCTGCAGAGGTTTGTAAACCAGTATAAATATGTTATGTTATGTTAAGATATATATGATACATGAACAAAATGGAAAGAAAGAAAAAACTCGCTTTCCCGAAAATAGAAGAAAGTGAGAGTCACTATTTACGACATCCATTGTAAGGTACGGTGCTTTTATCTACCCCCTTCCTTCCCCCCCAACGGCCATTGCATCCCCCCACGCAGAATAATTCGAGTATACAATGCACTTCCATTAGAAAATGTCCAACAAGATCGCTGAAGGGATTATATACTGTAGCCAGAAATGCATACTACATTGCCTGTCACAGACAGGCTGACGTACTATTTATAAGAAAAACAGCTAGTCTTCTGCAGAATAACTTAAAGAGACGATCATCACACAAATACCGTAAAATGAAACACGCCAGGCACGGCTAAAAGAATCCTGCATTAACTTAGGGTTGGAACTTTCCGCATATTAAGTTATGCCGAAGCCAGTCTCATCCCCGGTATGGTTTTCCCGGCCCGCGCGGTGACAAAACATCAACAAATGCAAACCATGTCACCGATATGTTCTAACGCTGTTTAAAACTTCATCGGAATGAAAGACATTCCGTCTGGCCTGCTGCGGTGTTCTGCTCCCTGATTTCTGACAACACTTTGAGAGTAACTGACTCCGTATAGGTTCTCCACTTGCAAGGATCAGGATTTGGTTGTGAAAGTTGTGAATTATCCGCCCTGTTGTTAGTTAAGTGAAGCCAGTCGTCTTGTTTATCTCTCTATTTCAGTGGATGTTTTCCACTAGGCGTCAATCTGGACGATCGTTTTCTGGTAGCTTAACTCTGGATGACAAATACAAGCGATGGGACTGAGCTAGTGACGTCAGCGCTTGGACGTATATCTCTCCTCCTTCGCGGCTACACTTTGTTGGGGTAGACCAGCTTGGTCTTCAAAGATACACAGTCGAAAGGTAGGAGGTAGGTGGCAAACATCTGTTGTACTGCAGGTAGACTGAGGACAGCCAATGACTATGAAAGGAAAACCTGACAGAAACGCTTGTTGAATTCAGATGCACTGGGCCACATTCCTAACGAAACATTTCGTGTACAGCTTCCGTTTTCTGATGTTTTATGTGGACACTAATAGGCTGCGTTATAGACGAGGATACTATACTTTTTATGAGGGTACTAATAGGACACTTTATGATCAAGGACACTAATTGTTATGAGGATACTAATAGGACACTTTATGACCAAGGACACTATTTGAGGAAGCTTTATGAGGGTACTAATAGCACTTTATGATCGAGGACACTGTACTTTTTAAGAGGATACTAATAGGACACTTTATGATCAAGGACACTACTTTTTATGAGGATACTAATAGGACACTTTATGAACAAAGGACACTACTTTTTATGAGGATACTAATAGGACACTTTATGATCAAGGACACTATTTGAGGAAGCTTTATGAGGACTCTTTTAGAGAACGCATTATGGGCACCCTCTACGAGGAAAACTTTTGAGGGTGCTATATGAGGACATTTTTTGAGGGTGCTATATGAGGAAATTTTTTGAGGGTGCTATATGAGGAAATTTTTTAACGAGTTATATGAGGACATTTTTTGGTGGCGCTATATGAGGACATTTTTAGGGAGTTATATGAGGACATTGTTAGGGCGTTAAATGAGGACATTTTTAGGGAGTTAAATGAGGAAATTTTTTGAGGGCGCTATATGAGGACATTTTTAGGGAGTTATATAAGGACATTGTTAGGGCGTTATATGAGGACATTTTTTGGTGGCGCTATGTGCGGACATTTTTAGGGAGTTATATGAGGACATTGTTAGGGCGTTATATGAGGACATTTTTAGGGAGTTATATGAGGACATTTTTTGAGGGCGCTATATGAGGACATTTTTTAAGGGCGTCTTTTGAAGAACATCGTTTATCTGTCTGGTTCCACTAAGAACACAGGACTCTCCATCTGTTTCTGCTATTACGTGCTGTCTTTTTGAGTTCAGTTCAGGAGACTGACATAATTATTTGCTTTTTTCCACCGTTCTTCGTCATATGTTTTTTGGTCTTCCGACTTGCCTCTTTTGTCTGTGGGTTCCAATCCAGTGCATGTCTACTTACAGTGTCCCGTTTCTTTCTGAGAGTGTGTCCTATCCATCTTTAATTTCTTAAACGTAACTTAACTTAACTTACCTTAACTTAACGTTCCTATACTGTTTTAGAAGACTCTACAGAGTTTGAATACAATCAGTTTCCTTTACTTCATGACCTAAAAACTATGCGCATCAAATATATTGTTAAATGCCTTAAATTACCCTGCATAGAATATTTAATGTGGCAATGCATTCCAAGCATTTAGCACTCTCTGACTAAAATAATATTTCTTAATATTTAATCTGGACCTTTCTTTAATTAATTTGTAGATGTACCCACTTGTTCTTGAATGCAGCTGTACTTGGAAACACTTGTCTAATTTATTTTTACTCTTGATTATTTTTTAAACCTGTATTAAATCACCTCAATTATTTTTATTTTCTAGCACTACATGTCGGTTTTTCTGAGTTGTTCCTGATAACTATAATTCCGGAATATCACTATCAGTTTTGTGACTCTTCTTTGTATCATTTCCACCATGTTTATATCCCCTCTACGATAATTACTCCACATCTGAACACAGTACTCCAATCTAGGTCTAATGCTTTATATACCCGTAGTTTGACTATCACTTCCCTGCTACTATGTCTAATATTTCTTTTTGTCATACCTAACATCACATTTGCCTTTTCCACTACTATCTGGACTTACTCACTTTACCTGTATGATCTATGAAAACCTCTAGGTCCCTTTCCTTTTCTATCTTTCTAATATTCTTCTCTCCCATTCTGTAATTATGTTCCATATTGAATCTACCGATGTGACCGACTGCACATTTATCTACATTTTCCAGCTCACAGATCATTCCCGTATTTATCTAAATCCGACCTCAATATATCAACTTCTGCTTTAGTTGAGACACTACTGCATAGTTTTATGTCATCCGCAAATTTTGCAGTCATTGATCCGATATCATTGTCCAAATCTTTATCAAGAACAAAACTGGTCGCAAAACAGAGCCCTGTGGCACTTCAGTTTTTACCTCACACCACTCACTTTCTTTCCTTGTAGCTTATTTATATTTTGTTTTGTTTTGTTCACACTGGCCTACAATTCCACCTTTGGTGCTTCAGATGTTTGTTTGTCTATTTCCCATTGTTTCTATTTTCGTTTCTGTTTCTCTTCACTCTAGATGATCTGTTCGTGTTTGTCTTTCATTCGCGTGTTATTGGCAAGCGTTTTTCCTTGGTAGTATTCTACGTATGTGATGTGATAGGATCATGTTTCCTTTGCGGACTTTTCAGTCTACTCCGCCGTTTAATACATATGCTTTTCTTTTCTTATCTAGTACTCTTTCCTCCTTTTTTGTTAGCAACATTTCTTTGTATGAAATGCTGAGTATGAGACATCATATACAAATCATCGGAGAAATCGAGGTCTTCCATGTGCTAACGAAATGTCTTTTGTATTCCTTGCCTTTGTTTGCAACATAACAAAGTCCAAAATAATCATGGCAAGATTATTGAAGATGGCAGGCATCTCTGTCAGACCCCAGTTTAAACTGTAAATGGGTTTGCAATTTCTATTAGGGGACCATTCTGAATATATTTTTTTTCTCGTAAGAATCAAGTATAATTCTTACAAATTTGTCTGGTTGTGTATAATGTCTAAGTATTTTTCAAATCAATATAAATACCATTATGCTGGTATGTTGTTGGTGTTGTATCTATCTTAACTTATAGATTGTCTGACTTTGTAGTATTCCTGGTGTTATAATTTATAGATTGTCTGACCAAGCAATATTCCTGCTATTATGCATAATTTATAGATTGTCTGACCAAGCAATATTCCTGGTATTATGCATAATTTTTAGATTACACGGCCCAGCTGGGATTGAAAGTACTGCCTACCAATTCCTCTTGGTCGCCATCTGTGGGTTGGTGCATCACACAATCAGCAACAGTTAAGGAGAGAATAGCCGATAGAGACCTCTTTAGTAAACTTCTGTTTTAACTTCAAAAGTTCACCTTATTCAAACTACGACTTATCCAAAAGTTCGCTTTATACAAAAGTTCGCCTTATCCAAAAGTTCGCCATATCCAAAAGTTCGCCATATCCAAAAGTTCACCTTATCCATAAGCATTCTCCAATGGGAGGAAATACATTTAATCATTGAAACTATGCGGTTATGGATACCATACACGATTCTGGTTTTCCAAAGACTCTGTGTGTATGCTGTCGATATGTAGTCGTAAAGTCGGCAAATTAAACCCTTTCCACGTGCACTGCCTACGAAAACTACTGAGGATTAGATGGCTGGACCTGCCGAAGAAGGATGTGTCATACCGAGAGGTGCAAATATCGCAGTCAAACTGTAAACTAGCGACACAACGCATTTCGTTCTCCGGACTACATCCTGCTACTTGCAAAGCCCTGTTCAGGACTTGGTAGCGGGAGATTGAGAACGAACGCAGAAGAAGAAGAAGAAGAAGAAGAAGATGGCTGGACACGGTGCCAAATACATATGTGTTAGCGCGTTCGGACATAACAAGTGTACATACCATAATATGTGCAGCACATATAAGATGAGCATGCCATCTGGTACGCATGTCGGATCAACGTCTACCAAAAGAAATGCTCTTTGCTGCAAAATGGCAAGACAGAAAGCAGTAGGCAGTGACTGAGGCACAAAGACACTCTTAAAAAATCCCTGATCCATTGTGGTATTAACCACGATAACTGAGAAAGAATCGCTACCAATCGCACAGACTGGCGCAGAGCTATTACGGAGGGTGTTCAGAGACATGGGGTAGCAAGAATAGATTAATCTATCCAGAGTCGATCGCTCCGTAAGTCAGCTCACATCAACCCTTCTTCAACCTCAATGCTAGGTGGTGTCCTATTTCCCTATACTAAGTGCAGGAGACAGTTCAAGGCGCATATTGGTTTATTTAGCCATCATCGAACTTAAGCGAACCCTGAATGTTGACAAGATGGTTCTCATCAATTACGATGAACAATCAACACGTGCTACCGAATGGATTTTCAAAATGAACAAAATATATGTACAGTTGTCTCTCCTATTCTGAAGATATGGTGTGCACATTATATGCGGCAAAGGACATCAATAGGAACAGATACTGGACTACTTAACATAACAAGACGGTCAGCGGGCAGAATTGGTAAACTGTTACCGGGACAATACGTTGTGGTGGTTCATAGTCACTTAATCCTACTGACATGGCACAGTGTCAGTCTTGGTGCCAAGCTATTTTCTGCTCCACACAGACAGACAGACACACACACACACACACACACACCCCCACGCACACACACACACACACAAACACACACACACACACAAAGACATACACACACAAATACACA
Source organism: Ariolimax columbianus (assembly GCA_036924085.1). Classification (NCBI taxonomy): domain Eukaryota; kingdom Metazoa; phylum Mollusca; class Gastropoda; order Stylommatophora; family Arionidae; genus Ariolimax; species Ariolimax columbianus. Next base: position 17,738,395 of record JAVGWX010000014.1, on the reverse strand, counting down.
CACACACAAACACACACACACAAATACACATACAAACACACACACACACACACACAAACACACATAAAAAAAAGAACATAAATTTACATTAAAAACAAACTGTTAACCTCAAATCTTCGAAACAGATGCTCTTCTGAAAAACAAAAAAGGTGTAGACCTTTAGTAACAGGAAGAAGAAGAGTCACTTGACGCTGAGTGGACAGAACAACAGTAAACTACCATCGTGCCAACTAAGTAGACCATGACATACATTTTCTTATAGATACAAATCTCAAAATCTTGCAAAATAAAAGATAAACATTTACAAACAAGATCAACAGAAAGAGAGCACATGCATATATCATGACATGACATTATTATTGTGGTATTTAACTTCACAATAAAAACATGAATTACCGTTTTAATTTGTTTGAAGCAAAATATAAACGTGTTCATAGAACTAACTTTGTTCTACCTAGTCGCCGTCATTTGTGTTTAGTGTCTTTCATTTTTGGAAAGATCAACAACAGAGCACGAACCCCAGAGCTCCATCGGTGGCTGCAAAATGTTCCAATGTATAGTTGGATCGGCTGACAGAAGATGTTGAAAGAGCCCACACAAAATGCTCGGTCTGTGAAATTGAGGTTTGAGCCTGGTAATTTGGGGATGTAAGCCAAGCTGACAACCTCTAGACCATCGAATCTTATTGTTTACAAGGAATAGCAAGAAATCTATAAAACGGTGACCATTAAAGGTCAATGCTGCGCCTCGATTAAGTCTGCGCCCTAGGTTGCCCCCTAGTTCGCCTAATATCAGCGATCTTGCACAAGACGACAGTGCTGATGATATTCGTAGAAGACTGCTAACAACAACTACGCTCAAACGATGCCTCATCCATTAAACACATCGTCGTTAATACCTCTCCACCCAAACAGCTACGACCCTCGCTAATTACTAGCAAAATACTACCCTTGTCCTTTCAACCACAGCATAATGAGTGCTTGCTTTCAGCATCGAATGTAAACGGTACTTGAAGTCGGTCTTCAATTACACAAGCTATTCTTCTAATAACAAGTTATCAGCTCAAAGTCACGGTATACTTCCGCTTCAAGGACAACCTGAGCCTTTTGCCAGAAAATTAACGATCTAATATCGAGTTGAATAGAGCGGTTTGTTTACCTTCCCATAGAAAATGTACAGTCAAGGCAAAACTTAATTACTGTCTCACTTTCACTTGAAAAAGAGTCTTACCATGGGATGAGTTACCACAGCGTGATAGCAAGATAATTGCCGAAATGGGTTTTGCAAAAACCATCCTGGCTACTACAAGGATCTTACAACTTCAAGTGACTGTTAAGCTACCGGACATATGTTAATTCAGGCCTTCGAACCTTGTGTTTCTGCAGCTCTTGGACCTCGGAACAGATCGTTATTGATAAACCATTATCTGTCTACTGGCGCTACGGTCAGAGAACCTATCTTCTTAGGTAGGTCGGGGCGCTACGGTCAGAGAACCTATCTTCTTAGGTAGGTCGGGGCGCTACGGTAAGAGAACCTATCTTCTTAGGTAGGTCGGGGCGCTACGGTCAGATAACCTATCTTCTTAGGTAGCTCGGGGCGCTACGGTCAGAGAACTTATCATCTTAGGTACTTTAGGGGGTAGATTCACAAAACAGATCCAAATGGATACAGGCCCATAAGCCTACTGAGCTGTGTCGGCAAGCTGATGGAACGGATGATAAACACCAGACTGATGTGGCATCTGGAAGAAAAACGAATACTAATTCCACAGCAAGCCGGCTTTAGACAGCACAGATCCACTGAGGACCAGGTCATCCTCATAGCCCAGGAGATAGAAGATGCCTACCAGGCACAGAAACACACAGTAGCTGTTTGGGTGGATCTGGAAAAGGCATTTGACAAAGTCTGGAAAGATGGACTTAGAGTCAAGCTAAGAAGAAGTGATGTCTGTGGGAAGATGTACAAGTGGATCAACCACTACCTCAAACAAAGAACGGCCAGAGTCCAAGTACAAGGGCAGATGAGCAAAAAGGTGACACTCGAGCAGGGAGTACCCCAAGGGGGAGTATTGTCACCCACACTCTTCCTGGTATATATAAACGATATTACAGAGAATATACCAAGAAGAGTCCATAGCTCAATGTTTGCAGACGATCTGGATATGTGGACCTCTGAAAAGAATCTCACCATAGCAAGAAATCGGATGCAGACGGCCCTAACATCGCTGGAAGAGTGGGCGAACTCATGGCTGGTCAAAATAAACGAGGAGAAAACCACATGCACAATATTCTCGCTTTCATTAAAACCCCAAAGTACCAAATTAAGACTAAATGGCAAAATCCTGCAGCCAAACGACTACCCAACCTATCTGGGAGTCACATTTGATCGGCGCATGACATGGAAAAGTCAGATTGAGAGAAACCGAATGAAAGCTAGAGAAAGAATGGCAATCATGAGGAAACTTGCTGGCACAAGCTGGGGAGCAGACGAAGGCATACTAAAGAAACTGTATAATGGAAGAGTGAGACCAGTTCTCGAGTATGGCATTGCGGCATGGACAACAGCAGCGAAGGCGAACTTCGATAAAGTTAACAAACTTCAAAACCAAGCCATGAGAATTATAACAGGTGGCATGAAGTCAACGCCAATTGTAGAACTTGCAAAGATTACAAAACTGCAAACCATGACCGACAGAAGAGACTGCAGACCCCAGCTGCAGTCAGAGAAACTCCGAAGACTGACCGACCATCCAATGCACCAGAGACTAAACAATTTGGGAAATGGGAAACTAAAGCGGAGAAACTTTGCAGAAATAGCCAAAGCAAAGATGCACGAAGATCCCATAAACGCACTAACAACACCAAAACCCATCACTACTGTACGAAAACCTACCTGGAGGCAGGATATATTCCCAGAGGTGGTAGAAAATATACCAGGTATTGCAAACAAAAACTGCCAGACTGAAAAAGAAAGGAGAGATACTACCCTAAGCTTTATAACGAAAAGCTACCCAAGCATGGACTGGACCCATGCATACACCGACGGTTCTTTAACAAACACTACACAGAACGGAGGGGCAGGAGCATTCCTGAACCTACCAAATGGCAGAAAAATAACACTGTCATTCGCTACTGGTAAGTACACAAGCAATTTCAGAGCGGAGGCAGAGGCACTGAGGGCGGCAGTGGAAGAAATGGTGACGCATAAAGAAAATGAAAGCCATATAGTCCAGCTGACAGATGCTCTCGCCGTAGTCACAGCGCTAAAAAGCCAGAAAAACACTGAGCTTAATGACTTAAGAGCGGCACTCTGCAAACTGTGCCAGCAGTCCGCACCAAAAAGGGTAGTGGTACAGTGGGTTCCGTCACACTGCAACATCCAAGGCAACGAGGAGGCAGACAGACTGGCAAAAGAAGGTGCAAGACTACCACAAACAGATACCAGTATGACGTACGAAGAGTCAAAACGGCTTATCAAAGCCAGATACATGACCAAATGGGAAACCGAACATACTGGTTACACCAAAAACGATGCCTATTACCAGTTGAACCGAAGAGAGCAGGTCGTTGTCTTCAGACTTCGCACTGGCCACAACAAACTGAGGTACCACCTATTCAACAAATTGAAGATAGGGTGTACCGACGAATGCCCGTGCGGTACTGGTAAAATGACCGCTGAACATCTGCTGCAGAACTGCCCGACATACGAGGATCAGAGAGAGCAGATGTGGCCATTACCAGTGGAACTGCAAGACAAGCTCTATGGCAGTGGCGAGAGCCTCAGGATGACCGCCGCTTTTTTCGAAAAAATAATGGTTACTGTCTGACTGTGTTCGCAGAAGAAGAAGAAGAAGGGGGTAGATTCAGAGAATATATATTCTCACATATTTCATTAGACGAAAGCTTATAATAGCAAATGGTAATATCATAGAATACAAATTAAGATGACAATCAATAGCATTGCAAATAATCACAAAACACATAATAGAAACACCGGCATCAGGGACTCCGACAGACAGAAAACGATCTCCGTTATAAGTCATATTGCAGGCACATCCATAGATTCATTTGAATTTCACCTTGCACAACAATTGAGAAGAATTTCATAAACATTTCGCAGCGAAATTGACAATCTCGTTAATATTCAAAATAAAATTTCAATAAACCAAACAATTAGCTCTAACCATAAAAGGAACTAGTCATTTCCTAGAGATAAGAGACATTACATGGACAACTTATATTGGAGATTGCTGTATATATGACAGTGGCCAGGGCAGAGAGGCTGTTGACGAGATGTGTCACTCAATAGGGGCTTGTTTGGAGTGACAGAACTTCTGGTAGATGTCTGTCACAGCCTAGAGACTCTATTCGCATGTATCAAAGACTGGCCAGGGTTTGTTTCTTTGCTTCTTAGTGTGGATACAAAAGGAAGGATTATTTACATGGCAAAGGAAATATATACCTGAAGGTATACCTCCATCACCTCTACCATGACAACTCTATCCATAATACTATACGTTACCTCTTTCACTTCTAGCATGAGCGCTCCTAGGTCCACTGGTCTGTATGTTATCTCCATCATCTCTAACATGAACGCTCCTAGGTCCACTGGTCTGTACGCTATCTCCATCACCTCTAGCATGAGCGCCCCTGTTCACTGAGCTGTATATATTAACTACAAAGTCTAATCGGCTGGTTGTCTGTGAATACACCTGTACAGATGGTCCCTGCTTCCCTTTGTGTGAGTACTTCAAACTGCTTACCTGGAACGGAGATGTGTATTTTGCGAGCAGTCCTGTCTCGTGGCCCTCTCCGTCATGTTTGTGTGTCTAGTGCCACTTGGTACATAATCTATGCTGGGGGTTTAGGAGCATTTTTTTTATGCATGCCACATCTATCTTATCTTCCCCACGTCTTGCTGTCAGCGCCCCCTTTTTATGGTACATGCCTTCAGCATTCCAGTGCATTATATTGTCTTCTTGGTTATATGGAGTTCTGGCCAGTAGAGTGTTCCCTCTGTTTCAGTTACTCAACTTTTCAAACCGAGTCTAGGTAACCACCAATAATTTGAGGTGGGCCCCTTCGAGGCATAATGTACGGCTCTATTCCAGACTGTCGGGTCTTCACAGAAGGAACACCATATATATAATAATAATGTGTCTCACTCTGCGTGATTCCATAAGATCGGTTCCACCTTGTTATGTGCTCTAAAGCCAATTACATCGTGTGTCTGCTGCTTTGTGCGTGTGTGTGAAGGGAGGCGGGGTCAGGGTCGGAGTTGGTAGCCTTCCGTATCTTTGGTTGTCCACAACCTTCGGGCAAGGCAACAAGTTGTCTTTTCCCTTAGTGGATTCTACTCTTATATATCCTGGCAGCTAATAGTTTTCTATTTAAATTACATAACATTTTTTATCTCAGTTTTTCAGCCCCTTCAACTTCCTCGGCGACTTTGTCTGTGAGCTTTCTTCATCCCTCCTGGTTCTTTTACTTTATTGTTTAGCAACATTTGCCATTTGCGGAAAGGGACTGAGCTCCTATGCATCTGCCTGGAGCGCAATGGCGTCGATTCTCAATAGAACACACCATTTATATATATAGGTCAGGTCAGGTCATCCCGTAACCAGTGAGGTCGTTGGGGCACACACGAAGACATCCTCACAAACCCACGCCACCCCTATCTGTCAGATGCCGCTGCCTGTGACTCTTCTGGTCGGAGACTGGTCCATCCTTTTATGTTGTCTTCCCATCTCTTTTTGGGCCGGCCTCTTCGTCGTCTGCCATGCACCTTTCCGTGGAGGATTGTATTTGCAAGACCATTTGATCTCGATCTGTGACCGTAACATGTGAGTTTCCTTCTTTTGACAGTTGCCAAGAGGTCTTCGAAAGGCCCTATTGCTGTTGTAATTCTATCTCGTATTTCCTCGTTTGTAACTCGATCTTTGTATGTGACGTTTACAAGTTTTCGGAAACATCTCATCTCCAAGGCCTGTATCCTTCGATGAAGGTCAGCTGTAACTGTCCATGTCTCACACGCATAGAGGAATATTGACAGGACAAGTGTACGCATTAATCTGATTTTCGTGCTTAGTGCTAACCGTTTATCTTGCCAGATTTTGTTAAGCAGTGCAAGTGCCGCCATTGTCTGCGCTATTCTGGCCAACACTTCACATTTTGATCCTTCATCACTGACAATCGACCCAAGGTATTTAAAACGGTCAACCACTTCGAGTTCCTGACCGTTAGCTTTTATCCTGCTGTAGAAGCCCGTGGCGTTGTTGGTCATAAATTTTGTCTTTCCAGCGTTTATCTCCATACCATAGTCAAGAGCTGTTTCATCGAGCCTTCTGACCCATTCCTGGAGTTCTGCTTCTGAACCCGCCAACCCGTCGATATCATCTGCAAGACGAATGTTGGTAATCGTTCGGGCCCCTATCTTGACAGTACCAACGTGACCTCCAAGTGCCTCACTCATAATTCCTTCAAGGAATATATTGAAAAGAGTTGGAGAGAGTGTACACCCCTGTCTCACACCAACTGATGATGTGCGAAACCAGTCCCCTCGCCTCCCATTCACAAGAACTGCGCTAGACGCCTTGTCATACAGGTGTTCAAGGACCCTTATAATATTTCCATTGATATTATACATCCTCATGGTTGCCCAAGCGCTTTATGCCATACTCTATTAAACGCCTTCTAAAAATCCACAAACACATGATACAGTGTTTGCTGCTGTTCTATATATTTCTCGCTTAGCAGCCTTAAATTAAATACATGTTCTGTAGTGATTCTTCCCTGTCTGAACCCTGCTTGCTCCTCGGCAATGATGTTCTCTGCTTGGGGTTTCAATCGGTCGAGGATTAATCTAAGCATGACCTTGCTAGGGTGGCTGATGAGGCTTATTGTTCTGTAATTTTGACAAAGCTTTAGGTTTCCAGACTTATGTAACGGTATAACTATTGATTTCGTCCATAAGTCCGGCCAGTTTCCCGTCGCCCATATTTTGTAGCAGATGTGTGTCAGGCCTTCGCCACTACCTCTCCACCTGATTGTAAGAGCTCTGCTGGTATATTGTCCACGCCGGCCGCCTTCCCTCTTCTCAATGTCTTTACCGCTGCAATTATCTCTTCCTTCGTTTTCAGTTGGTTTTCCTATATATTTGTTGGTGTTGGGGGCGGAGGGGGGGGGGGGGGGGATTGTTTTCTCAGGTTCTTTTCCCCCTTTATAGTTTTATAGCTCGGAACAGTACTCTGTCCATCGTGCCAGTACGTCATTTTCCTCAATAAGGCACTTGTCGCTTTCATCATGGATCATAAGGCTCCTGCCTTGTCTTGGTGTTTCCAGTTCTTTGACAACCTTGTATGCTCCTTTAGCATACTTTCTGTTTAGTCTCTCTTCAATGTTTGTGCATTGCTCACATATCCACGCTTCTTTCGCCTCTCTCATCTTTTGTTGTATGGCTTTCTTGACCTCTTTGTAACTGCCGACCTCCTCCGGTGGGTGATTGTGTTTTTTCAGTGACTGTCTTTTATCACAAAGGTCTAGAAAATATATATATTCACATACATTACATTAATAAATAATTTGAATATGTGTTCCTCCATTGCCCTATACATCTCACTTTGTGTATCTTTCTCTTTATCTATCTATATCTATCTATCTATATTTGTCTATCTATATCTGTCTATCAGTATATTTATTTTCTATATCTATCTACATCTGTCTAACTATGTCTGTCTATCTACATGTTTTTTTTATCTATATCTGTCTATATCTATCTATTTATGTCTATCTATATCTGTTTATCTATATCTGTCTATCTATATCTGTCAATCTATATCCATATCTAACTATCTACATCTGTTTCTCTATATATGTCTATTTGTATATATTTCTCTATGTCTGTCTATATCTGTTTATCGATATCTATCTATCTATATCTATCTAACTATGAATGTCTATCTATATGTTTTTTATCTATATTTGTCTATATCTGTCTATCTATTTATGTCTATCTATATCTGTTTCTCTATGTATGTCTATATCTGTTTATCTATATCTGTCTATCTATATCTGTCTATCTATATCTATCTATCTAGATCTGTCTATATATATCTGTTTATTTGTATCTGTTTATCTATATCTGTCTATCTAGATCTGTCTATCAAGATGTTCTGTATTTGGCATTGTTTCTCATCTTTCATTTTCAACGTGTATGTGTGTGTGCATGTATGTGCTTGTGGGTGTGTGTGTGTGGGTGTTTGTGTTTGTGTGTGTGGGTGTTTGTGTGTATGTGTGTATGTGTGTTTGTTTGTGTGTGCATAATTATCTGCATTTAGTCTATTTGAATGTGTATCTTTTCCCCCTTTTTTCCCTTATTTTACTCGATCACTATCCATATCTCTGCTTTTAGTCTCCATCTGAACTTGTGACTGGCGGCTAATCTGACTCGAATGAACGACAGCGTATTCTGACACGTTATCCTGTCTCCCAACAAAGTCCAACACACACCAAAATCACCCTTGAATCAAGCAGAGAATAAATTTGGACGTGTAAATTCACTCAATCTTCCCTTTACCTGGGAATCGAAATATTTCATTTAATTTTTTACCAACATACTTCACAGCGTGATTTGCTTACCAGACCTCGCAACGTTTGGGAGAGCAAAAGCTTTGATGCGCTCTCAACCGCAAAGTCTAACACTTCCTATAGGAGACCCTCATTAACATTTCACTGATTCCTATTCTGCTGGCGAGAATCCTTAAATCCCAGATTCATTGTTATCTGTGCTCACCCCAAAATTGCGCACCACTGTTGGGTTCTACAGACGAGCAAATTGCGTGCGCCGACCAGAGTCGAACTGCTTGTCAGCTTAAATGATAAATTGCCAATTTTCTGTTTTAGCGATTGTGAGGAATCGCTCGCATAATCGCTCATGATACGAGACTCTAGCGAGAGTTGGGAGCGCGCGAGACGTTGAGAGATGGCCCACTCTTACAGGCAGCATGAACATCACAAAGGACATTCGCGTGTAGATGTTGGATAGAGCTTTTTGTTTTGTTATTTCTCTCTTTCCTTATGTCTCACATTTAATCATATTCATTATCATATTTTAAAACAAATTAAACACACATACGCACACATACACAATCACACACACACACACACACACATATATATATATATATATATATATATACACATATATATATATATATATATATATATATATATATATATATATACACGAACACACACACACACACACATACACACACACACACACACATGCATACACACATATACACATACACATTAATCTCTCGACAGACACTCAGTTGATATACGTCAATGTGCTCCTACGTCAGAGTTAATGACAACTTCTGCTTGAAGCATATCCACGCGCATCTAGCTTACCCCCATAAGAGTCAGATTTCATCAGCATTACGAGCGCACTTCACTGAGACCGCGCGCGCATCGATACTTTAGTTTAATCGCTAAATAGTCTGATTAGCGTTATGGTAGAGCATTCACTATTCGGGGCAAAGGTAAAAGGTTAAACTCCCATTCTCTGCACGTTCCAGTTGACACGGCTGTCAATAATTACCCGACTTACTGGTTGCGAGAGAAAGACAGAGCAGTAGAAACGATAGCTAGCCAGTCCACCTCACAAACAAGCTGTGGCCAGGTACATCGAAGGCTGTAACACTTCGTCCCTGACAACAGTGTCTGTTTTGGAAAGGCGTGTATCGTTATCCTTCTATTGTTGTTGTTCAATGTTCATTGTTTTTTGAAATTGTCCGCATTGAATATATTATATTTGTGATGTTCGGACATGTATTATTCATACTTCTTTTTCTTCTTTGGTGTTTCTCATGAAAAATTGTGTTGTAGTTTACATTCAGGTTGCGATTTCTGCACTTTCAGCCCCCACATCCGAATTCAGCTGGCTTAATGGTATAACGGGTTTGTCTTTCCACTCCGATCCCCAGGCTACACCAGTGCAGGCTGTATCCAGGACCACCGTCTGGAGGCGGAATAGAGTCTTGGTCAGAGCTAGTTCGTTGACCTTGATGCAAGAAGTCAACTATGAGTTATTGACTTGTGTGGGCTCATTAACTGTGCTGCTTCATTGTTGCGCGTCCTGTTTTTCTTCGGAATAAATGCATTTCCGAGCTATTTGAAATCTATGCCTTTGACCACACACCAGCTATGGTCCCTTATCAAAGGCAACATCAATGTGTTGGTGTGCAGAGACAAAACACGCACTCTTCTCACGGTGCACATGACGAACTGTTTTTAAACTTGAAGTAGAGCAGAGGCAAAGAAGTTAGATGACATTCTTCCTATGGCAGAGATACAGTTCGCTTCCTGGAAACGACACGTCCTGTTCTACTAAACTGTAGCTGGGCGCCTGATTTACTTACAAGGCAAGGATTGCCTTGACCTTTCCACTTCATGTTCTGTCTTTTCATCTTACAGAGTCCTCACAGCTGTTGGCTCCTCTCAGGAAACCTGCATCAAAGCACAATGTGCGTTCTTACGGTGGTGGTAAATGTAACAATTCGTTTGACATGATGAGGTTACCAGCCCTATGCATACCCCTCTTTCGTGCAACATGATTGTAAGATTTCAGCAGACTTAATCTTTGATCATTGACGTCTACTCTGATGTTTTTTACCGGTATATAGAGAACTGAAGAGTAATTTCAGGGTCACGTCAAACATACAGACCAAGACTCCACCTCACGTCCCGTCGGCTGTGTCACAGCGGTCCAACACTGTAATCTTCATGGTAGTGAACTTTCTGCGTAGCCTCGTATTGCTCTACCACCACAAGGACACCATACCACCTTCTCAAGTACGCATCGGGATGTAAGAAGAGCCACTGTAACTTGCTACAGAATAAACGTCATCAAAAGTTCACTCAACTCTGTAGTTTCGAACAACAACAACACAACAACAACGATTACATACATGACAAATTTTCCGTCTGTAATCACCCAAATATACGTATAGCTTATCAAATGAGATTAATTAAATATAGTAAAATATAGGTAAGAAATAAAAGACACAGTAAGAATGACTATTACATCCGTACGCACCACCACCTCGTGTTTCAGGGCCTGGTATTGGGCAGTGAAGATTGAACAGGCTGTGCCGTATTGTATCTCTAGAGACAACTAAGATTGGTCAAACCGGAGTCTGGCAACCTCAGTATGTAAAAATAGTGCTACAAAAACAACAACAACAACACGAGCACATTCCCTACATTTCTCAACTGAGCATTAGCTAGAAATGAACTAACAACTCGGCAGAAATGTTAATTAAAAAACCATTATATAAGGAAATAAGTGCTTTGGTGCAGGTTTTCTACAAGGAAGCCAGCTACTGTCAGGCCCTTGTGGTCTAGCGAGAACAAAAGCGACAATATTACACGCAGCATGAACAGAAGAAGGAGTAGGGACGAATATGCCAATTAATTCTGGTCCAAAATGAAACTCAAAAATCGCTGACCAATCCGTGATATTGGGATTCCTGGTGTCTTAAAAAAAAGCCAAATCACTTCTGGTTTTTCCTGACCTTTTCCCCTTGCCTGGAACGACTTAATGACGTCAAGATGGATTTATAAGACGACACCCTATCTGGCCTCACCAGTTTTATCATGGAGGCGAAAATTGAACACTGGAATTAAAATTAGTTTCGTGAGAAACCACGAGGTTCCGGTTAACATTTTTTCCATTAGTGAACCATTGTGAGGTATCTGCAGATTATCTCTCTGTCCCTCTCTCTTCTCCTCTTTCTATTTCTCTATTTCTTTCTCTCTATCTCTCTCCATATCCATCCACTTGTTTCTTTATATATCTTCATCACTCTAATCCTTTCTCCGTTCACTCTCTGAACCTTCTCTCTCTCTCTCTCTCTCTCTCTCTCTCTCTCTCTACCACCCCTGATATCTAATTGAATCTTTGTACATCTTTACATCTTTCTCTCTCTTGTTCTATCCACCCCTTATGTCTTCTTCTCTCTAAATCTCTGTATTCTGTCCATCTCTCACGTCCTCTCTCTATATCTCTGTATTTGATTGTATATGTATTAAAATATATTATTAAAGTTAACGGGTAGGAGATGGCTGAGCAATTATCATACCGGTCTATAGTACACGGGATCAGGGTTCAAATGTCTGCTCTGGCGGGGTCTAGATTATGTTTCCTATAGAGGGTCAAATAAGAAGTGCAGCTTTCATCTTGCATGGCGACTGAAGGTTCGAACCGCATTTATTCCTCATCTAAGTTAGACCAACCGATGAGGACTGCACAAACAACAACAACAAAGACCATAAAGATAGATGTGGAAGCGTCTATGCATTTCATTGAAGCTCCAAACAATGGAAGTGAAAAGCTTCAGAGTCGTCCTTAGAAAGACACACAAAGCGGCATTGCCAAGCGGTTAGTGGTACTGTTCATAAACTCAAGCTTGTTCGTGTTACGATTTTGTGAAGTTAACACGTTAGAAATGTGTCCTGAAGTCGGATGCACTATTCCGCTAGGACGCAAAACACAGTTGCATAGTACACTGCGTTGGGAAACAAGATGAGAAAGAAAATTGTTAGCGTAATACATTGCAATCCATGAGAATGTCAGACCACCAACGATCGTGTGACTTTTGTAACAACAAATAAAGTCTAATAACACAATCGCGCGTTTCTTATTCCATTGGGTGAAGTGACGGGACTAGAGAGAGAGAGAGAGAGAGAGAGAGAGAGAGAGAGAGAGAGTGAGAGGCAGAGAAAGATAGAGATAGAGAGAGACAGAGATAGAGAGACAGAGAGAGATAGATAGAGACAGAGAGAGATAGAGAGAGACAGAAATAGCGAGAGACAGAGAGAAAGACACATACAGAGAGAGAGATAGAGAGAGAGACGGAGAGAGAGAGAGAGATCGAGAGAGATAGAGATAGTGACAGAGTGATAGAGCGAGACAAAAAAAGATAGACAGCCAGAGAGATAGAGAGAGAGAGAGGGAGAGATAGCGAGACAGAGAGAGATAGAGAGACAGAGGTAGACATAGAGAGACAGAGAGATAGAGAGAGACAGAAAGAGAGACACAGAGAGAAAGATATAGAGAAAGAGGGATAGAGAGATAGGGAGAGAGAAAGGGGAAATGAGAGACAGAGAGAGAAAGAGAAAGAGGGATAGAGAGATAGGGAGAGAGAAAGGGGAAATGAGAGACAGAGAGAGAAAGAGAAAGAGGGATAGAGAGATAGGGAGAGAGAAAGGGGAAATGAGAGACAGAGAGAGAAAGAGAAAGAGAAAGAGGGATAGAGAGATAGGGAGAGCGAAAGGGGAAATGAGAGACAGAGAGGGGCTGATCAGATTATGTTCAGATATGTGTTTTTGGGGACGGAAAGAAGAGCAAATATAATAACAACACTGTAACCTGCCAGACATGTTGTAAGAGGCGACCAAGGAGTGTTGGATATAATCGCTGGCAACACAAAAACATTATTTAGCCACATAGACATCAATAGATGTGGACAGAACATCACCTCTTGACGATGTGTATTTGTTGAAGGCATTTACTCTACAGGGAGCTGAGAAGATTTGATGCACAGGTTATCATGAGAGAACGAGAAAGAAACTGAGAAAGGGAAAGAGAGTGAGAAAGAAAGAGAGACAGACAGAGAGAGAAAAAGACACAAAGAAAGAGAGAGAGAGAGAGGGAGAGAGAGAGAGAAAGAGAAGCCAGGCAACGGACATACATGGAAAAACATCATTAAGAATACATATAGGTGTGGTGCCCCAAAAACTGAAAAGAAGAAGTAAAATTAGAAAAAAAGAAGAAGAAGAAGAAGAAGAAGAAGAAGAAGAAGAAGAAGAAGAAGAAGAAGCAGCAGAAGAAGAAGAAATCATTTCACCCAAACTTTCAGTGTCTTTGAAGTGGTTTAATGTCAGTGCACATTTTTGTTCCAAAGTTTTGTGAACGGAAGATGAAAAGTAGTTCTTACGTGCAATATAAATTATATGTTGGTTAATCGGAAAGAATCAGTGAGCAAAGACGAAAATCAATAGACGTCACATATATTTTGTTTTACAGAAGAATACTTAGGATTCTATGGGGGATTAACAGCAGTTCAGTTCAAGTGCCATCTTCGCATCGAAGGTTGGCTGCAATTAATCTTCTGTATACTCTATGTCGTGCTGTAATCTAACATGCTTTAGTATGGTCTTGAACAATGAGGTAGGTATTATTAATTGGCCTTCACTGTCTCGATTATTAATTCTTTATTCAGATTGTAACGTTTTCAAAACCTCCCTCCACATTTGTTTTCTGTTCTTCTCAAGACATGCGACCCAATCTTCAACATAGTCCCATTTCAATAGCTTCGATATTCTTTTCAACTTGTAAATCAGTGCCCATCAATGTCATGTTTCTGCGCCATAAAGTAATGACGGATGTACATAACACTTGACAATTCTCATTTACTATTCATGATTTATCTGTTCTGATGTCAGTTTGTGTCGCATGTTGCTGAATACCATTTTGGCCATAGCTATTCTCTTTCTGATTTTTTGTTCACAGGTGCCTTCTCCTGTTGTTAGATTCTTCTTATTCTTCTACTTTCGTTCTTAATCTCCCCCTACCAAGCCATGAACAGGGCTTTCTAAGTAGCAGGAATAGTTCGGAAGAGGGACTATTCGTTGTGGCGCTAGTTTACAGCTTGACTGCGATATATGCAACTTTCGGTCCGACACACCCGTCTTCAGCAGCCCGTTATTATATGACTTAGATAGGAGAAATAAGGATATTCTGATTGAGGCTCTTGTACGACAACAACATAATTGAGGCACCTGAACAAAACAATAGGACTTTCGTGGAGCAAGTTACGACCACAGCTGGATTACATGCTAGGAAAGGGACAACAATAAGTGAAGACTCGGTGATACTATGAAAACGTCTGTAATGGTTGAGCAGTGAAATAAGTGAAGTCTCTGTGATGCTGGTCAAACGTCTATTTTGGTTGAACAGTGACATATGTTATACTGCTGTTGAGGATGAAGTGTTACAGCTTGATTGTAACATGCCTTTTTATGAGCTCCCTAGATGGTTTTTTTCCGCTAACAGTACCCTGGTGCCCATTTACAAATGTGACGACTATTGCGTGCGGATATGGAGAATAGAACCAGGCCCCTATGTTATGCATGGCATGATTCTTTGACACTGTTACTCAAAGGTTCCTAAACCACTTAGTAGAGCTAAAACAGCGATAAATCATAACAAGGGCTGCAAAGCCAGATACATGACCAAATGGGAAACCGAACATACTGGTTACACCAAAAACGATGCCTATTACCAGTTGAACCGAAGAGAGCAGGTCGTGGTCTTCAGACTTCGCACTGGCCACAATAGACTGAGGTACCACCTATTCAACAAATTGAAGATAGGTGGTACCGACGAATGCCCGTGCGGTACCGGTAAAATGACCGCTGAACATCTGCTGCAGAACTGCCCGACATACGAGGATCAGAGAGAGCAGATGTGGCCATCACCAGTGGAACTGCAAGACAAGCTCTATGGCAGTGGCGACAGCCTCAGGATGACCGCCGCTTTTTTCGAAAAAATTATGGTTACTGTCTGACTGTGTACGCAGAAGAAGAAGAAGAAGAAGATAACAAGGGCTGTACTAGGAACAAGCCCCACGACTGTTGAACGTAGGAGAGAAGTGTAATAAAGTGTTCCTCTTATGTAAACCATTCGCAATGTCTTCTTCGGTTAAAGACTAAATGGACAACATTGTCTAAGAAATTATCCATAGAATGTTCTCCAGCACTGGCCGTAACACAACCAAACATCTGACCAGGTCTAACGTCTGCTGAGTGTGGAGTAGCCTTCTGGATTTGACATGTTCTCACATGTTCTCACTGTGTCTGGCCATGTTACTTATATTCTTCCCCTGTTGTCATGCCGTGTTCCCCTGTATTCACGCCCAGTTTGTCATGCCATGTTCCCCTGTATTCCCGCCCAGATTGTCATGCCATCTTCCACTGTATTCACGCCCAGATTGTCCTGCCATTTTCCCCTGCATTCCCGCCCAGATTGTCCTAACATACCAGACTGTCTTGTCTGCCTTCCTCGGCCTCTCTTGCTTCTCTTGGCCTCTTCTTTCCCACTGTCGCACGGTTTTCCATGTCTTCCTTCCCGAGAATGTGTCCAATGAACGTTGATCAATTAATGAAAACCATGATTCCCTCAACTGTTTAGTGTGTGTATGCATTGTACTTTTCGTTAACCACATTGCTATCCATCATCAGTTATTTCTCTATGTGTTTATTGATTGCCTGAAACTCACACACAGAAACCAATATTAGGTGTACACAACACTGCTTTACTCTCTTTCTCTCTCTCCGTATCTCTCCTTTCTACCCTCTCTCTCGCTTCTTCTAAAACTTCTTTCCTCTTTCTCTCACCACTTTCCTCTCTCTCTCTCTCTCTCTCTCTCTCTCTCTCTCTCTCTCTTTCTCACTTTTCTGTCTATCAAACTCCATCTCTCTCATTCCCTTTCTCTCTTGCTCTTCTCTCTCTCATCCTGTCATTTCTTCTATTTCTCCCCAAATTCTCTCTCCTTTTCTCTCTCTCTTACCACTTCTGCCTCTCTCCTTCACATCTCTGTCTGTCTGTCTGTCTATCTCTCTCTCTCTCTCTCTCTCGCTCTAACCACTTCTACCTCTCTCCTTCACTCCTCTGTCTGTCTGTCTCTCTCTCTCTTGCACTGTAATGGACGTATTTATTAGCACATTTCCAATTATCCAAAAGCCTGCAGTAGCTAGAGTCATACCCGAAACATAATCAAAATAATAAAAAACTCATTTTCCAGGAGATAAAATGAAGAAACAAAAAAACCCTAAAAACAACACATTAGAAAAGCCCGCACCCATTATTACCTGGGGATCTGTTAATTGTAAACGAAATTGTTGTTACCATTATTTTTCAGCTGCATACCTGCGACCACGTGTCTCGTCCTCTGGGCCGTCTGTTTGATTTGCCTGTCGTTTATGCAGACCTCACCAGCTGTCATACCTGTCACCGAGCCTGCATTAATCTCGTGATGTCCTTTACGTCAAGCCTAATCCAGCCCATCAGAACGTCAATGACAGAACAAAACTTCAGGTGTCAAATTTCCAAACGTTTACAGTAAGGGCCCGGGTATTATTTACCGCGATACCCGCTCCCTGCTATGAGGTCCAGGTAGCTAGCCCAGTGCTGTAATTATGGTATAAATATGACCCCGTGTTTGCAGGAATTTCCTGCCAAAAATGGTGCTCTACGTACTTACGTTTTGTATGCTGTAATACAAGCCGATTATCTACCATTTTCTATTCAACAACTGTCGAGGTCAGACCGAGAGATTAATCTGTGATGAGTCACGTTCACTGTCGTTTGGATTAGCTTGCAGCATTTACACTTAATCTTGTCCTGTTTGGTTGGATCAAGTTTGTGTTGTTGAAATATTAGAATGTTTTCTAACGGCTGTTGCTGTTCTGTAGAGTTGAGTGTTCTGTTGGCGAAGGTATGCGTCTGCAAGCCTCGAAGTTTCTTTGGTTAAATTTGCGTGTTTGAGCTATCACAAAATAGTCGCTATTCAAGGCCGAACTCTGGCGCAGGATTAAACTGGCCCGTCTTCTGTATCAGTTGTTGGTCATTCACAATTCGTAATGCTATGTTATGTTAAATAGGAAAGTCGTTACTGCGTTACACGAAGAGCCAAAAGTCTCCAATATACTTCATTAGATCCCTATGGGTGTGAATATTTTTATTTCCTATAGCTTGCTGATACACTCACTTCTACTCCAACCTCAAATAACTGCACATGTAACCCGCTGATACACTCACTTCTGCTCCAACCTCACATAACTGAACACGTAACCCGCTGATACACTCACTTCTGCTCCAACCTCACATAACTGCACATGTGACCCGCTGATACACTCACTTCTGCTCCAACCTCTCATAACTGCACATGTAGCTCGCTGATACACTCACTCATGTTCCATCCTCACAAAACTGCACATGTAGCCCGGTGACGCACCTACTCCTCTTCCAGGTATCAAAGCTGCCCCTGTAGCGCCTGCTGCTGAACTCAGTTCTGGCTGGCCTTTTAGAATGACCTTACTCGTGTTTAATGTCAAACCCATGCAGCATTGAACAGCTGATTCGTCTAATACAATGTCCTTATCTAACAGGCAGTCAAAGAATAATTTCATTTTCATCTTCGCCATCCTCTTTTCCATCTACAAAAGATGTCCCCACTATTACCATCAGCACGACACATCTACCATTACCTTATACCTCAGCACGACCTTCTATCATTACCTTATACCTCAGCACGACATATCTATCATTACCTTATACCATCAGAACGACACATCTACCATTACCTTATACCTCAGCATGACACATCTATCATTACCCTATACCTCAGCACGACACATCTACCATTACCTTATACCTCAGCACGACACATCTACCATTACCTTATACCATCAGCACGACACATCTACCATTACCTTACACCTCAACACGACATATCTATCATTACCTTATACCTCAGCACGACACATCTATCATTACTTTATACCTCACCACGACACATCTATCATTACCTTACACCTCAGCTCGACACATCTACCATTACCTTATACCTCAGCACGACACATCGACCATTACCTTATACCATCACAACGACACATCTACAATTACCTTATACCTCAGCACGACACATCTATCATTACCTTATACCCTAGCACGACACCTCTACCATTACCTTAGACCTCAGCATGATGAAGACCTTAACTCTACACACGTTCCTGCATGTTTGAGGCCTTCATGTGTGCTATCCACTCATGACGTAAAGAGTTCTTCTATACATTCTGAAGCAAGGGCTGAAAGTCAGACTGTCTTATTCATTAAATTCATTAATTCATTTATTCATTCTTTCACTTCTTCGCTCTGACGCGAACATAAGCCACTGCTGCAGCTGGTCCATCTTAAAATCAAAGCGTGTTCAACCATCTGCAAACATTCTTTTTTTCGCTCTAATGTAAAGAATATGGTTTACCTGCAGCTGGCCCCAGTAGAAGAAGCCTGCATCCAAGCTTTTGTTATGTTTGATTTTAATCGGCATTACTCCCTTTTACATCATGTGGTTGCGAGCGGCAAGCACAACTTTCTGAGGTCGCCTTATGCGACATGTTTGGAAGTTGACAGTGGGCCTTCGCACCTCGGATACCGTTTGATATCCTTATAAAATAGGTCTCAGATAAGCATATCACTGATAATGTTTTATACCAATCTCCATTCTCATTTACTGATGGATCAACAACAAGAGCCGTGGAGTTGCTGGAATCTATGGTGTCTATCCAGATAAAGAAAATGAAACCACTAGTTCATCTACTGGAAAATTATGTTCAAACTACTCGGCTGAAGTACAGGCTCTAATTATTGCCGCAGAAATTATTAGCAGCACCGGAAATCAATGCTAGCAGGAGGTATTCCTTACATAATGTAATGTCAGTTGTGCAAGCCTTCAAGAACGATTAACTGCCAGAGTGTACAC
The DNA here is from genome assembly GCA_036924085.1 of Ariolimax columbianus. NCBI lineage: Eukaryota > Metazoa > Mollusca > Gastropoda > Stylommatophora > Arionidae > Ariolimax > Ariolimax columbianus. The sequence continues at coordinate 17,718,786 of JAVGWX010000014.1, read as the reverse complement.
AAGTTGTAGGCAAATTAAGAGCCAAGAGAAGAGTAATGTTACAATGGATACCATCACACTGTGGCATACCAGGAAATGAGACATCAGATAGGTTAGCACATGAGACAACAACGCGAGAACCAAAGAAAAAAACAATCACATTCTAAAAATAGAAAACTGTATCAGAGCCACGAAGGTCGACCAAACGGGAGACAACTTTCACTGTCTTGATCGGAGCACGTCACCATGTTCAACATGAGAACGGGACATAACAGATCCAATGACCACTTACACAGACTAAAATTGACTCAATCACCCATGTGTTGTGCGGACAAGCAGCGCAGACATATCCAGCGAGCCTGTTATATGCTGAGCCAATTGTGTTCTGAGCTCTGGTCCACGGAGACAAACCTTCACACTAAACTGTTTGTAAACCTTGAAGACCTGTACACTACATAACCTTTAGTCAGAGAAATGGTCTTCACGTATAGACGTAATAAAATAACGTGACGAACTAGAACACAAAGAAGAAGAAAAAGAAGCAGAAGAAGAAGAAGAAGAAGAAGAAGAAGAAGAAAAAGAAGAAGAAGAAGATAAAGAAGAAAAAGAAGAAGAAAAAGAAGAAGAAGAAGAAGAAGAACATCACCAAACCTGCCTCCCTCTCTAGTAGAGAAACCCAACGTGATTTCCCTGCCCCACACATGCCCATCGATATATACGACAACATCATTATCTAGAGTACTGTAATTGATTAGCTATTTATCCAGAAGTTACACTTTCTCATTGCACCACCCTCTGCGTTCCATGCTGAGGTTGATGATAACCCTGTCATTTGGTCACCTGTATGCATCCAGACTTTCTCTTCGGCCATAGTCTCAACTGTGGTGAGCATATAATTTTGAGCACAGTTCCATAACTGAGGAGAAAGGAATAGGGCCAATGTAGCTCCATACATGTGATAAAACTTTGCTAATGAGTGTTGTCGCAGAGCTACCCACCTCACCATGTCAAACAAATTACAACAGATAATCACCACTGAAAGGAAGAGGCACAACGTTTTGTCGCAGGCACCCTGTAGCGGTGGAAATAAAAGAATATTACAAAAATCGAACACGCAGCGAGATAGTAGATGAATGCTTCTTTACTGGAGCGAGAGGTGAAGTTGTTGTATGCAGGGCAACAACCGCCAGTCCGAGAATGGACATGGACGCAGTGACTGCAGCTCTGAGATGGTTGCTATCTTAGACCTCTTTAACAGGGTCACTGATTGTTCTAGGCTCCCAATCCCTACTTTAGGAGGTACAAACAAGTTGGGTAAGGCACGCGTGAAGGCAGCTGTACAGGCGTCGAACCTCTAGGGGCTGATTGGATCTTGGGGTTCCTGGAAAGTAACGAGCTGACATCCTGACTTCACTAGCATCCATTTATGGAACACAGCCATTTATGGATATAAGTGACATTTTGAAGTACGTAGATTAAACATCTATTGTTGGTTTATGACACGTCAATAGATGAATCATCAATTCTCAAACCAGGTTCGAACGGGGTGGACGCATTAGAGGACCGAGTAGGAGTGTCTACAACCAGCGAGCTACATAAATCTTCAACAAACAGCATTCACCATTTCCTGAGACAGACTGAGTTACCTGTAAGTAAGCCCAAAGTTCAATGAAGTCATTCCTTAGGAACACACCATATGTATGTTCTAACAGTTTAGAAACGTACACTTAACAAATAAAATCTATTTCAACAGACAAAATAATAAAACATAGCAAAATGAAACACAATAACACACAAGGACTTCTCTATCGTGATGGTTTTTTAAGACAAGATACCGATGGTTTTTTTTTTCTGACATTGTCAAATTTCCGCTTGCCGTTTTCTCCCAAATTTTGCCAACATCACATCTGACGAATTATTTCTGGACGGAATCATAACCATAGCGTGCCTTAATCACTCTAAATGAATTCTCACTCACAACTTGTGCGACATGAAAGTGGAGTTTAGCAAGCAAATTGGTGGCGTTGATGTGGATGTTAACTGCCGTCCTCCGTCTGTGTGTGTTTATGCTCATATCATTTGATTATTAAAAAAAAAAACGTTCAACAAATTATTAGCCGGGATGATAACGGAATTTTCTTAAACCATCAATTGAGTTTTAATCTTTCTGACAAATGTTGATTTCTGTCTGTACGGCAAAGTGAACCCAATGTCAAACAGGTGTTTTTTTTTGTTTTTGTTTTTGCGTTTGCCTTATTTCTATATTCTCCAAGGCGGGTGTGCGTTGCACTGTGGTTTTTATTTTGCGCCTGTCGGCCCAGTGCATCCGACTTTAGCATGCATTTTATGTAAGGGTCTGCTTCCTCCTGCATTTTCTAAGGGTTTGCTTCCCCGAGGTAACGGCCGGTGCTGTGATGGGGATCGAGCCCAGCACCTTCGGGTTGTGAGCGGTGCCACTTAACCACTAGGCCACGCCGTCCCCCGATGGTGATGTTAATCACTCCACTGTATGAAGGCTCAGCTTGTTTGTGGACCAGCTGCTATTAGTTCACAGTTCTTGTTTTTCAGCATTCCATAATTATAATACAGCTACCCATTGTGCAGCTAATTAGACTTGTGCGTTTCGCTGCCACGGCGCTAAGAAGATTTTTTACACGTGAGATAATGTCTCTAGTCATACTTCTAATATCTTCTGAGCTCCTCGAGAAATCATCGAGGCATTTCTTGTTTGTATTACCGGTAGTATTCGCACATGTATGCAATGTACCGCAGATTATATGGAGATGTGTTTCTAGAGCAGATCTGTACAATTATAAATAAGCAGAAGGTCAGCAATCTGTTTATCAGCCAATGAAGAGATGCACAAGTAAATAAGCCGACATTTAATCTGTAAAAGATATGAAATCAATTTAGGAAAAGTAGTAACAATATTTCCTATATTTTAAATACGGTTAGCCAAGGAAACGGCAGCTAGGAAGGGAACTGGCCACCCCACCTCATATGATGAGGCTTAGTTACTGAAGTCTCTAACACGTCATTCTTGACCCACGGTTAAGTCTGATGAAGGGAGCTGGCCTCCCCCACCACACAAGCTGAGGCTTAGTTACTAAAGTCTCTAACACGTCATTCTTGACCCACGGTTAAGTCTGATGAAGGGAGCTGGCCTCCCCCACCACACAAGCTGATGCTTAGTTACTGAAGTCTCTAACACGTCATTCTTGACCCACGGTTAAGTCTGATGAAGGGAGCTAGCCTCCCCCACCACACAAGCTGAGGCTTAGTTACTGAAGTCTCTAACACGTCATTCTTGACCCACGGTTAAGTCTGATGAAGGACTTCCTTTACATATATATATGTGATCCCCATAGTAGTGAGCAACACGTAGATGAAGTCAGGCATAGCAGAACCGCCTGGAAGACCCCGTTCTACCTTCAACAGGACGCTCGGGATGTGACAACCTGCCACTTAACGTCATCTTCAGGGCGCACAAAAGAGTAATCCTACTCATTGTGGGCATTCAACAACAACAATAACAACAACAACAACAACAACAACAACAATACTAAAGCATACATTAAGTAACGCCCAATGAAGGAATCTGCCTTCACACTAGGTGGGATGGTCCTCCATTGGAACCTGCAAGACTCTTGATCAAAACGAAGATAAGGAAGATGACAATCCTGGACCTGCTTGTCGTTGATGATGCTGTCACCCACAGCCAGGAGGAACACAAGAGATTGATTGATCGCTTCTCCAAGGATTTTAGTCTCACAATACGTCTCAACAAAACAAATGAACAAAGACAGTAAGTAGATGCCACGACAACTCATAGCACCGATAATTATAAACTAGCAACTGCACACAAGTTCACACACATGGGATCCCTTATCAACGACAAGCTCTCTCTAGAACCGGAAATAGACCATCGCATTGGCAAAGTTGTTGCATCATTTGCTCTATCCATGTTCTAAAAACGAGAAACTGACAATTAAAACCACTGTCACGGTGTACAATGCATGTGTCGTTAGCACTACTATATATGGTAGCGAGACATTGACAACCTATGCCAAACAAGAACACATCCTTAACATTAGCATCTTCCATTGATTACTACAGATTTAAAGTTTTCAGTAAACCACAACAGGTTAGCCACACTTGGTAAGGTGTACAATCTTAAGTGTAAGGGAGGATTCTACTCTATAGGAAGTTCAAACTAACTCTCGTTTCGTCGCTTTTTACAGTCTCTACCAGTGTAAGCAAGCCTCTTCATTTTCCACACTAGCCACGATCAAGCACGCGTAACAATCAGTTCATCGTGCCGACAACAGTAACCTTGACTGTCTCGTGTTGCCTGAAGCTACGGAAGACCAGAACTATTATATCACCCAGAAACAGAAGACAATCACTGGCAAGTGTTAGAGTGTTGGGCGGCTGGAGAATCCGTTCTATCTCCTGCGTGACATTCCTTGTGTAGATAAACGTGGACGCTCCCCCGAAACCAAAGGACGCGGTTTTTCCTATATTTCTTGATGACTGGTGCATCATGCTACGCTTTATTGCAGCTAGAACTATATGTGCTCTTGATAGTCACTTGACTTGTCATGGAGTAACCTAAAGGTTAGAGAACTTACATGTCACAATGAAGGAATCGGGTTCCTGTCTACATATCTGTCAATAGATAACTAGAGTATAATTAAGCAAGGCAAGACAAATAACAAAGTAACATTACACATATATTATTACATAACATATTTATTTAGTCTATTATGTTACATGTATGTATAGTTGTTATCGGTTCACTTGTGCCGTGCGTGGGAAGCCAAGTATTCCCATAGTTGCTCCTCCTGGGTTAGATGCTGAGTCTGACGCTGTCAACCCGTGTAGCTGGAAAATCGTCTTTATTTTTCTATCTACGTTCCTCTCGGACGCCCTCTTTCTCGGAAGCCGGACTGTCGGCATTCTTTACTCCATGAGGAAGCTGATCAGGGGGACATGTAATCCCCGTAGTAGGGAGCGATAGGCAAATGAAACCAAGGATAGCAGAAAAGCATGGAGGACCCTGGTGATCAGCACGCTCTGGGTGTAAAGGAAGATACTGCAACTCGCCATTTAACGCCCTTTTCAATGCTCACACAAGAGTAAACTTACCCGTCGTGTGCATTCAACATCATCCTTATCATCAACAACGACAACAACAACAACAACATTACATTGTTTAATACTGTGTAAATTTTCTTCATCCAGTCCATGATAGAGACCTTTGTATTTCGACACGTCGGTGCACGTCGTTTAATATTGATAATGCATTTGAATCTTTGTTGTTGTTCCAGCTACTTATAGTTGATTAAAGAAACCAATTAAGACATCGAGATGGTAAGAGTAAAACTGATATAAGCGTCAATAATGATGGTCAGTTCCTACATCGAGATCTTAGATAGACAAACGCAAAACTGAGACGAGCTCTGTTTGCCGTGACTCATGATAATAGTTAGGTCTGGAATCCAGCATAAACATCACATGAGGGAGATGGGTGGGTCCTCAGTGGTCTCGAGATGAATTTATTTGGCAATTAGAAATCGTTAAGAGTAGTTTAACGGCCGCTGCCGGTCCAAAATTTAAAAAAAAGCTATAGTTGCAAATCTACACAAATTATTTGTACCTTTCCCCAGGCTTAATGAGTCGCAGAAAGTTTTGAAATACCTACAACGTATATCCAAAGCATTCGGTTACCTGGCAACAGACATTAAGATGCCTGTTTGAATACCATGATCTCAAGTATTCCAAGTACAGCATATGTTAAAAAAATCCAGACTCCATAAAACGCAAATGTGGAGAATCTGGACTTTAAAACAATTGTACGTTTTATTTGAAAATTGCGATCTTTTTCTTCTGAATTACTTTGTGTACAAATATATGCTAAATGTGATTTCAAATATTATAGTGTTCTGTATTTAAATAAGAATAATTTCTGATACCGTTGGTTTTTCCAGCCACTGAAAAACTTAAGAATCTGAACTTCAAAATGTGAATGTTTTATTTAAAAATTTGCGGGGGCTGAAGATTCAGCACAGTGAATGAGCTTACTGCATCAGGGTCAGTGAATGAGCTGACAGCATCAGGGTCAGTGAACCAGAGCTGACAGCATCAGATTCAGTGAACCAGAGCTGACATCATCAGGTTCAGTGAATAAGCTGACAACATCAGGTTCAGTGAATGAGCTGACAGCATCAGGGTCGGTGAATGAGCTGACAGCATCAGGTTCAGTGAACCAGAGCTGACATCATCAGGTTCAGTGAATGAGCTGACAACATCAGGTTCAGTGAATGAGCTGACAACATCAGGTTCAGTGAATGAGCTGACAGCATCAGGGTCAGTGAATGAGCTGACAGCATCAGGATTAGTGAATGAGCTGACAACATCAGGGTAAGTGAACCAGAGCTGACATCATCAGGATCAGTGACCAGAGCTGACAAAATCCCTCTTCCGGTCCTGGAAACAGGCTTCACTAGTGCTGTCTGGCTAAGAATAGGAATCCCAGTGGCAAGGCAAACAAGGTCCTCAAAAAGTACGCTGAAGCAGGATGTGTCGGGCCGAAAGGCGCAGTATTCGTAGCCTAGCTGTAAACTATGTAACAGTACCAACGTACTCTTCAGGACGAATGGCGAAAATTTTCAAATGGTGATTGTTTTCTTCTTAATTGTTTTGTTAACAATTATTTCAAGAATAGCACATTAATTTGTATTTCAAAGAGAATGATGTTTGATGGTGTACGTGTTTTAAAAATATTACAATTATTTGTGCAAATATTCGTTTTCAGAAATGATGTAGAAAGTGTTTTACAGCCAAGAAAGCGAAATTTACACAATAACGCTTACTATCGCAGAAACACGGAGAAGTTCGTGTCTGCAGGATCCTTATTATTATTGTTTGTTAATTCAAGAACTGGTTGTTGAGAAACTCAGAACGCTGAAGTTCAGAACAATCATGAACAGTGGATTGACTGTTGCAGTTCCTGTTAATACTAACGGTTAAGTGTCATTTATCTGAGAGAGACCGCCACGATGATAAGGGAAATACAATTTGGGCTTTTGGGCAAAACACTTTATAGAGACGAGAGATTTATAAATGAAGTACAACAAGGCTATTTGATAGATAGACTGTAGGTGACGAGGGAAGTCTGAGTGTGGTCATCAAATTTATGAGGGAAGTACAACAAGGCTATTTGATGGATAGAATGTAGGTGACGAGGGAAGTCTGAGTGTGGTCGTCAGATTTATAAGTGAAGTACAAGAAGGCTATTTGATAGAAAGACTATATATGACGAGGGAAGTCTGAGTGTGGTCGTCAGATTTATAAGTGAAGTACAACAAGGCTATTTGATAGATAGACTGTAGGTGATAGGGAAGTCTGAGTGTGGTCATCAGATTTATGAGGGAAGTACAACAAGGCTATTTGATGGATAGACTGTAGGTGACGAGGGAAGTCTGAGTGTGACCGTCAGATTTATAAGTGAAGTACAACAAGGCTATTTGATAGATAGACTGTAGGTGACGAGGGAAGTCTGAGTGTGGTCATCAGATTTATGAGGGAAGTACAAGAAGACTATTTGATGGACAGACTGTAAATGACGAGAGTTGTCCGACAGACTCCCAAGTTTTCGAGGAAAATAATTTTAGTAATTTGAGAGGCAACGAAGAAGAAGCGTAGAAACGTATCTAAAATCGATAATTTGACCTTGAATCCCCCATTACATTGATGTTTTCTCATCTATCATCACGTGTATCTCTTTTGTAAACTTACATTTAGCCTCTTATAAGTTGCTATCTTTATCCTCAAGCTATTTTTATCTCTTTTCCTTTAACAAGAATAAAATAAACAGGTACTGGACAATTTAACAAATTAACAACAACCATAAGAGCACTCTCAAACGCCCGACCAATTTTTTGACCAGCTTTGTTGCAGTTTTGAATTATATTAACGCTTATCAATTTATTATACTCTGGGTTTTCCTTGGGCTGTCACAGTAAGCACGCGTTATGATTTAGACATTGGCGTTTTAGTTTCTTATTAAATTAGAATTTAAAATTTTCGATTGAGAACCAGGAAAATAGGAAATTTCCGACCATATCAATGCCAGAGAAGTCTAGATTCTTTAGGCAGAGCGCTGTCCCTCGCGTCAAATAGATCTAGTTCGATGTGAGATGTAACACGTTTAAATTTACATAGCAAAGCAATAAATCGTTCTGTCTTGCGGTTATGAGGAATAGAACTGATATCTACACCATGCCTCTAGAAGGCTAACTTAGTCCGACTACGCCTTGCACACTTCTTCCACACAAGCACTATGCGATGTAGAACTACATTTTCCATTTGAGTGAACCTCCAAATCGTATGACTGTTCCCACAGAAAATACGTGACTTTATCAAAGCTCCACAACAATAGCTCTGGTTTGTTTGACAACAGACCAACTCAATGCCCAGATTTCACTGACCACAAACTAAATTATAGACAACAGTCGGCACAACAGAGGTGCTACTTCCGCCTGAAACCAAATCCTAGCACATCCGGACCGACAATTTTTGGGTGATTTTGATCTGAAGTTCCATCAACAGATGGCAAACAACAGAAACACAAGGTGCGTGCAGCCGTTTTTTAGACCAGCAACATAAACGATGGTGATCCGCCGCAGGTCTGGACCATGACAGATCAGTAAGCACTGATCCCCCAACACAATAGAAGATCATAACTCATGTACAGCCAGCAATGGTTTGTCACAGCTCGGGGGACGCCCAATCCGCCCCTTACAGTTTTGTGAATGCATATTTTTTTCGATTGTTTTCTCAACCTGCTTGCTATTTGAACATCACATAACAAACACTTCTAAAACACAAATGAGAAGCAGTACATCACATAAGAATAAAAAAATACCTCAGAAATAGTTAACATTAACAATACATTTAGTAATTCAAATATAATTTATTTATCTTCTACTTTTCTTCTTGTTGTTGTTGTTGTCGTTGTTGTTGTTGTTGTTGTTCTTCTTCTTCTTCTTCTTCTTCTTCTTCTTCTTCGTGTTCCGTTTTACAACATCATTTTGAATATGTCTAAGTAAAGTAGTGGTCAGCCTGAGATTGTTGATATCTCTATAGATCATGTACAGAAACGGTCCTTGTGACGACAATGAAGTGGTTTCTCTGCTACCAGTATTTACGACAACTCTGCAGCACATATTCGGCAGTCAGTATATCAGTAACACAGCTATTCATGTCTGTAGATCACTAGATGAGTATGTTGAACAGATGGTTTCTCAATGTGTTATGAACTGTGCCAAGTCTGATGATTACCTGTTGTTATCACCTATTGAACAACTATTTCCATCATTCCTGTTGTTCGCCTAGATTCTCCGTATCTTATTGTTTCTGTTTCAATACTTCTCTTAAATCTCTTGGTCCCTCGATAAATGATATTTACATAAAGTTGAGGTCACTTTCAACTTTCTTGTGACATTCTGTCAGCTATTTCATTTCCAGGAAAGTTGCAATAAGATGGAATCAACTGTATTACACATTCATTTAGTTCCAAATAAAGCTGCTAGAACAATCGTAAGGACAAGTATATTGTAAGCACTAAAAATACACACGCACACACACACACACACACACACACAAATACACGCCACAACGGACAGTGGAGTAATAGGCCATCTAGATTCAAACCAGGGACCTTCAGGTGACGGATACGACTTGCTACAGTTCAGAACGATGTAGTTGGTGGTATTCTACCAACGTGACGTGCCACAAATTGCATCTACCTCTGCAACCAATATACGTCCAACTGGAACGACATAGATTACACCTTCTGAAAGTATAATGTTTTATCAAATAGAGGAATATGAAGATATGGATAGATCGTTGGTGTTAAAGAAACACCAAGGAGGCATGGACTATAATTAAGAACATCAACGCTGATAGGCCTTACTGAAAGACATAAGTGGACAGATGACCCGGACAACAGAAACCTGCTGTTCGTTCAATCAATATCGAAGTAAATGTTGTCCGTTTGTGGGCGCTGTAGGAAGGGAGGAGGTGCTGGATAGTTCATTATACTCTGTCTCATAATTATTTCTGATGAGGGGTCGGTAGGTGAGTTATTATGTATTTTCTTCGCTAAACAGCTTTTCATAACCGTCAGTGAAGTATCCATTTACAGCTGGGTAAACTTTAATGTGGCGCTATCGATATATAGACTCAGTACATTTACAACGAGAAGCTAACGATCTAACCATTTTGCTTCTCAAAAAGGAAAAAATTATTTATTACAAAAAAATTATAAATATGCCGGTCAGGATTAGTCGTTTATGCACATAATTTCCCCAAATAGCGTCAGAAACAAGAACAATTCCATGGGATGACCAGCTGTTCAACCAGAAATGTATTAATATTTTGTGAAATTAGAAGAAAAAAGCCCCTTGTTTTGCAGAGATTTAAGATGAACTTTATTAAAAAACATCATTGTTTGCCTACATACAAAAATATTTTGAGGCCTTAACAAAACACGTTGCATATCCATGTCTTTGTTTCCAGCATTTCTCCTTCAATACGTGAGAGTGTTCTTTATTTTCTCAGTTTTGTTCGTTATCAATAACTTCCAAGACTCCACAAGAGACAGAAACACAAACCACCGGCCCAATTTGATGTATAATTAATGCCCCTATGATTCCTAAGTCGGGTAGAAGACATTACGAGCAGCGCTCTGCTTGTTCCCGAGTGGTGTTGTTAGAGACAGTAGGATCCTTCAGGGTAGGCCATGTCGTTCAGGGAGGAGTGGCCAATACTGGCTAGCACTGTTAGGGAGGGGTCACAGCAGGCTCGGACTCAGGGCTCTCAAGCTAAAACCGCCATGAGAGCTGCATGAACTTAAGTTAATTGATAAATCTCCGAATGAAATCAAATTAATCATGCAAGGGCCATATGATGTCACGTTAATAGATTAAGCTCAATAATGTCAAAATAATAGTCCAGGGCCAAATGAAATCAAGGTTTAAGGTATCAATGATCGAATGAAATCTATTAAATAGATCAAAGTATACACAAGGGCGTAACTCGGAAAAATCCGCAAACGCAGGTGAGGAATACCGCTTGGTTGAGGTGTTCTAATGCGCTCTACCTGTGAAATACTGATCTTTAACTTATCAATGGAAATGTACAATCTACAATTAAGTACAGGAAGAACACGACAACGGTGAATAGACGTGGTTAAAGAAATACTGTAGCGGTATAGATTGCAAATAGGGATGCTCAATTTGATCATTCCCATCAATATATTATATTTCACCGTTTTAAATACCTGTCGTTCTATTTTAAATTCTTACAATAATCCGGATTTCTTCTTTTCGATCACTGCTGATTTAGATGGGGACTCGGGATTCTTAAATAAATTCTGCTGTCTTTTTCAGGACAACAAAACTGCCGTACAGTTTCTCTCCGAGGGAAGTCGACGTGGGCCACACCCTTCTCCTCAGACCTGAGTGTTAGAGGCAGTCTTGAAGTACATGTGCCGCTGCCATGTTTGTCAGACGGCAGTAGCATGGGATGGTGGCACCTATCATGAATTTGTTGTACAGAATTGTATTTACCTTGTTTCTCTTTCTGAACATGATTATTTTACCACATTCACGTACCTTTCTTTACAACCAGTGTTCTATTTTTAGCCCGCGTTTTCTCCTCAGTCTTGACACGTCGGAGTCTACGTAATAGTTAGCGATAACAAGACAGAGCACTTGTCACCACTGATCTCTAGTACAAAAACCTCTTTCACGCTTTATCCCCGACCACACAGTTAGGAGTATCTGTAACCTTATGTTACACTTCACATTGTTTGACCTGGTATCACCTGGTATATTGAAGCAATCCACTTACACGCATGCTACTCACAGTCACCTTTGGATGTAAATATCTGATACAAAATTTAAACAAAAATTATAATTCATCGACATATTCCCATGTGTGGTGGCCAAACAGTTACACACGTTCATGTCTGTTGGCTCCACGAGAAGAGATTTGTGGTGGTAGACATCATATTTTTGAAAGAAATAGTTTTAGTTATTTGAATGTACAGTATAGGGTGGTGAGAGAATCATGAGCTAAGCCACCAAGCGTATATGAGAGATAGATGTGGCTATTTGAGAGATTAACTACATGGTGACGAGAGAAATGCTGAACCAGAGCATCGCGTGTATGAGGGAAATAGATGTGGCTATTTGAGAGATACAATTTATAGTGATACAGGGCTAAAACAAAACGAACATGTATAAGGACAATATATGTGGCTCTTTGACAGTGAACAAAGAAGAGCCAGATTTGCATATTGACATATCTTCCCTACTGTGGTACTGAGACAATGACCCCAAAACATCTGCTCCAAAATTGCCCGACATACTAGGACCAGAGAAAGCACAAGTTACTATCACCAGTGCCAACACTAGACACGCTCTACGTCAGTATCGACAACCTCGGGATGACCGCTGTTTATTTTAACAAATTCAAGTCAACGTCTGGCAGCGTTCGGAGTAGAAGAAGATGAAGAAAAAGAAGAAAAAAGACGTAAAAGAGGAGAAGAAGATAAAAAAAGGAGAAGAAGAAGATATACCTTCCATTCTATCTACGTATCACATTTAATCTGTCTCATCTTTTATTATCACCTGTGATTTTGTTTAGAAAACATTTAGATATCACCTGTCATGGTTGAATTCTCTGTTTCTTAAACTGTTATTATCAGTTATCATTTATCGATAACAAAATAAATATGTATGTGTCATTCTAACTTTTATCTCTGTTTTATCTGTGTCCCAGAGTATTTAGAATGCTACTCTCTCACAGCAAAAGGGCAGGGTTCAATCCAGTGAAATTGAAACGTTCATATTTATGCAGTTGTAAATAATTACCTGACTTGTGATGAAGTAAATAAAAATGCGAATAGGAAGGAACTCGTCACTAAAATCATGGAACAACTGAAACCTAACATTTCGTCCAGAACAGAAGGTTGTGCTATAGGGTCGTCTTACTTAACTGAATTAACTTCTTTATACTGGTTTAAAAGACTCTACAGAGTCTGTACACAACCAGTTTCATTTGCATTACCTTGCTCTAAAAGCGATGGGCATCCAATTTATTCGTAAAAGAATTAATTGTCCCTGCATTCCAAGCATTTACCACTCTCTGACTATAAATAATATTTCCTAATATCTAATCTGGACCTTTCTGTAGTTAACTTGTAGCTATGCTCTCTTATTCTTGTAGGTGGTTGTATTTTGAAAAAAAAACTTGTTTTGGCTAATTTATCCGTTTCGTTGATTATCTTATAAACCTGTATTGTCACCTCGAATTCTTCTCTCTTTTAGACACTGTATGCCGGTTTTTCTGAGTCTTTCCTCATAACTGTAATCCCACTATTAACTTTGTCGATATTGTTTTTATTCTTTCCATCATGTTTATATCACCTTAACTATAAGGACACCTGTACACAGTACTCCCATCTAGATCTAACTAATGCTTTATACAGTTTGACTATCACTTCCTTCCTCCTATGTTTAATATATTTCTTGTTATCATACCAAACCTTGCATTTGCCTTTTTCACTTCTACCTGGACTTGCTCACTCACCTTACCTGTATGATCTATTATAACTCTTAGGTCCCTTTCCTTTTCTACCTTTCTAATATTGTTCTCGATAGTATTCAAGTTGTGATCCAAATAACAAAGCTTGGTGGATCGCACGGGACTCACAGAGCCGTTGTTTGAGAACTCTGCTGCGTATAGATTATACTTTCGGTTGCCTTTTTTTGTATCGGTCCTTCGTGCGTTTCTTTTGGGATGTGGGGATGAGAAGGCGTGGATTAGGATGGAGGGTGTGCTAATTCGCAGGCACCCCAGTCAGTTTTGGTGATAGAATGATGAACGAGCTCGCGCTCTCCAGCAGCGCCCTCTACCCTAGGGTGGTGTCACGTGACCCTGAGTTGGTATCAGGGGAAGGCAATCAGGCCCACAAGACGGCCCTCCTTCCGGCGGCGGGCTCGCTTCTGTAAAATGTAGTCTCCAAGCTTTGATGGCACGCTAGTTTGTCTTTCCTTGTCAGTGTGTTCGTTTTTTTACCTTTACTTGGATCTGTTTTGTTTCATGTCTCGTTTGTTCATGTTCTATGTCTGTAAAATCGTATCTATCCATCCATCTATCCATTCATTTATCCATTCATTAATCCATTCATCTATCCACCCTATCCATTTATTCATACATCCATGTACCAATTCGTCCACCCATCCGTCATTCATCCATCGATCCATTTAGTTAGTCTTATTTAAATTCAATCATTGATCAAACCATTAGCTTACCCATTCAACCATTATTACGTACAACGTGTATATACATCCATCCACTTAACACTACATCCACCCATCCATGCGCTCACCAATCCATCCATCTGTTTATCCACCAATCGTTCCAGCCACCAAACCATAAATTCACACATCCACCCACCTATACTTCCATCCACTAATCCATCATTCACCCTTTCACACACATCCATTCATCCATCCTTCAACCCAGTTCTCACCAATACATCCATCCACCCATATATCATTTCACCCAATAAGCTATCCATCCATCCATCCACCTATCCACAAACCACTAGTGTATTCGTCTGAAGATCTCCATGTTCTCGACTCGCTCGCCCTAATACAACCAAAGGTAAGAGCAGTAGTTGGTATCCTTGCAGTACAATCGGTGCTGGCAAGAATTTTTCATTTGACAACCACAAATGACGTGAAAACTATATACACGTGACAAACAGTTTGTCACATGACAACCATGTGTCACGTGACAACCATATGACACATCATAACCATGTTTCACTTTGTAACCATGTCAGATGTGACAACCCTATGTCATTTGGTAAGCATGTGTCGTGTGGTAGTCACATGTCACATGACAAAGATGATATTTGCAGAACTTAGTTTGTCATGATGGCTAACGTACCACAATATTATGTTGCCAGTTAAATAGACACATCAGGACCTTCTTCTTCTTCTTCTTCTGCGTACGCAGTCAGACAGTAACCATTATTTTTTCGAAAAAAGCGGCGGTCATCCTGAGGCTGTCGCCACTGCCATAGAGCTTGTCTTGCAGTTCCACTGGTAATGGCCACATCTGCTCTCTCTGATCCTCGTATGTCGGGCAGTTCTGCAGCAGATGTTCAGCGGTCATTTTACCAGTACCGCACGGGCATTCGTCGGTACACCCTATCTTCAATTTGTTGAATAGGTGGTACCTCAGTCTGTTGTGGCCAGTGCGAAGTCTGAAGACAACGACCTGCTCTCTTCGGTTCAACTGGTAATAGGCATCGTTTTTGGTGTAACCAGTATGTTCGGTTTCCCATTTGGTCATGTATCTGGCTTTGATAAGCCGTTTTGACTCTTCGTACGTCATACTGGTATCTGTTTGTAGTAGTCTTGCACCTTCTTTTGCCAGTCTGTCTGCCTCCTCGTTGCCTTGGATGTTACAGTGTGACGGGGTCCACTGTACCACTACCCTTTTTGGTGCGGACTGCTGGCACAGTTTGCAGAGTGCTGCTCTTAAGTCATTAAGCTCAGTGTTTTTCTGGCTTTTTAGCGCTGTGACTACGGCGAGAGCATCTGTCAGCAGGACTATATGGCTCTCATTTTCACTGTGTGTCACCATTTCTTCCACTGCCGTCAGTGCCTCTGCCTCCGCTCTGAAATTGCTTGTGTACTTACCAGTAGCGATTGACAGTGTTATTTTTCTGCCATTTGGTAGGTTCAGGAATGCTCCTGCCCCTCCGTTCTGTGTTGTGTTTGTTACAGAACTGTCGGTGTATGCATGGGTCCAGTCCATGCTTGGGTAGCTTTTCGTTATGAAGCTTAGGGTAGTATATCTCCTTTCTTTTTCAGTCTGGCAGTTTTTGTTTGCAATACCTGGTATATTTTCTACCACCTCTGGAAATATATCCTGCCTCCAGGTAGGTTTTCGTACAGTAGTGATGGGTTTTGGTGTTGTTAGTGCGTTTATGGGATCTGGGTTGGAATGAGTCGATCAGTCCTCAATGGTCTGTAATCGTCTTCTTTTCAAACTTTATTTCAATTTCAGAAATATGAAAGTCTGCTGGGACCTGGTCAGAAGATGTGTACAAATGATGAAGCACGTTTGTCGTCGTTTTGGGGGACGGAAACCTTTAACGGCCAGTACTTTATGGACTGGCAGATCGTTATGATGGAGTTATCTCTCTGAAACACAGGCTTTTGTTTTCTCCTAACGTTTCTCTGTTCGACTGCCATGGTATGATCCCATAGAGACGTTGCGTTTTCCCCAGTGTTACCCAAAAGTGGCAGACGCGCAAAATCAAAAGTTCAGAAACTTTTTGAACATAACGGTTCGAATAAAGCAATCACTAACAGTTAGAAAATAACGAATACAAAGCAGGCATAAGGGTCAATAATAAAATGTGGGCATAACATTAACAATCTACATTCTGCAGATGGCCACATTCCTTATCGGTCGACATGAACAAATACTAGCTGACACAATAAAATCAGCAAGGGAGGCAAGACGGGGTTTTTATATTTCTAAAAAGAGAAGTTCTACAGTCGCGACGAGAGGAAACGTGTAAATTAAATGTGCGATTAAAGTGAACGGAAAATATTAAAACAAATTACATTAGATGCATAGGAATGAATAATAACAAACTTCGGAAGAAATACAATAGAACTACAGAACACACTGCCACTAGTTCAAGTAGGCGTTAGAAAATAAACATTATACTTGTCTTAAGAAACAAATACTTGACACTGAAAGTCAGAGAAAGAGAGAGAGAGAGACAGCAAGAGGGAGAGAGGGGAGGAGAGGGATAGGGAGAGAGAGGGAGAGGGGAGAGAGAAGGAGAGGGGAGAGAAAAGGAGAAAGAGAGAGTAGGAAAGTCGTGCAGTGTTATGAAGTACCAATATGGATATAGGTCAGGAGTCGTTATAGTTTCCAGGTAAAGCGCTCCTGTCTCAAGCGTGGTGTTCGAATCCTGGTCTCAAAGAAGGTATCGGATGTCTAGATCTACCGGAGACAGACGATCACCTCCCAGGTTCCGTGTGTGCGTAAAAGAACCACTGGCCTTTGAAAATGGAAAGGATCTGTCTGTTAGCCGGTGTCCAGCCACAATTTCTATTCTGAACTCCTTTCTAAAAGTTACGGGCATGGAGGTAAGACGGTAGTGGTCCTCTATCATTCAAAGACACAGTGGACCAATCACGTGTTTGCCTGCACATTCGATTGAAAAGGACCTCTACACTCCAAAGGGTAGACGAGGAGCGACTAAGGGAGGGGTTTAGGTGGGATGTGAGACCTAGACGAAGAATAAACAGACTGTCAAGAAGGATGAAGTCTCTAATACTTTACGCCCAGCCCCTGCAGTATCCGCTTTATCTTATTCTTGTGACGAGTGGTTTGTTCGCTTAATGCTGTATCATATGTGGGCTATTGTTTCTAGAGCTTTCTGTTATTCCCCAAATCGTATGTGGGCTATTGTTTCTAGAGCTTTCTGTTATTCCTAAATCATATGTGGGCTTTTGTTTCTAGAGCTTTCTGTTATTCCTAAATCATATGTTGGCTATTGTTTCTAAAGCTTTCTGTTATTTCTAAATCGTATGTGGGCTATTGTTTCTAGAGCTTTCTGTTATTTCTAAATCGTATGTTGGCTATTGTTTCTAGAGCGTTCTGTTATTCTTAAATCGTATGTGGGCAATTGTTTCTAGAGCTTTCTGTTATTCCTAAATCGTATGGGGGCTATTGTTTCTGGAGCGTTCTGATATTCCTAAATCGTATGTAGACTACTGTTTGTAAAGCTTTCAGTTATTCCTAAATCCTATATGGGCTATTGTTTCTAGAGCTTTCTTTTATTCCGTTATCGTGTATGGACTATTGTTCTTAGAGTTTTCTCTCAAACTCAGAAGGGTACTCCATACTTAACAGGCTTTTGATCTCTGTGAATGCTGAGGTCTACAGCCTATGATTTAAAGAGCCTTCTACGTAGAGATTTAGCGGCGTCTGCTATGGGACATGTTTTTTGGTGCTTTTAATCTGCATACATTTCTGTAGATCATTCCTTCCATTGAATCTACCTTTACCGTTTTGATATACACATATTTCTATCTGTCTATTTCTCCCTCCTTTGGATTTACTTTTACTGTTTCTTATTTATATTTATTTCTATTTGTCTATTTCTACCTCTATTACTTCCTCTCTGCTTTCTCTACTCCTGGTTCTTTCATGTTTATGTGCCTCCTCCCCTTCTCTTTCTCGTAAGTGCGCCTCCTTCCCTTCTGCCAGTCCAGTATTTTAGCGAAATCAAATCTCCCGGCACAACCGCAGCATTATCAGGGCGTGTGGACTTGTACCGTTAAATATGCAAACATGGGCCCCAAGTGCTTGAAAGTGCTGTATGCCTCGGCAGTGTTTGTACGGGGACCGGCTGTCACTCAGCTAGACCAGGCGCCAGTACTGAGAACAGGTGATGCGGACTCCAGGTCTTCAAGTTGACGAAATGTCCCAGAAATAATCTCAATGACTCATCGTAATCATCAATGGCTACTGATTTGCGTATACAATTATGTCTCTCCTCAACTTCCAGATCAGTTTTGTTCATCATTAAATTGGCTTTGTCGTTTCTATTATCTTATCTCCCTATTGCTCTCACACTATCGTATTCATAATTGTTGCTTGTTGCTTTTCTTGTACTGTCGGTGCAAAAAACATAAATAGGTATTGTCAGATTCGGCACGAAGAAACAAAACCAAAACGAAACCAACGTTACGACCAAAAGGCTTTATCAGATACAACGAGAAACAACAATAAGGAAGCAGTGAATCCAAGAAAAAGTGAAGCATACATGTACACATGCGTTTAAAAAGGTATTAAGCTGGATAACACATAAGAAATGGAAACAAGGCTTCTTGCGTGTCGGATGTATGGTAATAGCGTCACCTCTACAGTTGGCCTCCATTAGGAAGCCTGTACCAAAAGCGGTTTCTGTACTGTTGCAGTAGTGGTTTGTGTAGCTGTAAATTGTACACGATGAGATTGCTAGTTGAACTCTCCCTGGTCACGTGTTACCACATCTATTAAGGTAAATTTGTCATCTGTTTGCCTTGCTAGTAACAGGTTGTAATTGTATTACAATTTATCAGGAATACTTAGGTCTCACTTAGTCATTGCTCTTCCTTCTCTGTGAGTGAGTAAAGACCTTTCAATACTTGCAATCTGGTGTGCAGACAAACAGTTGATTGATCTGTTGTGTTTTGCATGATGGGGGTGTGATATCTTTTTTGGCCTTCCTGCAGGTTACTATTTGGTAGGTATTTTGTTACCTCTAGAATTTTTGCCCGGATAACAATCCTTGGTCTTGTCGCTTCGAAGATGCCGAGAGTATCATCTGCACTGAGAAAAAGAGGCGCTGGACACTTGGCAGATTGGTTGGTTGCTTGGTTATTGATCCAGCGGCCTATGGCCTCCTGTCCTTTGGCCCAATGCCAAATAGTGACTTGCGAGATTCGAACCACTCACTGTACGACGTTTTTGTTAGCTGTTTGGATGACGAGTGACTTAGTATCTGTTAGCTGTTTGGATGACGAGTGACTTAGTTTTTGTTAGCTGTTTGGATGACGAGTGACTTAATTTTTGTTAGCTGTTTGGATGACGAGTGACTTAGTTTTTGTTAGCTGTTTGGATGACGAGTGACTTCGTTTTTGTTAGCTGTTTGGATGACGAGTGACTTAGTTTTTGTTAGCTGTTTGAATGACGAGTGACTTAGTTTTTAGCGCCCAACCCCAACCCACAAGTGGGAAATTTTTGTAAAGCACATATGAAATATTTCAGTTAACTCAGCAGCATGTCGGATGAATGATATGATAACAATGAAAAAATACCGTCTTACAGGGGAACGGGAGCAGGCGAGTACCGACGTCTCAGCCTAAATAATCCGTTATCAAGGAACGAATGAACAACAACTGAGATGAAAACATTGAACATCGTTAAACAGATATACAGTGTTCAGGTATACAAACATATATACAGTGTTTAGGTATACAAACAGATATACAGTGTTCAGGTATACAAACAGATATACAGTGTTCAGGTATACAAACAAATATACAGTGTTCAGGTATACAAACAGATATACAGTGTTCAGGTATACAAACAGATATACAGTGTTTAGGTATACAAACAGATATACAGTGTTTAGGTATACAAACAGATATACAGTGTTCAGGTATACAAACAGATATACAGTGTTCAGGTATACAAACAGATATACAGTGTTCAGGTATACAAACAGATATATAGTGTTCAGGTATACAAACAGATATACAGTGTTCAGGTATACAAACAGATATACAGTGTTCAGGTATACAAACAGATATACAGTGTTCAGGTATACAAACAGATATACAGTGTTCAGGTATACAAACAGATATACAGTGTTCAGGTATACAAACAGATATACAGTGTTCAGGTATACAAACAGATATACAGTGTTCAGGTATACAAACAGAAATGGACCAGAGCATGAAAGTGGAATTGAAACGTTTTCTAACTTACAAATGTAATTTAAACGTTTTCCAACTTACAAATGTAATTGAAACGTTTTCTACTTACAAATGCAATTTGCCACCGCCTCAAAAATTTAATGACGTATTGTAAATCATTTGACAAATGCGTGCGAAAACGATTTAAAAAATGCGAATTTAAACAAAAAGACATACGTAAACAAAAACAATCAAAATCTGATCCTTTTATATTTGGACTCGTACAAAAGTGGAAGATAAGTGTTGTTGTTTCCACGAAGAATTCTTGTTGGTTGTATTGTGGCATGTCAGGTAAAATCAAATTTTGGGTTCTCTGGTCTAATTTTTTTTACAGCGCTGAAAACACTACACCGTGAATAAGGTTAAACTACGAGCACAACACAAAACTACTGAGCGTAGGTGTTTATCAATATGTTATATATCTCTGGTGTTGAGATCTCTTCACATCATGGCACAGCACACTCCGCCATTCAAATACGTGAACAAACTTTAGGGATGGGGGCCGCTAAGGCGTTCTTCTCAAGAGCTGAACGATAGCACGAAACGGCGCGCGTTCGAAACATGCAAGTTTCAAACGACTTCTGCATCAAGCGAGACAACACGCATATAACTATCGCTCGCAGACGGACGATAAACTGATGTCTGCTAAACGCGCTGTCAATGTGAAAGAAACCTTAACAATTCAACATTCAAACAAAGGCTGTTAGTTTGGTGTGGGGACAAAACTTTCGAAAAAAATCATCATCCTACCCAACACGCTTTTTTTCAACATAACATTTGCAAAGCTGCGGCTACCTGACAGCAGACATACCCATGTCTGTTTGAATATCTGAATGTCAAGATGTTCAAATGTTCCTGCACAATGAGTGGCTAACTAGCTTTGAAAGAAAACTCTAAAAACAATTATTACAAAGACAACAATACTACAAAGTAGCAAGAAAGTAGCTACACAGACCAAAAACACTACTATACTACAAAGAAGCAAGAAAGATCACAAAGACAAAATTACTACTAAGTACCTACACAGATCAAAAAGACATCAATACTACAAAGTAACTACACAGAGAACCAAGACAAAAATGTTACAAAGTAGCTATAACGATCACAAAGACAACAATAAAGTAGCTATAACGATCACAAAGACAACAATACCACACAGTAACTACACAAATTACAAGGACAACTGTGCTGAACGCTCCTTAAATATGGACACTGAAAAACAGACAGATTAATAACGGTGCAGATACTTCAAGATAAAGGTTTGCTCTCACTCCCCTGCCCCCCCCCCCCCCCCCCTTCCTTTCCGATATCCAAGTTGATGAATTTCTCTCGCTAAAAAAAAAGGTATGCGAAAGGGTTCGGACAACAAAAGACACCTACCACTTATAAGGGAGGAATAAGGGAGGTGGAGGTGGGAAGCAATATTTCAAACCTTGCCAGACTACTCCGTAGCTATTTTAGGGACAGCCAACCTTTATTCTTCAGTCCTAAATCTCTATCCAGAAATAGTATAAAAAGATGTAATGATATATTTATATATTCGAGTATCTGACTAATTGTGTACACTCCTCATTCAGCGTATGTAACATAACAGAATACATCATCAATGAATGACTTCTTCTTTCTTCTATACTAACGATGTGGAAGCCCTTTTTGTATATACATGCAATGAAATGCGCAGACAAACATATGATTTGCCTCATGTGCCTTTGCCTGATGGACTGGCTGACTCCTTGTGGTCGAATGTAGGCTACTATTCTGTAGGAATTAAGAATTCTTGCCTGTACAACAACTATCAGCCTACTTTTTTCCATTTGCAACTGCTAAAAGTTTCTTTTACGTGCAAAGTGTATACGTGGAACCTCCGATATTATCGTCCGTCTCCTGTATGACTAGGCGATGACCTCTTCTCCTTTGAGACAACGCTTGAAACGTGACGTATTCAAACACCCAACGTTTCGCGCTTTAACTATTTTCTTGACCGCCTCACTCATCATATATAGAGATCATACGCATTACTTCTATGGCTTCAAACAGTTGCTACTGACTGCCAATATTTCATCCAAGCTATTAGTGGTGTCGGCCTGGAGATTATAAGGCTGAGGCATAAAGGTCATTTGTGTTTGTCGACGCCCCCTGGAGTACAGACTAGTATTTTATTTTTATCGTTGATATAAATCAACGAAGTCTTTCCTGAGGATTGGAACCCATATCGACTTGATCGCTGTCGTTCGAATCTATTCGTGCTGAGTTGAGTTAACACTTTACCACATTTTTTTGGTAGGACGTTACAGTGGCTTTTCTTATATCAGGAGGTGAACTTGAGAAGCTGAACTCGGGTCGTTTTGGCTATAGTGCAATGTAATGCTCACCAATAAGCTAAACACGTTGGGGATTACAGTGTAGATCCCCACCTCGCTGTCAAACTGCAATGACACAGCCAGTTCCAGGAGCGTTGGCACTGGCTACTCTTCGTTTTCGGCCACTTGGTCAAGAGGATAGTTAATGTACAGTCTTTTCACGTGATTTCTTGCGCTCTTTTCTTGAAGGTAAAGAATATGGCCTTTCCTCCCACCATCATGACATTGTTAGTCATATAACAGACACTGCAATCTGGGATGAAGTGTTAGAGAATTCATTATACTCCGGCTAGTCTTAGCTAGGAGCATTAATTTACTTTCTCGATTTATAGTGTTCCTAACAGTAAGCCGGGTACCAATTTAAAGCTGGATAACTCGGAAAGTGTTTGAATTGGGGATTGAAACGACAGCGACAAACTAATGAGTTGATAGCTGACTAAGTGATTGTGTGAAACCTGTCAGAGTGAGTCAAATTCAAGATCTAGTGAGTGAGGAAGTGAGTGGTTACACTCAAGGAGCGGGCGAAGCGAATAAAGTCAGTTAATCAGTCGATAACTGCACGAGCCACGAAAATCAATATGTCAGGTCTGGCCTGGAGATACCCTGATTTTACTCAGTAATACAGGAACGAAAGTGTAAACACACGCGCTCTAGACGCGCATATCACGTGACCGCACCTGGCCAGGTACCCATGTAGAGTGGATTCAGTTTGACTACTTGAGACTAGGACATAATACAGAGAGGCGGAAGATTTGTCTTAGTGGCATAAACAGACAACAGACAGTCACAATAGACTGAAGACAAATACATAATTCAGACATTTACTTTACTTTCAGTCTATTATTCACTCAAGCTATCGAGGCATAGTTTGATATATCTCCTCTCTCAGAAGTGCAATGGTTTTGGTCTCACATGAAGTCCCAACAAAGCAAATGTGCGTGGACAGGAAGTAGATTTCATAACAACTTTTAACATCAATAATTATAAATTAACAGCTGTTAACCAAATTGACGTAACTGGGGTCCCTCCACAAGTCGGATCACATCAACCCTACTCCAAACCCCGTTGTAGAAGGTATCTTATCGACTTGTACTAAATGTGGCAGACAATCATGGCTCCATTTAGCGTATTTATCCATCTTCAAACTCACTGGAATAGTGAATGTTGACAAAGTGGTCCTCATTGATTACGATGGACGAACAACAACTTAGCGAAACTTGGGCAGCCTATGTCAAACAATAACAAAAGTTTAACAACTACCCTTTAGCAAACCTACGGTTCTTCCTTGGAATGACATGTAGCAACAGAGTGGCAGGAGCAAAAACTTAACAACTTCCCTTTAGGAAACCTGCGGTTCCTTCTTGAATTACATTGAGCGATAAAGTGACAAATGGGAGCCTCCCCACAAATAGACCAGATCATCACAGATGATGAGGCCAAGATCATAATTAAAGCCAACTTCAGGAGGAAATGGGCTGATCAACACTCCTACTTCCGAAAAGAAGACAGTTACTCTAACTTAACTAGAGAAGAGCAAGTCATCATCTTCAGGCTGCGAAATGGGCATACCAGACTCAAGGGTCATCTTTAGAACACAATGATGATTGGGATAGATGACAAGTGATTATGTGGGAAGCATATTATGACCGTGGAACACATCCTACAGAGCTGCATACTCACGCAGGAAAAGAGAGAACAACACTGGCCTCGCAAGAGATATGAGACAAAAGCTGTATGGAGACAGAACAGCCTTACAAAACACGGTGTCTTTTGTAATAGAAACCTAGACATTGAGGATGAACGAAGGAGGAGGAGAAGAAGAAGAAGAAGAAGAAGAAGAAGACCACACGTTGTTAGTTTCTGCAGCTTCATTGCCTTCAATTTTACAGTGGGATGGGATCCACTGTATGACCAACCTTGGGTGTTCTGATGAGAGTTGTGCCAGGGAGTACATACATTGCTCGAGATCTTCATCTTTGTGTTGTTTAAGAAGTTTTCTTGTTGGACATCTCTTTCTTGGATTATATGTTTATCTGTGGTCTTCAGTGCCTCTGCTTCGGCATGGAAGTTAATGACGTATTTTCCTGTTATTAATACTCGAGTGTTTTTTTACTCTGTTCTTTAGTCTGTAATAGACCCCTCCACCTCCATTGGATGTGGCTTTGTTAGATGAGCCATCTGTATATACGTGTATCCGCGTTTCTAGCGGCTATACTCTCAATAGATTTCTTCGTGATAAATTTCATTTCTAAACCTGCCTGAATTCCCTTCTTCACTATACCCTTTACGGTTTCTACCACCATCTAATGGGATTTGGATTTTTTCATGGTGGAACTTGGGATGTTTCTTTTAAAACTCTAGCCTCTGTCTGCATTACAATATATCTTGTAATAAATCAAGAAACAATTTAATAAATCAACTAACCGTTTAATTAAGTAATAAATATATAGGTTAATTAATAACTCATTATATAAATCAGAAAAATTATAAATCACCCAATTGAGAAACCAATCATTATGTCAATCAATCAAACAAGAAGTAAGTTATAGAATCATTCATGTAATTGAATAAAACTGTATATTTTCTTTCCAGTCAGACAATCAAGTAATCATCCAACCAGCCAAACAGCAATTCAATCAAGTAGTCAATATATCAATTAGTAAATCAGTCAAACAACTCAAAGTCATACAATCAAATAATCTTCGAACAATTAATCATTAAGTGAAACAATCAATCAACCAATCCTGTCAATATTTATAAATTTCAACTTGTGTATAGACCTTGATAATACTTCAGATTCCAAACGATAACAGCGATAACACAACCTGTCCGTCGAAAAAAAGTCCAGCCTTGTTCCTTGGTTTAGACGCTCTTCAGTCCAGTCAGCTAGCTCTATACATGTGCATCGAAAATTGGACATGGTCTTTCCATGTCGCACAATGTTGAGTCTTTTCACAATCAAATCTCAACCGCGTTATGTAATAAAATACCTGATCTACTCAACCAATATCAGTGGCCATGATATTTGTCATCATCAGGCATACGATTTCAGGTATATACGTAGCATTATTTTTACTGATGGAAGGTTTGGTAACGGAAATTGATACTTGGTGTCAGGTGACATCTACTTTGACATCGCACTGCTTCGGCATCCTACAGTGGTCAAGATGCAGTGGTCAATTAGGAGACAGCAGCCAGCGGCTGATAGATGACGTCTTGCATCAGGATTAGCCAACCAGAGCTTACCAAATACCCTAATCCGTCTTCACGTGTCGGCCCTGGAAACAGGCTGCACTAATCACTAGTGTAGTCTGGTCAAGGTATAGGGATCGCAGTGGGAAATCAAACCCGCTATTTAAAAAAAGCTAACTGAAATATGATGTGTAGGGGAAAAAGGTGCAGCTATCGAAACCTCGCTGTAAAGTACGAGACGTCACACCTTTTTAAGAAGACAGTCGAAGAAGAAGTTTGTCGATAAAATAGCTCTTAATTTCCAGTACATTTATGCCGGCTCGATACTCATCAATGGCTCTTTCCATCTTGTTAGACGATAGTGAGTTTTGAAAACAAAGTATGACGATAACGAATGTGACTCTTAAGACCAATCCGAGCAGTGAAGTGTTTTCCACAGTGACTCGATGCTACGAGACCAAATATGGTCCTTGTCAATATCGAAGTGGGAATTGATGTGTCTTAGCCTGGTGCAACCAGGAATAAAGTTACGGAGTGAGGGTATTCGAGGTATTATTAGCACTTCTTGTGCTGAGAACATTTTCAAACAAGATATGCGATGTATCGACCAACTCATGAGTCGATGTCCCCTGATCAACATCCACTTGTAACGTACGTGACAACTGTGGTAGTGCTGATTATATGGCAAGGGGGTTGCCACGGGGTAGGTGGATGAATGACATTAAGGCGATCTTGCAGGAACACATGCTTTCGACGGCTGAAGCGACAGCCTTGGACAGGACAGTCTGCTTAATCGCCCCACATGGAATAAAGGTATACATGGATCGAAAAATAACTACCATCTTACTGGTTTAGATAAGCGAGTTATTCTTGTTTTTTTAATAACTTAACATCTTTATACTGGTTTAGAAGACCCTGCAGAGTCTGTATACAACCAGTCAAGAGGTGGTGGCCGGAAAGATGACGTGGATTCAATACCTCGGTAAGGTAAAGTCTTATCTGTCGGGATAAAATACAAACTTTGTTTGTACACTGCGTGGCGACTCAATGGCCTTTATTCCTCAGCCCGATAAATCATTCAACTGGACCGCATCAAGGGAATCAATGGAAATCAAATTTCAGATCAATAGAAGTAAGCAAAATTGGTTGTATACGGACTCTGCAGAGTCTAAACCAGTATAAAGACGTTATGTTAATTTAAAACGTTAAGTTAAGCATGTTGGACGTCACGTTGGCTGTGTGTCATAGAAGGTTGGACGTGACGTTCGTTGTGTGTCGTAAAATGTTGGACGGGAAGTAGCTGTGGGTCGTAGAATGTTAGACGTTACGTTGGCTGTGTGTGAAAGAAGATTTGACGTCACGTTGGCTGTGGGTCAAAGAACGCTGGATAGCAAGTTGGCGGTGTCATAGAAGGCTGGACGTCACGGTGGCTGTGTCATGAAAGGTTGGACCTAACGTTGACTGTGTCAAAGAAGGTTGGACGTAACGTTGCCTGTGTGTCGTAGAAGGTTTTACGTGACATTGATTGTGTTGTAGAAGATTCAACGTGACGTTGTCTGTGTGTCATAGAAGGTGTTCGTCACGCTGGCTGTGTCAATGATATTTGGACGTGACGTCTGTTGTGTGTTATAGAATGTTGGACGTGACATTCGTTGTATGTCATAGAAGGTTGGACGTGACATTGGTTGTATGTTGCAGAAGTTTTAACGCGACGTTGGGTGTGTGCCATAGAAAGTTGGACGTGACGTTGGGTGTGTGCCATAGAAAGTTGGACTTGACATTGGCTGTGTGTCGCAAAATATTGGACGTCACGTTGACTCTGTGTCGCAAAGTAGTTAGTTAGTTGAACATTGATGACAACCGTCTCCTGACTAACAACAGGCCAATGGTTCAAAACCTCGCTCAGACAATACGTTTCTTCTTCTATCATAGATAAGAATAAAAGCGCAGTCTGTACACTTCACGGTGACAGCAGGGACAGGTGGTATCTATTCTTCAACCTTATAAATCCTTCAAGCTACCAAACAATGACATTGCGAACTATAATTACAGTTGTATGTTAATTATAGGTCGACCGTTTTATATTTGTTTAGTTATCTTGTCAGTGTACGGAAAACAGTCACCAATAAGGAGAAACCCCCCCCCCCCCCCCCCCCCTTCACAAAACGGAGACCTCCAGTAGTGAAGTCTCGAACAGCTCACATACCGTACTCCAGGGTCTGGTGTCAGCTCACCTTCTTCATGTTTTGGAGAACGCACTCACAAAGCGAACAAGAAAGTATTGTGTTATTTATCTCTGTTCTTCAGGTATTACCGCAGTCTAAACTCCCAGGAAAGATGAGACAGGTAGTCAAATTGGAACATGCATTTTTTTTAGTGTGTCGACCTCCCAACGAGGCAATCCTTGTAAGACACAATGTGAAAGTTATTTAAAGTAAACAAGTCTATATGAGATACAAACATTTATCAAAACAAACTTAATCCTTACAAATGGGAACTCGTGTGACCGGAGATAATGAAAATCAGTTTTAAGATGAGAGCTTTTGCAAACCAGCCTGCATTGTTTGAAACGAAAGGTGTGCAGTGTGTGTACATGGAAAGGCGTGCAGTGTGTGTACTGGGAAAGGCTGCAGTGAGTGTACATGGAAAGGCCTTGATTGTGTGTACATAGAAAGGCATGCGCTGTTTATATAGTAACCATGCTCGCACTGTTTGTACAGAGAAGAGTCTGCATTGTTTGAACAGCGAAATGCCAGATCTGTTTTCACAGAGAAAGGGATGCGCTGTTTGTAAAGGTGTGCATTATTTTTGTAGGACGAAACCTGCACTATTTTCACAGAAGAAGGTCGGTATTTTTTGTACAGAAAAAGGCCCAGCACTGTTCGCACACAGAAAGGCTATCAATGTATTAACGAAGAGAGGTCTGCCATGTTTGTCCGAAAAAAAGATCTGGACTATTTTCACATTGTTTGAACAGAAAGAGGTCGGCATTGTTTGAACAGAGAAAGGCATAGCAGTGTTTGTTTGGAAAAAAAAAGGTCTACTCTACATGTAAGCAGAGAGAAAGGCCTAACCAAAATTTGGATACGTGCATAACTGTAAAATGTACTGTTTCTTGCTGTCGAGCTCTGCTCAATGCTCAAATCTCTTATGGGCATAATTCACCTGCAGGTTGTCTATGCAAATTCCATGCAGTCGTACTTGCAGATGAAAGAAAGTACCTCGGTGGTCTTCGTAGCATGTGTAAATATGGATGTGCATAGGATTAGCAGCCGCAACATGCAAAACTATTGCTACTGAAACAGCCACTGCAATTATTCAGATATAGGCTTTATGTAAACAGACCAGCTGTAGTGGTGGCTGTAAACTTCACTTCAAGTGGTGGCTGTAAACTTCACTTCGAGTGGTAGTCGTATACTTCACTTCGAGCGACATGGAAAATCAATCAAAATTTGCAAAACTTGAAAATTGTTTTCCGTCCATTTATTTTCTCGTGGTACTGTGGCTGTTATCTAGTCTAATGTACGTGCGGTTATGGTTAATGGAAAGTGAGACCACGACGGGGCACTATTACTGATAGACGGGCCGCAGATAACGGGCCAGTCAGAAATTCCAGACCAGCCTGCATACTTCTTGGCACAAATCGCTAAATGATTGGTCAAATATTGGCTTTCCTGACAATGGCTTTGGTAATGACGTTAGTGGGTCGGTGATGTCTCTTTAATATCCGCAATTCTAATCACATTCTGTAGCTCTTTGTTTCTGGTAGTCCTTTCAATGTGAGCACTGCATGGTGACTTGGGTGCTGGAGAGGGGGCGAAAGAGTAGGGGAGGGAGGGGTAGGTGAGGAGAGGGTAGGGGAGCGGAGAGTGGATGATGAACAAAAGGAGCGAGTTAATAGATTAGTGAGTGAGGGTGAGACAGAGGAATGGATGAGTGAGCGAAGGAGTGGGGGAGTGAGGGTGAGACAGAGGAATGGATGAGTGAGCGAAGGAGTGGGGGAGTGAGGGTGAGAAAGAGGAATGGATGAGTGAGCGAAGGAGTGGGGAAGTGAGGGTGAGAGGGAGGAATGGATGAGTGAGCGAAGGAGTGGGGGAGTGGATTAGTGAGCGACGAGTGCTGGGGGTGGGAGGGGGGGGAACGAGAATGGATATTAGAGCGAGCGAGGCAGTGGACGGATTTGTGAGTGAAGCAGTGAGTGAGTGAGGGTGAGAGAGACTGAAGGGGAGACAGGGAATGGATGAGTGAGCGAAAGAGTAGGGGAGTGGATTGGTGAGCGACGGGTGCTGGTGGAGGGGGGGGGGCGAGAATGGATATTAGAGCGAGCGAGGCAGTGGATGGATGTGTGAGGGAAGCAGTGAGTGAGTGAAGGGGTGCATGAGTGATAGGTAGAGTTAGTATGTTGGCAGATGAGAACAAGGTAGTGTAGACATTGATGAGTGAAGAAACGGTGGATTGAGTAAAAGAATAAAATGTTGAGATCTGAGATAACGAAGTCTAACACCACATACGGGGACGGCGTGGCCTAGTGGTTAAGTGGCACGGCTCACAACCAGAAAGTACTCGGTTCGATCCCCATCACAGCACCGGCCGTTACCCCGGGGAAGCAAACCCTTAGAAAATGCAGGAGGAAGCAGACACTTACATAAAATGCATACTGAAGTCGGATGCACTGGGCCGACAGGCGCAAAATAAAAATCATAGTGTAACGCACACCCGCCTTGGGGAATAAAGAAATAAGGCGAATGCAAACAACAACAAAAAAAAAAAAAAAAAAAAAAAAAATGGAGTTAGCTTACCAACGTGCATGTTACGTCTAGAACATTGGAAAACAGAGCACAGATAGTTTTACGAAGGGGTTTGGAGCGTCGAGAGTTTTACGAAGGGGTTTGGAGCACAGAGAGCTTTACGAAGGAGTTTGTAGCGCAGAGAGTTTTACCAAGGGATTTGGAGCACATAGAGTTTTACGAAGGGGTTTGGAGCCCAGAGAGTCTTACGAAGAAGTTTGGAGCACCGAGAGTTTTACGAAGGTGTTTGGAGCACAGAGGGTTTTACGAAGATGTTTGGAGCACAAGTTGTTTCAAAAAGGGTCTTTTG
Source organism: Ariolimax columbianus (assembly GCA_036924085.1). Taxonomy (NCBI): domain Eukaryota; kingdom Metazoa; phylum Mollusca; class Gastropoda; order Stylommatophora; family Arionidae; genus Ariolimax; species Ariolimax columbianus. Next base: position 17,687,519 of record JAVGWX010000014.1, on the reverse strand, counting down.
TGTGATAATGACGTTAACAGAAGCACTGCCACGCTGAGAGCTATAGAAGTAGTCTGTGTACATTGCAGTTTAAGCCCTATAAATAAAAAGAAACAACTCGCTATATGGTACAAATTTGAAAAAAGCACTGCCACACTGAGAGCCAATCAAAACAGATGACGAATAGTGAGATCTATCCCCTGAAGGGTTGAAGGCTCTCTAACACATGGCTGACAACCCTCCGCTATTCTCACATACCGCAAGTAGAGTTTTCTATGTATGAAAGAAGTCTCAAGAAACAGAATCGAATATAGGCTTTAGTAGTATGAGGACTCACAGCTGATCTTTCCAGAGTTTGGGGGACGTTTGCAGCAACATCTTCTCCCGCCCTCCCTCCACTAAGATGTACCCACTCCCTCCCTCCACTAACGTCAGTTCCACACCACCCCACCCCAACCCAAATCCTCTCTCTCATTCCTCTCTCCTCCACTTTGATTAATCATTTCCCCATCCTCTCTCCGTTCACTAACATCAGTCTCCACCTACACTCCCCCTCTCTCTCCGAGCACCTTCCTCCACTTTGATTAGTCATTTCCCCATCCTCTCTCTCCGTTCACTTTCCTCCACTAACATCAGTCTCCACCTACACTCCCCCTCTCTCTCCGAGCACCTTCCTCCACTTTGATTAGTCATTTCCCCATCCTCTCTCCGTTCACTCTCCTCCACTAACATCATCCAACCCCCCGCCACCTTCCCTCCCTCTCTCTCTCTCTCTCTCTCTCCGAGCACCTTCCTCCACTTTGATCAGTCATCTCATCCTCTCTCCGTTCACTCTCCACCAATAACATCAGCCAACCCCCGCCACCTTCCCTCCCTCTCTCTCTCTCTCTCTCTCTCCGAGCACCTTCCCCCACTTTGATCAGTCATCTCATCCTCTCTCCGTTCACTCTCCACCAATAACATCAGCCAACCCCCCGCCACCTTCCCTCCCTCTCCCTCTCTCTCTCTCTCTCTCTCTCCGAGCACCTTCCTCCACTTTGATCAGTCATCTCATCCTCTCTTCGTTCACTCTCCCCCGATAACATCAGCAAACCCCCCCCCCCCCTCTCTCCCTCCACTCTACCCCATAACACAACACTATCATCTGTTGCCCTCCGACACAGCATACAGGAGCCCAACTTTGTAACACGCGACCATCTCATTGACAAGGAGGCGCGATCCGCACCGGGACCAATTCTTCGCCCACATATTACCTCATTATCTGGGCTCACCTAGGCGCACGCCACTTGGACCCGGCTAGCCGGTCCGATTTCCGTGTCTCCATTTGAGTGACGGAACCTGTCCTAACTTCGCATTCGTAGTTCGCTTACAAATAATTACAACTATTTCCAGCCCAAATTTAGATGTCCGCCTAACACTTCTCCCGCCGCCATACACTTTTTCCTGTCGATTGGTTAGGAAGGGCCATGTTGTCCCTTTGCTGTTCTGGTGGAGCCGGTAGACCCCGAGAACATGTTCTACTGTTTGTTTGATTTTCTCCACATGGACACACTCCTGTGTGACCCTTTCTTAATTTGTTGACTTTTTTTAGCGGGCTGTGGTTAGTACGTAGTTTGAATATTGTTACCTGATCTCTTCTCGCTATTGAGTACTATGCTTCTGCTATATCAGACTGTTGTCTTTCAACGCTGTGCTATTTGTCTTTAACATTTATTTGTATAATTGCCTTTATTTCTTCACGTCCTGTGTGTTGATAGGAAGAAGAATTGTATTAATTGTGTAGAATAATTACACAAGTTAATCAACATATAGGTCTTTAATTTGGCCAATGAGTAAGATTATCTAATTGTAATGAACGATATAAATGGACGATCGGGGAAACAAGATGATCAAATGAATAGTGTTTAAATAGGTTGAGGGAAACCTCATCAGCGCATAATAGCAATGGAGAAGAATGTGTAAATGTATGCACTGGCAATAGTCCAGTCATTACAAACACCATTTTCGACCACTGAAAAAGTCAAGACAACATAATTCGGATAGAACATCAATACTCCATACATAGCATCACAAGTTGATGCCATTTCTATAAGAGAAACAACAAAAATAAATGTAACAGCCTCTAGACAATTTCCAAAGGTGTGTATAGATGATGATCATCAAACAATGGTAATGACACACAATATCGTTGTATAGGAGAAGTCAGAAAAAAAGAAGTCATTAACTGACACAAATGTTAGTAAAGAATGAGACCAGGAGGCCAGGCAATAGCAGAGATAGTTGAGGCACAGAATGCAAAACCTGAAGACAGGCCGTGGCTGAACCATCTGTACACAGCTATGACTAATACACTCGTCCAGAAATCGTAAATAGCATACTAGCAATGAAGCCATCTAATAAACAAACTTATTTATAATTCAGAGATATTTTCTACCCAAATATATACACACCCATAGACGTACACACAAATAAACAAAACGAAGGGACACTAGTCAGGAATTTTATAATAAAGTCCACAGAACAGTTTGTACAGCGGAAAATCTTATTTCAGGACACCCACTGGCATTACCCTGTGGTAGTGGTCGTGAAGATCGAACAGTATGCGCTGCGCAATGTAGTGTACAACATGACTGCCCAACTGTCGACTTGCACCGTAGAGGAGCAACAAGACGTTATTCGTTTTGTGTGGTGAGATAACGTGAAACCCTCTGACATCTACAGATAAATGATGGTTCAGTATGGAGACAGTTGTTTGAGTCAGAGGAGAGTATATGGTTGGAGAAAAAGCTGTTTGAGTCAGGGAAGAGTGTATAGATGGAGAGACAGCTGTTTGAGTCAGGGAAGAGTGTATAGATGGAGAGAAGCTGTTTGAGTCAGGGAAGAGTGTATAGATGGAGAGGCAGTTGTTTGAGTCAGGGGAGAGTATATGGATGGAGAGACAGCTGTTTGAGTCAGGGAAGAGTGTATAGATGGAGAGACAGCTGTTTGAGTCAGGGAAGAGTGTATACATGGAGAGACAGTTGTTTGAGTCAGGGAAGAATGTATGGATGGAGCGACTGTTGTTTGAGCGGAGAGTGGATGAGTAGAAAGATTTCAAAATGGAAAACAGAACGCAGGAGACAGCAAGCACGGTAAATGACACAGTGAAGCAGCAGATCGACCAGCTAGTCAGTTGCAGGAGGCGATTCACTATTGATGAAATAGTCGTAGATTTCAACATGAGTTGTGGCTCTTCGCACAAAATTGTCCATGATTACCTCGCTTACAGGAAAATGGTTCACAATGCAGCTGACAACGAGGTAATAGAGGAGCTGCAAAATTGGTTAGAGGTCCCACCAGAAATACTTTTTCTAGAGGACACAAACAAGCTTAGTCGACAGGGGGGCGAAGTGTGTGGTAAAATATGGAGTTTAATATAGATAAATGCACAGTCATCCGTTTGGGTAGATGCAATATGGAACATACTTACAGAATGGGCGAGAACAATATTAGAATGATAGATAAGGAAAGGGACCTAAGGATTATAATTGAGCATACAGGTAAGGTAAGTGAGCAAGTCCAGGTAGCAGGGAATAAGGCAAATGCAATGTTAGGTATGATAAAAATAAATATTGAACATAGGCGTAAGTAAGTTGTATAAAGCAGTGGTTACACCTAGATTGGAGTCCTTATCGTAGAGGAGATATAAACATACTGGAAATGAAACAAAGAAGAGCGACAAAACTGATAGTGAGATTCTAGAATTACAGTTACAAGGAAAAACTCAGAAAAATCGGCGTACAGTGTCGTCTAGAAAAGAGAAGAATTGGAGGTGACTTAATACAGGTTTATAATACGATTAGGGGAACTGATAAATTAGACTATACATCACTATAGCAAGTTTTTCAAAGTTCAACCGGCTGAGGGAACTAGAGGGCACTATTTTTCTAGTCAGAATGTTTTAAAATTATTTGATTGCATTGCCACATGATGTGGAGGAGGCAGGGTCAGTTTATACATTGAAAAATAGATTGGATGATCTTAGTCATTATCGGTGGATTGTAATAAACTGGTTGTATACAGACTACATAGAACCTTCTAAATCATTATAATAAAAGTTAAGTTACAAATTGACTGAAAGAAGCGAATATTATTATTATTAAGCTTATCATACTTATAAACAAATATTTACTCCCCAGATTAAGAATTTGTGTATTTTCCTTGCAGTTCCCCGGGCATCTTTTGGGTGTTTGCTTTTGGTAATAGTTTCCTTGTTCTTGACATAGGTGTTAAGTAGTATGTTCGCCATTGTTGATATCACAGTATTAGAACAATCAATGACACTGGTACCACACACAAAACAATGGGAATTACCAATATCTACCCATCCATCTTCTTGATCTAGTTTGATGTTAACAAGCTTTTTCAACACTTCGTTCTGGTTTTTAACTTGAAGATAGTTCTTTCCATATTCAGACGATACGAGCTTTTCAAATAGGCTATAATAAATACTAGAAACAAGTATGATATATTTAGAAGGGTACTTCAGCCCACCTCTGTGGAATATTTGTATTAGTTTGAAATCTGGTGCATTCTCCAACTCCATATATTCGCCATGTGTAACTATGTGAATGCATCCATCACATGACAGTCTTTTGCAAATGTTATATGAAATGCATCCTCCAAAAAACATCAAAGCTGGAATGACACATTCATCAATCTTCCCTAAATCCACAGCTGTATCTATGATTGTAGCAATGGCTCAATAACTGCATTAGTGTTTTCTACGGTATCATCTAAATTATCAAATAATTTCCTAAAGTTGATGTAGGCGTTTGTAAGCGTTAAGGTTCTCTGAACACGTAGCTTTCTTTCAGTTTCATATAACTGTTGCAGTGAGATATGGTAGTTGCCTCCTGACATTTGTCTATATTCACTAAATCTTTCTTCTAAATTATATGTCTGGAATTTTCCTGTTAACACATATTTGCATTTTCCTTCAGTAAGAAGGTATGTGACAACTTCTACCATTGCCATGCTGGAATGTCGAAGAGAATAGAATATTTCTTTTGTTAATTTATTTATGTGCAGTTTGCTTTACTTCTCCCAAACATCAAGCCATGTGCATATATTTGTAAGAGATTCTAGTCTACTCTCTTCAACTGATGTCAACTGTTGCTTGTCTGTGTTGTTTTCTCTGATTCCCATTGATGGTGTATGTACATTTATTATGTTCCATCACTTTACAATAATTGATACAAATTCCACTGTGCCCTCCCATCCAGAAAAAACTATCAAAGTTTGGTCCTTCTATTGATAATGCAGCTATGGAGCTCTCAACAAACACTTTTAGAGTTAGAGAAACCTTCTGCCTCTCAAATGTTGATGGATAAAAGGGCTTCAGTGACAGCTTATATGCAGATTTCGCTAATTCCTAACTGGGTAGGTCAAACAATGTTCGAAAGTGAGAAAAAGATGCTTTCTGTAAATTGGCCATGTTTGAAAAATGTGGATACAAGAACGTCAGTTGGTCATGTTTTTGGTTGATCCAGTTGTTCCTCACTGACTTCGGAATTTGAACTGTTTCAATAATAAGAAATAAGGATCGTTCTGTACATACAGGGTTGGGAACATTTATTTGAATGGAATGTGACTGATATACATTTTTTAATATTCTTTTGTTTATAGAGCTATTGGCTGTTATGATAGACAGTATTTTAGAACCTTTGCTCTCCAATGATATTATCAAACTGTGCAGTATTATGTGAATTTCATCAGCTGATATATTTGCCACAGGAATTAATCTAACAACATCTTTATGTGATGAAAACACACTGGAGATAAGTACTGCATGCACAGACTGTGCAGTTTCATCTATTTTGTTTGATGCTCCACCAACAACTTGATTCCCCTTGTAGGAAAGCTGTGGTTTTATATGAGCTTCATCCAACTACATGTTGACAAGTTTCTCATGGTCTTGTAGGAAAACTGGTTTGATATGAACTTCATCCAACTGCATGTTGACAAGTTTCTCATGGTCTTGTAGGAAAACTGGTTTGATATGAACTTCATCCAACTGCATGTTGACAAGTTTCTCATGGTCTTGTAGGAAAACTGGTTTGATATGAACTTCATCCAACTGCATGTTGACAAGTTTCTCATGGTCTTGTAGGAAAACTGGTTTGATATGAACTTCATCCAACTGCATGTTGACAAGTTTCTCATGGTCTTGTAGGAAAACTGGTTTGATATGAACTTCATCCAACTGCATGTTGACAAGTTTCTCATGGTCTTGTAGGAAAACTGGTTTGATATGAACTTCATCCAACTGCATGTTGACAAGTTTCTCATGGTCTTGTAGGAAAACTGGTTTGATATGAACTTCATCCAACTGCATGTTGACAAGTTTCTCATGGTCTTGTAGGAAAACTGGTTTTATATGAACTTCATCCAACTGCATGTTGACAAGTTTCTCATGGTCTTGTAGGAAAACTGGTTTTATATGAACTTCATCCAACTGCATGTTGACAAGTTTCTCATGGTCTTGTAGGAAAACTTGTTTTATATGAACTTCATCCAACTGCATGTTGACAAGTTTCTCATGGTCTTGTAGGAAAGCTGCATTCTTCTTGACATGGTCTATATAATTTTCTTTAACAGAAGTCAGTGAAATGTTTTCATAGAGATTTTTGTAGTAATCTAAAATGTGAAATTGTGAGAATTGTGGTGTTGTGAAGATACTTATATGCAGTTGATGACTTCATGAACAACATCAGTGACCAGATCAATGTCTCTGATGTGTACCTGTGCTGTTGTTTTAAAACACACATCAATTTCAATTGTTCTTTTATAAACATGAGTTTTTTTCTGTTCTGCAAGAGAGGAAATTACCAGATTTACAAATAATGTTATTTTTTCTACAGCACTGTCAATATCAGTTTTATATGGGGCATATGGAGGATTATTTACAAATTGATCAAGGTGATCCAACAGTTACTCTACAGGTGAACACTTTGTGAGGACATCTGGTTGTTTGTGCAAATCAATGATTATTCCTTTAGGGAATGCTGAATAATGGAGGGATTGGTAAATTTTGTGTACTTTTTGGAGAGCTGGTATGCCATCTGCACCACACCCAATTTTAAAAATTACAATACAATCTTCCTTGACAATTCTCCAAACTTTCAGGTGTTTCTAACTTAACATTTGCCACAGCTTCTCTATATTTTCAAATGAATGTCTCTCTATGTAATCAACATGGCTTGTTATGCTCTCCCTCAATGAATGTCTCTCTATGTAATCAACATGGCTTGTTATGCTCTCCCTCAATGAATGTCTCTCTATGTAATCAACATGGGTTGCCATGCTCTAAGTCAATGAATATCTCTCTATGTAATCAACATGGGTTACCTAGCTCTCACTCAATGAATATCTCTCTATGTAATCAACATGGGTCGCCTAGCTCTCACTCAATGAATATCTCTCTATGTAATCAACATGGGTCGCCTAGCTCTCACTCAATGAATATCTCTCTATGTAATCAACATGGGTCGCCTAGCTCTCACTCAATGAATATCTCTCTATGTAATCAACATGGGTCGCCTAGCTCTCACTCAATGAATATCTCTCTATGTAATCAACATGGGTCGCCTAGCTCTCACTCAATGAATATCTCTCTATGTAATCAACATGACTTGCCATACTCTCAGTCATTGCTTTATCAATGAATATATGTTCTCGTTTCTCAAGATTTGTCCGCTTCGAAGTGCTGGGACTAGTAGACGATAAGTATAATGGACAGATCATAATTGTTGGAAATGCACCAGAACAAAGCTTTTTTTTTCCCCTGGGAACTGTTAGTAAACTACCTTGGTCTGTGACGTCACATGAATGTACGTCAACTGTAGCACGGCCTTATTATCAAGATAAAGTCCCAAGACAACCAAACAATGAGATAGATTCACAAGATAAACCAAACAATGAAAAAGATTCACAAGACAACCAAACAATGAGATAGATTCACAAGATAAACCAAACAATGAGATAGATTCACAAGACAACCAAATATTGGAATAAACTTACAAGACAACCAAACAATGAGGTAGATTCACAAGACAACCAAACAATAAGATAGATTCACAAGATATAAATTGACAAGACAACCAAACAACATAATAAATTCACAGGACAACTAGACAATCAAATAAATTCTTAAAACAAATAAACCCTATAAAATAAATTCATAACAAAAAAATCAAAAAACTGAGATAAATTCAAAATAAAACTTAAAATTTAAAAGTTTCACAACAAAACCAACCGATGAGATAAATTAACGAGACAAAACTATGCAATTAATACACAAGAACACAAAGATAAATTCAATAATGCAAGCTTATTAAACAAAACATGAAAAAAAAGCTTCTGCCTAAAGGCTAGATAGCAACGGGGAGACAAATAAAGCATTTGGTCTCCTGAAAAAAGTACAAGAAATGTAAACAGGAGAACATTGTATAAATGAAAGGCCTTATAAAAGACAGTGAACGTGCCAACATAAATAACAGTGTCAGGCTTGCCTCCTCCAGGATGATTGTCAGATTTTGAGAGCCGGATGAGACTTAAATCATTATCGACAACTGCCAGACCCCAGTGTTTGGAAGGTACTACCGGTAATATTAGAAGGGCTCGGGGTCATTTTCCTGTACAGGAAGTTGGACCGTTTATAGCGGAAGAGACAGGAACGGACCTTGACAGGCGCAATAGGGGAGATGTGTGACCAGGCTTCGTAATGGGACAGAGATTGCTTTAATTTCAGGGAAGGCGGTCAATATGAGACCCGCTCATCAGGAGAACGGGAATTGTCCAGCTCATGTTTACAGATTGTTGGGCGGTAACGCAGTTGGTCCAGCAGGTGTGGCGAAGACGAGTGTCAAATTATAGAGTTGAATAACTGTTCCCAGAGCGTTGGGTACTGCAGGGCGCTCTACCCTTCTTCTTAGTTTTAATTGTGTCCATTTAAACGTCAGCCGGAGCATGGGGAACCATCACTGTCGGCCTTCTTCAGGAATCCTACATCAGGTCAATTTGCTTGCTGTTCTTGCGTTGATGGTTCCCTAAAACAATTTATTTGTCATTATGAGATTGCAAGTCCATTCACATCTATCTTATACTGCATGCAGGGAAATACAGTGGACTTTTTCTTCCATCTTATGTAAAGGGATCTCGGGGTCTACCCCGGGGAGCACGGCGCTACAGGAGATGTCAGTGAAAATAAAGGAACTATGAGATTCAGGTAATTCTACAGTTGGATTAAGCAGAGGAGACGAACTGGTCAGGTAAAACATACTGGTCAGACTAGTTAGTCAGGATCAGTCAAAACATACTGGTCAGACATGTTTGTCAGGGTCAGGCAAAACATACTGGTCAGACATGTTACTCAGGCAAAACATACTGATCAGACATATTAGTCAGAAGATAGGTGGCACTGACGAATGCACCTGTGGTACAGGGAAAATGACAGCTGAACATCTGCTGCAAAATTGCCGGACATACGAGGACCAGAGAAAGCACATGTGGCCATCACCAGTGCCAACACTAGACAAGCTCTATGGCAGTGTCGACAGCCTCAGGACGACAGCTGCTTTTTTCGAACAAATTCAAGTTGACGTCTGACAGCGTACGAAGAAGAAGAAGACATATTAGTCAGGGTCAGGTAAAATATGGTAACTTCTTCTATTCTTATTCTTCTTCGTCTTCTTCTTTTGTCCTACTGCTCTTGCCATACGTCGTCGCAGAGAGGTGGGATAAGTAGATGTCTTGGTATCGTCCAGTGGGAGACGTGCTGTAGTTAGGTGTAACTTCTTCGATCCACCGACATCGTGGTCTGTCTCTTGCTCAAAGACCGGATACCTGCATATGATATGTTCTTTATGCAGGCTGGTAATAATGCATTCTGAGTAAATGACCAAGCCACCTAATTTGTTGAGAGTCAATGTAGGCACTATCTGGTCTTGTCCCCACCGTCTGTCTCATCGTGGTGTTGTGGATTCGGTCATGGATTTTCTTTTCGGCTGCACTTCTCATACAGTGCATCTCACAGCTCTGGATCTTACTCATGGCGTGCTAAATAAAGAACAATATTACCTTTATTAAGAAAATGTAGGACTAAATAGTGTATTCATCAGCCTCCTCTTAGATGAAAGACGCACTATAGGGCGTTTTAAAATCTGTGCAATTTGATTGTGGACACTATCGTCTTCTGAATTCTATGTGTAATCTCTCTGTCCACTCTGCCGTCTTCACTGAACCTAGGTATTTGAACTTCCGTACTTACTTGTAACAAATGTCACTGATGTGGAAACTTCTCTGCACTTGTTCACGTGAAATCAGCATAACCTCTGTCTTGCTTGTGTTGATCTTCATGTCATATTCGTGACATGCTAACCAATGCCCCAAACTCACTTCCACGTAGTTCTCCCAAGAAACAGTCTGTCTAACGAGGGGGTGGATTGACGCGGTCATCATAGTAGTGAGCGACACGTAGATGAAGCCAAGCATAGCACAACCGCCTGGTGGATCCAGGTCAACCTTCATCCGGACGCTCGGTATATGAGGAAAGCCACTGCAACTTAACGCCATTTTCAATGGGTTGACAAGAGTAACATTACTCATTGTGAGCATCCAACAACACTAGTTGCATGATTTCACAATGATTATTGATAGTTCTGTTCTCTTCTGTCAGGGATCGACATTACTGAACTCCGGGCAGACTCCAGATGTTTAAACTTTTTCCGTAACCGACGAAGAGTTTATGCTACACTTTTCTATTATGTCCACTGCCTGTCCAACGGACGTCCGACTTTACGTTTCTACGGTCTGTGGATTTCAGATTCATTGATTGCGGTATCGTTATTCAAGAGCCGGTTATTGACCGACGCCAAGAGGTCACATTTGCCCCCACTCAATGTCCAGAGAATGGATGCAGTTTAGGACATGACGTGATGCAGTTTAGGACATGACGTGATGCAGTTTAGGACATGACGTGATGCAGTTTAGGACATGACGTCATGCAGTTTAGGACATGACGTGATGCAGTTTAGGACATGACGTCATGCAGTTTAGGACATGACGTGATGCAGTCTAGGACATGACGTCATGCAGTTTAGGACAGGACGTCATGCAATAATCAGAATATTAGATCCAGGTAAGGCTCTAACGTTTTGAGGCCTCCATGTGTACTGTCCAATAATGTTACATTTATCCATTCTTTGAATATTCTGTGTCTGCTATCCACTCATGCCATAGCCAGCCCTGATATGCCATTCCGAACAATAATTGAGAGGTGGACCTGATTATTAAACCTTTTATTGAGATTAAAGATGTCCACGCCTTATCTATTGCCTCATTCTCTATTATCATTCGTGGAGCTTTTGTCATGTGTATCCCGCTTCGTTTGGAAATGATGATTTCTATAATGTACATTTTGTGTTATGTTGTGTGTAGTTTTCAGCGAGGCTGCGATATCTGCCACTTCCCACTTTGATTCTTATCCCCTAGACCAGGCTGCACGATGGTAGCAAGGTGACGTCCTGTAGGTCGAATATCGTTTCTGACAACCTTGGCCCGCTGACCTTGACACTAAGAGTCAGCTATGAGTCGCTGCCTGCTGTTAGCTCGTGCACTGCGTCTTGGTCCAATATGTACATACGACGTCATCATCCCACGCAGTTTTATATTTCAGCTAATTTTTAAAAATCACACCCCCTTGATGTAAATCACGTCAAGTGAATGTTTCTGGTGAAAATACCACAAATCCCACCACATTGAATTAAAAACAAGTGAATGTTTCTTGTGGAAACTATTACACAACTTTGATGTGAAACAAGTCAAGTGTTACCGGCGCCCGAAATGTGAGCTCACAATATTAAGACTGTAATAGAGGACGGCGTGGGCTAGTGGTTAAGTGATACGGCGCACAATCCGAAGGTTCTGGGTTCGATCCCCATCACAGCACTGGCCGTTACCCCGGGGAAGCAAACCCTCAGAAAACACAGGAGGAAGCAGACGCTTATATAAAATGCTTGCCGAAGTCGGATGCACTGGGCCGACAGGCGCAAAATAAACCCGTAGTGCAACTCATACCGCCTTGGGGAATAGAGAAATAAGCGAATGCAAAATAAACAAAAAAACCAAACAAAACGAACTGTAACCTGACAGCTATGTTGTAAAATGCGACACAGCAGATTTTGGGCTTGAGGTCAGGCACTCTATCCCGAAGAAACTATATATCAAAAGGAAAGTAGACTTGGACATCCAAATCCGGAATAGGAGTAACTAAAGTCATGTCTTCTACCTTGCACGCGACCAGCAATCTCCTCATGCAGGGACATTGCAAGAAGACGTAGAACAAGTCAGGACGTAGTCATCCATCTTTGTGATTGCCGTAAATAGCGGATGATAGGTCTATCGCACGGACATGCGTAGCTCAGAAACAAAATGACTTCCGTGCTTAGAGAATGTGCAATCAAAGAACAGCGTGTTGTTGTACATTGTTTGCCAAAAGGACTGTATGCAATTGATATCGATAAGGAAATGCTACTCGTGTACTGTGAGTAGTGTCTGTCGCGAGCGTGGTGCATACCTGGGAAAATACATTTTCTCTAGGATGTTTAAACTTGCTGATGAAATGTAACTTGGTGTCTCCGGTCCGGGCTGCAACTGAAGCTTCTGTACGGTTAGTAGTTGGGATGATGCGACCTGACAGGCAAGTAACGATAGACAGTGTGGCAATTGCAATTGGGTAATCGCATAATTTAGCCTACGCATAATGAATGAGGAATTGAATTTTCGGAAAAGGATAACGGGGTGTACCCAGACAACTGACTGACGAACACAAACTGAACCGGATGGGTCTGTCATTGCACTCATAAAGTGATGTGGTAATTTTATCAATGTTGGGGTCTGTCCTTAAACTCATAAAGTGATGTGGTAATTTTATCAATGTTGAGGCCTGTCCTTAAACTCATAAAGTGATGTGGTAAGTTTATGAATGTTGGGGTCTGTCCTTGCACTCATAAAGTGATGTGGTAAGTTAATCAATGTTGGGGTCTGTCATTGCACTCATAAAGTGATGTGGTAAGTTTATTAATGTTGGGGTCTGTCATTGCACTCATAAAGTGATGTGGTAATTTTATCAATGTTGGGGTCTGTCCTTGCACTCATAAAGTGATGTGGTAAGTTTATTAATGTTGGTGGCAATTATGTTGAGAAATATGAGACAATGTAACTGCAGTAATAAATGGGTTTCTAGTTAGTTTCTTATTAATAGATATGGGTGACATATTTACTGACTTGCTCTCGATCTATGATGCCGGCTCCCTGTAAGGGATCAGCTCCAGTGATGTTCATTAACAGACTAACCAAACATATGCCGAGACTTCGGTTGTATTAGCGATCAAATGCTGAACCTGTTTTTACAGGGCTATCAACCAGTTCACAAAAATACACTTCCCGATTAATGACTAAACTCCAAACTGTATGGAGCTTAAGAGCAGATCCATACTACGTGGAATTCATCACGAGAACTCGTTTAACGTGTGTAAATACCAACGAGCGAATTCCCGAATACGAGAAATGATATTGATATGATTGTAGACAGTGAAGCAAGAATACGATGAAGGCACCATTGCAATACAGTACGGAATAAGTTTAATTATGAAAGGCTCCTCTGTTTGTCTTCCTCTTTTTTTATTATTTGCTGGTCGAAGTAGTTAAAGCACGTGCTTCTGGAGGAAATAGGTCACATACTTAGTCCCTTCAAGTTTACCCAGCTGTAAACGGGGGTCTAAATTGCTGTTTAGGACAGGAAGACAGCGAGAGCTGGCCAGACAGACTAAACTCAAAATCTGAGACCTAGAACAATCAAGCCTTCAACACTTCATCCCCATCAACAATGTCTGCTACTGGGCTGCAATTTTTAAAAATTCATGAATTGTTTTTAATTTAAACGCAAGAAACGTCAAACGGACTCTCTTTGTGAGGAGCTAAACGGTCACCAGAACCTTAAGTGTATGAAGAGTTATTGGCGAAAATGTATGACAGATTAGAGTTTTACTGATAGCAGAAAGGCAATCAGTCAATCAATCAATCAATCATAATCTTTAAGGCTCCCCGGGGAACATATGTCTTGAACAAATACATGTAAAGTCATCATATGTTGTTCTGTTTACCATCACGACATCTTTCCTATTGTTGGCATTCGTCAATGTGATCTACAAGTCTGAGGAATATATGATGATTGCTGAGTGTGCAGATCGCTAGATTTGATTTCACCCCTAAAGTGATACATGAAACAACATAGGTCTTCGCTGGATTTGAACACCTGTTCTTTTGACTAAAAGAATCTAACAGCTCGAACACCCGTTCATGTAGTGCTTCTTTTTTACCGTCAATCTATACTTCTCTTGGTCTTCCTTTTGTTCTGATTGTCTGTTGCTTGTGTTAAAGGCTATAATGGCAAAACTGATTCTTGTCCGATTTTCTGTCGGCTTGTGTCTGGACAATTACCACCTTAAAAGAGAGACTTACACCCAACTATAGACACACGAGAGATTAACATATAACTATAGACACAAGAGATATTAACATATAACTATAGACACAAGAGATATTAACATAGAAACTATGAGACACAAAACCACAGACACAAGACATGATAACACAAAACTACACGCATAATATGCGATAACATATCTCAACATCAAAGCAAACACATTTTCTGAATCTTACGTACACAAGAAAAATATACTAATCGAACAAGCGTAGGACCGACTCTACAAACTTAAACCTAGCCAGAATTTGAGAACCGCGAGACCTTTGTAGTTCATGAACAATGTATATACAAATTCTATCAATCTCTTGGTCGAGCTATCAAGACAGGTCCCCAGCATCTCGTCCCTGGGTGTCATGCGGAGATTCCATTTCTCATACAAATGGAGGTGTGTACAGCTTTTATTGGGCAATTATGAGGATACATTGCCCCTAATCTCATTAGCGTCACTTAAAACAAAAAGCCCCATTTCGCCTCCAATCTCAGTCTGCATTAAAGCCAAGGACAGTAATTGATGGTATCTGAAAATGTGTTAGCCCGTCAGATTGCTTTCTGCTTTCTGTAGTCTGGACATAAGTGTCCACGTCACGTATCCTGAGATATCTACATTACCCTGACAGCCAGGTCTCTCCATTACTGACGTTCGATGTCGGAGTGCTTATTACCTGATCTTACATTCTGTAGTTTAGTGTGCATGTTTCCAGAATGTAACTATACTACTTGTCTTAGAGAATTTCGTCGAATCACTGTTTACAGTCGACTAGACTTGGAGATTCATCATGTCTATCTACTTATCAAGTTCAACAATTTGAAACTACATGTGCTGTGACTAGACTTGTAGTTTAACCCTGTATATCTACTTATCAAATTTAACACAATTTAAAACTACATGTGCTATAACTAGACTTGTAGTTTAACCGTGTCTATGTACTTATCAAGTTTAACACAATTTAAAACTACCTGTGCTATAACTAGACTTGTAGTTTAACCTTGTTTATATACTTACCAAGTTTAACAATTTGAAATTACCTGTACTATAACTAGACTTATACCTTAACCTTTACTATCTACATATCAAGTTTAACAATTTGAAACTACCTGTGCTATAACTCACACGAATAAGGGAACTATACCATTCCAGCTTTGTAACAGAAGGAGACTGCAGAGAGGTGTCCATGTTGCTCATCGTGTAAGATCATTGCTTGTAAAATTCTGACCGCAAATTCCCAGATACAGGCCTTGTGTAAAGGGTCGGTTAAGATGATCGGGTTTAAGTTTTGACACACGGTTTAGATACTGAGTTATATTTCTGGGGACACGATTAAGATGCTGGACTATACGCCTCTAGACATGGTTAAGATGCTGGACTATACGCCTCTAGACATGGTTAAGATGCTGGGTTATAAGCCTCTAGACATGGTTAAGATTCTGGACTATATGCCTCTAGACACGGTTAAGATGCTTGAGTATATGCCTTTAGATATGGTTAAGATGCTGGGCTATAAGCCTCTAGACAAGGTTAAGATGCTGGACTATATGCCTCTAGACATGGTTAAAAAGCTGGGTTATAAGCCTCTAGACATGGTTAAGATGCAGGGCTATAAGCCTCTAGACATGGTTAAGATGCTGGACTATATGCCTCTAGACATGGTTAAGATGCTGGGTTATAAGCCTCTAGACATGGTTAAGATCCTGGGCTATAAGCCTCTAGACACGGTTAGGATGCTGGACTATATGCCTCTAGACAGGGTTAAGATGCGGGGCTATAAGCCTCTAGACACGGTTAAGATGCTGGGCTATAAGCCTCTAGACCCGGTTAAGATGCTGGGCTATAAGCCTCTAGACATGGTTAAGATGCTCAGCTTTAAGCCTCTAGACATGGTTAAGATGCTGGGCTATAAGCCTCTAGACATGGTTAAGATGCTGGGCTATAAGCCTCTAGACATGGTTAAGATGCTGGGCTATAAGCCTCTAGACATGGTTAAGATGCTGGGCTATAAGCCTCTAGACATGGTTAAGATGCTGGGCTATAAGCCTCTAGACATGGTTAAGATGCTGGGCTATAAGCCTCTAGACACGGTTAAGATGCTTGTTCATAAAAACAAACAAGAAGAACATGACAAAGAACAAGACAAACGAGAACAACGTGAGCCAGAACAACACAAACAAGAATAGCACAAACAAGAACAACACAAACAAGAACAACACAAACAAGAGCTTCACAAACAAGAACCACACAAACGAGAACAATATGCGACAGAACAACATGAGACAGAATAATACCCACGAGAACAACATGAGATAGAACAACATGAGCCAGAACAACAAAAACAAGAACACTATAGACGAGAACAACATGGAGAAAAACATCTTGGACAAGAAAAACATGGACAAGAACATCATGGACTAGAATAATGTGGACAAGAACATCATGGACTAGAATAATGTGGACAAGAACATCATGGACTAGAATAATGTGGACAAGAACATCATGGACTAGAATAATGTGCACAAGAACATTATGAACAAGAACATTATGGACAAGAACAGCATAAACAATAATTCCATAGACAATAACAACACACACAAAAAACAACATAGACGGCAAAAATATGGACGAGAGCTACATGGACAAGAACAGCTTGGAGAAGATCAACATAAACGAGAACAAAATGGAGAAGAACAAAATGGAGAAGAACAAAATGGACAAGAACAACATGGACAAGAACAACATGGACAAGAACTAAATGGACAAGAACAACACAAACAAGAACAACATGGACAAGATTAACACAAACAAGAACAACATGTACAAGATCAACACAAACAAGAACAACATGGAAAAGAACAAAATGGACAAGAACAACACGAAGAAGATCAACACAATCAAAAACAACACAGAGAAGATCAACACAAACAAGAATAACATGGAGAAGATCAACACAAACAAGAACAACACGGAGAAGATCAACACACACAAGAACAACACGGAGAAGATCAACACACACAAGAACAACACGGAGAAGATCAACACAAACAAGAACAACACGGAGAAGATCAACACAAACAAGAACAACACGGAGAAGATCAACACAAACAAGAACAACACGGAGAAGATCAACACAAACAAGAACAACACGGAGAAGATCAACACAAACAAGAACAACACGGAGAAGATCAACACAAACAAGAATACCATGGACAAGAACAACACGGACAAGATCAACACAAACAAGAACAACACAGAGAAGATCAACACAAACAAGAATACCATGGACAAGAACAACACGGACAAGATCAACACAAACAAGAATACTTCTTCTTCTTCTTCGTACGCAGTCAGACAGTATCCATTATTTTTTCGAAAAAGCGGCGGTCATCCTGAGGCTGTCGCCGCTGCCATAGAGCTTGTCTTGCAGTTCCACTGGTGAAGGCCACATCTGCTCTCTCTGATCCTCGTATGTCGGGCAGTTCTGCAGCAGATGTTCAGCGGTCATTTTACCGGTACCGCACGGGCATTCGTCGGTACCACCTATCTTCAATTTGTTGAATAGGTGGTACCTCAGTCTATTGTGGCCAGTGCGAAGTCTGAAGACAACGACCGGCTCTCTTCGGTTCAACTGGTAATAGGCATCGTTTTTGGTGTAACTAGTATGTTCGGTTTCCCATTTGGTCATGTATCTGGCTTTGATAAGCCGTTTTGACTCTTCGTACGTCATACTAGTATCTGTTTGTGGTAGTCTTGCACCTTCTTTTGCCAGTCTGTCTGCCTCCTCGTTGCCTTGGATGTTGCAGTGTGATGGGACCCACTGTACCACTACCCTTTTTGGTGCGGACTGCTGGCACAGTTTGCAGAGTGCTACTCTTAAGTCATTAAGCTCAGTGTTTTTCTGGCTTTTTAGCGCTGTGACTACGGCGAGAGCATCTGTAAGCAGGACTATATGGCTTTCATTTTCTTTATGAGTCACCATTTCTTCCACTGCCGCCCTCAGTGCCTCTGCCTCCGCTCTGAAATTGCTTGTGTACTTACCAGTGGCGAATGACAGTGTTATTTTTCTGCCATTTGGTAGGTTCAGCCCCTCCGTTCTGTGTTGTGTTTGTTACAGAACCGTCGGTGTATGCATGGGTCCAGTCCATGCTTGGGTAGCTTTTCGATATAAAGCTTAGGGTAGTATCTCTCCTTTCTTTTTCAGTCTGACAGTTTTTGTTTCCAATACCTGGTATATTTTCTACCACCTCTGGAAATATATCCTGCCTCCAGGTAGGTTTTCGTACAGTAGTGATGGGCTTTGGTGTTGTTAGTGCGTTTATGGGATCTTCGTGCATCTTTGCTTTGGCTATTTCTGCAAAGTTTCTCCGCTTTAGTTTCCCATTTCCCAAATTGTTTAGTCTCTGGTGCATTGGATGGTCAGTCAGTCTTCGGAGTTTCTCTGACTGCAGCTGGGCTCTGCAGTCTCTTCTATCGGTCATGGATTGCAGTTTTGTAATCTTTTCAAGTTCTACAATTGGCGTTGACTTCATGCCTCCTGTTATAACTCTCATGGCTTGGTTTTGAAGTTTGTTAACTTTATCGAAGTTCGCCTTTGCTGCTGTTGTCCATGCCGCAATGCCATACTCGAGAACTGGTCTCACTCTTCCAGTGTACAGTTTCTTTAGTATGCCTTCGTCTGCTCCCCAGCTTGTGCCAATAAGTTTCCTCATGATTGCCATTCTTTCTCTGGCTCTCATTCTGTTTCTCTCGATCTGACTTCTCCATGTCATGCGCCGATCAAATATACTCCCAGATAGGTTGGGTTGTCGTTTGGCTGCAGGAATTTGCCATTTAAACTTAATTTGGTATTTTGGGGTTTTATTGAAAGCGAGAATATTGTGCATGTGGTTTTCTCCTCGTTTATTTTGACCAGCCATGAGTTCGCCCACTCTTCCAGCGATGTTAGGGTCTGCTGCATCCGATTTCTGGCTATGGTGAGATTCTTTTCAGAGGTCCACATAGCCAGATCGTCTGCAAACATTGAGCTATGGACTCTTCTTGGTATATTCTCTGTAATGTCGTTTATATATACCAGGAAGAGTGTGGGTGACAGTACTCCACCTTGGGGTACCCCCTGCTCGAGTGTCACCTTCTTGCTCATCTGCCCTTGTACTTGAACTCTGGCCGTTCTTTGTTTGAGGTAGTGGTTGATCCACTTGTACATTCTCCCACAAACTTCACTTCTCCTTAGCTTGACTCTAAGTCCGTCTTTCCAGACTTTGTCAAATGCCTTTTCCAGATCCACCCAAACAGCTACTGTGTGTTTCTGTGCCTGGTAGGCATCTTTTATTTAAACAAGAATACAATGGACGAGAACAATGAACTTAGGTAAACTAATAGCACGACATTTATATGTGTGTTCTTGTGATTATATACGTATAAATGTCAGAAATACATGTGAAATCATCAATTCTAGATAACATTGACTTCCTAAGTAATCCTCAATTGGTAGATAAGGAATGACATAGAATGCCCCAGTTGACACTGGTAGTGAACATCCATTATACAATAATTAGAGAGTCTGGTTTCGTGGATATAGAAGTATTGGGAACGTTGTATGGATGAAAAATAAAACACATGAAGTTCTGAAAAAAACTGGTGATGAAAAGAGAATTAATGAACGCAATGAGAGTCAGTGACGATTATCTTGTAGGGCACCTGAACGTCAATATAAGCGTCCACTTAATCGTTAATCGTTCACCAACGATTTAGAGACATCGACTGACGCCATGGCACAATATCATGTTAGAGGTGAAACGGAATAAAACAAATTCAACTAGTCTGCAGCTTACTGACCTCAGATTGGAGTCAGGCAATTTCCATATTTTTACCTAATGAGGAAATATAATATCCATAAAGGGGTACTAGCAGTAAAAGGTGAAGTCAAACACTTCCGCAGAAAACAACTCTTTAAAGGAGACGAAAACATCAAGAGATGGTCAGAGAAAAGTCTTCAATTTGCACATCTTAGCCAAGAGACACATATGGTTGAAAATGAGTTGCAGCAGCCGATATTAGACGTGGAGATAACATCTCACCTGATCTGATATTATAAGAACATATTAGGAGAAGATTTGTCAATAAATATCATCCGCTGCCCAGACTAGAATATACAGCAAGACGTATTGTGTCAGACACTGATATATAATATATATGCAAGTGTCATTTACTCGATACTACATATCATTATTTAACTTAAAACGAACTTTACCTAGTATTGTTAGACTAGTCGACATACCATGTTGGTGTTAAACTAATCGAGGCAGCGCATGAGCTACAGCGGTCAGCGACCTATAGCTGACTGCTAGCATCAGGGCCAGCGAACCAGAGCTGCCAAGACCCTTCTACACCTCCAAAGCGGTGATCCTGGATAAAAGGCTGCAACAGAGCAGACTGGCTAAGGAGAAGGGATCGAAGAGGGAATACTAGCCCGGTACTCAAAAAATGCTTGCTGAAGTCGGATATGTTGGACCGAAAGGTGCAAATATCGCAGTCAAGCTGTAAACTACGACACAACGCTTTCCGTTCTCTGGACTACATTCTGCTACTTAAGCCCTTTTTGGTAGCAGGAAATTGAGAACGAACGAAGCCAAACCAAGCTAAGCCAAACTAATCGATATTCCATGGCGCTAATAAATTAATCGATATACATACAACATTGTTTTTTAACTAATCGATATACGAAAGTGTCATTAAATTACTTGGCATAGCATAGTGTTATTAAACTCATCGATGTATCACAATGTAATTTACTTAATCGATGTACCACAAAATAATTTAACTAATCGATAACCCACAATACCACTTAACTAGTCGCTATACCACAATTTTATTTAACTAATCGGTATATCAGGATGTTCTTTAATTTAACTTTTAAAAAAAAAAAAATTCACAACAACGAGTATTTTAGCATTTTGAAAGACAAAATCTGCTAAAAAAATCATACATTTGTTCCTCAAATCCATCTGGTCAGCTATTAAAATGTGCCGTCTCTTGACTACGATGGTTTGCATTAGTGACTCACATATGACTATTAGTAGTACGTTTGTGTGTGGTTTCCTTCTAGTGCCTCATTAGGGTCATTAGTATCAGTATCGAAGCTTTTTAATGATAGATTCTCCAACAGTATATGATTGCCAATTGTCCTATATCGGATTTGGTAACCATTAAGCTGTCTTTGGGTGAGGTCGTGCTACAGTGGGTTTCCCACAATGACCTCTAGGACCTATGCCAACATCAATGGCTTTCTAGAGGTCTTTTAGCTTATTCAAACACAATCATTAGTGGAACGCCTACATACCACTCGCAAGACAAATAGATTACAGTGAAAATCAGTTGACGAACACTGAACACCAGTTGAGGAACATTGAACACCAGTTGAGAAACACTGAAAACCATAAGAGAAACACTGAAAACCAGAAGAGAAACATCGAAAACCAGAACAGAAACACTGAAAACCAGAAGAGAAACACTGAAAACCAGAACAGAAACACTGAACACCAAACAAGAAACACTGAACACCGGTTAAAAAACACTGAACACCAGTTGAGAACACTAAAAACCAGAAGATAAACACTGAACACCAGTTGATAAACATCAGAAACCAGAAGATAAACACTGAACACCAGTTGAGAAACACTAGAAACCAGAAGATAACACTGAACACCAGTTGAGAAACACTAGAAACCAGAAGATAAAAACTGAACACCAGATGAGAAACACTAGAAACCAGAAAATAAACACTGAACACCAGCTGAGAAACACTAGAAACCAGAAGATAACACTGAACACCAGTTGAGAAACACTAGAAACCAGACGATAAACACTGAACACCATTTGAGAAACACTTAATGATCTGTTATGAAAATGTACATAGACTAAATAACATAATCTAGCTCATAACTTTCTTTGCTACACGGCTCATCCGAGACCTTGCGGTACGTGGTTAGAAATATGATTGTCTGTAATTTAGCTTTTTTTTTTAACTGTCTGGTGTATACATTATCTGTTGTCTGGTAAATATGTTTTCTGTTGTCTGGTATATATGTTTTCTGTTGTCTGGTGTATGTGTTTTCTATTGTCTGGTGTAAATGTTTTCTGTTGACTGGTGTTTATGTTTTCTGTTGTCTGGTGTATATGTTTTCTGTTGACTGGTGTATATGTTTTCTGTTGTCTGGTATATATGTGTTCTGTAGTCTGGTGTATATGTTTTCTGTTGTCTGGTATATATGTGTTCTGTAGTCTGGTGTATATGTTTTCTGTTGTCTGGTATATATGTGTTCTGTAGTCTGGTGTATATGTTTTCTGTTGTCTGGTATATATGTGTTCTGTAGTCTGGTGTATATGTTTTCTGTTGTCTGGTGTATATGTTTTCTGTTGACTGGTGTATATGTTTTCTGTTGTCTGGTATATATGTGTTCTGTAGTCTGGTGTATATGTTTTCTGTTGACTGGTGTATATGTTTTCTGTTGACTGGTGTTTATGTTTTCTGTTGACTGGTGTTTATGTTTTCTGTTGTCTGGTGTATATGTTTTCTGTTGACTGGTGTATATGTTTTCTGTTGTCTGGTGTATATGTTTTCTGTTGACTGGTGTATATGTTTTCTGTTGTCTGGTGTATATGTGTTCTGTAGTCTGGTGTATATGTTTTCTGTTGTCTGGTGTATATGTTTTCTGTAGTCTGGTGTATATGTTTTCTGTTGTCTGGTGTATATGTTTTCTGTTGACTGGGGTTTATGTTTTCTGTTGTCTGGTGTATATGTTTTCTGTTGACTGGTGTATATGTTTTCTGTTGACTGGTGTTTATGTTTTCTGTTGTCTGGTGTATATGTTTTCTGTTGACTGGTATATATGTGTTCTGTTGACTGGTGTATATGTGTTCTGTAGTCTGGTGTATATGTGTTCTGTAGTCTGGTATATATGTGTTCTGTAGTCTGGTGTATATGTGTTCTGTAGTCTGGTATATATGTATTCTGTAGTCTGGTGTATATGTGTTCTGTAGTCTGGTGTATATGTGTTCTGTAGTCTGGTGTATATGTGTTCTGTAGTCTGGTGTATATGTGTTCTGTAGTCTGGTGTATATGTGTTCTGTAGTCTGGTGTATATGTGTTCTGTAGTCTGGTGTATATGTGTTCTGTAGTCTGGTGTATATGTGTTCTGTAGTCTGGTGTATATGTGTTCTGTAGTCTGGTGTATATGTGTTCTGTAGTCTGGTGTATATGTGTTCTGTAGTCTGGTGTATATGTGTTCTGTAGTCTGGTGTATATGTGTTCTGTAGTCTGGTGTATATGTGTTCTGTAGTCTGGTGTATATGTGTTCTGTAGTCTGGTGTATATGTGTTCTGTTGTCTGGTGTATATGTTATCCAAGTGCTTATAATGTACTTGTCTTTTCAGTCGTTGCTGTCGTCTAAGATAAATTGTTGTTTCTCGAGTTTTGCTTTCTTTTCTCAGTAATTGAAAGAACATTATCGTTGAGTGCTATTAGAACAGATTGAGAGAGGCACCACCCTATGCCTCCACAAGCTTTAGTACCAGGCAGTAGAGCTTCACACCAACATGATGGCCGATGATGTATGGATTGTTAAAGAAATACTACATACGCATGGATCGATAATGAACAAAGCACAAGCGAAAACGTTTGCATCTCCCCGAGTCTTTTAATGACATAAATACGATGATAAGAAATGAGCAAGATAGACCGGAGGTAACTCAGAACCTGACGGTCGGCTTAGAGTGAAGTGCAGTCGATTCTGTATAACATAACACCTTTAGCCTAGTATCAGACCAGACTGCTACAGTAGCGCGCGTGCTTGACTGACAGCTGGTTGACTCTGCAGGATGACATCACCGGAAGTGTTCCGTCACGGGCACGTGCACATCACGAAGGACGAACGGAATTGGCCGACGCGGGAGTCACTTGTAGTACGATTAGACAGAGGCAGACTCTTAATTAAACAGAGATAAGAATTCTCAATCTGGGTTACTGTTTCATCGTACTCACGAGGAACCAAGCGCAGTCCTGGTCAGGTGGAGCCTACTGATCAAGACCCACCTTGCATCTTCCTTCGTGTTCCTGAAAATAGGTTGTCTTAGCAGTCTGACCAACGAGATCGGGATCTGCACTGTAATACCCACATCGATTCTCTTACTGTCTAACTTCGAATTGCACTACAGCAAGGAAGACACTGGTCTATTTTCTCAAGTGCGCATCGTCATTTAAAAAGAGCCACTGTAACCAGCTACGAAAAGAGTTAGCTCAACTAATCGAGAGTAGCTTAGAACTGAACAAAAACAACATTGTACTCATAATCTATTTTACATTTGCATTGGAAGATAGGGGCACTATTACTCTTTATCTTTCAGAAAGTAGGCATCAAATCATGTACTTGTAGAAGTGGCATCTCAAGTTGCTAGCCACAAACACAACCTTACATAGTCGCATTTCACATCATAGATAGTAGAGTGTTGTGTGCTTACTCCTTCCTTCTTACTTTTAACCAGGCATGTTAATCTCTATTGCCAGGTAACCGAAGGTTATCGGCTAACTGTAGTAGGTATTTTAAACTTCACTTGGCTTACTAGGCCTGAGGGAAGGTACACATGATTTGGGTAGATTTTTAACTTGAATTTTTTTCCAGGCAGCGGCCGCTAAACGTACTATTTTTAGATTTCCAACTGCTAAGACATTTTTGACGTGCTACACTGAACTCGGGGGGCCCGATCTCATTACCCAGAGATCAGTGGCCCGATATCACTACGCAGAGATCAGTGGCCCGATATCACTACCCAGAGATTAGTGGCCCGATATCTCTACCCAGAGATCAGTGGCCCGATATCACTACCCAGAGATCAGTGGCCCGATATCACTACCCAGAGATTAGTGGCCCGATATCATTACCCAGAGATCAGTGGCCCGATATCACTACCCAGAGATCAGTGGCCCGATATCAC
The DNA here is from genome assembly GCA_036924085.1 of Ariolimax columbianus. Lineage (NCBI taxonomy): Eukaryota > Metazoa > Mollusca > Gastropoda > Stylommatophora > Arionidae > Ariolimax > Ariolimax columbianus. Next base: position 17,661,975 of record JAVGWX010000014.1, on the reverse strand, counting down.
TACCCAGAGATCAGTGGCCCGATATCACTACCCAGAGATCAGTGGCCCGATATCACTACCCAGAGATCAGTGGCCCGATCTCATTACCCAGAGATCAGGGGCCCGATCTCACTACCTAGAGGACAGTGGCCCGATCTCACTACCTAGAGGACAGTGGTCCGATCTCACTACTCAGAGTTCAGTGGCCCGATACCACTACCCAGAGATCAGTGGTCCGATCTCACTGTCCGTCTGCGTAGTTGTCGGATTTCGCTGATGTCATCTATCCTTCTGGTATGTCATCTTCTTCGTCCACTGTAACCAATCTTCGTGTGTTTTGTGTGAACATTGGTACATAAACCAGGTTGCATTCTCATGAGATGTATATTCTGTCTTGAAATGTATCCAGCACAAGAGATAGTTATCGCTGTATTTCCAGTTGCATCATCTCCCATGTTATCTCTCCCGCGAAAAAAATTATGAATTTTCTTTGATAATTCATTCCACCATTTGTCATTTTTCTTTCCTGTGCCTCGGATAAGGATCATATTGTGACATTACTAGCACAGAAAATTAACGGCCGAAAATTGACTGGCACAAAATGAGGTGCTCAGCCATCAGTCTTACGCACATCAGGGATTGCCATGTGCCTTTCCGCAGTGGAATATGCGGCCCCAGTCTGGAAAAACTCCGCCCATGCAAAACAAGTTGGTACAGCAGTGAACGAGATGGGCAGGATAGTGTCGGGGTGCCTTAAACCCACCCCCACAAACAAAATATATCCCTTAATTGGCATTGCACTATCTGATATAAGAAGAGGTGTAGCTGCGGAAATCGAACGAGGGAAACAGGAAAACGACCCTAGACACCCGATGTTTGGCTATCTGGAAGAAGCCACAAGACTTAAATCAAGACACAGTTTCTTACAATCGACAGAGACCATCCAGACAAGGCCGGAAAGTCGACGCATCGAGAGGTGGCGCGAAACAATGCAGGATCCATGGATAGACCTCAAGGAAGAGGCTGCGCCTGGACACCACCTGCCCTATGCTGTATGGAAGGCAATGAACAGACTTCGAACTGGTGTGTCAAGATGCAGAGTGAACTTGAAGAAATGGGGATACCCAGATGTCGACACATGTGAATGCGGCGCAGTTCAGGACCAAGATCATCTGATGTCCTGCCCCAACCTCCCTGAAATCTGTGACATGAACGACATGATGGAGGCGAACGACAAGGCAGTTCAAGTTGCTGCATACTGGACGTATGTCGTGTGACATGGTGTTTGGACACGGAAAGTAAGTAAGTACTAGCACAGAATTGGTATAAATATACTGTATATAAAATGCTGGTCTGTGACCAAAATGATGTTCAGATGTTTAAGCTGTGGTGATAGTTGGTAGATATCTCAGTGAGTAACATTATACAGTTGTTGACTTCACAAGGAGAGAAGTTGAGAATATCAATATTTTAAAATAAAAACTGTTTTTCATGTTTACAGTTCATTCAGTGTGTCTCAAAATACATTTTAACACATAAAATACATCTATAGCATTTATGTGTTTATAATCTGTTGGATCAATTTGACCAAATCATTCACTGTGTGTTATTTATTAACATCAGGTTATTCAGTCAAGGAATTGGTGTTAAAGTCTTCTGATCATGTCACGCCGTTGTCCTCTGTTAGTCAGTCAAGGGATTGGTAATGAAGTCTTCTGATCATGTCACGCCGTTGTCCTCTGTTAGTCAGTCAAGGGATTGGTGTTAAAGTATTCTGATGTCACGCCGTTGTCCTCTGTTAGTCAGTCAAGGGATTGGGGTTAAAGTCTTCTGATAATGTCATGTCGTTCTCCTTTGTTAGTCAGTCAAGGGATTGGTGTTAACGTTTTCTGATCATGTCACGTCGCTGTCCTGTGTTAGTCAGTCAAGGGATTTGTGTTGAAGTTTTCTGATCATGTCACGACACTATCTTCTGTTCTGAGCAGATCTCTTCAATTCCATATATGTCTACTTTTCACAGTTCTTGCAAGCCGGTGTGATGTATTATTTCTTAGACGACCTTTATTTCTTGCCTCCTGCATTGTTCAATATTAAGCATCCATGTCTCATGTTAAGACCAAACAAGACAATCTAACTGTTCCTATACTCCTCATGAGCTGTCTCATTGATCGTACATCTTTAAGTACTTGCTCATTCAACTTTTTTCTGTCCAGCTCAAGCTTTACTTCCTACAATAGCACCATATATCAAGAGCTTCTTTCACTTCATCATTTTTGTTTGGAGCATATGTTTCAGACATGTTATTGTCCCTCGGCTTAGCTCCGAATACAATCATGCCTAAGGTAAACAACGCTATTACTTGTTAAACTTTGGAAAGATGTGACAGAACATGTTTTATATGCTCTCCTTTCAGTGCAGTTTTATATTTGGTGATTTCACTTTCTATTTAGATTTGCCCTTACATCAAAAATTATAGCCCTTGGTTCCTCAGCCCTAAAACCTGGGATTCCTCAACTGTGCTGCAGGAGTTTCGTCAGAAATTGTCATTGAATAACAAAAGTAGTTTAAAACAACAACAAAACTTATCTCCCAGTTTTAATCAGAGAGTAGTGCGCTGTTCCAAGGCTATATTCTCCACCAATGCTACTGTTTAGCATTGCCATCCATTCAATGTGCGTTAAAACTCTCTGTACAGATGTTTAACAGACAAGATGACGACATCCACCCCCACCCCCACTCCTTTCCTCTATCACAAACCTCTTTTTAAAAATCAACATTAAGTGAGTAATTCGTTCCGGATCCTGCTGTCGCAACCTGCTCCGAGGACAGATTACTAAACAGCCTAATGTCCTTTTCATATAGGTCAATTTCTTGGATACACTTAATGAACTTTTCATGCTGGACTGACTGAAAATAAAGGATGACGTAGAGACTAGTGGACGCTACCCCATCATTAAACTAAATAAAAAGTCAGCAACTAAAATGGTTTGGCCACGTAACATGACTACAACAACACAGGACAAACACCCCCCCCCCCCCAATATAAATAAATAAAAGAAATGCTATTTAGATTTTAGATGCAACAGATTCAAGTCCAACAGCTGGCCGCGAAAAAGTTGGCTTACGGAAATACATGAGGCAGTGAATGCCATTGTGCACGAGGCACACAGTCGGACTCTTTCTATAGATCTCGTCATAACCTGACGCAGAAGGGCATCACAGGATAAGATAATAGAAAAAAAAAGAAAAGAAGAAGCCGGACTGTCAAATCCTGAAATATTGATTATGAAACACATATTGATTTTTGATTACATCTATTTACTGTTCTGTCAATATTATTCTTCTTCTTCTTCTTCTGCATTCGTTCTCAATCTCCCGCTACCAAACCCTGAACAGGACTTTGCAAGTAGTAGATGTAGTCCGGAGAACGGAATGCGTTGTGTCGCTAGTTTATAGCTTGTCTGCGATATTTGCACCTTTCGGTCCCACACATCCGTCTTCGGCAGCAGTGTCAATATTCTAAATGTGGTCTTATCTAATGCCATTGTTATTTCGAAACAGAAACTGCTCCTAACCTGCCTCACTGTCTATTTTATTTTTAATTCGTTCTTCTATAATCTAGAGGAGTATCTTTGTCTTCTGACACAGGTAGATTGTTCTATAATCTGACAAATCAAATATATAGAAGTAACTAAAATCCCTGAACAATAGTATAAACAAGTATTATCATATCATTATATTGAAACTGATCATTTTAGAACTGACGTTCTGTGAGCTGTAATTGTTTTCCACGAGCTACCAGCAACATGAACATGATATCAGTGATTTGCTAAGGATCAACCAGCTGTGAAAGATGGCTGTACCATACATGCACTGCTGTTGGAGGAGGTTTGAATAGTAAACACAAGGTTCAAACAAGAACTATATTATCATGCTCGTAAACCCTCTTATTAGTTCGGGAGTTCAACTCTTATTAGGGCTAAGTTCTTGTCAGCACTGACCTAGAAATCACGTCTAGATGTGGTCTACACGCTTTGATATAACAAAAGGTACTCAACCTGCAGATGAAAGTGCAGTCCTTCACAAATAAGAAGGTCATAGGTTACATCTTAAAAACATTACGTTATGGCCAATACGTTTGTATGTGCACTGTCTTGATTTTTCTAACCGGCATAGGACCAAATTTACAGCGGGGGAGACTGGAACTTCATTCCAAGAGGACAAATGTTTTATGTATCGATCACAGGGAAGAAAATAATTGATGTACATTTTTCTTCTGGTAACACAGTAACTACAGGTAGTAACTCTACAAGACAATCTCTTTTCTGGAATCCCCATAGTAATAAATATTGAGATAAACTAAAACACACTCAGAGAAGGGAGCCCGAAACAAACTTGAACGTAATACAGAAGACGTGGACGGTCCTTACGTGAACGGCAGAGAACATGCAGACGTAGTAAGTTACTGTTTATATTGATGCAGATCTATGTTTCACATGCTTAGGGGATGTACTGTCTCGATACGGATTATACAGTGGGTAAACAATGTGTCTGTGTGTGTGTGTGCGTGCGTGTCTGTGTGTTTATATATTTACATTTATATCTATTAATTAAAATTTTTTAAATTTTACGTGTTTGCCTCAGTTTCTATTGGAGGAGGCACGTCTATTCCACCCCAGACCGAAGTCAATTTGGCAACCAGTGCTTGGATTCATGTGTGCGTCTGTATGTACCTATGCTAGATTTGCGCGCTCTCAGAAGCCAGTCCAACCAAAAGGCAATGGAAGGGCCTCACCCCTTCAAAAGTTGTGCAAACGTTGGTATTGTTTGACAGAGTAAAATGAATCAAGAGTGTTTGGAAAGAATAGCTTATACAAATTTATTTATATATAACAGCAACTGATCTGAACAGATTATCCCCGTATCTTCTAGGCCGAACTAAATGGGCCTATCTGAAAGTGTCCTTATCTGGAATAACAACATTGATGATCATAGACGACATTAAACATCTGCTAACAGATGAAAGTGACCTGCCAAACTGCCGCTAACAGATAAAAGTGACCTGCCAAACTGCTGCTAACAGTTAAAAGTGACCTGCCAAACTGCCGCTAACAGATAAAAGTGACCTGCCAAACTGCTGCTAACAGTTAAAAGTGACCTGCCAAACTGCCGCTAACAGATGAAAGTGACCTGCCAAACTGCCGCTAACAGATACAAGTGACCTGCCAAACTGCTGCTTACAGTTAAAAGTGACCTGCCAAACTGCTGCTAACAGATAAAAGTGACCTGCCAAACTGCTGCTAACAGATGAAAGTGTCCCGTCAAATTGCTGTCAACAGATGGAAGTGACATGTCCAAATGCTGACAACGGTTTCTAATCTACACTGATATGCATGTGGATGAACGTATAGCGAAGGCTAACAATATTTTATTAATAATTTGATTAAACTACGGATTGGTGATGCAATCGAAATTGTCCTAAAATACGTGGTGTGCTCTCTAAAAGATTAAGCAGCAGTTTGAAGCAAATTAATATAGAGAAACTCTTGGATGTGGGAACTCGTGAACGTATGTTGGGGTACTTCTTCTGTTTCTCTACGGGAATACCAGTTATTAGCTCATTTATGGCAGTGTCTTAATTACGTTATCATTTCTAGTTTTCTTTTAGACAACAAAAATGTATCAACCCTTGACAGAATGTAGGTTCGTGTTAATGGTTTTATCTGAAATCCTGGTCTTCGATCAGTCAAAGGTAGCCAAAAGTGGTCTTTTGCCCTGGAGTACCATAATGGGCCAAGTGTCGTAATCAGACTATGTCTCCATCTAATTTGTGGACGTCCAATGCTTTAATTGTGCCCACAATCCAGGCTCTTGGTGCAACCATGTTTTGGTCATACCTGTACGACGTACCACTGCTCCACTTTATTGTCTTTTACGTGTCAGCAATAAACAAAAAATAAATGCTTTATATATATATATATACAGAGAGAGAGAGAGAGAGAGAGAGAGAGATAGAGTGAGAAAGAGAAAAAGAAAGTGAGTGAGAAAATAGAGGTTGGGAGAGATAAGAAATAATATTCTCCCTTAAAGAGCTTTCATAAAAAATGTCCACACATTTATGTGGGAGCACCTTAAAAATGTCAACAGTCGTTGTTTTATACTTGTTGGAAATGTACTTAACAACAACATTGTTTGGTATAAAATACCAGGAGGGTAATGAAATAAACCTTTCCGACTATATCTTTTTCTTGATTGTGTATCAACACTCAATAAATTAGTTAAATATGAGCATCTATTCAGCAGAGTGATAGAGCCGTCGATATTCACTGGAAAAACACAGTGTTTAGCTCTTGTTTTCGGCATGCTCTAGACCCCCCAGATGTAAATAGCTACTGTTAGGAAAGGAGTAGCAGCGAGGAGCGACGATGATGCTAACGTCTGGTCAGGCAAAACACACTGATCAGACAATGTTAGCCCGTTAGGTGAAATATACTGGCCTAGACCCTCACCTGGCCTCCTCGTTGATCATTCCTGGAAACGGGCTGTTGTCGAAGACAACAGTCTGGCTAATTAGGTAAAATTCGACGTGATCCCCGTAGTAGTGATCGACACGTAGATGAGGCCGATCGAAGCACAACCGCTTGGAGGACCTCGCTTCACCTTCATCAGCACGCTCGGGATGTGAGGAAAGATACTGCAACTCGCCACTTAACGACCTTTTCAGGGCACTCAAAATAGTAACCTACTCATTATCGACATTCGCAAACAACAACAACAACAAGCAGAGAGGAAGAGAACTGACCACATCACACTGTCAATAAACTGTGATCTCGTACAATGAAATCTCTTACAGCTCATCCTTCAGGAAATCGATGTCTAATATAGAACACATTCCGTTTATTCTCTAGCGTCAAATAGGAACAAAACAAAATCTATTGTCCCCAAACTATGTTGAAACTTTCGTTGTTATTGTCCAGTTAATACATAAATCATGTCTCGCTCGCTGTATATGTATACATATCTAGGTAGAAACTACATGATGTACATGACTGATTGATTTCTAAATTACTCTTTTCCCTTTTACAGGAACCTGTTAGGGGAGTATTTGTAGTGGTGGTTTCCATTACATGGTTTCCATGCTCATTCACATCTCTCTTCAGTCGGCTTTCATGGCATGCGTGAAACGTTACAGTGACCCTATTATTTGCATCATGAGTATCATGTATACATATGTGTGTGTGGGTGTGTGTATATCTGTGTATCTATATATATATATATATATATATATATATATATATATATATATATATATATATATATATATATATATGTATGTTGTCTCTCATGTAATGTATCTGAAAACCAGGTTTTATGCCGTACTATGTTTAAAATCATATTGTTCTCTATCTATACATTTATTGACTTTATATTTTCTTACATTATGCATCCACAATCATGTTGCCTGTACTGTACATCTAAAACAATGTTTTCTCGTGGAATATATGTACAATTGTTTATCCTTCTAAGGTACTTCAAAAACCCATGTTTTCTCCTGTAATATATCTACATGTCCCTCTATGGTATATCTAAAACCATTTTTTCTCCTGTAATATATCTACATGTCCCTCTATGGTATATATAAAACCATGTTTTCTCCTGTAATATATCTACACGTCCCTTTATGGTATATATAAAACCATGTTTTCTCCTGTAATATATCTACATGTTCCTCTATAGTATATCTAAAACCATGTTTTCTCCTGTAATATATCTACATGTCCCTCTATGGTATATCTAAAACCATGTTTTCTCCTGTAATATATCTACATGTCCCTCTATGGTATATCTAAAACCATGTTTTCTCCTGTAATATATCAACAATTGTTTTTCCATCTATACTACAACTAAAATGATGTATTTTCTTGTAATGTATCCACAACTAAGTGCCCCTCTTTAGCACATCTAAAACCACGGTCCTGTAATATATATGCAACCAATTTCGCCTTTATTGCATATTAAAAGTTATGTCTATCTCTGTTTATCATATTTCCTAACTTTCCTCATATGTTTATGTGTTAGTTCAGTATTGTTGTTCCTGATGAAGGCCTCTTGTTCGTAACGTAGGTTTTGTTTGTGTTCTCGTCTCGGTGTGGTATCTGACCATACCCATTATAAAATTTTGATTAAACTCAACCTTAATCAACTTACACATTAAAAACATTTTTTTTTCCTATTTATCATATTTACAATAGTTTCTCCTAATTTAAAGTCAAATGTTTCTAATTGTAGTATATATTTATACTGTACACATAATATTAATAAGCTTACAGTGTACATTAGATAAATGTTTTCTTTTGATATTGTATTTTACTCTGTGATATTGATTGTACACCGAAGCATATTCTATTTTAGACACAAATAAAGACAACATTCCAATACGTGTACAGACTAGAACACATCACACATAAATCCACACTTTCTAAACTATATGAGGAAGTAGTCCAAGATAACATAGATCAATCAAACTATACAATCAACATACATCCATTTATCGCTTGTGTTAGAAATTCTTAAAGAGAAATTGTTAGAAATATATTTTGCTTTCCTGAATATTTACTCTGAATAGTTCAGGACTATATTAGATTTTATAATGTTTAGATATTTCCAATAATTCAAATGTGAATTTTAGATTTATATTGATTTTTGATCTTGATCTTTGTTCTGATCTTATATAATTTGTTAAATTTAGTTTATGACATTTTAAATTCTGTTTTCTTCCCTCTAGTTCACATTATGGACTCAAATGGCGCAATGGAAACCGGGTAGATGAACGATTTGGTGGTCATTCTCTAGTTCGACAGGACACAGATTCAAAAGCCTGTAGTAAAATTACCCTTTGGTATTTATTTGACTCTCACTAACCTTCTGTTGCATTCACCATTACTGCTGCTGTCCCAAGTTTATTGCGCAGTCTAATATCATGTCCCCGATAATTTTAAAGGCAGATAGAGCAATACATAATATCATCATGTTTCTGAACAGTATCAATAGATATCAATAACAGGGCGAGCTGCTCTGGGTCAAATCTTCGAGACTTACCTGGCTTGTTTGGGTTCCGTTTGATGGTCATCCACCTGAACGGCTTGCCCTGAACACCCTGCTGGTTGTTGCAGGCCTCAGACTTGAGTGGTGATGAAATGAGCGGTAGATAGCCGTTGGTCAGTCCCACGGGTGGGCCAACCAGGTGCCCCGGGCCTGGGCTGCCCACGCTGTATTTGACAGTATCCCGGGGGATCCCTGATGTGTGGTATCCAGTCTTGACTGAAGCAACTTCCAAGAAGTTGGGGGCTGTGCTTAAGCTCCGCTGTTGACCGCTGTGTTGAGTCGCTCCTGACAATGCAACAGGATAACAGTCTGTGGACGTGGTCATAGACAGATCGTGTGTGGTAAACGGATGATGTTGGTGCTGTCCACCCGTGACAGAACTACCATAGCTGGTGGTGCTGTGGGCGTGATGGTGACTGGAGTTCGGATGATGTTGTTGATGTTGATGATGTTGATGGTGCGCGGGTGGAATACTGTGACCATAGCCTTGGTGATGGTTTCTATTGCTGCCTCTACTGGATAAAACTCCGACAGACACAGCGCCACCATAACTGGACATCTGTTGAGATCCTCCTGAGCCCAGTGGCAGTTCCCCTGGAGTTGCCAACTGAGGAGATAAGGAAGTGTCTCCGCTATAATAAGAAGCACTCCCAGCTTGACCAGTGTCCATATTACCGCGGCCATTCATGTTGTGAAATCCATAGATGTCGGGACTGGAACCGTAAGTGTTTTGGTAAGCATGGCTAGAGTCCAAATTACACAATGTATATTCCGCTTCGGAATTCATTTCGAGTAAATTCAGCGTAAGCCGCGTCTTAATCTACTTTCTCACCCGTATTCTTCTCCACTCTAGCGGGTCTCGGTGAGAATCTAAGAACAGTTCTCTCTGTCAACGAAACCTCCAGAAATTGCCTGTCGATAGGGCTAGACAAATCGAAAATAAATGAAAGGAAAGTTATACCGGGAAGGGAGGACAACACTCCAAGCAGTGGTGAAGTCCACGTGACGGTAGCGACCAATCAGAGCAAGTGTTTCGAGAGGGAGGAGACACACGTCAGATTGATGGACAAGGAGCCCGAGAAGCGTCGAACCAGGAGAGACTGGCGAATTGATGAACTCCCAGCAGGCATATCACGAGCTAGCTAGCAATGATCTGTTTGATTTGCGAGAGCTATCGTAGACTTGTAAGTTATCCTCCAGCGATTTTTAGAATAATTTATGACCCGGAGTGTGATAAGTTCTTCCCACGCTGAGAAGAAATACTTCTGTGCTGGTTATCAAGTGTGGTAAGTCGGATTTTATTGCCAATGTGCTCATGATTTATTGGAATGTGCTGTTGCTTAGTGAGACCTTCGCAAATCGTTACGCACCATAATACCGACATATACACACACGCATGGTCTAATCCCATGCATATATAAAAGAAACACACACAATTGTATTCAAACACGAACAAACACACTGAATTACACGCGAAACCACACAAAGCACATACACATTAACTTAAGTACACCCACAGACACGGCATACCTAAACACAGATACACGGACATGACATACAGAAGTTTAAACAAGAAAACCTACACCGGTGATAAACAAACACAGACATTTCTTAAGTCGCATAGCCAGAGACCGTATACACATACACACTCGCATATATTTAAATACGTACATAGACAGATTATACACATATAAAAATTCACTAAACATGTGCACATACACATGCCATACACATACAAACACAGTGCATTTATTTATAAATACAGTGCTACAGTACACACGAAGACAGAACGCACAGACGGTACACACATTCGTTAAAAGCAGGGATGCCGTAAATACACATTCTCCCTGAAAGTATACGCCAAGATGTAGTACACACACACACACGCAAACACACATACACACACACACACACACACACATATATATATATATATATATATATATATATATATATATATATATATATATATATACATATATACACACAGTACATATTTACACATACACTAAACCGCAATGACAGACACCTACATAAACTCTAACATACACACATGCACACACTACCTTCACAGTCACACACTCGCACACATTAACACACACATATTCACAGTACATTCACACACATGTACTAAAAGCACACACACACACACACACACACTACATAATTTTTAGAAAAGCTCATAGACAGATACTGTATAAAGACAAACACACGCACACTCTGAAACACATACATTCTTGTGGGCACAATACATTTAAATATGCATTCAATATAAACACAATATACACACTTATAAACAAATAAGTCACACATATTTACACAACTCATAAATGAGCACAACAGATGCATACAGCACACAGCCATGTACACAACACACATACATGTACACAAGTTCACAATACGTCCGTAAACACAGTATTCAAGGACGCAGTGCAAAACACGTATGCCCATTTACTAGAATTACACATACGGACGGACAAAGTACACACAAACAAACGAACACAAGTCATGCACATTATTATTTCATGCATACACTTCCACACATACACATACACACATGTGCACTGTAACCGTGTACACACATTCACTAAAAACACATTCACTAAAAACAAAAACATTCACTAAAATACACACTCTTATTAAAGAACACACATTCACTATAAAACGTACACGTGCGTTATACTTACACATATGTACTGAAGCACGCACTCAGACACAGTACACATACACACATAAATACCAACTCAGCACACACTTACACCCCTAAAGCACATCACAGATAACAAACACACACACACACATTAAAACACAGCAAAGACAGAGAACACGCACACATTTACTAAACTACAGAATAAACACATTTCGCACATGCACACATTCGCAACAGACACGTGCACAGAGAAGGAACAGACCGTCATTAAACTAAATATGCACAGATCATGTCCGAAGATAAACACACTCAAGTTAATCCATGGACAGAAACACATATTACATTGAAACACACATACATACACGTAGAAACACAATACACATACACGTATTCACATAAAACGCACACCCCACTTAGCAAAACATTCACACTGCCAGTTACACTAAAGCACGTCCATGAACGCATTACATTCACTAATTCACTACATACACGCAGACGCAGTACTATCACAAGGACATTCACATATGTGCACACACTTACCAAACGCCCATATTCACACATAATCTTTGCAAACATACACATACATTCGTTAAAATACACAAATTGTCATACTACACACACATTGACCACCTCACTCCAAATGTACACATGCATATAGTACACAAACACACACACACATACACGCTCACTAAAAGTACACAAATAGACACATCTCACAAACACACACATACACACACACACACACACAAACGTGCTCCCGCGCGCTCGGACATTTCGCGAAAGCACATGTACTGACACATTACACACATATTCAATGAATGTAGACAGATGGAATCAGTCCAGATACAAACACATTCGCCAAAAGCACAAACAAGGAAATATATATATATATATATATATATATATATATATATATATATATATATATATATATATATATATATATATATATACGAACTCACAATAAATACATGCCAACACTACAAGTGAACAGAGGGACACATAACACACATACATACACATTTACCACGAGTGAACACATAGACACACAATCCACACACACACACACACATACGCACACACACACACCTACTCACAAACCAATTTAATAAAAGCTCATCCATGGACGTTGTACCCATGTATACATATAATCATTAAAATCGCACACTTGTGTACATATTCACCTTAAATATATATAGGTACACATAAACTACACATACGAAAAAATATTTGCTAAAAGAATGACAAAGTGTACTCGTATATTCACTGAAAGCACAACCACTGGCATATCACGAGTACACACACACAAAGACACACATAATCACACACACACACACACACACATACACACACACACACACACACACACACACGCACGATCAATAACTAAAGGCTCAACAAATCGGTATAGTACACAAATACAGGTTTTCAACAAAGGAGCAATAAACAGGACCAATACACACAGAGATAAGTACTGCAAGCCTAACAAACTGACAAATCATACGCGCGAACACATTCACTAAACGCACAACAAACGAACGTAGCATATATATATATACACACACACATTCACTAAAAGCTCACAAAATTTATACATATTTGCTCAAATAGATAAATCCACAGAAAACACACAGGCACGAGATAGACTGACTAAAAGTACATAGATACATTTTCTGAAAGCACATACACGGATTTATAACAAAACATCAAAGCAACACAGTTAGCTTATATGCACAGACACAAAACTTATACACATAATCATTAATAGCTAGTACAAAGACAGCATATTTACACACACACATACAGAGCACCTAAGTATACATAAGCGGACATCACATATATACCCCAACATTGATAGAGCATCCCAGAATATGTGCAAAGACAGAATTCACACACATCCACACGAAAATAGCACACATAAACACACATACACGGACGCTACACATACATATTTCCAGCACACATCATACACTGACATAGCACACTTTCATATACACGTACAAAGTGCACCCGCATAGCACACTGGTCATATCACACTTTCATATACACGTACAAAGTGCACCCGCATAGCACACTGGTCATAGCACACTTTCATATACACGTAGAAAGTGCACCCGCATAGCACACTGGTCATAGCACACTTTCATATACACGTACAAAGTGCACCAGCATAGCACACTGGTCATAGCACACTTTCATATACACGTAGAAAGTGCACCCGCATAGCACACTTTCATATACACGGTCAAAGTGCACCCACATAGCACACTTTAATATACACGTACAAAGTGCACCCGCATAGCACACTTTCATATACACGTACAAAGTGCACCCGCATAGCACACTTTCATATACACGTACAAAGTGCACCCGCATAGCCCATCAACATGCAGGATGACAGCACACACACACACCCACACACACACACACCCACACCCACACATACACACCCACACACACACCCCCACACACCCACACACACACCCACATTCATGGACAGGGTACATCCACCTACATTAAAATATCATACAAAACACACATGCACGGACACAGTACACACATACACACACGAGCACATAGACACAGACACAACATACACATATACACGTAAATGCACACATACATACAGTATTCCTAAACACGGAGATAGTACACACACATACCTATCCACGGGCACGCACATACATATTTACGTAAACAGCGCATACAAATACATACATACGTTCACTCCGACACATACATACATATATACATACACACATACATCATACATACATACATACATACAGATATACATACATACTTACATACATACATACATCCATACATACATACAGATATACATACATACTTACATACATACATACATACATACATACATACACACACATACATGTACTATTACAATTTGGCTAACGAGATGGTGATCGATCATCACGTAGATGAAACCTGCACAGCACAGCCAGTTCACTTTCCTCAGTACAATCAAAATGTGAGGAAAGCTGCTACAACTCGCCATCTAACGCCCATTTTAGTGCTCAAAAACCAGTAAAAAGTTGCTCGTTGTGGTCATTTAACAACAATGACAACATCAAAGATAACAACAACCGTAAATAAAAAACATTTCTTTATGAATATCATCTGCAGAAAGAACTTTAAAAATAAAAAAGATAACACAAATCAACACATAACAAAAGTTTGTTCTTTGATGGACCGCCTAAGCCACATTGGATCTCTACTGTGCACGTGCATGCGTCATCCAGCGCCTGTTGTCTACAGTAATCAGAAAGCTCGATGTTGCCACGTAAGGTTACCTTTAGAAACTACCAAATACATTTTTCAGTTATCCCACATATCAGTCTGTGACCTACTTTCTGACTTACTATCGAAGTGCGTGTGTGCGAAAATATAAATATAAATTTAAATATAATGCTAGTTATCCCCATACAATCACTATCAGTTCCACGCCAGCGCTGAACATTGGAGCGATGGCCTTTTCTTGAACCAGCTCGTTTTCGTTTCCTCATCCCAAAACCATGTTCCGTTGACGTCTGGGGTCTTGTGAAACTTCGAGAAATCCATCCGGCACATATCTTCAGTGACCCACATCAGAGAAACATTACGCCGCACTTCAATTGCTGACTGAAAGCTGTAAGGCCAATGGAAGATTTTTGATTCCTTGATGCATAGGAATTATGACATTTACGCGCTTCAACATGGCGGAACTTGTGACAGTAGAAGAATCTCTGACTGGGGACGATTATGCAGCTCTGACTCTCCACTTCTTGAAACTATTACTTTCTGGTCCCAGTGGGCCTATCAGCCACACAAAGGTTTGTGAATGCTTTCTAACTGTCTTTCCCCACCTCCAAGAATTCAATTGAGCTCGTTGTTTGTGCCGCTTGTCGTATATATATATATATATATACGCCTCTTAAACAAACTACTACAGCAGCGCAATCTACCTGAATACCCTGCAAGTACACACACGTACGCAGGAAACGTCAGTGTGGCAGCATACACAATTTCGATTTGACAAATATTTTGTAGATTGAGAATATATATATATATATATATATATATATATATATATATATATATATATATATATATATATATATATATATATATATACGAGACGTGTTCAAATGAAGCCGGACCAAACTGCACCAATTGAAAATACGTACGATGCGCATGATGAAGTAACATTTTGTGTAAACAGCACACACCAGCAGTCAAGTTTGCAAAGTTTCATTATCCTCCGACTCATAGTTTCCTTAGCAGACCGATGAAAACATGGCGGGTGTGATACAGAATCCACCCAGAGTTGATCAGCGAGCGCTGATTCGTCGGTTTCTAACAGCTGACGAACGTCGACCAGTTGACATGCATTGCAGAAAGCAGGCAGTGTATGGTGACAAAAGTGTGTCGAAGACAACAGTGAAGAACGCAAAAATATGAGCTTGACCTGATCTCGGAAGATTTTCGTTAATTCACGTCCTTTTTTAAACTTCGTTGTCCAGTTCTTCACTGTTGTCTTCGACACATATTTGTCCCCATACACTGCCTGCATTCTGCGATGAATGTCAACTGGTCGACGTTCTTCAGCTGTTAGCAACCGAATCACCCCCCATCTGATCAACTCTGGACGGATTCCGTATCACACACGCCATGTTTTTAACGGTCTGCTGAGGAAACTATGAGTCGAACGATAATGACATTTTGCAAACTTTGGTTGGTATGTGCTGTTTACACCAGGTGTGACATCATCATGCGTATCGTACGTATATTCACTTGTTGCAGTTTGGACCGGTTTCATTTGAACACGTCTCGTAAATATATTCACATATCACACAATAAAACGAACACATGGCATTTACACATCTAGGTAAATACACGAACAACGCAGACTCACACCTCGTTGATGCTCTCTCACACACATACAGAATCTAGTTACAGCTCACCCACTTGGAAGTCAGAGAACACACATTTACAAATGGACATATGATGTCCACATACACAGACATAACGCACACATCCACCAGCATGGACATATCATGCTGACCAACCTACACGAATGCAACACACGCATATACACGGGCAAAGCGCATGCAAATACAATATACATGGGCGCGTCGGCATGCATAAATAGATACAAACACAAACATAGCATTTACATAAGCACTGAGACAGTACACACTTTCATTCACACATGAACCATCATATATCCATATAAAGTAAGACCGCGTACTTGTACATAAATACCAACACAAGCCATACACACTTACTCGCACACAACGCATAGACACATTCACCGACACAGCCGACACACACGTACATGCACACAACGGATATACACATTCACCGACACAGCTGACACACACGTACACGCACACAACGTATATACACATACATAAATATAAAGACACACTACACGCATACAGATATTCACAGTACGCGCATACATATATTCACAGTACACGCATACAGATATTCACAGTACACGCACACATCTACGCGGAAACAACACCCACATACAATGTGACACTTCCCACAAACACATATATCTGGGCAGATCGGACGTACATACACTCACATACACGAACACAGTTATCACACTCATACATACACGGTACTGTGCATTCACTAACGGGATACACAGACACGGTGCACACACGTACACTGACACACACATTCACACATTATATACACACACAGGCTCATCTCAACTAAAACTACCCGTTTACTGTTTATCGCCATTTATTATCGATTCTGTGCCTTGTATTCTATCGGCCACTGTTAAGTTTTACACCGAATACCCTCCCTACCCCTACACCCGCATCTATCATACCCGTGCGTTAGCATGGCTCTACAGACAAGCTCTCTCTAGCAAGTGTGACCAATGCTTGCTGTCTTCTTCTCGCGAGACATGGCACACGCCAGCGTCACTCTCTCCTAAAATATGTTTGAGGGCGGGTATTACCTAAACAGCACGTGTGACGTTATTAAAGGAAGGCAGAAGACAAGAACACATTGATCGTCTCCTGAAAACCAGACAAACATGTGCTCATAATCTCTTGTATAACAAATGAATCTCCAGTACATTATGTTTCCCTTCTGTCATACATTGCTAAATGCTAACAATATGTCTTGAGATGTGCAACAATAGAATACACATCGTATACAAATATATATGTTTCTGTGATAATTGTGTCAACAAACACATACACACATTCATATACAGACATATACAAACACACACACACACACACACACACACACACACACACACACACACACACACACACTCACGCACACACACACACACACGCACGGGGTAAGTAGGAAGAACAGGAGACAGTACACATTCATCGTACAAAAAATTGTAGTAGTTGACAAAACGTAATGAAAATTCAAACAGTTGTAATTGTTGGCTTTCTTTTTGAATAGTCTACGTGGCGCCTAATTTGTAGATGACGTCAACATTTGATCTGTCTTCTCCACAATGATGTTCATGCCAGACACGCGATAAGTTAAGCTTGAACATGCAACTCCTACTATGATATGTCAAACATCTTGCCACAGGACAGTCCCGACGTAAAACATGTTGACTAAGCAACTTGTGTAGCAATCCAAAAAGTGGATCGAGGGACGTCACACCGAATTGTGATGCTGGAAAAACTCCACCGAACCCCAATCGATACGGCAATCATTAAATAGCGTCACCGTTTGAGGCTTGTATTCCAGCAACTGGAGGGTACTAAGAATACAATTAAATGACCGACTTCTTTGCTGGATAATTATTTGCAACTATATAGATTGATATTATACTCTGTCAACTAATATTTAAAGTTATGATGTATTTGGACGTGGCTCCTTTCTTTCTTATTCTCCCCATATATTTTCAAGATAGTGGCCACCCAAGAATAAGTACGCCTAACATCATGAAAACATGGGCCTTGGAGGTAGTCTGTAGATTCCCAGCGTCAGTGGTTCTGTTCTTCTTTTTCTTCTTCTTATTCACACGCTGTCAGACGTCGAATTTGTTCGAAGAAAAGAGCGTCATGATGAGGTTGTCGACACTGCCATAGAGCTTGTCTAGTGTTAGCACTGGCGTTGGCCACATATGGTTTCTCTGGTCCTCCTAGGTAGGACAATTTTGGAGCATATGTTTAGGGGTCATTTTCCCAGTACCACAGCTGCATTTGACAGTATAATCTTTCTTCGGTTTATTGAATAAATGGTACCTTAGTCTGTGCGGAATCTCTATGGATCCTTTTATGAGCTTTGTGATTCCTGCACTCAAATGACGAAATGGAGGCAGAGGCTATGAAAGCAGCTGTTGAGATTGTGTACCAACAGTTTAACCGAAGGCAACTGATGACTCAAGATATGGTGATATTTAGTGTATTGAAGTCGGTACTCAAGATATGGTGATGTTTAGTGTCTTGAAGTCGGTACTCAAGATATGGTGATGTTTAGTGTATTCAAGTCGGTACTCAAGATATGGTGATGGTTAGTGTCTTCAAATCGGTACTCAAGATATGATGATGTTTAGTGTCTTCAAGTCGGTACTCAAGATATGATGTTTAGTGTCTTCAAATCGGTACTCAAGATATGATATTGTTTAGTATCTTCAAGTCGGTACTCAAGATATGGTGATGTTTAGTGTCTTCAAGTCGGTACTCAAGATATGGTGATGGTTAGTGTCTTCAAGTCGGTACTAAAGATATGGTGATGTTTAGTGTCTTGAAGTCGGTACTCAAGATATGGTGATTTTTAGTGTCTTCAAGTCGGTACTCACGATATGGTGATGTTTAGTGTCTTCAATCCGGTACTCAAGATATGGTGATGTTTAGTGCCTTCAAGTCGGTACTCAAGATATGGTGATGTTAAGTGTCTTCAATCCGGTACTCAAGATATGGTGATGTTTAGTGTCTTCAAGTCGGTACTCAAGATATGGTGATGTTTAGTGTCTTCAATCCGGTACTCAAACACGCAGCAAAACAAAGATGGTTTAGTAAGAAGAGAGACCAACAACGTCATCCCATCCCACGTGATTGACATGACATTGTAACGGATCTCTGGACGTAGCGAAACAGGGAAACGAAATGACGGTTAGTCTGGAAAAAACTGGAGCCTTCAAACATTAAAAAGATAATCTCTGTAGTAATGACATTGTCAAATGAATCCTTAGAAATAATACCAGAGAAATATGACTGAACAGGTTGACGGCGGGGACATCATATCGCAGTGTATTTAGTGAAATGTCACAGTCAACAAATAACAATAATCTAAACATTCTAGTAGTAGTTGTAGCCCCATTTGAGTCATGTCTGACTTTAGGTTGATGGGACCTTGGAGTAGCAATTCTCTATTGAGTTTTTGGTTTGCATTTTCCTTCCGGTGTTTCTCTTCTCTTCTCTGCGTTACATGATCTTATTTTCGTCCAACCTGAGGGGGGGGGGGGGGGGGGGGGGGCTCTTCAGTTTGCATCTCCGTTTGGATCGGTCTATAGCTATGTTTTCCCAAGCTGTCAGATCCATATCCAATGGATTTATGTTAAGCTAACACGCGTCTTTGAGCCTCAGCTGTGGTCGGCCAGCTGTTTTTTTTTACCACACGCCAGCTGCCCATAGAGCACATCTTTGAGGATGCGACTGTCGTCCATGCGACCGTATTCCATGCGACAATCTTCCATGCGACCGTCTTCCATGCGACAGTCTTGCATGTGACGAACATGACCAATCCATTATAGTCTTGGTTGGCGAATTAGGGTTACATACTTGGAAGAGAATACATTTGTTACCCTGTCTCATTATGAGAGACCAAGAATGGATTTCAGGCGCAGGGTGAAACATGTTGAGCCTATGCTCTTGTATGGCATATGTTGTCCACGTAACGCTGCCACGTAGACCCGTACTGACGACACAGGCATTGCAGACCATGACCTTGGTCTTGGCTGTAAGTTTGGGGTTTTCTCAGACACGTGTTGTAAGACGAGAAAATATGGTAGCAGCCCTGTCAATGAGATTGTCTATTTCGGGGTCTAGGTATATCTTATCATTTTTGAGGGATTCCCAGATGATTGATCTGATTGCAAGTTCATAGTTATCGATATTGATGGTTGGATTGGTATCTACGTCTTGTCCCAGCACATTAGTTTTATTTAGGCATATTGTGATGCCGAAATCTTTGCACGCCTGGCAGAAGCGATCTATCAATCTCTGGAGTTCATACAGACTGTAAGTGACAATTGCAGCGTCATCAGCAAATAACAAGTCCCTGATAATTATAATAATAATGTTCGCTTAGGCGTTTGATTCCCGTTGTGTCGCTCGGCCACATCCATGACCCACAGCTGTGGTGGGGTTTCAGACCTCGTCCAGGGCGGAGGAGGAGGTTTCTACTTGATGGAGCCATATTGTTCGGGGACGGCCTCATCTGCGCCTCCAGCCGGTCAGGGGAAGACTTTTGGCGCTGAGGAAAGACTTGTGTAGTATCTTGTGGGCAGGGATTTCCTGGTCCAGATCACGTTGCGGATGTAGTCATTCCCTCGGATGCCCAGGTTACGCTGCTGGCTGCGCGTGTGAAATGCTTGCAGTCTCGACATGTCATGTTTCAGCGATGTCCAGGTTTCGGAGCCGTAAAGCAGGACTGGTACCACACAGGACTGGTAGAAGCAGATTTTTGTCCCGTGGGAGATCCTGCCATTACTCCACACACGTGGGAGGTCGTGCATAGCGGACGCAGCTGGTCCGATCCGCCTTGACACCGGGATGGCTGCGCCCATCGGATGATATCATGCTACCGAGATAGATGAATTCGTTGGTGCCATCGGCAGTGTCACATTGAGCTGCAATGCCCTGGAGTGCTATGTCGAAAATGAGGTTCTGAACTTTGATCTTGGCCCAGAATATAGACAGGCCTAGTGATGGTCTTTCACTGTAACCTACGATCTTGGTTTTTAGCTTTGAGGCTCGAAAGATTAAATAGACGACCATCTGATCTAGTGTGAAGGCAAATTCCATCTGATGCTGCACCAAATGCCTGCCTGATTACCTGCGCAAAGAATATACGTCACATAGCGACCAAGATGGTGGTGCTATTTTTTCTTCTCCGGAAAACGTGGTTGAAAATAATCGTTTTGGTTTATACAGTGTTATAATCTGAATTTAATTCATCCTTTACATTTTTCTTTGTGGTTTCTGTAGTATTTATTTTGTACGATGAAGTTGCTAGTTCCATGAATGACTCTCTTATTCGCTTTTTACTACATACAGGGATTTGCAGTGGAACTATTTTTTCGTCAGTAAGGGGTCCTGGGATTCAGGAAGTTATCTGTATTGATTTGACGAAATTATCTTTTAACTGTCTGACTATATCCATTCATTCATTCTTTGTACTCCAAATTTCTCAAGCATATTTACAGTTCATTTATTTGTTTTCGTTCTGCAATATGTTCCTTGTTTCACTCATGTCGCCATATATATTTTTTTCCTGACTTCTCGGCAATCTCCATTGTTGCGCATAATCAGAACTGTTATGTACATGTATAATTAACAAGTTTGAATTATGATTATAACAAATTTACGACGAACATCAACTTTTAACTGCATGTAGTCTTCATTTCAAATTGTCAAGGTGCTGAGCAGTACATGAGCTGTGGGAGTCAGCGACTCAAAGCTGGCTGCTGGCGTCAGGGCTTGCGAACAAGAGCTGTCAAGACCCTTCTACATAACCACATGGTTGGTGATCATGGATAACATGATGCAACAAGGCAGACTGGGTAAGGAGAAGGTATCGAAGAGAGAAAGCTAGCCCGGTACTCAAACATGGCTGCTGAAGTCGGACTGATAGGAGCAAATTTCGCAGTCAAGCTGTAAACTAGCGACTCAACGCATTCCGTTCTCCAGACTACATCCTGCTACTTGCAAAGCCCTGTTCAGAACGATGTAGAGTGGGGTTGAGAACAAACTACGAAGAAGAAGAATAAGAAACTGTTCTGTCACAGACAGCGTACTTAGTTTGAATATTGCAACATCTTCTCGCGAGATATCAGTTGCTTTGTGCTTTCATAACAAAAGAGCTTCTCTGTGGAATAATTGCTAGAGCTGTTGCGCCTCATTGCAAACGTACGGGTTCGTTCATCGCAGTGACACGTTCCAGTCTAACCAGTTGTAAATAAATACCCGACATAAGCTTAGTTAAAGCGCACAGCAAGCAAGGGGACTTGCCGCTCCAGCCTACCCTACCAAATATGGATAGTTCCAACATCGAAGTCTATAAGACTTCATCCTTGTTGACAGTGACTCTCATGGGAATACACAAAGTCGTATTTTTATCCTGGTCTTAAAGAAATAAAATAAACATATTTTGCTATTTGTATTGAGGTTTTGGATATACCGAAAACTTTAAATTGTCGGTTCATGCGGCCATTGATCTTGAAGAAGGTGCCTCACACTGTACCACTTTAGTCAAAAATTCAAGGCTACACACGGCTGCAGCATGCTGGGAAATACGTAACCTGGTACTTTACACTCGTCCTGGTACAGTTACCCAGCGAGGGAGACGGCGCATAAATTACCAGTGTATGTTTGTCATCTGTCAAGACACACGAGCGGCCTGATTAATATGTTTGTTTGTCAAATAGCGGACACTTTAGCCGTCTCCAGCAAGTTGTTGGAGGTTCACTTTCTTGTGTCAGATAATAGCGGTGTATAGACTGTCAGGTGAAAGCTTCAAGCTAGTAATCAATGCTGCATTCTTGTTCTATCTCACTGCAGATATTAGATATGGCCACCACTAGAGTTGCCTTCAATCAGGAAGACTGTGTCAAGCACCTTGCTTGCCCTTGAAGAGGTAATTTTCGATGCAGTTTATAATACACGATGATGTTGCTAACCCTATGGACAACTCTCCTTAGTGGCCATTTACGACATACACGGAAGCCAAGTGTGTCTATTCTTTCTTATCCAGAAAGGGTCATGAGGCCCACACAGTGAAGTGCTTAATCCGATTTACATTTTTGTTCTTTGCATGATTTCGATCCCAGGGAATAGAAACGGGTTACGGATTCTGTTACTCACGCATCACAAATATGGGATAGTTTTTAAAGGCCCTTTTCTTCTTCTTCTTCATTCTTCGTCTTGAACAGCACTTTTTCTTACCTTATGTTTTAGTTTAAATTTACAGAAAGGCTGAGATATATGCGCCATTCGGTCTGACACATTCAATTTCAACATGGCACAGTTGAGCTTGTGAACGAAGATAAATATATCCACCAAGAAAACATAGTATTCATGAGTGATGCTGCGTCAGTATTCGCAGCGCTAAAACAACACAAAGATGGAAGATCTCGAGCAATGTATGTTCTCCCTGACACATCTCTCAGCAGAACATCCAAGGTTGGTCATACGGTGGATCCCATCCCACTGCAAAATTGGCGATAAATGAAGCTGCAGACAAACTAGCAAAGTGTAGAGGAGCATCCCCACAAACAGACCTCAGCATCACATATAATCAGACCAAGATCATAATTAGAGCCAACTTCAGGGTAAAATGAGCTGATCAACACACCAACTTCCGAAAAAGAAGACAGCTAACTTAACTAGAGACGAGTAAGTCATCATCTTTAGACTGAAAACTGGGCATACCAGACTGAAGGGTCATCTTTATAACAAAATGAGGATTGGGACAGCTGACAAGTGCCCATTTGGGGAGCATACTATGACCGTGGAACACATCCTGCAAAGCTGCAAGCTCACGCAAGAAAAGAGAGAACAATAGTGGCTTCGCTTGACAGATATGAGACAAAAGCTGTATGGAAATCAAACAGCTTTATAAACAGCGGTGTTCTCTGTTAGAGAAGCCGGGACCTTGATCTGAGAATGTAAGAGAAACCGGGACCTTAACCTGAGGATGTAAGATACGCCGGGACCTTGACCTGAGGATGTAAGAGAAACCGGGACCTTGACCTGGGGATGTAAGAGAAGCCGGGACCTTGATCTGAGAATGTAAGAGAAACCGGGACCTTAACCTGAGTCTGTAAGATACGCCGGGACCTTGACCTGAGGATGTAAGAGAAACCGGGACCTTGACCTGAGGATGTAAGAGAAGCCGGGACCTTGATCTGAGGATGTAAGAGAAACCGGGACCTTGATCTGAGGATGTAAGAGAAACCGGGACCTTGATCTGAGGATGTAAGAGAAACCGGGACCTTGACATGAGGATGTAAGATACGCCGGGACCTTGACCTGAGGATGTAAGAGAAAACGGGACCTTGACCTGAGGATGTAAGAGAAACCGGGACCTTGACCTGAGGATGTAAGAGAAACCGGGACCTTGACCTGAGGATGTAAGAGAAACCGGGACCTTGACCTGAGGATGTAAGAGAAACCGGGACCTTGACCTGAGGATGTAAGAGAAGCCGGGACCTTGACCTGAGGATGTAAGAGAAGCCGGGACCTTGATCTGAGGATGTAAGAGAAGCCGGGACCTTGACCTGAGGATGTAAGAGAAGCCGGGACCTTGACCTGAGGATGTAAGAGAAGCCGGGACCTTGACCTGAGGATGTAAGAGAAGCCGGGACCTTGACCTGAGGATGTAAGAGAACCCGGGACCTTGACCTGAGGATGTAAGAGAAGCCGGGACCTTGACCTGAGGATGTAAGAGAAGCCGGGACCTTGACCTGAGGATAAACGAAGAAGAAAAAGAGCAGGGCACATTCTTGAGCCCAGGTACCTATAAACTCAGGTAAGCTGTATAGATGCAACCTATTTTTTTTACAGATCCGTCACTTGCATTTGGAAAAAGGCTTATAAAAACTATAGACTGACCTTGACGCAAGCAGTCAGCTTTGAGTCGTTGAGGGCTGCTATCTCCCTGACTGCATCTTCTGACTCCATTCTAGCTCAGAAAACTGCAGGCCTGGGTGACACTTTCTACTCCATTGTAACTCAGAAAACTGCAGGCCTGTTTTGTATTGGAGTGTGCAATGTATACGTTGACGGGTCTGATATAGAGGGATTCGATGTTACTGTTAGCAGTATTTTGCGACATGCCCTCTACAGTGTCTCTATACAACAAGTTTCTTTTACATTTTGTTCATCTGAAAACTATGCACATCGAATCAATTCTTGACTGCATTAATCGACCCTGCCTCTACTATAGTATGTGGCAATGGATTCCAAACATTCACCACTCTCTGACTAAATAAATATACCCTAATATCTAATTTGCACCTCTCTTTAATTAATTTTTAGCTGTGCCGCTTGTTCTTGTAGGGTGTTGTACTTTGAGAACGTGTTGTAGTCTAATGTATCCTTTCCATTGAGTTTCTTATGAACCTGTATCGGCAACTAGAATTCTTCTCGTTTCTAAACGCTGTAGGCCAGTTTATTCTCATCTTTGTCATGCGTCTTCTAGAACCATGTACTCTGTATTAGATATATTTCACTGTTATTCGCCTCCTTCAACACGCTTTCATGGTTTAATCAACAAATCAGTGGAAACCCTCAACTTTAGGAAGCATAGGTCCCCAACAAACACTCGCCATGTCTTCTTGTCGTGCGCCATCTTGTCCATCTCTGCCTACGTCTTTCTTGCCGCTTTTATGCTTGTTTCGACTTCCATTCTCCGTGTGTTTAAGTCTGCACCATTTCTCTTGCCCTGCGCATTTGAAAACAACGATTATCTTGCAATGCTATTAGCTGTTTTCCTTTTTGTGTGTTCTATAAAACGTCAATCCCGTCTGCTTACATTAAGTTTCACAGTTTTATATTAGTGACATTATAGTACCGATTTATCGCCTCTATTGTTGGTACCGTAACGTAACGAAAGTTTGAATCTTTTTAGTCGTACTTTTCATAGTTTTCCTCGTCATACAGACTTACAATAAACTAGCTCTCAGTATTGCAGTGGTCACACCTGCCCTAGAATGGTTAGACCAGATATTTCAAACTCAAAGCCGTCCATGGGTCGCATGAGGACAAGTGTCAGGCTTTTGTTTTTGTTTCCTTTAACATGTGAAAACATTTGGAGTATCACATCTCGCTGTATATTGATGTCTATTAATGGCCGAGAGGAGGATTTTCTAAGTCGATAGATTATGGTTTGAGCTTCAGAATTCTATCTTGTTATAGTTTTACAACATCATACATTTATTTAATCATTAATCGAATAGTAGAGGCAACAATGATTATCATCAATTAGCACAGTCAATGTTTAATAACGATAAATTAAGTATTAAACGACATTGCTCTGTGAAAATATACAAATACTCTCATTTATGAACGATGTTTTTAAATTTTAGAGGAAACAAATTCAAAAATATTTATCACAACTTTTCCAGAATACATCTGTGTTTAAAGTATATACAATTAGTTATGATCAGTAACTAAGAATTGCAATCCATTCCTTCATAATGTATGTCTTTTTTAGTCACTAGCACTAGTCCTTAAAAGCCCCATTTCTGTCCCCGACTAAAATCGCCTGTCTTATACCCTTCCCTTAATCTCAACTGGTACATGCTTGTTTCAGATTCAGAATTGTATGAATGACTTTCATAATTGACCAATGCAGCGTCACATGTTGTAATGTCTCGCACCAAGTGTCGAGTTAAACGCAAATTAAGTTACAACCCATCTTTCCCACGGCGTCAATCATTCCCCATTTCTCCACCCCCTCAAACTTTCAGGCCGCCCATGTCTTTCCCATCTCAAATTATCTACTCTACCTGAAATTAACAACTGTCTAAATTTATCAACAACTTCTAATCATACTTACCAGCGCTAGGCCTAGTGGTACAGTAAACCGCGCCAAGCGCCACTTTAACCCAATTATGATATCACGTGATTCGAAAAACCAACCAAATCTCCCCCGTAAAAGGTGGAAATACAGATGGACAATTTTGAATTAGTGTAGGTAGATAAATAATGACAGAACGACTGTTACCGATTGAACAAATGTCAAGTCATTTTTCGCAAGAATAAAGTACTATTTAGTTTGAGAAGAATTTGTTAACAATCAACCCGACATAGAAAAGCAGAAATTAAAACCAAATTACGTCCATCCAATTTCGACAAATGTGACTTGGAACTGGTCGGATATGAATAGCTTGATGACATGAGTACCAGATCTACATTGAAACTTAAGCACATTTTTCACGTATTCTTCACAAATGCTGGATAAACATCCCATACATTTTTGTTCTGATTGAGTTGTAAATTCGTTTTAAAACTTTTGTTTTGCACAGTAAACTCACATTTATTTGATTTAATCTGCTGATTCACCGATTGCAGGGATTTCATCCAAAAGTCGGTCGTTGATAAACTTCAAAATGTTACCTTTATCAATTGCTAATGTCTCCACTGCAGGTGCTGCTGAGGCCTGGATATGAGCTATTATATTTAAGCAAACCACAGCATTACCAGTACAGCAGACCCACAATAAAACTCAACATGGTTTGAGGCATGTATGTCCGCTATCCCCTCATGAAACTTGCAGCCATATTGCACCTTCCGACAAAATGATTGAAAATCGCCTCTGAAAAAACAGAAAGTCTTAGCTTTCACTTCATCTTTCAAATAAGACAAGATATGAACCATCTTCCTTTGCACTTCTACTAAAACTGAATATGGACCATCTTCCTTCCCTGATTTCATTTCAAGTACCTAACAAATACAGACCAGTTTCTCTCTCACTTCACACTTCAAATAACTAACACATACAGACCAGTTTCTCTCTCACTTTAATTAACAAATACAGACCAGTTTCTCTCTCATTTTAACTAACAAATACAGACCAGTTTCTCTCTCACTTCACACTTCAAGTTACTAACAAATACAGACCAGTTTCTCTCTCACTTCACATTTCAAGTAACTAACAATGACAGACCAGTTTCTCTCTCACTTCACACTTCAAGTAACTAACAAATACAGACCAGTTTCTCTCACTTCACACTTCAAGTAACTAACAAATACAGACCAGTTTCTCTCATTTCACACTTCAAGTAACTAACAAAAACAGACCAGTTTCTCTCTCACTTCACACTTCAGATAGGTATGGACGTTTCCCCATGACTATTCACTTCAAATAACACAAATGATTGTCCATCTTCTCTCTCACTTCTATTTACAAAAAAATATAAACCATCTTCTCTCTCACTTTTACTAACACAAAGTATAAACCATCTTCTCTATCACTTCTACTAACACAAAGTATAAACCATCTTCTCTCTCATTTTTACTAACACAAAGTATAAACCATCTTCTGTCTCACTTCTACTAACACAAAGTATAAACCATTTTCTTTACTTCTACTAACACAGAGTATGAACCATCTTCTCTCACTTCTACTAACACAAAGTATAAACCATCTTCTCTCTCACTTCTACTAACATATTCAACCATCTTCTGTCTCACTTCTACTAACATATTCAACCATCTTCTCTCTCACTTCTACTAACACAAAGTATAAACCATCTTCTCTTTCACTTCTACTAACACAGAGTATAAACCATCTTCTCTCTCACTTCTACGAATGCAAAGTATAAACCATCTTCTACATAATTTCTTCTAACACAAAGTATAAACCATCTTCTCTATCACTTGTACTAACACTATAAACCATCTTCTCTATCACTTTTACTAACACAAAGTATAAATCATCTTCTCTCTCACTTCTACTAACACTATAAACCATCTTTTCTCTCACTTCTACTAACACTATAAACATCTTCTCTCTTACGTGTACGAAAACAAAGTATAAACCATCTTCTCCATAACTTCTTCTAACATAAAGTATAAACCATCTTCTCTATCACTTCTACTAACACTACAAACCATCTTCTCTCTCACTTATACTAACACTATGAACCGTCTTCTCTATAACTTCTTCTAACATGTAGTATAAACTGTATTCATCTATCACTTCGACTAACAAAAAGTATAAACCATGTTCCGACTCAATTTAATCAATACGATATGAATAATCTTCGTTTCATTTTAATTAACATAAATTTTCCATCTCACTTTGACTAAAACAAAATTTGAACCATCTTTCCTCTCACTTTAAATAACGCAAAGATTGGGGGACGGCGTGGCATAGTGGTTAAGTGGCACGGCTCACGACCCGAAGGTGCTGGGTTCGATCCCCATCACAGCACCGGCCGTTACCCCGGGGAAGCAAACCCTTAGAAAATGCAGGAGGAAGCAGACCCTTACATAAAATGCGTGCTGAAGTCGGATACACTGGGCCGACAGGCGCAAAATAAAAACACAGTGCAACGCACACCGCCTTGGGGATTAGAAAAAAATAAGGCGAACGCAAAAAAAAAACAAACAAAAAAAACAAAACAAAAAAAAACAACAACAAAACGCAAAGATTAAACCACCTTCCCTCTCCCTTCATACATTAACTAACACAAAGTATGGTCTATCTTTACACACACTCCAGCAGCTAACACAATCTCTACGCACACTGCAGTAACAAATGCAAATGGCGTACCTCCTACCGTCATACTTAAACAACTAACAAAAATGACGTACCACCTCCCGTCCCACTTCAATAACTAACACAAATGACGTACCACCTCCCGTCCCACTTCAATAACTAACAAAGATGACGTACCACCTCCCGTCCCACTTCAATAACTAACAAAAATGACGTACAACCTCCCGTCCCACTTCAATAACTAACAAAAATGACGTATCACCTCCCGTCCCACTTCAATTACTAACAAAAATGACGTACCACCTCTCGTCCCACATCAATAACTAACACATATGACGTACCACCTCCCGTCCCACTTCAATAACTAACAAAAATGACGTACCACCTCCCGTCCCACTTCAATAACTAACACAAATGACGTACCACCTCCCGTCCCACTTCAATAACTAACACAAATGACGTACCACCTCCCGTCCCACTTCAATAACTAACAAAAATGACGTACCACCTCTCGTCCCACATCAATAACTTACACAAATGACGTACCACCTCCCGTCCCACATCAATAACTAACACAAATGACGTACCACCTCCCGTCCCACATCAATAACTAACACAAATGACGTACCACCTCCCGTCCCACTTCAATAACTAACACAAATGACGTACCACCTCCGGTCCCACTTCAATAACTAACAAAAATGACGTACCACCTCTCGTCCTACATCAATAACTAACACAAATGACGTACCACCTCCCGTCCCACTTCAATAACTAACACAAATAACCTAGCACCTCCCATCCCACTTCAATAACTAACACAAATGACGTACCACCTCCCGTCCCACTTCAATAACTAACAAAAATGACGTACCACCTGTCGTCCCACATCAATAACTAACACAAATAACCTAGCACCTCCCACCCACATCAATAACTAACACAAATGACGTACCACCTCCCGTCCCACTTCAATAACTAACACAAATAACCTAGCACCTCCCACCCACTTCAATAACTAACACAAATGACGTACTCGCTTCCTTCACACTTCAACTATCACACAGTGTGGACCGTCTCCCTTCTTATTTCAGGACTCTACAACCAGTAATTTGCAGGCGCCATATTCATCTTCGTTCGATAATGAAACTGCCTTTTGTTTTTATTTCTTCCATATCGAGCCCCCTCTGTCTAATTTTGTTTTGTTTTTCTCTTTTCCCTTTATTTCTTCATTTTCTTTCCACGGCTTCACTTTCTGTTCTCATTTCTCATCTGCACGAACCAGCTCATAACCCAATCAATACAGGCCAAGTTGTATGTTCATTACCTCCCTTAACCACACAATATCGCTCAATCAATCATCGCCCTTTATACTGTCAGATATTCCTTCCAGTGGGATCTCCAACTTCCCGCCTTGAGCGGAAGTAATGTTGAGCGTGTGTTCCTCTTTTTTCTTCTGCACTCAGCCACAATAATCGTGTGTCGTATCCGACTTAAAGTCTGTTTGGCAACGATATGGTTCTAGAAGTGCAACTTCACTTTCATGAACAGGAAGACGATGCTGCGGTGTCTCCAACTTAAATTGCTTAGAGGGCCGCATTTTGTCAAGTTAATTTCCACGACACCACATTCATAACCCAACACTCGAAATAAACATGCACACGAACTTGATAAAGAGTGTTTGGTCGAGAAGTGATTTTTCTGTTATGTCATGACGACCGTCCATGTAGCAGTGTGGCTAGCCATCTAACTTCTTACGGTTAAGTTACCGGGTTTAATCCTAGTGAGACAGTAATACAGTCTCCCTAGCTGTGAAAGAACATCATACGATGTACAGCGCTATAAGTGACAATGGAACACCAAAAGGTGCACAGTGCTTTAAGTCTGAATGCGATATCTGCACCATTTGGTCCAACACATCCGACTTCAGCAAGCATTTTTGAGTACCGGGTTGCTCTCCCTCTTCGATCCTTTCTACTTAGGTGGTCTGCTCTGTTGCAGCCTGTTATCAATGATCACCGCGTGGAGGTGTAGAAGTGTCTTGGCAGCTCTGGTTCGCTGACCCTGACGCTAGCAGTCAGCTGACCGCTGCAGTTTATGCGCTGCTCAGTGTATTGATCCCGGAGAGGTAGATAATGCTATACGTGTGAAGAAAATATCCGAAGGTGCACAGCGCTGTCAAAGTAATTTCGCATCAAGAAGTAGAGATCCAACAATCGCTGAATGTGTTCTAAGATGATGCAGTGGAGATATGTAACATCCAAACTTTGATGGAGAAGCACTATTGATCTCACATGATCTGGTCACTTCAATTCGATAATTCTAACATGCGTTTAACTGGCAAATTGTTGTTAGTCTCTATACTTTATCCTACACGTTAATGTTGTATTATTTCTTTTGTTAGATATGTTGTATTATTTCTTTTGTTAGATATGTTGTATTAACAGTTATTGATCTCATCATCATGTGACATGTCCGTTATAGAATTTCGCTCCCAACACAGTCTGTCTGAAAGAAACTCGTTCTCTTGCCAAAACTCCAGCCTCCGCCATGGTCATACTCAGGCATTCCTGAATATCTTGGTGCCATCGTCTTCTTGGTCTACCCCTTCCTCTTTTAGCTGGCACCATACCTTACATCAGTGTTCTCTCGAGACCGCTGCGTCTCTTGATGTGACCAAAGTATTTGCATTTTCTAGCAATAATGGAATTGATAAACCAGTTCTCCTCTATGTTGCCGAATGTCCACATTTGTCTTTGTCTCTGTCCAGAGTATTCTGAGGATCTTTCTGTAACATTTTGACTCGAAGGATTCGATTCTTTGTCTAGAAGATTTGGTAATCGTCCATGATTCACAGCCATAAGCGGCCAGAGGAAAAACACAGGCTCTCAAGACTTTCACTTTTAATATTTTGTTGGTGCTCTGCCATAATTTCTTCAGGCTGTTCATTGCTATGGCTAATCTTCTTCTGATTTCTTTCGAGCAGTCGTAATTTTTGTCAATTCTGGAGCCCAGATATTGAAAATGTGTGACCTGATCTATTTCCTCACCACCCACTGTACATTTATGCTGACATTGTATTTTGTCGGTGATCATTATCTTTGTTATATTTATGTTTATAAACAAGTTTTGATCTTTACTGTGTCCATTTACGACTGACATTAGCTGCTCTAGCCCTTCTGCACTTTTTGATAGTATCACTGTGTCGTCTGCGTATCGTAACTCTAGAATCTCGTACCCGCCACTCGGGATCAAGTTGCTGAGCAGCGCATGAGCTGCAGTGGTCAGTGACTCATAGCTGACTGTTAGCGTCAGGGCAAGCGAACCATAGCTGCCAAGACCCTTCTACATCCGCACACGGTGATCCTGGATAACAGGCTGCAGCAGGGCAGACTGGCTAAGGAGAAGGGATCGAAGAGGGAATGCTAACCCGGTACTCAAAAAATGTTTGCTGAAGTCGGACGTGTTGGACCGAAAGGTGCAAATATCACAGCCAAGCTGTAAACTACAACACAACGCATTCCGTTCTATGGACTACATTCTGCTACTTACCCTTTCAGGGTTTGGTAGTGGGAGATATAGAACGAAAGCACGAAGAAGAAGAAGAAGAAGAAGAAGAAGAAGAAGAAGAAGAAGAAGAAGAAGAAGAAGAAGAAGAAGTACCCGCCACTCGTAAATGGGTCGAAACTTTCAATGTTTTTGTCTTCTCAAATATTTCTCATTATACATTCCGCATAATTGACCTCATTGTTTTATTAATACTACTGGTATTATTGTTATTTTTATTATTATTATTGTTATAGTTATTATTATAATTAGTAAAGTTGTAATTGTTATTATTATTAGTTATTATTGTTATTATTATTGTTAGGTAGTATGGATAATATTAATTAATGTTTCTTTTGTGACATTTCTGTCTTCCAGATGCCAGATCTTCCTACAGTATAATCTCATGAGAGGGCACTTGGGCGAGATGGAGCGGTTCCGGTAGGTACCAGCTGTAATACAGAGATATATGCATGGGTCCCGCCTGTGGCATTGTGAGGTTGGTGTGAGTATTAATTGTGACATGGTAGAGGTTCGTGTTGGTCCAATCTGTGACATAGAGAGGTTCGTGTTGGTCCAATCTGTGACATAGAGAGGTTCGTGTTGGTCCAATCTGTGACATAGAGAGGTTCGTGTTGGTCCAATCTGTGACATAGAGAGGTTCGTGTTGGTCCAATCTGTGACATAGAGAGGTTCGTGTTGGTCCAATCTGTGACATAGAGAGGTTCGTGTTGGTCCAATCTGTGGCATGGAGAGGTTCGTGTTGGTCCAATCTCTGACAAGGAGAGGTTCGTGTCGGTCCAATCTGTAACAAGGAGAGGTTCGAATTTGTTCTAGCTATAAGATATAGAGATTCGGGTGGGATCAGCTGTAACAGGAAGAGGTTTGGGTGGATCCCAGCTTAACACGGAGAGATACTGGCGGGTCTCAGTTGTGCCATAGATATTTTCGGGTGGGTCCATCTGTAATATTGAGATGTTCCTGTGGGTCCAAATAATAACATGGCGCGATTTGGATAGGATCAGCTGTAATACGGAGATATTCCAGTGGGTCTCAGTTGTGTCATGAAGAGGTTCGTGTTGGTCCAATCTGTGGTATGGAGAGGTACGGATTTGTTCTAGCTATACCATTGAGAGATTCGGGTGAGTCCAGCTGTAATATGAACGGGTTCAGGTGTGTCCCAGCTGGGGCATGTACATTTTTGGATGGATTCAAGCTGTGACATGGACGTATTCGGGCGAGTCAAAGCTGGAACAGAGCATCTGTGGTTTGTACCGTTGGCTGCATCATCTCCTCTGTTCACTATTGTCAGAAAGCGTAAAAAGACGCAATTTCCTTACATGCGTCATCATTGTATGATTTTTCAGTATTGAATGTGATTTGTGAAAAAGTCAGCCACAACATGAGAAAGTTGAACAGATGTGATTAAGAAAGCGACATAGTGGTGTCCTGCCTTAATGATAGCAGCATGGATTGTTTAATCATTATGGCGGACATCGGTAAGAGCAAGAAGGAGTTCTCGAGAGACGGGCATCGCTTTGTACTGATCACTAAACTGCGACGGGAGAAAGAAAGGATTTGTCACTTCATCTGTCATGTATCTCATTTGCTATCCGTCTGTGACATGCGAGGAGCCTTGTGACCATTTCTTATGTGTTGTCCAGCTAAATGTATTTTTGACTTCTTTATGTGTTCATATTTTAATTATTTGTATTTATCCCTTCTTCTATGATTCGCCAGTTGATTATTTTTGTTGTTCGTCGTTCTTGATGATGTCTTTTTGGTCGTAACGTAGGTGTTGTCGAAGATTTCGTCTTAGCGTTAGACCAGAACTATTTCGGTTTTTTAACACTTTATTATAATCCTCAGTGCCGCCACAGAGGTCATTTTTTAAGCAGGATCAAACGTGCTGACCAATGTTATACTCAAGAAAACTGTTTTGAGAAGGAAACAAATGAAAGTCTTATACTGTTCTGAACATATGCTATTCATTAGTTAACAGTGAAGGCATTTAAAGAAACAGACTGACTTGACATAGAAGCACAGAAGTAGACACATTTCAGAATACAGTTACACGTGAATATTTAGTCATAGTACAATTACACGTGGAGTCCACGCAATCTTCCAGTCATAATACATTTACACGTGAAGTCCTAGCAATCTCCCAGTCATAAAACAATTACACGCGAAGTCCTAGAAATCTCCCAGTCATAAAACAATTTCACTTGAAGTCTTAGCAATCTCCCAGTCATAAAACAATTTCACTTGAAGTCCTAGAAATCTCCCAGTCATAAAACAATTTCACTTGAAGTCCTAGAAATCTCCCAGTCATAAAACAATTTCACTTGAAGTCCTAGAAATCTCCCAGTCATAAAACAATTTCACTTGAAGTCTTAGCAATCTCCCAGTCATAATAGAATTACACGCGAAGCCCTAGTAATCTTCCAGGATACATGAATGAAGAAGTAGAAAAAGATATTGTGCTGGCTAAAAACGACAATAGGGAGACGAATTCTGTACCATACAATGGTTGAATGCAACGAGAAAAATATCAGGCAATCCTTAAAAGGGGAAACCATCACACATATCTTTGCATGAGCTAGTTTAAACATCTTTGTCATGTTTCTTAATTTTTCTAGTCTGTAAATCTGTGTTTTGTCTCATGCTTGTCATACAATTCCGTTGTTGTTGTTGCTATTGAATGCCTACAATGGTGTTAAGTGATTATGGTGTTAAGCTGCAGTAGCTTTCATCACATTCCGAGCACACTGATGCAATTTAAGGTGAACCGTGGTCCTTCAGGCGGTTGTGCTATGCTTGGCTTTATCTGTGCGTCGATCACTACTACAAGGATCGCGTCAATCCCCCAGTAGTGATCAATATATTTGACCTGATCCTCACTAACATGTCCAATCAGTAGGGTTTGCCTGACCAGACGTTAGTACGTCTGTCCCCTTCACACAGTTCTGAACACCTTCGTCTTGTCTATCTTTTTTACAGATGACAAGAAACCGGAAGGATGAAGCGACAGTTAGTCCAAAAGTGACGTTACCAACGGGACTACAGTGTTGGATCCTCTGTTGTGCTAAGTTTCAGAGTTTTCTCAAATATAATGTCCAGTTTCTTTCCCTTTGTCATTATTTAACTGAGTTAGGTTCCCATTTAGAGCAGGGTAGATTGGAGGCTGTTGTGAACAGGGTATGGGAGACAAGCGCTCCAAAACTACATGGTTTGTCAAACGCATCACAAGACAAAGCAAAGAAATGCTGACTGCAGCCAACGGCACACATAGTAATCACAAAGAAGACTTTCGCTAGTTGCCAATAAAGCAAAGCATAGGTACTAAGAACACACCTGTAGACATCAAGAACACATAAGGTATACACCAAACACTTCGATCTTTGGGCTGGTCTTCCTTTTTACTTAGAACTATCTTGTAATTTGCTTACATAACCTTTTTTAACCCATATGTCTTATTCCAGGGCCCGGAATTTATTCATGTGTGTTTGGTGATTATAAGGAAGTCTGTTGACTTGTTCTGTTCTGTTCTTTCAATCTTTAAGCTTAGCGTTTTCCACCACTAGATTGAGATCAGCTTCTGTGTAGACCATGGCAACTTGCAAAGCTCGTACACATTTTATATTTATGCAGATGTGATTAATTTTTTTCTGCGTATTATGAACTAGGGATTATACATACATTAGCGGTGACACACAACATTAATCGCCCTCGCGGGCCACCGGGAATGAGGTGGAGAGAAGGCATAATGGAGACCCTGAGCCCACCATGGTACACCAGGGAAAAAGAGCGAAATGAGTTTACTAAACATTTGGCTACCTGGCACCAGGAACACGTGCCTGATTGAATACCAGGATTTGGAGATTTGAGGATATACATAACGCCTTAAGAACTGTTTTGGAAGGAAACATGCTTTCTGCAATGACCACAGGTACACATGAGCAAAAAAAATCAACAATCACCTCTCGATATTCTTTCTTTACTTCTAGACAATTCTTGCCCAAATCACTTCCCATCGTCCATTAATCTCTCATATTTTAGCATTAAAGTCTTCCTCCATTATCGCTATGTCCTTTGATTTTGTTTCATTCAAGAGACGTTGCAATTTATTGTAAAAACTGTCTGTAATTGATTTTTATTTTTTCTTATGTTAAAAAGGAAAAAACATATATTGTTATATATTTTCATTTCTGGTCCTAAAAGATATAATCAAACTTGACCTCGTTTTATCAGCCAGTGTCCTTTCACGATAAGCTGTACGGATGTGCATGAAGCCTTGAGTCGACTGCTGCCTTCGTTAGAATCATTGGAGTCGAGGTCTGAAGATGAATGAGGAAGAAGAAAAGGATCTACGTGCATGCCACGCAATAAGAACCCTCTGGATTTAGGGTCCTAACATAAAGGCTGCATCTTCGTGACCTGAAATTATGTTTCTACAGCTTTAAGCTGTACTTTACCTCAGTGTGTCTATCTTATTTCATCTGAATTCAAGGATAGTGTCGTTGCATTTTCTGCTGTCTATTGCAATTTCAGTTGTCTTCTCCGCCTCCCACATTGTTCTAACATTTCACGGGCTGAGTTATTCCCACTTGTAGTCACTAATAATAGACTTGCTAATCACTAATAACTTACTTGCTAATCACTAATAACATACTTGGTAGTCACTAATAACTTACTTGCTAGTCACTAATAACAGACTTGGTAGTCACTAATAACAGACTTGCTAGTCACTAATAACAGACTTGGTAGTCACTAATAACATACTTGCTAATAACTAATAACATACTTGCTAGTCACTAATAACAGACTTGCTAGTCACTAATAACATACTTGGTAGTCACTAATAACAGACTTGCTAGTCACTAATAACATACTTGGTAGTCACTAAAAACATACTTGGTAGTCACTAATAACAGACTTGGTAGTCACTAATAACATACTTGCTAATCACTAATAACATACTTGCTAGTCACTCACTAATAACAGACATGGTAGCCACTAGGAAAGGGCATGATTGCCACTTAGAACAGATTTGGACGCCAATAAGAACACAATTCGAAGTCACTAAAAATACACATGGTAGCCACCAAGAACAAATTTGATAGCCACCAAGAACAGTCATGGAAGCCATTAAGTACACACATAGTAGTCACCAAAAACACAACTGGCAGTCGCCAAGAACACACTTGGTAATCATAAAGAAGACGTATGGTATTCGCCATAAATGTATCTAGTATTAATCAAGGACAAATTTTGGTCGTCAAGAACATATTATGTAGTCCCTAAAACACACCTGGTTGCCGTATTGGATCACACTTGGTAAACAATAACACACTACGTAGTCATGAAGAACACATTTGATAGCTCCCAAGAACACACTAGGGAGTCAATAAAACACAAACATGACCAAAAACACAACTGAGAGTCAATAAAACACAAAACAGTTGTGACCAAAACACACCTGAGAGTCAATAAAAGACTAATAGTTATGACCAAAAAAACACCTGAGAGTCAATAAAACAAACAGTTATGACAAAAAACACATCTGAGCGTCAAAAAAACACAATTAGTTTTGACTAAAAACACACCTGAGAGTCAATAAAACACAAATAGTTATGACCAAAAACACACCTGAGAGTCAATAAAACACAAACATGACCAAATACACACCTGAGAGTCAATAAAACACAAACAGTTATGACCGAAAACACACATGAGAGTCAATAAAACACAAATAGGTTTGACTAAAAACACACATGAGAGTCAATAAAACACAAACAGTTATGACCAAAAACACACCTGAGAGTCAATAAAACACAAATAGTTATGACCAAAAACACACATGTGAATCAATAAAACACAAATAGTTATGACCAAAAACACACCTGAGAGTCAATAAAACACAAATAGTAATGACCAAAAACACACGTGAGAGTCAAAAAACACAAATAGTTATGACCAAAAAACACACCTAGAGTCAATAAAACCCATATAGTTATCACCAAAAACACACTTGAGAGTCAATAAAACACAAATAGTTATGACCAAAAACACACCTGAGAGTCAATAAAACACAGTTATGACTAAAAACACACCTGAGTGTCAATAAAACACAAATACTTATGACCAAAAACACACCTGAGAGTCAATAAAACACAAATAGTTATGACCAAAACTCACCCGAGAGTCAATAAAACACAAACAGTTATGACTAAAAACACACCTGAGTGGCAATAAAACACAAATAGTTATGACCAAAAACACACCTGAGAGTCAATAAAACACAAACAGTTATAACTAAAAACACACATGAGCGTCAATTAAACACAAATAGTTATGACCAAAAACACACCTGAGAGTCAAACACACCTGAGTGTCAATAAAACATAAATAGTTCTGACCAAAAACACACCTGAGAGTCAATAAAACACAAATAGTTATGACCAAAATCACACGTGAGAGTCAATAAAACACAAATAGTTATGACCAAAAATACACCTAGAGTCAATAAAACACAAATAGTTATCACCAAAAACACACCTGAGAGTCAATAAAACACAAATAGTAATGACCAAAAACACACATGAGAGTCAAACACACCTGAGTGTCAATAGAACATAAATAGTTCTGACAAAAAACTGACCTGAGAGTCAATAAAACACAAATAGTTATGACCAAAAACACACCTGAGAGTCAATAAAACACAAATAGTTATGACCAAAAACACACCTGAGAGTCAATAAAACACAAATAGTTATGACCAAAAAACACACATGAGAGTCAATAAAACACAAATAGTTATGACTAAAAACACACCTGAGTGGCAATAAAACATAAATAGTTATGACCAAAAACACACCTGAGAGTCAATAAAACACAAACAGTTATAACTAAAAACACACATGAGCGTCAATTAAACACAAATAGTTATGACCAAAAACACACCTGAGTGGCAATAAAACATAAATAGTTATGACCAAAAACACACCTGAGAGTCAATAAAACACAAACAGTTATAACTAAAAACACACATGAGCGTCAATTAAACACAAATAGTTATGACCAAAAACACACCTAGAGTCAATAAAACACAAATAGTTATCACCAAAAACACACCTGAGAGTCAATAAAACACAAATAGTTACCACCAAAAACACACCTGAGAGTCAATAAAACACAGTTATGACTAAAAACACACCTCAGTGTCAATAAAACACAAATAGCTATGACCAAAAACACACCTGAGAGTCAATAAAACACAAATAGTTATGACCAAAAAAAAACTCGTGAGAGTCAATAAAACACAAATAGTTATGACCAAAAACACACCTAGAGTCAATAAAACACAAATAGTTATCACCAAAAACACACCTGAGAGTCAATAAAACACAAATAGTTATGACCAAAAACAGACCTGAGTGTCAATAAAACACAAATAGTTATGACCAAAAACACACCTGAGAGTCAATAAAATACAAATAATTATGACCAAAAACACACCTGAGAGTCAAACAAAACACAAACAGTTATGACTTAAAACACACCTGAGTGTCAATAAAACATAAATAGTTCTGACCAAAAACACACATTAGAGTCAATAAAACGCAAATAGTTATGACCAAAATCACACGTGAGAGTCAATAAAACACAAATAGTTATGACCAAAAACACACCTAGAGTCAATAAAACACAAATAGTTATCACCAAAAACACACCTGAGAGTCAATAAAACACAAATAGTTATCACCAAAAACACACCTGAGAGTCAATAAAACACAAACAGTTATAACTAAAACACACCTGAGAGTCAATAAAACACAAATAGTTATGACCAAAATCACACGTGAGAGTCAATAAAACACAAATAGTTATGACCAAAAACACACCTAGAGTCAATCAAACACAAATAGTTATCACCAAGAACACACCTGAGAGTCAATAAAACACAAATAGTTATCACCAAAAACACACCTGAGAGTCAATAAAACACAAACAGTTATAACTAAAAACACACATGAGCGTCAATAAAACACAAATAGTTATGACCAAAAACACACCTGAGAGTCAATAAAACACAAACAGTTATAACTAAAAACATACATGAGCGTCAATAAAACACAAATAGTTATGACCAAAAACACACATGAGAGTCAATAAAACACAAATAGCTATGACCAAAAACACACCTGAGAGTCAATAAAACACAAATAGTTATGACCAAAAAAAAACTCGTGAGAGTCAATAAAACACAAATAGTTATGACCAAAAACACACCTAGAGTCAATAAAACACAAATAGTTATCACCAAAAACACACCTGAGAGTCAATAAAACACAAATAGTTATGACCAAAAACAGACCTGAGTGTCAATAAAACACAAATAGTTATGACCAAAAACACACCTGAGAGTCAATAAAATACAAATAATTATGACCAAAAACACACCTGAGAGTCAAACA
This sequence comes from Ariolimax columbianus, assembly GCA_036924085.1. Taxonomy (NCBI): domain Eukaryota; kingdom Metazoa; phylum Mollusca; class Gastropoda; order Stylommatophora; family Arionidae; genus Ariolimax; species Ariolimax columbianus. The sequence goes on along the minus strand of JAVGWX010000014.1, from coordinate 17,619,765 downwards.
AAACACAAACAGTTATGACTTAAAACACACCTGAGTGTCAATAAAACATAAATAGTTCTGACCAAAAACACACCTTAGAGTCAATAAAACGCAAATAGTTATGACCAAAATCACACGTGAGAGTCAATAAAACACAAATAGTTATGACCAAAAACACACCTAGAGTCAAAAAAAAACACAAATAGTTATCACCAAAAACACACCTGAGAGTCAATAAAACACAAATAGTTATCACCAAAAACACACCTGAGAGTCAATAAAACACAAACAGTTATAACTAAAACACACCTGAGAGTCAATAAAACACAAATAGTTATGACCAAAATCACACGTGAGAGTCAATAAAACACAAATAGTTATGACCAAAAACACACCTAGAGTCAATAAAACACAAATAGTTATCACCAAGAACACACCTGAGAGTCAATAAAACACAAATAGTTATCACCAAAAACACACCTGAGAGTCAATAAAACACAAACAGTTATAACTAAAAACACACATGAGCGTCAATAAAACACAAATAGTTATGACCAAAAACACACCTGAGAGTCAATAAAAGACAAACAGTTATAACTAAAAACACACATGAGCGTCAATAAAACACAAATAGTTATGACCAAAAACACACCTGAGAGTCAATAAAACACAAACAGTTATGACTAAAAACACACCTGAGCGGCAATAAAACATAAATAGTTATGACCAAAAACACACCTGAGAGTCAATAAAACACAAACATAACTAAAAACACACATGAGCGTCAATTAAACACAATTAGTTATGACCAAAAACACACCTGAGAGTCAATAAAACACAAATAGTTATGACCAAAAACTCACCTGAGAGTCAATAAAACACAAATAGTTACCACCAAAAACACACATGAGAGTCAATAAAACAAATAGTTATGACCAAAAACACACCTTTGAAAGTCACCACAAACACACCTTTGAAAGTCACCACAAACACACCTACCGGTCACAAAGAATACAACTGGTACTGCTTCTCATTAGCTCCTGTCACAGAAGCCAACACGAGTCGGTCAGTCCAGTCTGATCAGTACAGAAGAAGTCTGTTGTCTGATCAGAAAAATCTTGTTGCATAGAGCTACCGATACCGATTGATTTGATCGAGATTATTTTTCTAATAAAACAGACTACAATAAAAGTGTCTTCTTTTTGTGATCCATTTATCTGTTTATTGTCGTACAACAGCGCTCTATGGTGATCTGTTTGCTCGATTTTGTTATGTTCTGTTCAGTTTAGAAAACAGGGACTGACAGCAGCCAGGGAGTCATAGATGACAGCTGCCAGCGATTCATAGCTGACAGCAGCCAGCGAGTCATAGCTGACAGCAGCAAGCGAGTCATAGCTGACAGCAGCCAGCGAGTCATAGATGACAGCAGCCAGCGAGTCATAGCTGACAGCAGCCAGCGAGTCATAGATAACAGCAGCCAGCGAGTCATAGCTGACAGCAGCCAGCGAGTCATAGCAGACAGCAGCCAGCGAGGAATAGATGATAGCAGCCAGCGAGTCATAGCTGACAGCAGCTAGCGAGTCATAGATGACAGCAGCCAGCGAGTCATAGCTGACAGCTTGCATCAGAGTCAGTGAGCCAAAGGCTGACCAAGACTATCCCGCATCCACGTGGCGGCACTGGAAACCAAGAGATAGTGACCGCAATGGAAAGGCAATCAAGGTACTCAAATCTGTGGTGTAGATATCACATACATCGCAGCCTCGCTGTAACCTACGACACGACGTCCTTTTCATGTAGATCGGCGAAGAAAATGAGAGACAATTTCGAGGCCGAGTCAGCTGTGCAAACTTCACACCAACCTCCTGTATGAGAATGGAGATTTTGTCATTGACTTAGTTCTTAGTTCGACCTGTTCTTCGTCAAGGGGTGGTCACCCATGAGCGGGTCCCAACTCAGGATCCAGTCGTTTCTGTCGCGGCGTGTGTCGTCCAGTGTGATAGTAGTCTGTCTGTGGCGTCGTGAATGTTGTATTTTTCTAGTGAATCTCGCGAGCGAGTTGGGGGTCGTCCCCGAGGTCTCTTTTTGTTGGGCGGGTACCACATGGTACTCCATCTTTCATCTTGTCTTCTGGATATATGACCAGCCCACGGGTGTTTCAAATGGTTGACGTACTGTAGGACATCCTTGATGTGTGACATTCTCCAGATGTCGCTATTGTGTAGTTCGCTCTACCGTTGTTGTCTGAGAGTTATGACCACGAGGCGTCTTTCCAGAGATGCGTGTGCTGTTCTCAGTTGGTTCTCTGCTGCTGTTGTTAGAGACCAGGGTTCGATGCCATAATAGAACGCTGGCAGGACCACCGAGTCGAAGATGTCCGCACGTAGTCTTGTGTCCTTAGTGGCGTCTGTTTCTGTCTTGACGGAGTTGAAGGCTGCCCATTTAACCCGTTTCCGTCTGGCGAACTCAGGTTTCATGTTGTTCTCCATGTTGAGCAGCCTTCCCAGATAGACATATTCGTCAACGTCCTCTATGGGCGTCCTACTCAAGATCATTGGGTTGGGCTCTGCGAAACGGTTGCGCATAGCTCTGGTTTTTCCTAGCTTCATAGCTGGCCTGCTTTCCTGCCTTCTTTATCTAGTTACCGCAGCATCTCTGTCGCTTCCAAGGGCGTCTCTGTGATGAGGACGGTGTCGTCTGCGAATCTGACGTGGTTAAGACGTCTTCCGTCGATGTTGATGCTGTAGTTATCCCAGTCGCAGTACCTCACCGTCGACTTCAGCTGTCATTCTCAGACCATTCTCACATGGGGAGTGATCTCATCGGATTTCCAACCGTTCATCGGAAGGTATACAAGGACTAGGTACACCATCCATGGATAGCACACATAACTACTTCAAGCATAATCATAACTTCATTACAATGACAGAACTGACATCTTGTCTTGAAGACACACAGAAGGAGTACTTTGGATATGGATGAGATGACGTTTTGAGATTGATCAATGACTGCATCGTGGATGTAAAACTGCAGTCGATGAACTGGCTATTCCTAAAATCAATCATGGATCGAACAGCCAGATGAGCCGTGGTGAGTATGTACAACCATCTAGATAATGTAACTATCAGTACGCACACTCGTTAACTTTTGATGAGACAGACTGAGCAGCCAAGGAACTGCCCAGCGAGCAATGTTGTCGGTACAGAACAGAACAGAACAGAACGCATCTGTGATTGAAACGTTGAAATAACCATTTACTACTGCCTTAAAAGGTGAAGAATATAACTTTATTGTACGATATCACATATTTTGTTTTGAAATTCCCTTCCATGGGGACTCACCTTCACTAATTCATGTGATAACTGGAGTGTTTAACAAACTGATAACGAATCCAATCTTTTTTTGACGCGGGAGACAACTCTTATAAATGTCTGCTAAATTTTTCAGTGAGAATTTTATGTTATTCAGTTGCGACAACCCTGCAATCTGGGCAGCACCATAGGTCTCCAGCCCTTTCGGAATTCTGGTGATTAATGTAGTTTCTTAGTAAATGGTAGACCTCACCCAGAGACTTTGCAATGATTCTGACAGTAGGTTTATGACAAGTAAGCGTTATATACATACCTAGCTGACCTCGCAGAAATGGAATAATTTGACGTAATCGCTCTTTTTCTTCCATGGGACGTAGACGTCTTCTGTTCTGTGTTTTGTGGCTGATAGTTCCTATATGGTGAGTAGTACACGTCTTCTGTTCTGTGTCATGAACACAAAGGTCGCACGGCTAGTTTGTGGTTTAGGGGGTGTCTATCGCATCAGGCGGAGTGGGTTCGTGACCAGATCACAGTATTCTCGATGCTAAGAAGTACAATTGGGTACTTGATTTCTAACCCACTGGTTCTAGGAAGAGAACTGAACTGTACACTCCATACAGCTGGAAAATACTAGTTCATATAGTGATGCCACATCAGAACAAAGATATACATCACACCACATACATACTTTACACTACAAACATACTTCACACCACACACATACTTCACACCACACACATACTTCACACCACATGTATTCGTCACATCTCTCTCAACAACCTTACATAAGACGAATACTTCACACCACATAAATTCGTTTAATCACACAAACCTCACAACACACACACACACACACACACACATCTTTGGTATAGTTTCACATCACACTCAAGCTTTAGGAAGTCTCTCATTGCATGCATGAGCTTCACTCTAGCACAGACACAGCACACGAACCTCACTGTGTTACACACTACACACATACCTTCCATCACACCCTTGTTTCGCATCACACAACACTCACAGGTAATTAAATCAGTCACCTTGTCTGTGTCTCACGTCTCACTACCGACCATAATGTTGTTTGTCCATATTGTATGTACACCGCCCGCACAATGCTCCCCCTAGAGCATGCTAGGCGGAACACTTTAGATTTTCGCGTGTTGGAGCGAAGGCTGAAATTGATCAGCTCTATTGAACCAGCCCAGCGACAATATTTGAGCAGTAATTAACGGCCAGATTGAGCAGGGATTGTTAGGCCTTTCCATGCCATCATTGTTTGGAGAGTGCCTGTAATGTGCAAATGGGCAGGCAAGCATTGTTATTGTGACTGTGACCGTGCGGGCTGAGAGTATGTGATTAGTGGCAGTCAAGGAGTTTGTGAGCGGCTCAGGAAAGGAGAAAGCAAGATGGTGCACGCTTCTGCTTCACGGCTAAATAACGGTTACCTAAATAACACAGTCTCTAAGACATAGAGAGAGAGAAGGCAAGAGAGGACATGTGATAAGCTACACTTTAGGCGGGGAGAGCTGGGGTGGAGGATCAATCAATTGATTACCATTATCATCATCGGGTACCATGCCGACTATAATAGTCGATAAAGATGTTTTACAATGTACTGTCTCTAACACAAGTTATCAATTCCATTGCTGATTCTCCATTCTATTATTTGATACTGTCCTTATTCGGTGCATTCAATCTTTAACAGCTGTCTTAAACTGCCTCGCTGTCTTTCCTCAACTGACTCGCGCGCCATTGATATCCTTTACCTTTATCTGGCTAGTTCTTTCCTTTGCCATACCTATCTCTTGTATTCTCAATCTCTATTCTCTTCGTTTATTTCCGGTTTTTTTTTGTCGCACCTGCCACCCACCACCTCCCCTTCATTTCCCCTCCCTATTTAATACTTCAATCTCTCCTCTCTCTCTCCCTCTCACTCACTCACTCTCTCTCTCTCTCTCTCTCTCTCTCTCTCTCTCTCTCTCTCTCTCTGGTGAACCTGAACTCTCTGTTTCACAATTCCAATGCACCGGTACCAATCCCGCAGTGACCAGGTTGGCAGACAGTGGGTTTTGTCTTTGTACGATCGCTTCCTCATGTGCTGACATTTATGGCAACCTATCGTACTGCACACCTGCCAAGAAACCTATAACAGTCAAATAGGTTGAGGGTTACTGGAAGCGACGCTCTTTAGTGGAAAAGCTACTTACTTGGCTATCTCCTCTAACCATTCTTCTCTTTCCCTATCTCCATTTCTCAGCAATTTCTTCCTCTATAATTCTACATCACATCGCATTTTCTCTATCTCAGTCTATCCTTTTATCATTCATTCATTCCTTCATCCATCCATTGATCAATTAATTCATTCGTTCATTCTCTCTCTTTATCTCTATCTATCTATCTATCTATCTATCTATCTATCTATCTATCTATCTATCTATCTATCTATCTATCTATCTATCTATCTATCTATCTATCTATCTATCTATCTATCTATCTATCTATCTATCTATCTATCTATTTATCTATCTATCTATCTATCTATCTATCTATCTATCTATCTATCTATCTATCTGTCTGTTTGTTTGTCTATCTGTCTGTCTGCCTGTCTGTCTGCCTGCCTGTCTGTCTATCTATCTATATATCTGTCTATCTGTCTATCTGTCTGTCTGTCTGTCCGTCGGTCGCTCGCTCGGTATGTCGGTCTCTCTGTCTTATCTATATATCTAGCGTTACCTTACTTCAAATCTGTTCTCTTCAGTTGTCAAAAATATTCTGCAAAAGACACATTTTTGTTTGATTGTCCGTCTTTATTGCTTGACAATGATTTATGATTTAATTCAATCAGACAAAATCTGCTCAGAGTAACAGCCGTTTTCCTTCTTTCATAGACATAGACTTGTTGTATACAAATACTGTCGGACTGTTCTATTCTTTACGCTTGAGTTGTACATTGTAACATGCTGAGGGGACTCAACCAAGCGGCGCGCGTGTAACCTGGGGTTCAACAACAAGTAGTCTGCTGTCCGTACCTGGCATAACAAAGGGGAACAAACGGTAATGACATGTTTGGAGAATCCCCTTATACTCGTTTCATCCTAATCTTTACCGTCCCCTGTGGAGTATAGGGGTTCCGCAACTACACGTCAAGAGTTCCTGTCATGGGTCACATTGTCAGTTCAATCCTCGTCCTCTCAGTGTGTTTTAATATCTGTATCAAGCTCTCCCCGCTATCAATGAGTAAGCCTGCCGCTACTTCTCTTGCTTTTGGGGTTCCAGAACAGTGTCTGCTTTGTAATGCCATCAACTGGTGTCTTTAAAGTATGTGCTATTGAACGTAAACACCTTCTCTTCATGTCACGTTCCGCAGGATATCTGCCCGGTTCTGTCCAGCATTTCCACGTTAGGGATCTGATCCTATTATTTCAAAATCTAATTACGAGAAAATTCTCATTTGTAAAAGTCTTAACTTTTGTTGTTAGAATTTGTTTGTGTGGACTTCCCGTTTCAGAGCAACACACTTGAACTGAATTCATTGGAGTTGACTATATTTTGATTTTATTTCTATTTATTTTCATAAGTTCTCCAACGCAATGGAAACACCCATCACCTTTTATATCAGCGTTCTGACATCTGTATCCTTGCCTCACCTTTTATATCAGCGTTCTGACATATGTATCCTTGCCTCACCTTTTATATCAGCGTTCTGACATCTGTATCCTTGCCTCACCTTTTATATCAGCGTTCTGACATATGTATCCTTGCCTCACCTTTTAAATCAGTGTTCTAACATCGGTATCCATGCCTCGTGTTTTGCCTCTATTGATATCAAGATATATGAAGGAGGTCACGTAGAGTGTCATCCAAAACAGTACGATCATTAGTAGTTGCAATGATTCTCTAAGCCTATGTTTTGATCCTGTCTTATTGCAAACGCAACGTGTGGAATCACATATCAAGCTCCAGAACCTTGGTCACAGAGCCAGGACAGGTGCAAATTAATCTTGCAGGTCCCAGTGTTAACGAAGAAAAGCGAGTAATTAGAAACATAAACAAATACACGTTCTACAGGCAGGAACTCAAGAGACAGTACACTAGCAACTCTTGGACATACGTGTTCACAGATGGATCGGCCTCGGCGAGCGTTAATAGGGTTGGCTGAAGATTCTACATCGTACACCCAAATGGCGACATAGAAAATCACGCCATACCAGAATGAGAGACCTGTACCAGCAGGAGAGACTTGTACCAGCAGGAGAGTCTTGTACCAGCAGGAGAGACCTGTACCAGCAGGAGAGACCTGTACCAGCAGGAGAGACTTGTACCAGCAGGAGAGTCTTGAACCAGCAGGAGAGACTACCAGCAGGAGAGACTTGTACCAGCAGGAGAGACCTGTACCAATTTCAGAGCTGAAGCAACAGCTGTTCATGCAGCAACTCAGATTCTTATCAGCCAAAAGATAACTACAAGGAGAATCGTCATTTTAGCAGACTCCAGGAGTGTTCTCCAAGCCATCTCAAGCCCCCCAAATAAGACAGACTCCAGGAGTGTTCTCCAAGCCATCTCAAGCCCCCCAAATAAGACAGACTCCAGGAGTGTACTCCAAGCCATCTCAAGCCCCAAATAAGACAGACTCCAGGAGTGTTCTCCAAGCCATCTAAAGCCCCAAATAAGACAGACTCCAGGAGTGTACACCAAGCCATCTTAAGTTCCAAACAAGAGAAACTCTCACACGAAATAAAACGCAACATCAGATTGCTGTCTCAAAAAAAAAAAGATCTATTCCTACATCGGATTCCGATACACTGCGGGATACTTGGAAACGAGAAAGCAGATGAGCTCGAAAAAGCTGGAAGTGGCGACACCATCCATCCTCAGAGCTACTAAAATGAAAAGAATGGAGAGGCCAGCACAAAGAATACAAGCAAGAAAATGATAGCATAGACACACTTGGCAGAGATGGGCAGACACAGATCTTCAGACTCAGAGAGGGCCTCAAGACCCACCTCCACATAATGAGTCTCAGAGACAGCACCACGTGCGATTGTGGAGCATCCACGCAAACACCAGAACATATTCTGCAGGACTGCCCTACCCATGCAGACCAAACAGAGACAATCTGGTCCGGGGGAGCGAAAAGCAGTAGGGGGCCGCCGAAGACCTGAAACGCACAGTCTCCTTCGTAAACCTCACCGGACTAGAAACACAGCATCAGTTGATCGTGAACCTCACCGGACTAGCAGCACAGCATCAGTAGATCGTGAACTTCATCGGACTAGAAGCACATCATCAGTTGATCGTAAACCTCACTGGACTAGCAGCACATCATCAGTTGCTTGTGAACCTAACCGGACTAGAAGCACAGCATCAATTAATCGTGAACCTCACCGGACTAGCAACATAGCATCAGTTGATCGTGAACCTCACCGGACTAGCAGCACAGCATCAGTTGATCGAAGAAGAAGGAAAAGAACTAATCAAGTGACACTTATTTTATTCTCCACCTGGTAGCGGCATTTTACTATGAAAACTAAATATACGTGTTTCCAAGAGGAAAACAGCAGCAGAATAAAATGTCGACTAAGCGAGGTCAGATTGGAAGGATAGATATTTAGGTCAATGAAGTTTCTACCGGAAGTGATTATTAAACAACCTGCAGAACAGCTGTTGCGGTTGTTTCATGCCTACGATGAGTTCGTTTATTTATTTGTAGGCCCTGAAATGGGTTTTATCTGGCGGGCTGTAGTAGCTTTACCACATTCAGAGCGTGTTGATGAAAGTAGACAGTGGTACTCCTGGCCGATGTGTTTTGCTTGTCTTTATCTGCATGGCGCTCACTACTACGGGGATCATGTCGTCCACATCTCGTTAGTTAGTCTTGAAAACAGCCTGTTTCCAGATAAAGCTACAGAATATAGTCGTTTTGGACAAAATATTGTGTCTGACACTGACATAACGTCCTGGTCAGTATGTTGTGCCTGGCCGGAATGGCGTCTCAGTTCACCATGTAGAAAGAAAATACATAGACAAAGTGGGAGACAACTTGATAGGGGCCGGTCGTGAGCCTTGAAGTATGATGTGTCTACAGAAACTTGACCAACTAAATGAGAATCGACTCTTCCTGGACACATACCCACATTCTTCAATACTCCTCGGAAACCGGCTAACAGAAAATCAAATAAAACCCAGAACTCAGTGCTAGTAACCTCTACAGCCACACATGTCATGGAGCAACCAGGTTGCGACAAACCTGTAAATATCAAACACGTTTGCAGGTTTCATTGTTGTGCTGTATAAATTATGTTCAAGTATCCCTCTAGGCCATCGACATTGTTTACATATAATAACAATAGCAATATCATCATGATGTGTGCGTGGTGGTATGAGTTTAAGACGTCTGCTATATCAACAAGCGGGAATATATGCCTGTCTGCAAACAAACAAAAAAATGTTGCTCAATCAAGCCCTCAACTTGGGTTCTAGCTCTCCCTAATCAGGTATAGCGATCCTTTTCAATATATTTGTGGTTCTATCCACATTAGAAACAAGCGGAAAGAAAGAAAAGTGTTATATTTAATAAAAATATTTGCACAGGCAGCATAGAGATATTGGAACTGTAAGGCCATTGCCCAAGTTGAGATGTGGCGCGCATGTGTACTACGTATACGCGCACGTACGTCCAACCCCCGTTACATATCTTGACCCCGTGTTTGGGTTTGACTTAGTTATAATAAAATCGATTATTTGTTTAACTTAAGTGTAAATAAGATTTACTTAATACATAATTGATTGTGCATTTATTAGAAATATGAATCGGGTATGAATTTGGGAGTATTGCGCTGGGCGAGGTTTGGCGACAAACGCTTTCTAGGCTCGATATTTTGCATAATTTGAGAGGTCCGGAGGCGAGGGAGATGTGGGAAAGATATAGGGGTTAACGGGTGGGGGTTAAAGACGGGCAGGGGGGAGGGGGTAAGGAGGAGTACACGGACGAGGTGAAGAGTTATCTCTGAATTCAACAGTACAACAGTAATGAAAGAAACAGAAAGATTGAGTTAATCAGAATACTGACTCTGCACGTGTTCAGAACTAGTAATTTAGTGTCATAAAGGGGAGTAAGAATTGATATAGGTATTATCTAAATAATAAGAAATGGTATGCAATCAAACCTACCACACATTCACCTGATACCCCCAGTTTCTGCTAACACGTCTTTGGCAAATGGTGAGCAGTTGACAAATGGTGAGCAACTGGCAAATGGTGAGCAGCTGGCAAATGGTGAGCAACTGGCAAATGGTGAGCAGCTGGCAAATGGTGAGCAACTGGCAAATGGTGAGCAGCTGGCAAATGGTGAGCAACTGCCAAATGGTGAGCAACTGGCAAATGGCGAGCAGTTGACAAATGGTGAGTAACTGCCGTCAACAAGTCAGCCCCCCCCCCCCCACCCCCATTTTTTAGACTATGGATGAGACAAACTATACAGCATCTCTGTCAGAGCCTCCAATAGATGAGTCGAATGCTGGGTCCACCGGCGCGTGGAAATGTCTTGATCCCCATTGAAACCTCGCCCAAGGAGCCTCCTGATCAAGACCACAGCCGTTCCTAGCAAGACCTGCTGTTCGTCGGTCACGTGTGATGAAGACCACTCACTTTGTTCAGCTTTGTGGACAATCTTTTGTTCTGTCCGCTGAAATGGATGACTTGCGCGGTGATTTTGATTAAAGCGAGGACGATTTGAGCAATATGTCAACCTCAATCTCTCGTCCTGAGCTACTTTTGGTTATTGGCAAGACACTATTGAGACGACTGGAGATAGCACAGGATGTAGATTGTTCCTCATGGTTTACTCCCGAAGCCTTTAACGTAAACAGGTATACCGCAAGACAGCGCGGGTGTGGCATCTAATAGATTGAGAATGTAGCCTGACCAGTACCTCATCTCCATGTTGACAACGAATGGCACATAAATAATGTTCCAGATATCCAAAAAGTGTTGTCACAAGTTGAGAGTGAAAGCCATCCGCATTGTGATAAAGGCACAACGATTAATCACAGAAGGTAGCAGAGGTAGTCCAGCCCAAATTGTGATGACGTACATAAAACACAGATACAAGCGTTACGGTACACATCCATAAAATCCACACAATCACTTTTTAAAATCAAATAGCACAAGAAAATAAACAGAAACGCATTTTTAAGGCTTGCCTATGATGACGAATTATGCAGCAGCCGGTAAAGGCACGCTACCAACCATCCTACACAACAACAGCATTTGATCAGATTCTCTGTTTAAAAGTTAAATGATATCCGTTATCGTTGTGTGTGTTGCCTATCTCATAACTACAAGAGGTCGTAGGTGGGCATCTTTCTAACCGGGCAGGGCCCAATCTCCCGTTCGATGTGTTCTAGTTCATGATTGTCTCGTGTCTGCCCTGCACCGCCCCAACCAACACCGACAGTGTCTGAATCTAGGCCGAAGGGCGTTTATCTCGAGGAGTTCTGCATGTGCACTAGACCGTGGAAATGCGACACGGGTAACCGTAGCACTATTTCAATGTCCATGTCATGATAATCGGAGGGAAGAACACACCTAAAGAACGAATGAACTAGTCCAGGTGAAAAACAGCAACACGTGTCCGTGGGCACAAATGTAAGGCGTCGATTAGTGTTAATTCTAGGCAAATCCGTGGACTAGCGGCTTTCATAATCATCTAAAACACCAGAGCAAAGTTAGGCCCTCAGCCGGTATGGCACCATATTTGCTGCTAGAAAGACAAGGTGCTGAAGACTGGGGCAATCAGCCAATAGACGCACTAAAGCAACCAGGATACCACGCAAATACGCAATTTGAAAATCGTTTATATATCTGCAAAAAGCTATGGCATTCGGATGTGATGGACAACCAAGAAAGTACGGTGCCTGGTTCCCGTTTCGAAAGGGCCCAACCTTTAGTACTGGAGGTCCTTCTCGTGTGCCTCGTGGAGTCAGGAGGCAAGGGATTAAAGCTACTGACCAAACAAAACCACTTAAAATTATGTACTGAAATGCTGAAGGCGTCAACAGTAAAGGCGATGATTACAGTAAATAATTAAAACTTAAAATTATCCTGTATGAAAAGTAAGTAAATTAATGTTACTTACAAGAAACACATCTCAACAAAGATATATCCTTCACAATTAGTGAATACCACTGTTGTAGGTCTGACTGAAAAGACAGACAGAAGGGTGGAATACTGACACTCGTGACTAATAACATCAATGTATATCAGTATCAGGTATATTTGGAGGGGACGGAGTACCAGGTACTGCATCTCAGGAAAGAAAGTACAACATTCTAACTGACAAATTATTACTGTCCAAGGGATCTTCCACTGGCACTGGATACTATCTCTACAAAAGAGAGACTGATTGTGTATGGAGACTTCAACAGTCACTCACAGAACTAGTGCAATGGTCAAATGATAGAAGGGATGAGGAGCAAGAAAACAAACAGGATGAAAATGGTCATCTTGATTAACCAGCCAACTGACCCACCAACACTCTACTCGAGATCATGACACTCCACTTCTACGTCATATTTGGCATTCCCCTTACAATGCATGGAATGGAACATAACAACGCATTGTAAGGAAACAACTTGGAAGTGGTCAGAAACAGATGGAGTGTCTAATGAAATGATCAAGAGCGTAGGAACTGCTGCAAAAACAAAGCCGCTGTAGATCTTCAGTTTCTGTTGGACATCAGGTAATGTTTAACAGATCTGGAGAAAAGCAATCATGATACCACTCCTAAAACCAGAGGAAGACAGTTCCATGGCATCTATCTATAGGCCAATCAGCGTCACAAGCTGCATCTGTAAAACAATGATACTTATCATAAACCTAAGGCTGCAGTGGTACCCTGAGAGTAACAATCTTCTTGCACCACATTATGCAGGTTTTAGGAAATGATACGCCCCTGAAGACCAGGCAACATACCTCTCCCAAGAGATGAAGGACGCGTTCCAATACCAAAAAATGGTACTAGCAGCATGGATAGACTTAATAAAAGGTTTTGATAAAGTTTGGAAGTAGGACTTTTAAATAAACTTAGAAATAATGGAGTGATAGATTGGATATACAAATGGATTAAATCAGACTTACATAACAGAAGAGCCAGAGTACAACTAGACGACCTCAAGAGTACAACTAGACGGCCTCAAGAGTACAACTAGACGGCCTCAAGTGTGTACACATTCTACTACATCACTATTTGCCTCACGGAAGGATTCTTTATCCTACACGTTTTGTAGCCTACATTAATGACCTGATTGCTGAACTACACAATGTACGCAGATAACTCGGTAATATCGTGTACAAATGAGCATGCAACAGTGGCCAAAAATGCTGTAAAGAGTGGAAATGGAGAAAATGGGGAGGATACAGGCACTAAGAGAACGCAGAGACACAAAGGTACAGGCAGAGAAATTCACCTGCGTGACTAGCCCTTCAATGATGGACAGATTCCACAAGTTTGCAATGGGAAGACTGAACAGAAGTAGTTTCATGCACAAACGACTTTGCAGGCAAATTATAGATCTACCTCAAATTGACATTCCGCCCTTCCAAGGTTTGGGCCAGAACAACCTCATTGGAGATTGGATCATAGACTAGCACAATGCATGCACACAAATGTGAAATTAATATTAGACAAAGATGAACACAACAGTGTGCAACGTAGGATGGTGACTCTCAGTATCCTGGATGTAGAATATCCACAAGACTTCTGGGTCAGTGAAACACAGATGGGTCAGCAAATAGTGCAGTACAGATTGGGATAGCGAGAGTATACAAAGAATACCCAAACAACATTAAGGAAACAGTCAGAGTACCAACTGGAAAATTATGTCATACATATGATGCAGAAATACAAGAAATCAAGAAAGCAACTGAGAAAGTGTTGAACATACATCTCGGTCGACAACCAGCGCAAGATTGTCATGCAGTGGATACCTTCTCATTGTGGAAACGAGAGAGCAGATCGACTTGCAAGGGAGGGTGCTGTTGACCACCAACCGGATGCACCTGTTTCTTACCAACAGAAGATGAACACTATCAAATCAATAAGAAAGCTACCAACAGAAGATAAAGATCATCAAATCAATAAGAAAGCTACCAACAGAAGATGAACACCATCAAATCAATAAGAAAGCTACCAACAGAAGATAAAGATCATCAAATCAATCAGAAAGCCACCAACAGAAGATAAAGACCATCAAATCAATCAGAAAGCCACCAACAGAAGATAAAGATGATCAAATCAATCAGAAAGCTACCAACAGAAGATAAAGATCATCAAATCAATCAGAATGCTATCAACAGAAGTTAAAGACAATCAAATCAATAAGAAAGCTACCAACAGCAACACAAGACGACAATCATAAGATGAACAGACTGTCGAGTAAACTGTTGTGTTGCGCCTTAGAACAGGACACAACCGACTTCACAGCCACATGCACACACAATTGAAGATTGGCAACTCAGCTGCGTGTACATGCGAACAGGCATCCCAGACTGCAGAGCACATATTACAGAACTGCCCCGAATATGATATACAGAGACAATCAAACTGGCAAATAGAAACAACGCTTGAAAAACAACTATATGGAACTATAGGTGAACTACAAAAGATAGTGAAGTTTATACAGCAGATAATATTGCAGATAAAGACATTAATTTTGCTCCGGCGAACGAAAGCAGAAGAAGAAGAAGTGTCATTAACTATTTCTGTGGTAGCCAATCAGAAGGAGTACTCAAGGAGATAATCTTTTATTTTCAATTTTGACTTGGAGTGCTGCATTATAGGATACATTTCTTCACATAAATAAGTGCTTTCAAAGAGGGAGCAGATTCTGGCCGCAAACATTTCATTTCAGTCTCCGTCATATCGAAGGTCAATGATTTAATTTTAAAATGCGTGTCTCCTGGAGTCTGCACATTCACTGACACAGACTTATTGACGAGTTTCAGTATTCCTTTCTTGAGCGTGGAGGTATTGGGATCTCATCTGGAACTTGTTCTTGAGCGTGGAGGTATTGGGATCTCTTCTGGAACTTGGTCTTGAGCGTGGAGGTATTGGGATCTCTTCTGGAACTTGTTCTTGAGCGTGGAGGTATTGGGATCTCTTCTGGAACTTGGTCTTGAGCGTAGAAGTATTGGGATCTGTTCTGGAACTTGGTCTTGAGCTGAGATATTGCAGTTACATATTGATGAGCGTATTCTGCACAGTATAATTTCAACATTAATTGAAATTGTATTCTTGGAAGCTGATACTGATTCATAATATATTAAGGAAACACATTTTTACATTAGTTTCCACAAAGAATAATAAATAATTTAATGTTTCTGTAAATACAGTTCTTTTTCTATATCCAGCCATTTAGAATTTTCTAGTTCTGACTAAATTCACGTTTTATTGCGTGCAACAATGGAGCAACACAATGGAAGCTATAATTGTAAAATATCAATTGTTAACAATCTAGATCGAATTATAACTAATTGACTGACTAAATGTCAGGCGCCTGCTAGTATATATATCTTGACAGTTCCCAGAAGAGTCCACAGACTCGAGGTTACTTCTCTTGTAAACACTGGAACTAGAAAGCAAGAGAGAACGTAGCATCGCTAGCTGTGCGAGTACGTCGAGAAGCTGAGCTTTACTGCTGAACTACTTCTTCGTGGCTGTCAAGTAAAGCGCATCCATGTCCTTCAAAAACCTGGTGGTCCTTTTCATGCTTCTCTCGTCGTCATAGTTTATCTCGCAATTCCGTTGGACAGAAATGTGAAATCACTCTGCTCCTCTCGGGGAGCTGGCAGACCCATATAATATCTTCCACATTTTGTTACATGGACATATAGATGCGTGTCCAATTTTAATTGGTTGAAACTTGATTTTGCAGTCGGCATTTATCAGGGTGATTATTGTCACTTGGTTTCTCCGTGACACGGAGAAGTGTGGTTCCGCTTGATTAGGCTCTGAGTATTCTCTGTGTCATTTGTCTTTGAAGTTAATTCTTATATTACATTTATTTCTTCGTATGTTGTAATGTCATCAGTTTGGGGTTTGCCTTCTTCTTCCTTGGCCATTCTTTTTATTTCCTACTTTCAGTGTATCTTACAGAGTACAGGAAACCACTGAACTTTCGCTCCCCTGAAATTGTAACTTCTATCCGTGAATGCCTCAAACAGGCTGTATAAATTGTTTGTTTAGTTTCCGAGAGTCATTATAACTTATAGGAAATCTGTAGGCAAAATACTATCTTGATTCTAACATTGTTCTTGTCTTCCGCATGGCTATTTCAGTTGTTCTTAGTGCGTAAACTCTGACGTTTGAGAATGTTCAAGTAAGCACTAACATATATATTTCCTGTAAATTATTTAATTTTGTGTCAGCGTCTCCTTCTGCATATTTCATATATCTCATCTCATTCCAGATCCATCTGTGTAAATACAGGTTCATTCTGTGGCTGGGAATGTCCTCTGAATATAATCTAATGCTTCATATTTTCTCTCTGGCTCTGTCAGAGTGCCTTTTTTCATCACTTCGGTTAAGTTGTCTATCAGCTCTAGAAATAGTGTTCTCTTCTATGGTGCAAAGTGCTGCATGTCATGAGGGGATCTGCCTTTGTCAGAACTTGTTGGTTTCTACACCCCATCTAGTTCCCACTATATATTTTTATTAGAGTGATTCACTTTTGACCTTTTTGCTTGGTGACGTTATTTAATTTGGTGCATTCGTGTAAATCTGATGTCCAGTTCTTGATATGGAGTTCTTTTCTTGCAACTTTTGTCCATTTAGTTTAAGTGTGTTTGTGTTTTCCGAATTTGAAAGTGAAAAAATTGTATTTGTTTTTTAAAAATCCCATTAATGTTGATGAGTCATTTCTGAATCCACTGGTCTGATTTGTGTAGGGCTTCTTGAATTCTGTAATTTCCTGTTTTGATATTTTCTTCAGCTGGTCATAACGCTAGATCGCCAGAGAGTATCGAGGTGTAGACCCTCTGCGGTATTTTATCCATTATGTTGTTGATGAGAATCAAGAACAATGTAGATGATAGCACATTGCCCTGAGGCACTTCTTGTTCCAAATCCATTAAATGGCTTACATGATCAGGCGTATCAATTCTGGAGGAAGTGACCTCTCCATTTGTACATACGCCCACAGACACCATATTTGAGGAGTTGTTTCTGTATTTTTTTCTCTCCATATCTACCCAGACTGCCAGTCTGTTTTTCTTTTCCTGAAAAACCCTTGGATCTCTTGTGTCTACTCGCCCTCGTTTGACCTATATTGTCTGAAACCAGCGTGTTGTGGTATATTATCCAGTTGTTGGTTTTTCTCAAGGTACCACATAAGTCTGGTATTTACAAGTCTTTCCATCAGTCTACCGGTACAGCTAAGCAAAATGATGGACCAGCAACAGTCCGCTTGTGTTGTCTCTTCATTATTTTAATATAGGAATAATGATTGCTTACTTTTGCGGCACTGTCTCTTCTTTCCAGCTTACATTAATGATTTCTAGCATTTTCTTTTTGCTTTTGGGTCCAAGATTTTTAACAATTTCATTTGAAATTGCATATTTTTCTAAAAATTTGTTGTTGTTGTTGGTTGCCTTAACATCTCCTAACTCTTGCTGAGTAAATTGTGTCATCCTGTGCACCTCTGCTACAATTGGTGTTTATCACTTTGAGTGCGTTTTGCTTTTTTATTTGTTTTGCAAACCAAGTACTATTCTTTCATGCTTTTTTTTGGTTGCTTTTCTAGTACCATATATTTCCATTTTCTTCTAGTGTGATATGTCGTGTTTTTATGTTTCGGTAAATTTGCAAGTTTACATAGTTCTGTATCACTTTTATCTAATTTGAGGAAGTCGGCTATTGTTTTCTTTCCATCTGTTCATTTTTGACTCGTTCCTAATTTTTTATGTACTTTCTGTAGTTGGATATTACTTTCGAGGGTTTGATCAGCTTCTAATAATTCCCCCTTATTATCTCCTGTGATTATTTCTTGCGATAATTCTGTAAGTTTTGAAAATTGTTTTCAGTTATGCCTTTTATAGTTCCATTTTGCCAAAGACTTTAGATGTAATGCTTCAAGATTGAGATTAATAGACAACACAGTATCTCATTTGAAAGTTTGAGGTCCAGTAAAGGGAAGTAAAACAGTTATTATGTGCGTAAAATAATAAAAGCTCAATTAATTCCCATTTGTTAAACATTTAAATATTTACTGGTTGTCTCCCCTCCAATTACCGAGGAATTAAAATCTAGTTTTGAGTGAATGATGTGCCAGAGTGGATGAGCACGTGTGTCCGAAAGCTAAGTAGTGTTCGTGATCAGGGTGGACACGCTACTGTCTGTCAAACTGTAGATGGGTAAACGCAGTCGTCCAGTGTTGACACGGATCTGCAAGACAATAAACAAGAAAGTGTTGTAAAAGGCAATAAAGAATCGAACCCTGATCGTTGAGGTTACAGATCGCCTCGCAACGAAGAAGAGACGAGCTAACAGACCGTAATTGGTCCCCGCTACCATGGCCGTGTCATGCGACAACGAATATGTACATCCTTACTGCTAACTTAATCGTCTAATGAACATATGTAGAAGAATGGTATAGTGCTGGGAGTCTCACGCTCCAGTAGTTCCTGGTGTTAAATGATACCTGACTCGCTGTAAGAGATCTGGACTCTCACTTCATCCTCGACATCAATGTCTGTACATTGAAGAGAAATCATTGTCATGTGACACACGCCCTGCCTCGTGCTCCTGGAAGCAAACTGTATCATTGCAAGCTGACGAATATGGTAGGGGTCGTAACTGTAAGCCTTACAATAGGAATGCTTTAAATGACTCCAGTTCATCTTTTCAAGTACACCTCAAGATGTAAAAGGAGCCACTGTCACCTGCTACTAAACAAAGGCCAACAAGAGTTAACTCAGCTCAACACGAGCAGGTACGAACAACAAAACAATGTGGTCACAGATAGAGCAGGTTCAAGCAGTTAAAACGACAATTGGATCAGAACGAACAACTAGATCGGGCAGTTGGAACGACTACTAGATCGGCCAGTTGGAACGACTACTAGATCGGACAGTTGGAACGACTACTAGATCGGACAGTTGGAACGACTACTAGATCGGGCAGTTGGAACGACTACTAGATCGGGCAGTTGGAACGACTACTAGATCGGGCAGTTGGAACGACTACTAGATCGGGCAGTTGGAACGACTACTAGATCAGGCGGCTGGAACGACAATTAGATCAAGTAAACAAATTACCATCAAGCAGGGCGACAACATGCTTACTGGAAAAAAAAAGCAGCAAACGCTTTTATAGAATATTATGCCAGAGAAAACCACATTGATGTCCCTACAGACAGGCATACAGACATTAGTTAAGAACAAAAAAGCCACGACAACATGAAGATTGCACCAGAGGAGCACATGCCGGCAAAACTAACAATGCATGAAATGAATGAGGACATAAGAACTTTAAAGAAAAAAAAATTGCCCGAAAAAGATAGGGTAACAAATGAAATGCTGATGGGGTTGGGCCAAACTGCAAAGAGGAAGTTACTGTCAGTCCTGAACCAAAGTTGGACACGGGGAATTGTACCGCAGACATGGAAAGATGCTGTACGTTCACCAGTTCCAAAGAAAGAAAAATATAGAACAGATCCAAATTGATACAGGTCTATCAGTCTACTGAGTTGTGTAGGTAAACTGATGGAGCGTATGATAAACACCAGACTGATGTGGAACCTGGAAGCAAAACACATATTAATTCCACATCAAGCAGGATTTAGACAACAGAGATCCACTGAAGACCAGATCCCTTTCATAGCGCAGGAAATAGAGAATGCTTACCAAGAGAAAAAGCATACAGTAGTGGTTTGGGTGGTTCTAGAGAAAGCATTTGACAAGGTGTGGAAAGAGGGACTTAAAGTCAAGCTACGAAGAAGTGAAGTTTGTGGGAAAATGTACAGATGGATCAGCCACTACCTCAAAAACAGAACAGCCAGAGTTCAAGTACAAGGGCCGATGAGCAAACAGGTGACACTTGAGCAGGGAGTACCCCAAGGGGGGGGGGGGGAAGGGACTGTCACCCACACTTTTTCTGGTCTATATAATCAATATAATTGAGAATATACCAAAAAGAGTCCACAACTCCATCTTTGCAGACGATCTGGCTTTGTGCACCTCTGAAGAAAATCTCACTGTAGCAAACAATTGGATGCAGCAGGCCCTAACATCGTTGGAGGTGTGGGCGAACTCATGGCTGGTCAAAATAAATTAAGAAAAAACAACATGTACGATATTCACCCTTTCAAATAAACCACAGAACATCAAAATAAGTCTCAAATGGCAATATATCTGCGGCTAAACGACAACCCAAACTACTTGGGCGTAGCATTTGATCGGCGCATGACATGGAAAAGTCAGCTCGAGAGAAACCGAATCAGAGCAAGGGGAGCAGACGAAAGAATACTGCAGAAACTGTACACTGGAAGAGTAAGACCAGTTCTCGAGTATGGCACTGCGGCATGGGCAACAGCAGCAAAGGCGAACTTTGACAAAATTAGCAAACTTCAAAACCAGGCAATGAGAGTTATAACAGGAGGCATGAAGTCAACACCAATTGTAGAACTTGAAAAGATTACAAATCTGCAATCTATGACCGATAGAAGAGACAGCAGAGCCCAGCAGCAAGCAGAGAAACTAAGAAGACTGATAGACAATCCAATGCATCAGAGACTAAATAGATTTGGAAAAGGGAGACTCAAGCGGAGAAACTTTGCAGAAATAGCCAAAGCAAAGATGTGCGAAGATCCTATGAAGATCATATCAACACCAACGCTAATCCCTACTGTACGCAAACCCGCCTGGAAGCAGCATATCATTCCAGAGGTGGTAGAAAATATACCAGGTATTGGAAACAAGACCAGCCAGACTGAAAAAGAACATAACCCTGAGGCACATAACGAAAATCTACCCAAGCATGGACTGGACCCATGCATACACCGACGGTTCTGTAACAAACACAACACAGAATAGAGGGGGATGGGTATTCCTGAGCCTAACAAACGGTAAAAAAATAACACTGTCAGTGGCAACTGGAAAATTCTCAAGCAATTTCAGAGCGGAGGCAGAGGCATTGAAGGCTGCAGTAGAAGCAATGCTGACAGGCGAAAGCAATGAAAGCCATATAGTCCTATTTACAGATGCCCTGCCCGTGGTTACAGCATTAAAAAGCCAGAAAAATACAGAACTTAATGATTTAAGAGCAGTACTCTGTCAACTATGCCAGCAGTCCACGCCAAAAAGAGTAGTGGTATAGTCGGTTTCCTCCCACTGTAACATTCAAGGCAACGAGGTAGCAGACAGACAGGCAAAAGAAGGTGCAAGGTTACCACAACCAGATTCTAGTGTGACCTACGAAAAGTCCAAAAGGTTTATTAGGGCCAGATACATGGCCAAATGGGAAACAGAGCATACTGGCTACACACAAAAAAAAATGATGCCTATTACCAGTTGAACAGAAGAGAGCAGGTCGTGGTCTTCAGACTCCGCACAGGCCACAACAGACTGAGGTACCATCTATTCAATAAACTGAAGATAGGTGGTACTGACGAATGCACCTGTGGAACAGGATAAATGACAACTGAACATCTGCTACAAAATTGTCCGACATACGAGGATCAGAGAAAGTACATGTGGCCATCACCAGTTCCAACACTAGACAAGCTCTAAGGCAGTGTCGACAGCCTCAGGATGACAGCTGCTTTCTTCGAACAAATTCAAGTTGACGTCTGACAACGTATGAAGAAGAAGAAGAAGCACGACAATTACTTCAGGCAGTTGGAACAAACAGCTAGATCAGGCAGTTGGAACGAAAACTAGATCAGGCAGTTGGAAAAAACAACTAGATCAGGCAGTTGGAACAAACAGCTAGATCAGGCAGTTGGAAAAAACAACTAGATCAGGCAGTTGGAACAAACAACTAGATCAGGCAGTTGGAACAAACAACTAGATCAGGCAGTTGGAACAAACAACTAGATCAGGCAGTTGGAACAAACAACTAGATCAGGCAGTTGGAACAAACAACTAGATCAGGCAGTTGGAACAAACAACTAGATCAGGCAGTTGGAACAAACAACTAGATCAGGCAGTTGGAACGACAACTAGATCCGGCAGTTGGAACAAACAATTAGATCAGGCAGTTGGAACAAACAACTAGATCAGGCAGTTGGAACAAACAACTAGATCAGGCAGTTGGAACAAACAGCTAGATCCGGCAGTTGGAACAAACAACTAGATCAGGCAGTTGGAACAAACAACTAGATCAGGCAGTTGGAACGACAACTAGATCCGGCAGTTGGAACAAACAATTAGATCAGGCAGTTGGAACAAACAACTAGATCAGGCAGTTGGAACAAACAACTAGATCAGGCAGTTGGAACAAACAACTAGATCAGGCAGTTGGAACAAACAACTAGATCAGGCAGTTGGAACAAACAACTAGATCAGGCAGTTGGAACGACAACTAGATCAGGCAGTTGGAACAAACTACTAGATCAGGCAGTTGGAACAAACAACTAGATCAGGCAGTTGGAACAAACAACTAGATCAGGCAGTTGGAACAAACAACTAGATAAGGCAGTTGGAACAAACAACTAGATCAGGCAGTTGGAACAAACAACTAAATCAGGCAGTTGGAACAAACAACTAGATCAGGCAGTTGGAACAAACAACTAGATCAGGCAGTTGGAACGACAACTAGATCAGGCAGTTGGAACAAACAACTAGATCAGGCAGTTGGAACAAACAACTAAATCAGGCAGTTGGAACAAACAACTAGATCAGGCAGTTGGAACAAACAACTAGATCAGGCAGTTGGAACAAACAACTAGATCAGGCAGTTGGAACAAACAACTAGATCAGGCAGTTGGAACAAACAACTAGATCAGGCAGTTGGAACAAACAACTAGATCAGGCAGTTGGAACAAACAACTAGATCAGGCAGTTGGAAGGTCAACTAGATCAGGCAGTTGGAACGACAACTAGATCCGAACAAACAACTGAATTAGGCAGAACGACAACTTGTTCAGAACAAATAACTGTATCAGCCAGAACGACAACTTGTTCAGAACAAATAACTGTATCAGGCAGTTAGAACGAAAATTAGATCAGGCAGTTGGAACGACAACTAGATCATAAGAAACAATTGAATCAGGGAAATAGAACGACAACTAGTTCAGAACAAACAACTGTATCAGGCAGTTGGAACGACAACTAGATCAGAGCAAACAATTGAATCAGGGAAATAGAACGACAACTAGATCAGAACAAACAACTAGAACGGGAAGTTAGAACGACAACTAGATCAGAATAAAAAGCTGGATCAGGCAGTTAGAACGACAAATTGACTAGGAAGTTAGAACGACAACTAGATCAGAACAAACAACTGTATCAGGCAGTTGGAACGACAACTAGATCAGAACAAACAACTGTATCAGGCAGTTGGAACGACAACTAGATCAGAGCAAACAACTGGATCAGGCAGTTGGAACGACAACTAGATCAGAACAAACAACTAGAACGGGAAGTTAGAACGACAACTAGATCAGAATAAAAAACTGGATCAGGCAGTTAGAACGACAAATTGACTAGGAAGTTAGAACGACAACTAGATCAGAACAAAAAACTGGATCAGACAGAACGACTAGATCAGAAAAAACAACTGGATCAGACAGAACGACAAATAGGTGAGAACACACAACTGAAGAGGGAGTTAGAACGACAATTAAATCAGAACAAACAACTGGATCAGGCAATTGGAACGAAAACTAGATCAGAACAAACAACTGGATCAGACAGAACGACAACTAGATCAGAACAAACAACTGTATCAGACAGAACGACAAATAGGTCTCAACGAACAACTGAATCAGGCAGTTAGAACGAACAACTAGATCAGTCAGTTAGCACGACAACTAGATCCGGCAGTTAGTACGACAACTATATCAGACAGTTAGAACGACAACTAGATCAGACAGTTAGAACGACAACTAGATCAGGCAGTTAGAACGACAAGTAGATCAGGCAATTAGAACAACTTGATCAGGCAGTTAGAACAACTAGATCAGGCAGTTAGAACAACTAGATCAGGCAGTTAGAACAACTAGATCAGGCAGAACAACTAGATCAAGCAGGCAGAACAACTAGATCAGGCAGTTAGAACGAAAATTAGAACAGACAGTTAGAACGACAGCTTGATCAGACAGTTAGAACGACAACTAGATCAGGCAGTTACAACGAAAAGTAGATCAGGCAGTTAGAACAACTAGATCAGGCAGTTAGAACAACTAGATCAGGCAGTTAGAATAACTAGATCAGGCAGTAAGAACAACTAGATCAGGCAGTTAGAACAACTAGATCAGGCAGTTAGAAAAACTAGATCAGGCAGTTAGAACGACAATTAGATCAGGCAGTCAGATCAGCTAGATCAGGCAGTTACAACGACAAGTAGATCAGGCAGTTAGAACAACTAGATCAGACAGCTAGAACGACTAGATCAGGCAGTTAGAACTAGATCAGGCAGATAGAACGACAAGTAGATCAGGCAGTTAGAACAACTAGATCAGACAGTTAGAATGACAACTAGATCAGGCAGTCAGAACAACTAGATCAGGCAGTTAGAACGACAAGTAGATCAGGCAGTTAGACCAACTAGATCAGACAGTTAGAACAAGTAGATCAGGCAGTTAGAATGACTAGTAGATCAGGCAGTTAGAACGACAAGTAGATCAGGCAATTAGAACAACTAGATCAGGCAGTTAGAACAACTAGATCAGGCAGTTAGAGCAACTAGATCAGGCAGAACAACTAGATCAAGCAGGCAGAACAACTAGATCAGGCAGTTAGAACGAAAATTACAACAGACAGTTAGAACGACAGCTTGATCAGACAGTTAGAACGACAACTAGATCAGGCAGTTAGAACGAAAAGTAGATCAGGCAGTTAGAACAACTAGATCAGGCAGTTAGAACAACTAGATCAGGCAGTTAGAATAACTAGATCAGGCAGTAAGAACAACTAGATCAGGCAGTTAGAATAACTAGATCAGGCAGTTAGAACAACTAGATCAGGCAGTTAGAACGACAATTAGATCAGGCAGTTAGAACAACTAGATCAGACAGCTAGAACGACAAGTAGATCAGGCAGTCAGAACAACTAGATCAGGCAGTTAGAACGACAAGTAGATCAGGCAGTCAGAACAACTAGATCAGGCAGTTAGAACGACTACTAGATCAGGCAGTTAGAACAACTAGATCAGGCAGAACAACTAGATCAGGCAGAACAACTAGATCAGGCAGAACAACTAGATCAGGCAGTTAGAACAACTAGATCAGGCAGTTAGAACGACAATTAGATCAGGCAGTTGGAACGAAAAACTAGATCAGGCAGTTAGAACGACAACTGGATCAGACAGTTAGAACAACTAGATCAGACAATTAGAATGACAACTAGATCAGGCAGTCAGAACAACTAGATCAGGCAGTCAGAACAGCTAGATCAGGCAGTTACAACGAAAAGTAGATCAGGCAGTTAGAACAACTAGATCAGGCAGTTAAAACGACTACTAGATCAGGCAGTTAGAACAACAAGTAGATCAGGCAGAACGACAAGTAGAACAGGCAGTTAAAACAACTAGATCAGACAGAACAACTAGATCAGACAGTTAGAACGACTAGATCAGGCAGTTAGAACGACAAGTAGATCAGGCAGTTAGAACAACTAGATCAGACAGAACAACTAGATCAGGCAGTTAGAACAACTAGATCAGACAGAACAACTAGATCAGGCAGTTAGAACAATTAGATCAGGCAGTTAGAACAACTAGATCAGGCAGTTAGAACAATTAGATCAGGCAGTTAGAACAACTAGATTAGGCAGTCAGAACAACTACATCAGGCCGTTAGAACAACTAGATCAGGCATTTAGAACAACTAGATCAGGCAGTTAGAACAACTAGATCAGGCAGTTAGAAGAACTAGATCAGGGAGAACAACTAGATCAGACAGTTAGAACAACTAGATCAGACAGTTAGAACAACTAGATCAGACAGTTAGAACAACTAGATCAGGCAGAACGACAACTAGATCAGGCAGTTAGAACAACTAGATCATGCAGTTAGAACAACTAGATCATGCAGTTAGAACAACTAGATCAGGCAGTTAGAACAACTAGATCAGGCAGTTAGAACAACTAGATCATGCAGTTAGAACAACTAGATCAGACAGTTAGAACGATAACTAGATCAGGCAGTTAGAACAACTAGATCAGGCAGTTAGAACAACTAGATCAGGCAGTTAGAACAACTAGATCAGGCAGTTAGAACAACTAGATCAGGCAGTTAGAACAACTAGATCAGGCAGTTAGAACAACTATATCAGGCAGTTAGAACAACTAGATCAGAGAGTTAGAACAACTAGATCAGGCAGTTAGACCAACTAGATCAGGCAGTTAGAACGATAACTAGATCAGGCAGTTAGAACAACTAGATCAGGCAGTTAGAACAACTAGATCAGGCAGTTAGAACGATAACTAGATCAGGCAGTTAGAACAACTAGATCAGGCAGTTAGAACAACTAGATCAGGCAGTTAGAACAACTAGATCAGGCAGTTAGAACAACTAGATCAGACAGTTAGAACAACTAGATCAGGCAGTTAGAACAACTAGATCATGCAGTTAGAACAACTAGATCATGCAGTTAGAACAACTAGATCAGGCAGTTAGAACAACTAGATCAGGCAGTTAGAACAACTAGATCATGCAGTTAGAACAACTAGATCAGACAGTTAGAACGATAACTAGATCAGGCAGTTAGAACAACTAGATCAGGCAGTTAGAACAACTAGATCAGGCAGTTAGAACAACTAGATCAGGCAGTTAGAACAACTAGATCAGGCAGTTAGAACAATTAGATCAGGCAGTTAGAACAACTAGATCAACCAGTTAGAACGATAACTAGATCAGGCAGAACAACTAGATCAGGCAGTTAGAACAACTAGATCAGGCAGTTAGAACAACTAGATCAGGCAGTTAGAACGATGACTAGAGAGCCTCATCAAAAATGTGTTCCTACTAGCGTATGATTATTCGCCCACTATCAGCTGCTTGTCTAGAAAGATTCTTGTTCCTCGTGTCACTGCTGCTCTTAAGAAATGACTTCTCTGCACTCCGGGTATACTCATAGGTGCTCAGTCTCTCTTTGTAAATAGCAAAGTGTATGGATACTATTCGTTCCTATAGCTCGTTTGCTGTACACCCTTCTGCTGCGTCATCTCTTGCGCCCCAGTTTTGTCAAACAGATCTGGTGTCTGTTGATTGATGATACATCTTAATTGCGCAATACGATATTACACAATCATCATATCGAGATCAACCTAACGTGACATCATCTGAATACTCCCGCCTGTTTGAAGATGCGTCCTTTTTTGAGCTTATTTGAACCACAAAATGCGATCTGTTCTAGTATAACAGGACGTGTTTACCATTGTAATTTGGTAGATGTCGGCTGTAAAGTGTTTTTGGTCTACCGCCTTTCTATCTCAATGTTGGTGTAGCCGTAGGATGTATAGACGAATGAATATATACATTAGTTCTTGCAGTTACAAAGCAATGTGCGGGATTGTTTTGTATTTCACTCCTGATATGTCTTGTATTTCACTCCTGATATGTTTTGTATTCACTCCTGATTTGTTTTGTATTCACTCCTTATATGTTTTGTATTTCATTCCTGATATGTTTTGTATATCACTCCTGATATGTTTTGTATTCACTCCTGACTTGTTTTGTATTTCACTCCTAATTTGTTTTGTATTTCACTCCTGATATGTTTTGTATTCACTCCTGATATGTTTTGCCGAATACCACTGGTTCTTGAGTTAGGTTCTAAACGACTTTTTTGGTGGTGGTTACAGTGGCTCTCTTCACACCACAAGGCGTACTTGATTATGTGGACCGGGGCCTCCCTGAATGTAGTGCAATGCGAGACTGCTAAGAAAGTTCTACACTGTGGTGATGACCGTGCCGATTTCCATCTCGTTATCCAGGCTACTATGAAACAGCATGTTTGAAATGTGAAATGCTTGAACATGAAAAAAAGCTTTTGATCAGCATATTTCACCTGACCTTGGCTATCTCAAGTTGATCAATAGGTTTGATCAGCATATTTCATCTGACCTTGGCTATCAAGTTGATCAATAGGTTTGATCAGCATATTTCACCTGACCTTGGCTATCTCAATTTGATCAATAGGTTTGATCAGCATATTTCATCTGACCTCGGCTATCCAAGGTTGATCAATAGGTTTTTAACAGCATATTTCATCTGACCTTGGCTATCCCAGGTTGATCAAGAGGTTTTACCGAACAGGTAGTCCGTTTTCTCTCTCTCTCTCATCAGTCACTTTTGAAATAAACACAAATACTCACGCCTTATTTGTGATTCGAATCTGTGTCCATTGTTCATCAAAGTGGAATCTGAACGGTACGATCACTCGCTCCTTTTATTGTTGGGTTTCTGTAAAAGAAGATGAGTCATTATCATTATAATAAATTAGTTTTTTACAAAATAAGCTACACACAACAAACAATTCAACCAAATGTTTCAACTCATGTTGAACACATAAACATATAAACACGTTTTATAAGCTTGTGTTGCCTTCGTAAACACATAGACACGAATATCTAAGCTTATGTTACACGCGTAAACCTATAGGCACATTTATCTAAACGCAAAAAAAGACACATAGAAACATACACACACAAACATAAATACAGGCATGCATGCATGCATGCATACATACATACATACATACATACATACATACACACACATACAAAAACACATATACTTGCTCATAAAGAGGTACACAGAAACATACTTACTTTCCGTGCCCAGAAAGAAAGAGAGAGAGAGAGAGAGAGAGAGAGAGAGAAAGAGAGTAAGAGACAGAGAATAGAAGTTACGCAAGTATTTGGTAGACAGAGATGGGAAGTGGGAAGGACGGAAATGAAGAACAGATGGAAAAGAACAGACAGAGGGGAATGAAGAAAAATGGAGGGGAATGAAGAGAAAGAGATGGAAAGGAAGGAGTTAGAGAAGAAGGAGAAGGGTGAATTAGATGGATGCAGACAGACAGAGAGAGAGAGAGAGAGAGAGAGAGAGAAGAAATGAGATATCACAGGAGATGTGTATAACCAGATTGAGAAGGAAGACATTTAGGATATGGACAAGGAAAACATTTTGATATGGAGAAGGAAGCCATATAGGACATTGAGAAGGAAGACATTTGAACATGGAGAAGGAGGACATATAGGACATCGAGAAGGACGCCATTTGGACATGGAGAAGGAGGACATATAGGACATCGAGAAGGAAGACATTTGGTCATGGAGAAGGAAGGCATATAGGACATGGAGAAGGAAGGCATATAGGACATGGAGAAGGAAGGCATATAGGACATGGAGAAGGAAGGCATATAGGTCATGGAGAAGGAAGACATATATGACATGGAGAAGAAAGACATATAGATCATAGAGAAGAAAGACTTGTAGGACATGAAGAAGGAAGGCGTATAGGACATGGAGAAGGAAGGCATTTGGACATGAAGAAAGACATATAGGTCATGGAGAAGGAAGACATATAGAACATGGAGAGGGAAGACGTTTAAGACATGGAGAATGAAGACATATAGGACATGGAGATGGAAGGCATATAAGACATGGAGAAGGAAGACATATAGGAAATGGGGAAGGAAGACATATAGGACATGGGGACGGAAGTAGTGACGTCAGAAATGAAAAGGGAGGCAGCTGTGAGAGAACCAGTGAGAGGCCGGATGGAATGACGAAGAATACGAAAATGAAGAGAGAAATAGGATGAGAAAAAGAGGGAGAAGAGAAGATTAAGAAAGGATAGCAATAGAGAGAAATGAATGGAAAGTAAGAGCTGGAAAAACTGACGGAAGTCCAGAATACCAGTCCGGGAAGGTGGGGCAGGAGATAAGCAAGATTGAACGAGCGATAAATAAGGTAGTGCAGCAAGACTGAAGGGGAGAATACAAAGGGGTACGTGGATGGACAATGAAGGTGTTGAGGAAAGAAAGATAAAAAGCAAGTCAGAGAGGAGAGACAAAGACAAAAATACACGTGTCAGAAATGTTTACCACTCACCTGTAGTGAGTATCTTGAAACACCAAAATCTCCTCTGCCTTCTCCCCAACTCGCCTTTATGGTCCCGCACTTTCACTGGCACATTCAGACTACCTTTAGAAATGAAATTAGAATGATAAAAAGACCATTAAAGAGAGCAATCTTGACTGGGTACAATCACAGCCCCAACACGGGCCTCCTCTCAGGCCGCCGACCCGGCTTGTAGACAAGCTCCCTATGGGATCAGTTGTTCATGTAGCACACAGCTGGTCGCTGATGGGTTTGACAACTTGTATGGCTTGTATACACAAGTTTGCCCACTCTTGACATCTCGTCAACACGGACGTTTCCTCAAGTCAAGGTACCAGCACTCCAGTCTCTCTTTCTTTATCTTCTTCCTTTTATTGAAAACAATGTTTTCCTTCATGTGGTAGAACACTTTTTGTGGCATCGCCATCGTGTGCCGTGTCGACGGACGTAGGTGATCAAGAGTTTTCACAACTTCCGGTTAGGTGTGTCTTTGTGAAATCTTCCTAGACATGGTTTGAAACCGTTTATAGGGTTGTCTTCACAATGCACAGGCGTTTGTCCCTTTCGTGTAACAATGCGACGATTACTTTTTTCTGATGTCTGTCACAAGTTGTCTTTGTTATGATATGCGCAATAAGTTGTAGTTGTTCTCTTGTGTGTTCTGATAGGTGTAATAAGGTGTCTTTGTTCTGATGTGTGTGATAAGTTGTCTTTGTTCTGATGTGTGTGATAAGTTGTCTTTGTTCTGATAGGTGTAATATGTTGTCTTTGTTCTGATGTGTGTGATAAGTTGTCTTTGTTCTGATGTGTGTGATAAGTTGTTATTGTTCTGATGTGTGTGATAAGTTGTTATTGTTCTGATATGTGTGATAAGTTGTTTTTGTTCTGATGTGTGTGATAAGTTGTCTTTGTTCTGATATGTGTGATAAGTTGTTATTGTTCTGATATGTGTGATACGTTGTCTTTGTTCTTTTGTGTGTTCTGATAAATGTAATAAGGTGTCTTTATTCTGATATGAGTGATAAGTTGTCTTTGTTCTCAAGTGTGTGATAAGTTGTCTCTGTTCTGCTGTATGTGATAAGCTGTCTTTATTCTGATATGTGTAATTAGTTGTCTTTGTTCTGATATGTGTGATAAGTTGTCTTTGGTCTTTGGTGTGTTCTGATATAATTAATAAGTTGTCTTTGTTCTGATGTGTGTGATACGTTGTCTTTGTTCTGATATGTTTGATAAGTCGTCTTTGTTCTGATAATGTGTGATAAGATGTCTTTGTTCTTTTGTGTATTCTGATGTGTGTAATCAGTTGTCTTTGTTCTGATGTGCAATATGTTGTCTTTGTTCTGATGTGCAATATGTTGTCTTTGTTCTGATGTGCAATATGTTGTCTTTGTTCTGATGTGCAATATGTTGTCTTTGTTCTGATGTGCAATATGTTGTCTTTGTTCTGATGTGCAATATGTTGTCTTTGTTCTGATGTGCAATATGTTGTCTTTGTTCTGATGTGCAATATGTTGTCTTTGTTCTGATGTGCGCAATAAGTAGTATTTTTATCAAATATTGCAAGAAGTTTTCTTTTTTTCTGATTTGTGCAATAAATTGTTTTTGTTCTGTATGTATAAGTTGCCTTTTAGTCTGATGTGTATAATAAGTTGCCTTTCATTATGATGTGTGTAATAAGTTGTCTTTTAGTCTGATGTGTGTAATAAGTTGCCTTTTAGTCTGATGTGTGTAATAAGTTGCCTTTTAGTCCGATGTGTCTAATAAGTTGCTTTTTAGTCCGATGTGTGTAATAAGGTGCCTTTCATTATGATGTGTGTAATACGTTGACTTTTATTATGATGTGTGTAATACGTTGACTTTTATTATGATGTGTGTAATACGTTGACTTTTATTATGATGTGTGTAATGTGTATGTTCTTTTTCAAGCCCACAATGAGAAAGCTTACTCTTTTATGAGTCCTGAAAAGGACATTAAGTGACGTGTTGCAGCAGCTTCTCCCATATACCGACTGTGCTGATGAAGGTGGACCGAAGTCCGTCAGACGATTGTGTTTGGCTGGCTTCATCTGAGTATCGCTCACTACTACGGGGATCATGTTGATCCCCTACATCGTTAGCCAGGCTGCCAGGAAGAACAGCCCGAGGAAGTCGAATAGGGGTCTTGGCCAGTATATTTTGCCTGGCCCTGCCTAACACGTGTGATCAGTAATTTCTGCTTGAACATACGTTTGTCTCCTCTCCTCTGATATGCGCATTAAGCTGTCTTTTATTTCATGTGTAATAAATTGAATTTACACATGTGCTTTCATCGTCTCATCCTCATTATTTTTATTTTGTATCTTTCTCACCATGAAATTTATAACATAGATATATTTTGAAGATATATTTTGTTCTAGTTCTACCTGAATGGGTACCAGCGTACTGGAACTACTATCATTAATTAGGGGCACTTGTGTCCTATTACTGCTACGTGGTACACTTATCATGTTCCAGTCACGTTACATTTAAATAAAAATGGCGGACAACACTGTTAGTGCTTGAGTGGACCAGTTATGATGAAGTTTCTTGAGAAAGAAAGCGTGAAACGTGCGGAAATTTACAAAAGACTGTAATCACAATACGGCGATGAAAAACTCAGCCACAGTAAGACATTTGAATTGTGTAAACGTTTTAGAGATGGCCGTACATCCGTGAGTGATGACCCCGGCCGTTGTGGCTCTCGACCCACCAATCATTCCTGTGAATATCCAGATCTTTTAACGCCTTATTCTGGATGTTGAATTTCTACTCCGTGGTGCCGCTATTAACAGTGAACAGTACATATGCCTTTTTGAGTGATGTGCATAACTATCTGCTGAAAAAGGTCTTGTTTGATAACAAAGGCGTCCTGTTCCTGCAAGATAACCTCGACATCATACGGCTAACCACACTATGTGCCACCTGTAGCAACTCCGCTAAGAGGTATTGTCACATCCACATTGCATCTGCATTGAAATCTTTCCTACATCACTTTTTAATTGTCTCTGCCTTCTTCCATGGCTGCGCTGAGCAGAAATCGCGCGGAACCAATGACCCCACCACGTGGACATATTCGTGTGACAATTCTTCATAGTCTGGCCACTAACACGCCCCAGTCCTATTTCTGGATTACCACTCTACCTGAATAATTCTACTGCCCACATGTATCATTGGAGAGCGCACCACTACAGCACTGGTTGTTTTGCTAATTATCCCCAGCATCCTTCCAAATCATGCACATCTTCTTCTTCGTTTTCCTCGTACGCAGTCAGACAGTAACCATTATTTTGTCGAAAAAAGCGGCGGTCATTCCTGAGGCTGTCGCCACTGCCATAGAGCTTGTCTTGCAGTTCCACTGGTGATGGCCACATCTGCTCTCTCTGATCCTCGTATGTCGGGCAGTTCTGCAGCAGATGTTCAGCGGTCATTTTACCAGTACCGCACGGGCATTCGTCGGTACACCCTATCTTCAATTTGTTGAATAGGTGGTACCTCAGTCTATTGTGGCCAGTGCGAAGTCTGAAGACAACGACCTGCTCTCTTCGGTTCAACTGGTAATAGGCATCGTTTTTGGTGTAACCAGTATGTTCGGTTTCCCATTTGGTCATGTATCTGGCTTTGATAAGCCGTTTTGACTCTTCGTACGTCATACTGGTATCTGTTTGTGGTAGTTTTGCACCTTCTTTTGCCAGTCTGTCTGCCTCCTCGTTGCCTTGGATGTTGCAGTGTGATGGGACCCACTGTACCACTACCCTTTTTGGTGCGGACTGCTGGCACAGTTTGCAGAGTGCTGGTCTTAAGTCATTAAGCTCAGTATTTTTCTGGCTCTTTAGCGCTGTGACTACGGCGAGAGCATCTGTAAGCAGGACTATATGGCTTTCATTTTCACTGTGTGTCACCATTTCTTCCACTGCCGCCCTCAGTGCCTCTGCCTCCGCTCTGAAATTGCTTGTGTACTTACCAGTAGCGAATGACAGTGCTATCTTTCTGCCATTTGGTAGGTTCAGGAATGCTCCTGCCCCTCCGTTCTGTGTTATGTTTGTTACAGAACCGTCGGTGTATGCATGGGTCCAGTCCATGCTTGGGTAGCTTTTCGTTATGAAGCCTAGGGTAGTATCTCTCCTTTCTTTTTCAGTCTGGCAGTTTTTGTTTGCAATACCTGGTATATTTTCTACCACCTCTGGAAATATATCCTGCCTCCAGGTAGGTTTTCGTACAGTAGTGATGGGTTTTGGTGTTGTTAGTGCGTTTATGGGATCTTCGTGCATCTTTGCTTTGGCTATTTCTGCAAAGTTTCCCATTTCCCAAATTGTTTAGTCTCTGGTGCATTGGATGGTCGGTCAGCCTTCGGAGTTTCTCTGACTGCAGCTGGGCTCTGCAGTCTCTTCTATCGGTCATGGATTGCAGTTTTGTAATCTTTTCAAGTTCTACAATTGGCGTTGACTTCATGCCACCTGTTATAATTCTCATGGCTTGGTTTTGAAGTTTGCTAACTTTATCGAAGTTCGCCTTTGCTGCTATTGTCCATGCCGCAATGCCATACTCGAGAACTGGTCTCACTCTTCCAGTGTACAGTTTCTTTAGTATGCCTTCGTCTGCTCCCCAGCTTGTGCCAGCAAGTTTCCTCATGATTGCCATTCTTTCTCTGGCTTTCATTCGGTTTCTCTCAATCTGACTTTTCCATGTCATGCGCCGATCAAATGTGACTCCCAGATAGGTTGGGTTGTCGTTTGGCTGCAGGAATTTGCCATTTAGACTTAATTTGGTATTTTTCATGCACATCTAACTATAAGTCTTATTACCAAACTCAAGTTTAACATGACATGGACACGTGTTCACCAATTAGAACAAACGTACTAAACTACAGATCATAAGGGTCGATAATAATGGAAAGTAAGTTTAGCGAGTTAACTGCCCCTTGACCTAATTTCCAGGCAAAGAAAATGTTATTTTACTTTTTGCGAGATGACCTATCAAACTAACCTCTGGTTTGCCTCCCCCCCTTCCCCCTCTCCCCCCAAAAAAATATTTCCTTGTTTCTCTCTAAGTTACAGTTAGCTTTCACTTACCCCCTTGGTTCGATATCATGGCTTGTATCATCCTAGAATTAACTGTAGTGATCGATGCAGAAAACCTCACTGTATGATCCCTGACGCCCATCCGTGACACTGTCACAGACCTACACTGTCAGTCTAGGAAAATGTATAGACCCCGCCGACATTCTGATGATGTGAATGAATGCTTATCGCAGTCTAGTAACATGTATGGGTCCGTTTGGTAGTATGGTAACATGTATGGGTCCGTTTGGTAGTATGGTGACATGTATGGATCCGTTTGGTAGTATGGTGACAGGTATGGATCCGTTTGGTAGTATGGTGACATGTATGGATCCGTTGTGTAGTAGGGTGACATGTATGGATCCGTTTGGTAGTATGGTGACATGTATGGATCCGTTTTATAGTATGGTGACATGTATGGATCCGTTTTGTAGTATGGTTACATGTATGGTTCCGTCTTGTAGTATGGTGACATGTATGGATCCGTTGTGTAGTATGGTGACATGTATGGATCCGTTGTGTAGTATGGTTACATGTATGGTTCCGTCTTGTAGTATGGTGACATGTATGGATCCGTTTAGTAGTATGGTGACATGTATGGATCCGTTTTGTAGTATGGTGACATGTATGGATCCGTTTTGTACTATGGTGAGATGTATGGATCCGTTTTGTAGTATGGTGACATGTATGGATCCGTTGTGTAGTATGGTGACATGTATGGATCCGTTTTGCAGTATGGTGACATATATGGATCCGTTGTGTACTATGGTGAGATGTATGGATCCGTTTTGTAGTATGGTGACATGTATGGATCCGTTTTGTAGTATGGTGACATGTATGGATCCGTTTTGTACTATGGTGAGATGTATGGATCCGTTTTGTAGTATGGTGACATGTATGGATCCGTTGTGTAGTATGGTGACATGTATGGATCCGTTTTGTAGTATGGTGACATATATGGATCCGTTTTGTACTATGGTGAGATGTATGGATCCGTTGTGTAGTATGGTGACATGTATGGATCCGTTGTGTAGTATGGTGACATGTATGGATCCGTTGTGTAGTATGGTGACATGTATGGATCCGTTGTGTAGTATGGTGACATATATGGATCCGTTTTGTAGTATGGTGACATGTATGGATCCGTTTGGTAGTATGGTGACATGTATGGATCCGTTTTGTAGTATGGTGACATGTATGGTTCCGTTTTGTAGTATGGTGACATGTATGGATCCGTTGTGTAGTATGGTGACATGTATGGATCCGTTGTGTAGTATGGTGACATGTATGGATCCGTTGTGTAGTATGGTGACATGTATGGATCCGTTTTGTAGTATGGTGACATGTATGGATCCGTTTGGTAGTATGGTGACATGTATGGATCCGTTATGTAGTTTGATGACATGTATGGTTCCGTTTTTGTATTATTGTGGCATGTCTGGATCCGTTTTGTCGTATGGTGACATGTATGGATCCGTTTGGTAGTATGGTGACATGTATGGATCCGTTTTGTAACATGGTGACATGTATGAATCCGTTTGGTAGTATGATGACATGTATGGATCCGTTTTGTAATATGGTGATATGTATGGATCCGTTGTGTAGTATGGTGACATGTATGGATCCGTTTGGCAGTATGGTGACATTTATGTATCCGTTTGGTAGTATGGTGACATGTATGGATCCGTTTTGTCGTATGGTGACATGTATGGATCCGTTTTGTAGTATGGGGACATGTATGGATCCGTTTTGTAGTATGGTGACATGTATGGATCCGTTGTGTAGTATGGTGACATGTATGGATCCGTTTGGTAGTATGGTGACATGTTTGGATCCGTTTTGTAGTATGGTGACATGTATGGATCCGTTTGGTAGTATGGTGACATGTATGGATCCGTTTGGTAGTATGGTGACATGTATGGATCCGTTTGGTAGTATGGTGACATGTATGGATCCGTTGTGTAGTTTGGTGACATGTATGGTTCCGTTTTGTAGTATGGTGGCATGTCTGGATCCGTTTTGTCGTATGGTGACATGTATGGATCCGTTTGGTAGTATGGTGACATGTATGGATCCGTTT
This sequence comes from Ariolimax columbianus, assembly GCA_036924085.1. Classification (NCBI taxonomy): domain Eukaryota; kingdom Metazoa; phylum Mollusca; class Gastropoda; order Stylommatophora; family Arionidae; genus Ariolimax; species Ariolimax columbianus. The sequence continues at coordinate 17,582,035 of JAVGWX010000014.1, read as the reverse complement.
TGTAACATGGTGACATGTATGAATCCGTTTTGTAGTATGGTGACATGTATGGATCCGTTTTGTAGTATGGTGATATGTATGGATCCGTTGTGTAGTATGGTGACATGTATGGATCCGTTTGGTAGTATGGTGACATGTATGGATCCGTTTTGTCGTACGGTGACATGTATGGATCCGTTGTGTAGTATGGTGACATGTATGGATCCGTTGTGTAGTATGGTGACATGTATGGTTCCGTTTTGTAGTATGGTAACATGTATGGATCCGTTGTGTAGTATGGTGACATGTATGGATCCGTTTGGTAGTATGGTGACATGTATGGATCCGTTTGGTAGTATGGTGACATGTATGGATCCGTTTTGTAGTATGGTGACATGTATGGATCCGTTGTGTAGTATGGTGACATGTATGGATCCGTTTGGTAGTATGGTGACATGTATGGATCCGTTTGGTAGTATGGTAACATGCATGGATCCGTTTGTTAGTATGGTGACATGTATGGATCCGTTTTGTAGTATGGTGACATGTATGGATCCGTTTTGTAGTATGGTAACATGTATGGATCGGTTTGGTAGTTTGGTTACATGTATGGATCCGTTTTGTAGTATGGTGACATGTATGGATCCGTTTTGTAGTATGGTGACATGTATGGATCCGTTGTGTAGTATGGTGACATGTATGGTTCCGTTTTGTAGTATGGTAACATGTATGGATCCGTTGTGTAGTATGGTGACATGTATGGATCCATTTAGTAGTATGGTGACATGTATGGATCCGTTTGGTAGTATGGTGACATGTATGGATCCGTTTTGTAGTATGGTGACATGTATGGATCCGTTGTGTAGTATGGTGACATGTATGGATCCGTTTGGTAGTATGGTGACATGTATGGATCCGTTTGGTAGTATGGTAACATGCATGGATCCGTTTGGTTGTATGGTGACATGTATGGATCCGTTTTGTAGTATGGTGACATGTATGGATCCGTTTTGTAGTATGGTAACATGTATGGATCGGTTTGGTAGTTTGGTTACATGTATGGATCCGTTTTGTAGTATGGTGACATGTATGGATCCGTTTGGTAGTATGGTGACATGTATGGGTCCTGTAGCAGTATAGTGTATCGGTTCTTGGACAGTCTGGTGACGTGTACGGAACATGGGCAGTCTCGTGACGAGTATGAATCCCCCTGACAATCTGATGCTGTGGATGGGTCATTGGACTAACTGATGGTGTGAATGGTTCGTTAAACACTATGGTGACGTGTATGGGTCCTAGAGCAATCTGATGAAGTGAATGGGTCGTCAAACACAATGGTGACGTGTATGGGTCCTTGAGCAGTGGTTATGTGTTTGAGTTCTAGTATAAGTTCTTGGGAAGTATGGTAGAGTGTATTAAATCCACTTATATTGTGGTGAGAAAACAGTGAATGAATCCTACTGTCAGGATGATAATGTTTATGGATATATTAACATTTAGTCGTCGTGTATGGATTTCATTGACAGTCTGGTGAAGTATCTCTATTGATTCTACTGGCAGTCTTAAGGCGTGTATGAGACATTGGACAGTCTGGTGATGTGTATGGGACAATGGACAGTCTGGTGATGTGTATGGGACAATGGACAGTTTGGTGATATGTATGGGACAATGTACAGTCTGGTGATGTGTATGAGACAATGGACAGTCTGGTGATGTGTATGGGACAATGGACAGTCTGGTGATGTTTATGGGACAATGGACAAGCTGGTGATGTGTATGGGACAATGGACAGTCTGGTGATGTGTATTTGACAATGGACAGTCTGGTGATGTTTATGGGGCAATGGACAGTCTGGTGATGTGTATTAACCCGTGGACAGTCTGGTGTTGTGTATGGGTCCGTGGACTGTCTGGTGATGGGCATGGGACAATGGACAGTCTGGTGATGCGTATGGGTTTAGTGCAATATGGGGACGTGTGGTAGGGTGACATATCTGGCTTCTTGTGGAGTAAGGGTTCTTTAGTGCTCAGGTCTTTTTTGTACGTGTATATATTCGTTGGACATTCTGTTAACTTATCTAAATACATAGATAGGTGTCGTGTATGGATTCATTGAGCAGTCTAGTAAAGTGTACCGATGCTAATGTCAGTCTTATGAAGTGAATCGATCCTACTGACAGTCTGGTAACATGAATGGATCGTAATGCCAATTTGTCTAAGCGTGGTGTCATGTGGGCAGTCTAGAGAAGTGTATGGATACCTTTGTCAGTATGAGGGAGTGCATGGATACCTTTGTCAGTTTGGGGAAGTGTATGGATGCATTTGCCAATCTAGAGAAGTTTATGGATAGCTTTGTTAGTCTGGGGAAGGAAGTCTATGGATCCCACTTGCAACCTTGTGAAATGTATGGGCCCTGAACTTAATGATTTAAGAGCAGTACTCTGTCAACTATGCCAGCAGTCCTTACCAAAAAGAGTAGTGGTACAGTGGGTTCCATCCCACTGTAACATCCAAGGCAACGTCGAGGCAGACAGACTGGCAAAAGAAGGTGCAAGACTACCACAACCAGATTCTAGTGTGACCTACGAAAAGTCCAAAAGGTTTATTAGGGCCAGATACATGGCCAAATGGGAAACAGAACACACTAGCTACACAATAAATGATGCCAACTACCAGCTGAACAGAAGGGAGCAGGTCGTGGTCTTCAGACTCCACACAGGCCACAACAGACTGAGGTACCATCTATTCAATAAAATTGAAGATATGTGGCACTGACGAATGCTCGTGTGGCACAGGGAAAATGACCGATGAACATCTGCTGCAAAATTGTCCGAAGTACGAGGACCAGAGAAAGCAGAAGTGGTCATCACCAGTGGCAACACTAGACAAGCTATATGGCAGTGTCGACAGCCTCAGGATGACAGCTGCTTTCTTCGAACAAATTCAAGTTGACGGCTGACAGTGTACGAAGAAGAAGAAGAAGAAGAAGAAGAAGAAGAAGAAGAAGTATGGGCCCGAATGACAGCTGTAATGGAGCTTATGGAGCTTATGGAGCTTATGGAGCTTATGGAGCTTACTAGCACTTTGGCGGAACGTCAGTATTCCCCTGGCTCCCTGGTGAAGTGTATGGATCCGTTGTGTATTCTTTGAAGGTGCATGGATCCTTTGGGTATTCTTCGGAATTGGTTGAATCGTTCGGGAGCTTTCGGAAGTGTATGAATACTTTGGGGAGTCTAGGAAAGTATTTATATCCGATGGGTATTCTTGGGAATTATTTAGTTCCGGAAGGCATTCTTGTGAAATGTATGGATCTGTTGAGTATCCTTTAGAAGTGTAGAAGTGTATGGATCCGATTATTATTCATGGCAAGTGTCTAAATCCGTTGGGTATTTTTGGGAGGTGTCTAAATCCGTTGGGTATTTTTGGGAAGTGCATGGATCCGATGGGTATTCTTGGCAAGTGTCTAAATCCGTTGGGTATTTTTGGGAGGTGTCTAAATCCGTTGGGTATTCTTGGGAAGTGTCTAAATCCGTTGGGTATTTTTGGGAAGTGTGGACGTGTATAGATCCGTTAGGTATTCTTGGGAAATACATGGATCTGTTGGGTATTGTTGGGAGGTGCATTGATCCGTTAGACAATTTGGGGAAAATCTATGGATCCACTGGCAATCTGGTGATGTGTATGAATGAACCTGACAATCTGATGAAGTGTTTAGAACCCACTGGCCATTTTGTGACGTTTATGGACCTCATTGACAATCTGGTGACGTGTATGCATCCCACTGACAGTCTGAGAAAGTCTACGTATCTGTCAGACATCTTTGAGGCCGGAGAAATGTGTTGGCCACTTTAGTAGGCCAGTTATGTCTAGTTTGGTAGTCTACTTTAACCTTTTTACTATGGGACATCTTATGCACTTTTTTCCGCAGTGTAGAAAATCAAATGATCATCTTTGATTGTGTAGGAGCCGTCCCGATTAGTAGTGCCGATCTGGTAACATGCGTGCGATACAGGAACAACTAGATCACCGAAAACCATGAACATGGTTGAGAGAGGGATATATATATCTATATATATATATATATATATATATATATATATATATATATATATATATATATATATATATATATATATATATCATTAGCTCTTTCCATCTTGTCAGACGATAGTAAATGTGCTTTGAAAAAAAAGATATTCTACTACAGTCCACGACGGTAACGAATGGGACTCGCAAGACCAATCCGGGCAGAGAAGCGTCCCACACAGCGTGCGCACGGATAGTTAGGTTCGTGTTCGGCATCACATGGTTGGCGTTTCCTCTCAAACGCCGAGTCCCTAGCCTACCAGCAATCAGTATCTCCTGTGTCTGTATTCCATACCTAATTCTGCCCCTCTATGTTACACGATCCATGGCGTCCTGTTCCCGTGATTCCAAATGGATACCTGCATCATTCATATCCCGCTTGCATACATCCTTGTACTGAAGTAATGGCTGACTCCGAGACCTTTACCCCAACCAAAATTCCTTACATAGAAGATACCTTGGTATTCTATCATCATCCATCCTCCGAATGTGTCCCAGTCATCAGCGCCTTCGAAGACTAATCATGGTAAAGATTGTGACGGTACCTGTTCTCTCCAACACCTCTGCGTTGTAATTTTGTCTTGCCACCCAACCCCCAGAATTCTGCGCAGGCACTTCATGTGATAGATGTTCAGCCGCCTCTCCTGGTGCATGTAGATAGAGCATAAAGAAGAGTGCTGAGGACACAGGCCTATCAAACAAGTGTTTTTGTTTTAAAAGTGAGCTTCTTGTTCCCCCTGACCCTTTTTTGTTAATTTGTTCATTGTTGTTGCTGCCGTGCCTATCCTGATATTGATCTCTTTCTCTCTCCCTCTCTCAATATATATATATATACACACACACCACACCACACCACCCCCACACCCACACACACACACACACACACGCACACGCACGCACGCACGCACTCACGCACACACACACACACACACACACACATATATATATATAAATAGAAGACTTAATAGGGAGGAAGGAGGAAAGGTAATTTCTAGGTTCAGATCAGAACTGCAGCATAAAGTTAACATTAGATCTGTTACACGGAAACATATGACTTGTAGATGTGAGGGGACATATTTACATTAGACGGCCCACATAGCCCTTACAAATGAAGATGATGCGGAGAATAAGATTAAGAGGAAGAAGAGGAAGGAAGATAATAGTTTAGGAAGACAACAACTCACTTTTATAAGCGCAGGCTTGACCCAATCCACCAGCCATTTTCCAGGCCTGTCATGACATGATCGTGTCTTAGTGTAGCCATTCTTGTACTCACGCCAATGAAGAACCGCAAAAATCGAAGGGAGACAATATTAATAGCAAATGTTCGTTTAGGAGCCAGTGTTGACACGTTTTAGCACCCTTTGACCTAAACGCGACCCACTTCTAGCTGATCAGAAACGTGCAAACACCAGCTTGATACACTGGCACCAGTTGAAGAGGATGTCACATCGAGGACAATCACGCTAGCGGTCTCAGTTGTGTCTGAAAACAAACGAACACGCTTTCAACAAAATTCTCATGCTCCCCTACCAGTGAAGGAGACGTATTCCTACACATTCAAGATACGGTAACACTGACTCACAGCTGATGTGCAGCACCCCTACATAGTGTTGTGTTAGCTAATTATTATACTGGACATACATTATCATAAAAGCTGCGCTACAGATTTACACAAAATAGGAATTTCTTTAAGATTTCAAAGTTCTGAACACGAAAATAGCAATGAAGACGAAAAAGGGAATATAATTTCGGAGAAATCCAGAATTAATGAAGATATATCTACATAATGCTAGCCCCTTTCAGTCATGATTGATTACAGGAGGATTGAACTGAGTGGCATTGAAAACATATATACTGAGCTTTTCGTGTTTTCTTTCTCCATGCGGCGTTGTCTTGTCCCTTCAGGGTACATCTCCACTTGGATCGGTCTGCAGCTTCGTCTTCCCAGGATGTCAGACTCATGTCTAAGGCCTTCATATCACGCTTGCAGACATCTTTGAACCTCAACTGTGGTCGGCAGACTGTTCTTTTGCCCTTCTCTAACTGTTCATAGAGGATACCATTAGGAATGCGACCATCTTCCATGCGACGAACATGCCAGCTGGCAGAAAAATAACACTGTCATTCGCTACTGGTAAGTACACAAGCAATTTCAGAGCGGAGGCAGAGGCACTGAGGGCGGCAGTGGAAGAAATGGTGACACACAGTGAAAATGAAAGCCATATAGTCCTGCTTACAGATGCTCTCGCCGTAGTCACAGCGCTAAAAAGCCAGAAAAATACTGAGCTTAATGACTTAAGACCAGCACTCTGCAAACTGTGCCAGCAGTCCGCACCAAAAAGGGTAGTGGTACAGTGGGTCCCATCACACTGCAACATCCAAGGCAACGAGGAGGCAGACAGACTGGCAAAAGAAGGTGCAAGACTACCACAAACAGATACTAGTATGACATACGAAGAGTCAAAACGGCTTATCAAAGCCATCTACATGACCAAATGGGAAACCGAACATACTGGTTACACCAAAAACGATGCCTATTACCAGTTGAACCGAAGAGAGCAGGTCGTTGTCTTCAGACTTCGCACTGGCCACAATAGACTGAGGTACCACCTATTCAACAAATTGAAGATAGGGTGTACCGACGAATGCCCGGGCGGTACTGGTAAAATGACCGCTGAACATCTGCTGCAGAACTGCTCGACATACGAGGATCAGAGAGAGCAGATGTGGCCATCACCAGTGGAACTGCAAGACAAGCTCTATGGCAGTGGCGACAGCCTCAGGATGACCGCCGCTTTTTTCGAAAAAATAATGGTTACTGTCTGACTGCGTACGAAGAAGAAGAAGAAGAACATGCCAGCCATAGCAGTCTTTGCATTTGTTACTAAGTCCATTTATTTCATTCCAAGATGGATCGCAGGCGCGAATCGCCTGTGCCCATGTTTGTCATAAGTTGTCCAAGTCTAGCTACCATATAGGAGTGTGCTAACAACACATGCATTGTACATCGTGTCCTAGATTTAAATTGTAAGTTTCTGGTTTTTCCAAATACTCGTTGTTAGACGAGGAAATGTAGCAGTAGCTTTGCCAAAGTGGCAGTCTATTTCTGGGTCTATAGAGAGCTTGTCGTTAATGAGGGACAGGTATGTGAGGTCTATTTCTTGGTCTATAGAGAGTTTGTCGTTAATGAGGGATCCCAGGTATGTGAGGTCTATTTCTGGGTCTATAGAGAGCTTGTCGTTAATGAGGGATCCCAGGTGTGTGAGGTCTATTTCTGGGTCTATAGAGAGCTTGTCGTTAATGAGGGATCCCAGGTATGTGGGTCTTTTTGTGGGTCTAGTGAGAGTTTGTCGTTAATGAGGGATCCCATGTATGTAGGTCTATTTCTGGGTTTAGTGAGAGTTTGTCGTTAATGAGGGATCCCAGGTATGTGGATCTATTTCTGGGTCTACAGAGAGCTTGTCGTTAATGATGGATCCTAGGTATGTGGGTCTATTTCTGGGTCTAGTTAGAGTTTGTCATTAATGAGGGATCCCAGGTATTGAATTGGTGCACAGCTGCCCGTTCATAATTATTTCTGCTAAAACTTGGAGAGACATTTAATTCCTGTTCCGGCACATTTGTATAGTTGAGACTTATTGTGAAACCAATTCGTTGCAAGCCTGGGAGAAGCAATCTATCAACCTCTGAAGTTACTGCTGACTGTGGTGAACAATTGAAGACTGGCTCAATATGTCTGAACTGGCAGGCGACCTTGCTGGGGATCTCAGTCAATCGGGTGTAGAGATTCCAGCTCCCAGATCCACCCTAGTAACACCACATCTGTAAGGTGGTGCTCCTTGAACAACTACAAGGGGATCAGTATACTATACTGAGCTGCAGCGGTCAGCGACCAAAACTGACTGCTAGGGTCAGGGCTAGCGAGCCAGAGCTGCCAAGACCATTCTTCACCCGGTGATCCTGGATAACAGGCTGCAGCAGAGCAGACTGTTAAATGGAAGGGATCGAAGAAAGTAGGCTAGCCCGGAACTAAAAAATTCCTTCTTAGTAGGATGTGTCGGACCTAAAGGTGCAAATATCGCAGTCAAGTTGTAAACTACGACACAACGCATTCCGTTTTCTGTACTACATCCTGCAACTTGGAAATTCCTCTTCAGGGCTTGGTACCGGGAGATTGAGAACGTTCAGGGCTTGGCAGAGGGAGATTGAGAACGTTCAGGGCTTGGTAGCTGCAGATTGAGAACGTTCAGGGTTTGGTAAAGGGAGATTAAGAACATTCAGGGCTTGGTAGCGGGAGATTGAGAACGTTCAGGGCTTGGTAGCTGCAGATTGAGAACGTTCATGGCTTAGTAACGGGAGATTGAGAACGGCCAGGGTTTGGTAACGGGAGATTGAGAACGTTCAGGGCTTGGTAGCTAGAGATTGAGAACGTTCAGGGCTTGGTAGCGGGAGTTTGAGAACGAACGGCGACGACGAAGAAGAACAACTGTAAAGTGAAGGCTGACCTAGCTTTAATGGAGATGCCATTGACAGGATGAAATATAATTTTATCGCAATATATCAAATAGGTATCCCCGTATGTGACGCTGTGTTATAGTTTACAGAGCAGCCGCGATGTGTGTCTTTCGACCCAACACATCCAATCTTAGCTGGCTTTTTATAGTAGTCGCCTTGCCTTCCTTCTGCGATCCCTATCCTTTGGCCAGACTACACTAATAACTAGTGTCACATGCTTCCAGGGCCACTAAGTGCAGGCTGAATAAGGTCTTGGTCAGCTATGATTCGCTGGCTGTTGTCAGCTCATGTTTTGCTGCATCTTGGTCCCACTGCATCTTGGTCTTGCTGGATCTTGGCCCTTGATGTTATTTAGTGATTCATTTGTGTACATAAATTAACAAAATGAAATTTTTAGTGAATTTGTTTTGAAGTAAATTCAGCAAAAGTGCCAAAATATAAATAGAAAAATGAAAAACAATGTGCCAAATTAAAATTTTGTAACTTTGATGGGCGGTGGTGTTCTTTTTGGTAAATTTATAATTAATAATTAATTTATTGTCCATCGCCAGAGATGATGGCCACAACATCAGACGGGATTTGTCTTAATAATGTGTTGTGATCTGTATTTAAGTTATATTGTGGAAGAAACTGCGCTGGTCATCAATCTCACTCTCTTGTCTCGAGTTACCTAGGACCAATGACAAGACTATTTGTCGAGACGACTGGATGTAACTGAAGATGCAGTCACACTGGTCTTACCTCTCGTGACACCAGCGGTCGCTTGAAACTTGCGAGATTTGATCGCCCTCCGTTTCTGTCATTGCTTTGAGAGGCGAGTGGCTTAACCTCTTGACCACAGCGACCATCCTTATATATCATAATGTGTGTAATGACCAATTATATCATCTATTTGTTACTTGATGACTCCAGTCAGACTGTACAGTTGGGCTTATTTAGAAAGCCAGCGCCAAAGCACTTTGCACCATGCTCTTGTAGTCGTCATTTATATAACGATACAAATATCGCAGTCAAGGTGTAAACTAGCGACACAACCCATTCCGTTCTTCGGGCTACATTCTGCTACTTGCAAAGGCGTGTGCAAAGCTTGGTAGTGGGAGATTGAGAACGAACGCAGTAGAATAAGACGAATCTTCAGCATCCATTCATGCCATTATCCACCATTATCGTCGTTTGAACGTCTGTCGCAGTTCCAACTGGTGCAGCAAATCTAGAAAGATGTGTATGGTTCACGACAGCTTAGCTGGTAGAGCGATGGGGGGGGGGGGGAGGGGGGAAGGTTGATCAGTACTAAGACTGGTTGTAAGATTGTCTGAGCATGTCCCTCCATTTGACTCTATCCTGTACATCTCTCTTCATTTCAGCATATATTGGCATATTAATGCCTCTACATACCTGAGATACCTAACACGCTGCGGGTTTACGTTGCACTAGTGTTTGAGTGGCACAATAGAGACACAATGGTCTTGAGAGAAAGGTGATGGAAGGTATGGTGCCAGGCAAAAGAGGAAGGGGAAGACCAAGAAGACGATGGCACCAAGATATCCAGGAATGCCTGAGTATGACTGTGGCGGAGGCTGGTGTTTTGGCAAGGGAACGAGTTTCTTTCACACAGACTGTGATGGGAGCGACGTTCTACAATGAACATGCTACATGATGATGAGTGTTTGAGTCTATTAAGATAAACTCGCACATCGGTTACCACCCTCCATGAGCGATTGTCCCAACGCAGCGGAGTATTAAGCTGCTCGAACCTAGCCCGCTAAGTAGAAAATATTTCTCCCGGCTACATCCAGCACATACCAGAGCTGGGACTTGTAGAAGTACAGGTCGACTAAGAACTAAGAACTAAGAACTAAGAAGAACATACCTCGTCTGAATCTTGCCATCTAGTATTTCATGTAGGCAACTTTCGTATCTCATATTGTGGTCCAGGCAACTCAATTACAAATTTTGTATCGTTTTCAATATTTATCTTTGTGCGGCTCCATCAGCAAGGACTTTGTCATTGGATCTTCTTTTTGTCCAATTAACTCTTTCCATTCTACGGTATCACCGGATTTCTAACGATGCCAAGCTGTCTCTCCTCCTTCTTTGCTAGACTCCATGTTTCAGTCCCATACAGTTCAGTTGGCCAAATACGAGTGTCGATTATTCTTTTCCTCAGTTCTATCCTGTTATCCTTGTCTTAATTCCTGTCTCATTGTGTGTATCTTCTGTTACGGTTTGCCCTAAATATGTAAATTTCTGTACTTGTTTAGTTGTTCGGCATTGATGGTTATCTGAATGTCTTTGTCTTTGTCCTTAATATGTTTATTTTCATATCACACTCTTTGGTCGTGCTGATAATTTGTTCGAGCATCCTTTACAAAGTGGCTATTGACCCTCCTAGTTTGGTTGAGCCATCAGCAAATTTGATGACATTAACTTTCATATCATTACCTCTGACACCCTTTTTACAACTCTGAATATTTTCCATGATGTCAGAATATGTGTTTTATTTACTCGGTGAAAGCAAGCAACCATGTCGTACCTCTAATCTTATTTAAACTTGTTATGGTAATCCTTATTTGATTGAGATAATCTCTTCGCGAATTTTTATACTAAAAACCCAACCATGTGTAACAACTATGTAACCTACCTGCAACCAGTTGATATAACCGTGTCGGGTAGTCAAGGTTTACCCTTTTACCTTCAACCAATTGATATAACCGTGTCGGGTAGTCAACTTATCCGCTTTTTCTTTTTTTGTATATCCCCTTACGGATGTGTAGGACCGAAATGTGTAAATATCACAGTCAAACTGTAAACTAGCGACACAACGCATTCCGTTTTCCGGACTACATCCTGCTGCTTACATAACCCTGTTCAGGGTTTGGTAGCGCGAGATTGAAAACGAAGAAGAAGATGAAAAACAAAGGAAACAGAATGAAAACTGATTCTTTTATCATAAATAGATGGTTAATCATTGATTGCATAATCTAGTCATACACATCATTTATCTACTAATCCAACTATGACTCAATTCTCTAAGCAGAGGGTTCCAGTAAGTAACTGGCTGTTTGCCTCAGCACTAATAACCCATATTCTTACCATGGTCTCTTTTACACCTTAGTTTGCTTTTATTTGTAGCAAGTCCAAGAACAAGACCCGTGGATCCACAGCTGCGATTCTACCATTTCTCTACCGAATCTCTGATTCGCTGGGGCAGTCTACCGTCTCTTCCATAATGTAATAAGGTGCAATACCTACTGAACTCACAGTGGTACCTTCCGGCCAGCTCTGTCTGTAATGCCTTGCATTTCAGCCTTTATTGGACAGTCCTGCTCCTATCCACGCTTCACATAGCCAAAATGGCCACCGGTCTCGAGAAACTTCTGTCCCCACCTTGTTGACCAACTCGTTGCTCGTGTCCCTGTTTTTGGCACCCATACCAACTTTACACTGTATATCGTGTCATAAAATCATAGACAGCTCAATCTCTACCAATCTTCCTTGGTCATATAGACACAACCGTATGGGTGGTCCAACCCCCTACCATCTTCTTGTGACAGCTTGTCACCAAATCAGAGGTAGTTCAAACCCCTACCAAATTAACTGCAAATCTAACTATAAGTCTTAGAAACGATTCCCAGTTTTAACAAGTGATGGTGACGTGTTAAACTGACGACCTAAGCTTAGCAACTTACCTCCCGATAATAGCGACAGAAATTTCTGCCCATCTAACTATCCCATGACCCGATTTTCGAACAATGAAAATTCAGGCCGGCCTCCTTAAATGGTCAATGTACTTAAATTAAGATTAGACTCTCCGACGTGTAATGTCACTCTCAGCTGCTTGTCTACAGTCGAGCTAAAATTAGCTTCCATATTTCTAAGTTACTGTTAGCCTACAGTGGCAAGTCGCTCCCTGAATGCCGCTTCTGATACATAACTGACAAGGTCACAACTGAATTGCTAAGAATAATGGAGGAAAGTCGCAAATAGAAGAACAGCGATACAGCACATGGCATTGCTATGTAGGCTTATCAAGAATGAATTAGATCGAGACTGTAAGATGGCAAGAGAAAAAACATATAAAATGATTCAAATTCAATAATAATAATTATCACTGAGTGTACGTCGGTCGTAGTAACATATTTCCAAAATGTATTCGTTTTTTTATTTACTTCCATCGCAAGTGACAGGTTATTGCTAGTTTTACAAAACATGCATGTTACAATGAAATGTAGAGCTCTGCATGCATGGCAGCTTTCAGTGCCCTTTTATAAACGGACTGGTGCCCGTTATAGATTTATTTCTAAAACCATTTCTTTTTCTGCTGAGAATCAGCCGGAATATGGAGACTATATCATCAAGTAACCTGAATGAAACACAACGGAAACTGACCCCACAAAAATGGACTTCACTGATGGCTTGGCTCTTTTGTTCCCTGACTGTTATCTTCTGTCTCTGACTGATGGCTTGGCTGTGCTATCCGATGACTGATATTAGATTCCAAATAAAGCAAATATTCTTGACGGAAAGTCTCACAAATTGGGACTGCGGTTAGATACTGAAACTCAAGGTCACACTGTGGAGGGCATCAACGAATTTATCTATCTCGGCAGCATGATATCATGCGATGACCGCAGCGGTCCGAGTATGTTAAGTCGGATCGGATCGGACTAGCTGCGTCTACAATGCACAACCTCCGACGTGTGTGAAGTAGCGGCAAGATCTCCAATGAAACAAAAATCCACATCAACCAGTTCTGTGTGGTCCCAGTCCTACTCTACGGCTCCGAATCCTGGACACTACTCAAACATGAGATGTCAAGACTAGAGGAAGTAAACCGTGCATCCGATGGCATGACTATATCCGCAACATGGAGGTCTCTGATAAACATGTCTGCTCCCAATTTCAGAAACACTTGACCGCCGACGAGTTTCTTTGTTTGGTCATGTACGGCTGAACCAGGAAACTCCTGCCCACAAGATACTACACAAGTCGTTACTCAGGTTCAAAAGTCTTCACCCGACCGGCAGGAGGCGCAGAAGTTGCAGTCCCCGCACAGTATGGCTCCATCAGATAACAACCCCAACCCCCCACCCCCCTCTACTCTGGACAAGCCCTGCATCCACGTCACAGCAATGGGTTATGGATGTGGCCGACTGACGCAACAGGCCTCACACGCCTAAGCGAATATTATTATTGTAATATATTCATATATATATATATATATATATATATATAGAGAGAGAGAGAGAGAGAGAACATATATTACGATGATATAAAATACAGTCGACTATCAGATTGGGTTGGGAAATGCACTCCTAGAAAGTGTAAAATCATTTAAATATTTTTGTAGCAAAATATGAGAAGTGGGAGGTGCAGATAATGATTTCACATTAAGAAAACATAAGTCAAATAAGTTAACATTGGATAACAGATTTGTCTTAGAAAAATCAAGACAAACGTAAAGGAAACAGAGAAGAAGTGGAAAATGCTCAAATTGTTGGCACAATACATGAAGGCTTGGGCGGGTATTTGTTGCACAGCCAGCTAAAATGGGTTTCATTGTTTGATTTGACTAAGGATGTGATAGACGGCGTGTAAATATCTGTATATAGACTAGATTTCTTTGCATATTGGTGCATTTGTCAGAACATTTAAAAGTAAGTAGCATGTCCCTTACAGAACGTGGCTTCTTACAACCGCCAATATATTTGGCAGGTAAAAATTTCTTGGCAAGTGTGCAATACGGTAGGTTGCCATTACTTTCCGTACATGTCTGTCAAGCTGGACACGAGCGTGAGTCGAACCGGATGAGTTGGGATTGTGAAAAAGATACTTCATTCCTAGGTCGTGCAGCCTTATCCAAAACATTAGTATTTAAAAATATATAAATTGATGTAAATTACATTTGTTAAAACAACCATATATAGAAAGTAGTCAAAGTAACAACACAGATGACATATAAACACAATGTAACAACCCATATGACATGTTGTTGTTCTTATCCTATAGCTATTGAGCAAGCCTGCTCTTGACGCCCAATGTCATTCTTATATAGATACAGGTCTTCTGTAGCTGTTTCACTGCTCCGTACAGTGTGTTGTCAATTGTCGGCAGTGCTTGTTAGAATCTTTTCCTCACATCCGCAAGCGCCTTGCACTCATTGAGTAGGTGTCGAACTGTTTCATCAGGTTGAGAGCAATGTCTGCTCACGGGCAGGTGCTGGGGATTAGTGCAGTTCAAGTAGCTATTGACTCTAGCATGTGCTGTTCGGAACTGAAAGATGAGACTTTGATCTCTTCTATGTAGTTTATTTATATCATCGTTACTTTTTGGCTGTGACAATTCACTAAATACACTGTTGTTTCCGTCACCCACCTGTTCATCCATATTTACCAAGTATTATTCTTAATAATTCGTTTTACTGTGTTGTTACTGCAGGATCTATCCAATTGTTGTTTCGAGGCTCCCGTTTTTTGCCAATATGTTGGCCATCTCGTTTGCTAGTAGCCCGCTATGTCCATGGATCCATTGCAAAGTGACATTTATCCCGTGGGCAGTGAGATGTTGTTGATTGCCCTCCCCATCGAGAATATCTCCTATTATTTGTATGGAGTGTTTTTCATCGCCTCCAGAACCGACTTGGAGTCACAAAAAATCACTAAAATCCATCGGCAACAATTCGCCCAAGTCAAACTGGTGGTGCAAAATCTCAACTGCTTTTTTTATTGCCTCGGCCGTCGCTTCATCATTTAAACGGTTTTCGCCGCATGAATCATTAAACTTATATATGGACTCAGCAGGGTATTTACCTTTGGATACCATACCCTGCAAAAGAGGTAGGTTTGAATGCTGATCCATCCGTATAAACCAGGACTACCGACTTTGGGTAGCTAGAGACTGTCTCTAAGGCACATGTCTTCGGGATATTAGGTGTAGTCTCCTTGGTAGCTGCATTTTTTTCTGTCAAGTGTGTTTTTATGACTTGCAAGCAAAGATTCTCACAAGGGTGTGGTCCAGAAAACCTATTTGCCACCTCTCTCTTCTGATAGATAGTGAATATAGCTTTTCTCTTCTGCTACGTCCAGTAGGGACAATTGCTTCAGTCTTCTCTTTTGCATCCAAGTGTCTATTTGTACCCTATTTGAACGGAAAAAAGAACGCACACGCCTCTCAATCTGCACCTTCCACTGCCGCTACATCAATTCGGCAACGCAAATCAGCACTCTTATTGATGAGACCACCAAAGTCGCATACGATGTGATTGGTCTAATTGAGAGGAGAAGAAAAGATCAAATGACAGTAAAGTGAAAAGATGGATCAGTAGTGTATCTCGGTTCCAATAAAGCAGGAAGCATGTCAGGTGGGGTTGGCATTATCGTTGCACCACAAGCGGTCCACCGAGTTTGCGACGTCCGCTTCATCAATCATCAACTCTCGGTACTAAAGCAATCCATCAACACTAGATTCAGCATCTCAATCGTCTAAGTGTACGCCCCAACTACAGAAAAAGAGGTGGAGGAATACGACGATTTATTTGACCAGCTCATCGATACAGTCAAAGAAGGCCGCACCCACTACATAGCTGTCATCGGAGACTTCAAGGCCCGAATTGGACCCAGAAAGAACGGGGAATAATACATCGGACCACATTTCGCGGGAAGGCGAAACGAGATGGGTGAGAAAATAGCAACCTTCTGCTAGACACATCACTTCTACCATAGCAATAGTCTTCAAAAAGTCATATCTGGAGCTATGGACACATGACAACCCAAACGGTCAGCAGCACCACGATCTAGGCCACATGCTCTCCAACCATGCACATCTCAGCTTCGACCTAAACGAGGCACGAAAGAACCAACATCAATACAGAAGGCCACTTGCTTCCACCCAAAATATAACATCTGCTAAAACGCTCGCGGCTACAGACACATTTAGGGTAGCATAAAACCTAAATGAGAACTATGAAAATCGCATCTGCTCCATTATGAACATACACAAACACCAACCAAACTCCGGCACCAAACCATATAACAAGCTAACCACAAGAACCTTCTCGACGGACAGAACACCTGCAAACATCAAGGCGTTCACTGCGCTCAGCAGACTGTCGGAAAAAGATCGATGAAAACCAGTTTCACCAGACGAGGAGTAGAATCGCTCACGCGCATCTAGAAAATCACTCGCTCCATCGCCGAGAACCAGCACGTGATCCCATCTCTGACAGCAACAGACGGAACGAGAGTGATCTCGCGCCTGTAGATAGAAAGAGTCATCTCAGGATACTACACGGTCTTATTCAAGTCATCGCTCCCTCTCCCTACTCCTTTAACCAACTCACCTACACTTCCCTCATATTTCTGATCTCAGAGCCGGTGCTGTTGAAAGCATACCATCTGACAAGTCCGAAGGCAAGGACGGAATGACGTTAGACACTAACATAATGTGGTACTCACTTTATAGAGCGCTGTGCTATCTCCAGTCTTCTCGATAAATTCCAGTGGTTAAGGGTAGCTCAGGACCAGAGAGTGAAGTTGACAAAAGGCGCAGTGTCACCCTCAATTGAACCCATATCGACGCGCAACTCACATATTTCAGCGGACACATCAAGAGAAAAGACTGTCCACACGGTTGAACAAAGATAGTGGTCTTCATCACCTGTGATATGCGTACATCACAGCGCTTGCTAAACGATTCCCACATTTTCTAGAAGAGAAGGAAATCCCATCGGTCTGGCGGGAGACGAGGACTGTCTTATTATACAAGAAAGGAGACAACGAAGACCTGGCTAACTACCGCCATATCACCATCCCCTCAGCACTGTCCAAAGTATGCACCATATGTCTCTTGCCGAGGATCGGCAATACCCTCGAGGAAGCGCAACCCATAGAGCGGACTGACTACAGGCGCACCTACAGTTCGCTGTACCACATAACCACGTGTTGCCGTTTGATTGAGGCAGCAAGAGAGCACCACACACCGCTTGTCTTACCATTCCTCGACTACAAAAAGACGTTTGAATCGGTTGAACCAGAATATGCGTGGAAAGCTCTCGAAGAGATAAGAGTCAAAGCTGGCTACATAGATATGTTGAAATGCTGTTATGATGGATGTACCACCATCATTCGTCCATTCTCACTACCGATAACTATCGTCACTGAGAAAGGCGTACGACTGGGCAACACCATTTTGTCGAACCTTTTCTCTGCATGTCTGGAGTCGACGATGAGACATTACGACTGGAGCAAGTACGTCATCAACATAAAGAGGCGATTACTCAACCACCTAAGATTCTCTGACGATAGCACACTTATTACAGGGACACCCACCGAAGCGACACAGATGCTAGCATTGCTGGAAGTGGGGGGCAAGAAAGCAGTCCTCACAATAAATATAGAAAAAAACCAAAGCTATGCGCCACAGTTTTGAGGCGTAGAGCCCAATCCAGTCTCCCTAAACGATACACCATTGGAGGATGTCAACAAAATACATCTACCTTGGCCACCTCCTCAACATCTACCTCGGCCACCTCCTCAACATCTACCTCGGCCGCCTCCTCAACATCTACCTCGGCCGCCTCATCAACATCTACCTCGGCCACCTCCTCAACATCTACCTCTGCCACCTCCTCAACGTCTACCTCGGCCACCTCCTCAACATCTACCTCGGCCGCCTCCTCAACATCAACCTCGGCCACCTTTTCAACATCTACCTCAGCCACCTCCTCAACATCTACCTCGGCCGCCTCCTCAACATCTACCTCGGCCACCTCCTCAACATCTACCTCTGCCACCTCCTCAACGTCTACCTCGGCCACCTCCTCAACATCTACCTCGGCCGCCTCCTCAACATCTACCTCGGCCACCTCCTCAAAATGTACCTCGGCTGCCTCCTCAACATCTACCTCGGCCACCTCCTCAACATCTACCTCGGCCGCCTCCTCAACATCTACATCGGCTGCCTCCTCAACATCTACCTCGGCCGCCTTCTCAACATCTACCTCGACCGCCTTCTCAACATCTACCTCGGCCACCTCCTCAACATCTACCTCGGCCGCCTCCTCAACATCTACCTCGGCCGCATCATCAACATGGAAAATAACCTGAAACCCGAGATTGCCAGGCGCCGTCGAGCAGGCTGAGCCGCAACAAAAAGGCTGCAACAGAAGAGACAACAGACTGGAACATGGATTATTTGACTCAGTGGTCTACCAGCGCTATGCTATGGATGTGACCTGTTCTCTGGCAAAACCAATGGAGAATTAGCTAAGGACAACACATGCCTTTTTTGAGCGCCGTCTCGTTGGCCTATCACTTAGGCAACAGCGCTAGGTGGGCTTACACAACAGTGACATTCGGGCATTGCCACACGTCAAGGATATCATACATCATGCCAACAACTCCAAGTACTGCTGGGCTGGCATGATGAACGCTGGAGCACATCAACAACTCTGTGGTACCCGCACGGCGAAAAATATCACCTGGTAGACCTCCACTAGATGATAAGATTTGCTCGAGCTGCACAACACTCACGATCTTAATACAAAGAAGTAACCATCCACTGGGCAACCCGTGTCCAAGACATAAGTTAGCCATCCACTGAGCAACCCGTGTCCAGGACAGAAGTTAGCCATCCACTGGGCAACCCGTGTCCAAGACAGAAGTTAGCCATCTACTGGGCAACCCTTGTCCAAGACAGAAGTTAGCCATCCACTGGGCGACCCGTGTCCAAGACAGAAGTTAGCCATCCACTGAGCAACCCGTGTCCAGGACAGAAGTTAGCCATCCACTGGGCAACCCGTGTCCAAGACAGAAGTTAGCCATCTACTGGGCAACCCTTGTCCAAGACAGAAGTTAGCCATCCACTGGGCAACCCGTGTCCAAGACAGAAGTTAGCCATCCACTGGGCAACCCGTGTCCAAGACAGAAGTTAGCCATCCACTTGGCAACCCGTGTTCAAGACAGAAGTTAGCCATCCACTGGGCGACATGTGTCCAAGACAGAATCGACTGGAAACCGAGATAAACAAAAAAACAAAAAAACATTGCACAGCTCGAGCCCAGCCAACTAACCAGAAAAATGCACCGGTTACTGCTAAATCGCATATTGGTTCTTATAGCCAACTGAGCACCAGTGTAAGAAAGATTGGTTCTTATAGCCAACTGAGCCCCAGGGTAAGAAAGATTGGTTCTTATAGCCAACTGAGCCCCAGGGTAAGAAAGATTGGTTCTTATAGCCAACTGAGCCCGAGGGTAAGAAAGATTGGTTCTTATAGCCAACTGAGCTCCAGAGTATGAATGTTTGGTTCTTATAGCCAACTGAGCCCCAGGGTAAGAAAGATTGGTTCTTATAGCCAACTGAGCCCCAGAGTATGAACGTTTGGTTCTTATAGCTAACTGAGTTCTAGAGCAGGAGAGATTGGGAACCTGTACTGTACAATGATATCATAGACACAAACCCCCATTTCAATCAAAGATCTCCGGAGGCGCCTCGGAAAGATTTGACCTGAAACCATAAACTTGATCAAATACAACCAAGCGCATCGTTCTTAGCTGACGGACGATGTGAAGAAGTCTCAACATGCCCGCTGGCGACCTGACCGCCATAATAGGGCTCAACCTTGCGTAAAGTGGGAATTTGATGCGCATGGATTGCCTCACGTCACGCATTTTGAAGTTTTTGCTTGAGTCTCTCTGTGATCACATTTAGTCACGGAGGATAGTTGTAGGATGAACACCATCTCAAGACAGACATACTATAGACAACGTTGCTGTTTCTGTGACAAGAAAGACTACAGACGCACACTAGAAACACCGTCTCAAGACAGACATACTATAGACAACGTTGCTGTTTCTGTGACAAGAAAGACTACAGACGCACACTAGAGACACCATCTAGAGGTATGTATGAAGGTCAGAAATATACGAACACTAGAAGCAATATGAGGGTAGATTGTATGATGGACGGAACGAACAGACACTAGAGGCAACATGAAGATAGTTTGTACAGCTGTCGGGATATATAAACGCTGGAGGTGACATGAAGATAGTTTGTGTAAGAATAAGGAATGTAAAAACACTAGAGGTGACTTGGAGAAAGTTTGTGTGACACTGGACAAATTTTAGATGCTGTAATAACAATTTTAGGATCCATTTCAATCAATCAAAACCCGTCGCTCATCTCGGTGCATGGGCCATTGACAACATCCTGCCAAAATACACGGCCCTCTTCTGCTCTTTATGCTTCTCTCCAGGTCAAATCATTTCATTTTAGTTCCTTCTCACATTCTCTTCTTCAAGTATTTGTTGGTCTACCCCCCGCACCCCCTCCTTCTCTCTCTCTTCCCTCTAGGACTCTATGTAAGAGCCTGTTTGGCTATGTTTGACTGTACCTTCCGCAGCGCATGTCCTATCCAACCCCATTTCCTGTGCTAAATGTGTTGTTCCAGTGGATTTTGTTGGCTCCTTTCCCATAGGTATTCATTCCTCACCATGTCCTGCCGTCGTATACCCATTATCCTTCCTAGGCATCTGTTAACGAAGGACTGGAGTCTTTGTTGTATGGTCTTGGTCGTTATCCGTGTCTCTGCTCCATACAGTAACATCGACTTGACACTGACATTGAATATTCTAACTTTAGTATGAATCTTGATCGCTCAGGATCTCCATTTCTTGTTTAGCGACAGGAATGCTCATCTTGCCTTTCCATTTGTTTTGCATTTGGATGTGACTGTGTGACGAAAGTACCAGATCATCTGCGTAGTCCAGGCCCTCCAATTGTGACAATAGTGTCCACTGAATACCAGTTCTTTTTCCTACGATTGATGTCTTTATTATCCAATCTATAGCCATCAAGAACAGGACAGGTGAGGGCAAGCATCACTGTCTCACCCCTGCTTGCACTCCGCAGCGGTCAGCCAGTGCTCCTTCATGTACAACTCTACTAACTGTGTGTTTGTACATCACATTCTGGATGAGTGTTTAATATCTCTCTGGTATCCCATAGTGTTTCAACAGTTGCCATAGAGTACTTTGATCCACACTATCAATCGCCTTTTCATAGTCTATAAAAATATGCATATAGAGACGATTTCCATGTAATACTCTGTTCTATTATGATGCATAGCGTAGCTATATGATCTCTGCATTACCTTCGCTGGATAAATTCGACCTTTTCCGCTTTGAGTTTGTCTATTTCAATGTTTAATTTGCTCAAGATGATTCTGTTTAATATTTTACTTGGCACTGACAGCAATGTAATGCCCTATTATTGCTGCAATATGTTAGGTCTCCTTTCTGAGGCAGCTTAATCAGATGTCCTTCTCCCCATTCTGTTGACAATCTCTCCTCTTCCCATTCTGTTGACAATCTCTCCTCTTCCCATATCTACTTGAATAATCCTTGCAATGTATCAGTTTTTTCTAGCTATATCTGTAATAATGACCTGCTGCGTTTCCACCTGGTCCAGTCACTTTTACTTTCTTGAGTTTGGATATGACATTTTTTTATTTCTTTCTTACTTGGTGGGTTGCCGTCTAAGCCGATGGTCTCCCCTGCTTTTAGGATGTTTGGTGTTTCTTGTGGTGGAGGTCTGTTTGGTGTTTCTTGTGGTGGAGGTCTGTTTGGTGTTTCCTGTGGTGGAGGTCTGTTTGGTATTTCTTGTGGTGGAGGTTTGTTTGGTGTTTCTTGTGGTGGAGGTCTGTTTGGTGTTTCTTGTGGTGGAGGTCTGTTTGGTGTTTCTTGTGGTGGAGGTCTGTTTGGTATTTCTTGTGGTGGAGGTCTGTTTGGTGTTTCTTGTGGTGGAGGTCTGTTTGGTGTTTCTTGTGGTGGAGGTTTGTTTGGTGTTTCTTGTGGTGGAGGTTTGTTTGGTGTTTCTTGTGGTGGAGGTCTGTTTGGTGTTTCTTGTGGTGGAGGTCTGTTTGGTATTTCTTGTGGTGGAGGTCTGTTTGGTGTTTCTGGTGGTGGAGGTCTGTTTGGTGTTTCTGGTGGTGGAGGTCTGTTTACACTGTCTTTGAAATAGTCAAGCCATCTCGTTTCTGTTGTTCATCCGATGATGTCAGTATCTTGCCTTGTCTATCTTTGATTGGTTTCTCTGTCTGCATATATCTATCTGCATTTATCTTTGTTAGTGAGAGAATCATTTTACGAATCTTTAAATTGCGTCATGCAAGTCACTTAAAGCACTTGATGATTGAAGGCCATGTATTTTTTGGTTAGAGAGTTTAACACGCCAGACAATCAGAAGGTTTTTATAAATTCAGAATGAGAACTGAAACAATTTGTAAGGGAATGTCCAACTCTAGAATCTCAAAAGTTCTGTTGCCATAATTACTATCTCATCCACAGTTCTCTCTCCAGACCGTGCATTGATGCTTGTTGCAGAACGTTGACTCCTTGCTTGATGTTTTCTCCCGTTATACTTCTATTTCCCCATCCCCATGGCCTCTCAGCACTTCAGTTCTTCCTTGATAGGGGAACCAACTCCTCCATTACTTGGTCTACTCTTATTCGTTTGGCCGAGTTTCTTCCTGTGCTCAACATTTTTTGGTGGTTTTTTGTTTGTTTATTGCATTCGCGTATTTCTCTAATCCCCAAGGCGGTGTGCGTTGCATTGTGGTTTTCATTTTGCGCCTGACGGCCCAGTGCATCCGACTTCAGCATGCATTTTTATGTAAGGATCTGCTTCCTTCTGCATTTTCTAAGGGTTTGCTTCCCCGGGGTAACTCTCGGTGCTGTGATAGGGATTGAACCCAGCACCTTCGGTTTGTGAGCCGTGTCACTTAACCACTAGCCCACGCCGTCCCGATCTTTGAGTTTGACAACCATTTCTTAGACTAAATCAGGGGACCAGTTACGACGGTTTCTTCATGGTCCATTTAGACTATCAGTTGGTCTTGCTATCATGGCTCCTATTCGCTGATGTACTACGGAAACATCGATGGCTGTATAGTTATTATTGACGTGTCTTCTTCTTCTTCTTCTTCGTACGCAGTCAGACAGTAACCATTATTTTTTCGAAAAAAGCGGCGGTCATCCTGAGGCTGTCGACACTGCCATAGAGCTTGTCTTGCAGTTCCACTGGTGATGGCCACATCTGCTCTCTCTGATCCTCGTATGTCGGGCAGTTCTGCAGCAGTGTTCAGCGGTCATTTTACCGGTACCGCACGGGCATTCGTCGGTACCACCTATCTTCAATTTGTTGAATAGGTGGTACCTCAGCCTATTGTAGCCAGTGCGAAGTCTGAAGACAACGACCTCCTCTCTTCTGTTCAACTGGTAATAGGCATCGTTTTTGGTGTAACCAGTATGTTCGGTTTCCCATTTGGTCATGTATCTGGCTTTGATAAGCCGTTTTGACTCTTCGTACGTCATACTAGTATCTGTTTGTGGTAGTCTTGCACCTTCTTTTGCCGGTCTGTCTGCCTCCTCGTTGCCTTGCATGTTGTAGTGTGATGGGACCCACTGTACCACTACCTTTTTTGGTGCGGACTGCTGGCACAATTTGCAGAGTGCTGCTGTTAAGTCATTAAGCTCAGTGTTTTTCTGGCTTTTTAGCGCTGTGACTACGGCGAGAGCATCTGTAAGCAGGACTATATGGCTTTCATTTTCTTTATGCGTCACCATTTCTTCCACTGCCGCCCTCAGTGCCTCTGCCTCCGCTCTGAAATTGCTTGTATACTTACCAATAGCGAATGACAGTGTTATTTTTCTGCCATTTGGTAGGTTCAGGAATGCTCCTGCCCCTCTGTTCTGTGTAGTGTTTGTTACAGAACCGTCGGTGTATGCATGGGTCCAGTCCATGCTTGGGTAGTTTTTCGATGTAAAGCTTAGGGTAGTATCTCTCTTTTCTTTTTCAGTCTGGCAGTTTTTGTTTCCAATACCTGGTATATTTTCTACCACCTCTGGAAATATATCCTGCCTCCAGGTAGGTTTTCGTACATTAGTGATGGGTTTTGGTGTTGTTAGTGCGTTTATGGGATCTTCGTGCATCTTTGCTTTGGCTATTTCTGCAAAGTTTCTCCGCTTTAGTTTCCCATTTCCCAAATTGTTTAGTCTCTTCGGAGTTTCTCTGACTGCAGCTGGGCTCTGCAGTCTCTTCTATCGGTCATGGATTGCAGTTTTGTAATCTTTTCAAGTTCTACAATTGGCGTTGACTTCATGCCACCTGTTATAACTCTCATGGCTTGGTTTTGAAGTTTGCTAACTTTATCGAAGTTCGCCTTTGCTGCTGTTGTCCATGCCGCAATGCCATACTCGAGAACTGGTCTCACTCTTCCAGTATACAGTTTCTTTAGTATGCTTTCGTCTGCTCCCCAGCTTGTGCCAGCAAGTTTCCTCATGATTGCCATTCTTTCTCTGGCTCTCATTCGGTTTCTCTGGATCTGACTTTTCCATGTCATGAGCCGATCAAATGTAACTCCCAGATAGTTTGTGTTGTCGTTTGGCGGCAGGAATTTGCCATTTAGACTTAACTTGGTATTTTGGGGTTTGATGGAAAGCGAGAATATTGTGCATGTGGTAGTGACGTGTCCGAAACTGTCTCTCTAGCTGTTTTGACTTTGTCAATAGTTTCCATCCATCAAAACGCTTCACTTCTACTATCTTTGTTTCATCAGTAAACTTTATTGACATCGCTATCTGTATCTGCACTTCTGCCTATCCACTACCGTCTACTATAAGCCTACTGACACACATAACTCTCTCCCTCCTACTTATTCTTACTCTCAATTTTGCCGAGACTCACTTCTGTTTTCACAACTTCCACTCCTTCGTCGATTGTGCCGAAAAGTCGAAGATTTTCACCATAAGCACATCGAAATGCTCGACATTCCCGTAAGTTTCGATATCCTGAAACTATTCTCACCTCTGCTTCGTGTCATCCCGATCTCTCGTGCCGACGCACTCCTCCCTTCATCTGACCACGTTAAACTGGTTTTTTACTTTTCATTTTTACACCTCTGTCTGTGAGATTGTGTTCCGCTATCTCCCTGTTATTCATTCAGATCCTTCCACATGGTGGCATCTCTTGATCTTTCTCTGGTGGCTTCCAGATGTGTTTGAAAAGTGCATGACGTATTGGTTGAAGCCGACACAAAAACTCACCTTATAGACCACCATTGTAACTTGCCTTGCAAAAAAAAGGGTAGTTGCGTTCCTTGTCATTTGTTAAAGAGACGTCATGAGTCGCTCCCGTAGTTAGTTTTTGAAATGACAGAGGTTTTCACCCGTAAGTCTCATAATCTGATACACTACACGCGATTATTTGCAACCGTTATAACATGAAACACGTCGTAGTAACTGGTCTACAACACAGCTTCCCTCAACACATCAAAGACATTTCCAACAACTGCGGGTCTCCTGTCACTAACCACTTTAATAGTCCTGGACACCAGTATAACCTGGCATCGTCTCTTGCCAGTTGATCCTTATCGGTTTGAGATTGAGAATCGTTTGCGTTTTCTAATGGGTTGCCTCAAACCTCATGCATTCAATGCATTTTCTTCGTTTGCTTAGGCTTCCATTCTTATTCCTATCTCTTTTTATTTCAATTTTCCTTTCTTTATATATAAATCTCTCCTTTTTTTTTTTTTTTTTTTTTTTGTTTTTTGTTACTTTATGTACCAATACCTTTGTATATGTGTGTATCCAGATTATATATTAAAAAATTTATTTTTAATAAAAGAGTGGTGAATACTTGAAATACATTGCCACAGGAATTAGTGGAGGCAGGGTTAATGCCTCCAAGAAAAGATTAGATGCACATATTTGTTAGATCAAGTAAAGAACAAGAAACTGGTTGTTTGCAGACGCTGCAGAGTCTTCTAAACCACTTTAACCCCGTTACGTTAAGATTAAGGACATACGTTTATGCACAAAATGCAAAAAATATATATACGTTTTTGTCCCGTTGCGGTAACACCTATATCTCTTTATGCAGTTTTTAAAACGACTTTTGACCTAAATATATATATATATATATATATATATATATATATATATATATATGTATTCAGTTTTTAAAACGACTTTGGACATTCAGTACCGATGTAGTTTCGATTGATTCTTTCTTGAGGTCTGAACTTCAGTCGCGGTCATTTGTGTATGCAGATGTCTGTGTGTTCAATAAACGAGCTTTCTATCTATCTCACACATTCATATACAGTAGACATAGAAAATGATGGACAACTTCGTCTTAAAAACTGAATCTTCTTTATATACTCCCTTATTGTGGTTGTTACAACACATTTTTTTTCAAAAACTTCCAGAGTTTTAGTTCATTTCTCAATCCGAAATCGTGTTTAGTTTTCGTTAACTTTTCTGTTCCTGGATTCTTGTTTAATTTTTACTCGATTCTCTTCCTGGATTGTTGTTTAGTTTTCGTTCAATATTTTTCCTAGAATTTTGTTTATACTTTACCAATTATCCTTCCGAATTTTCTTTTGGTTCTGATCAATCTTTTATTGACATAAAAATAAATTGTTCTCTAATTCTCTTCTTTGCAGCTTGTTTTTTTGTGTTCATTTCATTTCACGGAATTATCCAACTTATTGTTAATTTCTTTTTACGGAATCATGGTTTCTTGTAAATCATGTCTTCCTGGACTTGTACATGTTGGTAATATCTTCTCCTTGTATGTATTTATTATGCTTCTCTTTGGTCGCTAAACCTCCATGTAGTGTACCTATCACCTGGTCATTGAATGTGATTCCGTTTCTGCTTTTCCTGACTATTTCTCTTGTCCGACTTGCATGCCTCGTTCTTAGCTCCCATTCCATCTAACTGACACACTAACACAATCTCCACTCATCTCCAGATTGGTGATGATTGACAGACCGGAAGACCTCACTTTTCAGAAAGGATGGATTAAGTCCGACCTTATTGCCGACTTGTCGCCGCGTCAATACGTGGAGTGATACTCGGGATCACTTATTTGATACACAATTACACCTGACCTATGACCCCTTCCTCGGAAGCAAACGAGTAAATGATTGGGCAGCTGTCACTCACACTTGGATTGGATATCAGAATATGATCGGAAGTCCAGTCGTTTTTGTCACACATTCTTGAAACAGCAATCAGCTTTGTCTGCAATGTGTATTTGTGTGCGTATCTTTGAGCCAGCCAGCTAGCGAGCAAGAGAGTGAGAGAGAAAGAGAGAGAGAGAGAGAGAGAGAGAGTGTCCGAGCGAGCGAGTGGGAGAGGGATTTTAGTAGCTATGTTTTTGAATTTATGTTCTTGGGAGTATACATGTGAATGTACCGTGAACGTCAGAGAGACAACCACACATACCATGTGTGTGTGTGTGTGAGAGAGAGAGAGAGAAAGAGAGAGAGATTGATGATGTGTGTTTGAGAGAGAAGAGAACGAATAACAGAGATGGAGACGGATATATATATATATATATATATATATATATATATATATATATATATATATATATATATTTAAATATGTATAAAGTGATGGTGAGTGAGGGAGAGAAATAGTGTGATTAAAAAATATATGAAATTGATGGAGACAATTTCAACTAAGAATTAGATGTGTAGGAGAGATTCATATAGAAACATACACTTAGATTGCATGTGTTGGTCTGTTTACGTGTGAGAGCGAGAGAGAGAGAGAGAGAGAGAGAGAGAGAGAGAGAGAGAGAGAGACTGTGTGTGTGTGTACAACAGTGCCAGCTCGTTTGTTATGATGGCAAACTTAAATTTCTTATACCACACCTTCTGACCGTCAACGTCGGGTCAGATCCATGTCAGATCCTTGTCAGATCCATGTCAGATCCGAGTTAGATCCGAGTCAGATATGTTCCTCAACAAATATCGCGACATCCAGGACATCAAGAATGTCGCACTGGCTATCATCATCAAGAGTTATAAAAAGATGTCTAATTACTACAAAAAATGATCGAATGTCGAGAGAAGCACTTGATTAAATACAGGACTCAAGTGGGGCGCACAAAAACTCACATATTTTAAAATATAGGAAAGTGCGGCATTAGTGCATTAGAGGGACGGGGGGAAACTAAGTAAAAGAGGCTTGCACAGTGGACAGTGGATCTTAATACATGGATCCATGGATTTGAGGACGTTAAGATATCACCGTTCTCTAATTATCAGAAGCACACTCTCTCTCTACATCACTTCATTTAAGAATTAATGTGGATATAGGTCGGTAACGGTTGTTCCCCTTTTATTCAGATTTACTTATGCATGTCTGCTTGGACCCTACCTTTTGGTAGAAAGGATGGATTAGTAAGATACGCCTTTGTGATTGAACCCAGCAATTTAATTAGACAAGTGCAGGATGGAATCGTGTGAGGAATGAGATGGGCGGTGAGGCCAACAATGTTTTTGTCAGCGAAGGTGTGGGCTCTTGAGATGCAGTAGATGAGTGTCTACAGGAAATATCACCATATTTGTCTATCACTAATTCTGAAAGAGACCCATTGAGACCTTTCTAATAGGTGCAAATCAGGACAATATAATGAATGTTTGCAACGACTTCTCAAAAATTGGCAAAACTCCGTTCAGTTCAAGTGTAATCTCTCCTTCGAAGATAGACTGGTCAGTTCAGATCAAGTGTAATCTTCCAGTCAAAGGTAGACTGATCGGCTCAGTTCAATTGTAATCGTTCAGTCAAAGGTAGAGTAGTCAGTTCAGTTCAAGTGTAATCTTCCAGTCAAAGGTAGAGTGGTCAGTTCAGTTCAAAGTGAATCTCACCGTCGAAGGTAGACCGGTCAGTTCAGTTCAAATGTAATCTTCTCATCGAAGGTAGAGTAGTCAGCTCAGTTCAAGTGTAATCTTCTCATCGAAGGTAGAGTGGTCAGTTCAGGTCAAGTGTAATCTTCCCGTCAAAAGTAGACTGGTCGGTTCATCTCAAATTGAATCTCACCGTCGAAGGTAGACTGGTCAGTTCAGTTCAAGTGTAATCTTCTCATCCAATGTAGACGGATCAGTTCAGTTCAAGTGTAATCTTCTCGTAGAAGGCATGCTACAATGGCTCTTCAGCCTCTGTTGTTGGTGAAATCAGTCAGGTTTTGTCACTGTTCATGTTTGAATGTCCTCCTTTCACGTACAGCGTTGTGTGAGATCTTTGTACGGCGCGAGGTTGGTTTCGCATTTGTCATCCGTGTTGATCTAGTCTATGAGCTTATTAGCCCTACACAGGGTAACAATAACCGGTTATGGATTCCATTTCTCGTCTGGACAGGTGGGGAGTGCTACTCTGATCATATCTTGTGGATGCCCTGACAATGAACAACTTTGAGGATATCATAGAACATTACCACGGCGAGATACACTGACATCTCGTTGGATCCGACATCAAGACCTATCAAGACCTATAAAGACCTATTTGAATGAAAAAGACAGACGTTGTCCAATATTCGAAGGATTTTACATACCAAGGTCAGGATTATGGAGTATGTATGACTCAACAGAAAAGCAGATGGAATCCAGCGATATGCCATAACAAACGAGACCTTGCACGTTTCTCGATGACTTGAAATCAGTCTACGGTCCCTTTCACTTATCTCCTGTTCTGAATTTTAACGACACGGCACTGTTAACCGAGAAACTTCAAATTCTGGATTTCACCTAAAAAATCTACGAAATTGTAATGTCCAGTTACAAAGTCCCTCGGTCAGATGTTACTCCTTCTGAGGTTTACAAAACAGGAGGTCTGCTGATACATCTACTAATATACCGCTTCAGTCAATGTTTAGATCCAGGTCATATGCGTGGGGAATTTAAAAGTCCTACCATTGTACACATGTACAAAATACCAGCAGCATGTGGCACGTGAAGAGCTCCGACAAATGGAAGCCTGATGCTCAAAGCTTCTGTCAGAGGATTGTGATATTACCAGAATAATACCAATATGTCAACAGATTGATAACCGAAAATATTCTCAGCACAGTAAGTGTCACGCTGAGGTGGACACAATCTAGAGATCTCGGTTGCGCAACACGAGAAAAACAGAGAGTCAGACACAGATAGACACTGAAAGCCTGACACAAACATTGGTCTGACACATACTCCTCGTTGTTCCCATCCCAAGGCAGTGGAGTACTCAGCTCCTCCAAGGAAGGCTGTAGGGATTTCTGTCGACACGCTACGCATGAACATAGCCTTGGCAGTTGGACATGGTAGTGGTCGTTCGACGCAACGAGAATTTGACGCCTAAGCGAACATTATTATTATTTATGTGAAGATCATACAGCAATATCCACTCCGACTGTCCCTGACATAGAGCAATCCAAGATCATTCAGCAGAGATTACGATGTACGACTGGGCAACAAATAGACGAGGTCCAGTCTGGATTCCGGGCAAAGATAAGCACGTAAGACATTATCTCACACTCAAACAACTAATGGAAATAGTTCAAGAGAAGGATCATGGAACGTATCTTCATTTCTTGGTTTAGAAAGATAATCGTATGTTTGACAAGGTTCCTCGTGGAAGCTCTGGAAATGCTTGACTAGAAAGAATATTTCAGCACACTTGATCTCTAATGCTTCTAGAAGTCATACAGATGCTACGCAATGACAGCAAACTGGAAGTCAGAGCTGTTCACGACCAGCAATAAGGCATGGTCAAATTATATCGCACTCTCAGTGAGGTAAATTCAAAGTTGGGTGGTTTATTTTCACAATTTGCAGAGTGACAGAATACGATATCAGCAAGCGGAATTAAAAGTCAAGGATTGAAATCTCGAAACCATCCAAAGTCCACTGAAGTGACAACATAGAACAATTTCTGAAGGAACGAAGGCCAGGAGAAATACAACAGTTAGACAAATCTGTCTTGCTCTTCGTCAAACATCTAAACTCGAGAGTATTAGAAGCAAGCAAGTAAGTATGTGTATTCTAACTTGCTTGCATGCAGGTGAAAGATATATATAGTCTAAATTTAGTATGTATTAATTAATTGTAAAGGTCCTAGTCTTAGTCGACATGTGCACCTACTAGAAATGTTGGCCTTGTGCAGGTACCAATTCTTGTGCGAGCTGGTGGTGGTCGGTAGGTGCATTTCTCTGCTTAGCGGGCTGGACTCGAGCAGTACTGCTTTTTTATTTTGTTTTGTGCAGGTGCAAGGTTAGTTTCCAGTCAGTTCAGTCACAGGCATGGACTGTCCAGTGGAAGGCTGAAAGATAACATATTTGGTTTAGGAGTGTTATGTAACCAACCTATCTTGCCATCTTCCAGGTGGTCTTTCCTTTGCCGCGCAGGTACCCTAGAGCGGCTGCTGATCTCCGGCGCCCGTCTTTGCTACTGACTACCTGGCCAGCGAGCGCTTGGAGTGATTGGCATGATGTATGACATCATGAAGTGGGACAATGCCCGAATGTCACTGTTGTGTACGCCCATCTGACGCTGTTTCAAAAATGATATGTCCATGAGACGACGCTCAAGCGTGTTATCCTTAGCTGGTTCTACATGGCTTTTGTCAGAAACCAGGTTTCACTTCCACAACACAGCGCTGTTAGGACCACTGAATCGAATAGGTCTTTCTTGGCGTCTGCTCAGCCGATCCGTCCGCGCCTATTAAACTCGAACTTCAGGTTATTTTCCATGTTGAGAAAGAGGCCGATGAAGATGTATTTGTCGATATCCTCTAATGGTGTTTCTTTTATGATCACGGGGCTGAGCTTCGCAAAGCGATTACGCATAGCCGACTTTTTTCCCTATATTAATGATGAGGCGTGCTTTCTTTCACTCTGCTTCCAGTTCTGTGTCGCTTCGGCGGGTGTCTCTGTGATGACTTTGATGTTGTCGGTAAATCTTAGGTGGTTGAGTAATCGCCCGTTCATGTCGACACGGTACTCACTCCAGTCGAAATGTCTCATCGTCGACCCCAGACATGCATAGAAAACG
The DNA here is from genome assembly GCA_036924085.1 of Ariolimax columbianus. NCBI lineage: Eukaryota > Metazoa > Mollusca > Gastropoda > Stylommatophora > Arionidae > Ariolimax > Ariolimax columbianus. The sequence continues at coordinate 17,549,579 of JAVGWX010000014.1, read as the reverse complement.
TTGGGTGAGATGGGGTCGCCCTGTCGTACACTTTTCTCCTTGACGATAGTTATCGGTCGTGAGAATGGACGATTGATGGTTGTGCATCCATCATAGCAACGTTTCAGCATGTCTATGTAGCCAGATTCTACTTCCTGCTTTTCCAGAGCTTTTCACACATATTCTGGTTCGACCGAGTCAAACACCTTTTTTGTAATCGATGAATGGCAACACAAGAGGTGTATGGTTCTCTCTTGGTACCTCAAACAAATGGCAACACGTGGTTCAGTGGCCCAGTGTGCTGTAGGTGCCTCTAAACACAGGATGCTCTATGGGTTGGGTTTTCTCTGGGGGTGTTGCGGATCCTCGAGAGGAGACATCTGGTGAATACGTTGTACAGGACTGAAAGGATGGTAATAGGGCGGTAGCTAGAAGTCCTCTTTGTCCACTTTCTTATATAGTGAGACAGTCTTCGACTCCGCCAGCCCGAAAACGGGTGAATCGGTGGACAGTAGCTGTATGGAGTGGGTGGCCATCCAGAGGGCATGCCTTCAATAGCACTTCGGATCTCGGAGATCAGTAAGAGTAGGAGTAGTTCGAGAGGCGTCTGTGATTTGGTTGGAGTATTGGGGGTGGGTGATGGTTCGATGTCACGAATAAGTTTGTCTAGAAGGCGCAAATGACTCTTTCTATCTTCAGATGTGAGGTCATCTCGTTCTGTATGCAGATTTAAGAGATGTGATCAAGTGATAGTGCTCAAGCAAAGTAAAAATTGTAAAGGTAGATATAGAAATATGTTTTTATGTTTATTTAATAGACGTATATTTTATAATTTGCTTACATAATTAATTTCTATAACGTTAACATTATTTTTTTGCAAATCTTTTATTTGATAAATTTGTATGCTCTAATTTAGTTTCATTATTAATTAAATTGACTTATAATCATGATTAAAATGTCACAGTGAAAGACAGCCAAGAACAAACCAGAATATACAACAATAAACAAAGTGATACATTAGATTGGAAAGATGCTAGGAAAGCATGGATCCGAGCTAAATGCAAAGAAGTAGTAGACCTATACATTAAAGACAACACCAGAGAGATGCATGGAACCATATAAAGAATTACAAACAGAAAAGATCATATACATCGCTGCAAGTGGTAGGACGTCAAACTATGGACCAGTCGCAGTCTGTCTGTGTGTACCACCAGGGCGATAGTTAGCGAATGTTGAAATCCATTACAGCCAACCTTCACTGTGGAGACGGCTCTTAAATTGAGTTATCTAATGTATTGGTCTTTTAATTTAACAGAATAAGCGAGTGAAGTGATTGCGGATTCTTCAGTGCTAAAAATGGCCAAAATATCATCATCATCAGGTGCCCTGCCGGTTGGTGTTGGCGATCAAGGACCTCCATTCACTACTATCACTTGTGTCGTTTACCAACTCTGTTGCTGATTGTCGCTAATGTCATTCTCTCCGGCTGTCCAACATCTTATCTCTCTGCCTTCCTCTGTCTCTCTTTCCTGTTATCCTTTCCAATGTCATAACATGCTACAAGCCGCATCTTCTGATAAAAAGGATGACTGCCTTGTTCTGATCCTTTCAATGGGTTGTCTTGTGTACATCTTCGAGTACTGTATCATTAGTCTTATTTGTCTTGTGTACATCTTCGAGTACTGTATCATTAGTCTTATTTGTCTTGTGTACATCTTCGAGTACTGTATCATTAGTCTTATTTGTCTTGTGTACATCTTCGAGTACTGTATCATTAGTCTTATTTGTCTTGTGTACATCTTCGAGTACTGTATCATTAGTCTTATTTGTCTTGTGTACATCTTCGAGTACTGTATCATTAGTCTTATTTGTCTTGTGTACATCTTCGAGTACTGTATCATTAGTCTTATTTGTCTTGTGTACATCTACGAGTACTGTATCATTAGTCTTATTTGTCTTGTGTACATCTTAGAGTACTGTATCATTAGTCTTATTTGTCTTGTGTACATCTTAGAGTACTGTATCATTAGTCTTATTTGTCTTGTGTACATCTTAGAGTACTGTATCATTAGTCTTATTTGCAGTACATGCGATCCGCAGCATTCATCTGTTAAACAATATATCCGCTGCTTACAAAGATCTATGCACTTGCTTGCTGATTGTCCATGGTTCACTGCCATATGTCATTACTGGTTCCACGTGGCATCCAAGATTTTTGTTTCTCATTTCCAGCAAGAAAGTTTTGTTGCACAATATTACTTCATAATCTGGAAGACCAATTTTCCTTGAACTTTTCTGCCCCAAATATAAACAAGATAAACATCATCTTTGGCATGAAAACAATAATAGAAGTTGAGCAACGCAAATTAAACTTTATCAAATCCCGAACAAGAGAAAACAACATACATAGTGAAATCTACGTGTATCCGTATAAACGCTATAGCAAATCCGAAAGACAATATGAAAATGCAAGGCCCGTAGGGATTTCAAGCGTTATTCTCAAATGACAGTTTAAGAACAATATATAAAGCACGCAGACATAAGGTGAATGAACATTCAACATCAAACAGCAGGAGTCGTGATAAAGAAATATATATATATATATATAAAGAAGTAAACAATAATAAATAAAATAAATATTAGCATCACTTAAAAATGGCGTGCAATCTTGTCGCTTAATTGTCGCCATGAATAATATTCGTGTTGTCTGTGATAACACGAGAGTCACTAACATTCATGGACCATAATGCGATTGACATTTTTCGTATCCGGTGCTACACAGAGCAGCAAGCCTTTGGCGCTGTTCTTCATCCTGTTCAGAACATGTCTCGTCACTATGCTCGTACCCACAGCAACAACAACAGCAACAAAACACAACTTCGAAGCCCAGTTGCCGGTTAAACTTGTCTTCAATGTTCACTCGCACGGTTATATATTTTTTTTTTTGCGTTCACCTTATTTATCTATTCCCCAAGGCGTGTGTGCGTTACACTGTGGTTTTTATTTTGCGCCTGTCGGCCCAGTGCATCCGACTTCATCATGCATTTTATGTAAGGGTCTGCTTCCTCCTGCATTTTCTAAGGGTTTGCTTCCCCGGGGTAACGGCCAGTGCTGTGATGGGGATCGAACCCAGCACCTTCTGGTTGTGAGCCGTGCCACTTAACCACTAGGCCACGCCGTCCCCTGCACGGTTATATGAAGAAACTGAATTCATTACATAATCTATGCTACGCTCAGATCCAATGCTCCATTTGTTATTGAAGGATATACTTTTGCCTGCCAATCGAGAGGAACAGAACGGGAAGGACCTCCCAGGCAGAAGTGGGTCTACAGACGAACGTTATCAGTCACCTCGGCACATGTTTGCAATCAAAGGTTTCCACATTACACTTGTAAATACGGTGTTGATGCCCGTGTCGTGTCATTTCCGAAAGCCACATTTTCAGTCAATAATGGTTTAACTTGCCAGTCCCGTAACGTCTTCATTACCAGTGCTCTCAAACGGAGACCAGCGCAAGGGTCTCACAAGGATAAGTTTAATGGTTCTCGGGCCGCACAACAAATGAGCCTGTAATTTTTCCTGTTTCCCTTCCAGACAACCTATGAGGTCGTAATGGGCTCTACATCTCACTTCATTATGGGTTCTACATCTCACTTCATTATGGGTTCTACATCTCACTTCATTATGGGTTCTACATCTCCTTTCATTATGGGCTCTACATCTCCTTTCATTATGGGCTCTACATCTCCTTTCATTATGGGCTCTACATCTCACTTCATTATGGGCTCTACATCTCACTTCATTATGGGCTCTACATCTCCTTTCATTATGGGCTCTACATCTCCTTTCATTATGGGCTCTACATCTCACTTCATTATGGGCTCTACAGCTCCTTTCATTATGGGCTCTACATCTCACTTCATTAGGAATTGTTTATTATAAAGTTTGATCGGACCCGAGGGTACAGGGATGAGAAGAATATGTCCAACGTTATCTTTCAACAATGTTGTCAAAAGAGGCTAAAGGGAGTTCTGCTTGGGGCTGACAACCTCATGATGTGAAGGAAAAAACATTGCCATTATAACCAACCGCTTGAAGAAGCTCGAATGCAGGTTTAATGTAAAAGGGACCAGCTGCAGTTAAAACCTATGTTTCACATTGGATCGAAAAGGTGAATGGTTGCAAATGCTTGGAAAGTGGCTTCCTTTAGAAGGGGGCAGCTGCAGTTTGGTCTATCCTTCATGCTGGAGTGAGAAGGTCAATGGATGAATGTTTGTTAAAATATGTCTTTGCTTGACAAACGTTTTTCTCAGCTTCAGAAGCCGTTTCTTCTCTCATGTTCCATTAAAAGCATCAAGTCCCATCATGCATCATGTCGTATTGGTATCTAACAATGTTCTCGATTAGCACCGCTATTGTTTGAGGACAAAATAAGCACTGCACTTTGATACCTCAGTGAAAATTGTGTGTGGGACGATCGGCCAAAGATGAAAGAGATGTGCCGATGTGTTCACGAAAAGCTGTCAAAGTGAATATTTGTTGAACAGATGAGACGTTCACTTTGTTAGTATTTATTCGGGTGTCCAGAATGTGTATCCATGGTAAAGTGCTGTTTCGTATTTTAATATTTTCATCTTTTTCTACTGCTGATTTCTTTTATCAAGTTCACGCCTTCTGTTTTTACTTGTATTACTCTATGTGCTCTTCTTTAGACTCATATTTTATTGAAGGCTATCCCTTATGTGAAATCATATTTCTGTTTTATTGTATACAGTGTTCTTTATTCTTGTCAAGCCTGTGTTATCTTTTATCCCACACTAACATATCGCAATTTAAAACGGAGTTGAGAGCCTCGAGTTTTTGAACCATTTTCTATACCATCATTTCTAATTGGTGCTGATTGATAAAAATTGGTGATAACTGGCAAGAAGATTGGTTACCGCTTCTGGCAATATCTCTAGGATATCTATTGAAGCAACTTCATGGCTCTTATCACAAGAGTTGAGCGATCCAATCGTGCGCGTCGGATACATACGCCTATTTGTCCTTGGAAACAGTTTAATTTACGACTCACGGGAGCACTTTAACCCCTCGGTCTAAACACCAAACGCGGCTTTGTCTGAGTCGAAATAATGCTTTTGTTGTTTAGTTATTGATTTATTTTTGTATTTGTTTGGTTTTCGTGTTTCCAGCAGCGTGTATGTAGATATCCATTGTGGGTTTCTATGTATGCTGTCTGCGTATCTTTTTAACTACAAATTCAGGCGACAACCTTACAATTACTAATACGAGCTATTGCAATTGATGTTAGTATTGTTTACATTACCACACGTATATATTCATATTTATGTATATTATTTCAACCAATAAATGCGTATATTAGAATTGTATACTTTCATAAGCGAATGTAGCTTAATTTGATTGTATATTGAATGTTTGTGTTTGTTAATGTTAACTTATATTCTGTTATGTTTCTATTTTGTATTATAATCACTCATTCATACACAATCTAACCACATACAGCTAGCATCTCGTGGCAGTCTATAGAGCTGTGAATAGACACCTGATTAACATTTAAATAAGTAAAATAGCTCATTAAACCTACAAAAGGTGTGACTTCATACACTGACTTCAAACGCTTCGTCATCAACAACAGTGACCTTTGTTAGAGTACTTTGCTCTTTTTACCTACGGTACATAATCTAGTTCAGAGGAGGGACTAGTAGCTGCTGTACCAAGGGTAAATGGGTTCAATACCTCATTAAGGCCAATCATTTCTTCTTCTTCTTCTTCCTCTTCTTCTTCTTCTTCGTACGCTGTCAGACGTCAATTTGGGCCAATCATTTAAAAACAAATTGAGGGTTTCAATAACAAAACTAACCCGCTCTACTCGTCCGGGAAATGTTTTCTTTATTTATTAGTTCCATACATCTTCAATCCAGACAAGCATAACATGGACTACAATCTATCCAGACAGACAAAACATGGACCACAATCTATCCAGACAGACATCACATGGACCACATTCTATCAAGACAGACCTCACATGGACCAAACTCTATCCAGACAGACATCACATGGACCCCAATCTATCCAGAGAGACATCACATGGACCACAATCTATCCAGATAGACATCACATGGACCACAATCTATCAAGACAGACATCACATGGGCTACGCTCTATGCAGACCGACATCGCAGGGACCACACTCTATCCAGACATCACATGAACCACAATCTATTGCAGACAGACATCACTTGGATCACAATCTATCTACACATCACATGGACCACAATCTATCCAGACAGACATCACATGGACCACAATCTATCAAGACATCACATGGACCACAATCTATCCAGACATCACATGGACCACAATTTATCCAGACATCACATGGACCACAATCTATGCAGACAGACATCACTTGGACTGAAATAACCAGACATATATCACATGGACCACAATACAGCTAGACAGACATAATATGGACCACACTCTATCAAAACATCACATGGATTACAATCTACCCAGTCAGATTTCACATGGACCACAACCTAACCAATGGTATATAGCATGCACCACAATCTATCCAGACATCACATGTACCACAATATAACCATTCAGACATCACACGTACCACAATATAACCAGACAGACATCTTATGAACCACTATCACACCAGACATTACATGGACCACATTATAACCAGACAGACATCACATGGATCACAATCTAAACGACAAACCGCACATAGATCACACTCTTATCAGACATACTTAACTTGGACCACAAACAATATAACCATGCACCTTAATCTTGAGAGACATAACGCATTGATCACAAACAATTTAAACAAACAAACATCACACGGACCTAATTATTACCAAAGAAACATCCCATGAACCACACACAATTTTACCAAACAAACATCCCATGAACAACACACAATTTTACCAGACAAACATCCCATGAACCACACACAATTTTATCAGACAAACATCGTATGGACCATACACAATCTCCAAGACAACATCGCGTGAACCATACACAATCTCCCAGACAAACATGGCATGGACCATACACAATCTCCCAGACAAACATGGCATGAACCATACACAATCTCCCAGACAAACATCGCATGGACCATACACAATCTCCCAAACAAACATCGCGTGGACCGTACACAATCACCCAGAGAACATGGCATGGACCATACGCAATCTCCCAGACAAACATGGCATGGACCATACACAATCTCCCAGACAAACATCGCATGGACCATACACAATCTCCCAGATAAATATGGCATGAACCATACACAATCTCCCAGACAAACATCGCGTGGACTATACACAATCTTCCAGACAGACAGAACTTGGACCACACGCAAAATACCAGACACTCTTCATACAGACCACAAATAATCCAACAGACAAACGTCCTATGGGCCACACACAATCTTTCAAACAAACAAAGAGGGCTAGGTGCATTAAGCCCAATTTGCCAATACAAGTAATCGTAATATCATAGTAGGTAAACAATGCCATCAGGAAACGCATTTTACCATATACCAGCTTTGCCTATGATCTGTGCAACCATTTCTCTTGCTCGGTGTCTTAACCTGACACTGTGAGTAAAGTACTGATCTAGTTTTCGATGTACTGATTCATATTTTAGGTAGACTGAAGCTGTTTTTACTAGACTGAAGTATATTATGGGCAGACTAAAGTATATTTTAGGTAGACTGGTGCATATTTTGAGTAGACGAGTATTTTATAGGTAGACTGAAGTATAATTATGGGTACATTTTATCGACTTTTACCAGGAATCCAGCCTAGTTACTGTGCTAGGAGTTATAAATGCTCTAACTGGTCTGTCACTCTGAAATGTTATTACTCTCCTAACTTTTCCATTGTAAAGTGTAGGCAGTTGTATACCTTATCCTGCCGTTGAGGATAAATTGTTATAAACTTTCTTCATTTAACTGTAAGCATTTAAAAAAATATGAGATAACCAGCTACCCATTTTCTATAATAGTAAGTCAGGTCCTCAAATACAACTGGATAGAATGGAGAGTATTAAATATGTGAATTAAACGTATTATCATTGCTATGACAAGCCATCGCTCTAATCACCGAGCGTCTCACACTTTTCATCTTCGGCCCTTGGAGCTATATCTTAGGAAAGTTATTGTAAAAAGAAAGAGAATATCAAAAGATCATCTCTCACTACATGCAGTAGGCCGTAGACATGGTGACATCTCTTCCACGCGGGCTAGGTGTTATATTCTTTTGTGTAACTTTGGTCTCACGATCAACACTAGGAAAATGGAGGCACTATTCCAGCCTGCCCCCGGGATGAAGTACATCGAACCAAGGATTACTGTCCAGAACCAGCGTCTCCAGGCGGTCGATAGTTTCACCTACCTGGGCAGTACTGTCACTAGAGAGTCAAATATTGACAGTGAGGTCAATAAGAAGTTTGGTAAGGCGATCTCTTCGTTAGGAATCGACAAGACATCATCAGTGGGGCCACAAAGATAAAAGTGTATCGAGCTGTGGTATTATTCACTTTAATGCATGTCTGTGAGACAGGGATAGTGTATATAACAGACATGCCAGACAACTCAATCGTTTTCACTTGAGATGTTTGTGTAGGCTGCTCAGGATCAGGTTTCAGGACAAAGTGCCTAACTCTAAAATTCTTAGCAATACTAACATGTTGAGCATGTGAACTTCTGAAATGAGCTAAACTACGCATGTTCGTATGCCAGAGAAACGCCTCCCCTAGGCAGCTATTATACGGTGAGCTCAACTACGCATGTTCGTATGCCAGACAAACGCCCCCCCCCCCTCCAGCAGCTATTATACGGTGAGCTCAACTATGCATGTTCATATGCCAGATAAACGCGCCCCACCCCCCTCCCAGCAGCTATTATACGGTGAGCTCAAAACAAGCAGATGCTGGCCATAATGGCAGAAGAAACGTTACAGGTACTCCTTGAAAGTTTCTCTGACATGCTTCAATATTGACGTCACTTAATGGGAAATGCTTGCACAAAACCATGCAGTACCTGACGAGTTAGTATCACTACACGTACTCAGATCACAGAGAGTGCAGCCATTGCGGAGGCCCAGCAAAAGCGCGCTGCCCGAAGTAACAATACTCACAGCCGGCTCACCTCATGTGTGCCCTGAATGTGGCAAGGTGTGCTGTTCCAGGATTTCTCGTTACATCAGAGAACACATTCCTCAGCAATATCTGATGCTGTCGCCATCTTCGCTTGCGTTGGGCAACTATTTTTATTATTTGGTAGAAACGTGGACAACGAAAGAACAGTTGGGAAAGAAAGTTGATTGATTTGACATTTTGAAATATAGAAGACAAGGGCACATCTCATGGAAATAAACGAAAATAGACAAGGGTCACTTGGTAGAAATGAGATGTTCAACGAGAATTGATGAACGAAATCAAAGCCGGACAGTTAACATATTTTGGGCATATGACTTGACCTTGCTGAGAATAAACAAACTGAACAGATAGGTGGAGGGCACGCGTGCCATGGGTTAGCAGCTCTATCAGTTGAATGATACCAACCATAGATTGATAGAACACAGATTAGCAGATGCACCATGGATCATGGTAAGAGACAGAGGACGTTGGAGATACATTGTAGCCGCCTTTCGATTTGTAGATAGTATTTGAACTGAGCTTGATCATCTCAAATGAAAGCGCACGTGAAAAGATCCATCTTCCATGAAAGCTTGTATGAAAAAATCATTACTATGAAAACAAATATCAAAACATGCATGTCCAATGGAAACACGTGCCAAAAGATCAATTTCTAACACTGTGTAACTTTTACACTTAAGATGTTTTAATTGGGAATAAAATGCTACCTGTGTATGGATGAATACTTGTATTTGTGAATAAATACATGTGCGTGTTTATAAAAACATGTTCGTGTAGAGAAATACATGTACTTGTTTATAAAAACATGTTCGTGTAGAGAAACACATGTCCTTGTGGATAAAAAAAAATGTGCTTAACAAATGAAATGAGTCCCATCTAACACATCATCATGTGTCAGGTAGGAGCGTTGACAATCAATCACTTTCATATCCATATGTGGATTGACAGGTGCACGTTTCAAATGTTCTTTTCTATTCATCTCCAACAGGTTATACCGTCCTTCCCTGATCACATCTTCTGTGGATCGTAGAGGAAAACTCCGAACGAAGTGTTTTTCGAAAACAGTTTAGCGGCATCAATTCCAGTGAAAAGCCATCTAAAACCTACTGTATACCTGTCTACAATCTATTCTTGCCAATGTTTATCTGTTGCCAGCGATTAACGTATGCGGATCGTGTCATTACCTAGTTTTTCTCCGGGGTCAGCCTACGCCCCTGTTTTCTTTGATATTCGCCTTTGTCACACAATTTTCTAGACCCATCTTTCTGAGTAACTGTTCAATTTTTTTAAAGCTTTTTATTCGTTATGGTTGTAAATTAGCTTTATTGTTTTTTTGTGTGTGTCTGTGCAGCTTCTAATGATATCTGTGATAGTCTCCATTTGTACCACATGTATGTTGCTGTTTGTGATCGGTGAGGGCTAACTGGGATGCCACTTTCTAAACATTTTGTTAATGGTAATTAAATATGGTTGATATTGGGGCTGCTGGCAAACGCATCATGTGGAACAACCAAAACATTAGGATCATCGTGTGCGAAAACCCTGGGGGCTACCAGGCGCGTCAGGAGGGTTGCGGATTGCTGAAAGGCCTCCTAATTTGGAGGTTAGCTGCGAATAAATAAGCAGCCGTGGACAAAAACGGGTCGGCAGGCATGGAGGCTGTAAGGGGGCAGCCCCTCCACCATGCAAAGACACAACAAGCTAATCTCCTGTTTGTCTTAATAAACGATTACTAGTCAAACCATAGAGAAAACCTGACTGATCTCAACGGTGACGAACAGGCGACAAATAAGGACCACGATTTACGGAACATGGAATGTAAGAAGTATAACGGAAAAAAAATGAACTAAAAGAGGAGATGAAGAGAGCAAAATTGACAGTTCTGGCACTTACAGAAACAAAGAACATGAACTAATAGAGGAGATGAAGAGAGAAAAATTGACAGTCCTGGCACTTACAGAAACAAAGAACATGAACTAATAGAGGAGATGAAGAGAGAAAAATTGACAGTCCTGGCACTTACAGAAACAAAGAACATGAACTAATAGAGGAGATGAAGAGAGAAAAATTGACAGTCCTGGCACTTACAGAAACAAAGAACATGAACTAATAGAGGAGATGAAGAGAGAAAAATTGACAGTCCTGGCACTTACAGAAACAAAGAAAAAGGGACAGGGCGTTCTGGACCATGACGGCAACATGTTATACTGCAGCGGAGTTCCCATGAGTGAAAGAGCCAGGGCAGGGGTGGGCTGTATAGTAGATAGTAATAACAAAGTAAACATTAAAGAATGGAAGTTCATTTCAGAACTTCTGATGGTTCTAAATCTACAAGAGGAGGGTATGCAAATGGTTATCGTCACTGTGTATGCACCAAACGAAGATGAGAGCACTGACATAAAAGATGAATTTTATGAGCTCCTTCAAAGGACCATTGACGATTGCCATAATGAAATACTTCTCCTTGGAGACTTCAACGCAAGAGTTGGAAACGACTATTCTAGATGGGATGGAGTGATCGGTAGGTATGGAGAAGATGTCTTAAATGACAATGGAAAACGACTGCTGAGATTCTGCAGAGAACAAGACCATGTTATAAAAAAATTCAAGATTTCCACACAAGCGTATCCATGCCTACACAAGATGCGAGCCGGCAAGAAGTGAAAGATCCATAACTGACTATGCGATAGTGAGGAAAACTGATTTCAAGCATATGAAGGATGTTAGAGTGTTCAGAGGACCAGAGATAGGAAGCGACCAATACCTATTTAAAATAAAGAGAAAAATCGAAAAACGTTATCCAGCCAGGCAACACTCACCAGAAAGCAAGAAACAACATAATAACACACTAAGAGAAAATACAATTAAGACTTACAAACTAAGACGACCAGATGTTAAGAGGAGATATCAAGGATTCATAACAACAGCAATATGAAGGATAGAGGAATCTGAAGAAGATATGGAAATGCTTTGGGTAAAATTCAAAGATATCCCCTAAGAGGCTGCAGTAGAGACATGCGGTGAAACCAAAAAAGGGTGGAAGAGAAAGATTACACCATGGTGGACAGAAGAAGTGAAAAGAATAATACGAGCAAAGAAAAAAGGCGTGGAAGCAATACCTAGGGGCTAGGAATACAGAAGAAAAAACAAAGAAATATAAAGAATATGTAAATTTTAGAAGACTGTTCTGAAGGCCAAATAGAAATCATGGGATAAATTTGGAGAGAAACTGGAAAATAATGCTGGAGAAAACAGAAATTGTTCTACAGGACCTTAAAGAACATGAGGAAAAAAAAAAGGAATGCCTCCTAAAATTTGTTAAAGATAAACACGGTGCGCTGTTGAGGAAGAAGTAATGAACAGATGGACAGAATATTTCTCAGATCTCCTTGGAGTGCAGGAAAACCAAGCTCTGGAAGTAACAGTCCCAATTCAAGAAGAGGGAGCCATGGAGGGAAACGATAATATCACAATGGAATAACTTAAAGGTAGCATTGGATACAATTAAGATTGGTAAAGCAGCACGACATGATGGTATAACACCAGAAATGGTTAAATGCATGGGAACGGCAGGAGAGATGCTATTCATGAAGATTCTCAAGGCAGCTTGGCGCCACAAGAAGATACCAAGAGACTGGGAGGTTGACATAATAATACCAATATTTAAAAAGGGCGACAATCTATGATGAAAAAATCACAGAGGTATTTCCCTTCTCAGTGTCCCCGGGAAAGTATACTCTAGGATTCTAGAACGGCAATTAAGAGGTCTAGCAGAGCCAAATATGGATGAAACTCAATGTGGGTTTCGGGCAAACAGAAGTACTCAAGACCTTATCTTTACACTCAGACAGCTAAGTGAAAAGGCTCTTGAGTATGATAAGGAGATGCATCTCTGCTTTTTGGATTTGGAGAAAGCATTTGAAAAAGTCTCTTGGGACAAACTCTGGGAGTGCCTGACAAGGAAGAACATCCCAGGACCCCTGATCTCTGCCATACAGAGTTTCTATAAAACATACATAAATTATGTGTGGACATCAAATCAAAAGTCAGGAGAGTTCAAGACCACTAGTGGAGTAAGTCAGGGTGACATTCTATAACCGTAACCTTTCATACTCCTCATGGATGAAGTCATCAAAGCCTGCAAGGAAAGGACAAAAAAGTATGAAGTAAGGTACTGGAAGATAAGACCAAGTTACATATCGGAACTAGCATTTGCAGAAGACGTAGCCCTGATCACTAAATCCGAGGCACATATCCAGATCAACTTGCAGTTCTGGGCAGAAGAGTTGAAGTTTTCAACTAAAAAAAAAAAAAAAAACCATGGTGATCGCCAGAGATGAGAAGAGACATCAGAAAACCATGGGAACACGAGCACTGGAGCAGGTCAGCAACTTTAAATATCTAGGATTGGTAATAGACAGCAGGGGAGGAATCAAAGAGGAGATAACTGCACGAAGGGCAGCAGCTGGTAGACGTTTCCAATCAATAAACAGAGGTTTTCTCAGCAAAAGAGAAATAAGCAGGAAAGCAAAGATGGGCGTTTACCGCTCGACCTATCATGATCTGACATATGGATGTGAGTCATGGGCAATGACTACAGCCCAAGAAAGGCAACTACAAACTTCAGAAATGAGGTACCTAAGAAAGGTGGTCAAGATGACGAAAAGGGACAAGATCCGTAACCAGACAATAAGTAGCAATCTTGAAGTTCAACCCCTGCAGAAACGAATGGACCAGTCCCAACTACAGTGGTTTAGCCATGTCTGTAGAATGGAAGAGGATTGGATACCAAGGCGGACATGTGAGATAACAAGCAAAGGACGCAGACCCCCCCCCCCGGACGTCCCAAAGTACATTGGAAAGACAACATACGAAAGTCCCTACGTGATCGATGGCTGGATTGGAAAGAGACCAGGAAAAAAACGTGTAGAGCAGTGTGGCGTCCTCTCTGGAAAACCTCTACACCTCAAGGTAGAAGAGGAGCGACAAAGCAAGTCTGCAAAAACTGTTGATAGATGCTTCCTGTGATCTGCAGTTGAAACGTATGTTTCACATGGAGCGGATGGGTGAATGGTTGCAAAATGTCTGGAAACAAGCTTCCAAATGGGAAAAGCTGAAGTGGTGGCATGTGTGTCACATGGGATCAAAAAGCTGAATGACTGAAGTGATCTAATTGTTTATTTCATTCTTTAATTGACATTCATAAAGCAATATTGATTCTACAGAACAAACATATATTTGGGCTTAAATAGTAACATAGACGAAATGTATTGATATATTACGTGTTTGCAAGGAATACACATCTTTACCACGTTCGGTTGCAATGATCTGTCTAAAACCACAACCATTTTCACTTTTTCTCTCTCTGTCTCACTCTTTCTCACTGACTCTCCATTGCAAAAAATTTTTGTCGCTGCGAAGAGCTTTTGGTTTTAACGTAGTTTCCTGTGTTTTTCTAAGCCTACTTGACTGACACGTTGATTGATCAATCAATCAATCAGTCAATTGGAATGTCTCTAGCAGCCGAGCCAAGTTATCACGTTTTAAACTGTCGCTCGATACATATTCATGTGGTTACTGATATTCCTCTGCCTCTCTCTCTTTACACATTTATTTATCAATCACTTATTGTTTTTTCGTAGAGCATTGGTTTTCAACAAATACACGTCGGCCTCCTGTCTTGGACCATCTGTGCCAGCTCAATTCATGTTCTCAGCCTATCTGATATTTGTATCAAGCTCTCTCTGCTATGAATGTGTAATCATCTCTCTACACCTCTTGTCTCAAGCTCTCTCTGCTATGAATGTGTAGTCATCTCTCTACACCTCTTGTCTCAAGCTCTCTCTGCTATGAATGTGTAATCATCTCTCTACACCTCTTGTCTCAAGCTCTCTCTGCTATGAATGTGTAGTCATCTCTCTACACCTCTTGTCTCAAGCTCTCTCTGCTATGAATGTGTAATCATCTCTCTACACCTCTTGTCTCAAGCTCTCTCTGCTATGAATGTGTAGTCATCTCTCTACACCTCTTGTCTCAAGCTCTCTCTGCTATGAATGTGTAATCATCTCTCTACACCTCTTGTCTCAAGCTCTCTCTGTCATGAATGTGTAATCATCTCTCTACACCTCTTGTCTCAAGCTCTCTCTGCTATGAATGTGTAATCATCTCTCTGCACCTCTTGTCTCAAGCTCTCTCTGTCATGAATGAGTAGGCCTGCCTCTTCTTCTCTTGTCTCAAACTCTCTCTGCCATAAACGTGTGTCTACCCTTACTTCTCTCGCCTCGGAGGTTCCACAACAGAGACCACCTTGCAATTCTATCAACTGGTTTCCTTAATGTTTGACCTATCCAGCCGCAACGCCTCCTCTCCACGACCTATTCTAGTGGTATCTGCTCGGTTCTCTCCCTCAGATCAACATTAGTGGTCATATCATACGATTTCAATACCTCTATTCCGCACACGCACCCATTTATGAAAGTATAAACTTTTGTTGCTTTCTTCCTCCAATAGCCATCCAATATCATCTTATCGCCTACAAACGGTACAAATAACTGAGGGACTATTGCTTAGCAGCAATACGCACACCAGGGCACATAAACATCTGGGTAACCATGTCCTGCCGGAACACAAGTGGTTGTGCTCCGTACCCTTATGCGCCCAAACACGTTCGGTTACCTACAATAACGGTGTTCGACGACTAACAGGGTTTCACTTGCAAGTCCCGAAACATCATTTATTCAGTCATCAGTCACGAGTGGGGCGAGACATACTTTGGGGAGACTGGTTTGGAATGGCGTGCGCGCTTCCGGCAACATCTCAATGGTATTTATAACAACTCTAGTTCCTCAATCACCAGCCACTTCAGTTGTCCAGGGCACCATTGGCAACTCCACTGGTGACCATACCATTGGCGACTCCCATCGGGACTATACCATTGACGACTTCACTGTAGACTATAGAATCGACGTCTTTACTGGAGACTATGCCAGTGGCGACTCCACTTGTGACTATACCATTAACGACTCCACTTGTGACTATACCACTAACGACTCAACTTGTGACTATACCACTAACGACTCAACTTGTGACTATACCATAAACAACTCTACTTGTAACTATACAATTGATGACTCCACTTGTGACCATACCATTGGCGACTCTACCTGTGAATATACCATTGACGACTCCACTTGTGACCATACCATTGGCGACTTCACTTGTGACTATATCATTGGCCATACCCAAAATCGACTTTACGTTTTTGAAGATTCGGTGACATAGAGGTTGTGAACTTGGTTTACAATACCAACGTACTAGGTTCCAATCACGTTTTGCTCAGATTGATAGACCGATCATGTCGTGGTTTTTGTTTTTGTTTTATGGTTCAGTCGACCCAGCTGTAAATGGCTACCTGACCGAGTCAAAAGGACATTTTGAAGCCGCCGCGGGAGCTACGGAATTCGTGCTCAGTCGTCGATATTCTCAGCAATGAAAGAAACTGAGAACACACGAATATGTCTTGGCGCGATAACGTTAGTCCTGTGAATCATTCTCCATTTACATTTCAGTTAAAGATTCTGATTTTGGTGGTGGATTTCATTGACTTTGATTTCCATGTCCCACAATCGGAATGAATCACCACCCGCCGTTGGTGTACATATGCTGATAAATGTATGGTTGTGTCCCGTTTTGTGTATACAATAATGTGTCAAATATACATATCAGTCTCTATATGTCTGTGCGTCTTAATATTTATCAAAACAGCTGGATATGATGGGATTACATTAGAAAAGGCTAACAACATGAAAACTACAGGTGAATTGTTATTCCTGAAGGTTGCTCGATTCTATGTCACACTCATAAGTCCCTTCCTTCCTCGATTCTATGTCACACTCACAAGTCCCTTCCTTCCTCGATTCTATGTCAATCTCGCTAGTCCCATCCTTCCTCGTTGTTATGTCACACTAACTAGTCCCTTCTTCCCTTGATTCTGTCACACTCAAAAGTCCCTTCCTTCTTCGATTCTATGTCACACTCACAAGTCCCTTCCTTCCTCGATTATATGTTACACTAACCAATCTCTTCTTTCCCTGAATCTATGTCATACTAACTAGTCCCTTTTTTCCTTGATTCTATGTCACACTCACAAGTCCCTTCCTCCTCGATTCAATGTCACACTAACTAGTCCCTTCTTTCCCTGAATCTATGTCACACTAACTAGTCCCTTCCTTCCTTGATTCTGTGTCACACCCACAAGTCCCTTCCTTCCTTGATTCTATGTCACACTAACTAGTCCCTTCCTTCCTTGATTCTGTGTCACACCCACAAGTCCCTTCCTTCCTTGATTCTGTGTCACACTAACTAGTCCCTTCCTTCCTTGATCCTGTGTCACACTAACTAGTCCCTTCCTTCCTTGATTCTGTGTCACACTAACTAGTCCCTTCCTTCCTTGATTCTGTGTCACACCCACAAGTCCCTTCCTTCCTTGATTCTATGTCACACTAACTAGTCCCTTCCTTCCTTGATTCTGTGTCACACCCACAAGTCCCTTCCTTCCTTGATTCTATGTCACACTAACTAGTCCCTTCCTTCCTTGATTCTGTGTCACACCCACAAGTCCCTTCCTTCCTTGATTCAATGTCACACTAACTAGTCCCTTCCTTCCTTGATTCTGTGTCACACTAACTAGTCCCTTCCTTCTTCGATTCAATGTCACACTAACTAGTCCCTTCCTTCTTCGATTCAATGTCACACTAACTAGTCCCTTCCTTCCTTGATTCTGTGTCACACTAACTAGTCCCTTCCTTCTTCGATTCAATGTCACACTAACTAGTCCCTTCCTTCTTCGATTCAATGTCACACTCGCTAGGTTCTGCCTGTCATGTACCGTTGCCACCCTCATTGTGCAGATTGGTTAGATATTAAAGCTGGTTTTGATCCAAGTCTCAGAACCATTTTGGATCTGGTGATCGTTGTGGTATGTTCTCCGAAGTAACTCTGACACAAGCTAATATCTGTTATTTTTAACATTTGAGATTTTCCTTCATTGGCACCGATCGCTCTTTCTTTATCTGCTTTATATGCTCCCGCCTTTCACACCCCGCTTCCCCGTTTCTCTGTACATAGAGCGTATATCTGTAAATATAAATGTGGGTATGGAAAATAAATGGTGGCGTTAAGAGTGTCTCACTGTCATAAATTCACCATATTTTGAAACTCGAGGAGTGGACCACAAGGTTCTGTACTAGCGCCATAAGGGCTTCCTTTATAAGTCTCGTGGTACAGCGCGAACCGACGAGATCTAGACGTGGCGTGGTACGGATCGCAAAATGTCGGATATCCTTGAAATTGTGGTGCGCCTGTCTGTACTTCGTATCCGGAAGGTTGACAAAATTCAGTCGGAATGTTCTCAAAAGACACTTCACCGGCATTTTGGCCTCTAGACTCCACATTTGCGTGCTTGAAGTCATATCTGGGATCTTCTATAAAACAGTGTGTGTTATATGACAATTTTGATGCCTGCGGAACTCCGTACTTATTCACGAAGCAGGTACTTGTATCATATCCCTCCTTTGTGTAGGGATGATTGGTCTGTGACGGCATGGTGGCTGGGGGATAGAAGCAGTCAACGTTAGGGAGCTGATGTGTGACGGAGTTTGACAACTTCTCCGAATTTTGTTTGAGTGACGTGTGAGCCACTAACACGGAGCTGTCTCTGCCATTATGGCCGGTGTGAGGTGATGTCTGACTACACTGTGGCGCCTTCTGGTTATTGTCACCTGAAAGAGTCAGGCCGTGTCCGGAGTCTTTGCGCTGATTGGTTGAGGGAGCACTCAACATCGCCTTTTGTTGGTCGAGACTGTTTCCCTTGTTGGCGTTAGTGGATGCTTGAACACACTCGGCCGATTCTAAGTGGGGAAAAGCCTGAGCGGGTCGAGCGTTGTAACTCATCGGGTATTCATACGTCGGAATTAAATTGTCGTTTTTCATCGCCTTCAGACTGTTGTCGCCACGGAAACGGTGAGTGTTGTCGCCAATGGCGTCCTGCTGGCGCACGTGAGTGGGTGGGAAATGGTTGTGCACAGAATCGGGGTACATGGAGTGATCTGTATTGATGAGTGGTGTAGAGTTGTTGTAGTTGGAAGAGAGGGGAGTTTGTATCCCTGAAGGTGTGTGGCCGGAGTCAAGCGTTGAATAGCTGCCGTCAAAACCTTGCACGTGCTGCTGTAGTGTCAAATAGTTGTCTCGACTGTTGTTGTTATTGTTGTTGTTGTACAATGCCACATTAGCATGACTGTAGCTTGTGTAGTGCTGACTCGAGCCACAATCAATTCTGAAGCCTCGTTCGCTCCACAATGAGCCAGGGATGCCGACAATGTTGCTGCTGCCAGTATTATTGCTGCTGATAGAGCCGTTATTGGAGCAATCAAACCCCGTGTACGGGCTAGCATAATGTGGATAGTTCTGGTAGTAGCCGCCGTATTGGCCTGGGGGGGCTACGTTTCCCATGTCTGTAGATGATGCAATGTGAGAGTATTCTCCTTCTACATTTGAGCTGGCACACGACTGTCTGACTTTTGTACTGGGATAGAAGCCATCTGTCATCGACAGCTTCGACGGAGGATCACAATAAGACGACGATGGAGATAATAAAGATGATAAGAATGTACTGCCTGTGTTGTGTGATAATGTATTCGGAGTGAAAGTGTCAAACTCTCCTCTAAATTGTTGACCTAGATCTGGACTTGCAGTGTAGAACTGGTCACCGTCCTGCAGTTCACATGCGTGTTCCGCTGTACTCGGCTGCTCCTTTGGGTGCATGTGTTTAAAATCGGGGTGAACAACTCTTATGAACTGCGAGTTGACAGCTTGAGAACCTTTTCTTTTCCTGGAACTGTGCATCGCCGTCACTTGTGGCTGGACACTGCGAGCGTTAACATTGGCTGCAGTGTCCTGACCTTGTGATGATACTGGGAACATCCCAGGTTGAAGCCGGATGTAGTGTGGGCTCGGGCTGGTGTTGCTTGGTAAACTTTCGGGAGAGCATAAGCCAGAGTCATGGGAAGAAGCGTTACTTTGTGCGGAAATGTGAGGACTGTTGGGGGGCTGAACAGCCTCGTCTTGCATGTTCAGATCATTCAAGTTGATCGGATCAGCTTTGCTGCTTTTGAACGTGGCTTTGCTGGAGTTATATTTCCTTTTCTTGATGTTCCCAACAGCGGAGCTCTCTAACAGCTTCGGAGATTGCAGCTCAAGGAAGTTATCTACGGCGTTTTCAATTCTTTTTTCTTCGTCAGCCTCAAGGTTGCACAATCCATTCTCAGCCTTGTCAGTGATCCCGACCGGGTCTGTTACTGCAGGTGAAGGATAATTGTTCTGCTCCTTCTCGTTCTTTGCTTCATCCTCTTTTACAACATCATTAGAGCTGATGGAGATTGTATCGTCCATACCAGTTTTGCTATTCTCATCCTCTTTGTCCTCATCATCTTTATCGTCATCGCTGTTAACGCCGCCCCTACCCCTCCCACTGTGAGACTGACGCTTGTATTTCATGCGTCGATTCTGAAACCAGACCTTGACCTGACGTTCTGTCAAGTCCAAGGACGCAGCGATCTCTATACGTCGGGGCCTACACAAATATTTGTTGAAGTGGAACTCCTTCTCCAGCTCTAGCAGTTGTGTGTTGGTGTAAGCAGTTCGCAGACGTCGGCTAGCAGCACTGTTACCAGCTGGAGTGTTGGGTGCCTGGCCTTGCGACATGCCATTGTCATCTTGCATGAAACCTGGGACACATGAGAAATAAAAAACAATTATCAAACATGGAGAAATGTTTTTCAGAATATAATACACAAAAAATATTAAATTGAAGTTGCAGAGACACTAAAGGCCAAACGCTAGTGACAACATGAACAATCCTGGCAGTTACCGAGTTAGAACAGAAAAAAAACAGAACTTCCGTTACAGCCAAAAGTCCTTCATCAGAAACTGATTACAACACAAGAAAAAACACATAACAGATTGCAATAGCGATAAACATAGACTGAATAAGTCTGGGCGCCATTTAAATAATACTATTTTTATTGTCAGTGTTAAAATAATCTTTTAACGAGCTTTTATGGCCTGTTTTTATTTGCGTGAAATTCTTTTTCTCCTATCTTAACAAACTTCCCCATGGACTATAGAACTGAACGTGTGTATACATCCTCTACTAGTACGGTATGCTAATCTACAAAAATTACTCCCCTGAAGTGCAACCAAAAAAAAAAACCTAAAAAAAACCACAATAAAAAACAACAAATGTAAGTACAAATTAACGCTTATATCGAAACAAGCATTTTTTTTTTACATTCACTTGTTCACATGTATGAAAGCGATCCTGCTTCTTTGAGTTTGTCTTCAATGTAAAACTGGCAGCGTACGTTCTATCCTAATGGCGCGGTCCAAACTATCCTACTACAGATAGGTGGTACCTGACACTATTATGTAAGCGGAGGGAGAAGACACGAAGAGAAAAGTAACTGCTACCCTAGGGTTCTTTAACACTTCATCCTAGCTGGTGATGTCTTTTGTGTGACTGTATATCCATGTTTCAGTTCTTCTTTGTTGATCTCTGTTCGCGCTGAACTACTGTCTGCCTGACCAACACGAATGTCTGCCCTTCTTACCGCAGGCGTACACAGGCAATACTATCTGCACAAGTAGCATCGTCCTGATGATGATGATGGGAATGAGTGACTGGTGAAGATCCATATAAGCCGTCATGAAAATCACGAACCAGTACTGGATCAACGTTTGAAGGATAGCCATAGTAAAGAGGAGGCTGTTGCTGGTTGTATAACATCGACATCAAACGCAATGGTCACTTTGTCAATTGTGGAGAATGAACTTAGAAGAAGGTTATCATTTACCTTAATTTTAATTTTCGGGCAGGTTTTAATATGGGAATAGGGAAGGTTGTGAATATGGCTAGCAACCTCATAATGTAACAACCAGTGAAATTAAAACCGCACTGCAATAAAAGAAAAGTGGATTTAGGATTCCCTAAAATCTGGTCAAGATACACCAACAGGTACATAATGATAATGCTGATGATGATAATGATGATGATTAAAACGATGATGATGATAATGATAGACCACAACCACATTGACTTAGCGCAATATTCCGTGTTTCTTCTTCTTCTTCTTCGTGTTCGGTTCCATATGCTCGTTGTGGTATGCCACCAGATATGGCGCCTCCATGAAGTGACACGTCAGTCAGTTTTGACTGTACTTAGTCGAGGATATCAGCAAACATTTGTTACATTTGTCGACTTTGAACATGTCTACAAGAATTATCGTTCTGTTCTGTGCCAGGCTAAATATAAACAACAGTCTTCATTGTCCTTTGTCTCCGACATTGTGGCGTGTTCTCCTTCGCTTATTTACTCACAGTGAAGCTATTGTCAGGGTTAATTGTTGTTAAGCGTCATCATCTCAAAAGTAGATTTCTGACTCCGATACTCACTACTGGGAGCCTCCTCATCCATTAACAAGGACCTGGACGATTGCCATGACCTGGACCTACGAGTCTCCCTCTTTAATTCCACTGTACTCCCTGCGATGTGCTACAGTGCAGAGACTTGCACACTAACTGGAAGACAAATTGAGCGTGAACCAAGCCTCTCAGGAACTACTCTTTGTAGATTTTCTAAGTCAATAGTACGAGGTTAATGAAAGACTTAATGAATGCACATGGTGCGGTTTGTGAAAGATATAACAGGAAGACAGACTTTGAGGATTAGCAGAACACCAGGTCCTCTCAACATAAGCGTAAACAATATACAACATAAACAATTCCTGGAGTTCACATTTCTGGGAGGTTTTCTTTTCTGCTTGAACGAAGGATGGAAGGAACATGCTAAACCGGATGCCAACACGCCTATGCTATGACGTCGCAATTGACATCGCAACTTAAACTTTCGAACATTCGTTGAGCAACGAAACTAAAACTAACAACCAAAATGCGTATACCAACTTTGTGCTAACAGTGTCAGACCTATTTACTATCCCAAGGCACATAACAAAAAAATTACATTCTGCAAAATGAAATGCCTAAGAAAGTTCATTGGTATTACCAGAAGAAATACAATGAGAAATAGTGATACTAGAAATGTGGTGTGAACATTCCCTTGTGATGATTAAATATCTAGACAGAGAAGGCTATGGTTCGGTTATCTCATGAGAATGTAACATGATCAACTACCGCAGTAGGCTTACAATGTACGAATAGTGGAAGTTAATATGGACGACAGGAATAAGATCCTATTATCACCTGGGGCAGCAACAATCGATTACACTCGACCAAAGACAGGTAACCTAAGCCCCTCAAAGCGCTGAACAGAACAAAATGCCGGAAACGCAAGAGACAATTGTCCGGCCGGAGAACTACTGAACCTACACGGTTCTTTTCCTTCAGGGGTTCAAATTCAGGAAATGTCTGGCTCTATAACCAGGTTGTTTTTCATATGACAAATCCTAACCATTTATATCTTCTCTGCTTAATCTCCATGTCCACCGACTCATGTTCTTTGCTACAAACAAAGCTACATCAATTTAAGAGATATTTCACTTTCTGTTAATCTTTTGATACTAGACCCCCACATATCCCGCTGTAGGTATGATCATATGAGTTGGTTATCACAGCATCTCGTTTGCTTAGTCACTCGAAACAGTTTTGATGTTAAATACGTTTCTAGCAAATAGTACCTTCTTCTACTTAATAATCAGCTTCCCTGAGCGATTAGCCCTTGGACATTCAAGTTAATAGTGATAGGCATTCATTGATATTCCTTCCTACACTTTACCTAAAAAGTAACGTATTTATTTTTATTAGTATTTTCGGCTAAACTATTTAACAGATTGTAATAAGTTACAATGCATAACATGTATACAAAACTCATCACAACAAAGCAACACTAGACTTCCAGAATGGAACAAGGCGTACAAAGTCAACAGCTTTACCCCTGGACTATTTTTTACTAAATTATCCGATGTCTATCTTAAATATATAGAATTGTCGTTATGTTTTATGTTTCTTCTTGTATTTCACCTGCCTATATGAAGTTTGTCCCAGAGACATAAATCATGAATGAATAATATGTTATGTAATTCCAATAAATAGACAGCACATTATTTTGAGTGTCTTACCACTCGTCTCCTGTACTTCTCTTCCACTGGCGCTTGTATCCGTTGCGACGATAATCTTTTATAATTAGACAAAAATATTTCGGTAACACAGAAACGCTCTAGTTCCTCAGGTACTCTAAAAGCGACGACTAATAAAATTGTTCGCTTACTTAGATACTTACTGACGTAACTCTCGTGTACCCTGGGAACTAGAGGTGTGCCCCATACTGTTCTAATCGCTCTCTTCCTCCTGTCTCAATCCAGTGTAGTCCTCAGTCTCACAGAGACCGTATTATGTTGTCACCAACAAGAGACTTGAGTTATAAATAGTGTCTCGGATTCCCATGATAGTGGTGGTAGGCAGTCTTCTTTCCTTCTGCAGACACGATGGAATCAAGTAGATGAGATGCTCCTGCCAAAACTGCACGGGTAGAGTTTAAAGATCGCGACATGTTGACCTGATTACGTACCTTGCCTCCATGTAAGTTGGCCCAGCTTTCTTAAGTACTTCATTTCTGAGTTACAGAACTGGCTTTGTGGGCTGTAGTTATTGTTCATGATTCAAGCGCAAATAATTACGCCATAGTTCATATGACACACACATGGGCTATATCGGGTGGAATGTGTTGACAAGGACAAGACGTCAGACTATTGTAGTCCTTCTTAGTTCTTACTAGTTTAGTTTAGTCGAAGAATCGACGTCCTTGCACACGGTTTAAACAATAAGCTCTCTGTTCTCCATATTTTTTTAAAATCTGAGCACAATGCACGAACTCCATTGCACCGGCGAGGATTTCGTAATAGATTGGGTAGATTTTTTACACAATTTTAAATTTTGCTAGGGCAGCGGCTGTTAAGCCTACTCTTTTCAATATCCAACTGCCGATATATTTGTTATCGTTCTATAACTCAAAGATCCGGGAAAATATAAAAAAGTCCATGGCAAAATAATATAAACGGTTTCCACCGTGATTTGAACGAGCGACCACCAGCCCCCAAGTACGGCGTCTTACCTCGAGACCACTCAGTCATCATAACTCATTACTCGTAGACTATAGCTTTTGTCACGGTGAGAGCATGATGTACGAGGCGAGATACTTCGATGTGACCCATGAACGGAAGGTAACGCTCTTACCCAAGGCTTTGCACCATAGGCCAATCACACAGAACACACATCGCCCGAGTGCAGACCAGTCTTCTGCTTTGATAAACAGCTTTAGTAACAATACCTCACACACGAGACAGGGAAGAACGACTGAAAAAGTCGTTTTCTTAGAGATCAGAAATAGAAATAGAAGATGCTCCTTACATAGAACATGATCTCCGCAACAGCTCCCTATAACATAAGGCCTGTTTTGCGTTCTTGAAGTTCTGGATTATGTAACAAAGCCTTAGCGATGGAGTAAAAAATGCGAGTGATGGCAGGAATTTATAACAGGGATAGTTAATGATAACATCTTTCATATACTCTGGTACGCGAATCGACGAATGAATAGGCAGAATACAAGTCATCCTATCTCTATTATTCAAGATTCTACAGGAACTATCCGTGAGACGTAGACGAAAGGTCTTGAATTTCTTAACCGATGCGTTGCTCAATAGAAAGAAGAGGAATAGACATGCCATACATGAAACTCAGGAATATATTATGCACAATGCATTCATGAAGAGGCTTATGTAAACCTAATAGCTATGACGGAGTAACGAAATATCCTACATAATCAAGCAGCTGGATAAGTCAGAAACCAGAAACATGCTGAAGAAGTTAAATACTATTATATAGAAGGCGTCAATGACGGAGGAAAGACGTGGATTATTGGAGACTTATGAATGTTTGAATAGAAATCAATAGATGAACAAAGATTACTAAATCGATACAGATCAGTACATAATAAGATATCAGTACATCATGGAGACCGCTACAGAAACATAGGTCAATATATATTTATATCAAACTAGATCGTCAGATAGGACAGGAAAGTCGACTGGTATGTCTCCTTCTAATATGCTGCCAGTGACGTTTACAGACAAACATACTTTCCGTTCTCTAGCGTATATCTTGTTTATGAAATTGTAGGTTCTAATAGTCTAACAACCGCACATCAATCATACATGCGCCGCTATAGGAAATACGGTTATATGGGTGTCTACACGGATGCAAATGGGGAACATTGTTTGGGAAGGTGAAACGGCAGGTTAGGGACTTTAGAATTTAAAAATGAAAACTCTAACATGTCGTTATATATATATATATATATATAGTGATAGAGAGGGCAGAGAGAGAGGAGAGAGAGAGGGGGAGATGAGAGAGGAGGAGAGAGAGGGCAGATAGAGGGGAGAGAGAGAGGGAGGGGAAAGAGGGGGAGAGAGAGGCTTGTGGTAACCTCTACCTATAGCACGCATCGCCAATTACGAATATTTAACAATGCTATAGAAAACGTGATATCAGAAATATCCAGCGCCGAGATTGGTCTCCAATGTTCTCGCGTCGATGTTTACACCTATTACAAAGCATGAGAGATCTTCTCAAACACGGCAGCACGGAAGCTTGTAACGTGACCTGGCAATAAAGACGCCGGATTGGAATGTCAGACGTTAACCTTGCAAGGACCCTTGATGGAATTGGCGGTGTCGCACACGTGACATCTGTCAGGTGCGGCAAGATCTCAGTCTCCCTGTGTCAGGCCTGCTCTCACTCTGTCGCTCACACAACACCGGGGGAGGTTCCCATGCCATTCTTGTGCTGGCAACACGACACGTGCCACGTGCACTGTCATGATCTGTATGTACCACCTGAACTACAAGGAACAATGGCCGACCGCCACAGCTCTGCCGGACAGACAATGGCTGCAACAAAAGTATGATTTATTTCATGTAACACGAAGAATCTACTTGCGAGCTGACATTATGTCAGAGAATTAAACAAAAGTATTTTCAGAGTGTTTTCCGGGATTACGATATAGATGAGAATCGGAGAAGTACCATACTGAAAGCGTACTGTAATTGACGATCAACAGTGCGGTTAAAGTGCTATATTGTAGAAGACTTTCCAACATATGACTTTGCAACAGTCGTTCACACGTGCCAAAAGTCTGGAGTAATCTGAAGCTGGAAATTTGAGTTTTACAAACAATACACAAACAAAGATAACAAGAATGAAAGATGAATAACTAGTATTCTGTTGGATCAAACTAAAACAAGAATACCAAAAATAGGCCTGTACCACCATACTGAAGAGGGGGTCACAGTAGTCAAGAGGTAAGGCACTCGCCTCTCAAAGCAATGAACTGAAACAGTGGGCGATGGAATTCCAAGTGACCCATGGTCTCTAATGTGGTAAGACCAGAGTGCTTGCAGCCTGAGTTACCTCTAGTTTCAACTGGTCGTCTTGCCGCTAGTCCAACCAGCTCAGGACCAGATAGTGAGGTTGATGGCCAGGGCAGTTCTTTCTCACTATGACCAACACAGCGATGGGCAACTAACTTTAAAAAAAATCGCTATCGAGAACCAAATCCAGCACTTTTGCTATCAGGAACGAGCCTTTTAATTAGGAATTTACTGACTAATACAACAATGTATTGTCTGGTACACAAGGTTAGACCTACGTATGCTGTAAAAAGTCGTATGGTTAGAGTTGTGAATCACGGGGATCGGAACAAGCTGATCAAGTTATTAGCATAATGCGCACACAATATTTAGTCGTTCTTTATGACATGCGAGACAGGTTGCATTATGACTCTCACTCTCTATAAATGACTCCAGAATCCACAAATGAAATGTAAATTGCACGATATTCTTATAAGATATTTATTAATGCCGTAAGAAGCAAAACTGAATGGCTATCAGAACAACGACACAAGTTGTCTTGGCAACAATACTTTGTGTTATTCAAAAGCTTTGAGCATATATTTTAAAGAAGAATTTAATATGTGTTGGTGTGTGTATATACATACACATACATACCCTCTGTACAGTAGTATCTCGGACATAAAGGGATACAACATCAAGAGAGGGGCTTCATGGATGGCACAGGCAGACAAAAATCGGACATGTCCCTCCAGCTGAGACGATAGCCGAAGCGGAAGAATGGGTCCACACTGGTGATACAATAATAGAGTACGAGAAAGTCATCATAACCTTAGACAAGGAATGCAGAGAACGGTGCAACGGGAGAGCAGAGCACGAGGTGAATCAGATGATAACTGAGAACATGCCAGAGAGTGATACCATCATATACACCATCGGATCAGTGCTGCGCTGTGGGACATCAGGCTGTGGCTTCTCGGCTAGAGTGAGAGGACAGGTCGTTGCTGAGCGCAGCAGGGCATACATGTCAACAACCTCCAGTTTGGGAATGGAGATGGAAGCAGTGACTTCAGCACTGAAATGGATATCTGAGACCTCTATAACAAAGGGCAGTCATCATAACAGACGCGCAAGCCATACTTCAGAAGGTAAATAAAGAATGGCTTAGGTACGAGTGGATAGCAGCTTTTGAGGCCTCAAACCTCCTGGGGTTGACATAGATCTACTGTCCTGCTCATGCTGGGGTTCAGTGCAATGAAAGAGCTGCCAGCATGGCCTTACAAGCTCCCATGATGGGCACGTTAGTGATGGATAGAAGTGACATTTTGAAATCAATCAATGACCCCCTGCTATACGAGGACACTGCAATAGATGAAGCAGCAATCCACAGACTGTAAAGTTTCGACATTAAACGAGGTTCGAGCGGAGTATGGCGCATGAGAGGACGGAGCAGGAGCGTGTACAAACAGCAAGCTACAGGGATCATCAGCATCCATACCCAACGCTATTTGCTGAGAGAGACACTGAGCACCTATGGGTATGCCCGGAGTGCAGTAACGTCGATTCTTGGAAACAGAAACATAAATTTAATTCCCGTGTCGTTTCCACAATTTGTGTCAAGTGTTCTTTGCCGTTCCCGCTCTTTGTTTTCCCCGCTAAATCCAATGCACCGCATTCTTCGTTATATCGTTCGAAGTAACTCGTGAAAAGATAAGTTAACTCATGACGGTGGGTTACAGTTGCTGTTCTTGCACAGGTTGTGTATTTAAAACAGTGGACCGGGTCTTCCTGGCTGTAATAAAGGCGTGTTTTTAATAGCGTACTCACCACAATAGAGATTACAGTATTTAACTCGCCACCTCGTGTACCAGGCTGCTGTAACATAGTCTGTTTCAAGGAGCACCAGTGAAGACGTGAGGTAGGGGTCTTGGTCAGTGTTTGACGTGACTCAGATTACACTCCGATCTCATTCTTGGGTATACGTTCAGGTCTGTTTCCGAGTGTGTGTGAGTCGTAACCACCTCCACTTCCTCTCCCACAACTTCCAGTGCTATTAGTTGTTGTTGTATCCTTTGCCACCGTAGTGTTATACTGTCCTTAATACTGTTTATTTACTTTACAGACAAATAATAACAGCTGGTCAGGCAAGATATACTAATCGGACATGTTAGTCAGGGTCGGGCAAAACATACTGACCGAGACCCTCACTTCGGCTTCCTAGTAGCCCTCTCTGGAAACGGGTTGTTTTCATGGTAGTCTGGCTAACGAGGTGAGGAATCAAGGTAATGCCCGTATTAGGGAATTACACGCAGATGAGCCAAGCATAGTACTACAGCCTGGAGGACCCAGGTCCACCAGCAGCAGCACGCTCGGAATGCGAGGAAAACTACTGCAACCTGGCCACTTACCGTCCTTTTCAGGCGCAGAAAAGAGTAACCTACCCATTGTGGGCATTCGCAAAAAACAACAACAGAGAACATCCAGTCTGATATACTAGAATCATGCTTATATCATAGAATCATAACGCGCATCTTTGTGATTTTTGGTCGTGTTCCCTGAATTATATTAAAATTATGTACTTAAAATATAGAGAAATGATCATTTGCACATAACTCATTAAAGATAAGACAGGAACTTCAGTTGCACTGTTCTGCAACCTGTCTTATAATGTTCAGTGAATATTTAAGCTCGATATGTCTTTTCGTTCACGAGTTATGGCGTCTTCAGACAAACAACTTGATATATATATATATATATATATATATATATATATATATACATACATATATATATATATATATATATATATATATATGTGTGTGTGTGTGTGTATGTGCGTATGTCTATGTACATGTGTATGTGTTTGTACATACAAACTTTGAGATCTATAGTATTAAATGCAATAACTCGATAAATCTAAACATTGTTAATTCCCTGTTCAGTACATGTCTTCAACAAATATTTGCCAAGCCATCAAGCGTTGACCTGGCCATATCTGTTGAAGTCTTTTACAGGGTGAATAGCCAGCCCTTTCCCAATCCATCTTAGGCCTGTCTTGCGGTATGCCTGGCAGGTGTTAATATTCTGTGTTTCCATTTCGGGCCCTGGTAATATTTCACTTTGCTTGCTTACCTTAATATAGTTTTGCCTTTTTCTTCTGGTTACTGAGGATAGTTAATTTGAAAATGAAGTTTATGATTTGAAGGAAGGCTGAATGTGACATTACAGATCCATCATGTGATCCATCAAGAAATATTATTTACTTTGATGGTGGAGAGTTGGCTGCCAAAGTTAGTACTGGGCATTATTCGATATTGAAGAATGTTCAATGTTAGGTCCACATACCGCCGGTTAGTACTCGGCATTATTCGATATTGAAGAATGTTCAACATTAGGTTCGCATACTGCCGAAGTTAGTACTGGACATAAATCGATATTGAAGAAGGTCCACATACTGCCGAAGGCTCTGGCTGGTTGTGACACTTTATTAAAGTAAGCCAACAGGAAAGCTTGCTCGATGGATTGACGCTTACTTTGTTCAACAATTTTCGTGTAACACGTGATGCTGTTTAACATAATTCTTTTCACTAACAAACTTCTTAAGCAATGTTAATAAATCCTCAGATGACAATGTCAAATTCGGTTACGAGTCATCTTCTCATAGCTATTGCTCAGGGGGAGACCTTCAATACATAATGATTTTTTTTTCGGCTGAGCTTTGAATTAATTATTAGCTTGTTGTGGTACTGAATGCTAATATATATATATATAATTGTGAATAACAACTACAATTTATACAATAATTCCAATTTGTTTTGTGAGATTAAGCTGTCAACTGCATTATATAAAGCAAGTGAGCATTTTAGCCTAGGTCTTATCTAGATGATAACTGGTATTCTGTACCGAAGCTGACGTATTACAGTAATAATAATTAGTGTATCAATTTACATTCTATTTGTTTCTATTAAAGTATCCACAGTCTAGCATGTATAGGTTAGTATGACATTCGTAGCATTGGAAAGCTGCTGTTTCGCTGCATTGCTAAGGAAACGAGCGCTGCTATAGCGAAGAGCCGCAAATGGGAGTACGCATGTAGATATAGATGTAATTATTTGAGAGCGAACTTCTGAGAAGAAAATATCATGATGGCTTGAATATTATGCCGAACCCTGTTGTTTCACTGTCTAGTGACCTTCATTCCTCCCACCACTTATCTCTTGTCATCTATCGCTTGATACCAATAGTATTGGTTGAAGATACTTTTGGAAGATTTGTTGCGATGTACTCTAGTGAACATCTTCACAAAACATGCCGCAACATGTTGCTTGATCTTTTTTTTTACGGATACAGTTATTATGATGTACGTGTAAACAAGTTTTATTCAGATCATCCTTATGTCAGTGTTGTTAGTTGATTGTAGAAGCTTTATCATTCTTCAGAACATCATCAAATAAGTTTTGTTCGTTAATTGTAGGAACTGTATCATTCTTCAGTACATCATCAAATAAGTTTTGTTAGTTGATTGTAGGAGCTGTATCATTGTTCAGATCGTCCTTATGTCAGTGTTGTTAGTTGATTGTAGGAGCAGTATCATTCTTCAGATCGTCCTTATGTCAGTGTTGTTAGTTGATTGTAGGAGCTGTATCATTCTTCAGAACATCATCAAATAAGTGTTGTTAGTTGATTGTAGGAGCTGTATCATTCTTCACATCATCCTTATATGTACTGTTAGATGTGGACGTTGTATCAACCTTCATCTAGTGTGACATACGAAGAGTCCAAAATGATTATTAGGGCAAGATACATGGCCAAATGAGAAACAGAACACACTGGCTACACAAAAAATGATGCCTTTAACCAGTTTAACAGAAGACAGCAGTTCGTGGTCTGTAGACTCCGCACAGGCCACAACAGACTGAGGTGCCATCTATTCAATAAACTGAAGATAGGTGCCACTGACGAATGCACCTGTGGTACAGGGGAAATGACCGATGAACATCTGCTGCAAAATTGCTCGACAAACGAGGACCAGAGAAAGCACATGTGGCCATCACCAGTGGGAACACTAGACAAGCTCTATGGCAGTGTCAACAGCCTCAGGATGACAGCTGCTTTCTTCGAACAAATTCAAGTTGACGTCTGACAGCGTACGAAGAAGAAGAAGACGAAGAAGAAGAAGTATCAACCTTCATCATCCTTATTATCATTGCTGGGTGACGATGGAACTTTTAACATTGTATCACTTACCTACTACGTGACTTCAAATGATAAGGTTTAAATAATGAATTGCCAAACATTTACGTCCATGTGGTAGGATTGGTTGTAAATAACACTGACATACTCTCACTATTACTGAGAAAACGTAATTGCTTTCTGTTTGCCAGCACGGTCATCTTGTTGGTTTGGTTTTTTAATTATTTTTTTTATTTAGCGTTCGCCTTATTTCGCTAATCCACAAGACGATGTTCGTTGCACTGTGGTTTTTATTTTGCGCCTGTCGGCCCAGTGCATCCGACTTCAGCATGCATTTTATGAAAGAGTCTGCTTCCTCCTGCATTTTGTAAAGGTTTCCTTCCCCGGCGTAACGGCCGGTGTTGTGATAGGGATCGAACCTAGCACCTTCGGCTTGTAAGCCGTGTCACTTAACCACTAGCCCACGCCGTCTCCACGCCGTATGCCAGCACGGTCATCTTGATAATATATATATATATATATATATATTATCATGATCGCCGTGAAGCCAGTGAGAGGTGGACTGTGTACAGAAGACATGCTTGGAAAACAAACTACTTCCATATAAACTGCCTACGTGGATTGTTCATAATAGAGGGGTAGGATCGGGTACCAGACACCAAGATCTTCATGAAAACCAAAATACTAAGCACCCACACACTGCTGCAGAAAACCCAAATTACGTGGGTCAGTCACGTCGTGCGCATGTCAGACAACCGCATCCCCAAATAACGAATGAACAGGGAGCTGAAAGAGGCCTGCGTCTGGTCGGTGGGGGAATAAAAGCGCTTGAAAGACTCTCAAAATATCTCTGACTCGCTTAAACATCGATGCAAACTCGTGGGAATGCCTCGCATAGGACAAACAGCCATGGTATAGAACCACCATCAGAAGCGTTTACACTACTGAGAATAGCCGGGCCTGCGAGGCGCAGAGAAAACGTACTTTGCGAAAAGATAAAACAACTGACACTCACATGTCCAATTCTGACCTTTAATGTGACGTATGTGGAAGGGGTTTCCATACCAGAATTGGACTATACAGCCACCTCAGGACTCACCGGTGAGGTGGAACACGTCTGACTGCTGTTATTGTCATCATCGCTTGCGATGCACGGCTATTATAATTATTATTGCCTGCATCGCTTTTCATTGAATGTTACACTGTGTGTATGTGTCGGTTCCGATATTTATGTACGATTTACGTTGACTGCCTTAGTATTTGAATATATTGACTTATTTCAGATGTTCTCTGTTTACTTTGTTACTGCATTCCTGACTACATTTAGTCGGAGTTTTTTATACTTATTGTCCCTGTTAAACGTTCTCATTTCCCGTATCACCCTTCGGCCATCAATCAGTTTTATCACTTTACGTCTCTCGTGCTTATATCTGCGAAGGTACGATCGGTCCTTATGGAGTCATTCTTCTTATATTAAGGAGAAAGGATCGAAGAGAAAACGCAAACCCAGTACTCAAAAACTGCTTGCTGAAGTCGAATTTGTTGGACCGAACGGTGCAAGTTTCGCAGTCAAGCTGTAAACTGCGATACAACGCATTCCGTTCTCTGGATTACATTCTGCTACTTAAGCCCTTTTCATGGTATGGTAGCGGGAGATTGAGAACGAACGAAGCCAAGTCAGCCAAGCCAAGCCATATTGAGAAGCATTGTCAGATAGTTCAGGCTATTTTCTTCATCTACGCTTGTCGATGGATGTCAGCAACTGTTTGTGTCCTCGTGGATATTAGTACTATCTGAAGTAGAATGTCCATGGATCTACCAGCATGTCCATGTTTCTTATAGTGCCTTACAATTTTTCATCAGAGTATCTTACTAAACACTACAAATAACAGTGAAACCCCAACTTTATTGAATGCCTGTGACGGCCATAACTGACGTCCAGTGTACACACCATGCATACAGATGCACTACGCGTGCCATATATTATTTTATTTCTTGATCTAAGAATGAACAATTTGTATACACGGAACTGTCTAGGCCCATCAATAAAAGCTTCATGTTGCAAACACGTGTTGCCCTATTGACACGTGAACAGCCAGAGTCGTTACTCACGGAGGCTGCGTTTTGATTATTGATTTTTCGTGCGCATTCCGACAAGAGAAGTCAACTTCCACCATCCGTGAAACTCATATATCGTGAGCCCATAGTAGCTCAGACAACCTTTGCTTACCTAATATATCGTGAGCCTATAGTAGCTCAGCCTTTGGTTACCTAATGTATCGTGAGCCTATAGTAGCTCAGACAGTCTTTGGTTACCTAATATATCGTGAGCCTATAGTAGCTCAGCCTTTGGTTACCTAATATATCGTGAGCCTATAGTAGCTCAGCCTTTGGTTACCTCTTCTCTCCTACAGGAAGACTTCATTGTCCAGATGTGTTGCCCTTACGAGTTCATGTCGTTCTAGTTCAAAACACTCGTGGCACTGGTCTTTGCTTATATCGTGAAGAAAGTGATCATGAGTCTTGCTGGCTGTAGTGCAAATACGAGACTTTCAGTAGGTTCATCCTTGTAGAGATAACCTGCTGATTCCCACCACATTGGCCTGGTTGATGGAGCACAGCTTGTTTTCAGGAGCACAACATAAGCGAGGTGGGAGTCATTGCCAGAATGTTTCACTTGACCTTAGTATTGGGTACAAGTCATTGCCAGAATGTTTCACTTGACCTTGATATTGGGTACAAGTCAACGCCAGAATGTTTCACTTGACCTTGATATTGGGTACAAGTCAAGGCCAGAATGTTTCACTTGACCTTGATATTGGGTACACATCATTGCCAGAATGTTTCACTTGACCTTGATATTGGGTACACGTCATTGCCAGAATGTTTCACTTGATACTAATGTTAACAATAATATCATCTTCAGCATTTTTAGAAAGGTTATCGATTTGTTTGCGGACGCGGGCATGGAGTTCAAAGCCAGTCTACCTCATGTATTTCCTATATCGGCGATTGCAAATAACAGCGTGAATTTCAGGTAAATCCTCTATAACCTAACAAACAAACAAACAAAAAACAGCTGGAAGAAAGATCACCTGGATAACACACACATATATACATTACGCAATCACGCATGTGGTCTCAAGTCAAAGTGCAAGAGTAGTCCATGAGTTAACCTTTGAGTCGACGTCTGGAACAGATGTCTCAGACAATGATATCAGTAATGTAGCCTAGCAAAGGAGAATCCGGAAATACCACACACGAGGAAGGATCCAATTATCGAAAGAGGTACAAGTCCTCAAGGATACAGTAGCTGTAGGGATGAAATGTTAGAACCAGTTTCACGCTGTCAGATGGGAACTGGATAAGGAAATATTCAGACGCTTGTGGAAGGAGAAGCATTTTGTGGGTATGTTGTAGAAAATCTTCATATTCTGGGGTAAGGGCCGATAAATATGAATGAGCAACGGCAAGACTGGGGAGACAAGAATTTTAGAGGATATAGCAATGTGTGTCAGTATCTTTATCATAATAAAGTTACATATCGCAAGCGAGTATGGCGACAGCATCAGACCGGAGCTGCGAGATTTAATCTCACATGACTGTAGTGTCATATCTTAGCACGGCAGACAAGCCTGGAACGGACCGAGCACGGAGTCGATCGAATGGTCATTTCGCGTCTGCTCCTTTGGGCTCCTCGCTTTCCCTGAGCCTCTCGATCACTTTTAGCTTAGTGAAATAAGAAGATCGTGTTAAGTTCGTGCGACAGGCAAGATGGTTCTGTTCTAGCGTCTCCCGGGAGGTGGCATCCATGTTCAAACTTTTCAGAGACATTTAACAAAAAGTATATGTAACGTTTCGTCTGTGCCCCTGACGAGCTACTGCCTGTTGTTAACTCACGCACAGCAGCTGACTCGAGATGCGC
Organism: Ariolimax columbianus; assembly: GCA_036924085.1. Lineage (NCBI taxonomy): Eukaryota > Metazoa > Mollusca > Gastropoda > Stylommatophora > Arionidae > Ariolimax > Ariolimax columbianus. The sequence continues at coordinate 17,512,810 of JAVGWX010000014.1, read as the reverse complement.
ATGTCGGACATGTAAAAACATGTCTCATTCACCGTATCTGAGCTCGCGGTTAAAGCAATGGATGCTCAACATGTTGAAGATTTTAGAGCTAGGTACTTTCTCTTGTCAACTAATTCTGAGCAGATAGAAGAGACATTGCACGTTGCAATGTTGAAGGTCCCTAGCAGGTCTGCTATACACTGCTCGTGTTCCTTAGGCATACAGAACTGTAGTTAGCAGTACAGTACAATACCCTTTAACTTGGTGGAAACACTGATTCCCTGTACTACTGCAAACATTCGCTCTCAGTCTTCCTAACACAGAGCTTGCCTTGGCAATCCTGTTTTTGACCTCATCATTAATACTGGCTGCGCTGGTGAGGTTACTGTCTAGGTAAGTAAAGTTATAGACATTGGATGTTATGATAAACGGTGGTGGACAGGTCAGGATGGAAGGCAAAGACAGCGATGCCCTAAAAATTGACAGCTATAAGGAAAATGCAAGATGAGATGGATAATGTGATTGTAGATCGGGAAACATTTTTCAACCGGGTAGATAGACAACATATGTGGAAATAAATTTTGCGCACTGTGTAGTAAGCGATAACTTAATCAACCTAAAAATTCTTTACATTGATGGCAAGTGCTCTGTTAGAACAATAACCAGTTTATCAGAGATATTTATTATCAAATCTAGAGTCCGGCAAGGGTATGGTGTGCTATCCCCTTTGTTGTTCATCACATATGTAGACCGACCACACATATAAATCAACCAACCAAAATGAAGGAAACAACATTGATGAACTTTTAAACGAATTTCTTTTTTGCAGAATATTAATCAGTTATGGCTACTTCAGTCATACAATTGCAACAAAACTTATTGACAAAATAAATACAAATAGTAAGGAATACGTCACGAAATAAAAACAGAAAAAAACTGAGGTCATGAAAATACCTAAACAAGCAGGATAAACCAATATCTTTCTTGCAAAGCAGCAAATCAAACAGGTGAATGATTTAAGATACTTTAGGAGCACGTTTATCAGCAGACCAAAGAATCACAGCTGAAACCCAACAAAATGCAAAGATGCAAATAAAATCATTTGGCAATTAACACCAATACGTATTTGGAAACACGTGACGATAACTACCAAAAGAGATTTATTCATCACGAGTTTCGTCTCGACACTATGCTGTCAATGTCAAAACTGGACACTATGCTGTCAATGCCAACACTGGACACTATGCTGTCAATGTCAACACTTAACACTATGCTGTCAATGTCAACACTGAACACTATGCTGTCAATGTTCACACTGGACATTATGCTGTCAATGTCAACACTGAACACTAACATCAATTGAAAAACAAAAAATCGAAACAACAGAAATGAAATGCCTGTGAAACATATTGGGTATAACAAAGAGAGACAGAATCAGAAACGATGACATCAGGCGAATGGTGAGAGCAACATCAGAACTACTACATCAAAAGACAGCAACTAAAATGGTTTGCCCATGCAACAAGAATACCACCACACAGCGCACACACATTCCTCCCCCACCTCCCCCTCCCCCGTAAATAGCAATGCAATTTAAATTCATTACCAAAGGCCGACAACGAAAAAGGTGGCTTACGGAAATATCTGAAGTGGCACACGCTCCTTCTAGAGATCTCTTTATAACGTGACGCTGAAAGGCACAACAGGATGAGCGAAAAGAAAAAGAAAGAAGAATGGACAAGATGTGAAATCTATTACTATTGTTGGATGGAAATAGTTGACAAAGACAATGAAACTGGATAGGTCAGCTTCAGATGTACCGATAATACGCATACAGCATTGGTAGTACACACTGTAATAGGATACCAGATAGCGAGACTGGATGAGAGATCCCAAAACGAGACTCCTAGCTGGCAATTCTTCTTTTATTATATCATCCGCAGGATCAAGATGCTGAGCAGCGCATGAACTGCAGTAGTCAGCGACCCATAGCTGACTGCTAGCGTCAGGGCCAGCGAACCAGAGCTGAGCAGCGCATGAACTGCAGTAGTCAGCGACCCATAGCTGACTGCTAGCGTCAGGGCCAGCGAACCAGAGCTGAGCAGCGCATGAACTGCAGTAGTCAGCGACCCATAGCTGACTGCTAGCGTCAGGGCCAGCGAACCAGAGCTGAGCAGCGCATGAGCTGCAGTAGTCAGCGACTCATAGCTGACTGCTAGCGTCCGGGCCAGCGAACCAGAGCTACCAAGACCCTTCTACACCTCCACGCGGTGATCCTGGATAACAGGCTGCAGCAAGGCAGACTGGCTAAAGAGAAGGGATCGAAGAGGGAATGCTAACCCGGTACTCAAAAAATGCTTTCTGAAGTCGGATGTGTTGGACCGAAAGGTGCAAATGTCGCAGTCAAGCTGTAAACTACGATACAACGCATTCCGTTTTCTGCACTACATTCTGCTACTTAAGCCCTTTCAGGGTTTGGTAGTGGGAGATTGAGAATGAATGAAGAAGAAGAAGATATCATCCACAACATTATCCATAACCTCAATTGTCATGTGTCACTGAGAGAAAAATGATGACACTAGAAATATGCTGGAACTATCTCACTTGTTGAATACATATCAAGTTATCTCATGAGAATGCAACGGGATCAACTACCATTGTACACTTACAGCAAAAGAATATATGGCTTTAAGGCACAAGTAAGACGTCGTGAGAGACGGATATATGATACAACAAATATCCAGCAAGAATCTGGGATTACAACACCAGCCGGTATACACTTGACTCAGGGAACAATACTTAAACTCCCAATGTCGCTTAACGGAAGAGTAAGTACGTAAGTCAGTTACGACAATGGGGACATTGACTTCCCTTATACATGACTGTGCAATAGCGATCTATCCACTTCAGAACCACGTGCACGTTATTTTAAGCACACATCGCAATGTGAAGCGTCGAGTTTTTATATACAATATTGAGAAGGAAAAAAATATACTTTATCAGACACTGCCGTCAGGGGAGAAGTATTAGAGACATCATTGCACTAAGCCACAGCGGGTACTATGCGGACTGACCAATTCCTCTCATCTCTGCTTTTATTTACTTAATGCTGGCCGGGTATCCATTTACATATGCCCGTTTACAACTGGTCAACTGAGCGCGCCGGTAAAGGGAGTTGAACGCTCTACCTTTGCTGTGAAATGTGATTGTTCTATTACTACACCCAGTCAGACTCTCCGACCTACTGTAGCGATCGTAAGTACACGTGACTGGATTGTAGGACATAGCCTTGGGTGTTTCCCAGAACGGCTGGTTGTAACAGGGACATATGCCCACTGCTTGACTGAGAATATGTGGTGAGGGGCGACTAACAGGAGGTTCAAAACCCCTTTAGGGTAGAAACTTCGCCAAGTCAAGCTCTGCACGCTTCGTCATTCAGATGTGCCTCAAGTGGAGCGTGTAGCCTAGTCGACAGTGAGCTGACGTTCTAAAACTAGGAATACACCGCACCAGGGTTCTAAATCACGGACGTACAGAAATAAAATCAGGGCGTGGTTCGTACCTGGTACAACCGCTCCTCCAGTTGACAAAGCTGTAAATCGGTACCTGACGTATGATTTGGGGAAAGTATAAACAGCAAGGAAGGGAACTGGCTACCCCATGTAACATAAGCTGCAGCTTAGTCCACGAAGAGTTATCCTCATCCCCGACGGTAGTTGCTGTCATGGGACACCCCCCCCCCCCCCTTTACTTTTAAAATCTACTGAATGTGGAACAACCTTTAAGTTTGAACGAAAGCTCTAGAAACAACGTTCACTTTGTGATACAAGAGTAAAAGCGATAATAACACGTATTTCTGGGGTTCGTTAGGATATGAAGAATATTGTGTGTGAGACAAAAGGCGATGTGTTCACTCTGAACCTAAACTATTTGACACACACCATGACAACATTATACTTACAAGAGCTGAGCAGATTCAGTCCCGGGGCCACGCACTGTTGGTGTTGTAATACTCCAGCCAATACTTCCTTCTTCCCACATTCCCCTTTGTTTTTGTCCATCCACGAATATTCTAGATCGACCGAGCTCTCCCCTGGGGCGGCAGAGCTCCCCTGGTTCAAGACGTCGTTAGTGATTCGTCCAGGACCCGCCCCACCTATGTCGTGGGACTTAGCCGTGGAGGTGTACCCCAGCGCAGTGCGAGGAGACATTCTGTCATACATAGCTGAGCCAAAGCTAGAACGGACCAAATCTTCCCCTGAGCAGGTGTGAAACGAAGTGGAACCCGCCGTTTGATACCCCGAAGCCGAACAGACATCCTTGTCGAACGTTCTTACGCTGTTATTGTTGCCGTTGTGGATCAAGTCGTGCTGCACCACACGGGATTCAGTAGAACACACATTGTCCAAGTTAGGATCGTCCTTGTAACTAATGGCTCCAGTAAAGTCTTTGCTACCGAAATCTCGATCAAATCTCCGAGTTTTTGTTGAGTTTCCACTGAAGTGAACCGAAGGAATGTCTTTCATCGAGTGCTGAAAAAGGCCAGACGTTTTGTCGGTGGATGGACAGTACGAGACAGTATAATCCCTTGGGGATGTCGTGCTGCAGTCAAAGGTGTGACCAAATGACGGGATAGCGGCTGATGCCATTTGAATGACTCAAGACGCCACGATAATTTACAAATGGACACGTTAATATTCTAGTTATCACATGCTGACTTATGGGCTCTGTGGGATGAAGTCTCATTCAGTTTCTCAGGTAGTTCAGAGATGTGCGGTCCTTGAAGACACACCTTTATTGGAGCTGGTCTCACTGACTCATAAAGATTGGTTCCAAAAGAAATGAGCTGCGATCTGTAGAAGAGAAAATAAACTAATATTAGACAAGCGTCTGTTTGCAACACACGCATACCAGAAAGTGACATTTTACACTAGTTTCCAAATTTGTCGCTATCTATATTTTTGTATTTAAAATTAATACAAGCTATTCAGACCTTTCTCGTAAACACACAAACATGGACGCACTTGCCAGTAAACACACTGAATATAGACCACTACAAACGCATATTCGCAATAACACACAGTAAAAACAAAGCATACAAACATTCATATAATATACACAAATTCACATAGTTACAAGAAATTCCGAAGGACAACACTATGATCATAAATGAGTATATAAATTGCATGTTACACTGCCTTCGACATCTCGTGTAGACACCCAACAATCGACGGATTGAAGCTACAGAGGCAGTAATGCGTATGGAGGCCACACTTAACACACGCAAAAAGACTACGTAAAACAGTAGACAGAAAGCTAGGACAGCAGCGAATTTCATAGGTAAGCATGAAGAAGTCGGTCAAAATATGGAACGGTAGAAGCCCTCAATAATCCAGTAGAAAGAAGAAGTATGTCTATTAAACCAATTTGAAAACCATCTACAACTTGTACACATTGAAGTATGCAGAACACTGGAGCGAGGGACAGATGTCTATGTTAGCCCATTTCATAGAACAGTCGATGATTACAGGCTAACCATAAAGCATTTACAGGGAGAGCAATTGCAAAGTGTCAGCGTAAGTCAAGTACGTATATGTCATTAGTGTACACATATTACATCTGATAAACACACATTCATTATTTATGTACATAAACGGGGTGCATAGTATTTTCAAATATTAGATCACGCTATATTCAAATATTAGATCACGCTATATTCAAATATTAGATCACGCTATATTCAAATATTAGATCACGTTATGATCACATATTAGATCACGCTATATTCACATATTAGATCACGCTATATTCACATATTAGATCACGCTATTTATGACTACTCGTCGTTTACAGATGAACAGACTCACATTATTGGTGTCCACATTTTGGTTCCAAATATTTATACACACGATGCCACCAGGTACAGAGATCATTTCTACATTTATGTACACGATATACCCCGGTACATATATTATTTCAACATGTATGTACACGATACCACCCAGTACACATATTATTTCTACATGTATGTACAGAATACCATCTGGAACAGAGATCATTTCTACATTTATGTACACGATATCATCAAGTAAATTCAATATTTCTATATTTTTGTACACGATATCATCAAGTACATTCAATATTTCTACATTTATGTACACGATATCATCAAGTACATTAACTATTTCTACATTTATGTACACGATATCATCAAGTACATTCAATATTTCTTTATTTTTCTACACGATATCATCAAGTACATTCAATATTTCTATATTTTTTGTACACGATATCATCAAGTACATTCAATATTTCTACATTTATGTACACGATATCATCAAGTACATTCAATATTTCTACATTTATGTACACGATATCATCAAGTACATTCAATATTTCTATATTTTTCTGCACGACATCATCAAGTACATTCAATATTTCTATATTTTGGTACACGATATCATCAAGTACATTCAATATTTCTACATTTATGTACATGATATCATCAAGTACATTCAATATTTCTATATTTTTCTGCACGACATCATCAAGTACATTCAATATTTCTATATTTTGGTACACGATATCATCAAGTACATTCAATATTTCTACATTTATGTACATGATATCATCAAGTACATTCAATATTTCTACATTTATGTACACGATATCATCAAGTACATTTAATATTTCTGCATTTATGTACACGATATCATCAAGTACATTCAATATTTCTGCATTTATGTACACGATATCATCAAGTACATTCAATATTTCTATATTTTTGTACACGATATCATCAAGTACATTCAATATTTCTACATTTTTGTACACGATATCATCAGGTACATTCAATATTTCTACATTTTTGTACACGATATCATCAGGTACATTCAATATTTCTACATTTTTGTACACGATATCATCAGGTACATTCAATATTTCTACATTTTTGTACACGATATCATCATGTACATTCAATATTTCTACATTTTTGTACACGATATCATCAAGTACATTCAATATTTCTACATTTTTTGTACACGATATCATCAGTTACACAGAACAGTTCTATATTTCTACGCAAAATATCATCATGTCACATTGGAACTCGTTTTTTGACTGAACACATCACACGTGAAAGAACATCCTCAAAATCATGTACAGCCACAATGTTTCAACATTTGAACACATTTTATCATCTATGGTCTTTCAGCGTCAAAGGCGGCGCACAAATCAAAGCTCAAAATTCTTCAGTTCGATCAGTCCGCCCTTAATCTTTGCAGGTAATGGATGTTTGCTAGCCACATGGCTGCACATTCCCTATTGATAGTTCTGCAAATTGCCTCTCTGAATCTGCCTCGCTTCTTTTGGCAGCTAGGTAGCCACATAATCGCCTGCAAGAAGAGCATATTATTGTTCATCCAGGGCACGTTCTCGGTGTACACCCACTGTTTCTTTCTGATGACATGAGAAATATAATTTTGGTTGGACTGTTATCGTACTTGCTCAGTTTTCATGAATTCTTTCCAGCGAATGCCCAATGGACGTGCAAGGCATTTATTTTCAAATACAATCTATTTTCAAACATATTTGTCCTTTTCCAGCGTTCACAACCATATGTGAGCACTGAAATGACATTCAAGTTGGCTATCCAGAGCTTGAAACGATCACTCAGGGATGTTGAAATCAAAATATTCGTTAATTGGCTGAATGCATTTGAGGCCAATGCAACTTGAATGGAAATTGCCTGTGTAGAATCCCCAGTTTGCTTAATTCTAATGTCTAAATAGGACAAATTCTCAACATTTTGTATCACTTGACCAGTGTGCTGGACATCAGTCCCTGTGGATGTTAGATTATTGCTTTTAGTGTTAGAGGCATTTACCTCAAGCTCTATCTGTTTGGCTGTGTTGCAGAGTTAGTCTATCTTCTGCGCTTTTTCTATATTAGAAGTTTGGAGAGCCAGATCATCTACGAAATTCAGGTCCTCTAGGGGTTTATTAATGAAGAACTTGCTGCTGCGTGTGGAAGTTCGCATAACATACTACCGCCACTCCAAATAGCAGAGGCGGACATAACTAGCCCTGCTTCACACCTGTTTCAATCTTAATTAAACCATTCTTCTTCTTCGTCGTTCATTCTCAATCTCCCACTACCAAACCATGAAAGAGCTTAAATAGCAGAATGTAGTCCAGAGAACGGAATGCGTTGTGTCGTAGTTTACAGCTTGGCTGCGATATTTGCACCTTTCGGTCCAACACATCCGACTTCAGCAAGCATTTTTTGAGTACCGGGTTAGCATTCCCTCTTCGATTCCTTCTCCTTAGCCAGTCTGCCCTGCTGCAGCCTGTTATCAAGGATCACCGCGTGGAGGTGTAGAAGGGTCTTGGCAGCTATGGTTCGCTGGCCCTGACGCTAGCAGTCAGCTATGGGTCGCTAACTACTGCAGCTCATGCGCTGCTCAGCGTCTTGATCCCAATTAAACCATTCAACTTCTCCAACAGTGGCCAGTACACACCATTGTGAATCAGTGAATACTCATTTTATGACCCTTCGAAACTTGATTGGGAAGCCATAGATGATGAGAGCGTTCCACAGTGAAGGTCGGTGTATATTATCGAATGCCTTCTGAAAATCGATGAAGTTGACAATAAGTGGTGAATGCATCTCTGCAGACTCTTCTAGAATTATTTTTAGGGTAAAGATCTGGTCGATGCGCGATCGCTGTAATCGAAAACCAGTTTGCTTCTCCCGCAGTCATTCGTCTACTGCCTCTCTGATGTACAAAGTACAAAGTACTTTGCCTGACACTGATGGTAGCGTCATTCCACGCCAATTGTTGGCAGTCCGATATTTCTCCCTTCTTCGAACTTTTTACAATCACGCTATCTTTCCTTCGCTGTGGTGAATTCTGCTCAACCATATTTCGTTTATTATTGAAATCAAGTGGGTTATAGTTGTGTCGTTAACATTTATACACATCATGATATCATTAATGCACAATGTAACATCCTTTATAAACAAAATATTATTTATAGAAACATCTAAGAAATCCTCAGATACAAAATATCATTTATAAAGGCAGATTTCATTTTACATCTCGATCCACTTCATGGCCCAAGACACAAGAAAACCAAAGTATAGGACATGAGACAGACACAAAGCGTAGAGCATGACACAGACACAAAGCGTGGGACATGACACAGACACACAGCGTAGGACATGAGACAGACACAAAGCGTAGAGCATGAGACAGACACAAAGCGTAGAGCATGAGACAGACACAAAGCGTAGGACATGAGACAGACACAAAGCGTAGGACATGAGATATACACAAAGCATAGGACATGAGACAGACACAAAGCATAGGACATGAGACAAACACAAAGCGTAGGACATGAGAGAGACACAAAGCGTAGAGCATGACACAGACACAAAGCGTAGTACATGACACAGACACAAAGCGTAGGGCAAGAGACAGACACAAAGTGTAGGACATGAGACAAACACAAAGCGTAGGACATGAGACAGACACAAAGTGTAGGACATGAGACAAAATACATGAAAGTTTGATAGCAGAGATAACGGACACTATGTAAAATCCATAGAACGGACAATGCAGCACAATTGTTTCAGAACCTTCCGTATCTTTAACAGTACAATTGGACAGTACAAAACGAGTCAGTTTTCCATGAGAACACGGCTGTTTCCAGAATTCGTACACTTATTTGACGATCTCCATTAGCTGTTTCTAAAGTGTCACTATGAACACACTATATGTATGTGATTTAAAACAGTATTACTGTAAAGCCGGTATTTATTCAGATATTGTTTTTGATGTCAAGTATTCCAGTCTTTGGTCTCAGAATACCACGCTGCACCAAGAGCAATTTTGTATGGATCACCATGACGACTATAGTTGTGTACCTACCAGACGGTCACTTTTTCTGCCCATCTTTTGTCAGCCATGCGTAATACATGCACGGCTCATTTGAATTTTACTAACTATCTGAGACGTCCGAGGACGATGTTTGGGAATGGATTTTCCTGTTGTGCATTTGGTCCATGTGAGATAAAGGCCTGTGCCCTACAGTGCGTTAACAAAACTTCCCACGACCCTCTATCTGTTGAAATATTTGTTGGGCACTCTATGTGACTTTTTTAGCCAGTTTTTAAGAAGTCTGATTCTAATTATTTTGAAGTGCGGTTTTCAATACATGGTGAGATTGTCAGTGCCAGGCGCGTCTATCTTTTGATGCGTAGGGAAGGAAACAGGACATATTGATATACGGAAACCACGATAAGTTTCTTCACTACAATTGTCATTTGCGTAACTCGAACCGCACCCCCCCCCCCCCCCCCCTCCCCGTTACATAGGTTCAATAAGCGTGCAGCTCTCCATATGAGAACAATGTGATGTCTTTTGTAACATAAATGTATTGTTTCCTTAACAGTCTGTTTTGTGTAGTCCGCCCCCCCCCCCCCCACACACCAAAGCCAGCCCTCCATTATCAACAGGACCCAGCTTACTTCAGGCATTTTTTAGCGGCTCCTCCTGCTCATGTCATGTGCTATCAAAAGTCAGAATTCTATCCAATGTTTTTCAATGGGAGACCAATTTTGATTTTGTAAAGGCTTTAGCATTTTTCTGTAGAATGAAAGAAAGTTGTTGTGGACTGAAATACTCGTTTTCTGTAGGACTAATCTTAGCATGAAATGTTTTCTGATGAGAATATGTTTTTCTGTAGGCTGAAATGTGCTTTCCACAGAATTACACTTTTATCCCCGTAGGAAGAAATGCTTTCTGAAGGAATACGTGATTGATGAAATGTTGTTACTGGGGTATGAAATGTGGTGTTTCATTAGGATTAAATGTTGTTTTTCATTAGAATTAAATGCAGTTTTTCACTAGGATTAAATGTTGTTTTTCATTAGGATTAAATGTTGTTTTAAAGTTAGATTATATTTTGTTTTTAATTAGGATTAAATGTTGTTTTTCATTAGGATTAAATTATGTTCCTCATTAGATTGAAACTATGTTTTTATTAGGATTAAATGCAGTTTTTCATATGGATTAAATGTAGTTTTTCATTAGAATTAAATGTAGTTTTTAATTAAGATTAATGCTGTTTTTGTGTATAATGAAATGTTTCCCTGTAGGAGTAGCTGTTATTTTATATGATGACATGTTACCTCTTAGGAGGAAATGTTATCTGTCAAGGTGAAATATCTCTCGGGATGGAATATTATCTCTTAGGATGACATGTTACCTCTTAGAATGAAATGTTATCTGATAGAATGAAATGTTATCTGATAGAATGAAATGTTATCTCCTAGAATAAAATGTTATCTATTAGAATGAAATGTTATCTCCTAGAATGACATTTTATCTCTTAGAATGAAATGTTATCTCTTAGGACGAAATGCTTTTCTAATGAATGAATCGTGCATAAAATGAAAAGTTCTCTTTATATTAGTAAATTGTTTTTTCTTATTTCTTTAGATACATTCTCTTAAACTAACTGATGACATTCTCTTAAACTAACTGATGACATTCTTTTAAACTAACTGATGACATTCACTTAAACTAACTGATGACATTCTTTTAAACTAACTGATGACATTCACTTAAACTAACTGATGACATTCACTTAAACTAACTGATGACATTCTCTTAAACTAACTGATGACATTCACTTAAACTAACTGATGACATTCTCTTAAACTAACTGATGACATTCACTTAAACTAACTGATGACATTCTCTTAAACTAACTGATGACATTCACTTAAACTAACTGATGACATTATCTAAAACTAACTGATGACATTCTCTAAAACCAACTGGTGACATTCTCTGCTAATAATAACTGATGACATTCTCAATAACTAACTGGTGACATTCTCTGCTAATAGTAACTGATGACATTCACTTAAACTAACTGATGACATTCTCTTAAACTAACTGATGACATTCTCTAAAACTAACTGGTGACATTCTCAATAACTAAATGATGATACACTCTAAAGCTAATGGAGGATATTCTCTGAAACTAACTGATGACATTCTCTATGACTAACTGGTGACATTCCCTATAACTAAATGATGACATTCGCTATGACTAACTGATAACACTCTCAATGACCAAGTAGTGATACTTCCTATAACTAACTGATGCCATTCTCTATGACTAACTGATGACATTCTGAATAACTAATTCGTGATAGTTTCAAAAGCTAATTGAGGACGTTCTCTGAAATTACCAAATAACATTCTCTATGACTGATGACATTATCTATGACTAACTGATGACATTCTCTATGACAAACTGATGACATTTTCTCAAGCTAATTGAGGACAATTTCTGAAACTAACTGATGACATTCTCTTTAACTGATGACACTCTCTATGATTAACTGATGACATTCTCTATGACTAACTGATGACATTCTCAATAACTAATTGATGATACTTTCTAAAGGTAATTGATGGCATTCTCTGAAACTAACTGGTGACATTCTTTATAACTAACTAATGCCACTCTCTATGACTAACTAATGACATTTCCCAATGATTAACTAATGACATTCCCTGTGACTTACTGATGACATTCTCTATGACTGACTGACTGATGATAATATGTGTAAAGAAAGAATGACATTATCTGAAACTAAATTATGACATTCTCTACAACAGAAGAATGACATTTCCTTTACTGAAAGATGACATTCGTTAACAAAATTTTGAATTCTCATAAACTAAAATGAAGAGAAATGAAAAGGCTGGTAGGAAAGATTTCCAATGAAGTTGTCAAAGAAAGGAGATGAACATCAGTGTACTAATTATAGAAGAAGAGGGTTGCCAGAGCCTGAACAAATATTGAACGTTATCGTCATGACTCCCGTAACCTGAAGGGTTGCTGCAGATTGTTAGACCAGTTCCCCCTACTTCACACAGTACCACACTACCTTGCAGAATCATTTTGGTCAACCCAGACGATTTCGTAACATGACCATACCATGTGAGCTTGCCTGTTTTTACTAAAATCAATAGGTCTTTATATTGGTCGACCTCTTTCTTAACTTCGTCCCTTATTCGTGACGCGGTCTAGATACTAAATGCTGAAAATTAGACGCATACATCTAATTTTCATAGCACAAATTCTTCGATCTAGAACCATCATCAGATTTCAAGTTTTGCGGTTCACGAGCGAAGAGTTTGTGCAATAGAGATGAGATGTCTGCGTCAAATTCTGGACATTTCCTTATCGTGATAGACAGTTAAAAGGAGGCTATAGACAACCAGATTAGAGTAGAACAGGCAGACCTTCGATAGTATAAGACAATAGTTGAAATAGAGTGAAATGGATTTGATCACTTGATGTGGGACTCACATGTGTCCATCTAGTCCGCATGACTGACGATAGATGAACAAGCAGGGCGTTTTTATGGTGGCCATACAACTACAACAGCCCACATCCCCACCGCCAACGAGATGGAGAGATGATCTGCACCACGCCCTTTGACCATCATGGTACTTCTGGGCGAAGGCCAGGAAGAGATCCAAGCAGCTTTTGGCTACCTGGCATCAATCAACCTTGCCTGATTGAATACCTGGATTCAGGTAAGTGGGATTCGAGGATCACGAACAAATTATTTGACAGCTTAGATAGAAAATCAATATGGGAGTTGCTCATGCATCATGGCTTGCCCTTGAAGTTCGATAGAGTAATTGAGAGATCGTATGAAAGTTATTTGTTCAGAGCCCTTTGATCTTACAAGTGAAATGTGACAGCGTTATCTCTTATCGCATAACTCTTTCTGTTGGCTATTGACCAGATTATAAATACAAATGTACAGTGCCATGAGTTTGAGAGTCTTCTACACCAGTTCTTTCTGTTGGCTATTGACTAGATTATAAATTCAACATAATCTGCAGGGGAATATGTAATTCAATTAACTTTGAACAAACACCAAAATGGTCATCAGGACTTTGCTAATGACTTGGGTCTTCTGTCCCATAATCGAAAACAGATGCAACATTTTTTAAAAGTATCATTGATATGAAGTCACATAATCTGGGACTGAGATTACGCAGAGAGTAAACACGGATCGTGATCCCAGATGCCACAGACGGTAATCAGATTGTATTGGGTGGCATACTCATACAAGATGTGCCCTCTTTCATACATCTTGGTAGGTATGTTGGGTGGCATGCTCATACAAGAAGTGCACTCATTCATACATCTTGGTAGGTGTGTTGGGTAGCATGCTCATGCAAGATGTGCGCTCTTTAATACATCTTGGTAGGTGTGTTGGGTAGCATGCTCTTACAAGATGTGCACTCTTTCATACATCTTGGTAGGTGTGTTGGGTAGCATGCTCATACAAGATGTGCACTCTTTCATACATCTTGGTAGGTGTGTTGGGTAGCATGCTCATGCAAGATGTGCGCTCTTTCATACATCTTGGTAAGTGTGTTGGGTGGCATGCTCATACAAGATGTGCACTCATTCATACATCTTGGTAGGTGTGGTGTGTTGGGTAGCATGCTCATGCAAGATGTGCACTCATGTATACATCTTGGTAGGTGTGTTGGGTAGCATGATCATGCAAGATGTGCACTCATTCATACATCTTGGTAAGTGTGTTGGGTGGCATACTCATGCAAGATTTGCACTCATTCATACATCTTGGTAGATGTGTTGGGTAGCATGCTCATGCAAGATGTGCACTCATGCATACATCTTGGTAGGTGTGTTGGGTAGGATGCTCATGCAAGATGTGCACTCATTCATACATCTTGGTAGGTGTGTTGGGTAGCACGCTCATGGAAGATGTGCACTCATTCATACATCTTCGTAGATGTGATGGGTAGCATGCTCATGCAAGATCTGCAATCATTCATACATCTTGGCAGGTGTGGTGTGTTGGGTAGCATGCTCATGCAAGATGTGCACTCATTCATACATCTTAGTAGGTGTGTTGTGTAGCATGCTCATGCAAGATGTGCACTCATTCATACATCTTGGTAGATGTGTTGGGTAGCATGCTCATGCAAGATGTGCACTCATTCATACATCTTGGTAGTTGTGTTGGGTGGCATGCTCATACAAGATGTACACTCATTCCTACATCTTGGTAGGTGTGTTGGGTAGCGTGCTCAAGCAAGATGTGCACTCATTCATACATCTTGGTAGGTGTGATGTGTTGGGTAGCATGTTCATGCAAGATGTGCACTCATTCATACATCTTGGTAGGTGTGTTGGGTAGCATGCTCATGCAAAATGTGGACTCATTCATACATCTTTGTAGGTGTGTTGGGTAGCATGATCATGCAAGATGTGGACTCATTCATACATCTTGGTAGGTGTGTTGGGTAGCATGCTCATGCAAGATGTGCGCTCATTCATACATCTTCGTAGGTGTGTTGGGTAGCATGCTCATGCAAGATCTGCAATCATTCATACATCTTGGTAGGTTTGGTGTGTTGGGTAGCATGCTCATGCAAGATGTGGACTCATTCATACATCTTTGTAGGTGTGTTGGTTAGCATGATCATGCAAGATGTGGACTCATTCATACATCTTGGTAGGTGTGTTGGGTAGCATGCTCATGCAAGATGTGCGCTCATTCATACATCTTCGTAGGTGTGTTGGATAGCATGCTCATGCAAGATCTGCAATCATTCATACATCTTGGTAGGTTTGGTGTGTTGGGTAGCATGCTCGTGCAAGATGTGCACTCATTCATACATCTTGGTAGGTGTGTTGGGTAGCATGCTCATGCAAGATGTGCACCCATTCATACATCTTGGTAGGTAATATAGACAAAGTAGAAGTTATGGATACAAATATAAAAACCTAAAAGCAGAAAGCGTGAGAAGCTTCAATTACATTATGAAACTTATGGAAATAAACAAAAATGAAATCCAACAGAATCACAATAATCTTCAAATTCAATTGAAAGTCTTTTCTATTGTACGGCACGGAAACACGGACGACAACCATTACAACGGCCGTAAGGTACATACTTCTTAAATGAGTGCTTGAACTGAATAGAGAAATTGACATGGCACTATATGATCCCTAATGTGAAACTGTTGGAAAGGACCAGACATATAGCAGTGAAACACGAGGTGATAAAACGACGCTTGCCTTAGTTAGGAAACATGATAAGGAAATCATCCAATAGCTGTATAGAAGACATGCTCTGGTCTATGTAACCAAAAACGGACATTTGATGTCAATCCATAACGACAATGTTATTCCACTATCCGTAACAAATATCGGCTTCATCTAAGAACAGCAGAGAACTGATATATCTACAACTAAATCCCAGTTTTTATAGCAAATTAACAACCTACTTTAAAAAAAATAATTTTAAAAACACTAACGGAGAAGATTTTTTAACACGTAGAAACCATGCCTTCTATAAATCAGGCAGTGTATATCCCCATGAGTTTGAGAGTCTTCTACATCAGAAAACGTTATATATTTGTACATAATTACCTTTATTATGGTTGAATATTGAATGTATCACACTGCGATGTTTTAGTCTATAACAAGCTAATATATGGCAGGACAGCATGACCAGGTGAGTCTTTCACGGACCGCGAACTTAAAACCATTCGTCCATTTTAAAATATTTTCTTTAAAAAAATTGAGCATTATGCATTGGGATGACGCTTATGCTATTTTCTGTACAGGTGGGAAGAGACAGACAAGCTGCTACTACTTTCTCTCTGATACAACACGCCAGCCATGACAAAACGGGAGCGGCCATGTTGTTCGTGTCAAGATGACTGATTGACTTTTTGACATATGATCAAATCTGTGTGATCGAGTACAGTTGGCAAGCCAACTTTAGCTTGAAGTTACTTCAAGTGACGGTAAAGATGGATACATGGCAGGCACTGCTTCCGGGAATGTTGTTGTTGGAGACCATTGAAGGAGGTCTCTGCTGTTTGTGACGATCCATATACTAAACCACACATCTATAGAGGCTCAATATATATATATTTTTAAAAACCTATTCATACGTCAAATATGTCTATACCTTGTCTGGAGCGAAGACGCAAGATTAGGAACGATGCATTTCTTGAATGAGAAACTGATTTGTTGTCTCTACTTGTTGCTCTGCTACAAGACAAGTCATTTGGAAGACGAGTAGCGAGCAGGGTGCCATCTTCCCGGTGATTATACAATGTGTTGGGAGCTGAGAATTCAGTCAAATGGTTGACCACGGCTCCATCTCAAGTCTACAACGCGCATCTGGAAACTAGTTGTGTTGTAACAGTCTAGACAACGAGATGTTCATCGACACTATGATCCCCACAGTGATGAGCACACTGAAAAATCTCACATTACACTACAGCCAGGAGTACCAAATCTGGGTTATTTAATGCACCTCGTGATATAGAAGAACCTCTTGAACCCGCTACCATAGAAACATTGAGAACAGTCGACAAATCGAGACGAGTAGCTTCCAACAACAACATCTCATCTTGTTGATGATTATATCGATACATTTTTATTATTTTGAATTTCGTGCACACCTTTGATGAAACAGGCCTTCGAACTAATCAGCTAGAAAAAACAAACAACTAACCGAAACATTCTATATGAACACCGCCATATGTATGCTATTTCATATTTCAAATTGTTTATTGTTTATCGTAAAATACACCTTTAAATCAGGATACACACTCTCGCGTAGCTGCTATTTACAAAAACAGCCGTCGCATACACACATCACAAAAATAATAAACAATCTAGCCGCATATGCGTTTTCCACACAACAAACACGCAACTACAAACTTCCTACCTGTGTTTAGCCTGATGTATGAACAGTCTCGCCTTTCCATCTGTTTCATATACAGATCGTTTTGGCATTCGAGGTGGCAAATTATCATAACGTCTCAACGGCCGTCGAAAAGATTTGTAAGCTTTCCTTCAATATAACATTTTCTTTTCTTCAACGCTCTGTACCGAAACGAACTGCCGTCTTATTTTTCACTCTACTCCGTTGCTCTCGTCAGTGGAATTTGTGTGACACGAGGCTAAGCCGAGTATCCTGTATCGGCTGTTTTCATTGAATCACTACCATCAGGTCTCTGGGCGGAAAACCGGCTCGCGGGCCCAGTGTCGGTCTCTATCAAGCGGCAGGAGGGGGCGGACAGACAGATGTCACGTGATGCTATATCGCCAATCAGAGTGGATCACCTAAGGCATGGATGTATTGATTGCGAGGCTAGTGGGCGGTCCTTGGACTACTAGCGGTGATGTCAGGATGAAGTAATGTTACAAAAGCTCTGTCAATCTAGGTGGTGTAGCTTGGGTCATTGATTCTTTCTATCTATCATCTATCTATCTATCTATCTATCTATCTATCTATCTATCTATCTATCTATCTATCTATCTATCTATCTATCTATCTATCTATCTATCTATCTATCTTTCTATCTATCTATCTATCTATCTATCTATCTATCTATCTATCTATCTATCTATCTATCTATCTATCTATCTATCTATCTATCTATCTATCTATCTATCTATCTATCTATCTATCTATCTATCTATCTATCCATCTATCTGTATGTCTGTCTATCTATCTATCTATCTATCTATCTATCTATCTATCTATCTATCTATCTATCTATCTATCTATCTATCTATCTATCTATCTATCTATATATCTATCTATCTATCTATATATCTATTTTTCTGTCGGTCTGTCTGTCTAACTGTCTGTTTGTGTGTCTACACAGTGTCCCGTTTAGCGGCACCACTGAAGCTGTGGTTGAACAAAAAGATTCGATGCTCTGACCGGCTATTGTTAACAATGTGAATCACTGATAGATCTTAAGACCCACTGACAAGTCTATACACCCATCTACATGTTATTTTATCCACAAAGTGACATGTTTCTACAGCCATTAACATATCATTGCACACACTGATACGGTTTCCGACCCAACGTCATGTCACAAAACCGGTGTAATGTCACACCCTGCCAACTGATATATCAATATGCACCCACTGGCATGTCACAAGACCCACTCAAATGCCATGACTTACTAATATTTGACACTGCAAACTAAAAAGTCACTCTTCAGCCCACTGGCTCGTTACAAGATTCACTGATGCGTCTGAAACCCACTGATGCGTTTCAAAACTTACTGACATGTCACAACGCCAACTGAAATGTCGTTAGGCCCACTGCCATGTCGTTAGACCCACTGCCATGTCGTTAGACCCACTGCCATGTCGTTAGGCCCACTGCCATGTCGTTAGGCCTAAACAGTCGCACATCCATGTTATAATATCCCCGCTATATCACAAAACCAGATAACATGATGTTATACGACCAACTAACATGTCACAATATCTATTACCCTGTCACAAAACTCACTGACATGTTGTTAGACCCCCTGCTATATCACATATCTTACAGCTATGTCACAACACTATTATGTCCCAAAACCAAATCACATGTTAAAAGACCAAATGCCATTTCACATGACTAACTGGCATATGACAATACTCAGTGCCATGCTACTTCCTACTGACATGTCAGTGAGGGTCGGCCATGTTTACTGCTTTCTGTCACAACCAAAGGTTGAATAACTCCATCATCAACCTTGACATTCCAGAAGTGTCCCTGCCAACTCTGAAGTGATCTCACGCGGAAGCAGCCTGGTGCTAACGATGTGGCGTTACAGCGACCGGGTCGGCACATGTGGAGATGACAAATCAGCAACTGATGAGGTCGTCGTGTCTGAGTTAGATTATAGTTTCCTGGCAGTTTGGTGGAATTTTGAGATTTTGTGATAGACTTGTTCACTTGAGGAATGATCGAGTGTGTAACTGATGGTAGTCAACGGGAGAGAGTGAAGGAGAGGGAGGAACCACGCGAAGGATAGAGAGATGGCTAAAAGAGCAGTGACAGACAAAGAGGGAGAAAGATAAAATAATAGAGAGGGTGAGAAAGAAGGACTGACAGAATGTGTGAGGCAGAGGAAGAGAATCTGTTAGAGAGATGATTAGATGAAAGGAGCGGAGAGAAGAAGGTACACAGAGTTAAGAGGAAGCGGAGATCACAGGACAGGTAAAGAGGAGTGGAGAAGACATGATAGATATGAAGTGATAGATAGGGTGAGAAAGATATAGAAGGCATGAGAGATATAAATAGATATATTGGGTAGAGAGATGGAGAAGACATGATATACATGAAGATATATATAGGATAGAGATATGGAGAAGACATGATATACATGAAGATATATATAGGATAGAGATATGGAGAAGACATGATATACATGAAGATATATATAGGATAGAGATATGGAGAAAACATGATATACATGAAGATATATATAGGATAGAGATATGGAGAAGACATGATATACATGAAGATATATATAGGATAGAGATATGGAGAAGGCATGCAAGATATGAAGAGATAGATAGGGTGAGAGACGTAGAGAAGGGCACAAAAAAGATCAAGAGACACAGCGAGACGGAAAGAAACAAATCGTAGAAAGAGAGACAAAGACGGACAGAGACCACGAAACACACACAAAGGCACAGTAAAATAGAAACCTGAAAGAGACATAAAAACACAGAGACGCATAGAGAAAAGGTTAGCAGGAGGCAGACATGGAGCAAAAGATTGACAAGAGCGTTACGCAGGTTGTGTGGTTGTAGCTGAGAGCTAACAGAATAACTTTGGTGAGGTCTATTGAGACTTTTCTTGAGTGATCACGGGCAAATACACAGCTTTGATTTCAAACTCTTCTGAGGAAGCATCGTGAAATAGCTTCCTGAGATCAATGAAGGCGATATACAACGGCCGCTCTTGTTCACGGCATTTTTCTTGCAACTTATAATAGGAATATATTGCTGTGATAGACCTATTTCCCCGAAATTCGCACCGTGACGGGGTAAATTTGATCTTACTGAACCTGAAACAATTCTACTTCCTGCTCTGCAAACCTGATGTCTGCTATTGTAGATACGAGCAGCTGTTAATTTTGGCTGACTCACTCACACGCTGAGTGATGTCCCTACGACCTCTTGTGGTTATGGAAAAGGCCCGACACAACTTTAGAATTCATCCCACCCCCCGCTACCTTGCGAAATACATGTTTACGGGAAAGGCTTCGGGTGTAAACCCTGAGGAAAAATTTGCATACTATGCTATCTCCAGCCGTCTGGATAAATATCTTGCCACTGACCAAAGGTAGCTCAGGATCAGAGAGTGAAGTTGAAAAAAGCGCAGTTTCTTCTTTACTTTAGTCCAAATCACCGCGCAGGTCACCCATTTCAGCGGACACAGCAAGAGAAAAGATTGTCCACAAGGCTGAACATAGAGAATGGTCTTCATCACTTGTGATGGACGAACATCATCAATTCTGGTTGCCTTCATGTCGTGTCCGAACTATTTTATTCTCTGCCTTTTCCCGTATCCCATGCAAGGTGTTTCACCTACCTTCGTCTGATTATTTCATTTCTCAATCTGTCCAGCCTTGTGACCCCGACAGCCTTTTTAAAACACCTCATTATGCATACTATGATTTTTCTTTCTTGTGCCTTTCCCTCATGTTTGACACTGATAGCAGAGAGTTGGTATAAAAATAATATTTATCAGCTGTCTCTTTGTCTTCACTAGAATGTGCTTGTGTCTTACTAATAGCGAGGGCTGACAGGAAATCGCATTAGCTTTGTGTGTTCTCGATTCCACCTCTTTATCTAGTCTTCCATCTTGTGTGAACACGCTGCCCAAGTATTTGAATTCTCTGACTTATTTAAGTTCTGTGCTTTTTACCTGTATATTTAGTGTTTTCTCTATTCTGCTGATTTTCATTGTCTCAGTCTTTGCTGTACTAATCCTCCTATTATATCTATCGCAGGCTTTGTCAAGGACATTGAGATGTTCTTGGAGGTTTTGTTCATCTAAATGGGAGAGACTCTGGTAATCCGCAAAAATGAGCTCGTCTCTTGCGGGGGTTTCTGGTTTTGCTTCAGTTGTTATTTCATCCATGTACAATGAACAAAAGTGACGATAGTACACATCCCTATCTCACCCCGGTCTAAACTGCAAACCCTTTAGTGAGTCCGCTTGGTGTTCTCACAGTACTTTGGCTGTATTTATACATCGCTATTATGTGTTTTTTATAATTGTCCTGGACTTCCATAGTTTTCCAGGGTCTCCCATTGGTTGTTTCTGTCCACTCGGTCAAATGCTTTCTCTTGGGCTACAAAGACGATGTTTTGTTCATGATTGTATTCAATAGTTTGTTTACAAATCTGTCTTAGAGTAAATACGGCGTCTGTGCAACCTCTTCCTTTTCGGAAGCCAAACTGTGTGTCAGTTAGTTGTCTTTCGACTATTGGTCTATAGGAATTGAATCTGAGCAAAGAGCCTTTCCACTAGAAAGGTGACGAACCGCTGTTTTAGTCTCCTACACAGTTGTTAAAATATCTAGTACTTCGTTTATATGAACTTGGGGCAGTCGGTCGATGTCTTCATCGTTAATGGATGATGGCGGGATCAGATTACCATCAACGTGTTAGACCTAGCGTTAGAGAATTTTTTCTGTTTCCGTAATTATTGTTTTTCCATCGGCAGGAAGGAAGGGCAATGGACTTGATTATGTTGGACCATGGATCGCTTTGAATGCATGGTAAAAGCTTGTCAAGTTATGGTTGTAAGCACAACCTTGGATCTCATCTGCTTTATTAATCAACCATGTGTCCCACATTTGACGTAGTTTATATTAAACTATTCTACTCATGTTGTTGATGGTGTCCTTTTTGGGTGTAGAATTTTGATTATTTTGTTGGGCATTTGGAGATGGTGCATGTATGCCAACATTTCTTTTATGATATCTCGAACCAGTCATTGTATCTTTTATTTGTGGGACCCAGGCTCTTTGTAGTAATGTTGTATCCCTGCTCACTTAGAGCACATTTGTTGTCACACTTTCGCTGTCTAAAGAGATCGATTATAAATGGTCTATTTTATCAGAAAATGACTGATTGATGTTCATTTTCTTTAACTTGTGACATCTAGTTTCTATTTTTATTAAATTTCTTACTTTATCAGTTTCTGGATGGCTGGACACGAACTTTTGATTTAAGCTCAATTAGGCCATGATTGGTCCAGTATTTGGCTCCATTCATAGACTTGGCCACACTTACATCTTGCCTGTCCTTTCTAATAACAATCCCATGGTCGGGTAGGTGTCAAAACTTTGAGCAAGATTGCATCCAGTAGGTCCTGTTTTGGGTAGGAACTCGACAAATTGTGTTTTTGACAAAAGAATATCTTATTCTGCACAAGTATGGAGGAGAGGTCCATAGAATGCCTATCTGATCTGTATAACAGTAAACTAAAGTAAAGTAAAGTATCCCATAGCATTACTGCCGTAGGGGTGTGAGGTGTTAGCGATCTCACATTTCAATGGCTCGGCTATATGAGGGCGGTAGCCATTTCCTCTCCCTCGCCGCTTTTACTTCCCGGACTGAACCGGTACCCATTTAAGGCTATGTCGACGCGGGAGCCATTGCGGTCTGAAAAAAAACATTACCGCCTCAACTGGGGAATGAACACAGGACCAAATATTTCTTAGAACAAAAATGTAATATTTTCCATGAAAACTGAATTCTTCTGCATAACTTTTAAGCTATTTAAATTTTCCAAATTTTCTTTTCTTTGATGTGTCAGCTTGTTGAACTTTCTCTATTTGATTTTTGGTTTTTCTATAGTTGTTCAAAATATATTTGCCAGCGTTGGGATGGTCCTCACCAAAACATCTGCTGTTGAGCAATCACAGGTTGTACAAACAGTTTTATCTTCCTTGAAGTAATTAAGGAAGCTGGTAGTCATAGTGTCTATTACAATTTCTTTGTGATTGGAAGTTAGAAACTTCTGTTCATAATCTAGCGATATCAATGTTTGTACGTACTGCCAGATAGGCTTTCAGACTCACAATTGTGAATGACTGTGACGGATACTTTAAACTGCCTCGGTCGATCAAACGAGAGTAGTCAAGCCATGAAACAATGGGGAGGTCAGGCCCAATATGTACAATTAAATAGTTGTTCTGTTGCAACAACTTACAGCAGGTAGAACACTTCAGTTTCCTAGACACTCTAAAAACAACAAATACACTTATGTATATCAATACTTCCACTGTTCCACGTGGAACAAGAATGTCACAATCTTCCACATTAACTATGAACGATGAATGACTGAACATGGGCTTACTAGGGATTCTATCTTCTATATCACTGTCAGTTTCAGCCATGCTGAATACTACTGACAGGTCAGAAATAAGAATTCTACCACAGCTCGATGAACACATGAAAAACACAGAATAAATTTTCAATTTCTTCTCTGCTCCTTATAAACCCTTCTATTAACTGCACTATTGTCAGCAACGACAACTAGTACATCAACTCCAGCAGACTGCACACACTGTAAAGTTTGAAACAAATTGCCTGCAGATCACCAGCTGTCATCTTTTCATTGGGATTAACCCTACTACCTGAGTGTAGTTGCTGAACATTGATCATAGCATAATTGTTTGTACAATAGTGGCACTTTCTTTTGCATTGGAGGCTGTCCCAATCAGTTTTTCTCATGTGTAGCAAATTTCATTCATCTGAATTGCAACTACTATTTCTCTTGAAGATGATTGGCTGCTTTTGGCCTGTAAATATTTCCCTATATCAAACTCAGATGATTTTGACATGGTGGGGATATGATTTTTAAGTGTTGATGGATGTGGGAGACACAACAACTGTGATTTTCGTAAAAAACCTATGGCAGGTGGGAGACTTGATATAAGCTATAAATGCGAAACACTGGGTTCTGCTGTTATATCATTTTCTGCTATCATGAGATCTCATCACATCAGCTGCTCGTCCAGAAACGGCAGATTTAGGCATCACTCTCTACTCTCTGTGTTATTTAAAGTAGACATTAAATTGATAGCCTGCATTAGATTCTCGTGGGCTTTTGTGAGGTAGTCATCAACATTTTCTTCCACATCTTTGCATAAACAATAACCGAACAAATGTTCTTCCTGGGACCATCTCTCAATTTTTCCGTTACAAGAAAGCCAAAATGACTTTGTATCAATTGAGCCAGTCTTAATATAAACATTAAAAGACAATATTATGGACAATTTTGATACTGAGTTCTATGGCAGGTACTGTGTTCGGTTCTATGTTTATTGTATAAAGCAGAACAAATTCATTGCTTAAGTATTTGTGATGCCACGTACTTTAAAACTGTTGCTCTAATTTAGTTTCCTCACTGGTTCATCACTGGGTCTTAAAATCCCTTATCACATCTGATTCCAGCCACTCTAAAACAGAGCTGTCATTTATTTTTTGAACTTCATCAACTCGTTTATTAGTGTCCTTGCGTTGCACAAAAGGCAATGTTGATAAATACGAAGGCAGACATGGGAACACAGTAGGATTTGCCTCAGGTTTTAAAAACGAATGACGTTGTATAATGTGTTCTAAGCCATGAGCATCTTTGAATTTGTCGTATCTAATTACGTCTTCCTTGAAAGTGTTTTATACACATAAATACTACGTTTTCTTGGAACCCAGTCTTTGGGAGGAATGTGTCGGATCCATTTTTCTCGAAGCGCTATACTGCATGTTTCCGATAGAAATTGAAAGAGAGTAGTATATTCTTGGCCTTGGTAATTTAATCTACATTCAAGCACACGAAACTGTTCTGGCATATCTAATACTCCTTCGAATAAAAATGCACATAAATCCTTGAAAACTGCAAAAATGTATCCCAAATAATAAAGACTTTGAAAATTAACGGTTAAAAAATGAATACATTCCGTGTCGGAAGTTACAGCTCGGACATAAATAGTGACGTAACTGACCCAAGTAACTAGAAGTTTTACTAGAGTAGGCATTGTGTCAGCTAAATAGCAACCATTGATTGTCATATTTCCTGACATGTCTTCTAGTATAACTCATTGAATGTCACATTTCCTGATCTATATAATATATAGGACCCATTATATGTCATATTTCCAGTCATGTCTACTAGGCAGAAACCATTAAATGTCCCATTTCCTGACATTTCTACTTTATAGAACATAGTATTTCGCATGCCCTGATTTAAATACAATATAAATCTGGGGTTGGTCTCTCGCCGCCGCGATTGACTCTCATCCAGTCCCGCCAGACAGAGTGATAGGGCGGGCTTGCCGAAAACGCTCGCCCGCCTCTCCCCGGACATGTAGCGGGACAGAATTTGTGGTGTCGTACCGCTGGCAACGTTGCGTTACTGTGGACCGTATCGAGAAACTTTGACAGTCAGTGGTGGTTTTTCGAAGGCTTATAGCAGACCTCGACAGTTCGTCTCGCTGGTGGTCAAACTCTCGCAAAGAGCTTGTGCTCGGCAAATGGAAAGCAGGAATCGTGCCTAAAGTCCCTGTCCTCGCCCGACCAACCCTTTGGAGTAGGGCAGGCCAGCAGGCAAAAATCGTCTCCAGTCCCAGTGAAATTCATTGCCGGGGCCGTTGGGATCCGTTCTGCACAGAGTGGTGCCATCCCTCCCCGAGCGAGCGCGGTCGGTCAGTCGTCTGGTGTGTGTACGGGCCCCTGTCAGGCGGTCCTAGGTCGACGGAGTGAGAGACGGAACAACCGTCCGTCCGTCAGTCGGTCCCTGCGGCCGTCCTAGTGAGGCTTTTTACACATCCGTCTTCCCCCGACCGGAGTATGTGGTTCGTACGTCTCCGACAGATATCAGGTTGATCCTGTCAGTTGTCATATGCTTGTCTCAAAGATTGAGCCATGCATGTCTAAGTTCACACTGTCTCACGGTAAAACCGCGAATGGCTCATTAAATCAGTCGAGGTTCCTTAGATGACACGATCCTACTTGGATAACTGTGGGAATGCTAGAGCTAATACATG
The DNA here is from genome assembly GCA_036924085.1 of Ariolimax columbianus. Lineage (NCBI taxonomy): Eukaryota > Metazoa > Mollusca > Gastropoda > Stylommatophora > Arionidae > Ariolimax > Ariolimax columbianus. The sequence continues at coordinate 17,485,863 of JAVGWX010000014.1, read as the reverse complement.
CTTACCAAGCTCCGAACCTCACGGAAAGAGTGCTTTTATTAGTTCAAAACCAATCGTCGTTTCCTCTCGCGGGGTTGCGGCGTCCCCACTGGTGACTCTGGATAACTTTGTGCTGATCGCATGGCTTCATGTGCCAGCGACGCATCTTTCAAATGTCTGCCCTATCAAATGACGATGGTACGTGACATGCCTACCATGTTTGTAACGGGTAACGGGGAATCAGGGTTCGATTCCGGAGAGGGAGCATGAGAAACGGCTACCACATCCAAGGAAGGCAGCAGGCGCGCAACTTACCCACTCCCGGCACGGGGAGGTAGTGACGAAAAATAACAAGACGGGACTCTTTCGAGGCCCCGTAATTGGAATGAGTACACTTTAAACCCTTTAACGAGGATCTATTGGAGGGCAAGTCTGGTGCCAGCAGCCGCGGTAATTCTAGCTCCAATAGCGTATATTAAAGTTGTTGCAGTTAAAAAGCTCGTAGTTGGATCTAAGGCGCAGGCGGGCGGTCCGGCTCGGGCCGGTTAACTGCCCGTTGTCTCCTGCCCTACCTTCTGCCGGCTCTATCCCGCGGGTGCTCTTCGCTGAGCGTCCCGGGTGGCCGGCGCGTTTACTTTTAAAAAATTAGAGTGTTCAAAGCAGGCCTCGGCTGCCTGAATAATGGTGCATGGAATAATGGAATAGGACCTCGGTTCTATTTTGTTGGTTTTGGGAACTGGAGGTAATGATTAACAAAAACAAACGGGGGCATTCGTATTGCGGCGTTAGAGGTGAAATTCTTGGATCGCCGCAAGACGAGCTACTGCGAAAGCATTTGTCAAGAATGTTTTTTTTATTAATCAAGAACGAAAGTGAGAGGCGCAAAGACGATCATATACCGTCGTAGTTTTGACCATAAACGATGCCGACTAGCGATCCGCAGGAGTTGCTTCGATGACTCTGCGGGCAGCTTCCGGGAAACCAAAGTGTTTGGGTTCCGGGGGAAGTATGATTGCAAAGCTGAAACTTAAAGGAATTGGCGGAAGAGCACCACCATGAGTGGAGCCTGCGGCTTAATTTTACTCAACACGCCAACACTGCAAAATGACTGACAGACTGAGAGCATTTTCGTTGGGTCTAATAGGGAACGTGTACTGGAATTAGACCCACGGAAGACAGGTCAATTTTAACCTCTAAATGAAAGAGCGTTGCTACGGTAATCCTGCCAAACCCTAGAGAAATCGAAGGTTTCAAACACTTGGTCATTGACCGACTAAAAAAGCCCTCTATTTATTCGTTGGTTCTAATAGTAAACGGGTGCTGGTATTAGACCCTCGGAAGACAGGTCAGTTTTACCCTAATACGGTAGTCCTGCGCATCTCGAGAGGAATCGCTAGTCGCAGACATTTGGTGCACGTGCTAGGCTGATAAGCCAACGGCGCGAGGCTACCATATGAGGGATTACGGCCGAACGTCTCTAAGCCGGAATCCCACGCTAAATCTCAGCACCACTGCGATGGGAGGCCACGATAGGGTTGGGACCTGGGGCCCGACCCGGTCGAGCCGCGGAAAGAGGCCTCTGCCCTCCGCCAATCAAAGCGGGCGGGAAGCTGCCCGATATTCACCCCATACGGCGATGAGGTGTGAAACCACTAGTAGAAGACTTAGTTCTTGGTCGGGGTGTCGTAAGCAGTAGAGCAGCCACCTCACTGCGAACTGTTGAGACGCAACCCCTTGATAATGAGATATGTCCGCACACCAGGCGAACAACATCTCCGTGCCATTACCAGGCTTGTCCCCTGGTTAAATGCACTCCTTGGAGAGGAATCGCAGGTCGCTGACATTTGGTCCACGAGCTTGGCTGATAAGCCAATGGTGCGAAGCTAGCATCTTAGGGACTACGGCCGAACGCCTCTAAGCCAGAATCCCGCCATAAATCTCAGAACCGCTGTGATGGGGAGACCACGATATGGTTGGAACCTGGGGCTCGCGTCTCAGCCCGGCCCGGCTGAGTCGCAGAAATGCACCTGGCCAAATGCACTCCTGCCTCCCTCTTTACCTCTGTCTGCTATCAGTCATCCCAATGGACGCAGAAGAGATGCAGTCCAGCGGACATTGCACCTCTGCCCTATTGTGACAACGTCCCAGATGGCGGGGAATGCTAGGCGTGCCATCACTGCAGATGAGCCGAGAAAATAAAGGGAGCAAAGAGATACCTCATTCACATGCAAATGTTACGTTTCTGGCAGGACGTGACGATCCTGAGACACAGTCACACTGGACTGCCTTTCTTCCCGGATAGAACAAACTAGTACACAGTCCATCATATCATATCATTGCCTAACCCTTTAGACACGAGTGGGTAAGACTCGTTAGTCCTGCAAGACAACTTCCCTAACAGAGACAACTCTGACCAAAAACACCTGCTGCCTTGCAGATAGGCTGGGGACAGCCAATGGCGAAGGAGGGCATCCCTACAGAAACGCCTGTTGAAATCAGATGCACTGAGCCACAGGCTTAACAAAGTAAAACAGTGTAACGTATATAGCTGTAAACAGCGTACGATGAAGAAGAAGATACAATATAAAAGCTGGTAATGTCAAATTAAAATAATAATCATAATTTAAAACATGAGCACTAAATGCTACATTTTACAACTGAAGTTTTATACAATGTACTGTAAGACATTTTGCTCAACACATGTATCGAACTGCTGATCAATAATGATACATTTCATGACTTCCGTCAGCCGTAACTGACATGTCAATAATATATTTCATTAGCTTAGTCTGCTATAACGGACCCGTCAACGATATATTTCATTAGTTTAGTCTGCAATAACGGACCCGTCAACGCTATATTTCATTAGTTTAGTCTGCTATAACGGACCCGTCAACGCTATATTTCATTAGCTTAGTCTGCTATAACGGACCTGTCAACGCTATATTTCATTAGTTTAGTCTGCTATAACTGACCCGTCAACGCTATATTTCATTAGTTTAGTCTGCTATAACGGACCCGTCAACGCTATATTTCATTAGTTTAGTCTGCTATAACGGACCCGTCAACGCTATATTTCATTAGTTTAGTCTGCTATAACGGACCCGTCAACACTATATTTCATTAGTTTAGTCTGCTATAACGGACCCGTCAACGCTATATTTCATTAGTTTAGTCTGCTATAACGGACCCGTCAACGCTATATTTTATTAGTTTAGTCTGCTATAACGGACCCGTCAACGCTATATTTGATTAGTTTAGTCTGCTATAACGGACATCTCAACGCCACAGTTAATTAATGATTTAGTCGTCTATAGATAACCAATTCGATGATACATTTAATGATTTCAATCTACCATATAGTCATTCCTCTTCTTGCTACATTCAACTATATCAGTGTAGGGCCTCTCAGTTCAGTATTAAATTATGCTTACCGCAGATTACCTCAGGATATTTGCTAACATTTCAAAGCAGTGATAAGTTTAGTATATACACCTGACCTCACAGCAGACGGGTTGGTCGGGAATCAAACGTTCAAGACTTCATATTTTTCCCTCCCATCTTTGTCTCATGTGTGGTAATCAGTTCGCTTCCCCAACGCCTCGCCTGCTGTAATTTTTCAATCAACAGTTCAGCTATAGTTGAGTAGACAAGCGGATCGAGAAACCACGAAACAGGAACAATTAAAACAAACTATTAACCGAATGACACATTTACATGATTAGATAGTCCCCGATAACTGAGCTATGTTAGGGTAGTATGAGTACCTTCTGTAGTATCGTGTTTATCGCTGTAATCTGATTGTCTTTAAATGGTTTTATTGAGCTGAACATTTGCTGCAAAACTGCCCGATATACGAGGTCCAGAGAAAGCACATGTGGCCATCACCAGTGGCAACACTAGACAAGATGATTGTCTGTAAATGGTTTTATTGAGCTGAACATTTGCTGCAAAACTGCCCGATATACGAGGTCCAGAGAAAGCACATGTGGCCATCACCAGTGGCAACACTAGACAAGCTAAATAGCAGTGTCGACAGCCTCAGGATGGCCGCTGCTTTCTTCGAACACATACAGGTTGATGTTTGACAGCGTACGAAGAAGAAATGGTTTTATTGTCATAATCTGCCTTTTTTTCTCTGTGTATATTCAGGTTTGACAACTAAATCAAGTTAACATTACAAGGATCTCGCACTTTCTGAGGTTGTTGCAGTCATGTGTTTGATGTGCCAGTCTGACTGCGTTGCTGGGTCTGCCTGTCGTATGCAAACTTCACATTGTAATATCTTAGGCGGACTCATATCAATAGACTCTATGTTAATCATTCCACAGGCAAGATTTCTCGCAACCAATCAGTTTCACGACCAGCCATCACGAGAGATGCCGATTCTACTAGCCGGGATTACGACTTCTCTTATTTACATAATAGATGAGGCACATTTACATAGCTGCCACCGAAGGCAATGAAAATCGCGTTTGGTTTAATATCTCTTTACCGTAATTAGGCGAAAGGTATCGAACCCACTAACATTGGAATAGCTAAAAGATGAGTTGGGATCAAACCGCTGCTCACTTCTCCGCCGCGCTGCAGATAGGAGACTTCTGGAAAATGCAGACATTTTGCATGTCGGGGTTAAAAAGTATGGATCTTTGATCGTTTAAATTCGAGTTGCGTTGCTAATTTGTCTTTAATTTTAGAAACCTAAGTTCATCGCCAATGAACTTATAACCAATGTCTCCGTCTGTGACGAGAAGGGAGCTGATATTCAAATGAGCGTATTCATGAGGGTCAGATAATGCTAACTGGCAAACTATAGACGTACAGGAGAGATTTCAAGCTGCTATTTCTTGTTCTATTGTTATTCTGTTTCAGCATCTTTCGCACTTTGATCTCACGACATAAATGGGGCATGCTAAACAAAAAGAGAACGACAGCACGATCATCAACATCAACAAGCAAGCAGCCACTAGAGAATAGAGCAACGAACAATTTGTGCAGACTTGCATAACAAAAGATCATCTTTGTCGTCCTCCCACCAAAGTGTTATGCTATTGTGAAGATCAAACATGCGGCTCTCTAACAGGATCTGGTCCTAAACATTTACATATCGGCAGTCACGGACTTTAAGAATGGCGGTATCGATACCGTGTGCTTTGTAATTGTGCATTAGCAAACCCTGACATGCTATATATAGCCAATCTTTATTATCATTGGCCAGTTGTTTGTATCCTTCGATGGACCTTACTCGGGAGGATAGAATAGACTCACTACCTCTATGCACGAAAGACAACACAATAGATTTGTGCATGGGATTGCAAATCTTATCATATAAAACACACTACTAGAGTTGTACCACAGTGCTATCAAAATGGTTAGGCGCAAATTTCTGGCATAGAGCTTTTCATAATGACAACGCCGTGTCTCGTTTTGAACCAATGGGGAAGAAGCACAAGTGAACTGTGTCAGATAACTATCAATTATATACGTCTATATCAATACTGTGGGATATTTCTTCACATAACCACAACTTACATAAGTCTATGAGGTGTGTTCAAATCAACCCGGACCAAACTGCAACAAGTGAACATGTGAATGATGACTTTACTTCTTGTGTAAACAGCACATACCAACCGTCAAGTTTGCAAAATTTCATTATCCTTCGACTCATAGTTGCTTCAGGAAACCGTTGAAAACATGGCGGGTGTGAAACGGAATCCGTCCAGAGTTGATCAGCGAACTGTGATTCGGTTTCTAACAGCTGAAGGATGTAGACCAATTGACATTTATCGCAGAATGCAGGCAGTGTATGGTGGCAAGAGAGTGAAAAACGTAAGCTCAGGCGACGGTACACCTGAATTACTGAATCGATTTCTGAGTCACCTTCTGACGCAACAATATGAGCCTGACCTGATCTCGGAAGATCTTTCCTTAGCTCACGTCCTTCTTTAAACATCGTTGTCCAGTTCTTCATTATTGTCTTTGACACACTTCGGCCATTTGGTCGACACCCTTCAGCTGTTAGAAACCGTATCACCGCTCGCTGATCAACTCTGGATGGATTCCGCATTATACCGGTCATGTTTTCAACGGTCTTCTAAGGAAAGTATAAGTCGAAGGATAATGACATTTTGCAAACATGACTGTTGGTATGTGCTGTTTACAATAGAAATGCCGTCATCATGCGCATCGCACGTGTGTTCACTTGGTGTAGTTTTATGATTGATATGTATCAGATAATCAAATGCTTTAGTATCTGCTAATAACATATTTTGTAATTCACAAAATTCTGCAGTTAACATAAATAAAGCCTAGAATGATCATACAGCAAATAGAAAGATATTAAACATTTTGAATTTTAGTTCTGCAAAATCGGTTGCGGTGTCAGTACATAGTGCCAGTTGTTCGTGTCAGTATTTGCCGGCAAACACATTTCATTCTGCAACTATATACCCATAACTCGAGAAGAGAATTACAGAAATGTTCAAGCGCCAAAGTAGGAACTCCTCATGCAAAGTTTTTTGAGAGATAACTCTAGTATTTATGCAATGTATTTGGCCGTGTGCCTTGCTAGGTCCCAACTATCCGCCGGGGTCTTAGTGTATGACAAGGGCAAGAATAGCATCACTGCCCCACATTGAGCATGGCATAAGAGGCGACTAACTGTGCGATATGGCATTACACCGGTCATGGTTTGTTAAGAGCAGCATAGATGGCGCCTAACAGGCTGCGGGTCTACTTTGCGCTAGTGTTGCATTGCTCTAGAGTCTATTAAGATGGACTCGCACCCTTTGCGGCATTTGTCCCAAAGTAGCGGAGTAATAAGCTGCTCGAGCCTAGCCCGCAAAGCAGGAAATCCTCCTCCCGGCTACATCCAGCTCCTACCAGAGATAGGACCTGCAAGGGGCATCTGCCACTGTAGAAGTACAGGTCGACTAAGACTAAGACTAAGAAGCGGGTTAATGAGAAAATGGCCAATTAGTCACACAAAAAATCGTTAAGGGAAAGACATTGCAACTTAATTTCAGTTGCTCTGATCTACAAGTTGGCCATAGATTGTTCAGTTACAATTTGATCTACAAGTTGGCCATAGATTGTTCAGTTACAATTTCAGCTAGATATTTCTTTAAGTTTGCCAGTTATGGCGTCGTCACATATATGGAGCCTTTAAGAAATATAGTATATATATACATAGGAGACAAGACTAACGCCAGGTGAACCCTACTGACAAAGATCTGACCTCTTTTCTTCGAGTTCTTCTAGAAACAGGCTGTGTTACAGCCGTCTGACCAACGAGGTAGGGATCGAAACTGTAATTCTCTTAGTAGTAAGTCTACTGTGAAACCAGTCAGTACGATACTGCCAGTACAGCACGTCTATCCTCTTGAGTTCCCTTCAGTTTGTAAAAAGAGCCACTGCAAACTGCTACGAAAAAAACACCTTCAAGAGGGAACTTCTCAGCTAGAGTAGCTTCAAAGAACACAAATACATAAATATATGATTATTTGTTTCAAAAGTGTGGATCTGTACTTCTGTCCTATCGAGCCAACCCATTTTAAATTTGAATCTTGACTAATTATAATTTAACAGATAAATTTACGCTTATTTGTATCAAAATATGGGAATTCTATTCGTGCAATATTGAGCACGGACAATTTTGTGATTGCAATTGAACAGAAAAATGAAAGACACTTTCAATGAAAGCGTGGTCATTCAGTTTGTATAAGTGCAAGTCCGGTCAATTTTATGGCTAAACTGAACAGGTAAACATAAGAGTTTAAAGAAAACCTGAGAATTTTTTTTGTGTACTAACGAATCCAGACAATTTTTTGATAGAAACTTTGCAGAAAAGTATAAAACAATTTTTGTGAAAACGTATGATTTATATTTATGTGTTTACTAACCCGAACATTTATGTGTGAAAATTTGGAGATAAATATAAATCAATGTATCAAAATGTATGATTGATTTTTGTATACTAGCGAGCCATGACAATCTGTTGATGCTGGCGTAACTGTTTGAAATGAGCACAATCTAAAAATAAAATGTTGCCACTCTATCTTGTAAAACATGAAATGTAAATGAAGACAGGACACACACAATGTCCTTGTTTTTGACATGACAGACACAGAACCTCAACACCTCTCTTTCATGTCTTTTTCCAAAACATTTGTCTCTCTTATCTCGCGTGGAGTTTGCATGCATATATTATTGTTTCCGACAGGAACGCGACAGAATACAATTTTTCTCTCAACGTTCACGGCATCGCATTACTCATCCCTTGATGAAGAAAAGGGAGAAAGAAGTTTTCAACTTGAAACCAAACAGTACCTGCATGCACTCTCTGACACCAGCTCAAGCTCAGTTGTTTGCCGTCCCCCCAGAGACCTTCACATTCTCCCGTCATTCTTTTATTCAAACCAATCATCTTTTGAATCTTTTAAACCTTGCGTCCCTTAAAATCGATGTTCAAATGCGACATTAAATGTCACACACACACAAAACAAGTGAGCAGCACAAACGGATGCATTGACTGCTAGAAGACGAAGTAAACACTGTTAAGTTTCACAAGAACATAGCGTACTGGCTTGTTCTCGATCATCATCATGTAGCATTTTCATGTGTAGAACGTCGCTCTCATCACAGCAGCTCTGCAGCATTCTCGATCTTTGACAAGTTCTCTTTTCTCGTAACTGCCATCCCCAGAACATCTTTGATGTGCGCCCATCTTGTCCTCGGTCTGTCCCTGTCTTCGCTTCCTTGGTACCATACCTTCTAATATCCGTGTATTCGATGAAGCAATAAAATATTAGTTCTGTGGGTGGACATTTTGAGCCAACTTTATTCTATACACAGCTCGTTTATGACGTCTGTGTTTTCTTTTTCGTTATTCACAATATTCTAAAAACTTCCTGTGGTTTCACTTTCTACCGACTTACTGCATAGTGTCGTGATATATACGTCTTTCGCGTCTCTCGTAGCCCAAATGACAATCCGCTCCTCCCTCCCCCCACCCATTTACGTCGGGTATCGGTTACGCTGTCTATCCACCTTTTCACGGACTACCTCTCGCCTTTCATCGTGATGCTCTCATGTAGTAGGCTGTGTGAACTTTCCTGTAATATTTTAATTCGAAGGATTTATTGTTGTTCTTGAGTGTATGTATCATGTATACATCGATATGTTGCCACAGGAAAATGTGCAGGTCCGCATAATTTATATTTGTGTTTGTTTGTTATTAAAACTTTTTCTGTAGTTCTATTTGACCTCTGGATTGCCATTATTCTTTTGTTTCTGTTAACAGTCTTCTCTTTCAATGGCGCTGAGAAAATCAAAACTAATGACGTTTTCCATTTCCTGTTTTGAAATGGTAATTTTCGATCGATTTTGTCGTGTATCTGCCATCATTATATTGGTATGTTAATGTTCAGATATATATTTCGTTCTTCTCTGCTCTGGTGATCAAACAGGGCCATCTGCTCTTCTAGCTTCTTGCGGTTTGGGAGTATAACTGCCATACGCATATCTGAGTTCTAGTATTGTCCGTGCACCCAATGTAAGGTCTCTATCTCTAAATCCCGATATTCAATCAGGCGTGAATGAAATGTGTTTTTCTGATGCCAGGTACAGAGTCAACTCATTTTGTTATTTTTTGTCATGGTGTACCATGTTGGGCTCAATGCCTCCTTCAAGCCATCTTTATATCTCAGCCTCGGCGCCCGCGAAGGCGTCTAAAGTTGCAGGCCACCACGACGTCACTATACGTGTCCATCTGTTATCTGACAAACACACCACATGCCCGGGCTCATCTGTTATCCGACATGAACACCACATGCCCGGGCGCATCTGTTATCCGACATGCGGACCACATGACCGGCCCATCTGTTATCCGACATGCGCACCCCATGACCGGCCCATCGTTATCCGACATGCGTACCACATGACTGGCCCTTCTGTTATCCGACATGCGGACCACATGACCGGCCCATCTGTTATCCGACATGTGCACCACATGACCGGCCCATCTGTTATCCGACATGCGCACCCCATGACCGGCCCATCTGTTATCCGACATGCGCACTCCATGACCGGCCCATCCGTTATCCGACATGCGCACCAAATGACCGGCCCATCTGTTATCCGACATGCGGACCACTTGTCCGGCCCATCTGTTATCCGATATGCACACCCCATGACAGGCCCATCTGTTATCCGACATGCGGACCACATGACAGGCCCATCTGTTTTATCCGACATGCACACCCCATGATCGGCCCATCTGTTATCGGACATGCACACCCCATGACCGGCCTATCTGTTATCCGACATACACACCACATGGCCGGGCTCATATATATTTTCTTAAATGCACGACATCTATAATGTCAAAGAATAGAGTTCGACGTCTTATCTCTGCGTTGCGAAATTGGTATCAAAGGGAGACTGTTAATGTTCTTCGCCCCATCGCTCGATGGGTATCGCGGAGTCTATCTGCGTCATCTTTCTGTAGGTTCCACACCTCGCAGCCATATACCACGGCTGAAATAAACCACACTGTTGATGGTGTCTGCCCTAGCGTTGACGTTTCACATTTGTTGCAGTATGGGTTTAATGCAGTTGAAGCTGAACCAGTCCGCTGTTATCCTTCGTGAGATCTCCCGATTTATTGGGAGTTCCAATGATCGCTTGCTCCAATTAGATATCCGAATTTACGTTTTCGACGGAACAATCTCCAAGGCGCATATCTCCTTTTAGACAGAAGGTGTTGAGCATGAACTGGGTTTTCTTTCTTTTGATTTGTAGACTTGCTATGCTGACCTCATTCAAGCTTTTCTCCGCTTTCGTGGCTGAGGATGACTAAGTCATTTGCAAACCTCATATAAGTACAACATGTTCCCTCTATATTTATGCCCCTAACCTCCCCGTCGGGTTTTAAAGATATCATCAAGGGCCGCTGAAAAGTACTCAGATGAGATTGTATCATCCTGTCAGATCCCACCTAGTATAGGTATTGTGATCAGTTTATAGAAGATGGTTAAATCCGTTGTGCATCTATTGTTTATCTCCTCTATCAGTTAAGGGAATTTTTATGCAATTTCTTGATTTCTCAAGGCATTTGGCACCACAGTTCTTTCGATGATATCACAATTCACGAGCACATGGAATAAAGGCATCTTTACTTAATGCACTCTCTCCATTAATCGGTGGAAGTTAAGCTTGTCGAACATTTCCTGATTGTTGCTGGTTTTGGCATTTTTCAGTTCTGTTTCTGCAAAGATGTTGAAATGTTAAGATGATAGTGTGCACGCTTCTCTGACTTCTATCAACTGATTCTATGCTTCTAGCCCGGTGAGGTTAATGATCAACTGATGCTGTGCTTCTAGTCCGGTGAGGTTAATGATCAACTGATGCTGTGCTTCTAGCCCGGTGAGGTCCATGAAGTAGACTGCGTTTCAGGTCTTCGATCTTTTCGAGCATGGTCGCTCCCCCAGACCAACCGTCACTCTTTGGTCTGTATAGGTAGGACAGTCCTACAGAATATGTACTGGTGTTTGGCGGTGAGCTCCACGATCGCATGTAGCAGTGTCTCTGAGACCATTCTGTGGAGGTGGGGCTTGCGTCTGTAATGTCCCGTTCTGAGTCTGAAGAGTTTTGTCTGCCCATCTCTGTTAAGTTTGACTATGCTATCATTTTCTGGCATGTATTCATTGTGCTCATCTCTTCATTCCGTCCTCATGGATCGTTTGATGGGTCTTTCTGCTTCTTCATCGCTCTGTCGATGGTGAATATGTTTACCGCCACTTCCGGCTTTTGGTCGCCTGCTTTCTCGTTTCCAAGGATCCCACTGTATGACGAGAATAGTGTGCATCTTTCTCTGAATCTTTTTTGCACTTGACACCAATCGGACGTTTCATCATCTGGATGTTTTCTGTATATCTACAAAATAGATCCCTGAAATATTGAAACAGAAAAAGAAGCAAGAGCAGCTACCTTTGTGATTTCGGCGGCCAGACTTTAAAAAATAGGCGAAATAGAGACAGGTCTTTCTTAACTAGATTTATAACTGATACCCATCCTGAGGGTCACACACAATAAAGTCTGCACCCTACGGATCACATGCATACAATGACAAGAGCTCAAGAGACACGGCCACAACCCAATACGACACAATTAATTTTCCCCGGATTTTTCTTGTGAAAGTTTTTTGTTACTGTTTTGTCTCAAAGATTGAATTATCTAAGAAAGTTGAATTCCTTATTTCATTTAAATACACCCCTGCTTTTTTATATTTGCTTTTCATAATGCTATATATGCCACATGCAACGTACATCTGTCTTTCCATCTTAATGGGCGTTTGAATAGCGTAGCTACAGGTTGACGTCTGACAGCGTACGAAGAAGAAGAAGAATAGCGTAGTGGTAGAGCAATCGCTTTTCACAGCAAAGGTGCGCGGTTCAACTCCCGTTGCAGATACGCTCTAGTCCCAGTCAGCTGTACAATTTGTTACCATGCGTACTGTTATGGTCGGAAAAAAATCGACGACACGAACTGGCCGAAAGGCCACATAAACAAAATGTTACCTTGCCCGATGTAGATTCCAACACTTCATCCCCGACAGCAATATTTGCTATTGGTCTACCGTAATCCGTACATTACTTCAATCTCACATTTCCCTTCCGTTATTGTTATGTTATTGCTTTCCAAATGTAAATCATTCGTCCTTTTCCTCCTGTAGGCCCCTGAATTTATGTGACTTTCCTTTGTGGTCTCCTTGCATTGTAAAAAGTAAAGTGGAAATTCAGCAGAATTAACCGCGGGTTGGAGATTGCGTTTTTGAAGACTCCACTGAACTATGCCGCAGCCTGTAAGACACGTGATGGCCAGTGCCCTTCCTTACTGATTTTACGTTCTCTAACTCGTGCGTCATGTATCCATTCACAGCTGAGTTGACTGCAGATGCGCCCTCCTCGCATTAACGACATTAATATATGGAACGCATATACTGTGATAAAAGACCAGCCGTACGTGTTATATAGAATTCAAATGATACAGAAACCACATAATGTATAATTATTGTTACCTGTACTGTGATCAAAGACCAGCCGTACGTGTTATATAGAATTCAAATGATACAGAAACCATATAATGTATAATTATTGTTACCTGTAATGTGATCAAAGACCAGCCGTACGTGTTATATAGAATTCAAATGATACAGAAACCATATAATGTATAATTATTGTTACCTGTAATGTGATCAAAGACCAGCCGTACGTGTTATATAGAATTCAAATGATACAGAAGCCATATAATGTTTAATTATTGTTACCTGTACTGTGATCAAAGACCAGCCGTACGTGTTATATAGAATTCAAATGATACAGAAGCCATATAATGTATAATTATTGTTACCTGTACTGTGATCAAAGACCAGCCGTACGTGTTATATAGAATTCAAATGATACAGAAGCCATATAATGTATAATTATTGTTACCTGTACTGTGATCAAAGACCAGCCGTACGTGTTATATAGAATTCAAATGATACAGAAGCCATATAATGTATAATTATTGTTACCTGTACTGTGATCAAAGACCAGCCGTACGTGTTATATAGAATTCAAATGATACAGAAGCCGTATAATGTATAATTATTGTTACCTATACTGTGATCAAAGACCAGCCGTACGTGTTATATAGAATTCAAATGATACAGAAGCCATATAATGTATAATTATTGTTACCTGTACTGTGATCAAAGACCAGCCGTACGTGTTATATAGAATTCAAATGATACAGAAGCCGTATAATGTATAATTATTGTTACCTGTACTGTGATCAAAGACCAGCCGTACGTGTTATATAGAATTCAAATGATACAGAAGCCATATAATGTATAATTATTGTTACCTGTACTGTGATCAAAGACCAGCCGTACGTGTTATATAGAATTCAAATGATACAGAAGCCATATAATGTATAATTATTGTTACCTGTACTGTGATCAAAGACCAGCCGTACGTGTTATATAGAATTCAAATGATACAGAAGCCGTATAATGTATAATTATTGTTACCTGTACTGTGACCAAAGACCAGCCGTACGTGTTATATAGAATTCAAATGATACAGAAGCCGTATAATGTATAATTATTGTTACCTGTACTGTGATCAAAGACCAGCCGTACGTGTTATATAGAATTCAAATGATACAGAAGCCATATAATGTATAATTATTGTTACCAGTACTGTGACCAAAGACCAGCCGTACGTGTTATATAGAATTCAAATGATACAGAAGCCATATAATGTATAATTATTGTTACCTGTACTGTGACCAAAGACCAGCCGTACGTGTTATATAGAATTCAAATGATACAGAAGCCATATAATGTATAATTATTGTTACCTGTACTGTGATCAAAGACCAGCAGGCATGTTATATAGAATTCAAATGATACAGAAGGCATATAATGTATAATTATTGTTACCTGTAAATCATTTACTGATTAACGTTCATGGTTTCATTGCAACACTAACTGAGACTGATCAAACATGTCCACACGCTCCACCTGCAACCTTCTCTCAGACAGTCATCCTGAACATATCACGTGAACAGGACAATTACTTTTTTTGTTCTTTAGTATGATGTTGTAGTTCGATAACTGATGACACATTAAAAATAATATCATTATTTATTGCGCTGCATAATTTCACATTTCTTTTTAAAGCTCAAAAATATAGAGAACAAAAACATGTAAATGTAGGAAAGTATTTGCTAATACTTTATAATTGTCGCTCCCCGTCAGCACTCGTTCGAGAAAATCTGATACAAGAAAATACCACATATTGTATTGTGACTGATATGTTGATCATAAAGTTCAAATCAACTGAGGTTCTGTTCAGCAACTTGATCAAATACGCAATTGTTCATTATTATATCTGGTCCAACACAAACATCACTGAGGAATTCCGACAACGACCTCCAGCAAGACCATGTACTCACCTCTTCCGACGCTTGTCCCCTCCTGTAAAGTGTATCAAAAACTCATCAAGCCCTTCAACGTGCGGCCAAGAACGGCCGAGATACTGCGCTCTGGGATGTCAGAGCAAAGTAACACTCTAAGATGGAGGACGATGCGTACGCCAAACAAAATTATGAACGTGTACGGAGTTATGTATAATTTGTATACGTTCTTGTCTGACGTGTAATTAACGTGTGGGCACTAATGTCTTAACAACGACCTCAGTCTGGTCTTGATATTCCACGAGACATGCACGTGGAGATGGGAAAGACATCGTTTGGTAAAAGTATGCGTGCTTGCGCTATGCCTGGTCTAGAGCCTTAGTGTTGTGATCTTGGCATATTCTATTTTGCATGTGTTACATATGTTTCTGGATACATCTTAAACTTCTGAACTTCACAAGACAGCAATTATACAAAGTTGAATATAGGGAAATCGTTATTAGGTATTCCTGAGAATGTTGAATTCTGCTCTCAGTATAATGGTCTAACATATCATGTAGTGTTCTGTTCTACGTATAGGAGTTTCTCGCGGAATATTGTATGCTGTTCTAACGTCAATGATGTCACATACAAGTGATGATACTCTCGTGATACGGACCTCGCAGAAAATCTCGTAAACTGCGCTCAGAACACGAGTCACACAGATAATGTTGTATATTGCTCACAATATATATCTCATACATAATGTTGTTTACTGTTTTCACGAGAAAGGTCTCAGACAAAATGTTGCATTCTGTGTTCACTTCCAGGGTCTCACATAGAATGTTGTATATTGTTACCAAGTCAAGAGTCTTACATATAATGTTATATACTGTTCTCAATTCTAGTCTCACATAGAATGCTGTATATTGTTCTCACGTCTAGTCTCAACTAGAATGTTGTATATTGTTCTCACGCCTAGTCTCACACAGAATGTTGTATATTGTTCTCACGTCTAGTCTCACAAAAAATGTTGTATATTGTTCTCACGTCTAATCTCACACATAATGTTGTATATTGTTATCACGTCTAGTCTCACAAAGAATGTTGTATATTCTTCTCACGTCTATGTCTCACACAGAATATTGTATATTGTTCTCACGACACGGGTATCACACATAATCTTGTACTTTATTCTCACGTCATGGGTCTGACACAGAATGTTGTATATTGTTATCAAGTCTAGTCTCACAAAGAATGTTGTATATTTTCTCACGTCTAATCTCACACATAATGTTGTATATTGTTATCAAGTTTAGTCTCACACAGAATGTTGTATATTGTTCTCACGTCTAATCTCACACAGAATGTTGTATATTGTTCTCACGTCTAGTCTCACAAAGAATGTTGCATATTGTTCTCACGTCTAATCTCACACAGAATGTTGTATATTGTTCTCACGTCTAGTCTCACAAAGAATGTTGTATATTGTTCTCACGTCTAATCTCACACAGAATGTTGTATAGTATTCTCACGTCTAGTCTCACACAGAATGTTGTATATTGTTCTCACGATACGGGTCTCACACATAATGTTGTATCCTTTAAATATTCGTAAAGGTAATTGATTTAGCCGTCATTGTCTATTTGTTGTAATAAACATTCTAAAACGAGGATCCAGATAACACATTAACAGTTAGGAATATGTGGAAAGACCTAAAACAATGTACAAGTTAAGATAGACAATAACAGTAAGCAAGTTTAAGCAGACAATAGCAATGCACAAGAAGTCCATGTTGTTGTTTGGAGTTTGATGTTTCTTGATGATTCTTTGGTAGAGCGTTACGGTGGCTCATCGTATGCGCCGAGGCGTACTTCGGATAGTGAATCGGGATCTTCCTGGCTGTAGTGCTATGCCTGGATCCTCAGTAAGCTGGTCTCTATATAATTTAAGGTATCGATCTTCAACTCGTTGGTCGGACTGATGTGGCCCAGTCTATTAACATGTGCATTAACGAGAACGTTAGGTGGGGGTCCTGGTCTGCATGTTTCACCTGACACTCAGTAGTCTTCCCTCTCACATTGATCAGCATGTTTCACCTGGCACTGAGTATTGTTCTCTCCCACCTTGATCAGCTTTGTTCACCTGACACTGAGTATTGTTCTCTCCCACCTTGATCAGCTTTGTTCACCTGACACTGAGTATTGTTCTCTCCCACCTTGATCAGCTTTGTTCACCTGACACTGAGTATTGTTCTCTCCCACCTTGATCAGCTTTGTTCACCTGACACTGAGTATTGTTCTCTCCCACCTTGATCAGCTTTGTTCACCTGACACTGAGTATTGTTCTCTCCCACCTTGATCAGTTTTGTTCACCTGACACTGAGTATTGTTCTCTCCCACCTTGATCAGCTTTGTTCACCTGACACTGAGTATTGTTCTCTCCCACCTTGATCAGCTTTGTTCACCTGACACTGAGTATTGTTCTCTCCCACCTTGATCAGCTTTGTTCACCTGCCACTGAGTATTGTTCTCTCCCACCTTGATCAGCTTTGTTCACCTGACACTGAGTATTGTTCTCTCCCACCTTGATCAGCTTTGTTCACCTGACACTGAGTATTGTTCTCTCCCACCTTGATCAGCTTTGTTCACCTGACCCTGATTACTCTTCTCCCACCTTGATCAGCTTTGTTCACCTACCACTGATTACTCTTCTCTCCCACCTTGTTCAGCATGGTTCACCTGATCCTAGTTACTCTTCTCTCCCACCTTGATCAGCATGTTTCACCTGATCCTGATTACTCTTCGCACCACATGAACAAAATAAAAAAAAACAAAAGTAATGAAACATTTTAAATCAATGTTAAAAGTAAAAAGAAAGAAAATAATATAAAGAAAGCACACACACACAAACGCACACATACAGAAAATGAACAGTTTAATACACACAAATAATGTTCAAGTTAAGACAGACGAAAACAATAAGTATATTTAAAAACCTACAAATAACAACTACAAAAATAGAGACACAAAACACATCAAATAACTACGTGACAAAAGAGAAAAAAAGCTAACTAAAATAACCAGCATAAAAATAACTAACAGTTGAACACGCACAAATAATTCATACGATAAAGAAATTCAAATTAATAACACAGAGCAAAACGCTAGTTTAAATGATGTAATCCACATTCAACTAACCAAACGCATGCCTCAAATTCCCTGGAAAATAGACATCACTACTCGGACCCGTATCTTCCATTGTATCCTGTGTGCCTGTGTCTGCCCCCTGGGACTGTGAGTGAGAAGAGACGTCTTTGCGTTATTGCCAACATCAGAGAACTACATTCGCTCAGCCGTTTAGCGGTACCGTGGAACCTAATATAATTAACAAAAGTTTGAAAATTGATGGACCAGTCGACCCTTTCAGATCTCATTATTAATGAGAATGAGGAAATCTCAGCGACGCTTATGAGAGCGGACACGAAGCGCTGAAAGAAAGCGTAACTGTCAAGGTTAGCCTAAGAAGCCGCGGAACGCACGCAGATTCAGGGAATGTTGATAACTGGCAGAAACATTTCGAGAAGCGACAGAGCGTGGAGAGTCATTCATTTGGGCCCATTACTTAACGGGTGGCTTGACCAGGTTTTGTTTGTTACCGGGTCTGAACTGTGTCATTGAGTGGTGAGGCGATCTTTCATTTAATGAATCGGAAAGTGGTGGACAAAGCGAGCCATTTAAGGTTGATAAGCTTGACGGTCGTCAGAAAACGTTCTACCCAAACAACCCCTTCAGTTCCTCCAGAAAACCTTCTACCCAAACAGAGGTCTAGTTCCTTCAGAAAACCTTCTACCCAATCAGCGGTCTAGTTCCTTCAGAAAACCTTCTACCCAAACAGCGGTCTAGTTCCTTCAGGCAACATTCTACCCAAAACAGCGCCTTCAGTTCCTTCAGAAAATCTTCTACCCAAACAGTTGTCTAGTTCCTTCAGAAAACCTTCTACCCAAACAGCGGTCTAGTTCCTTCAGAAAATCTTCTACCCAAACAGCACCCTCAGTTCCTTCAGAAAACCTTCTACCCAAACAGGGCCTTCAGTTCCTTCAGAAAACCTTCTACCCAAATAGTGCCTTCAGTTCCTTCAGAAAACCTTCTACCCAAATAGCGCTCTAGTTCTTTGAGAAAACCTTCTACCCAAACAGGGCCTTCAGTTCCTTCAGAAAACCTTCTACCCAAAAAGTTCCTTCAGAAAACCTTCTACCCAAACAGCGCCTTCAGTTCCTTCAGAAAACCTTCTACCCAAACAGTTCCTTCAAAAAACCTTCTACCCAAACAGCGCCTTCAGTTCCTTCAAAAAACCTTCTACCCAAACAGCGCCTTCAGTTCCTTCAGAAAACCTTCTACCCAAACAGTGCCTTCAGTTCCTTCAGAAAACCTTCTACCCAAACAGCGTTCTAGTTCTTTCAGAAAACCTTCTACCCAAAACAGGGCCTTCAGTTCCTTCAGAAAACCTTCTACCCAAACAGTTCCTTCAGAAAACCTTCTACCCAAACAGCGCCTTCAGTTCCTTCAGAAAACCTTCTATCCAAACAGCGCCTTCAGTTCCAGTATTTCATTCTTCCAAAGATTCTCAAATTATCGTGGATTAAAAACCAAAACAAACTGTCTTTTGGAATAGTCGAGATTCTTTTTTAGGATACGAACTACAGGCCGCCTCGCCACTACTGTCGCCATGTTTGTTTATTTCACCCCCAACAGAAGAACAACATCTGCCATAGCGGTATTCGAGCCGCAGCCCTCCTTGTCGACAGGCAGGCATCGAAACCACGCGCTCCTCCGCATGGTGTTATAAATAAGGCATTCTTTTTTAAACTCACTTCCACAACCAGATGGATGCATCTCACATAGCGAACTTTTGGCCCATGTGGATGACAGTGCGTGCAAAAAATATGAGTTGGGGAGTCTTCTGTCCTTCAAGTATTAAACTACACTACTCGTTTCTTGTTAGGACATGCACTCAAAGTGGCAGTGGGCAGGCTATCTCCTCTTTTCCTCGCAGGCCCACCGCTGCAACAGTCGGTCTGATACAATTTTAATGAATTCTTTTGTGGGGATATAAATATACTTGTTCATTGGCCAAGTAGGAGTGGGGTGTTATGTCTGTGTCGGTGGGAACACCTATACATGTTACTTCTGTGTGGGTGGGAACACCTATACCTGTAACTTATGTGTGGGAATGATTCAACTATACATGTTACTTCTGTGTGGGTGGGAACACCTATACCTGTAACTTCTGTGTGGGAATGATTCAACTATACATGTTACTTCTGTGTGGGTGGGAACACCTATACCTGTAACTTATGTGTGGGAATGATTCAACTATACATGTTACTTCTGTGTGGGTGGGAACACCTATACCTGTAACTTATGTGTGGGAATGATTGAACTATACATGTTACTTCTGTGTGGGTGGGAACACCTATACCTGTAACTTCTGTGTGGGAATGATTCAACTATACATGTTACTTCTGTGTGGGTGGGAACACCTATACCTGTAACTTATGTGTGGGAATGATTCAACTATACATGTTACTTCTGTGTGGGTGGGAACACCTATACCTGTAACTTCTGTGTGGGAATGATACAACTATACATGTTACTTCTGGGCAGACGTGAGGCATGGAGAAAATATTAATTATTCTCACGTTTCCGGACCATTTGATGTGTTTCTCTTGATGCTGACATTGATCATGTCAGTGGCATGACGCTGTACTGTCTCTGTTCATTCAAAATTTAGAATCACATGGCGGAGTTGCTTGTCTTTCTGTTCTTGCGTTGTTTTAACTTTCCAATTGCATCATCACGACCTGTGAGGATTAATGTCAACAATATCCTTCTTTCACAACTTTCAGATCAGTCTCTGCTATCTCGACTAAATGTGAACTGGAACATAGGGAAAACATTCTGGTCTCATTGTCAGCTCTTGTCTGATCGATGTTAAGAAGCACTGTGTGTGTGTGTGTGACAATCACATGAATAGCAGCACCGCCACACTGAGAGTGCCGTCTAACACCTTTTCGCAAAGGTAAAAAAACACAGTAAACTTTTCGCAACTTGTAAAAAATTGCCGAATGTGGAATACCATTATAGTTTAAAAAGAAATATCTAGTTATGATACCCAACTATAGAAACAGTAATACAAGTGATCGGCGCAATTAGAACACACGGTTAGTTCTGAAATCTGCAAGAATTGTTATATCTTATTGAACCTCTTCTTGCACACCTTTCCCTCTCTCTCCTTCCATTTCTCTCTCTCTCTCTCTCTCTGTGTGTGTGTCTCTCTCTTCTTATCGTTCTCTTGTTTCGTCTTTCCAATTCTTCCTGTCTTTCTTTATTTTAGTCTCTCTCTCCGTTTCTCGTGTCATTTACCTCTAACAACGCCTGCAACCAACCGCCCTTTCACGTCACGCGGCTTAAAGGAAATATGTTGTTAGGTCCATATTATTTGGTGACCCACGGCATACAACGAGTGATGTGGTCAGTACCGCGCCGGCCACCTTTACTTCTCAGACTTTTTATGGTACCCATTGTTGTTGGTACAAAGCAAATATGTTCAACAAAGCTACACAATTTTGCACCAGAGAACACTGCGGCATGACCTCTTTACACCTTGAGCTCGGGTGCTACAGATATAGACAGCAACAAATTTCAGTTGAAACCAGTGGAATACCTTGTTGGTAGCATATCCAGCCTGGGTAACGTTCTTGTGTTGGAAATGTTCTGTTTAAAGAGGAAAGTGGTTTCTTGAAGATCATACTCAATGTGCGCAACTTGATTCCCTAAGTCTAATTTCCAGCCAGTTTTGTTTACAAAGAAACCTTTTGTTTTTGCCGAGGGTTGGTATGAGGACTGACTTTTTCACATCGAAGCATTTGTAATACCTCCTCCTGAAAAAGCAGAAGTAACAAGGACATACTTTGGAAACATCAACTTCTTTGGTGGTCCATCAACGGTCCAGGTAAAAGCATCAGCTCGCTTGGCACAAATCCAGGCAGAGAATACAGACGCTATGTTTGTATTGCTATCGGATGCGTGGTTCGACAACAACAGGGGGATTGAGAAGTTAAACACTTTGCTTAAAGGCTACTCTGACTTTCCTCCACATTCGTTGTTTGCGCATTTTTCTGTCTTTGCTAAAAGTGATGAACCATGCTATAACTTTGAAAGATTGCTTTCTTGAATTGGGATCGATGTTGTCCAACTATCCACAAATTATCATGTCAAGTAAATTGTGTTTGTTCCTGGACCTGATGGTCCGGGCCATTTCACTATTTTGCCTAGACCAACTATTCCCAATTCCATAACAGAGCATTTCAGGACACAAGTTCCTGGTGCAATATTTACTTCTAATCCTTGTCGGATCCAAAACTGTACCCAGTAAATTCGGATTTTCAGAGAGTATGTTGTTACGAAAATGTGCAGAAACTGTTTTAAGTTTCCTACAGATGGAAATATTCCTACCCATTTTGTCAAATCATTGATCAGCCAAGCTCACTTATGTCCCCTGCACTTACATTGTGTCCAGTTTACTGGGCTTATAATGACTTGAGCCTGCACTCCTTGCCTGATGTGATAATGACTTGAGACCGTATCACTTGCCTGATATGATAATGACTTGAGACCGTATCCCTTGCCTGATGTGATAATGACTTGAGACCGTACCCCTTGCCTGATATGATAATGACTTGAGACCGTACCCCTTGCCTGATATGATAATGACTTGAGACTGTACCCCTTGCCTGATATGATAATGACTTGAGACCGTACCCCTTGCCTGATATGATAATGACTTGAGACAGTACCCCTTGCCTGATATGATAATGACTTGAGACTGTACCCCTTGCCTGATATGATAATGACTTGAGACTGTACCCCTTGCCTGATATGATAATGACTTGAGACTGTACCCCTTGCCTGATATGATAATGACTTGAGACCGTACCCCTTGCCTGATATGATAATGACTTGAGACTGTACCCCTTGCCTGATGTGATAATGAATTGAGACTGTACTCCTTGCCTGATGTGATACACTGCAGACAAGTTTGATCCTTTCAGCACAACGGCAGTGGTCACTACAGTCATTAATCCCGGCTCATTCCTGTGCACAGACTTTGGTTTCAAAGTTTATAACCCAGCTACACGAGAGGCCCAAGACAGCCAAGTTACGGATGATGCAAACAGATCTCTGATTTCCTCAATGTCCGACATCACAATGTCCCAGACCCATGATACCAAGTCATTTAATGTAGAAACATCCGTGTCTAAGTCTCAATTGGATCTAAAACTATGAGGTTGCCCATTTGTGTGCTAGTGTCAAAGTGATATGGTCCAATATCATTGAAATAAGCATGGCCCACAACAAAATGTAGATTGCACCTCAACCGAACCTCATTATAATGAATTGGCAAATTGTTATAGTTTTACAAGGATTGATTACAAGCCATGGATTTCTGTTTCTGTTCTTCGATAATGGGGTATTATTTTCTTTTCCTTGTCCGTCTCGAGTGCGGAGGTCGTGGGTTCGAATCACGGTGGAGACCAGAATTTTTGTTCTGGTAAAAATTCCCCTGATCTCTGGGTAGTGAGATCGGACCCCTGATCTCTGGGTAGTGAGATCGGACCCCTGATCTCTGGGTAGTGAGATCGGACCACTGATCTGTGGGTAGTGAGATGGGACCCCTGATCTCTTGGTAGTGGGATCGGAACCCTGATCTCTGGGTAGTGAGATCGGACCCCTAATCTCTGGATAGTGAATCAGACCCCTGATCTCTGGGTAGTCAGATCGGACCCATGATCTCTGGGTATGGAGATCGGACCCCTGATCTCTGGGTAGTGAGATCGGATTCCCGTGTTCAGTGTCGAGAACTTTAAATATACATTGGCCGTTCGAAATCGAAAAGAGTAGGCTTAATGGCCGCTGCTCGGACAAAAAATATAGTTAAAAAATGATTTGTATCTCCCCGCAAGCCTAGTAAGCCGCAGGCAGTTGTATAATACCTACTACAAATTCGGCTACCTAGCAACAGACATTAACATGCCTGTTTGAATACCAGAATTCCAAGTATTCCAAGTATTGTTGTGCATGTGTCGACCACAGGAGTCGGTTTGCTATATTAAAAAATTCTGCAATTGAGAATTGAATTCTGATCGCATGGCTGGGAAGAAACAAAACAACAACAACAAAAATGTTTCGAATACATTGCAGTGAATTTCTATTTTTTGCAATTTTTAGGTATAAAAATATTATTTGTCTAGTAAGTCAAGTTCGCAATTTGTGAAGTTGTTTAAAAGGAAATGAGAGTACCATTTGCGTCTGCGTTTTGCGCATGCGCATCACTCTTCTAATTGAGTAATTCATTAACGGTTCCTTTTTCATTCCTCTTGCTCTTTCGTTCAAGAATCATAGGTCCAACACTGTATTTGGCTCCTTCAATACCAGATTATAGAGACGCATGGTTCCAGCCATGGGAAGTTCTGTTTCGGAGCAATTATTTATGCATGACGAAGTTGCCAGCTCCTTGCACAATCCTCTTTAGTTACCTGTTACGAATTGCTGGGAATGAAGCGATGATTCTATTGTGTATATTCCTGGAACTATTTGTGTGTTTTCTTTGCTAACGTTGTAAACATTTAGAAAAATCGATTAACAAACACTATCACATCGTCAATGTGTTAAAAGATATCCGACGTTTGAGCCAGAAAAATACAATGCCTCACCTGGAGATTTGATAACCTAATCCCCTTGAAAGTACTCTCCTTGGGATTCTGCACACTTCTACCAGCAGTCCTACAATTGTTGGAAGCAGTTCAAGAAGGCCTCTTTGGGAATGTTGTACAGCTGGGTCGTCGCATTCCACATAATGTCTTCTTGTGACTCAAATCGGGTCCTGAAAGGCTGACTGGCAGCAACTGACACAATATGCGAGTGGTAAAAATCACGCATGGGCATGTCAGTTCTCTATTCTATCCTGTCGAAGAATGTTTTATTGGTTTCTGCGGAAAAAAAGTTACGGTCGGATACTTTTTGAACACATCTTGTATAAATAAGAGAGAAGACTCGTAGGCTCACGAATGTCAAGCTAGATGGGACTGAATCTAAAAACCAGTTGTCCCAATTACCTCCCTTAGTTCTGATTGAGTTTAGTTAACTTGATTTGGGTTGGTCAAGGTCCCTCAATGAGATAGCAAATACAATAAGAAAAATTGCACACACAGTCAAGAGATCAGGAACATCCCTGAACTGGGCGCTTGGGGCAAGGTAAGAGTAAACGCAGTTTTGTGGCCAGAGAAGATGTTCAGTCGAGATTAGAGAGCGTTGTGGGACCAGGAGGCGATCGTGAATTTCATCAAATGGTTACGAGAATATACGGAGATTTGGTGCTGAAGTAGACAGCTAAAGTGCTGTTGGCTATGGCTGTGGAAGAGGTAGAAACGATAGAAGAGATACGTTAATATAGTCGGAGGGAAATAATACCAAATAGAGCCCAAACAAAGCGCCGAGTTCAAACAAGGCACAGTAAATCTGTGTAGCGGTATTTTGTTTTGGTTAGAGCCAACATCATTGCAGGGCCGGCAACCTCATACGTGGTGTGCCTCTTCATGAGATGGCTCAGGATTTAGACGCTAATGGTATTTGATGCTCAATGGCTGCGACTTAACAACGTGTTCTGTCAAGGATGTAATGGTCTTCGTGCATTTTTATGTAGTTTTCCGATGTGTACATGATTGGGTTATCAGTAAAATGTCAGACCATCTTTAGTCGTTATTTACGTCCTCCCTGGCAGGTTGTGTGCTCAGTATTCGTTGACTCATTTTCTTAGCCCGTTAACATACGGATCTTCTGTTTTAATGTACTCACCTTAACCGTCTACTCATGATAACATGTTCTTGATGGCTATATGCACCTCAACTGTCTTCCTACTGTGAACTATGGATATTCTCTCTGGTTCTACGCAATTAATAGCCTTGTCACGGTAACATACATATGTTCTCGATGGTTCTGCTCACACCAAAACTTGTTCTTAAGAGTTTATGCTTCATACATCATTGATTTCAAACTCCAGAAATCTGAGGCAGGAATTGGAAGCTGCAATGATTCTTTAAGTCAAATGTGGGTAATAGCGAAAATGTTGGTCTTCACTATTACATCCCACACTATATCATCGAGAGCTACGTTATAATCGTAAGTCATACATAATGACCTCAAGTCTTACATTACAAACTGACGTCCTACATTATGACCTCAAGTTCTACATTATGGCCTCAATTCTCACACTATGGATTCAAGTCATATATTATGACATCAAGTCCTACATTATAATATCAAGTTCTACATTATGACCTAAAGTTTTACATTATGACCTCAAGTCCTACATTATAACATCAAGTCCTACATTATGACCTCGTCCTACAATATGACCTCAAGTCCTACATTTTGACATCACGCTCTAAATTTTGACGTCAAGTCTTACATTACGACTTCAAGTCCTAAATTACTACTCCAAGTCCCACATTACTAACCCAAGTCATACATTACACCTTCTAGTCCTGCATTACAACTTCTAGTCCTACATTATGACCTCAATTCGTTTACATTACTACTTATAGTCCTTCATTGTGACCTCAAGTTCTACATTACTACCTCTAGTCATACATTACTACTTCTAGTCCTACATTATGACCTTAAGTCCTACATTACCTCCTTAATCCAATATTACTATCTCTAGTCCTACATTATGACCTTAAGTCCTACATTACCTCCTTAATCCAATATTACTATCTCTAGTCCTACATTATGACCTTAAGTCCTACATTACCTCCTTAATCCAATATTACTATCTCTAGTCCTACATTACTACCTCTAGTTCTTCAATATGAACTCTAGCCATACGTTACTACATCTATTTCTTCAGTATGACCTCTAATCCTACATTACTACATCTAGTCCTACAATACTATCTCTAGTCCTACATAACTATCACTAGTCCTACACTACTACCTCTAGTCCTACATTATAATCTCAAGTCCTACATTACCACCTCTAGTCCTACATTACTACCTCTAATCCTACATTATGACCTCTAGTCCTACATTATGACCTCTAGTTCTACATTATTACCTATAGTCCTATATTACGACCTCTAGTCCTACATTATGACCTCTAGTCTTACATTATGACATCTAGTTCTACCTTATGACGTCTAGTCCTAAATTATGACCTCTAGTGCTACATTACAACTTCACGTCCTACATTGCAATCAAAGTCATATGTTACAATTGTAATTCCTACATCAGGGACTAATGACAGGACAGCGGAACGCGCCTACCTTAACTGAATGGTAAAGGTGGTAACTAATATATGCCAACAGTGTATTGATCGTTGGAAGGAAAGAGTTGTTCGACATTGCAGCTGCTTTCCGCTTCGTCTTCTTGTTTAGAATCCGCTATCTTTAGCACATATTCCCATGGAGCGTGGTCTTTCACTGTCTCAACTGACTGGGGACAAAATAGTTCTCATGAAACTTGCAAGCTGTTCCACCCAACTTCCCGCTAGTGATTACAACTCGAACCTTCAGCTGGATTGCTGGGTCCACCCCATATTGGTGAGGCAGAGATGGCCATGTGAGACTAAGAAATATTGAGTGTCTTATGCTATGTATCATGATACATTAGAACCTCTATTAGATCCCCACGTTGTAATCTCTCTAGTGACCGCATAATAATAATAATAATAATAATAATAATAATAATAAACAGAAACCAGTGACCACATTCACATTTATAATTATCTAATCTTAAACTAACTTATTGTCAAGAATAGTTCAATATGAGTATTTGTGTTCTGTCTAATCACCGATGAAGACCGTTATGATCGTCATTAATGTTGCTTTATGACTGGTGTGGGGTATCACCTGACTCAGAATTGTTCATACTATTGTTAATGTTAATGACTTTCATACAATTGTTAAAGTCAGACCTGCTCATACAATTTTTAATGTCAGACCTGCTCATACAATTGTTAATGTCAGACCTGCACATACTATTGTTAATGTCAGGCCTGCTCATACAAATGTTAATGTCAGACCTGCACATACTTTTGTTAATGTCAGACCTGCTCATAATATTGTTAATGTCAACCACGTTCATACTATTGTTAATGTTAATCATATTCATACTATTCATACTATCAGACCTGCTCATACTATTCATACTATCAGACCTGCTCATACTATTGTTAATGTCAGACTTGCTCATACTATTGTTAATGTCAGACTTGCTCATATTATTGTTAATGTCAGACTTGCTCATACTATTGTTAATGTCAGACTTGCTCATAATATTGTTAATGTCAGACCTGCTCATACTATTGTTAATGTCAGATTTGCTCATACTATTGTTAATGTCAGACCTCCTCATGCTATTGTTAACGTCAATCACGTTCATACAATTGTTAATGTCAGACCTGCTCATAATATTGTTAATGTCAACCACGTTCATACTATTGTTAATGTCAGACCTGCTCATACAATTGTTAATGTCAGACCTGCTCATACTATTGTTAATGTCAGGCCTGCTCATAAAATTGTTAATGTCAGACCTGCACATACTTTTGTTAATGTCAGACCTGCTCATAATATTGTTAATGTCAACCACGTTCATACTATTCATAATATCAGACCTGCTCATACTATTGTTAATGTCAATCACATTCATACTATTCATAATATCAGACCTGCTCATACTATTGTTAATGTCAATCCCATTCATACTATTCATAATATCAGACCTGCTCATGCTATTGTTAACGTCAGACCTGCTCATACTATTGTTAAGGTCAATCACGTTCATACTATTGTTAATGTCAGAGCTGCTCATGCTATTGTTAATGTCTAACACTTTTACAACTGCTGACTTGTTGATTGCACCGTCATCATCTTACGGGAGGACAGTAGATGACATCAGATTGGCATTTCTATAATGAGAGAAACTGAACATAAGAATAGTACGATGGTTTCTCACTATAAACGAACAGCGTTTGATCAAGATTGTCGCAAAGGTCCAGTCGTTATATCTGTGAATTGGTACCTGGCTAATGGTTATTGGAAGAAAGACAGCTAGGAATATAACTGGATATTCCACATCTTCAAAAACAGTGTCAGAAATCTAGCACAATGAAGCCTTTGACACTTCATCCCCGACAGCAATGTATGGGTATGTCGCGGCTGTCCGTGCTTCAGAAGTCTCCCTATCAACCTTGTTACTGCTGTTACTTCCAGCATCAGCATATCCTTATATTCCCACAAGCCCCTGTAGGTCTAAGGCATCTACTCGTAGGTTTAATGTCCACTAATTTCGTGGTCATCAATTTGCGACCTTCCAGAGAACAACCTTGGAGTCGAAACATGAAAGCCACATAAGTAAAGCCAGATTCTGATACTCACAAAGGAGTACTAGGAGTACTAGGAGTACACGTGGTTGTCTCAATCGTTACTCTCAATGTGCAGGGTTTCAGGTAAACTATTCTCTGATTGGTAACGACTTTCAATTTCACTAAGAGGGAAGTTTCAAGCGACTTTCTCTCTCATTCAAACAGAAGATCCCAAACAATTTTCCTTCTCATTCAAACAGACAACGAGGGGACGGCGTGGCCTAGTGGTTAAGGGACATGGCTCGCAACCAGAAGGTGCTGGGTTCGATCCCCACCACAGCACCGGCCGTTACCCCGGGGAAGCAAACCCTTAGAAAATGCAGGAGGAAGCAGACCCTTACATAAAAATGCATGCTGAAGTCGGATGTACTGGGCCGACAGGCGCAAAATAAAAACGCAGCGCAACGCACACCGCCTTGGGGGATTAGAGAAATAAGGCGAACGCAAAAAAAAAAAAAAAACCAGACAACGCCTAACATCATTTTCGTCTCGATCAAACGGACAACTCCTATGACTTTTCCTGTCCTGTAAATCAAACATACGAACACTAACGATTTTTTTCTCTCAATCAAACAGACGAACACTATCGATTTTCTCTCTCAATCAAACAGATGACCACTATCGATTTTCTCTCTCAATCAAACAGATGACCACTAATGATTTTTCTCTCTCAATCAAACAGATGACCACTATCGATTTTCTCTCTCATTCAAACAGATGACCACTAACGATTTTTCTCTCTCAATCAAACAGAGGACCACTATCGATTTTCTCTCTCAATCAAACAGATGACCACTATCGATTTTCTCTCTCAATCAAACAGATGACCACTATCGATTTTCTCTCTCAATCAAACAGATGACCACTATCGATTTTCTCTCTCAATCAAACAGATGACCACTATCGATTTTCTCTCTCAATCAAGCAGATGACCACTATCGATTTTCTCTCTCAATCAAACAGATGACCACTATCGATTTTCTCTCTCAATCAAACAGATGACCACTATCGATTTTCTCTCTCAATCAAACAGATGACCACTATCGATTTTCTCTCTCAATCAAACAGATGACCACTATCGATTTTCTCTCTCAATCAAACAGATGACCACTATCGATTTTCTCTCTCAATCAAACAGATGACCACTATCGATTTTCTCTCTCAATCAAACAGATGACCACTATCGATTTTCTCTCTCAATCAAACAGATGACCACTATCGATTTTCTCTCTCAATCAAACAGATGACCACTATCGATTTTCTCTCTCAATCAAACAGATGACCACTATCGATTTTCTCTCTCAATCAAACAGATGACCACTATCGATTTTCTCTCTCAATCAAACAGATGACCACTATCGATTTTCTCTCTCAATCAAACAGATGACCACTATCGATTTTCTCTCTCAATCAAACAGATGACCACTATCGATTTTCTCTCTCAATCAAACAGATGACCACTAACATTTCCTATTACTCAAAACGATTGTTGCTGTTGCTGATCAAAGCTGATCGCGTTTAGTTAATCCTTGACGACGGTTCCTTGGTTGCTGGTTACAGCTGATCTTCTCACAACCCGAGGCGTCATTGAAAAGGTGGTCAGTAGACCTCCTGGGACAAAACCTGTTACCAGGAGCACGAACAAGGACGTGAGATGTATTTGAGTTGTTATCAATATATTTCACCTGGACTTGATTACCCAACCTTCCCGTCGGCATGTATAAAAGACACGCACAATATGATGATGTAATTTATCTTATGAATGCTTCGGGAAATTGAACACATTTTGATTGATTAGGGTTTCCATTATTTCTTGCGTATGTTCGTGATGGCATACACCACCAGATACAGATCTAGGGCCAGTTAAGGAGTCCAAGAAATCTAATCGTCAATTTTGCGTGGGAAGAAAGTTGGAATGAAATGTAGAGCTTCAAAGTAGATGGCATCAACATCTATTTCAACCTTTGGTCTTTCAGTTTATTGATTAGATTGAATGTGGTGCTTGCTCTGTGTGTTTTGTACTTCTATTGGTTAATATATACCTCACGTATCTATTATTTAGTAAATTAGGATTGCGTTTATAGTATAAAAAAAATCTCTTAACTGAGGTGTTTATTCTAATTGTGTTCGCGGTAAATAGATAATTTATGTTTTAATTCTCGTTCAGTCAACACATCCAGACTAACTTTACGGCCTACTGACCAACTAATCCTTCGCTCCAGGCAGATCAATTGTTATTGAAGTCTCTGTGACTTCTTTTTGTGTTCTCTGTCCCCAATATCGTCTGCCGGTGTAATCTTAGCGGGAATGTCCACCTTCCCTTCGTTCTGCCCATGAAATACGTGTTTCAGTTGGCAACAATAACCCTTACAAGCCTTCGACACCTTTGCCATCGGACTGCGCGAGAGGGCAATAACACAACAAAGAATCGTTTCTGGGCGGTCCCTTACGGTCGCAACATTTCAATCTAGGCAGTGGAACAATCTGTTTGAATGTTTTTGGACAATTCAATAATAAGTCTGGTAGATTGAATGTTGGCCACAAACCGCCCCACAGAACCTGGGTCGAGAGGAGACAGTTTTTACAATCCGTTGAACATTATTCTCTCGATTGCGTTTGACCGGCAGACTTATTGTAGTTTCGATCCCCCAGCGCATAAAATGACCCCAAGCGCTGACACGACGACCAACACGAACAATAGAACCACACCAGCTGGCACCGGACAGTTTGTAGAAGCTCCATACATTAATGTACACAGAGAGTGGGCGCTGAAAGGGCTGTGTGAAGCAGTCCTCGATTTAGTGGTCCTACAAGTATAGAACAAACTTGGCCAGCTTATACAATCTCGTTGTTGCCAGTTTCCATTTTCTTATCATTTTGATTTGGATAAAATGTGACCAGCTATTTCTTATTCTTCTTCCTTTTCATGACAAAATAGATAATATTGGCATTACATCCGGCTGTATAATTAATGATGTACCTGTTTCCACCTACGTCATTCTATTGCTACTGTTTTTCTCTCTCTCTCTTTAACACTCTCCCTTTCTAAAACTCTCTCTCTCTCTCTCTCTCTCTCTCTCTCTCTCTCTTTCGTTCTCTTTGTTTCCACCCTCAACCATTTACATATATGTATATGTATTTCTGGTCCATTGACCGTTCTCTGACGCACAATCTTGACTGCGCCAATATACACGTGGGAAAGAACACACAACGAGTGGAACATGTTTTGCAGGTCTGCTGGCTCCACGGGAGAAGCATAGCGACTTCGTAACTCTCCAAAAACAAATGGAGTGATACATTGTATAACGACGAGATAAGGACCCCAGGTTCGTGAGTGAAGTAGAAGCGATCTTTTGAGAAAGAAAGAAGAAGAAATAGAAGTGCAATGTTGGGCAGTCCATTTGATCATACCATAATAACCGTGTGTTTTAATTACTTTTATTAAGTTTTCATAACATGTCGTACAAGACGGCTAAAGAGGGATGTGCGTTGAACTCGCAAACCTCATCATATTAACAAAAACATTGCTATTATAATTAGCCGCTTCAGACTGATAAATGTTTCATGTATAGGGACCCTCTGCGGTTCAAAGCTATGCTTTACATTGGAGCGACAAGGTGTGTGTTTGCAAATACTTGGATACAGGCTTCCTTTAAGCAGTGGTAAACGGTTCACTATGGGAAGAATAGGTCAATGTTGCTGCTTTTATTATTGCTGAATGCATACCAACAATGTAACTTTACTCTTCTGTGCGCCAAAAAAGGACGTTATGTTGAAATTTGAGGTAGCTTTCCTCATATCTTAAGCCTGCTGATGAAGGTGAATCGAGGTCTTCACGGCGGTTGTACTATGCTTGACTTTATCTGCGTGTTGCTCACTACTACAGGGATCATCTCGATCCCTACCTCGCTATTCAGACTGTCATAAAATATGTATGTTTTCATGGCTATCTGCATGGAAGTGAGGCAAGGGTCTTAGTCAGTATATTTTACCTGACACTGACTAACAATGCCTGAGCAGAGTGTCATGACTGAGCAGAGTGTGATGCTTGATCAACTGTAGTCTGTTCTCCCCGACAAATGAGCGAATGAAGTCTTTATATAGTATATGAGATTGTATTTCCTGCGCTAATGTCTGAGAATAGGATCATTCTAAGTTATTTCCAGGATTTGTCAGAATAATCTCATCCCTTTAGCTCGAAAATCTCGCTAAAACACACCACGTAATGTCTATGTTTTCGTCAGAATAATCTCAACCTTAGAGCTGGAAATTCTCGCTAAAACACACCACGTAATGTCTATGTTTTCGTCAGAATAATCACATCATTAGAGCTGGAAACTCTCGCTAAAATACACCACGTAATGCTTATGTTTTCGTAAGAATTATCGCATCCCTACAGCTGGAAACTCTCGCTAAAACACACCACGTAATGTATATGTTCTCGTCAGTATAATCTCATCCCTAAAGCTGGAAACTCTCGCTAAAACACACCACGTAATGTATATGTTCTCGTCAGTATAATCTCATCCCTAAAGCTGGAAACTCTCGCTAAAACACACCACGTAATGTATATGTTTTCGTCAGAGTAATCTCATCCCTAGAGATGGAAACTCTCGCTAAAACACACCACGTAATGTCTATGTTTTCGTCAGAATAATCTCATCCTTAGAGCTGGAAACTCTCGCTAAAACACACCACATAATGTCTAGGTTTTCGTCAAAATAATCTCATCATTAGAGCTGGAAACTCTCGCTAAAATACACCACGTAATGATTTTGTTTTCGTCAGAATTATCTCATCCCTAGAGCTGGAAACTCTCGCTAAAACACACCACATAATGTCTAGGTTTTCGTCAGAATAATCTCATCATTAGAGCTGGAAACTCTCGCTAAAATACACCACTTAATGCTTATGTTTTCGTCAGAATTATCTCATCCCTAGAGCTGGAAACTCTCGCTAAAACACACCACGTAATGTCTTTTTTTTCGTCAGAATAATCTCGTCATTAGAGCTCGAAACTCTCGCTAAAACACACCACGTAATGTATATGTTTTCGTCAGAATAATGTCATCCTTAGAGCTGGAAACTCTCGCTAAAACACACCACGTAATATCTATATTTTCCTTCTACTGACCCCTGAAACGTACTGTTCATGTAGTAGTACTGTAGCACTGTAGTACTGTAGTACTGTAGTACTGTAGCACTCCAATATCTTCTAACCAGCTCGGCCTGCAAAAACGGTGTGCGGAAAATTTTTTTTTTTTTTTTTTTGAACGGAGTCACTCCTGACAGCCATTTTTTACTGCTGAGTACGTCATCCATATATACACGATATTTTGCCGGTTAAATTATCGTATGTGCGATTACAAATGGCTTTTGAACAGTTTTAATTTTGTACACCGTTTGGAGCAAGCCGACTTTTTGCGAAAGGGGAAGTAGGTTGTTGAGAAAGAATTTTATCGCGTAGATCTGTTTATTTTGTTTGTTTAAATGAAAGAACTACGTTTGAATTGGAAACTAACAGTTGTGGCGATATTGTAAACACAGTATCGATACGTTGTTGGGGTTTCCATGGTTTTCTATCGAAGCGACTAGGCCTAGTGGTCGAGTCCAAATTTTTCCCGAGATTTTCATAAATTTTCAACTTCATCTTTTTAAATCTCAAAAACTAACAAACATACAACAAAAACAATAACACCCACATGTTCGTTATGCTATTGTGTATCTACACGCCAGAAAATCATATTTATTGACAAACAAACATAACAGTTACAAATTTTGAAAGACGACTACCACGGCGACTAATTAAGAAAATTAATTAGGTCGAATTTTTTTCATAAATTATGTAGCGTGCGTAAGGTTAACACTAGAGTTGAAAACATTGATCTTTGTGTCTGACTTGACTTCTCCGTAAGTCCACACCCGCACCAATGGAATGAAAACTTCTCTCGTCTTCTGTATTCTTATTTTAATATGTTGTTATGTACCCTCCTACCGTATGTATACGATGATTTCTAGAAATTGTGAACGTCCAAGAGTAGTGTCCCCCTCCTCTGCCCTGCCCATACACATCTAGAATGTCGACAACATTATTGGTACTCACAATATGCGTTTTGCCTTTGTTAATCTTTAGTTGTAATTTTTTGAGGCGTTCTTATTCTTTTCAGTTTAATTTGCTTTTGCATTTGATACAGTGCAGTACAAAAATGAGTAAGACATGGATGTATCCTCTCACGTTATCTGTACAACATATATGCGGAATGTAAAATGAGAAATGTTAGAGAAGACGAAAACATTGAAAATTTCAACCCATTTACGATTGGCGGCTACGAGATTTCAGAGTTACGATACGCAGACGACACAGTGATACTATCAAGAAGTGCAGAAGGGCTAGAGCAGCTAATTTCAGCCGTTAATGGACATTGTAAAGATCAAAACCTGTCCATGAACATAAATAAAACAAAGATAATGTCCACCGACAAAACACAATGTCAGCATACATGTACTGTGGGTGGTGAGGAAATAGATCAGGTCACACATTTTGAATATCTGGGCTCCAGAATTGACAAAAATGGTGACTGCTCGAAAAAAATCAGAAGAAGACTAGCCATGGCAATGCAGAGACTGAACAGCCTGAAGAAATTATGGCAGAACACCAACAAAATGATAAAAGTAAAAGTCTTGAGGGCCTGTGTTTTTCCTGTGGCAGCTTATAGATGTGAATCATGGACTATTACCAAAACTGCTAGACAAAGAATCGAATCCTTCGAGTCAAAATGTTACAGAAAGATCCTCAGAATACCATGGATAGAGAAAAAAACAAATGTAGACATTCGGCAAAAGTTGAGCATAGAGGATAATTTGTTTATCAATTCCATTTTGGCTAGAAAAGGCAAATACTTTGGTCACATCAAGAGACACAACGGTCTTGAGAGAACGGTGATGGAAGGTATGGTGACAGGTAAAAGAGGAAGCGGTAGACCAAGAAGACGATGGCACCATCTAGGAATGCGTGGGTATGACTGTGACGGAGGCTTGAGTTTTGGCAAGGGAACGAGCTTCTTTCAGACAGACTGTAAAATGAGCGACGTTCTATAAAGGACATGCTACATGATCATGTCGGTGTAGTGACAGAAGAGTAAAGTCATCATCCGCACAATTTTGATCCTCTAGTTTCTTCGATAGGCCAGTTAAGGCTACGACCATTTAACGTAATCGTGCACTTAATGATCCAGTCTTTTGTTAGCAAGACGATTAATTACTATTCGAGACACTGTCAAATAACAGTCTCGATTTTCAATGGCGTAGAATGTTTACCTTAATGTAGGATCCGACATTGAATATCTTCTTAAGTTTCTTAAATTAAATGTGAAATCTTTGCGGGCACGCCATCATGTAGGAGCAGTGTCCGTAATGACTGCCTAAACTGTCAAACTCATTTTCATAATTTACGAATAAAAGACGTTGTAGGGAATTTCATTGCACGTATTGTCGACTAGTGTCCTTAAACAAATATTTGGTCTGTTGAGGACCTGTTTCTCTGTCAGTTGAATATATATATTGTCTCTATAATATGTCCAGATATGATATAGTTCAATATCTTTATAAGAGTTGGGAATTGGTGAAGAGGCCCATTTATCCTCTTTTAGAAATGTTGAGCCGACCACTTACTCTGGCCATTGACGTTGGCAATTAGTGAATGGATGTCGAAGCTGGATGCGATACACTACTGAATGCACAATATAACCTGGGCCGATATTACCTTTAGGCACATGTTGTGAAACAATCACTGGAAATACCCGTCATTAACACGTGCGTCTCGTTTAACGATTTGTTTCTTGTGTTACCAGCCATAAAATTCCTGGATATCTCTCACTTTCTGTATGTACCTGTCATACATTTAGATGTATATGATCTACTTATCCATTCAATTGCCAGTGTTTTTTCGAGGGATACAATTCAACCACTGGTGTGGGTCCCAGGGATAAAATTCAACTAGTGTCAGTCAGAGGGATAAAATTCAACTAGTGTCGGTTCCAGGGATACAATCCAACCGCCAGTTTGGGTCCGAGGGAAACAATCCAGCCTCCAGTTTGGGTCTGAGGGAAACAATCTAGCCACCAGTTTGTGTCCGAACGTAACAATCTAGCCACCAGTTTGTATCCGAGGGAAACAATCCAGCCACCAGTTTGGGTCCGAGGGAAACACTACAGCCGACAGTTTGGGTTCGAGGGAAAAAATCCAGCCACCAGTTTGGGTCCGAGGGAAACAATCCAGCCGCCAGTTTGGGTCCGAGGGAAACAATCTAGCCACAAGTTTGGGTTCGAGGGAAACATTCTAGCCACCAGTTTGGGTCCGAGGGAAACAATCCAGCCGCCAGTTTGGGTCCGAGGGAAACAATCCAGCCGCCAGTTTGGGTCCGAGGGAAACAATCCAGCCACCAGTTTGGGTCCGAGGGAAACACTCCAGCCGACAGTTTGGATTCGAGGGAAAAAATCCAGCCACCAGTTTGGGTCCGAGGGAAACAATCCAGCCGCCAGTTTGGGTCCGAGGGAAACAATCTAGCCACAAGTTTGGGTTCGAGGGAAACATTCTAGCCACCAGTTTGGGTCCGAGGGAAAAATCCAGCCACCAGTTTGGGTTCGAAGGAAACAATCCAGCCACCAGTTTGGGTTCGAAGGAAACAATCCAGCCACCAGTTTGGGTCTGAGGGAAACAACCTAGCCGCCAGTTTGGGTTCGAGGGAAACAATCCAGCCGCCAGTTTGGGTCCGAGAGAAACAATCCAACCGCCAGTTTGGGTCCGAAGGAAACAATCCAACCGCCAGTTTGGGTCCGTGGGAAACAATCCAGCCACCAGTTTGAGGCCCAGGGATATATTTGAGCAGCTAATGTGAGTTCCAGGGATGTAATTCTACTCCCACTGCAATGTTCTTCCACTTTTTCTGCAGGTGATTAGCATAATTATCATGAAAAAACATTGCTACGGAAACTACCAACCCAATAGGGCATAACGTGGTTCTACACAGGCCTCTTATAAGTAGCCAGGTAAAAGACCATATACTTCTAATGGCGTGAATAAAACACAACAAGAATTCGAACTCACTCAAAAAGGATCGTTTGATGTCTGCTCATGTCTTTGTCAAGCAGTAATGTTAACAAGAGATGTAGGAGAACAAAACAATCCAGTGACGATGTTCTCACAAGCAAGTAGGCTCAGTCACTGCGCTGGTACACATAAGTAAACTAAAGTAGGACAAAGCAGCGAACGGCTGAAGATAAACAATTTTCATAGCAAAAAAGATGAATATGGATGCGAGTACTTAACTGAATAAAAAATAGTTAGTTACCGACTAGCGATGATCTATGTGGCTACCTCGGACTTAAGATAAATCAAGTCACCGATCAGCCATGGTCGACGTGGCTACAACTGTTAGATAAAACGAGTCAGTGTAGAAAAAAAGTGGAATCTCATTCGTTAGTTATCACTTCCTTATTTGTCCGGTGCGTGCATTATGTGTTTGTTGTGAAAGTGAACATGAAGGTCTTTGTGTCTGTGTGGTATATACCTGAAGATAGGCATGTCAGGAATTAATAATGTATATAATGGTGTCTGAATCGATCAAGATCTATTTTTCATAGTTGCAATGGATAGTTGCAAACTATACTAACAATATGTTATTTGATGTGTGATTATTTGGTAATATATATTAACTCAGGTCTTTTTTGCACATTCGTCGTCTGGAAGTCCGTACTACGAGTCCTGATGTCCTATAAGCTAAACTATCTTTTCTGTAGTCTGATGTATATGTTTCCCGAGTGCTTATAATGTATATTTCTTTGAGATTGTTATAGTACTCAAAAAAATGAATCTAGATACAGAAAGCTTGAAGAAATCTGGCATTGTATTTACGTGTCAATAAACTAGGACTGGAGGAAAGGTCCAGACTTCAGCAGCTGTATGTGTCTTGGGAGAAAACCGTCGGTTAAAAGGATTCGTTTACAATATCTTGGTTGTATAAATGACATAATGCTTTGAGTGGTTCTCTGTTGTAGGAAAAAGGCCGGTATTCGAATTAGCTATTTGTACGCGATCTCCAGTTTATCTATATGAAAGTAGTTTTCGACATAAGATTATGAAAGGCAAACTGACGAGGAAGATGATACCGCCTCAGAAAATTACTGAGACAACATACAATAAACTTCATTCATTACTGCAGCGTCCATTACGTGATTGTTTTTACACATGTTGTCGTCTCGAGACTTTAATTGGTCAGCAGCACCAAGATGGCGTGACAATTCTTTGGGAACGTTTGTGTGATATTGTTGCCGGCAATATACTTCCCGACTGGTCTATGGTGGTGGTAGTGTGGGGCATTTTTAGCGGGAGTATCAATAGAAGAATGTCAAGAAAATGAAGCGCTGAAAGAAAAACCGAAGCGTACGGACGTCACCACGACGGGAGCGTCAACGCTTGTCCTAATTATACTTCCATCTCTGACTTGAGTTGCGAATGTTTGCTGCACGGTCGAAGGTATGTGACAGCGGTCTGTCACATCTAGTATCTGCGAGACATCAATCACTTTTCAATCTAGGTCGCGACGTTACGGCCTGCGATCGAGGAAGATTGTGAAATTATGGGAATTTATCAATATGCTGGAGTAACTATTCCGTTTGATATAATTTACCACTGATCGGTTTTTTGGTCTGCTTTGTAAAATATTAGTTTTTGCAGTTTCATCATGAATTTTTGTTCATAAACTATTTGAGTGTGTATTTCATGGATTATTTGATTATGTATTTCATGGATTATTTGATGATGTATTTATGTTAATTTATTATTTGATTATGTATTTCTGTTCATGAATTATTTGATTATGTATTTCTATTCATCTATTATTTGATAATGTATTTCTTTTCATGGATTATTTGATTATGTATTCCATGGATTATTTGATGATGTATTTCTGTTCATGGATTATTTGATTATGTATTTCTGTTCATGGATTGTTTGATTATGCATTTCACGAATTAATTGATTATATTTCTATAGCACCTCACGGTGAGAGGCAGCCACATCCTTGATGGCCAGGATCCTATTTGGTTCCCCCACCTCTGTCTAGCTCACGTATGGCTCCTAGAGTCTGCCTGTGTACGGCAGCGCCACCCCCCCCCCCCCCCCCCGGGCAACGGCTTTGACTGGCCGGCTAAACTACGTAAGTGAAATGACAAGAAGGGGAGTCCACCCCTGACAAGTACACACAGCTGCTCGTGGAAGAGGCGGAAGATCGACCTGTGCGACAACGACTCTAAAAGCTGGAGCTGGAAACGCCTGGTATCGGGTTAAGGGCGCACCAAGGACCATAGTTAGTAAATGGCCAGAACAACGTCCAGAAAGCAA
Source organism: Ariolimax columbianus (assembly GCA_036924085.1). Lineage (NCBI taxonomy): Eukaryota > Metazoa > Mollusca > Gastropoda > Stylommatophora > Arionidae > Ariolimax > Ariolimax columbianus. The sequence continues at coordinate 17,445,055 of JAVGWX010000014.1, read as the reverse complement.
TGGCAAACTACTGGGTGTAGAATGCCAAGAAACTTGTTACAGTCGAGAGAAACGAAACTCAAAGATCTGGGGAAGAGGCCGATTTCAGCGTCAGTACAAGTAATAGAGATGACGGCCTAAAGCCTGGCAGCATTACAGTGGACAACTCTGAAATGGGACTAAAAACAAAACTAAGAATAGGCACCTGGAACGTCAGGAGCCTATACTAAGGCAAGTTGTTCATGATCGAGGAAGAGAAATGGAGAGAACTAAGATAAAGATTCTTGGAGTCTCTGAGCATAGATGGGTCGGTCAAGGGCACTGTACCAGCTCCTCAGGAGAAATATTTATATACTCTGGGTGGACAGGGGTAGAAAAAGCGGGGTCGGCTTTATTCTGTCAAAGAAGACAGCACCTTTACTACTCGGTTACAATCCAGTCAACGACCGAATAATTGTAATCAGACTAAAGAAAAAGACTAGAAATTTAACAATAATTCAAGTGTATGCACCAATATCAGCAGCAGACGATTGTGAAATGGATGATTTCTATAACACCTTGCAAGAAGCGATGGAAAAAGTTGAAAAAAAAGAGACATCTTGGTCACCATTGGCGATTTCACTGCGAAAGTTGGAGAGGAAAGAGCCGAAGAGGAGAGAAGTATTCGAGGACCTTTTGGTTTGGGACACAGAAATGAGCGAGGAGAAAAACTGGTTGAATTCTGCACGGGAAACAACCTCTCCATTGTCAACACCTTCTTTAAACAACATCCACGAAGACTGTACACGTGGACCTCCCCTGATGGGAACAGCAAAAACCAAATAGATTACATCCTAGTGCAACAAAGATGGAGATAAAATGTGCTGGCAACAAAAACGCTGCAAGGAGCAGAGTGCGATACGGACCACGAATTACTGTTTGCAGTTTTCCAAACAAGACTACGTAGGATCAACAAAGGTTGCCAGCCAATACGCTTCGATGTATCAGCAATTCCTACTGAATACAACATCAATATTGAAAACAAATTTGAGGCGTTGATTGCTGTACAGGAAGAGATTACATCTGAGGAGTTGACATCGCACGCAAGGGGTATTTTGATCTCGACAGCAAAAAAATGATTCCAAAGATATTGCACAAGACACAGAGCTATATAACAGAGGAAACACAGAAACTCATTGCAGAAAAGCAACAATTAAAAGAAATGGGAAGTAAGGGTACCAACACAGCATATAAAAACTGCGCAAGAAAAGTTAGAAGAGAAATAAGAAAAGATAAAAGACGATACAAAGTAGAAACGTGTAAGGATATAGAAAACCCACAACAACAAGGCAGAGAAAGAGATGCATTCAAAGCAATAAGAGCACTTACAAGAGAATTCCGTCCGGTTCCACATGTCATCAATGACAAAGAGGATAACACATTAACGGAAACCAAAGACATACTGAACAGATGGAGAGAGTACTGCAGAACCATGTATGGAGATAGCACAAAGCGCTCAGTTACAATCCTACCAAAGGAAGAGAAAGAACCTGAACCAACATTGGAAGAAGTGCGCTCTGCAATTGAAAGCCTGAAAAAGGGAAAGTCCCCAGGATGCGATATCCCAGCAGAGCTAATACAAGCAGGAGGAGAGGCATGTGCTCGAGTCTATCACAGGCTGTGTAGACAGATATGGCACAGTGCGGAGTGGCCAGAGTATGGAAGAAATCAATTTATATTCCCCTCCCCAAAAAAAGGCAACCTGAAGCTGTGCGCAAACTACCGAACTATCGCGCTGATCAGCCACGCTAGCAAGATACTCTTGCGAGTCCTATTAAGAAGGATAGAGAAAAGGTTTGAATCTGAAATTCACGTAGTCCAGGCAGGTTTTAGGAGGGACAGAGGGATCCGGGACCACATGTTCAATTTAAGGAATATCTATGAAAAATGTAGCGCGTTTAATGTAGACCTGTACACATGTTTCATTGGTTACGCTGGGGCCTTCGACACGGTAAAACATCAAAATCTGTGGAGAATCATGAAGAAAATTGAGTTTTCTTCCGCTGTCCAAGTATCTGGCCAAACATCAGATTGGTTTGCAGTACAAAAGGGAGTCCAACAGGGATGTATCCACTCGTCTTATATGTACAACATATGTGCGGAATATATAATGATAAATGTTCGAGACGATGAGAACATTGAATATTTCGACCCATTTACGCTTGGGGGGTGCGGGATTACAGAGTTGCGATACGCAGATGACACAGTGATACTATCAAGAGGTGCAGAAGGGCTAGTGCAGCTACTTTCAGCCGTTAATGGATATAGTAAATCAAAATCTGTTCATAAACATAAATAAAACAAAGATAATGACCACCGACAAAACACAATATCAGCATGAATTTACAGTGGGTGGTGAGGAAATAGATCAGGTCACACATTTTGAATATCTGGGCTCCAGAATTGACAAAAATGGTGACTGCTCGAAAGAAATCAAAAGTAGTCTAGCTGTAGCAATGCAGAGACTGAACAGCCTGAAGAAATTATGGCAGAACACCAACAAAATGATAAAGGTAAAAGTCTTGAGAGCCTGTGTTTTTCCTGTGGCAGCTTATGGCTGTGAAGCATGGACGATTACCAAAACTTCTAGTCAAAGAAACGAAATGTTACAGAAAGATCCTCAGAATACCCTGGACAGAGAAAAGAACAAATGTAGACATTCGGCAAGAGTTGAGCATAGAGGAGAACTGGTTTATCAATTCCATTTTGGCTAGAAAATGCAAATACTTTGGTCACATCAAGAGACACAACGGTCTTAAGAGAACGGTGATGGAAGGTATGGTGCCAGGCAAAAGAGGAAGGGGTAGACCAAGAAGACGATGGCACCAAGATATCCAGGAAGGCCTGAGTATGACAGTGGCGGAAGCTGGTGTTTTGGCAAGGGGACGAGTTTCTTTCAGACAGACTGTGATGGGAGCGACATTCTACAAAGGACATGATGGACATTACTTTGTTCATGATTATTTGTTTATGTATTTTATCGTATATTTGAACGTATGTTTTTGTTCATGGACTATTTGAATATATGATTTTGTTCACTGACTATTTAAATACATTATTTTTGTTCACGGACTATTTGATTAGATATTTTTTTTCACGGACTATTAATGATGTATTTCATAGTATTTTTGAACATGTATTTTTGTTCAGTGGTCTATTTGATACAATATTCTATTGTGAACAGTGTTACCTTGTATTCGTTTCTCGTTACATTATCTGTACAAAATAGTAGTAACTGTAGTATCATGCGTCTCATTGTCATTACTTTGTATCAAGCGTTCTGTACTTAACTATTCCCATGTCCATTTGCGTCTATTTGATTCTATATCTGTTTATGATTAATTAAAAAAAAAAAATTATGTTTCTGACTATTAAAAAAAATTATTTATGTTTTAAAATTTATGTTAACAATTGAAAAAAACAGCAACAACATATTCCATTGTTTCCCCTGATCATGTGGTTTGTTTGTTGTTGTTTGTTTGCGTTCACCTTATTTATCTATTCCCCAAGGCGTGTGTGCGTTACACTGTGGTTTTTATTTTGCGCCTGTCGGCCCAGTGCATCCGACTTCAGCATGCATTTTATGTAAGGGTCTGCTTCCTCCTGCATTTTCTAAGGGTCTGCTTCCCCGGGGTAACGGCCGGTGCTGTGATGGGGATCGAACCCAGCACCTTCTGGTTGTGAGCCGTGCCACTTAACCACTAGGCCACGCCGTCCCCTGATCATGTGGTTTGAAATAAGTATGTTTGAAAGTGATTTATTCATGTACAAGTTTCATGCTGGTGTTAGCGCTGTCAGATGGACACTTACGTTTAAATAGAGAACCGACGACAGATATGCTGCGCTAATGTTAAAACGTTAGGAACATTCCAACAGACATTTAACAAAAGTAATAAAGATATCAAAACGATGCCTTAGTCAACAGATACGTGTCCATACATTAGTTTGTTAACTGATAAAGGAAAGGGTGGCATCTTATGTCCGAATAATACAATTGTGAACATCGTGCCACTCATAAACAAGCTGCAAACCAAATTAGAGAACAACATAAGGAAAATACAAACCCTTTTCTAAACCAAATATTAAATAAGAATAATATTATAATTTACAAATTGCTTCAGTAATGCTAGGTTGTTGAGATTCATGATCCACCTACTCCATAGGCAACCCAAACTCATGGAAGTTTAGGTGCTGCTATGTTCTGTACGAGTTAGAAATGACAGCACAAAGCTATTGCCAGACGAATATGTGCACAATCACTTTCAGCAGCTAGCGTATCTCGTGGACACTCACAGTTCATGTCACTCGCTGGCTGTTCACGCCTCTGAAAAGTTGATATAAACGCTCTGTTTTGCTCCACCTATGCTTGATTCCTGACGATAGCCGGAAGTCTATTGCTGATTCAATGGTTACAGGGACTGAGAAGAGATTTAGGTAAACTTGATTACTGAAGGTGGCCCATATTTACACTCAAGAAAGAACAAGGCTTAATGACCAGAGAGATTGTAGAATTGTCACATCAAGCATCTGGGGGAGATAGAGATTAGACATTTTATGAATAACTTCAATATCACAATAGAGAAGTAATCTGTACGTGAAAACTAGCTCCATAAACATGGCAAGGATTACACGCTCATTAGCAGCGATAAAACAATCACTCTACAGAACATCTATGACAAGCTGCTTGAAAAGATATTTGTCAGAAAAATAATGTCTCATCTAAAACGTGAACACATTCTAACAGAAACCTCTTGCAGCTACAGACCAGCCAAGGAGATATAGATCATTGCCGGCCCATTTGTAAATGATTATGTAGGCATTCAATAAAAGCAGAAAGCTCACAATCGATTTGATGATACTTATAACTAGGTCGACACTGGGATCTTCATCCGCTGTGGAATCCTCCCATGGATGGTGAGCTGGACATCAGCTGCCCTGATGGATAGAACATTTACATTCTGCTGCCCATCTTGAACGTCCGTCCATGAGAATATATCTAGAACTGCGGAAGGATTCTCTACTCTGACCGGTGCTTTTATGCATCTTCTCAATAAAGGTGGTCAACATTCGCCACAAAAGGCCGGTGTGGCCAGATGCAAGCAAAGATGCAAGGGACGCATGAGAGCATCAAGACTTTGGCAAGGGCAAACTTAAAACCTCTGCATATCATCCGATATTGTCAGTAAGTACTGTCAGTTGTTAATTACTATCAACGTTACAGTGTGGACAATTAGAGCGTATTCAAAATCAAGGCCGCGTGTTCTGTGATGTACCAGTGATGTCTCAATCTTGAATATGCGGTACATGTTGGGACTTCTGTGCCTGTGACATCAGATATAAACTGGCATATGCCACGGGCCGTAGGCGGGTGACCACAAACAGGCAGCTCTCACTGTACAATAATACCTCAGACATCAAGAGATCATGAAATAAGAGAAGAGCGTCATAGATGACACAGGGAGATAGAACAAATGGTCAGGCGACCAGAATTGAGATGATTTTCAAGGGAAAAGGATAGGTTCTCACTGGCGATAGAATGGTAGATTACAACAGAGTCATCATAAGCCTAGGTAGGGAATGCAGAGAGTGGTGCGATGGGGAAAAAAGGTGGGAGGGTGGCAGTGCTTAAGGTTAACCAGCAGATATATGATAAAACTCAGGATAGTGATGCCATCATATATACCGATGGATCAGTGCGTACATACTTATTTTCCCTGTCCAAGCACCACATTATACAACATGCATCCAGTATCCAGCGACATGGATTGCCTTGTCATTTGCCTCAAGCATGTCGCACCTATTGCATGTTTTCTGGAGGATGGGTCAGGACATCATATGATCTGGGTCCTGTATTGCGTCACAGTAACATGCGTCATCATCTGTGTATTCCCATCTCTTAATGTTCTTCTTGTACCGTAATATACCAGTTCGGAGTATGTTTAGTGACTTCCATGTAGTGTATGGTAGATGACGTCCGGGGGCAGGTTTCTCATTAAGTCGATCTCTGAGGTGTCCATCAATTCATGCCATCTCTTGATACGGCGACTTTCAGGGCTTGTCTGTATCGGCTTTGTTGGTTTTATGAAGCTATGTCTGGATTTGGGTCTTGTGCTCTGTACGTGATGTCCAAACATTGGGTGTCTTGGGTCGTGCTCTTGTTTTCTCCTTCAATTTCTGTCGCGATGCTTCTTCGGATCTCGGGTGTGGCTATTCCAATTATGGGGTATATTTTATGGATGGGGTGGATTTTAGGCACGCTGATACTATCCGCTCTGCCTCATTTATTGCTGTGTCAACACGTTCTGCATGGGAATAATTTGTCCAGACTGCTGCGGCGTATTCAGTTACGGAAAAGCACAGAGCAAGTATCGATGTCCGGAGAACTGATGTCTGTGCTCCCCAGTCAGTTTTTGGATGATATTATTTCTTGCGTGTACCGTACGCTTTGTTTCTGCCAGCGTGCCATGTAGGATAATGGGCTGTCTAGCTTTACGCATAGATTGTTGTTGCAGAACAGAACAGAGTATACAGAACGACACTCTCCAGAACGAGAATGGAGATGACAGAATCGACTGAAACTCTGAGACAGCTATCTGGCACCTCTGTTACTGGGGCAGTAATCATGTCAGAATGACAATCCTTACTACGGAAGGTACAAGAGGGCACACTAAGACACGAGTGGATGGCAGCTGTAGATACCTCACATCCTCATGGCTGGTATAGATCTACTGTCCTGGTCATGCTAGGGTTCAGGGATACGAAAAAAAATACTAGATTTGGATATGCGGGTTATTTTGAAGTATATCAATGAAGTGAAATCGATTCTTAGAAACAGAACAGAACAACGATACTCTCTAATAGAAGCAAATGCCGTACATAACTCTTGCATGTTCATAGCTTGATATATGTACTGTATAGCAACGTTTTTAATATTGTGGCAACTGATAAAGGTTGTTATGGCTTTCTCCATTCTGATGTTTATGTTCTCGCCTGTACTCTCCCCTTGTCATCATCCCCCGTCTGAAGTGTACCAAGGTAGTTCTTCTATATATATGTTAGTGGGTGTAATATGTGTTAACAATTAGTGCCCTGATTTATCTATTATAAAAGTTAATATTCAGTCCATGTGCATTATCAGTTTTTCATGCACAAGACCTTTACGAGCAGAAAGTAACGTCCATTGTATTCCTCTGCAAGTTTTTCTCTGTTGAGCGATCTATATTTAGACATAAGTTCCATCAATTGTTATTATGCAATGTCAGGAGATCACGTCTGGCCATAACTTTAAACTTCTAATGTTTTCTGAGACTTCTCTTGTCTCCTCTTATTACTCGCCCAATTACTCTAGTCAGTTGTCACATTCTGTTGTAGTCCCCGGATAGGTGCGCCACAACCCGAGTCCAGATCTGATGTGGCAGGCACGTAAGGGCATCAGACAACATTAAATAAAACAGACTGCAGACCTTGACATAAAGCATTCACTGGGCGATGCTCAGGAAATTCCTTCTGTCATAAGCATTAAACACAACACACTTTCGTGGCGGCTCCAGCATCAAAGAAGGGATAGCAGCTCTTCCAGGACACGACTGCTGTGGCTTATCATAATGTAAACAACTTTCGCTCTCAAGTTTTCCCGCAAGGCCCATGTCTTCGTCTCGTGCCGCGAACCTACAGCGCCTGTTCTCAGGCCAAGCCTCGAGGAGGCCGTCCAGAACTGATTCTTGCCGCTTTTGTTACTGTTTTTGTTTGTTAGGTATTTATATCTCATTTTGGCTATACACGGCCTATTCATCTACAAGTCTAGCTATTTCGATCCCATCAGAGTACGTTTATCATCTGGAATTTGTGTCATCCAAGTTTAATGTAGGCATGTTAAAGGCCGAATTGTGGTTGTATTATTGTGTTCCTGTCAGGATTTCTACAGCAAAAATAAAACGGAAATGGAATAAAATGGTACAAAGAAACACATAACCACATTGTCAAATAAAAAAATGAAACCAAATATAAAATAAAGAGGATACATATACATACTACCTTCAGTTGGTGTAGCTGCTGATGACATAAGCCTGGTCAAATAATTTGTTCATCAAAATCATGATGTTAAAATACACCTCAGTCTTCCAACGTTCTACTAATAGAGCTACAATAATCTTGCACGAACCTTGTAAACCTCACTAAAGACATTCGTGTTTAGGCTAGTAACATCATCATGTAAAACCAACTGCTATAAATATCACCACTGCAAGAAGATACAAAGTGTGTTACCGGTAGCATCCTCGGAATGTAGGGGTGACGGTAGGGCTTTGTATGAAATCATATTGAGAATGAAGAAGATGACGTAGGAGGACGATTTGGCTTGGTAGTACCTGCAGCTCGCTCGCTTGGTTTCTCCTATCTATTTATAACAACCGTCCATTTTGATTTTAACATCAACATATGTCTGGTCACAACAACAAACCAGATATGGTCACAATAACAAACCAGATCTGGTCACAACAAACCAGGTCTGGTCACAACAACAAACCAGGTCTGATCACAACAGCAAACCAGGTCTGGTCACAACAATACACGTCTCGCTACAATAAAACAGGTCTGGATACAACAATACAGGTCTGGTCACTACAGTACCGGTCTGGGCACAACAATACAGGTTTGGTCATAACAATATAGATCTAGTCACAACAATACATGTCTGGTTACAACAAATCAGGTCTGGTAACGTCAACATAGATCTGGTCAGAACAAACCAGGTCTGGTAACGTCAACATATATCTGATTACAACAAACCAGGTCTAGTAACGTCAACATAGATCTGGTCACAACAATATATGTCTGGTTACAACAAACCAAGTCTGGTAACATCAACATAGATCTGGTCACAACAAACCAGATCTGGTAGCATCAACATATATCTGGTCACAACAAACCAGGTCTGGTAACATCAACATAGATCTGGTCACAACAAAGCAGGTCTGGTAACATCAACATAGATCTGGTCACAACAAACCAGGTCTGGTAACATCAATATAGATCTGGTCACAACAAACCAGATCTAGTAACATCACCATAGATCTGGTCACAACAAACCAGGTCTGGTAACATCAACATAGATCTGATCACAATAAACCAGGTCTGGTAACATCAACATAGATCTTGTCACAACAAACCTGGTCTGGTAACATCAACATAGATCTAGTTACAACAAACCAGGTCTAGTAACATCAACATAGGTATCGCAGTGGTCACCGTCCATTGATTCAACAACAACATAGGTATGTAACGGTCACTCTCTATCGATTTCACAATAAATAGGTTTGGTTGTGGTCACTCTTTATAGATTTCCCAATACAGGTTTGGTATTGATCACTCTCTATCGATTTCACAATACAGGTTTGGTAGGGGTCACTCTCTTTCGATTTCACAATACTGGTTTGGTAGGGGGTCACTCTCTTTCGATTTCCCAATAAATAGGCTTGATAGTGGACACACTCCATTGATTTCACAATAACATAGGTCTGGTAACGATCGCCCTCTATTGACTCTATATGAACAAATAACTACAAAGGTAGGTTAAGAACGTTTACCTCGGGACTTTTAATATTGTTTTCATGGGAAGCTACAAATAAACATATACAGTAATGAATTTATTGTTTTAGCCACCAGCTTTGATCACCAGATGATATCTTGTCATGAAAACACGTCGGTCCTTACTGGCGCTTATAGGAAACCTCGATAATATGACTTATAATGTAGTTAGATGTTCTCTGAAGAGATCTTAAGTGAGAAAGATCTGATAAAAATGCAGGTATGAAATAAAGAACAGAATAGCCCCGGCAAAATCCGTTTTTTAGAGAATAAAGGAAATCTTGTGCAAGGAATGCCTATCACTAGAATTAAGGAAGAGTTCTAGAATGCTAAGTGAAATCAGTACTGATATGAGGCATCGAGCCATGAACAATCAGCAGGCAATCACAGGGATCTTTCGAGGCAATCTTAGATTTGGCTTTACAGGAGAATGTTGAGAGTTTCATGGACTGTATAGAAAGCTCAAAAAAGGCAAATACACAACGACAGCTTAAATACAATTTCAGAACAAAATAGTCATCCTATTTCGAGCATGTCATGAGAAGATTCGGGTTTGGACCGACAGAATCGTAGGGAAGAGGGAGGCAAAGAGAGAACCAATTGCATAGTTTGAATGGATGGAATGGGATACAATCAACCGTGAAACTTATAAACGGCAAAAAGTAGTAAGATGAAGTCGAGATCTATGACGCATTCTATAATGATAACGTCAGTCATGATATACATATATATTTCCTATTGATTTTCTTTCTACATCCTGCATGATACTGTCGTGAAATGGTTATACTGGCAAGTGGAGGTAACTCGGTCATTGTTTCAATGATAAGGGGAGGTAATGTGAACATTATTCCTCGGATAGGTGGACACTATTGTCCAAAATTTTATTCTGACAAATGCATATAACGTACACATTATCCTACTAATACTTTTATCTAACGTGGGCATTGCTCTACTGACAAGTGTGCGTAACTGCGTAATTTCTTTTAACGAGTGACGATAGCTAGCCCATTGCTCTGCTAATAATTTCAAGAAACGACCATATTGTTCTTCTGAAAGGGGGACATTACTGTGGAAATGGTCTTCTGACAAGTACAGATAACTTGTACATTGTTTTACTGACACCTTCTCACAACTCGATCATTGTTGTAGTGACATCTAGGAAGATGTTCAACTGACAGAGTGAGGTACCTGAGATATTATTCTACAGAAAACCGGAGGTAACTTTTACAATGTTCTATTTGATGGAGATACATAACACCATAGTAGCAGTGAAAATAAACTCAGCTTTATCCAGATACAAAGAAATCAAAGAGTGTATAAGAATATACAATCAGCCCATCATAATAATATACATTATAGACAAGAAGCCCTTGCTAGTATGAGCTTCGAGAAAAGACAGCCAAAGTTACTCTCCATTTTTTAAATTCAAGTAGCAGCTAAGGTCAAACAAATGTAAACTTTAATTTACACTCGCGTAAACTTGGACGTAAAACACACGCACGGGCTGGAAGAAAATGATTAACCTCTGACCTCTGTATATAGCGTATGACGTGATAATAAAAAAAATGAGGCTCCGTAGTAACGAACGGAACACACGACCTCACCCAATAAACACACACACACATAATTCCTTGGCTTGTCCCAATTCCCATGTTATTGAAGTTTATCTTTGACTACCAATATGAGGAACCGATTTGGGCCCATAATATAATCAGAATACCTCAAGCCCTAGGATCCATTTCTGTTGGCTCGTTGGGTCTACTGCTATTCCTCACATAGACAATTCTAATAGTTCTGTTCGAGTATGTAATATGGAACCCGGAACCTGGCTGACAAGACGTCGCCGCGCGGGCTGGGCAACCGTCTCGACCATTAACACGGTCATGTACGGTTGTCAAGACCAGAACATACGAGCCTTTCTCTAATTCTTCTCTCGCCGCTGCGTTATGCTACTTTGCTGAGACACGGACACTAGCAAAATCACTGGAGCACAAATTGAGAGTGACCCAGGCCTCTCTTCTGGAACGCTTAGTCGAAATCACTTTTCAGAACCAACGTATGCAAAATATCTACAATTCTGGAATAGACGATTGTCATTGGTGAATGCCATAGTAATCTATGCAGACAGGACAAAAGATACATGAGCAAGTCACATATTACGACACATCAATGGTCGATGGAACACGTCGACAGCAGTCTGGCATCCCCGAAGTATAAAGAGACCTTGGGTAAGACCTTCAATGCGTTGGTCAGACTTCATTGCTGTACATAACAGAGACGGGTTGGGGGGGGGGGGGAGGGCGGTGGGCGGCGGGGTATAAGTCCTATTCACCTTATAAAAATATGTCCCTGTGACATCCACGAGCTCAACCATTCATTCCTAGACCATGAACATCTTCTCGAAAGTGTATCGCGAGGCTACCTAATGAAGGTAAGTGAGTGGAAGTCATCGACCCAACTTCTATGAGAGAGTCAAAATGACACCAAGATCAAGTAATTTGTCCTCCGTGTGGGATGAGAGTATTGCCGCGTCATTGACATAATGAGAAGTCAATGTATTTAAAGACAGAAAGTTAGAACAAACACTGTCAGAGCAAGGGCCAATGGTGTTTAGGTCTATGGAGCAAGAGCCAATGGTGTTTAGGTCTATGGAGCGAGAGCCAATGGTGTTTAGGTCTATGGAGCGAGAGCCAATGGTGTTTGGGTCTATGAACCGAGAGCCAATGGTGTTTAGGTCTATGAACCGAGAGCCAATGGTGTTTAGGTCTATGGAGCAAGAGCCAATGGTGTTTAGGTCAATGGGGCAAGAGCCAAGGTGTTTAGGTCTATGAACCGAGAGCCAATGGTGTTTAGGTCTATGGAGCGAGAGCCAATGGTGTTTGGGTCTATGAACCGAGAGCCAATGGTGTTTAGGTCTATGGAGCGAGAGCCAATGGTGTTTGGGTCTATGGGGCAAGAGCCAATGGTGTTTAGGTCTATGGAGCTAGAGCCAATTGTGTTTAGGTTTTTGGGGCAAGAGCCAATGGTGTTTAGGTCTATGGGGCAAGAGCCAATGGTGTTTAGGTCTATGGGGCTAGAGCCAAAGGTGTTTAGGTCTATGGGGCGAGAGTCAAGACCTACATAACAATAATACCATTCATATATGTTCCTACAAACACGCAGACAAGATTAAAACATAGCAATTGTTGCTGTCAAATAAGATAAAGCATTATGGTCAGAAGACTTAAATGGATACATGAAAACACAAGTTGAAAAAGACAACAGCTAGAAATTGTATATACAACATTAATTGACATTAGTATAGACAACACTAGTTGTCAATTGTATAGACAACTTTAACTATACATTGTAAAGACATTAACTAACAATTGTAAAACCAACATTAACTAACAATTGTATAGGCAACATTAACTATAAATTATAAACAACATTACCTCATATATATATATATATACAACATTAACTAACAATTATATAGACAACTTTAACTAACAGTTGTAAAGACACATTAACTGACAATTGTATAGACAACATTAACTAACAATTATAAAGACAACATTAACTAACAACTGGACAAAAACATTAACTAACAATTGTATAGACAACATGTAACTAACAATTGTAAAAACGGCATTAGCTATAAATATGTAGACACTATTAACTAACAATTTTACATACAACATTAGCAACAATTGTGTAGAAAAAATTTACTAACAATTGTATAAACAACATTAACTAACAGTTGTAAAGACACATTAACTAACAGGTGTATAGACAACATTAACTAACACTTATATAGAAAACATTAACAACACTAAGACTCGACATGAACTATTAATTGTACAGACAACATTAACTAAGCGACCTAGGGGTTATAATAAATGATACAGGTGAAGTGAATGAGCAAGTCCAGGTAGCCGTGAAAAAGGCAAATGCAATGTTATGTATGATAAAAAAATATATTAAACATAGGGGCAAGGAAGTGGTTGTGAAACTGTATAAATCATTGGTTAGACAAAGATTGGAGTATTGTGTACATATGTTGAACAATTATTGTAGAGGAGATATAAACATGCTGGAAAGGATACAAAAAGAAGCGACAAAGCTGACCGTGGAATTTTATATATTATCTATATGGTACAGTGAGTGAGGTGTGGTCTGTTACTGTACAGTACTGTAACACAGACAATACAGATATAATATACCACCTACATAATTCCTCATCATGTGGTGCACATGCGAGTTAACAATTATATGCCACCATTTTAACACACATACACGTACATATTATAACACACATACACATACACATTATTACACACATACACATAAAAAGATTAACACACAGAGAGAACCAACATACAATATTACTCTGCTTAAACCTGCACAAGAGTCAATGCATTCCAAATGCTCCTCTTTGTTTTCCTGCACTTATTTTGTTCTTTTCGTGGTTGCTTCGAGTTAAGGACATCTGGATATATACTGTTATGGTACTCCAGCTTCATCTTCGTTTTCTTTCTTCATGATCTAATTGTTTTGGCTTGTGTTTTGTTCCCTCAGAAATGTATGTCTTGTTTTGCTTCTGGTTATATGAGACTTTAACATGCGACGGCTACATATGCTGGAGGCATCATTAGTGACACTACATGATTACAAGTTAGAAGTCGTCTCTTTTAACTTCCTAATCTGTACGTCCATCATTCGTCAAATTCTGAAATTCATCTTTTCTCTTAACTTTAATCTTTACCAAATCATTTTGTCTACTTCGTCTATATGTCTAGTTATAATGACTATTGTAACTTGTTTAGGCTGCAATCTGTCACAGTCGGACTTTTGCAGTTAGAAACACAGACAATGAGCAAAATCGAGGTTCGTGTTTTAAATGTACCCGTTTCGCTGATGACGACAAACATCTTCAAAATCTCATTCAAATGGTGTTCCTATGTCTAAATTAAATCTAGTTGCCGCTGCCTTTACAATTGATAGTTAATGTTGTTTTTATAATTGCTAACTTAACGTAACTTAACGCCTGTATACTGGTTTAGAAGACTCAGCAGAGTCTGTGTACAATCAGCTTCATTTACTTTTCCTTGCTCTAAAAGCTATGAGCATCCAATCTATTTTTAAATGCATTAAAAGTCCCTACTCGCACTATTTTCTGTGGCAATGCATTCCAAACATTCGCCGCTCTCTGACTAAATATTTGCTAATATCTAATCTGGACCTTTCTTAAGTTAATTTGTAACTTTGCTCGCTTGCTCGTATAGGCAGTTGTAGTTTGAAAAAAATTTGTTATGGTCGAATTTATACTTTCCTTTCATTATCTTATAAACCTATATTAAGTCACATCAAATTATTCTCTATTCTTAATCTTTCCTCATAAGTGTAATTCTGGAATCCCACTATCAGCTTTATCGATCTTTTTTTGTATCATTTCCAACTTGTTTATATCTCCTCTACAATAAGGATTCCACATATGTACACAGTACTCCAATCTAGGTCTAACTAATGATTTATACAATTTGACTATCACTTCTTTGCCCCTATGTTTAATATTTCTTTTTTTATCATACCTAACATTACATTTGCCTTTTTCACTGCTACCCTGGAATCGCTCACTCACTTTACCTGTATAATCTATTATAACTCCTAGGTCCCATAGATAGTTAATGCTGTCTGTACAATTAATAGTTAATGTCGCCTTTTGGTACAGTATGTAACGTGTGGTGTGTTTTGGTACAGCCTGTAAAGTGTGGTGTGTTCTGGTACAGTATGTAAAGTGTGGTGTGTTCTGGTACATTCAATAAGATGGGGTGCGTTATGGTACAGTGAGTAAGGTGTTTGTGTTATGGTACAGTGGGTAAGGTGGGTGTGTTATGGTACAATGAGTAAGGTGGGTGTGTTATGGTACAGTGAGTAAGGTGTGGTATGTTATGGTAAAGTGAGTAAGGTGGGTGGGTTATGGTACAGAGAGTAAGGTGTGGTGTGTTATGGTACAGTGAGTAAGGTGGGGTGTGTTGTGGTACAGTGGGTAAGGTGGGAAGGGGTGTGTGTTGTGGTACAGTAAGTAATGTGGGGTGTGTCATGGTACAGTGAGTAAGGTGGGGTGTGTCGTGGTACAGTCAGTAAGGTGGGGTGTGTTGTGGTACAGCGAGTAAGGTGGGGGGGGGGGTGTTGTGGTACAGTGAGTAATATGGGGTGTGTCATAGTACAGTGAGTAAAGTGTGGTGTGTTGGGGTACAGTGTATAAGATGGGGTGTAAATGTTACAGTGTAGGTATGTTACAGTGTGCGATTTGCAGTGTGTATGTACAACGTATAAGGTGATGTGTGTAAGGTGCATTGTGTAAGGGAACCAGTTTACGGTCAAGTGTCCAAAGTGATACGTGTAAGGTCGATCATGTAAGATAGAATGTGTAAGGTTCATTGTGTGATGTGAAGTGCGTATGGTACAGTGAGTAATGCGTAGTGTCTAAGGTGAAAATGAAACGCGCTGTGTGTATTATAAAGTGTGTATTGTGAAGCGTGCAAGGTGAAGTGTGTTACGTTTATCATAATGTATGTGTGTATGATCACTAAAATATATGTGTGCACGGGATTCTGCGTGTGCAGTTGTGTACGTGTGTGCCTGCAATAGCGTGTATTTAAAACGTATAGATGTAAGAGAGAGATAGATAGATCGATAGATAGATAGTGAGTGAGAGAGAGAGAGAGAGAGAGAGAGAGAGAGATGAGTGTCTATATGAGTGAGTCAGTGTAGAAATGTGTGTGTGTGTGTGTTTGTGGTGCAAATGCATATTTCAAAGTGGGTAACGCTTATGGAGGAGCAGGTTCGTTGCTTGCCTTCTTTCGGCGTTGTTTGAAGTTTTGTTAAATGTTCACGTGGAGCCTTGAGAAGTGTATGTGTGTGTGTGTGTGTGTGGGTTTTTATGTGTGTTTGTGTATGTGTATGTGCGTGCGTGTTTGTATGTGTGTGTATGTGGGTTTTTATGTGTATTTGTGTATGTGTATGTGCGTGCGTGTTTGTATATGTGTGTATGTGTGTGTGTGGGTTTTTATGTGTGTTTGTGTATGTGTATGTGCGTGCGTGTTTGTATATGTGTGTATGTGTGTGTGTGGGTTTTCATGGGTGTTTGTGTATGTGTATGTGCGTGCTTGTTTGTATATGTGTGTTTGTGTGTGTGTGCATTGCGTGTAATTATGTTTGTGTATGTGTTTATAAGAGTCATTGGGCGTATGCGTGTTTGGGTTTGCATTTGTTTTTGTCTGTGGTATTATATGTGAGTGTGTATTTGTGTGCTTATGTGGGCATATTTTTGTGTGTTTTAGTTTGTGCAATTGTGGGTGTGTGATTATGTGTGTGTGAGTGTATGTGTGTGTTTGTGAATGTTTATGTCTTTGTGTGCGTGTTTGTGTGTGTGTTTGTGTGCGCGTGAGCGTGTGTGTGTGTGTGTATTTGTGTGTATGTGTATATTGTGAATGTTTGTGTGTTGCATGTGTATGTTTGCGCTTGCGTTTGCGAGTGTCTGTATCGGTCTGTTTGTGTGTGTATGTGTGCGTTTGTTTGTGTGTGTGCTTGCATGTGAATTTGTGTGAGTTTGTGATTGTGTGTTTGTACATGTGTATGCGCGTGTTCCTATGTATATATGTGTGTATGTTTTTATGTATGTTTAACAGTATTACTGCATGCGATTACAATGTTAGTGAAAGTAATCTATTTTGCCTATCTCAGTTCCTGATAATGTGTGTGCACGGGTTTTCGTGAGTGAGTGTGTGAGATAGAGAGATAGTGTGTGAATGTGTGTGTACTGGAGTGTACCTGTTTGGAAGTCATGCTGTCTGTGTTTAGCAGATTGAGTAGGAATTAACCGTTTTGCCTGTCTCATTGTGTGGAAATATATGTATGTGTCTGTCTATGCATATGTGTGAGTGCATGTGTGAGTATGTGTGTGCCCGCTTAGACGTCTGTGTGTATCCATGTACGGACCATCTACTGAACAATCCCCGCCCCAACCCTCAACTCTCTTCCTAGAAATCTTATGGACGTCAGCAATACAACGACCTGACGAGTCAGGGTTGTATGCCACGCCGCACCCCCCCCCCCCTTCCTCCCTCCAACTCAGTGTAGGGAAGAGTGTCAGTGGGAGCCATGCGCTAGAACTGACAGGCAGCTAAATATTGACTACACAATCGCCACAGCGCTAGAGTCAACAATCCCAACTTTGATATTCTCTATTAAAACGTAGTCACACAAAACGACAGATTAAGTAAGCCGAGGCTGCAATGAAATAACACAGACCATTTTTTGTGTTGGGACTGACAAACAGCATCGCGAGAATGTGAAACGAGAGGATTTCTGGAGAATTAACGAATGTCATTCATACACAATTACAGTGACAACAAAATATATTACACATAAACACACTTAACTTAACGTCTTTAAACTGGTTTAGAAGACCCTGCAGAGTCTGTATACAACAAGTTACATTTACATCACCTTGCTCTAAAAGCTATGCGCATCCAGTTTATTCTTAAATGCATTAACTGTCCCTGTCTCCACTACCTCCCCTGGTAATGCATTCCAAGCAGACACCACTTTCTGATTAAAAACATATTTCCTAATATCTAATCTGGATCTCTCTTTAGTCAGCTTGTAGCTATGCCCTCATGTTATTGTGGGTGGCTGTATTTTAAAAAAACTTGTTATAGTCTAATTTATCCAATTCCTCTGATCATCTTATAAACCTGAATTAAGTCACCACGAATTCTTCTCTCTTCGAGACACTGTAAGCCGCTTTTTCTGAGTCGTTCCTCATAACTGTAATTCTGGAATCCCACTGTCATCTTTGTCGCTCTTTTTTGTATTCTTTCTAGCATGTTTATATCCCCTCTATGATAAGGACTCCCCACCTGTACACAGTACTCCAATCTAGGTCTAACTAAAGCTTTATACAGTTTGACGATCACTTCCTTGCTCCTATGTTTAATATTTATTTTTATCATACCTAACATTGCATTTGCCTTTTTCACTGCTACCGTAACTTGTTAACTCACCTTTCCTGTATGATCTATTATAACCCCTAGGTCCCTTTCCTTATCTATTACTCTAATATTGTTTTCTCCCATTCTGTAATTATGTTCCATATTGGATCTACCCCATGGAAAGATGCAATACTGGTACCAGTACCAAAAACAGGAAAGGACAAAACAGATCCAAATGGATACAGGCCCATAAGCCTACTGAGCTGTGTCGGCAAGCTGATGGAACGGATGATAAACACCAGACTGATGTGGCATCTGGAAGAAAAACGAATACTAATTCCACAGCAAGCCGGCTTTAGACAGCACAGATCCACTGAGGACCAGGTCATCCTCATAGCCCAGGAGATAGAAGATGCCTACCAGGCACAGAAACACACAGTAGCTGTTTGGGTGGATCTGGAAAAGGCATTTGACAAAGTCTGGAAGGATGGACTTAGAGTCAAGCTAAGAAGAAGTGATGTTTGTGGGAAGATGTACAAGTGGATCAACCACTACCTCAAACAAAGAACGGCCAGAGTCCAAGTACAAGGGCAGATGAGCAAAAAGGTGACACTCGAGCAGGGAGTACCCCAAGGGGGAGTACTGTCACCCACACTCTTCCTGGTATATATAAACGATATTACAGAGAATATACCAAGAAGAGTCCATAGCTCAATGTTTGCAGACGATCTGGCTATGTGGACCTCTGAAAAGAATCTCACCATAGCAAGAAATCGGATGCAAACGGCCCTAACATCGCTGGAAGAGTGGGCGAACTCATGGCTGGTCAAAATAAACGAGGAGAAAACCACGTGCACAATATTCTCGCTCTCATTAAAACCCCAAAGTACCAAATTAAGCCTAAATGGCAAAATCCTGCAGCCAAACGACAACCCAACCTATCTGGGAGTCACATTTGATCGGCGCATGACATGGAAAAGTCAGATTGAGAGAAACCGAATGAAAGCCAGAGAAAGAATGGCGATCATGAGGAAACTTGCTGGCACAAGCTGGGGAGCAGACGAAGGCATACTAAAGAAACTGTACACTGGAAGAGTGAGACCAGTTCTCGAGTATGGCATCGCGGCATGGACAACAGCAGCGAAGGCGAACTTCGATAAAGTTAACAAACTTCAAAACCAAGCCATGAGAATTATAACAGGTGGCATGAAGTCAACGCCAATTGTAGAACTTGAAAGGATTACAAAACTGCAATCCATGACCGACAGAAGAGACTGCAGAGCCCAGCTGCAGTCAGAGAAACTCCGAAGACTGACGGACCATCCAATGTACCAGGGACTAAACAATTTGGGAACTGGGAAACTAAAGCGGAGAAACTTTGCAGAAATAGCCAAAGCAAAGATGCACGAAGATCCCATAAACGCACTAACAACACCAAAACCCATCACTACTGTACGAAAACCTACTTGGAGGCAGGATATATTTCCAGAGGTGGTAGAAAATATACCAGGTATTGCAAACAAAAACTGCCAGACCGAAAAAGAAAGGAGAGACACTACCCTAAGCTTCATAACGAAAAGCTACCCAAGCATGGACTGGACCCATGCATACACCGACGGTTCTGTAACAAACGCTACACAGAACGGAGGGGCAGGAGCATTCCTGAACCTACCAAATGGCAGAAAAATAACACTGTCATTCGCTACTGGTAAGTACACAAGCAATTTCAGAGCAGAGGCAGAAGCACTGAGGGCGGCAGTGGAAGAAATGGCAACACACAGTGAAAACGAGAGCCACATAGTCTTGCTGACAGATGCTCTCGCCGTAGTCACAGTGCTAAAAAGCCAGAAAAACACTGAGCTTAATGACTTAAGAGCAGCACTCTGCAAACTGTGCCAGCTGTCCGCACCAAAAAGGGTAGTGGTACAGTGGGTTCCGTCACACTGCAACATCCAAGGCAACGAGGAGGCAGACAGACTGGCAAAAGAAGGTGCAAGGCTACCACAAACAGATACCAGTATGACGTACGAAGAGTCAAAACGGCTTATCAAAGCCAGGTACATGACCAAATGGGAAACCGAACATACTGGTTATACCAAAAACGATGCCTATTACCAGTTGAACCGAAGAGAGCAGGTCGTTGTCTTCAGACTTCGCACTGGCCACAATAGACTGAGGTACCACCTATTCAACAAATTGAAGATAGGGTGTACCGACGAATGCCCGTGCGGTACTGGTAAAATGACCACTGAACATCTGCTGCAGAACTGCCCGACATACGGGGATCAGAGAGAGCAGATGTGGCCATTGCCAGTGGAACTGCAAGACAAGCTCTATGGTAGTGGCGAGAGTCTCAGGACGACCGCCGCTTTTTTCGAAAAAATAATGGTTACTGTCTGACTGTGTACGCAGAAGAAGAAGAAGAAGGATCTACCCCATGGAAAGATGCAATACTGGTACCAGTACCAAAAACAGGAAAGGACAAAACAGATCCAAATGGATACAGGCCCATAAGCCTACTGAGCTGTGTCGGCAAGCTGATGGAACGGATGATAAACACCAGACTGATGTGGCATCTGGAAGAAAAACGAATACTAATTCCACAGCAAGCCGGCTTTAGACAGCACAGATCCACTGAGGACCAGGTCATCCTTATAGCCCAGGAGATAGAAGATGCCTCCCAGGCACAGAAACACACAGTAGCTGTTTGGGTGGATCTGGAAAAGGCATTTGACAAAGTCTGGAAAGATGGACTTAGAGTCAAGCTAAGAAGAAGTGATGTCTGTGGGAAGATGTACAAGTGGATCAACCACTACCTCAAACAAAGAACGGCCAGAGTCCAAGTACAAGGGCATATGAGCAAAAAGGTGACATTCGAGCAGGGAGTACCCCAAGGGGGAGTATTGTCACCCACACTCTTCCTGGTATATATAAACGATATTACAGAGAATATACCAAGAAGAGTCCATAGCTCAATGTTTGCAGACGATCTGGCTATGTGGACCTCTGAAAAGAATCTCACCATAGCAAGAAATCGGATGCAGACGGCCCTAACATCGCTGGAAGAGTGGGCGAACTCATGGCTGGTCAAAATAAACGAGGAGAAAACCACATGCACAATATTCTCGCTTTCATTAAAACCCCAAAGTACCAAATTAAGTCTAAATGGCAAAATCCTGCAGCCAAACGACAACCCAACCTATCTGGGATTCACATTTGATCGGCGCATGACATGGAAAAGTCAGATTGAGAGAAACCGAATGAAAGCCAGAGAAAGAATGGCAATCATGAGGAAACTTGCTGGCACAAGCTGGGGAGCAGACGAAGGCATACTAAAGAAACTGTATACTGGAAGAGTGAGACCAGTTCTCGAGTATGGCATTGCGGCATGGACAACAGCAGCGAAGGCGAACTTCGATAAAGTTAACAAACTTCAAAACCAAGCCATGAGAATTGTAACAGGTGGCACGAAGTCAACGCCAATTGTAGAACTTGAAAAGATTACAAAACTGCAATCCATGACCGATAGAAGAGACTGCAGAGCCCAGCTGCAGTCAGAGAAACTCCGAAGACTGACCGACCATCCAATGCACCAGAGACTACACAATTTGGGAAATGGGAAACTAAAGCGGAGAAACTTTGCAGAAATAGCCAAAGCAAAGATGCACGAAGATCCCATAAACGCACTAACAACACCAAAACCCATCACTAATGTACGAAAACCTACCTGGAGGCAGGATATATTTCCAGAGGTGGTAGAAAATATACCAGGTATTGCAAACAAAAACTGCCAGACTGAAAAAGAAAGGAGAGATACTACCCTAAGCTTCATAACGAAAAGCTACCCAAGCATGGACTGGACCCATGCATACACCGACGGTTCTGTAACAAACACTACACAGAACGGAGGGGCAGGAGCATTCCTGAACCTATCAAATGGCAGAAAAATAACACTGTCATTCGCTACTGGTAAGTACACAAGCAATTTCAGAGCGGAGGCAGAGGCACTGAGGGCGGCAGTGGAAGAAATGGTGACACACAGTGAAAATGAGAGCCATATAGTCCTGCTGACAGATGCTCTCGCCGTAGTCACAGCGCTAAAAAGCCAGAAAAACACTGAGCTTAATGACTTAAGAGCAGCACTCTGCAAACTGTGCCAGCAGTCCGCACCAAAAAGGGTAGTGGTACAGTGGGTTCCGTCACACTGCAACATCCAAGGCAACGAGGAGGCAGACAGACTGGCAAAAGAAGGTGCAAGACTACCACAAACAGATACCAGTATGACGTACGAAGAGTCAAAACGGCTTATCAAAGCCAGATACATGACCATATGGGAAACCGAACATACTGGTTACACCAAAAACGATGCCTATTACCAGTTGAACCGAAGAGAGCAGGTCGTTGTCTTCAGACTTCGCACTGGCCACAACAGACTGAGGTACCACCTATTCAACAAATTGAAGATAGGGTGTACCGACGAATGCCCGTGCGGTACTGGTAAAATGACCTCTGAACATCTGCTGCAGAACTGCCCGACATACAAGGATCAAAGAGAGCAGATGTGGCCATTACCAGTGGAACTGCAAGACAAGCTCTATGGCAGTGGCGAGAGCCTCAGGATGACTGCCGCTTTTTTCGAAAAAATAATGGTTACTGTCTGACTGCGTACGAAGAAGAAGAAGAAGAAGAAGAAGAAGAAGAAGAATGTTATGATTGACGAATTTGAAAACCGTTTATGTTTGTGATAACTTTATCCCTTATTTCTCAACATAAATTCCACCAACAGTGATACACATATTCAATCGTTTGTGCTAAACCTGCAACATAGACGTCTTTATCATGCTGTCTCATCCACAATGATACTTTCCATTCAACCTCTTCTTCATTCCGGAAAAGTTTCCCGCCAAAATGAATTGTTAGTGCACCAAACATGTGGGAAACAGGAAGTGTTTCCTTTTGAATATCCTTTGCGAAAGGTTATGTGTCCTACACCCCCCCCCCCCCCCCGACTCCCTACCCCCTCAACAAGTTATTCTGTTATTGCACACTGTGAGCAGGGACACGCCTCTTCTATCTCAGATGTGCACGCGCATGCGACGCCTAACGACCGCAACCTTTAAGTCACTGTAAAAGTCAATGTTGCTGCCACCATTTAAAACCTTGAAAAACTGTCAACACATTTCAACTTCACCATTAAATATGTGTGACCTACTTACTGACTTATCATCGAGCATGTGTGTATGTATGTATGCATGTATGTATATATGTATGTATGTAAGTATGTATTTGTGTGATTGTGTCTGTGTGTGTGTGTGTGTGTATGTATGTATGTATGTGTTTGTGTGTGTGTATGTGTATATGTTTTTGTTGTTACGTATAGGCACTGTCAGAAAAGACTGACAGATGTGTATGTCGAGTGAGTCAGTAAGCATACATTTACTGGTAGATGGTGAACCAAACAAACTCTTACACAATTCAACATATTTTGACTATGTGTCTGTGCATCTGAGATTAAACCAAGTCACATTTATGTTGTTTATTTAAATCTCCAAATGAGTTCTAATTTTTTGCAATAATTATTTTTAAAAGTTTCTCACATTTACAGAAACTTTTTCTATGATTATTCTTATAAAAAAAATTATTGGGAATTTTGTGTACATGTGGCTGAGTCGGTTGTGTCTTGTTTTGAGGCACAGTATGAGATTCTGCTCTTGCCTGTTTATATTGTGATAGTCATCTTGTATTTGTGTTGGGAGCTCTCTCATTGATTTAATCATATTTTGTTTTCATGATATGTAACTGGTACATCTGGCTGCTAGTCTGCGGCACCTTCCCTCGGCAGTGTGTCAGCTCTCTCAGTTCCTGGTATTCGGCGACGGCGTGGCCTAGTGGTTAAGTAGCACGGCTCACAATCCGAAGGTGCTGAGTTCGATCCTTAGAAAATACAGGAGGAAGCAGAACCTTACATAAAATGACTGCTGAAGTCGGATGCACTGGGCCGACAGGCGCAAAATAAAAACCACAGTGCAACGCACATCCGCCTTGGGGATAAAGAAATCAGGCGAACGAAAAAAAAAAGAAAAAAAAAAAGTCCTGGTATTCCGCAGTGAGACGGTATCCACTGTACCGTTGCGCTGGTCACTCAATGTTGACAATGCAACTTGTAGATCTGACAGTTTCCCGGATGATAGTGCTTGGAGAACTGATTTTGAATCTGTCAGAAATACCACAGGATACGGGCCAGGGTTGGTGCTCAGCAATTTTGTATCTCTGCATCGCAATATATTGCATAATTTCCCAGTTGGTGTTGCCACTATTGCTTACTTACTTACTTAGTCGCTCCTCTTCTACCGTGAGGTATAGAGGTGTTGCCACTTTTTCCATACTGTTATTTGGGTATTCTATATACACTCCTGCTCCTTCATTCTTTACTGCATTCTGTGCTGATTCATCTTTGTATAATCCGACCCATAAATCATGTGGATATTCGTCATCCAAGAAACTGAGAGTAATTGTCTTACTTTGCACACTGTTCTGTTCCTCCTTGACGAGTATTCCTTGTTAGGACCCGTACTGATAATCTATGATGTTCTCTCCAGGTTGTTTGTTCTGGCACAGTTGTTAAAGGAATATCAATTTCAGGCAGTTCTGTGGTATGTCTACGAAGTCGTTTGGCTTGGTCTACAAAGCTACTTCTTTTGCATCGTCCCATTGCTAGGTCCTGAAATCTATCCTTCATTGGGTGACTCGGCATACAGTTGAACTTTTCTGCCTGTGTTAGCACCTTTGTGTCTCTACGTTCCCCTAGTGCTTGCATCATCTCTATAGGCGTTGATTTAAATAACCCTTAGCACCTGATTGTGTACCTTATCTAACTCTTTCAATGTAGTGTTTGATGCTGGACACCAAGCAGCTGGTCCATATTCCAGATGAGCTCGTATGCCCTATTGGTAAACACTGCTAAGTATTGTTCTCCCCGGCTCCTTATGTGGTTCCACTTAGTTTTCTCAGGAGGGCTAATTGCCTTCTGGCGTTTCCTGATGTATTGTTGACGGGGTGTCTCCAAGTCAGCGTATCATCAAATGTAACTCCGAGGTAGATGGGCTGTTTATCTTCTTTTAGTAGTTTTCCATCACTCTTGATATATCCCACTTTTTGTTTCGGGTAGAGGATAAAGAGCGTAGTGCTGCATTTATCTGTGTTGATGATAATATACCATTGAATTTTCCATAGGGTTAAGGCATCTATTGCTTTTTGTAGCATTTTGGTGGACTATTGCATATTCATCTGTGCACCATATCACCAGGTCATCTGCACACATTACCACTTTCAAGCCACTTGGCAGTTCGGTAATCAGGTCGTTAATTTAGACTATGACAAGTGTGGGGGAAAGCACACCACTCTGCGGTACACCATGGCGTAGTAACATTTTCTAACTCTTCAGTCCATCTAGTTGTACTCTGGCTCTTCTTTTATGCAGGTATGATTTTAACCATTTGTACATCCTACCTTTTACTTTATTGTTTCTGCGTTTCTTCAAGAGTCCTTCTTTCCATACCTTGTCAAATGCTTTCCTTAGATCTATTCATTCTACTAGTACCAGTTTCTTGTCCTACAAAGCATCCTCAATCTCTTGGGAAAGATGTGTTGCTTGGTCATCAGTAGAGAGGCATTTTAGAAAACCCGGTTGCTGTCGACACAATGAAGTTCTCACTCTCAAATTACCACAGCATCTTGAGATAAATTATACCTTCCATTGTTTTACAAAGACAACTTGTACGACTAATTGGTCTATAGCTGGATGCTGTTGAATTTTGTTTTCCTTGTATTAGGAGCGGTATCACAATCGCTTCTCTTCAGGTCTGAGGGTCTCTGCCTGAGGTCGAACTGACATTGAAGATCTGTAGCAGTTTTGTCGTCCCTGCTACTGCCAAGTTATTAATCATTTCGTTTGGCTTGGCTTGGCTTCGTTCGTTCTCAATCTCCCACTACCAAACCCTGAAAGGGCTTAAGCAGCAGAATGTAGTCAAGAGAACGGAATGCGATGTGTCGTAGTTTACAGCTTGATTGCGATATTTGCACCTTTCGGTCCAACACATCCGACTTCAGCAAGCATTTTTTGAGTACCGGGTTAGCATTCCCTCTTCGATCTCTTCTTTTTAACCAGTCTGCCCTGCTGCAGCCTGTTATCCAGGAACACCGCGTGGAGGTGTAGAAGGGTCTTGGCAGCTTTGGTTCGCTGGCCCTGACGGTAGCAGTCAGCTTTGGATCGCTGACCACTGCTGCTCATCATCTTGATCATTTCGTTTGATACCCCATCTGCCCCTGGCGACTTTCTTATTTTTAATTTGGCAATTGCTAGCCCCAGTTCTCTGATAGTGAATGTGGTCTCCATAACCTTTGGTATAGTTTCATCAATTCCTACATTTTGTTGCTTTTCTCTGATCTGCTGCTGTTTCTCTGCACTAACTTCAATGTTATTGTCTCTAGCAATGAACTATGTAAAATGATCAGCTGCCTGTTTACCTGGGATGACGTTCCCATCTTTATTTATTGCAACCATTGTGTTTCTTCCTGTACCATCATCATTTAGTTGTATTACCAACTTCCACATTTTGCCTGTTGTCCTTTTCAAAGTTCAGTGACTCTGTTTTCTCCTTCCAGCTTTTCCTACTGGCTTGCAGCTTAGCCATTTGGAACTTGACTTTGGCATATTGAAAATTATGATGTTGATTTTCACATGGGCTAGTCTCTACTTGCTTTCGAGATGTTTCCACTTCGACTTGATAAAAACAAACATTTTGCAAATAAAAAGTCTCTTCATATATCTGCTGTCCAATATTATCACTGTTGTACAAGTTGGCCACAATTTTTGCACTTCTTCTATAGGACAGCAACTGTCGGCGTCGTAACATTGTCCCTAGACATCGAGAGAAAGCCCAAGAGACAGTGTCATGCAAGCGAGAGAACCTTTCGTCTGTCCCTCTCGAGTGTTCCCTACATGACACTGCGCGTGTCCTCCTTGGCTGCTAACTCAGCGTTCTTATCAGCCATTTGTTTCTTTTATCTCTAACGTCTTACCATTTCAATATTCCATTCCTGCCAGAGACCATGGTTTTTTTTTCAAGTGATTCACTGAATAGCATTTCTTGTTGATTGCCAAAATGATATAGACACGATTCCAAATCCATGGCAGCACCGTTAATATCCTGAAGCCTTTTTTGAATACAGTCAATGTGAATGTGTTTTTTGTTACACAATCCCAACAAAGTTAGGAAATGAAACCTTCTTCTTTCACTGCTCATGTTTTCATTGTCTATCATGTCCTGGAGCACATGAAGCCTTTTCTCATGCTTGACGGTTTCATTGCTTCTGTCCTTTCACTCCATCTGACTTCTGACTGGTACCTAACAATCACATGCAGGTCTTTTTATTGAGTTTTTCTCAATTCTGTGTCAAACAAGAGAAAAACGTATAGACAGCTTAAATGGTTCCAAGAAACGTGATCATCATTGTCTCCTGCTTGGTTTCATGTACACCCACCAAGTTGGACGAGGGACTGTAGCAATTCACAAGGACTGTCAGATTTGTTCTCACTAATCTGCTGACGGGAATCATTTCTCTGTTCAGTCATCCCATTATCATTGCCATATCACCGTGCTCAACGGGGAACTGAGACTATAGTCCAGTCAGGCACAATATACTGACGAAAACGTCGCGTCAGACCACAGTCTCTCTTCCATGTAGCGCTCTCTGGAAATAGACTGTCTTCAAGGCAGCATGTGGATCGATGCGATCCCCGTAGTAGTGAACGTCACGCAGATGAAGCCAGGCATAGCACAACCGACTAGAGGACTGCACTTGGGATGTGAGGAAAGCTTCTACAACCTGCCACTTAAGTCCCTTTTCAGTCCGCACAAAAGAGTAAACTAACTCATGGTGGGCATCACACAACAACATCAACAACAACTGTGCTGAATAATTGTGGAGCTCCATTTAATCCTTAACTAGCTGTAACAAGATGTCTTCAACAAAACCTCTCAACATCATTCTGGCTCATCTGGATAAAATCCAAACAAATGCTCGCTAACCTGAACTCTTTTAACCTCAAAATCAGCTTCTACTTATTTCACTATTTCTGACATCTGCTCACCTGGTCAGGAGTCGAGACGAACATGAGACCAATAGTAACTGACTTAAGGAATCCTCCTCAGTTGACTCTAGTGAATAGCTGACGTCATCATGTGGAGCAATTCGTTCTGGACACGTGGTGAAAAATTAGACATGGATCCAAGATGGCTTTCTTCTCAAGTGGGGTGTCTTTCATGACAGGACCAAATATGACCATAACTTACAGTAAGCCAAGAACATGTTCTACATTGTAGCTATCATATGTTTGAAGTAACCGGTTGTCTTACATAGTCAGGTTCTGCGTCGCAATAAATTGTATGCAGTCGTGGATACTCGTCAAAATATCATGCGGCTTATGCTTTTCCTTCTTAAACTATTTGAATTTTCAGCTACATCTGTTTCCATATCTGTCCTCTATATGAAGCACTTCCGATGATTCTTGACTCCTGGAAAGACTAATTCACTATTTGCTTCAACCATCAAATGCGTCTCAATCTCTATAGACCATGCGCGGTGCGCCCTGTGAGTTTTGTCCAGCTCGTCTCCTGTATGTCGACATTTTCTGCTATGGCTGTAACGGCCGATCCGCGAGTGACAGTTCCTGCATAGATCGTTTAACCGTGCTCAGGAGGCTGGCGTACCTGGCTGTTCCTTGATCTCATCAGTTTTTTTTCTTTTCTCTGCATCCAAAAGGTCTCTACGAGTGTCAGCAGTCACTATGGCCCCTCCAACTGACTGTCTCCAGCGCTATCCTGAGCAATTTTTCCCCAGCGCTGAATGGGATGTCGCATGACTTCACGTCCCACTTGCACACGTCCCTGAATCGCAGTGTGGGACTGCAGATTCGTCTAGCTCCAACGGCTAACTGTTCATAGAGAATATCCTTTGGCAGATTCTCATCTTGCGTGCGGTAAACATGTCCGAACCATCAAAGACGTAGCTGACTGAACAGCGAGTACATGCTTTGAATGTTTTAGGTGTACTCCTTTGGAAAGAACAACAATGAAAACGTTTAATACATTATTAATTAACTGTATTATTGCAGTAAATTATAGTAGCAAGACAAAGATTTCACGTATTTCTGCTGTAGAATATATTCTTATTCTTCTTCTTCTTCGTACGCTGTCAGACGTCAACCTTTATTTTTTCGAAAAAAGCAGCGGTCATACTGAGGCTGTCGACACTGCCATATAGCTTGTCTAGTGTTGCCACTGGTGATGGCCACATCTGCTTTCTCTGATCCTCGTATGTCGGGCAGTTTTGCAGCAAATGTTCAGCGGTCATTTTCCCGGTACCTCATTCGTCAGTGCCACCTATATTCAATTTATTGAATAGGTGGTACCTCAGTCTATTGTGGCCAGTGCGAAGTCTGAAAACCACGACCTGCTCTCTTCTGTTCAACTGGTAATAGGCATCGTTTTTTTGTGTAGCCAGTATGTTCCGTTTCCCATTTGGTCATGTATCTAGCTCTAATAAGCCTTTTTGACTCTTCGTATGTCACACTAGTATCTGGTTGTGGTAGTCTTGCACCTTCTTTTGCCAGTCTGTCTGCCTCCTCGTTGCCTTGGATGTTACAGTGGGATGGAACCCACTGTACCACTACTCTTTTTGGTGCTGACTGCTGGCATAGTTAACAGAGTACTGCTCTTAAGTCATTAAGTTCAGTATTTTTCTGGCTTTTTAGTGCTGTGACTCTGTGACTACGGCCATGGCATCTGTAAACAGGACTATATGGCTTTCATTTCTTTTGCCTGTCAGCACTGCTTCTACTGCAGCCCGCAGTGCCTCTGCTCTCGCTCTGAAATTGCTTGAGTATTTTCCATTTGCCACTGTCAGTGTTATTTTTCTACCATTTGGTAGGCTCAGGAATACCCCTGCCTTCCGTTCTGTGTTGTGTTTGTTACAGAACCGTCTGTGTATTCATGGGTCCAGTCCATGCTTGGGTAGTTTTTCGTTATGTACCTCAGGGTTATGTCTCTTCTTTCTTTTTCAGTCTGGCTGTTCTGGTTTCCAATACCTGGTATATTTTCTATGTAGAATATCTAACAATATCGATTGACACTGCAGGTTCTGTATTACATAAATAAAAATAGATTACAAGATGACATACTCTACACCAAGATTGATCATCTGATTTGGAAACAAAGGCAGAGCTACTTGAAACGAAAATGAAACCATCCGATAATGACTTGTATGATTTTAATCAAAACTGTAAAGTGGCGCCCCCTTCCAGTGACGCCAATAGCACAAGTTATACCTGCATACCCTAGTTACCACAATACAGGTAGCACATTTGTAATGGTATTACTTTTGTCTAGGTAATCCAGAATATACGAGCACTCGTAAAAATATGATGGGCCTGGAACGAAAAGGCTTTCTCTGCGAGACACTGGGCGCATAGCAGAAACAACAAAGAATACTTGGATGTACCGACAAGCCGCTTATTGTTATCTAAAACTTTTTTTTTTTTTTTTAATTGGAGGTCACGTTCGTCCAGATTGTTGAATCTCTCCACACCACAGGGACTGTAAAACGAATCGAACATCGTTTTCGGTTCAACCGTTAACGCACAATCGTTGCACATGACCTAAAACATAAGTCCAATATCTGTTTTTGGTCATCGATCTCACAAGCGAGGAAAAGACTGTAAACTTTCTTTATTGTCGACAAACTGGGCCGCCTTTGTGACAGCAACGTGACTTGTGCAATGTTACAACAGAAACAATCCACAGTGTTCACACATTCACGAAGCACCTTGAACCAAACGTTTAATCTCAAAGAAATAAGTCCACAAGAGATAGGATGATAAGAAGAACATATTGATGCAAGAACTGCTACAGATTGTGTCCCCAGTTGGAGTTCAAGGTTATCCCTCTCTTCATAAATCAAGCGTTTCACATATGTTTTGCAGTTTTGGTCCATTAATTCCCATCAACCTTGCTTCCGGATTCTTCGATAAAGTATGTTGTCTTTTTAAAGGTCTCATTACTACCGTACAGTTTATCCTCTAGAGACATGGACATGGACCAGGGCATTCTCCTCTATTGTGTGCTGGGTCTGAGGAAGACGCTTTTTCCAAACACTGGCAAAAGCCAGAAATTTAAAAAGAAAATTGTCAAACGCCTCAGCCGGCCCCCTGGAGTTTGTTCTGTTCAAGTTACTGTTAGGTTGTATGTGTTGAGTCTGAATTCGGAAAAGGGTGCTTTGGTTTCTCCTTTTCAGGAGGTTGATGCTGCCCGTTGGTCCTGCGATGGCCACATGTCCTTCCCAGTATTTACCCCTGCCCATCCATTCAGATATACCTCCTTGCCCACATCTTCAGTAGCCGCCTGACTGTCTGTAGGGCCACCGGTGACACTGATCCCCCTGACCCGATCACCTCCCAGCCAGCCCGCCCACCTCGTCACTGACAGGTATATTTGAGTGACCAGTTATCCATTGTATACATTTTCTGACTTGATGGGATGTGAGAAGTTTGTTAGCTTATATGGGCACTTGGGCAAGTCCAAGCTTACAACGACGCCATCCTCCTAAGCCTGAAAAGCAGACAGTGTGTCTCCTAAGACTACGATGCCTTGATCTCCTGATGGGAAATCGTCAAACACAATCCACAAGTGGCACAGAGCCACTTCCATTGCTGTTATCTCTGCTTCATCGTTTGAACACATCTCCAGACAGGCATTAAACAGCCTATCAGACGCCCCGTCTGGACACTCTATGCAGACCCCCACATCCCTCAAAAAGCAGACCCATCAGCACAGGCATGCAGCCACTCCTCTGAGGTGCCAACCGCTCTCCCCTCCCCCCCCCCCCCACC
The DNA here is from genome assembly GCA_036924085.1 of Ariolimax columbianus. Taxonomy (NCBI): domain Eukaryota; kingdom Metazoa; phylum Mollusca; class Gastropoda; order Stylommatophora; family Arionidae; genus Ariolimax; species Ariolimax columbianus. Next base: position 17,412,523 of record JAVGWX010000014.1, on the reverse strand, counting down.
CCCTCGCGATGCTCTTAGACCCACCGGACCAGCAACTTCTGTAAGTTTTGCCAGAACCTCTGGCATTTCTAAATATGCACGTGTTGGCGAATCTCTTGCCACTCTTTGTGCTTGGAGGCCTTTGTGCTGGCAGGCCTCTGTGCTGGGATGCCTCTGTGCTGGCAGGCTTCTGTGCTGGCAGTCCTCTGTGCTGGGAGGCTATACATGTCCCTAGTCTAACTGACTTGATGGAGGACTGACAGTTGTTTTATTCTCTGCTTATGTTGCCATTTTTCTACAAGACGTCCTGTAAGGAACAGTTTTACGGTTCGTATTGCATGACGCGTTGCCGAACTGAATAGTATGACTCTAAGCTCTAAGACGAATTCCCGGACTCAAACAAAGGTTTGATATGAATGTCAGATTTGTTAGAAAGCGATTAAATCATTGTCAGGACTCATAACGCTTTAAGTTTAATGTCATGACTCAACGAAGGCTGTGATATGAATGTCAGGATTCATAGAAAGCTTCAAGTTGAATGTCGGGGCTCATAGACAGCAGTGATATGAATGTCAGGACTCATAGAAAGCTTTAAGTTGAATGTCAAGGTTCATAGAAGGCTTAACAATCAATGTCAGGGCTAAAAAAAAGCTTTGAAATGAATGGCAGGCCTCATAGAAAGCGATGCAATCAGTGTCAAAACTCAACGAAAGCTGTCACATGAATTCCAGAACTCACAGCAAGCTCTAAGATGAATGGCATGCGCGCTTATGTACCTGCTATGGAAGCAGTTATCTGTACCTGATATGGAGGAGGTTATCTGCATCTGATATGGAAGAGGTTATCTGTACCTGGTAGGGAGGATATCTGTACCTTGTAGGCAGGAGGTTATCTGTACCTGATATGGAGGAGGTTATCTGTACCTGATATGGAGGAGGTTATCTGTACCTGATATGGAAGAGGTTATCTGTATCTGATATGGAAGAGGTTATCTGTACCTGGTAGGGAGGTTATCTGTACCTGATATTGAGGAGGTTATCTGTACCTAATATGGAAGAGGTTATCTGTACCTGATATGGAGGAGGTTATCTGTACATGATATGAAGGAAGTTATCTGTACCTGATATGGAAGAGGTTATCTGTATCTGATATGGAAGAGGTTATCTGTACCTGGTAGGGAGGTTATCTGTACCTTGTAGGGAGGAGGTTATCTGTACCTGATATGGAAGAGGTTATCTGTACCTGGTATGGAGGAGGTTATCTGTACCTGATATGGAAGAGGTTATCTGTACCTAATATGGAAGAGGTTATCTGTACCTGGTAGGGAGGAGGTTATCTGTACCTGATATAGAGGAGGTTATCTGCACCTCGTATGGAAGAGGTTATCTGTACCTGATATAAAGGAGGTTATCTGTACCTGGTAGGGAGGTTACCTGTACCTGGTATGGAAGAGGTTATCTGTACCTGATATGGAGGAGGTTATCTGTACCTGGTATGGAAAAGGTTATCTGTACCTGATATGGAGGAGGTTATCTGTACCTGGTAGGGAGGTTATCTGTACCTGGTAGGGAGGAGGTTATCTGTAGTGAATATCTTTACCGGATATAGAGGACAACTACAAATGAATGTGATCTCTAAAAGTAATATAGTCTCAACTCGATGAAGGGAAACTCTCTACTGCTTCCCCTAATGGAAGAGAACGGACAACGTACTTCATGTGACTAGGACTTGGTTGAGGATAGAATATCTACCGGTATAATAAGTGAGACAAACTCTGCTGGTGAGCAGAGCAGGGCACCCATTTGACCTGTCGGCCAGAAAAATGCTTTCAAAAACGACGGGGACAAAACACCCAGGTGGACGTGGAAGCCAAAGGGAATCACCTCATTCATTTTCCAAGAAATGTATATTTTATGTAACAAGCAAAAAGTCACGCTAAAGGTAAATGCGGGACCTCGACAAGAGAGGAGACACCGCGTTACAGATCGTCATCAAACGAAATCCTTGGCACAACAAGCTACATGGAGTATTAGTACAATGATGAGGATGAGCATGATAGACAGCATCAAAATGGAGATAGGGCTGCACATAAATATTCTTGGCCTGAGTAGCAACTGCTTGAGGAAAGACCAACTTAGAAGAACACTAATACTAAGAAGGGCATTGCACAGTAACAGAGGATCGGGAATGTAAGGTTGCACGAGACAATGGTGGATAGACCGTTGAGAAAATAAATAAAGCCTTGGAAAAAACAGGTAAATTCGAGGTAGTATAATATACAGTAAATTAATCCTTTAGTAAAATTATTCGCATACAACCACGGGCGATTAATGATAAGAATTGGAAACCAATAACAGACATAGAGAGCAAAAACTAGATGGAGAGAGTGTGTTAGGGAACTGTATCTAAGAAACTCTCAAATGACATGCCTTTAATAGGAAAGAAATCATCTGTAACCAGAGACAAATGTAATGAGGCATTTCACTCAATCCCAAACAAATACAAATCGCCAGGGATAGATGTGATTCGCATGGAGCTCGGGACAACAGCGGGAGGGATTTAACAAAATATGTTTTTCAAAATTGTTTATTAAATCTAAAACAATTGAACATGTCCAAAGGAATGCACGACGTCAGTAATTATTCCTATGTAAACAAACAAAAACAAACAACGATGTAATAGAATGCGGCCATTTTCGAAAGATCAGCTTAGTGGCACATGCATCTAAAATTAAATTACAAGTAATTAAGAGACAATCGATGGCAATATATATTATGTGTGCTAGATAACCAGTTTTTATTTCGCAACGCTACGAGCACATGGGATGCCATCGGATCATTTCGGCTGATCTCACAAGGAATAAATTTATCAAGGATGACCACTATATATCCTCTTTATTGAATACGAGAAGGCATTTGATTGAGTTCCTTGAAACACATATTGTTTCGACGTTGCAACAAAAAGGTATCGAGAGATCAATCATTAGATTAATCCATAACATCTATGAAACTCTAGAAACGCTTATTACAACCAAAGAATAACTGACAGATACAGTTCCGTTATATCAGAGTGTACGACAGGGTTGCTGGCTTTCTTCCAGTCTCTTTTTCTCATATTCTGAGATGAAGATAGAAAACAATGTTTTAGAGGTGCCATAATCAATGGTATGAAAGTTAGTATTATCACATCTGCCGATGATCAAGCCATCGTGGAAGGATCAGTAGCAGCGTTATAAAGGTTGGTAAAAAAATGCAACAGCCCCGCCATCGAGTTTGAAATTAAAATAAACACAGTGAGGTCAAAGACTACGGCAGTAGTTAAGTAACGTAGACAAATTAATATAATCATCAATAGAGAACACATTTGACAAATTTAGAAGTTTACATATTTAGAGCAAACCATAACAGAAAATTCCCGCAGTGAGAAAGAAATGAGGACAAGGATTACATAGGCAAAAAAAGGCGTTCAGAAAAAAAAAAATTGTTAATCTCAAAGAAAACAAAAGTTAGAACTGAGGAAAAGAATAATGAATATTCATGTACGGCCAGTTGCACTGGGGCTACGACGAGCTCTAGCAAAGAAAGATGAAAACAGCTTTGAATTCCTTGAAATGTGGTGATACCTTGGTATTGGAGAGTGAGCTGGAGATAAACAAGATTCCATGACAATATGCTCACTGAAGTAAGCGCACACAATCAAACATGGACAATTACACCCAGACGAAGACTGAGTTGACTGGGAGACATTCTGCGACACGACATTCGTCTACAGAAGATACTAATGGACAAGATTCATGGGAAAAGATGAAGGAGCGACCAAGACTCGCCTTGATATCAGAGGCACGCAAAGAGATTTCAGTACAAACCTAAGCTGGAATGAATTGAGCTACAGAGGACATGATCCATTGGAGAGACATGATCCATTGGAGAGACATGATCCATTGGAGAGACATGATCCATTGGAGAGACATGATCCATTGGAGAGACATGATCCATTGGAGAGACATGATCCATTGGAGAGACATGATCCATTGGAGAGACATGATCCATTGGAGAGACATGATCCATTGGAGAGACATGATCCATTGGAGAGACATGATCCATTGGAGAGACATGATCCATTGGAGAGACATGATCCATTGGAGAGACATGATCCATTGGAGAGACATGATCCATTGGAGAGACATGATCCATTGGAGAGACATGATCCATTGGAGAGACATGATCCATTGGAGAGACATGATCCATTGGAGAGACATGATCCATTGGAGAGACATGATCCATTGGAGAGACATGATCCATTGGAGAGACATGATCCATTGGAGAGACATGATCCATTGGAGAGACATGATTCATTGGAGAGACATGATCCATTGGAGAGACATGATCCATTGGAGAGACATGATCCATTGGAGAGACATGATCCATTGGAGAGACATGATTCATTGGAGAGACATGATCCATTGGAGAGACATGATCCATTGGAGAGACATGATCCATTGGAGAGACATGATCCATTGGAGAGACATGATCCATTGGAGAGACATGATCCATTGGAGAGACATGATCCATTGGAGAGACATGATCCATTGGAGAGACATGATCCATTGGAGAGACATGATCCATTGGAGAGACATGCTCGGACTACCTTACAACTAGTCTTGCAATTGATCAACCAGATCATGATGATGATGTAAGAAAATGAACATGTGAAATGATATTATAATCTGTAACTAGACTTAAAGTAGCAGATGTTTTCGTGCTCGCATTGGCCTGTTTAGTCACACCCAACAGGGAAATCTGTGACAAGGATGATGTCGGCGGTCCTCATCGACAACGATGGACAGCTATTATTATTAGGTCAGTTGTACCGGCAATTTGAGCGGCAAGGACATTTGTACCAAATATCATATTTGAACGAGAATGATGCGATATTTGGACATCGATAACAGCTGTAGTAGATTTATTATTTGAATAAAGAATGACAGATGTACCAGATATTCTAACAGCGAGTGCATCTGCACTATGTATTTAAACAATGATTACATCTGAAGATAATAGCCAATCAACCAGATATCTTTTAAATAGACGAGTTTTAGCAAATATAGTGTTTGAAATAGAACAGATCCGTGAGATATCATATTTGGTGTTTGAAATCGAACAGATCCGTGAGATATCATATTTATTTGTTTGAAATAGAACAGATCCGTGAGATATCATATTTGGTGTTTGTAATAAAGCAGCTAAGTAAGATAACATATGGTGTGTTTAAAATAGAATAGCTCAGTAAGATAGCACATGGTGTGTTTGTAATAGAACAGCTACCTAAGATGGCACATGGTGTGTTTGTAATAGAACAGCTCCGTAAGATGGCACATGGTGTGTTTGTAATATATAACAGCTACGTAAGATGGCACATGGTGCGTTTGAAATAGAACAGCTCCGTAACATAGCACAAGTGTGTTTGAAGTATTACAACTCTACAAGGACGGTTTTTCAGAACTGGCATGTTAACATGTAAGGGGGTACCCTTACTGTATGAACAATGTATCACAAAATAAACATCCAAAAATAGCTGACGGATGTAAGGGTGAAATTGATGTAGTCAGGGATGCTGTGAAACTCTAAGACTCGGGTGAATGGAGGCTCAAAGACAAGGTGGTCGCAGCGGAAAGGTTTTTCCTTTAAACCCGTTCAACTCATCTCAACCGATTTACACCCTCCGTTGTCCTTTGGGAACCGGAAAGCAGCGATGGCCGTGATAGTCACCAGAGCATTCTCGCGGGGAGGCTTTCTTTTTGTCTTTGTTTCCCAGGGCGGACGCGCTCCGTGGCTCAAATGGACGTGAGCAGGGAGTCATTTGCCACCTCCAATCAAGCTCCCGATCTGGTTTCATTACAGTCTAATGTTCCTCCCTTTCGGAGTCATCAATCAATCTGACAGCTAATCGATTATTGATCCCTTCACTCCTTCAAGTGTTCGGATTTTACGGGACAACGGATGTACGTGAAAGAATGAACTATAAAAAGGAGGTACATAGAAGCCGGCATGTCACACTACAAACAAACAACATGTCACACACAAATCAACATGTCACACCCCAGACAAACAACCTGTCACACACAAACAACCGTGTAACATCACAGATAAACAATCTGTCACACGCAAACCATCAGGTAATATCATAGACAAATAACGTGTCACATACATACCAACATGTCACACCACAGACAAATAACCTGCCAGACACAAACCAACATGACACGTCACAGACAAACAACCTGTCACACACATACCAACATGTCACACTACGGACAAGCAACCTGTCAGACACAAACCAACATGTCACATCACAGACAAACAACCTGTCACACACATACTTACATGTCACATCACAGACAAACAACCTGTCACACACATACCAACATGTCACACCACAGACAAACAACCTGTTAGACACAAACAAACATGTCACACACATACCAACATGTCACATCACAGACGACCTGTCACACACAAACCAACACGTTATATCAGAGACAAACATAATGTCAAATACAAACACCATATTATACAACCAGCACGTCACACTATAGACAATCACGTTGTCATATGCAACCAGCAAGTCACATTACATACAGACAGTCGCTCACATAATATTAGCACGCCCCACGACATGCTATCACCGCAATCAGTATGTCACAGACAAACAGTTCAGCCAGTGGCCCACACCAGAGACAACCAGTACAGTCAGGGCCATACACCACAGACAAACAGTTCAGTCAGTGCCTCACACGAGAGACAAACAGTACAGTCAGTGCCTCACACCACAGATAAACAGTACAGTCAGTCCCTCACACCACAGACAAACAGTACAGTCAGTGCCTCACACCACATACAAATAGTATAGTCAGTGCCTCACATCAGAGACAAACAGTGCAGTCAGTGTCTCACATCAGAGACAAACAGTACAGTCAGTGCCTCACACCACAGACAAACAGTACAGTCAGTGCCTGCCACAAGAGGCAAACAGTACAGTCAGTGCCTCACACCAGAGACAAACAGTACAGTCAGTGTCTCACACCAGAGACAAACAGTACAGTCAATTCCTCACACCACAGACAAACAGTACAGTCAGTGCCTCACACCACAGACAAACAGTACAGTCAGTGGCTCACACCACAGACAAACAGTACAGTCAGTGTCTCACACCACAGACAAACAGTACAGTCAGTGCCTCACACCACAAACAGTACAGTCAGTGCCTCACACCAGAGACAAACAGTACAGTCAGTTCCTCAGACCAGAGACAAACAGTACAGTCAGTCCCTGACACCACAGAAAAACAGTACAGTCAGTGCCTCACACCACAGACAAACAGTACAGCCAGTGTCCCACACCACATACAAACAGTACAGTCAGTACCTCACACTACAGACAAACAGTACAGCCAGTGTCCCACACCACATACAAACAGCACAGCCAGTGGCCCACACCACATACAAACATCACAGCCAGTGTCCCACACCACATACAAACATCACAGCCAGTGTCCCACACCACATACAAACATCACAGCCAGTGTTCTACGCTACAGACAAACAGCACAGCCAGTGTCCCACACCACATACAAACAGTACAGTCAGTGCCTCACACCACAGACAAACAGCACAGCCAGTGTTCTACGCCTCAGACAAACAGCATAACCAGTGCCTCATACCACACGTAACATTCCCCCAGAATGCTCCAACATTGACAAACAACGTAATCATTCTGTCATACAGGAATTTGCTAATACATATGTTCAATTAAAAATTAATAACCTTTAACGTGCATCCACCACGTTCTAAGTGAGACAAATAACTTGTCCCACCTAGTACGTCATACTACAATGGCTGTCAAACCAACAACCAGTCACATGCAACAAGTAAGCCACACCACTTTCCAACAACCAATCACATACAACCAACAAGTCCCAGCACCGACCAACAACCTGTCACATACATCTTGCACATCGTACCACAGACTCGCTGGACAAGTAGTCTGGTCCATACAAATATAATATCTGCCTCTGATACTAAGTTATACTTGACTGCAAAGCCTATTTGTCACGTTGAATGTGGTCAATCCACTTCTACTTTGCTAGCAGAGGTGTGACATTGTTTAGCTTAGATTTTCTACGATGTGGGGTAACCGGTCCCATGCCCAAGCCTCCTTGCCTGCCACTTTCTACATGCATGGCAGGTTGCAGATGTTCTACGCCTCCATTTCTTGCCCCTGTGTCTAGTCACACTTAACTATTGTCACTTACTTGACCCACAGTGGACCACGCTGACTCTAAGGATATGCCTTCGTGTTTCTGTTGACAGTTCTTCACTACTCTGGTTAGTTATTAATGTTTGCAATTTAGACACGTGGCTAACTGAGTGGAATATTCACGTACCCAGAAGTGGTCCAAGATTTAGTAAATCTTTGTAAAGCAGTTGAAGGCTTTACAAATATTTTAGAGAAGTTGATGCACAGAGAAAAAGAGCGAGAGCGAGAGAGAGAGAGAGAAAGAAAGAGAAAGAGACAGAGGGACAGAGAGAAATCTTCATATACTCCATATCTGTAAAAATGACTAATAAAAACCAGAGACAACAACAACAAGCTAGACCTCCTGGCTAGTAAAAAGCACACGCAGCTACTATTTCAACAATATAAAAATACACTTCATCATTGCCAACTGCAAAATAAGCATAAGTGAAGAAAATAGACTAGACAAAGAGGCAACTATGAAAAAAGCAAATGTAAGAAATTGCAAAAAATAAACAATTTTAAACAGATTATTAAAAAAAAATATTACAGTCTCAGAGAGGCATGGCAGATAGGCTATACGAAAAGAATTATGTAATAAGTGAAGTAAGTTTCTAACTCTTGAATAAGGAAATATCAAGGGACAACAATTCGACTTTCAACAAGACACAGCTGACTCAAAACACTATCTGATCTACGTACTACTATCGCAAATCAGACTCGGGATGGAAGGTACACAAACAGCAAACCCTGTACCCCAAGTCTGTTGACTCCGCAGGAGTAGCAGAGTGACTGCGTGGGTATGGACATTTCCAACTCACACAAGGAATCAGCTGTTTGCTGCCTAAGAAGTCTGCGCCAGAACGATAAAAATGTAACGGAACTATTCTGATTGTCTGAAAGACAATAAATTTTAACAGAAGAAGTAAACTATATAACTTGCTTTTTACTACTCATCCAATATACGTTTCTTTCTGCACTGTCATATTTCCTTTGTCTGCTGCTATATCTATCAGATTATATACGAGCTATGTTTATTCTTTCGCTGTCATATTTCCTTTGTCTGCTGCTATATCTATCAGATTATATACGAGCTATGTTTATTCTTTCGCTGTCATATTTCCTTTGTCTGCTGCTATATCTATCAGATTATATACGAGCTATGTTTATTCTTTCGCTGTCATATTTCCTTTGTCTGCTGCTATATCTATCAGATTATATACGAGCTATGTTTATTCTTTCGCTGTCATATTTCCTTTGTCTGCTGCTATATCTATCAGATTATATACGAGCTATGTTTATTCTTTCGCTGTCATATTTCCTTTGTCTGCTGCTATATCTATCAGATTATATACGAGCTATGTTTATTCTTTCGCTGTCATATTTCCTTTGTCTGCTGCTATATCTATCAGATTATATACGAGCTATGTTTATTCTTTCGCTGTCATATTTCCTTTGTCTGCTGCTATATCTATCAGATTATATACGAGCTATGTTTATTCTTTCGCTGTCATATTTCCTTTGTCTGCTGCTATATCTATCAGATTATATACGAGCTATGTTTATTCTTTCGCTGTCATATTTCCTTTGTCTGCTGCTATATCTATCAGATTATATACGAGCTATGTTTATTCTTTCGCTGTCATATTTCCTTTGTCTGCTGCTATATCTATCAGATTATATACGAGCTATGTTTATTCTTTCGCTGTCATATTTCCTTTGTCTGCTGCTATATCTATCAGATTATATACGAGCTATGTTTATTCTTTCGCTGTCATATTTCCTTTGTCTGCTGCTATATCTATCAGATTATATACGAGCTATGTTTATTCTTTCGCTGTCATATTTCCTTTGTCTGCTGCTATATCTATCAGATTATATACGAGCTATGTTTATTCTTTCGCTGTCATATTTCCTTTGTCTGCTGCTATATCTATCAGATTATATACGAGCTATGTTTATTCTTTCGCTGTCATATTTCCTTTGTCTGCTGCTATATCTATCAGATTATATACGAGCTATGTTTATTCTTTCGCTGTCATATTTCCTTTGTCTGCTGCTATATCTATCAGATTATATACGAGCTATGTTTATTCTTTCGCTGTCATATTTCCTTTGTCTGCTGCTATATCTATCAGATTATATACGAGCTATGTTTATTCTTTCGCTGTCATATTTCCTTTGTCTGCTGCTATATCTATCAGATTATATACGAGCTATGTTTATTCTTTCGCTGTCATATTTCCTTTGTCTGCTGCTATATCTATCAGATTATATACGAGCTATGTTTATTCTTTCGCTGTCATATTTCCTTTGTCTGCTGCTATATCTATCAGATTATATACGAGCTATGTTTATTCTTTCGCTGTCATATTTCCTTTGTCTGCTGCTATATCTATCAGATTATATACGAGCTATGTTTATTCTTTCGCTGTCATATTTCCTTTGTCTGCTGCTATATCTATCAGATTATATACGAGCTATGTTTATTCTTTCGCTGTCATATTTCCTTTATCTGCTGCTATATCTATCAGATTATATACGAGCTATGTTTATTCTTTCGCTGTCATATTTCCTTTGTCTGCTGCTATATCTATCAGATTATATACGAGCTATGTTTATTCTTTCGCTGTCATATTTCCTTTGTCTGCTGCTATATCTATCAGATTATATACGAGCTATGTTTATTCTTTCGCTGTCATATTTCCTTTGTCTGCTGCTATATCTATCAGATTATATACGAGCTATGTTTATTCTTTCGCTGTCATATTTCCTTTGTCTGCTGCTATATCTATCAGATTATATACGAGCTATGTTTATTCTTTCGCTGTCATATTTCCTTTGTCTGCTGCTATATCTATCAGATTATATACGAGCTATGTTTATTCTTTCGCTGTCATATTTCCTTTGTCTGCTGCTATATCTATCAGATTATATACGAGCTATGTTTATTCTTTCGCTGTCATATTTCCTTTGTCTGCTGCTATATCTATCAGATTATATACGAGCTATGTTTATTCTTTCGCTGTCATATTTCCTTTGTCTGCTGCTATATCTATCAGATTATATACGAGCTATGTTTATTCTTTCGCTGTCATATTTCCTTTGTCTGCTGCTATATCTATCAGATTATATACGAGCTATGTTTATTCTTTCGCTGTCATATTTCCTTTGTCTGCTGCTATATCTATCAGATTATATACGAGCTATGTTTATTCTTTCGCTGTCATATTTCCTTTGTCTGCTGCTATATCTATCAGATTATATACGAGCTATGTTTATTCTTTCGCTGTCATATTTCCTTTGTCTGCTGCTATATCTATCAGATTATATACGAGCTATGTTTATTCTTTCGCTGTCATATTTCCTTTGTCTGCTGCTATATCTATCAGATTATATACGAGCTATGTTTATTCTTTCGCTGTCATATTTCCTTTGTCTGCTGCTATATCTATCAGATTATATACGAGCTATGTTTATTCTTTCGCTGTCATATTTCCTTTGTCTGCTGCTATATCTATCAGATTATATACGAGCTATGTTTATTCTTTCGCTGTCATATTTCCTTTGTCTGCTGCTATATCTATCAGATTATATACGAGCTATGTTTATTCTTTCGCTGTCATATTTCCTTTGTCTGCTGCTATATCTATCAGATTATATACGAGCTATGTTTATTCTTTCGCTGTCATATTTCCTTTGTCTGCTGCTATATCTATCAGATTATATACGAGCTATGTTTATTCTTTCGCTGTCATATTTCCTTTGTCTGCTGCTATATCTATCAGATTATATACGAGCTATGTTTATTCTTTCGCTGTCATATTTCCTTTGTCTGCTGCTATATCTATCAGATTATATACGAGCTATGTTTATTCTTTCGCTGTCATATTTCCTTTGTCTGCTGCTATATCTATCAGATTATATACGAGCTATGTTTATTCTTTCGCTGTCATATTTCCTTTGTCTGCTGCTATATCTATCAGATTATATACGAGCTATGTTTATTCTTTCGCTGTCATATTTCCTTTGTCTGCTGCTATATCTATCAGATTATATACGAGCTATGTTTATTCTTTCGCTGTCATATTTCCTTTGTCTGCTGCTATATCTATCAGATTATATACGAGCTATGTTTATTCTTTCGCTGTCATATTTCCTTTGTCTGCTGCTATATCTATCAGATTATATACGAGCTATGTTTATTCTTTCGCTGTCATATTTCCTTTGTCTGCTGCTATATCTATCAGATTATATACGAGCTATGTTTATTCTTTCGCTGTCATATTTCCTTTGTCTGCTGCTATATCTATCAGATTATATACGAGCTATGTTTATTCTTTCGCTGTCATATTTCCTTTGTCTGCTGCTATATCTATCAGATTATATACGAGCTATGTTTATTCTTTCGCTGTCATATTTCCTTTGTCTGCTGCTATATCTATCAGATTATATACGAGCTATGTTTATTCTTTCGCTGTCATATTTCCTTTGTCTGCTGCTATATCTATCAGATTATATACGAGCTATGTTTATTCTTTCGCTGTCATATTTCCTTTGTCTGCTGCTATATCTATCAGATTATATACGAGCTATGTTTATTCTTTCGCTGTCATATTTCCTTTGTCTGCTGCTATATCTATCAGATTATATACGAGCTATGTTTATTCTTTCGCTGTCATATTTCCTTTGTCTGCTGCTATATCTATCAGATTATATACGAGCTATGTTTATTCTTTCGCTGTCATATTTCCTTTGTCTGCTGCTATATCTATCAGATTATATACGAGCTATGTTTATTCTTTCGCTGTCATATTTCCTTTGTCTGCTGCTATATCTATCAGATTATATACGAGCTATGTTTATTCTTTCGCTGTCATATTTCCTTTGTCTGCTGCTATATCTATCAGATTATATACGAGCTATGTTTATTCTTTCGCTGTCATATTTCCTTTGTCTGCTGCTATATCTATCAGATTATATACGAGCTATGTTTATTCTTTCGCTGTCATATTTCCCTTGTCTGCTGCTATATCTATCAGATTATATACGAGCTATGTTTATTCTTTCGCTGTCATATTTCCTTTGTCTGCTGCTATATCTATCAGATTATATACGAGCTATGTTTATTCTTTCGCTGTCATATTTCCTTTGTCTGCTGCTATATCTATCAGATTATATACCAGCTATGTTTATTCTTTCGCTGTCATATTTCCTTTGTCTGCTGCTATATCTATCAGATTATATACGAGCTATGTTTATTCTTTCGCTGTCATATTTCCTTTGTCTGCTGCTATATCTATCAGATTATATACGAGCTATGTTTATTCTTTCGCTGTCATATTTCCTTTGTCTGCTGCTATATCTATCAGATTATATACGAGCTATGTTTATTCTTTCGCTGTCATATTTCCTTTGTCTGCTGCTATATCTATCAGATTATATACGAGCTATGTTTATTCTTTCGCTGTCATATTTCCTTTGTCTGCTGCTATATATATCAGATTATATACGAGCTATGTTTATTCTTTCGCTGTCATATTTCCTTTGTCTGCTGCTATATCTATCAGATTATATACGAGCTATGTTTATTCTTTCGCTGTCATATTTCCTTTGTCTGCTGCTATATCTATCAGATTATATACGAGCTATGTTTATTCTTTCGCTGTCATATTTCCTTTGTCTGCTGCTATATCTATCAGATTATATACGAGCTATGTTTATTCTTTCGCTGTCATATTTCCTTTGTCTGCTGCTATATCTATCAGATTATATACGAGCTATGTTTATTCTTTCGCTGTCATATTTCCTTTGTCTGCTGCTATATCTATCAGATTATATACGAGCTATGTTTATTCTTTCGATGTCATATTTCCTTTGTCTGCTGCTATATCTATCAGATTATATACGAGCTATGTTTATTCTTTCGCTGTCATATTTCCTTTGTCTGCTGCTATATCTATCAGATTATATACGAGCTATGTTTATTCTTTCGCTGTCATATTTGGTATGCTGTTCTTATACTTGCCACAATGTACATTGTTATTTCGAAACTTGCCAGATTATGGATCTCTGTATGTGCATTTGTAACATTATAAAATCTTGTTACTATAATATTCAAATATTATACTTTTATTCCATAACTTTTCAGATAATATATGCCTCTTTCAACATCCATGAAATTATATATGCTTGTGCATCCTTTGGTAAAATTAAATATTTGTGTTCCTTTGACCTGTTCTGTTGTTTAAATCCCACCATGAGTAAGTTTTCTCTTTTGTGCCCCCTGAAACGGGCGTTAAGTGGCGGCTTGTAGAAGCTGTCATCACATCCTGAACGTGATGATGTAGGTAGACAGCGGTTCTCAGACGGTTGTGCTATTCTTGGCTTATTTGTGACATGGGTCACGTTGACGCGCGTGCATCAGCAAGACTGCCTTGAAAACAGCCTGTTTTTCTACGTGGAAAAGAGATTGTGGTCTTGGTCAGTATATAGTACTGACCCTGACCGGACATCCTGGTCAGTATGTTGTGCCTGATCAGACAAGCTTCTGAGTTTCCCTCCTTTCACATATTATTTTATATTTGTTGCTATTATAATACTGTAATCCTGGTGTTTATTCAGGCTCAGCAATTGTCATATGTCAGCCAGTCAAATGTCGTCCTTCCGTCTTCGTTCGTTTGTTTGAAAATATGGCTCTATTTTGTTGTCTAGTGTGTAAACATCTCTGTCTTTTGTAGTTCACATTTAGGTCCACAAAGTTTCTCTTCCAGCCTTGTTGTTATGGACCAGTGGATTTGTCTCTGTAAATTGTATTCATAGCAGTTCTGTAGTATGTGCTCGGCAGTCTGTCGTGCCTGTTGGCATGCCAATTTTGTATTCGGTGTACTTGTGGCTGTGCCTTGTTCTAAAATGCAAAACAACAGTTTGCTCTTGTATGTGTATCTTATAATATTAGTCGTGTGTTAATGTTGGTGGTTCTCTGTTTGATTTCATCATTCTTTTATACTGTTGGTATGTAATTGGTACAGCCGGTTGCTTGACTGCAGGGCTCTCCATTGCCAGTCCATCCGCTCACTCGCTTCCTGGAATTCAACAACGTCGTCTACAATCCTTCATGTTTTTTGCCTCGGAGTACCATGTCGGACCAAAATCTTTTCACATGTCATCCCTCCATCTCGTTGGCAGACGCCCGGGTCGACAATTAAGGGTGTAGGGCGACCTTTGGGTCACTTTACGTGACCATATATAATCATGCAAGCATACCCCCCTCCCCCACCACACCCCACAACCCACACTTGTAATTATTTAGCAACGCCAAACCTACGACATCATTGAAGCAAGTTTGACTCCTGATTGCGATGTTGCGGATGTACTCCCATATTGAGATTGACGATGTTTTATGCTCCATCGCCCCTTTGAATAGATTTGAGCCGCGCAATGCCAATTGTTCTTAGAGCCCAAAACCTCGTAGCCATGCCTAACTTTATAATTTGACTGACAGTGTTGTTAAGTTGTGAGCTCTCGCTTCGGTGTTTTTTATCTGTTGAAGCATTAGCCTGTTGAGGCATTAGCCTGTTGAAGCATTAGCCTGTTGAAGCATTAGCCTGTTGATACATGGCCCGTTGAGGCATTGGCCTGTTGAGGCATGGTCCGTTGAGGCATTGGCCTGTTGAGGCATGGCCCGTTGAGGCATTAGCCTGTTGAGGCATTCGCCTGTTGAAGCATTAGCCTGTTGAGGCCTTAGCCTGTTCAACCATTAGTGTGTTGTACCAATATCCTGTTGAACCATTAGTCTGTTGAACCATTAGCTTGTTGTAGCATTAGCCTGTCGAAGCATTATCCTGTCAAAGTATTTGCCTGTTGAGGCATTAGCCTATCGAGCTATTAGCCTGTTGAAGCATTAGCCTATCGAGCTATTAGCCTGTTGAGGCATTAACCTGTCGAAGCATTAGCCTATCAAAGTATTGGTCTGTTGAAGCATTATCCTGTCGAGCTATTAGCTTGTTGAGGCATTAGACATATGGGGCATTAGCATGTTGAGCCATTAACCTGTTTAGCCGTTAGTCTGCTTAGCAATTAGACGTATGTGGCATTAGCCTATTGAGCCATTAGCCAGTTGAACCATTAGACGTATGGGGCATTAGCCTGTTGAGCCATTAGCTTGTTGAACCATTAGCTTGTTGAACCATTAGACGTATGGGGCATTAACCTATTGAGCCATTAGCCACTTGAACCATTAGCCTATTGAGCCACTAGCCAGTTGAACCATTAGCCTATTGAGCCATTAGCCAGTTGAACCATTAGCCTGTTGAGCCATTAGACGTATGGGGCATTAGCCTGTTGAGCCATTAACCTGTTTAGCCGTTAGCCAGTTGAACCATTAGCTTGTTGAACCATTAGACGTATGGGGCATTAGCCTATTGAGCCATTAGCCAGTTGAACCATTAGCCTATTGAGCCATTAGCCAGTTGAACCATTAGCATATTGAGCCATTAGCCAGTTGAACCATTAGCCTATTGAGCCATTAGCCAGTTGAAACATTAGCCTGTTGAGTCATTAGCCAGTTGAACCATTAGCCTGTTGAGCCATTAGCCTGTTGAGCCATTGGACGTATGTGGCATTAGCCTATAGCGATTAAAACTGAACCATCCTGATGATTTCCTTCGTTAAATCGCTCGATTCATTTTGTGGGCGTTCGTAATTTCTTGACCCAAGAGGATGTGCAAAGTCACGTTTTCGAAAGGATATGTTCTGAGTGGCATTTCCTCTTAAGGACAGATGGTGTTCAACATGTAATGGGGTCTGGTGTCCACTTATTTTGATACAACTTAAACTCTTGCGTCGTTGATGTCATTTAGACATTTTTCAGTTTCCTTGGTTGATCAACCAGTCAGATTATGTGTTTGCTCCTTTATCTCTCAGAGTATATATGTCTGTCTTTACACATGTAAGTATCTATATTTGTTTGATTCTGCGACAATATGTGTTTTTACATCATCTGTATGTTCAAATACTACATCACTTTATATTGCTAATAATATTGCAGGAAACAATTGTAGATGAAAGAAGCGAGGAGGCCAAAGTAATTCCTTGGTTGATGGCATACAGAATCTCGTTTTTGTGTAATTGTCGATCCATTTAAAACGTAGGTCGACCACTGTATATGTCCGCACTTCTTACTTCACTAGGTCTGCATCCAGGCATTGAGCGACCAATTCAACTGTCTACTTCCCTCCTTCACTAGGTCTGCATCCAAGCATTGAGCGACCACTTCAGCTGTCTACTTCCCTCCTTCATTAGGTCTGCATCCAAGCATTGATCGACCAATTCAACTGTCTACTTCCCTCCTTCACTAGGTCTGGATCCAAGCATTGAGCGACCAATTCAACTGTCTACTTCCCTCCTTCACTGGGTCTGCATCCAAGCATTGAGCGACCACTTCAGCTGTCTACTTCCCTCCTTCACTAGGTCTGCATCCAAGCATTGAGCGACCAATTCAACTGTCTACTTCCCTCATTCACTAGGTCTGCATCCAAGCATTGAGCGACCAATTCAACTGTCTACTTCCCTCCTTCACTGGGTCTGCATCCAAGCATTGAGCGACCACTTCAGCTGTCTACTTCCCTCCTTCACTAGGTCTGCATCCAAGCATTGAGCGACCACTTCAGCTGTCTACTTCCCTCCTTCACTAGGTCTGCATCCAAGCATTGAGCGACCAATTCAACTGTCTACTTCCCTCATTCACTAGACCTGTATCCTAGCATTGAGCGACCACTTCAGCTGTCTACTTCCCTTCGTCACTAGATCCGTATTCTAGCATTGAGCGACCACTTCAGCTGTCTACTTCCCTCCGTACACTAGATCCGTATCCTAGCATTGAGCGACCAATTCAACTGCATACTTCCCTCCTTCACTAGACCTGTATCCAAGCATTGAGCAACCACTTCAACTGTCCACCCTTCTTAATTCACTAGGCCTCTTTCCAAGCATTGAGCGACCAATTCAGCTGTCTGAATCCCTCCTTCACTAGACCTGTATCCGAGTATTGAGCGATCACCAGCTGTCTACTTCCCTCCTTCAGTAGACCTGTATCCAAGCATACAGCGACCACTTCAACTGTCTGAATCCCTACTTCACTAGGCGTGTATCGAATATATGTCATAAAATATGGTTGCAACGCTCTTGCATTGTTCATGTTAGACATGTTTGGTTCATCTTGACCAGTAAAGCCACTTTCAATAACAGCCCACAAATTCATGCAAGTTATTTGAGAACATGTTTATCCTCGACTGTGTGGAAACTGTTCTTAGATTAATACTAAATAAGACCAAAATAATTTTCTATTATATTGAGACTGTTTGAACAATAACATTTTTATAAATAACTAAAATGACACTTCGAAACAGTAAAACGCACAGAAACACAGGAAGAACATTACTGAACAAGATCTACAAAACGATCATTGAAAAAACATATTGCAGAACAATTACACCAATACACACATACTGAACCCTAACTCTCTTTTGTCGTTCTTTTATAACATACATGGGATGTTACAGTGGCCCTATTCAATTTTCCCTAGTACAGTTTGGGGATATCAAATAATAACGCATGTATGTGATGGCTTTATTCTATACAGAAACCAAACGTTTTGCACAAAAAATAGGAGAAACAAGAAGTCAAACAGACTGGCCACAAACAATGATAGAAATACAGATTTGACCATTCAAGAGTATGCAACGCGACACGGCTAGGCTGTCTCGGTATGAATAGATCCAGCGAAGGTGAAAACTACAAGACAGACAACTCTGCAGGCCCGTTTGACGTCTAGTTTGCTTCATGTTTTCACTTGTTATACTCGATTAATTCTCGGGACGGGCAGGTACGGTTGGGAAGTCAAAAGCTGTTTCTGAAGAAGCGATCACAGACCATAACCAACGTACATAAGAACGACGGGTTCGGAGGCTGCTCATGCAAACATCAAAGGGTTTGTTTGTCATATGTTCGTTAAATAGGCAACAAAATGGCCTTTTAATATTATAAAAAATACTTTTTTTTTGTATGCTTTTTTTTGGACTGTATCATTTTGTCTTCTGCTTAGTCTCCACCCTTCTTGCATCTTCTATTTTTCCATCGATCCCTTTCTCCCTCGTTGTTCTGTATTCTCCTCCTCCTCTCCGTCTTGCCTGATATTCTTCCCCACTTCCTCTCTGTCCAATAACCTCTCATCTACTTATTTTCCTCACGCGTCATCTTCTGCTTCCCTTCCTTCATCTCCTCTTATTTTTTTCGTTTTCTTTTCTCCACTTCGCCTTCTTCTCTCACATCTTCCTCTCTCTACTTGACCCTCTCCTCTCATGTCTTCCTCTCTCTACTTGCCCCTCTCCTCTCATGTCTTCCTCTCTCTACTTGACCTTCTTCTCTCACATCTTCCTCTCTGTACTTGACCCTCTCCTCTCACATCTTCCTCTCTCTACTTGACCCTCTCCTCTCACATCTTCCTCTCTCTACTTGACCCTCTCCTCTCATGTCTTCCTCTCTCTACTTGACCCTCTCCTCTCATGTCTTCCTCTCTCTACTTGACCCTCTTCTCTCACATCTTCCTCTCTGTACTTGACCCTCTCCTCTCACATCTTCCTCTCTCTACTTGACCCTCTCCTCTCATGTCTTCCTCTCTCTACTTGACCCTCTCCTCTCATGTCTTCCTCTCTCTACTTGACCCTCTTCTCTCACATCTTCCTCTCTCTACTTGACCCTCTCCTCTCATGTCTTCCTCTCTGTACTTGCCCCTCTCCTCTCATGTCTTCCTCTCTCTACTTGACCCTCTTCTCTCACATCTTCCTCTCTCTACTTGACCCTCTCCTCTCATGTCTTCCTCTCTCTACTTGACCCTCTCCTCTCATGTCTTCCTCTCTCTACTTGACCCTCTCCTCTCATGTCTTCCTCTCTCTACTTGACCCTCTTCTCTCACATCTTCCTCTCTGTACTTGCCCCTCTCCTCTCACATCTTCCTCTCTCTACTTGACCCTCTCCTCTCACATCTTCCTCTCTCTACTTGCCCCTCTCCTCTCATGTCTTCCTCTCTGTACTTGCCCCTCTCCTCTCATGTCTTCCTCTCTCTACTTGACCCTCTCCTCTCATGTCTTCCTCTCTCTACTTGACCCTCTCCTCTCACATCTTCCTCTCTCTACTTGCCCCTCTCCTCTCATGTCTTCCTCTCTGTACTTGCCCCTCTCCTCTCATGTCTTCCTCTCTCTACTTGACCCTCTTCTCTCACATCTTCCTCTCTCTACTTGCCCCTCTCCTCTCATGTCTTCCTTCCTCTTTCTGCTTCCCCATCTCCTCTCAGATCTTTCTCTCTCTACTTCCGCATCTTCTCCCAAGTCTTCACTTTTCCACTTCGCCTTCTTATTCTCACATCTTCCTTTCTTCCCTTCACCCTTTCCTTTTACATCTTCCTCTCTCTACTTGACCCACTCCTCCCATGTCTTCCTCTCTCTACTTCACCCTATCCTCTCACATCTTCCTTTCTCTACTTGACCCTCTCCTCTCATGTCTTCTTCTTTCTGCTTCCCCTTCTCTTCCCAAGTCATCTTTTTTCTTCTTCGCATATATCTCACATCTTCCTTTCCTCGCTTCACCCTTTTCTCTCACGTCTTCTTATCTTTTCTTCGCCATCTCCTCTCACTTTCAACAATGTCCTTCATCTCAAGTTTTCCTCTCTCCACCTCCTCTAACATATTTTCTTCTCGACTTCTCCGTTCTCCTCTTACGTCATCCTTCCTCTACTTACCCCATCTCGTCTCGTGGTTTGCCTTCTCCACATCTCCTTTCTCGTCTATTATCTTTACCGTCGTTCTTTCTATCTTCCTCTTCCACCTTGTTCTCTTCTTTCTAATCTTCCTACTTTTGTGCGGGTACATCGAATTTTTCTTATCTTTTTCGTTCTACTTCTTCATCCTATGATTCCTTTTCAGTGTACACATTTAGTTTTCTTTTTAATCTTTCCTGTTCTTCACTGCCTGTCTCTCTATCCAATCTGACACTTACGACTTTCTCTTATTCTTCACTTTTCTGTAATGGTACATTTTCTCATTGGTGCAAGTCATGTCAATGTTTCTATACATGTTCTGTTTCTCTTTCCATGCAGGCACATGCAAGCAACAGATATCTTCAACGTTATGAGGCACACTTGACTGGAATTCATTCATTGAGCAGCAATGGAAACTTCTTTCCATAAATTTCTACCTCGATTTTTTTCTGAAGTTCGGTCCACCAGACTACCTCGATTCTCGCTGTTTTCTGTATGTGCCATTTGGTTTTCCAATTCGTCTCTTATCCTATGGATTCAAATCAAAGTCATATTTAGTTATATTTTCGTAAATTTTTCTGATGGTGTGTCAAATTCATCTCCGATTTCTCTAACATGAATCTGCAATTCGTTGTCTTCCTTTCCACGCACCTGTACTTCATACACACCTGTACTTCACAACACACCTGTACATCCCACACACATGTACTTCCCACACACCTGTACTTCACACACACACAAATGTACTTCACACACACATGTACTTCACACACACTTGTACTTCCCACACACATGTAATTCCCACACACCTGTACTTCCTACACACGTGTACTTCACACACACCTGTACTTCCCACACACCTGTACTTCACACACACACACAACTGTATTTTCCACACACGTGTACTGTTCACACACCTATAATGTTCACACACCTATAGTGTTCACACACCTATACTGATCACACACCTATACTGTTCTACTGTTCACAAACATGTACTGTTCACATACATGTACTGTTCACACAGCTATACTGTTCATACATTTGTACTGTACACACACCTGTACTGTTAACACACCTGTACTTCTTACACACCAGTATGTCCCACATAAATGGACTGCTCATACACCTGTACTTCCCACACACCTGTACTTCCCACACACCTGTACTTCACACACACCTGTACTTCCCACACACCTGTACTTCACACACACATGTACTTCACACACACCTGTACTTTTCACACACGTGTACTGTTCACACATCTGTACTGTTCACACATCTATACTTTTCACACACCTATACTGATCATACACCTGTACTGTTCACACACTTATAATGTTCACACACCTATACTGTTCACACACCTATACTGTTCACACATCTATACCGATCATACACCTATACTGTTCTCACACCTGTACTGTTCACAAACCTGTACTGCTCACACACCTGTACTGTTAAAACATCTGTACTGTTCACACACCTGTACTTCCCACATACATGTAGTTCCAACACACCTGCTCTTCCCATATACCTGTACTGCTCACATACTCGTACTGCTAACAACACCTGTACTGCTCACATACTCGTACTGCTCACAACACCTGTACTGCTCACATACTCGTACTGCTCACAACACCTGTACTGCTCACATACTCGTACTGCTCACAACACCTGTACTGCTCACATACTCGTACTGCTCACAACACCTGTACTGCTCACATACTCGTACTGCTCACAACACCTGTAACTCCTCAATACTCGTACTGCTCACAACACCTGTACTCCTCAATACTCGTACTGCTCACAACACCTCTACTCCTCAATACTCGTACTGCTCACAACACCTGTACTCCTCAATACTCGTACTGCTCACAACACCTCTACTGCTCACAGAACTGTTCTGCTCACATACATGTTCTTCCAACATACCTGTAAGTGATACGACATGTTGCCATCTAATACGAAAAATGCCGTCAGAGATAGCTGTTAGAAGTGTTGTACAACCCTAATGTGATTGATGTGTCCTACTGCTCAGCAATACAAAAGGACAGGTATGCCATTAGCATTTACAGCTTCGCATTCGGAAAGAGATTGCTGTTACATTCCTTAACATACGTGACTGTGACAAGACATACAATCAGGATCTGACCAACATAAGTAGGACACGTCAAACAACTTTAGGGCATGACAAACAGATGGAGATAACAAGGGTAAGTGAGGCAGGACAAACATGTATGGGACATGACTAACATTATTGGAATATGACAAAATTAAGAAGGACTTGCCCAACATAAGTAGGAGATGACATACATGTATGGAACATGACTAACATTAGGGTAACATGACAAATATAAGGAGGACTTGCCCAACATAAGTAGGAGATGACAAACAGAAGCGTCACACGACAAATAGGAGACTGTTCGTGAGAAATATTAGTGGGACCTGACTGATGAGCTGACATTTGGGCATGAATCGCAGAAGGAGAACATAACAAACGTAATAGGGCATGACAAACATAGACGTGGTATCAAAAACAGGGAAAAATACGACAAATATACGTATCACATAACATCAATTAGTAGATCACACGCCATACAATAATGATATGCTAACGGCAATGAGAAGTGTTAAATTGTAGTTGGACATTAACCACGAATGATGCATGACAAACAGGACCAGAACGTATTAAATTAGTATGGGGGTAATAAACAGCAGTATGATATGATAAACATGTTTGGGGCATGATAAACAGGCAGGTAGCATGACATACGTAAGTGGGAGAGTGTAAACATTATTGAGGCTCATGCCCTTTAACAATGATATGACAAGAAGGAATGTAACATAATAGACATTAGTGGGCAGTGGCAGACAGGAGTAGGACATGACAGCTAATATTGGGACAGGACAGCTAATATTGGGACAGGACAGCTAATATTGGGACGGGACAGCTAATATTGGGACAGGACAGCTAATATTGGGACGGGACAGCTAAGATTGGGACATGACAGCTAATATTGGGACAGGACAGCTAATATTGGGACAGGACAGCTAATATTGGGACGGGACAGCTAAGATTGGGACATGACAGCTAATATTGGGACAGGACAGCTAATATTGGGACGGGACATCTAATATTGGGACGGGACAGCTAATATTGGGACAGGACAGCTAATATTGGGACGGGACAGCTAAGATTTGGACATGACAGCTAATATTGGGACGGGACAGCTAATATTTAAACATGACAGCTAATATTGGGACGGGACAGCTAATATTGGGACGGGACAGCTAATATTAGGACGGGACAGCTAATATTGGGACGGGACAGCTAATATTGGGACAGGACAGCTAATATTGGGACAGGACAGCTAATATTGGGACAGGACAGCTAATATTGGGACATGACAGCTAATATTGGGACGGGACAGCTAATATTTAGACATGACAGCTAATATTGGGACGGGACATCTAATATTGGGACATGACAGCTAATATTGGGACAGGACAGCTAATATTGGGACAGGACAGCTAATATTGGGACAGGACAGCTAATATTGAGACATGACAGCTAATATTGGGACGGGACAGCTAATATTTAGACATGACAGCTAATATTGGGACGGGACATCTAATATTGGGACATGACAGCTAATATTGGGACAGGACAGCTAATATTGGGACAGGACAGCTAATATTGGGACGGGACATCTAATATTGGGACAGGACAGCTAATATTGGGACGGGACAGCTAATATTGGGACAGGACAGCTAATATTGGGACAGGACAGCTAATATTTGGACGGGACAGCTAAGATTGGGACATGACAGCTAATATTGGGACGGGACAGCTAATATTTAGACATGACAGTTAATATTGGGACGGGACATCTAATATTGGGACATGACAGCTAATATTGGGACAGGACAGCTAATATTGGGACAGGACAGCTAATATTGGGACATGACAGCTAATATTGGGACATGACAGCTAATATTGGGACATGACAGCTAATTTTGGGACAGGACAGCTAATATTGGGACATGACAGATAATATTGGGACATGACAGCTAATATTTAGACATGACAGCTAATATTTAGACATGACAGCTAATATTGTGACAGGACAGCTAATATTGGGATGGGACATCTAATATTGGGACATGACAGCTAATATTGGGACAGGACAGCTAATATTGGGATGGGACATCTAATATTGGGATATGATAGCTAATATTGGGACAGGACAGCTAATATTGGGATGGGACATCTAATATTGGGACATGACAGCTAATATTGGGACAGGACAGCTAATATTGGGATGGGACATCTAATATTGGGATATGACAGCTAATATTGGGACAGGACAGCTAATATTGGGACAGGACAGCTAATATTGGGACAGGACAGCTAATATTGGGATGGGACATCTAATATTGGGACATGACAGCTAATATTGGGACATGACAGCTAATATTTAGACATGACAGCTAATATTGGGACATGACAGCTAATATTGGGACATGACAGCTAATATTGGGACATGACAGCTAATATTGGGATGGGACATCTAATATTGGGACATGACAGCTAATATTGGGACATGACAGCTAATATTGGGACATGACAGCTAATATTGGGACAGGACAGCTAATATTGGGACGGGACATCTAATATTGGGACATGACAGCTAATATTGGGACATGACAGCTAATATTTAGACATGACAGCTAATATTGGGACATGACAGCTAACATTGGGACATGACAGCTAATATTGGGACATGACAGCTAATATTGGGAGGGGACATCTAATATTCGGACATGACAGCTAATATTGGGACATGACAGCTAATATTGGGACATGACAGCTAATATTGGGACATGGCAGCTAATATTGGGATGGGACATCTAATATTGGGACATGACAGCTAATATTGGGACATGACAGCTAATATTGGGACATGACAGCTAATATTTAGACATGACAGCTAATATTGGGACATGACAGCTAATATTGGGACGGGACAGCTAATATTGGGACATGACAGCTAATATTGGGACATGACAGCTAATATTGGGACATGACAGCTAATATTTAGACATGACAGCTAATATTGGGACATGACAGCTAATATTGGGACATGACAGCTAATATTGGGACATGACAGCTAATATTGGGACATGACAGCTAATATTGGGACATGACAGCTAATATTTAGACATGACAGCTAATATTGGGACATGACAGCTAATATTGGGACATGACAGCTAATATTGGGACATGACAGCTAATATTGGGACATGACAGCTAATATTTAGACATGACAGCTAATATTGGGACATGACAGCTAATATTGGGACATGACAGCTAATATTGGGACATGACAGCTAATATTGGGACATGACAGCTAATATTGGGACATGACAGCTAATATTTAGACATGACAGCTAATATTGGGACATGACAGCTAATATTGGGACAGGACAGCTAATATTGGGACATGACAGATAATATTGGGACATGACAGCTAATATTTAGACATGACAGCTAATATTTAGACATGACAGCTAATATTGTGACAGGACAGCTAATATTGGGATGGGACATCTAATATTGGGACATGACAGCTAATATTGGGACAGGACAGCTAATATTGGGATGGGACATCTAATATTGGGATATGATAGCTAATATTGGGACAGGACAGCTAATATTGGGATGGGACATCTAATATTGGGACATGACAGCTAATATTGGGACAGGACAGCTAATATTGGGATGGGACATCTAATATTGGGATATGACAGCTAATATTGGGACAGGACAGCTAATATTGGGACAGGACAGCTAATATTGGGACAGGACAGCTAATATTGGGATGGGACATCTAATATTGGGACATGACAGCTAATATTGGGACATGACAGCTAATATTTAGACATGACAGCTAATATTGGGACATGACAGCTAATATTGGGACATGACAGCTAATATTGGGACATGACAGCTAATATTGGGATGGGACATCTAATATTGGGACATGACAGCTAATATTGGGACATGACAGCTAATATTGGGACATGACAGCTAATATTGGGACAGGACAGCTAATATTGGGACGGGACATCTAATATTGGGACATGACAGCTAATATTGGGACATGACAGCTAATATTTAGACATGACAGCTAATATTGGGACATGACAGCTAACATTGGGACATGACAGCTAATATTGGGACATGACAGCTAATATTGGGAGGGGACATCTAATATTCGGACATGACAGCTAATATTGGGACATGACAGCTAATATTGGGACATGACAGCTAATATTGGGACATGGCAGCTAATATTGGGATGGGACATCTAATATTGGGACATGACAGCTAATATTGGGACATGACAGCTAATATTGGGACATGACAGCTAATATTTAGACATGACAGCTAATATTGGGACATGACAGCTAATATTGGGACGGGACAGCTAATATTGGGACATGACAGCTAATATTGGGACATGACAGCTAATATTGGGACATGACAGCTAATATTTAGACATGACAGCTAATATTGGGACATGACAGCTAATATTGGGACATGACAGCTAATATTGGGACATGACAGCTAATATTGGGACATGACAGCTAATATTGGGACATGACAGCTAATATTTAGACATGACAGCTAATATTGGGACATGACAGCTAATATTGGGACATGACAGCTAATATTGGGACATGACAGCTAATATTGGGACATGACAGCTAATATTTAGACATGACAGCTAATATTGGGACATGACAGCTAATATTGGGACATGACAGCTAATATTGGGACATGACAGCTAATATTGGGACATGACAGCTAATATTGGGACATGACAGCTAATATTTAGACATGACAGCTAATATTGGGACATGACAGCTAATATTGGGACATGACAGCTATTATTGGGACATGACAGCTAATATTGGGACAGGACATGTAATATTGGGACATGACAGCTAATTTTGGAAGTAGTGTATAATAAACAGGAGTGGGACATGCTACATGTAAGATGGACATGACAGTTCATTTGTTGGTCAAGGGAAACTGGAGTAGGAAGACATGTCAAACAAAAGTGAGACATTACACTCACAAGTAGGACACACGTCACAGAATCATAACAGGAATCAGACAAGACAAACAGCAGTGCCAGGCGGATAAGCAGGAGGAAAACATGACAATCCTAAGTTGGACATTCAAACATAAGTGGGACATATGTCTTACAAGAATAACAGGAGTGGGACATAACAAACAGGAGCGGGACATGACAAATGTAAATGAGTGGGACATGGTAAACAAAAATGGGACTAGACAAATAGTAGCAGGACATGACAAACGTAATTAAGACATGACAAACGTAAATGAGACATAACAAACGTAAATGGAACATGACAAACGTAAATGGTGGGTGGCACATGGTAAACAGAAATGAGACTTGACAAATAGTACCAGGGCATGACAAACGTAAATGGGACATGACAAGCGTAAATGGGACATGACAAACGTAAATGGGACATGACAAGCATAAATGGTACATGACAAGCGAAAATGGGACATGATAAACAGGAGCAGTACATGACAAACGTAAATGGGGTACGACAAACAGGAGCAGAACATGACAAACATGGGTGGGACATAACACTCGTAAATAGGACATGACAAACATGGGTGATGCATGGCACACGTAAATGGGACATGGTTAAAATGGCTGGGACTTGGCAAAAATATATGATTCATTACAAAGATAAGTGGGACAAGACACGCATACATGAAATATGACAAACATGAACGAAACATGACAAACACAAATTGGACATAACAAACATAAATGGGACTTGACAAACAGGAGCAGGACATGACAGACTAAAATGGGACTTGACAAAGATAAGTGCGACATGATAATTATAAATGGGTCACGCAAGCACAAATGGGTCATGACAAGCATAAATGGGTTACGACAAACCATAAATGGTTCACGTGAAGTAACAATGGGTCATAAAAATTATAAATTGGTCAGGACAAGCATAAATGGGTCACAACAATTATAAATGGGTCACGACAAACATAAATGGGTCACGACAAACATAAATGGGTCACAACAATGATAAATGGGTCACGACAAGCATAAATAGGCAACGACAAGCATAAATGGGACACGACAAGCATAAATTATACTTAACAAACAGGAGTGATAGCCATCCGTTATCCTATAGTTGACATTAATATAGCTTTCATTTGTCAATCCATTATACTGTACAATTTCTGTCTTGTAATTCTATGATGTCTTCTTGTCTA
This sequence comes from Ariolimax columbianus, assembly GCA_036924085.1. NCBI lineage: Eukaryota > Metazoa > Mollusca > Gastropoda > Stylommatophora > Arionidae > Ariolimax > Ariolimax columbianus. The sequence continues at coordinate 17,383,086 of JAVGWX010000014.1, read as the reverse complement.
TTCTCTTTTTCGAAAGAAATATATCGTTCTAACCTTCAAATGTATCTAGCTCTATTATTAGTATCATGATTTCACCTTATCGCTCACTGCGAACAGGTTGGCTACCACTACATCTCTCCCCGTGCAAGAAACCTGTATTCTAGCACTGCCAGTATCTGTAGGAATGTTATACGAGGATGATGATAAGCCAGTGTACGGCCTTCTTTATTTAACTTTCACGAAATGCCAAAAATGTTCAATTAATTCGTTTCTATTGCAGTCTCCAGAATGAAAGTTGACTGCGATGGGTCTCCAACATTCGTATTGTTGTGCCCGATGGTACCACACAGACAGACTGTTGCTCGTCCACTGTGTGATGTTGTCCTACAACTTGTAGCGCTGCCTAGTTCGCGAACAACCTTTCTCTCCAGTATGGTTTTAACAAGTGTCATGTCTATAAAGTCAACATGTCTGATAAGTTGGCTTTTTATGTCTTCTAATTTAGCCACAATATCTGAAATGTCGGCGGCAATTAATGTCTTTGAACAGTTCTCTTTTCACCCCTAGGTGATCCAGGACCTCCATATATCTTATCTTTTCTGTCCATGGAATGCGACCCATTTCCCTGTACATCCACATCTCCAGAGAGTCTATTCTTTCCTCCCACTGCTTGTTCACTGTACCATTTTACAAGTCTTACAGTAGTGTTGAGTATATATAACACTTGATCATTCTTAGAAGGATCACGTATTTATCGCTAAGTCTAAGACACCACTTGGGTCTACAGTATATATAACACGTGATCATGCTTAGACAGGTTACAGTCTGCTGATTTTTAGTCTCAGATTCTACTTGGGCCTTAGGCATATCTAACACTTGATCATTCTAAGACAGCCTACTGTTATTTATTCTTTGAGGAGACGGCGTGGCCTAGTGGTTAAGTGACACGGCTCACAACCAGAAGGTGCTGGGTTCGATCCCCATCACAGCACCGGCCGTTACCCCGGTGAAGCAAACCCTTAGAAAATGCAGGAGGAAGCAGACCCTTACATAAAATGCATGCTGAAGTCGGATGCACTGGGCCGACAGGCGCAAAATAAAAACCACAGTGCAACGCACACACGCCTTGGGGAATAGATAAATAAGGCGAACGCAAAAAAACAAAACAAAAAATTATTCTTTGAGGCTTAGATGCCACTTGGACCTGTAGTGTATACCAACGAAAACGTTTTCCGCCCCACGTGGAGCATGGGACGTAGACGTATATGTCAAGTTACCAAGTGTTGACTTGTTGAGGATTGTGTGGCTTCATTTTTCAACAGGATGAGTCGTTGAGCCAGCATAATGCGAAACCATCCTCATTAATCTCTAACGAGATGCCTGACAAGTTACAGTGTTACTTCTTCTTCTTCTGCTTTTTCTTCTTCTTCTTCTTCTTCTTCTTCTTCTTCTTCTTCCTCTTCTTCTTCCACTTCTTCTGCTTTTTCTTCTTCTTCTTCTTCTTCTTCTTTTTCTTCTTCTTCTTCTTCTTCTTCTTCTTCTTCTTCTTCTCCTCCTTCTGCGTTCGTACTCAATATCCGGCTACCAAGCTAGTCGGTAGTTTAGAGCTTGACTGCGATATTTGCACCTTTCGGTCCGGCACATCAGTCTTCGGCAACACAGTGTTACTATTCTCTGCCCCCGTTAACAATTCCCACACACATTTGGACATCCATAATAAACTTGATAACGATATATATTTGATATTTATGAAGAACAATACCCTGGAACTTGTGTGGTTTATTTCGTGAATCAGAAAGAAGACTTGCAGAACTTGGGTCGCAATTCTTAAAAGTGTTTTTAAAAACTCTGAATTTGTACATGCAAATAAAATTGGTTTCTCAAATTAAGATCATCATTCGATGCGTTCTAACATCGTTTGACGTTTTCAGTTTTTAGTAATTGCCCAGTACAACGTAATATTGTTTAATATTGTTAACACTTTAATAGTTCTCTTTTACATTTTCTTTTGAGTTATCCGTTTTGAGTGTTGGTATCTGATGATATGCTTTAATTCCATCTGTCTGTAATATATTCTCATGTTTTCAAGTTGCTTAAATGATTAGAGATTGGTTGTATTCAGCAAAAACGTGCAGTTGAAGGGACATAACAATGACAATGTTTTCAAACTAATCTCATGTCATAATGACCGAGGAAACCATTCATAGCCGAATCTTTGCCAGACTCGTGTATGGAGTAACGTGAGTAGGTTTGTGCTAGATTGATTTAACGGCTTACCGTAACAACAGTTCAGCAGTAACACATTAATCTTATCAGGTTTTATTGACTAACGTGAATTTGGCAATTAGTTCCATTGTCAATTTATAAGCTCTAATTTGTACATATTAACTAACATATAACCCTTCTTCGTTTCAAGTCTAAGATATTTCTATGGTATTCTCTTAGAACACACTCGTAACACATTTTAAATGAGTTATTTCTCGTTGTAGACATATAATTACAAACTACAACCATTTTCTTCTTACAAGGCAGCAGAAATTATTCTGATTATTTCCCCTTGCCTATCATGTTCGGTTCTCCTGTCTTTATTTTTGTGCTTCAGTACATTCTTTCTTACATTCACAATTTGTCCCTGTTTGTTTCTCAATCCAATCAGAATTTGTTACTGTCTGTAACACCATTTACAGCTTGTCACTATGTCTGTCTCTCAATTCATTATAATGTGTCTTGAGTGTGTCTCTGTTCATTCCCAATTTGTGTTGTGCCTGCATCTCTGTTCATTCCAATTGTATAGAGTAAGTCTTCAGTACATTCACAATTTGTCTTGTGTCTGTCTCTCAGTAGATTCACAATTTTTCTTGTGTCTGTCTCTCAGTACATTCACAATTTGTCTTGTGTCTGTCTCTCAGTACATTCACTATTTGTTATTGTCTTTTTCTCTGTTCATTGAGAATGTCTTTTGTCTGTCCTTTATTTAATTCACAATTTATCTCGTGTCTGTCTCTCAGTCTACCGGTCCGCAACACTCTCGACTGCTCTTATCAAAACATTCAAGTTCTCCCAATCTGACTGCCGTCTCTGTCCCCAGCCCACGAACACTAACAGAAACGAGGGAAAGATTTGGTCACGTGTCTGAAACTTCATAATGGATTGCGCGTAATGGCAAAGATATGCCTGGCTAATTAAAACGGAAGTGGCCCTAGTTCTTAGCGTAGTTGCAGACTTCCAGAATGAACTTCCTGTTTTAGCGCCTGAATTAGTTAAGCCAAGAAAATCGTTAGTAGTTTGCATCTCTCCCACTTCCTGCCCCTACTCAGGTTTACTAATTGTGTCCTTGACCCTTTCCACCCAGCGCTGCTAACCTCTCCAATGTCTACTCTCGTTGTCTTATCCGTCAATTTATTTCAACAATTTAGTTACTTGTTACAAAGTGTTCTAAATGGTGTCGTCGAATAATTTTCCAAAATAAAAGAGAACACGGTGATAACATTGTTCTTCACATAAATGATATCAAAGATAGCACCCCTGATATATAGATACATGAGTAAAGAGCAATCATCTATCAAGTTTATCACCGGGTTAGAGCTGCTGTGAAGTAGGTGGTATCAACTCATTTGAATATCTCTGACCACGAGAAGGCTGACAGGTTGTCAAAGAGATGTGCCAGGCTATCTCATTTTGATAAATGACGAAGAGTAAATAACATCAGGGTCAGGTGAGTAAATAACATCTGGGTCAGGTTAGTAAATAACATCAGGGTCAGGTGACACATTCTGATGAAGACTACCATCACTCGTCGGGCTCCCCAGAAACAGGCTAAATCACAGCAGCCTGGCCAATGAAGGGGGAATCAACACTACAATGCAAGTAGTAGTGAGTTTAGTGAGGAATGACGTTTCACTGGTTAATAGGACAGTAATTCCCATTTTGAAGTACGCTTTGGGGTGTAAGAAGAGCCGCTGTAACCAACTACCAAAGAAACGTCGACATGAGTTGAATTAACTGTGTCTAAACATTAACATAGAAAAATGTAGCACTACGCTTTTCACCCTTTCCCCAAAACAAAAAGCTGGAGTTATAAAGATAAATGGAGAACACCTCAGGGAAGATAAACAATCCACCTATCTTGGAGTTACATTTGATAATAGGTTGACATGGAGGGAACACGTCAACAAGGTAGCCAAAAAAGCCAGGAGGAAGTTAACCATCCTGAGAAAATTAAGTGGAACCACATGGGGAACTAGTGGAAAAATACTTAACAAAGTTTACCAACAAGGTATACGGCCACATCTGGAATATGGGTCAGCAGCCTGGTGCCCTGCAGCAAACACTACCCTACAAGAGGTGGATAAGGTGCAAAATCAGGCACTTAGGGTCATTACAGGAGCAATGAAATCAACAAGTGGAGATGGAGAAAATGGGAAGAATACAAGCACTAAGAGAACGCAGAAACACAAAGGTATTAACACAGGCAGAAAAGTTCCTCTGCATGCCAAGCCATCTAATGTAAGACAAATTTCAAAATTTAGCAATGGGAAGACTTAAAAGAAGTAGTTTTATGCATCAGGGAAAACGACTTCACAGGCAAATTATGTATCTACCTGAAGTTGACATCCCCATAACGTCTGTACCAGAACAAACCCCTTGGAGAGAGGAGCATGGACTATCAGTATGCATTCAAACAAAAGTGAAAGGAATATTAGACAAGGATGAACAGAACAGTGTGCAACGTAGGATAGTGATACTCAATTTCCTGGATGAAGAATACCCACAAGACTCTGGATTAGAGTATACACAGATGGGTCAGCACAGAATGCAGTAAAGAATGGTGGAGCGAGAATGTACATAGAATTTCCAAACAACATTAGGGATACAGTCAGAGTACAAACTGGAAAATTATGTCATACATATGATGCAGAAATACAGGCAATCAAGGTGGCAACTGAGAAACTGTTGAACATCAATGTCAGTTCACAACCTGTATTATTTCTGACAGATGCACAATCAGCACGCCAAGCACAGCAATTTGAGAAACTGCCAGATCTACATGCTATACTGTCTGAACTGAGCAGCCAGCGCAAGATTGGCATGCAGTGGATACGTTCTCATTGTGGAGTACCAGTAATCGAGAAAGCAGATCTATTGGCAAAGGAGGGTGCTGCAGATGAGCCTGTTACATACCAACAGAAGATAAGGATGATCAAATCATTCAGAAAGCCACCAACAGTAACACCAGACGATTACCATAACATGAACAGACAAGAGCAAACTGTTGTGTTGCGCCTTAGAATAGGACACAGCCGACTCCGCAGCCACATGTACACAAAAATGAAGATTGGCAACTCAGCATGCGGACAGGCACCCCAGATACCAGAGCAGATACTGCAAAACTGCCCCGAATATGATATACAGAGACAATCTCACTGGACCATATAAACAACACTGTAAGAGAAACTTTATGGACCTTTATGTGAACTACAAAAGACAGTGAAGTTTATACAAGAGATAACATTGCAGATACAGACAATATTTTAACGCGAACGAAAGAAGAAGAACAAGAATTAACTCAGTACGAGTGCCTTTTCAAAACAACATCACCATAAGCCCGACAATGTACGTGGTGGAAGGTGCGGCAGAGTGAATGACATGACAGCAGGCAGCGAATCAGAGCTGGCTGCTTACATCAGAGTCATCGACTCAGAACTGACTTTGCATCAGAGTCAGCAACTCAGGGCTGACTGCCTGCATCAGTCACGACTGCTTGCATCAGCGCCAATGAATCCAAGCTGACTCCTTACATTAAGGTAAGCTGCTCAAAGATGACTGCTTGCATCATGGTCAGCGACTCATAGCTGGCTTCTTGCATCAGTGTCAGCGACTCATAGATAACTGCTTGCATTAGGGTCAGCGACTCATAGATAACTGTTTGCATCAGGGTCAGCGACTCATAGCTTGCTGCTTGCATCAGGGTCAGCGACTCATTGATGACTGCTTGCATCAGGGTCAGTGACTCATAGATGGCTACTTGTATGTGTCAGCGAATCAGAGCTGGGTGCTTTCTTCAGTGTCAGCGAATCGGAGCTGACCAAAATCGTATTACGCCTCCAAGCGATGGCCCTGAAAACAGGCTGCACTAGTATAGTCTGGCGAAGAGAAAAAAGGATCGCAGTGGGAATGCAAATCCGGTACCCATAAATGCGTGCTGAAAGCAAATGTGTCGAGCTGAAAGGTGCAGATATCGCAACCTCGCTGCAAACTGCTACACAACGTCACAACATTCTCCGTTTTTAGGACGAACGGGGAAGGAGTAGAAGTAGCCTCGCAATGTTAATCTTTATGGGGGAAGGGGGGGGGGGGATATGATTTTATTCGTAGCAAGGCATGGCCGAGGTGTTGTGAGCTTGGTTCACGACCCAGCGTACCGGGTTCGAATCACTCCACGCTTAAATTGGCTCATCGGGCATGTTTTTAGTATGACTGCTTCTCCCAGTTGACTGTGAAACATGACCAGGCGAAGTTATAGAAAATCTCAGAGCCCCTGCGGCAGCTAGCTTCAGCAATAAAGATACAATGAACATGGTTCTGTGCACTATTTTGTATTATTCAGGACACAAGAATGTTGGAGGCAGATCAACTAGGCCATATACATGAAATGATGCTAATTATCTGATCAGAAGACATGTCAAACTTGTGATATTCTCACTACAGACAAACCCAAAAATTGAATTAGCACTTTTCTTACAGAAAGAAGATATGAACTACCGACGAGCGTACATGTGATAATGTTAGAATAGTCGCTGAAATAAACAAGAAAAATATGATCAAATGTACGGGAAACCTAACCAAGAAAATTTAGAAGAGTATTGAAGCTTTTGAAATGTGGTTATTTGGAAGACTTGGACGAGTATCTTGGAAAGATAGGAGAACGAATAGTGAAGTTCTGGAACAACTCAAGATGGAGACTATTCTTCTGAATGAGATCAAAGGCAGAAAAACTAAATTGTTTTATCATGTCAAGCGACATGAGAGACTGTTGAAAGCTATATTGGAGGGAAGAGTGAAGGGCAAGAGAGTCAGAGGGCGGCAGAAGTACAGAGGGACAGACAGCATCAAAATGTGGTCGGCACACAGGACAGACAGCATCAAAATCTGGTCGGCACACAGGACAGACAGCATCAAAATGTGGTCGGCACACAGGACAGACAGCATCAAAATGTGGTCGACACACAGGACAGACAGCATCAAAATGTAGTCGACACACAGGACAGACAGCATCACAGCACCGACCGTTACCTGGGGAAGCAAACCCTTAGAAAATGCAGAGGAAGCAGACCCTTACATAAAATGCATGCTGAAGTCGGATGCACTGGGCCGACAGGCGCAAAATAAAAACCACAGTGCAACGCACACCGCCTTGGGGATCAGAGAAAATAAGGCGTCGCAAAAAAACAAAAACAATACAGGGGACAGAGATAGATCAATGACCGTCCAGACATTCTCATGTCGAACATACAGGGACAGAGATAGCTCAATGACCTTCACCACATTATCATATCAAAAATACAGGGAACAGAGATAGCTCAATGCCCTTTACCACATTATTATGTCAAACATACAGGGACAGAGATAGCTCAATGACCGTCACCACATTATCATGTCAAACATACAGGGGACAGAGATAGCTCAATGACCTTCACCACACTATCATGTCGTACATACAGGGGACAGAGATAGCTCAATGACCGTCACCACATTATCATGTCAAACATACAGGGACAGAGATAGCTCAATGACCTTCACCACATTATCATGTCAGGCATACAGGAACAGAGATAGCTCAATGCCATTCGCCATATTCTCATGTCGAACATACAATTAACAGAGATAGATCAATGACCTTCACCCCATTATCATGTCAAACATACAGGGGACCGAGATAGCACAATAACCTTCACCCCATTATCATGTTAAACATTCAGGGGCCATAGGAAGTAAATTTAACCTTCCCCATTCCAATGCTCAGACAAAGTAAATCATCATCATCCAGTGCCATGTACATCGGAGACAATCAAGTACTTCTAGAACCATCTGTTCCAAGTAAGACTGCATCATCTCGGAGGCTCAAGATTGCATATCTATTTACATTTCGTCATCCAATATGATTTCCAATCTTTTCCTGCCTCTCTTTCTCTAAATCATTCCTCTTGTCACGCGATTTTCTTAGCTCACCTTCCGAGTAAATTCTCATAGAACGCTGTTTGTCTGCGTTTATTTTAGTTATCAATGTTCCTTTCAGATTGTTTTATTGTAATTATTTGATCAATGAATTTTCGAAAGTCCCCCCACGTATAATTGTCATCCTTCTCATGTCCAACATTTCTGCTATTACCAGTTATTTTTGGCTTTATTTGTTCTTATTTTTCTTGGTTGTTCGTTCTCAAACTGTGGCTACCAAGTCTCGAGAAAGGCGTTGCAAGTAGCAGTATGCTGTCTGGAGAACGGACAGAGATGTGCCATAGTTTACAGCTCGACTGCGATATATTGCACTTTTTAGTTCGACACATCAGACCTCAGCAGGACTTTATTTGTTCAATGTCGAGGGCTTGCATCCATCAAGCAATACTGTACTGCAAGACTCTTTCTTTTACTTTTATCTTTCTCACTATTTAGGCTATACTTCGTCGTCTGGTATGATGGTTCTAAAGTATCTAAATTGTGTTGTTTGTTTTGGTATCATTTCCCCTGCCTTAATCTCATATATTGTTGTTGGTTTTCTTTTGTTAGAACCACAACTTCTGTTTAAAATATGCTTAGCCAGTACCCTTTTTTTTTGTCTGCTTATTGTATCAATAAGTCTATGTAAATCTTGTTGACTTTCAGCTCTATGCACTGTATCATCATCATACTTAACTTAACGTCTTTATACTGGTTTAGAAGACTGCAGAGTCTGTATACAACCAATGTAATGTGCATTACCTTGTTCTAAAAGTTATGCGCATCCAATTTATTCTTAAATGCATTTACTGTCCCTCCCTCCACTACCTCCCGTGGCAATGCATTCCAAGCATTAACCACTCTCTGACTAAAAATATATTTCCTAATATCTAATTTGGACCTCTCTTTAGTTAATTTGTAGCTATGCCTTCTTGTTTTTGTGCGTGGCTGTTTTAAAAAAAAACAACTTCTTATGGTAATTTATCCATTCCTCTGATTATCTTATAAACCTGTATTAAGTCACCTCGACTTCCTCTGATTATCTTATAAACCTGTATTAAGTCACCTCGACTTCCTCTGATTATCTTATAAACCTGTATTAAGTCACCTCGACTTCCTCTGATTATCTTATAAACATGTATTAAGTCACCTCGACTTCCTCTGATTATCTTATAAACCTGTATTAAGTCACCTCGACTTCCTCTGATTATCTTATAAACCTGTATTAAGTCACCTCGACTTCCTCTGATTATCTTATAAACCTGTATTAAGTCACCTCGACTTCCTCTGATTATCTTATAAACCTGTATTAAGTCACCTCGACTTCCTCTGATTATCTTATAAACCTGTATTAAGTCACCTCGAATTGTATTAAGACTTCTGAGTCTTTCCTCAACTGTATATTATTCCTCTGGAGTCCTACTGTCATCTTTGTCGCTCTTTTTTGAATCCTTTCCAGCATATTTAATTCCCCTCTATGATAAGGACTCCGCACCTGTACACAGTACTCCAATCTAGGTCTAACTAAAGCTTTATACAGTTTGACTATCACTTCCTTGCTCCTATGTTTAATATTTCTTTTTAGCATACTTAACATTGCATTTTCTTTTTTTTACTGCTACCTGAACTTGCTCCCAAACCTTACCTGTTTGATCTATTATAACCCCTGGGTCCATTTCCGTATCTATCTTTCTAATATTATTATCTCCCATTCTGTAATATGTTCTTTATTAGATCTACTCACGTGGATGACTGTGCATTTGTCTACATCAAACTCCATTTGCCAGCTTACAGACCCTTCTCAATTTATATCTAAATGCGACCTCATTATATCCACTTATACTCTAGATGAGACACTACTGCATAGTTTTGTGTCATCAGCAAATTTTGCAATCATGGATCCCATATTAATGTCCAAATCGTTTATATGTATCAAGAACAAAAAACCACTTTTCACTTTGCACCACTCAGAGTACTCCTTATTTATGCCCACCCTCTGCGTTAATCTCGTTTTTTTAATTATTATTCAATTTTTGTCGATTTATTATGTTTGTTTCCAGGTCTTCATCATTTTCTTGGTGTTCTCTAGTTGATCCTCTTCAGCTCTACATGACTGTGTCGCCTCTTCAGCTCTACATGACTGTGTCGCATCTTCAGCTCTACATGACTGTGTCGCCTCTTCATCTCTACATGACTGTGTCGCCTCTTCAGCTTTACATGACTGTTTCGCCTCTTCAGCTCTACATGACTGTTTCGCCTCTTCAGCTGTGCATGACTGTTTCGCCGTCTCTATTAATGAGATCTGGTGAAAGGGCACAGCAATGTCTTACATATCCTATAAAATTAATGTCTTACATATCCTATAAAATTAATGTCTTAACTGAATTGATGATTCTCGTGTAGCCAATGGTGTTTGTTGTCTAACTATACATTTCGTCTTCTATATGATATCTTCTTCTTCTTCTGCGTTCGTTCTCAATCTCCCGCTACCAAACCCCGAACAGGATTTTGCATGAACGGATAACGGAATGCGTTGTGTCGCTAATTTACAGCTTGACTGCGATATTTTTACCTGTCAGTCCTACACATCCGTCTTCGGTAGCTATATGGTTGATTGGCTGTGTACATCGCTAAAGACATTTACTTCACAAATTCTTGAACAACTTTTGATGCTTTCCATTTGAATAAAATATGTAAACTGGGTCAATGCAATTTCTTTCTTAACGTGATTCGCCTTTTGCTTTGTGATTTTACTTTCGAAATCCCCGGCCTTTCTAAAAACACATGTGTCATCCTGACGTTTATTATTTGATCTGACTGTTCTATACATGTCACACCAACAGTATTATTTGATCTGATTGTTCTATATATGTCACACCAACAGAAAGAGATGGGAGGACAACATAAAAGAATGGACCAATCTCCGACCAGAAGAGGCACAGGCAGCGGCCGCTGACAGAGAAGGGTGGCGTGGGGTTGTGAGGATGTCTTCATGTGTGCCCCAATGACCTCTCCGGTTACGGGATTACCTGACCTGACCTGATATGTTACCCTGACATTATTATTTGATTTTATGGTTATGAATGTGTCGTAAATCATTATTATTAGATTTTATAGTTCTATATGTGGCATACATTATTTTTGTTTATAGTTCTGTTTGTGTCACACCAAGATTATTATTTTATCTGATAGTTCTATATCAACTATTTTCACCAACCTTATTAATTGATTTGAGAGATCTACAAGTGTCACATACATTATTATTTAATTTGGTTGTTCGATATGTATCACATATATTATTATCCTCATTAAATAGGTCTGTATATGTTATCCCAAAAATAGTAATTGATCTGATAGTTCTATTTGTGTAAAATACATTATTATTTGATTTGACACATCCATATGGCCTTTTCATTTTATCTCTAATAGTTCTATACTTTTCTAAAACATTATTATTCTTCTTCTTCTCCTTCTTCTTCGTACGCAGTCAGACAGTAACCATTATTTTTTCGAAAAAAGCGGCGGTCATCCTGAGGCTGTCGCCACTGCCATAGAGCTTGTCCACGTCTGCTCTCTCTGATCCTCGTATGTCGGGCAGTTCTGCAGCAGATGTTCAACGGTCATTTTATCGGTACCGCACGGGCATTCGTCGGTACCACCTATCTTCAATTTGTTGAATAGGTGGTACCTCAGTCTATTGTGGCCAGTGCGAAGTCTGAAGACAACGACCTGCTCTCTTCGGTTCAACTGGTAATAGGCATCGTTTTTGGTGTAACCAGTATGTTCGGTTTCCCATTTGGTCATGTATCTGGCTTTGATAAGCCGTTTTGACTCTTCGTACGTCATACTAGTATCTGTTTTTGGTAGTCTTGCGCCTTCTTTTGCCAGTCTGTCTGCCTCCTCGTTGCCTTGGATGATGCAGTGTGATGGGACCCACTGTACCACTACCCTTTTTGGTGCGGACTGCTGGCACAGTTTGCAGAGTGCTGCTCTTAAGTCATTAAGCTCAGTGTTTTTCTGGCTGTGTAGCGCTGTGACTACGGCGAGAGCATTTGTAAGCAGGACTATATGGCTTTCATTTTCTTTATGTGTCACCATTTCCTCCACTGCCGCCCCCAGTGCCTCTGCCTCCGCTCTGAAATTGCTTGTGTACTTACCAGTAGCGAATGACAGTGTTATTTTTCTGCCATTTGGTAGGTTGAGGAATGCTCCTGCCCCTCCGTTCTGTGTAGTGTTTGTTACAGAACCGGCGGTGTATGCATGGGTCCAGTCCATGCTTGGGTAGTTTTCCGATATAAAGCTTAGCATTATTATTCGATTTGGTAGTTCTATATGTGTCACACAGAATTTATTATTTCATCTGATAATTCTATATGAATCACACATGCATTATTATTTGATCTGATAGTTCTATATGAGTCACACATACATTATTATTTGATCTGATTGTTCTATATGTGTCACATCAAAATTATTAGTTGATCTGATCGTTCTATATTATTTTAATACATTAATATTTGATTTGCTAGTTCTATGTGTGTCAAATACATAATTTATTTTTTTAATCCGATAGTTCTAAATGTGCCACATACATTATTATTTGATTTGGTAGTTTTATACATGTTACCCTGAAATTATTATTTGATTTGATAGTTCTTTATGTGTCACACCAACATTATTATTTCATTTTGTAGTTCGATATGTCATGCTATCAATATTATTTTATCTTATAAATCTATATAAGTCACAACAAATTTATTATTTGATTTAGTGGTTCTACATGTGTCACACAAACACTATTATTTTATTTGGTAGTTTTCTATGTATCACAATTTCATTATTATTTGATCTGATATATCTATAGCAAGTCCCACCCACATTATTATTTGATAGTTCTGTAAATGTCACGTACATTATTGTTTGATTTGGTAGTTATATATGTGCCACATACATTATTATTTAATGCAATATTTCTGTATGTGTCTCAACAAAAATAATTTTTAATTTGATAATTCTACATTTGTCAAATACATTATTATTTGATCTGATAGTTCTTTATGTGTCCCACCATTATTATTCTGTAATTTGATAGTTCTTTATGTGTTTTTTGACAGTATTATTTGATTTTATAGTTCTAAATGGGCCACATACATTATTATTTGGTTTGATAATTCTAAATGTGTCACACCATCATTATTAGTTAATCTGATAGTTCTATGTGTGTTTAATACACTATTATTTGATTTGATAGTTCTATATGTGTCACACCAACATTATTATTTGATTTGATAGTTCTATATCTGTTTAAAACACTACTATTTTATTTTATAGCTCTAAATGTTTCATATCAACATTATTATTTGATCTGTTAGTTCTATATGTGTTACACCAACATTATTATTTTTTCGATAGTTCTATATTTTCACATTGACATTGTTTGATCTGACAGTTCTATATGTTGCATTTTAGTGTGTTTTAAAACAACAGATGACGCAACAATCTGTAACAATATAGAAATATCTATTTTTTACTAGATGGTGTTTAACTTTTGACCACGACTGTAGTAACATCATTATTTAGAGACAACATCCCGTTTACAACGTAGGATTGAAAGTTCCCTTCCTCGCTGTCTTTTAACAAAACTTGACGTCTTTATACAGTTTTAGAAGACTTTCCACAATCTGTATACAACCAGTTTCTTGAAAGGTTTCTTGATCCATCTTATACACACATACTCCCACACGCATACACACACTCACACACTCTCACACACACACACAAACAAACACACACATACAGAGGCCCTTGTCTTGTTCTCGTAGAAACACATTTATTACTCACAATCGACAATGATCGCCTCGAATTTAAAAAGGTTGCACGAAACAAAAGTTCAAAATCGCCGGCACAACTAAACAATAAATATAGAAAACAATCGAAAATCTAATTATATTTTATACTTTGACACGCGTCGTGATATGTCTGACAATATTGTCCGACCAGCATACAACATATATAGTAAACACATACCATCTTATTGTGTTCATATGTTCACTAATTTGATTTGTATAAATATCTTCTTCTGACGTCACCTTCATGATATCTAAGCATTTGTCAGCTTGGGGTTATTGGCACTTCCATGTTCTGATCAGTTCTGTAGTACACAGTTATAAGCTTGATGCGGCTGGCACTTATATATTCTCATCAGTTCTGTAGTACACAGTTATAAGCTTGATGCGGCTGGCACTTATATATTCACATCAGTTCTGTAGTAGACAGTTAAAAGCTTGATGCGGCTGGCACTTATATATTCTCATCAGTTCTGTAGTACACAGTTATAAGCTTGATGCGGCTGGCACTTATATATTCTCATCAGTTCTGTAGTAGACAGTTATAAGCTTGATGCGGCTGGCACTTATATATTCTCATCAGTTCTGTAGTAGACAGTTATAAGCTTGATGCGGCTGGCACTTATATATTCTCATCAGTTCTGTAGTACACAGTTATAAGCTTGATGCGGCTGGCACTTATATATTCTCATCAGTTCTGTAGTAGACAGTTATAAGCTTGATGCGGCTGACAATTCCATAGTACTTGCTCAGGTCTATAGTAAACATATGTTTATTGTACTTCCATAGTACTTGCTCAGGTCTATAGTAAACATATGTTTATTGTACTTCCATAGTACTTGCTCAGGTCTATAGTAAACATATATTTATTGTACTTCCATAGTACTTGTACAAGATTAACTGTTGTTGGTCGAGGTTACTCGTGCTGAGTGAGTTAACTATTGACGTTTTTTTGAAGGCAGTTCAAAGTGGCTCTTTTCACATGCCGATATATATTTGAGGAAGAAGACTGGGGTACTCCTGACTGTACTGCAATATTAAACTCCCCAGTACGGGCACGACTGCGCAGATTGCACTGCTGATCTCCACCTCATTAACCAGACTGCTGTGATATATTTAATTTCTATGATCATTAGCAAAGACGTAGGATCTTGATTAGTATGTTCCATCTGACCCTGATTATTCTCTGCTCTCTACAAAAATGGAAAAAGTCAAGGTCATGAATCTGTTGCTTGTGCTTCGTCTATTCCTTACTCGTTGATTCTATCGTTTTCCTACCCATACAGATGCCACCTTAGGTGTATCCAAAGAAAGCAATGGTCAGCGTGAGACTTGATATCTCCTAAGATCTTGTCAAGAAATCACACTGGTAATAGCAACGTGGTCTTACACGTTTTCTTATATCTTGGACACCATCGCAGCAGATGCTCTTCCAGAACCACATTTACACCGCACCTACTAATATCAGTAAGTACCAGGTTAGCTTTTATAAACAGCAATGATCTGTACTAGATTTCTGGACTGAGAATACTCGTGGAAACTGTCTGCCGAATTGACACCTTCAGACCGAATATATGTTGACGTTATCGTTCACGCTCTCACAGATACCCCACACAATCTGGAATCTAACGTTTCGTCGCTTGGCAGGGGTCGCTGATTCGAGCTGGCGCTCATACTGATATCATTTAGCTAGACTTTTTTTTGTTTGTGAGGACGAACAAGAGAAAGCAAAAAGACAGCCAAGAAAAATTAAAAAAAATTAAATTGACTGTGCACAATGATTGAAACAAGTGGCACTACGGGAATGTGATAACATTGTATTTTGTAAATTAAATATATGCTCCAGTTGTAATCTATTCAACTCATTGAATAAATTGAGTGTGGGAGAAATACAATGGTTAGATCTATTGCTGCCCGAATTGCCCGACATACGAGGATCAGAGAGAGCAGATGTGGTCATCACCAGTGGAACAACAAGAGAAGCTCTATGGCAGTGTCGACAGCCTCAGGATGACCGCCGCTTTTTTCGAAAAAATAATGGTTACTGTCTGACTGCGTACGAAGAAGAATGAGAAGAAGAAGAAGATCTATTGCTGCCCAAATATAGGGCTCAATTCCCACGTATCAGGACGTCCTGTTTTACTCAACTGTAAATACGTACCTGAGTTACAGTAAAGAAGGCAATCATTGACTAAGTGAACAGGTCTTCAACTAAGTAAAGTTGTGATGTAGTAAGATTTAGTCTTAGAGTAACAAAGATTGCGCCCTACCGGCTAGGGGTCTACATTGCTCTATTGTTTTAGTACATTCTTGATGCCGCCAAGTCACGGATTTGCCTGGAATCCATTCGTCGATTTTCACTTGTGTTCACGGAAACGTGTCTGTATTTACCATTTGGGCTGGTTAATTCGTTCTTTTTTTGTGTTTTCTTCCCTACGATTTATCTGGCCTGTACATCAGCTTTATGAATTAGCACTTCGCTTAAATTTGTATCGTATTTTCACGGTCTCGTTCACAATCCTGAATTTCACGAGATTTGCGCCCTTTGCCCTAGTTGCATATAGCGTCGGATTTGGTGCGACTGTATAATTTAGACACGACTATAATGGACTAGAACACGGCCCGGAATAGATGCCCAACAAACCACTCACACGAACAGTGATGTCCCTACGACCTCTTGCAGTTATGAGAAAGACACGACACACAACGATAGATGTCATCCCTCTCCACAGCCTTGCAGGATACATGTTGTGGAAAGGCTTCGGGAAAAAATCTTGCGGAAAAATATGCATCCTGTGCTATCTCCAGTCGTCTCGATATAATCTTGCTACTGGCTAAAGGTAGTTCATGACCAGAGAGTGAGGTTGACAAAAGGCGCAGTTACTTCCTCACTTTAAACCAAATCACAGCGCAATTCACCAGTTTCAGCGAACACAGCAAAAGAAAATATTGTCCACCCGGCTGAACAAAGAGAGTGGTCTTCATCACATGTGATGGAGGAACATCATCAAATCTTCTAGATGTTGTTCCCGAGGGTGAAGTTACCTGCAGAACCGGACTGTCTTTACCTGTTCAGCGTGATAGAGAGAGCTATGATAACGTGCGAAGTGAGAGTGCCAGCCAGACATGATGTTAACATCACAGAAACATGAGAGGTTGAGACAGATAGAAAACACGAACATATCATGCATCAACTAAATAGGCAAATATGATCATTAGTAAAGTAGACAAGAAACCAGCATTACAGATTAGATGAGATGATCACAATCTGAAACTGGCCAGGTTCTTCATGTTGGAAATATAAAGAAACATGGGAAATAAGAAACAGAAAACATAAGGTGGTTGGGCTGTTTAACGCTGTTTTTGCCTATACGATATAAAAATGATAACCCAAAAAGATAATCTACAATTAAGCATGCTGGTGAACATGTGTTGCGTATGACATTTTATTATTGTATGGCACAGTAACATTAACGAAAAACAAGCGGTTAGGGATTGAAACATTTACTAGTAGTTATTTTTATTTAGAAGAATGCAGCTCATCTCGTGGAAGATTATGACGTCTTGGATACAATAGGGGCGCCATTAACGAAAAACAAGCGGTTAGGGATTGAAACATTTACTAGTAGTTATTTTTATTTAGAAGAATGCAGCTCATCTCGTGGAAGATTATGACGTCTTGGATACAATAGGGGCGCCAAGATACTGACAACACAGTTTATTAGTTACAATGTTTTGGTCATATCAAAACACATAGCATTTTAATACAAATCGTACTAGACGGCACATTAGAGAGCAAACGGAGTATAAACAACACTAGTAGATGGAGATAACATAGAGAAATAGAAAGAGAGCAGTCTGTCAAATTGAACCTTCAAGACAAAAACGAAGATCTGTAGGGTTTATTTGCCTCCATATTTCTGTGATGAGATGGCAACTGAACAATAATAAACAACCCGACATTATGTCTCATATTTTGTTTTCATCTTTGCGTTCGCCTTATTTCTCTATTGCACACGGTGGCGTGCGTTACAATATGTATTTATTTTGCGCCTGTTGGTCCAGTGCATCCGAATTTGGCATAAATGTTATGTAAGGGTCTGCTTCCTCCTGTATTTTCTAAGGGTTTACTTCCCCCGGGCAAAGGCCGGTGCTGTTATTGGAAAGCGAACACAGCACCGTCAATTGTGAGCCATGTCACTTAACCACTAGACTATACCGTTCCGGTTTGCTATATTTTAATTTGAATGTAACTCATTCAGGAAACAAAGTCTACCCCCACAAGCCGGATTTTCGTGTGGGCGTATGCTAACTCAGGTCAGGTCAGTTGATACCGTAACCAGTGAGGTCGTTGGGACACACATGAAGACATCCTCACAACCCCACGCCATTTTTTCTGCCAGTGGCCGCTGCCTGGGCCTCTTTGGTCGGAGATTGGTCAATTCTTTTATTTTGTCCTCCCATCTCTTTTTTTTGCCGGCCTCTTCGTCGCCTGCCTTGTCCCTTTCCGTGGAGGATCGTATTTGCAAGACCATTTGATCTCATTATGTGACCGTACCAAGCGAGTTTCCTTCTTTTGACAGTTGCCGATAGATCCTCAAAAGGCCCCATTGCTGTTGTAATTCTATCTCGTATTTCCTCATTTGTAACTCGATCCTTGTACATGACGTTTAAAAACTTCGGAAATATCTCATCTTTAAGGTCTGTATCCTTCGCTGAAGGTCATCTGAAATTGTCCATGTCTCACAAGCATAGATGAATATAGACAGGACCAATGAACGTATTTATCTGATTTTCGTGCAAAGTGCTAACCGTTTGACTTGCCAGATTTTGTTAACCGTGCAAACGCCGCTATTGTCTGTGCTATTCTGACCAACACCTCGCATTTTGATCACTGATAATCGAACCCAGATATTTAATACGATCATGCTAACTAGAATAATGGAAAAATCATTTCAAGTCATTCAACTAGAAACTGTCTATACATTTGAGTTGGTAATTTTGAACATAACTCAAACACGTAATGGCACAGACGGAAGAGAAGACATTGACTAAGTATCTCATATAAGCGTTAAAGATAATATGAACACCAGAAATGTTGAGAAAGAGAGTTGCCAACTGTTTGGTACAGTTAATATTGTTTGCGCAGGTCAGAAGAGCAATAACAATGGAATGAGGCAGGGATGTGTTTCTCATATTCGAATTTATCTTGCAATTCTTAGAGGTAATGTCAGGAATATCAATTAGTAGACAGAACAAAAACATCTTGCACTACTCTGGTGACACTGTTACAGTGCTGAATGGATCAGTTCTCAAGAAACGGTCAACATTTAAAGCGAAAACAAAAGGCCTCGGTTGAATTCAAAAGAAATCAGAAGTAATGCTAGTAACTAAGAAAGACACATCCCCTAATTGCTGTATAAAGGTATCTGAGACGGATCTAAGACAAGCAAAAATATTTCAATACTTGGGCACCCACAGAAGATCTGATAGATGATGCACTAATGAAATAAAGAACATAATAGCCCAGGCAAAAGCAGTCTTCCAAAGTATTAGAGGAGTACTATGCAACAAACACTTCTCACTGGAATGAAGAAAGATAGTTCTTAAATGCTACGTGGAATCAATAATGTTGAGAATTCCATGGACCGCGAAGATAGCTAATAACGTGGTTCTGGAGGAGGCACAGACACAAAGACAGCTAATAACGTGCTTCTGGAGGAGGCACATACACAAAGACAGCTAATAACGTGGTTCTGGTGGAGGCACAGACACAAAGACAGCTAATAACGTGGTTCTGGAGGAGGATCAGACACAAAGACAGCTGATAACGTGGTTCTTGAGGAGGCACAGACACAAAGACAGCTAATAACGTGGTTCTGGAGGAGGCACAGCCACAAAGACAGCTAATAACGTGTTTCTTGAGGAGGCACAGAAAAACAGACAGCTAATAACGTGGTTCTGGGGGAGGCACAGACACAAAGACAGCTAATAACATGGTTCTGGAGGAGGCACAGACACAAAGACAGCTAATAACGTGGTTCTGGAGGAGGCACACACACAAAGACAGCTAATAACGTGGTTCTTGAGGAGGCACAGGCACAAAGACAGCTAATAACGTGGTCCTTGAGGAAACACAGACACAAAGACAGCTAATAACGTAGTTCTGGAGGAGGCACAGACACAAAGACAGCTAATAACGTTGTTCTTGAGGAGGCACAGACACAAAGATAGCTAATAACGTTGTTTTTGAGGAGGCACAGACACAAAGACAGCTAATAACTTGGTCATGGAGGAGGCACAGACACAAAGACAGCTAATAACGTGGTTCTTGAGGAGGCACAGGCACAAAGACAGCTAATAACGTGGTCCTTGAGGAAACACAGACACAAAGACAGCTAATAACGTAGTTCTGGAGGAGGCACAGACACAAAGACAGCTAATAACGTTGTTCTTGAGGAGGCACATACACAAAGACAGCTAATAACGTTGTTTTTGAGGAGGCACAGACACAAAGACAGCTAATAACTTGGTCATGAAGGAGGCACAGACACAAAGACAGCTAATAACGTTGTTCTTCAGGAGGCACAGACACAAAGACAGCTAATAACGTTGTTCTTGAGGAGGCACAGACACAAAGACAGCTAATAACTTGGTCATGGAGGAGGCACAGCCACAAAGACAGCTAATAACGTTGTTCTGGAGGAGGCACAGACACAAAGACAGCTAATAACGTTGTTCTGGAGGAGGCACAGACACAAAGACAGCTAATAACTTGGTCATGGAGGAGGCACAGACACAAAGACAGCTAATAACGTTGTTCTGGAGGGGGCACAGACACAAAGACAGCTAATAACTTGGTCATGGAGAAGGTACAGACACAAAGACAGCTAATAACTTGGTCATGGAGGAGGCACAGACACAAAGACAGCTAATAACGTTGTTCTGGAGGAGGCACAGACACAAAGACATCTAATAACGTTGTTCTGGAGGAGGCACAGACACAAAGACAGCTAATAACGTGGTTCTGGAGGAGGCACAGACACAAAGACAGCTAATAACTTGGTCATGTAGGAGGCACAGACACAAAGACAGCTAATAACTTGGTCATGGAGGAGGCACAGACACAAAGACAGCTAATAACGTTGTTCTGGAGGAGGCACAGACACAAAGACAGCTAATAACGTTGTTCTGGAGGAGGCACAGACACAAAGACAGCTATTAACGTTGTTCTGGAGGAGGCACAGACACAAAGACAGCTAATAACTTGGTCATGGAGGAGGCACAGACACAAAGACAGCTAATAACGTTGTTCTGGAGGAGGCACAGACACAAAGACAGCTAATAACGTAGTTCTGGAGGAGGCACAGACACAAAGACAGCTAATAACGTTGTTCTTGAGGAGGCACAGACACAAAGACAGCTAATAACGTTGTTCTGGAGGAGGCACAGACACAAAGACAGCTAATAACGTTGTTCTGGAGGAGGCACATACACAAAGACAGCTAATAACTTGGTCATGGAGGAGGCACAGACACAAAGACAGCTAATAACGTTGTTCTAGAGGGGGCACAGACACAAAGACAGCTAATAACGTTGTTCTGGAGGAGGCCCAGATACAAAGACATCTAATAACGTTGTTCTGGAGGGGGCACAGACACAAAGACAGCTAATAACGTTGTTCTGGAGGAGGCACAGACACAAAGACAGCTAATAACGTTGTTCTGGAGGAGGCACAGACACAAAGACAGCTAATAACGTTGTTCTGGAGGAGGCACAGACACAAAGACAGCTAATAACTTGGTCATGGAGGAGGCACAGACACAAAGACAGCTAATAACGTTGTTCTGGAGGGGGCACAGACACAAAGACAGCTAATAACGTTGTTCTGGAGGAGGCACAGACACAAAGACAGCTAATAACGTTGTTCTGGAGGGGGCACAGACACAAAGACAGCTAATAACGTTGTTCTGGAGGAGGCACAGACACAAACACAGCTAATAACGTTGTTCTGGAGGAGGCACAGACACAAAGACAGCTAATAACGTGGTTCTGGAGGAGGCACAGACACAAAGACAGCTAATAACGTTGTTCTGGAGGAGGCACAGACACAAAGACAGCTAATAACGTGGTTCTGGAGGAGGCACAGACACAAAGACAGCTAATAACGTTGTTCTGGAGGAGGCACAGACACAAAGACAGCTAATAACTTGGTCATGGAGGAGGCACAGACACAAAGACAGCTAATAACGTTGTTCTGGAAGAGGCACAGACACAAAGACAGCTAATAACGTGGTTCTGGAGGAGGCACAGACACAAAGACAGCTAATAACGTTGTTCTGGAGGAGGCACAGACACAAAGACAGCTAATAACTTGGTTCTGGAGGAGGCACAGACACAAAGACAGCTAATAACGTGGTTCTGGAGGAAAGACAGCATATCGCAATAATCGGGACATGGCAGGTATCCTTTTTTCAAAAATGTCATTAGAAGAGACGGGTTGGAACACATGGTGACAACTGGAAGAACCGCTGGAAAGAGAAACATAGGAAGACAAAGGGAACACATATTAGACAGCTTGAAGAAAAGGCAGGAGAGACGATGTATCGAGGGACTGATAAACGATACGCATGATAAGAAGAAGTGAAGATCCTTGATTCATGATCGCCAACGCCAACCGGCAGGGCACTTGCTGATGATGATCCTATAACTTCAGAAAAATAGAAACTCCTATGTATAACATCAACATTTATTACAGCAATGTTAGACAAGTGTACACATCTTTTTATTGCAATATATTTCTTTCACTCTCTCTCTCTCTCTCTCTCTCTCTCTCTTACACTATTAGACAAACACACACTACATCAGTATTAACAACTCTCTCTCCCACACTCGCTCTCTCTTTCTCTCTCTTACAATATGAAACAAACACATACTTCATCGGTATAGGAACTCCCTCTCTCTCACTCTCTTGTTCACTATCTGCCTCTCTCTCTCTATCTCTCTCTCTTGGCTTGGCTCCGCTCGCTCTCAATCTCCCGCTACCAAACTCTGAAAGGGCTTAAGTAGCAAAATGTAGTGCAGAGAACGGAATACGTTGTGTCGTAGTTTACAGCTTGGCTGTGATAGTTGCACCATTCGATCCAACACATCCGACTTCAGCAAGCATTTTTTTTAGTACCGGATTAGCATTCCTTCTTCGATCCCTTCTCCTTAGCCAGGCTGCCCTGCTGCAGCCTATTATCCAGGATCACCGTGTGGAGGTGTAGAAGGGTCTTGGCAGCTCAGGTTCGCTGACCCTAGCGCTAGCAGTCAGCTATGGGTTGTTGACCACAGCAGCTCATGCGCTGCTCAGCATCTTGATCCCATCTCTCTCTCTCTCTCTCTCTCTCTCTCTCTCTCTCTCTCTTACTCCACAATATTAAACAAACACACACTATCTCAGTATAACAACTCTCTTGCAATATTAGACCAAAAATGGAAAAAGTAATAGTTGTGTAGAAAAATACAAATGCATGATGACTTGGTGTGACCTATTCATACCTCTTCTCGATTACCGAAACACCGTTTTATGTCTGCCGTTTCACTTAACAATCTTCTCCCGTGAGCAAGACCAAAACATGCATGCTGTCTGTTTTCAGGAAAGCACGCTGTCACACTGAAGTTAAGGGATGTATCCTCAGTAGATATGTGAAATGGTTGTGTCGGTGTGAACAGCGTGGCGTCACTATAAACAATCTGAAGGGGAATACACCGCGCCTAGGACTGGTCCTTGCGATGTTTGACGCTAACTTCTGCTGCCTGGTTTTGCTTATTATTCTTCCCAAATCCGGTTAACGCAGACATGTTTTTGCATTCTGTTATAAATATATCTCAATTGCTTTCCCCTGTACACATTTTTTTCTTATTTCTAGAAGCTTTTTCCCTTTTATCTTTCACGCTGCGAGGAAAAAAATTAAGCCTTCTCCCTTCCGGTATCCTGCAGCGAATGATTTTGCGCAGGCGCAGAGAATGCCACAAAAGTATCGGGTTCCGGTTTAGCAAGCGCTGCAGACGATCTGTGATGCAAATCCGTGGCCCTAGAGGGGGCCGTGTTTTTGTAAGCGAGCCCCCCTGTGGACCACTGAACGTTTTTGTGTCGTCTTTAGCCAGATTTGATTATGGCGTTTGAAGAGTTTCGCAGCATCCCTTCTAGGCGTTTTGATAATGGCAGCTCCACAGTTCATGCCGAAACATTTTCACATCATATTTCAACCAGTTCCTCAGCGATACCTGTAATCAGCGTGAGAGGCGTGCAGGAGGACAGAAGCTACTTTTTTTTTACCTTGTGGAAGATGATTGAAATAAGGAGAGTGGATTTAAAATATACAAACATATTGTAGATATATACAGAAATATACTGGTATGTGTGTGTATCCGTGCAAATGAAATATACGTATATCATTATTGGTGTCTGTATGTAAATGAAACATTTGTGGACTAGTATGTGTATGTGTGTGTGCGTATGTGTGTGTGCGTATGTGTGTATATGCTATGCAATACAATTATATTGGCGTGTGTTTCAGTGTATATGTGTACATGAAATACAATTATATTTGTATGTGCGCATGTGTAATTGATATACAATTGTATTTGTGTATGTGTACATGAAATACATTTATATTTGTATATGTGCACATAAAATACAATTATATTTGTTTGTGTATGTATTTATGGAATACAATTACATTTGTGTGTGTGTGTGTATCTGCAACGGAGACATCATCTCCAACACGTGTCCAGATCCACAAGTCTTCACAAAATAGAAAACAAGTTCTCTTGCCCTGGGCCGGCATCTCCAGATCTCTATTTGTCTTCCCGGTTTTCTTTATAATTTTGTATAGTGTTTTGTGATCTGCTTCTATATCGATTTCCCTGTGAATTCCTGAACAGAGACTCTCTTTTAGCGCTATCAGCTGGTTTATTTACTTAACGTACGTCTTTTCCAACGCCAGTGACTTCTCGCGACACTTTTCACGTATTTCTGGTTCTTTCCAATAGTTCTACATCAGTGATCTTATTATACCATTACAATCCCTCTATTACTTAATATGACAGTACGCGCCGTTGCAAATTACCGATCTTATCAGTGGATTTCAATCCCTAAATTCTTTATTATGAAAGTTTTTACCGTTTGGGT
The DNA here is from genome assembly GCA_036924085.1 of Ariolimax columbianus. Classification (NCBI taxonomy): domain Eukaryota; kingdom Metazoa; phylum Mollusca; class Gastropoda; order Stylommatophora; family Arionidae; genus Ariolimax; species Ariolimax columbianus. Next base: position 17,357,868 of record JAVGWX010000014.1, on the reverse strand, counting down.
TATTCTCTTTGCTGTTCTCCGTTTTAAATTACATTTACGTGTAACCAGATGTGTTGTTTATGTGTAAATGTAAATGCCGGGTGTATATATGTGTGCGTTTATGGATACATGAAATATGAGCACATTCGATGTACTGGTATATGTATAATAGCCTTTGTCACACTTACATCTTGGTGATTCCGTCTGCGAACAATGCCGTATTCAATCACATACCAGTGCACTGGGGGTGGATACATTCAACGGGTTGTAGTGCGGTTGGAGCAACAGAATTAGTAATCAGAAGTTGGTTTGCCGCACATGTCTTCAAGAATAATGGTCCGTTACTACTGCAGCTACCATTTCTTCAAATCAGCCCGTCCCACGAAGCAACGCCAGCACCCACTCGAGCATTGGAGTCAGAGAATGGTCGACATATTGTTCTTTGATTCAGCATCGATTAGTGTCTCCAAATCTTGATAGAACATTTCTTTGGCCTTTTCAGAGTTACTCAACGAGCCTCAGCACCATTAAATAGTAATAAATCCTTTAAAGCACTTGGCAGTCTGCTTACCAAGCTCGATCTCATAGCAAAGCCAACACCAGATTCGCGCTGGTATTCGACTTCACGTCCTTTCCAGAAAAGGGATTCATTTTCTTTAATTTGACTCGCTCCAACCAGCTAGTTTCACTTAGGGCAGCTATGTCAATAATGTATCTGGCAGGCTCTTTGGCAATCAGAGCTGATCTTCTCTCTGGTCTTCTCTATGTCCGTTACACGAGGGTGCGAATATCCCTTACTCCAAATATCAAGAGCACTCTTTTTATTATATTCATCTTAGACAGTTGAGTTTGTGGAATTAGACAAAGTGACGTGGGGGTAAATTTGATTACAGTTAAAGAGATTTGCCCACGTCAGCCTCCCTTTGTTGTCTTCAGCTACCTTTAATCAGTGGCAAGATATTTTTAAGATGACTGAATGCAGAAAAGGATGTTGATTTTTTAAAGATTTTGTCCCGAAACCAATCCAACGAATGCTGGACGGACCACAGACTAGTGATTTCTAAAATGAACTTTGTTATTCAAGCGTCTAGGCTTATAACTAGAACAAATAACTAAAACCTCAAAACGTCTCAACACCACTAGGCTCGGTGATAACTGCCCACGACAATTATTTGCTCAGACTAGCAGTTCATCAGAATGCAATGGATAATGCTATGATTGACATAGAATCCAGTTAAGGCCACCTTTAACAAAACGGTTCACTCTACTGCCATTGGTGCTCTCTGTATCGCTACACCCAATCATGAGGATTGGTTTGATGAGAACTGTGTGTGGAACAAGCTCCTGCAAGTCGTCAAGCACCCCATCTGCAGTGTGTACACTAAGGATCCTCAATATATGGCGAAAAAAAAAATTCATTAACAAGAACTCGAGTGACTGTACATCGACAGCTTAGTGATATGCAGAATACGTTGCTCAGCCGGAACACTGATGGTTTTCATACTTTCGCTGATTGGCATAATATGTGGAATTTTTACAATGCTCTGCAGGCTGTCTACGGTCCGTATATATCAAATCTGGTACCGCTCTTAAGTGTAGATGGCAATTATGTAACCACTGAGAAAGATAATCTACTAGTAAGATAGGTTGAATATTTTCCTCAGGTCCTTAATAGATCATCTACTGTTAATGAAGAGGCAATTGATCATCTACCGCAAATAGAAATACATGGAGCATGAATGATTCTCCGACCGAGCAGGAAACTAGAACTGCGATTGACCTCGTGCCAAGCGCCAAAACTCGTAAAAAACCCAACGCCATTCCAACAGAGATCTATAAATCTGGCAGTCAAAAGTGATTGAGAAGTTATCTCATTTGTTTGGCGAAATGTGGAACAGAATAAGCGTCCGACAAGAATGATGTGTCCATTGTCCTTATGCATAAGAGTAAATGTGGCAAACAAATAAGTGATAACTGCAGAGGGAAGTCTCTGCTGCACATAGAAGGAAAAGTGCTCGCAATAATACTTCTCTGCCGACTAAATCTTCCCATAGAGAAGGTGTTACTGCTTGAGACTCAAGGTGGCTTTAACAATAATCGTCGGACGATCGATATGATTTTTCCTGCAAATCCGATCCGAGAGAAATACCAGAACAGAATGTTTCTCTCTATACAACGTTTGTAGACCTCGGTGAGGCCTTTGATATAGTCAGGTTTGGTGGCCCGGCAGCATTCGTCGCAATCATGCGACAATTTCATGATAGCATGCGTGTCCGAGTTATTGATCAGAGAAACTGCTCTGTTCCCTTTAGTGTTACTGACGTGTAAAGCAGAATGTGTGCTGACTACTGCTCTCTTCAGGATGATGTTTTCTGCCATGCTGTGGAATGCCTACAGCAAGTTGGGCTTCACTACCGCATTGACAGCGGGTTATTCACACGAAGATTATGTGTGTCATTTTCATCGGAATTCGGAGATACATGATCTGTTCTTCATGTGTAATAGAATACACGTTGGTGGATAGGACGTCACTACAGATTGCGCACCGTCCTTTGTTGGTGTTCCCGACCTGCTTGGAAATGGCGTGCCATGACCGGAATCTCCCCTCAGCCATGATTTAATAGCCCCTCACCTAGACCTACAGGTGTGGGCGCTGGTCAGCAGCAGCGTTCTCTAGTCTACGCGTGGGCGGCTGCTGCTGTCGAGAGGCACGACATTCGCCTCTCAAATCGTCAAGGAAACGGTGGACGATCGACTCCCACAAGTTTCAAGCGACGGCTGGATTATACGCCTGAATGTCTGCATCTTGAGCTACTTCCAGTCGTATTGATTGTATGTCTTGCTACTGGTTCCCGGTAACTCAGGACGAGAGAGTGAGATTGGTGTTCAGCGCAGATTCTTCCTCACTATAATCCAATTTCAGCGCAAGTTACATTTCCAGGACATGGACCTGCTGATGTCACCATCTTCGCTTGCGATGGGCAACTTACAACATTATACACAATCTATTTGTCAACGAAGGTAAGGGATCTTTACCTCTTTGCAACATGTTGCTGGTCACTGTGACATGCTCATTTGTACACTATATTACAAAGTGATCAGCTGATATTGCCGCATTCGCTTATTTAACCAGTACTTGCATTCATCGACTTTATAAAAAAAAAGGCTTTTGATTCCGTAAAACCACATTTTGTCTGGCATTCACTGTTGGAACAAGGTGTAGACCCTCGTTACATCAGAATTCTCGTCAAGAGTTATACAAACTGCCCGACCACATTTCGTCCCTTCCAACGTTCAATTGTGGTACCAATTCAGAAGTGGGTCCGACAGGGAGAGGGGGGGGGGGGGGGGGTTCTATCTCACCGAACATCTTCTCCCCTTGTTTGGAGTCAGTCATCTGTCGAGGCAACTGGGACACATTAGGCACCCTTATTGACGTCAGAAACCTCAATCATCTTCGATTTGCCGATAACATAGTGCGCATCACAGAGTCAGCAGATGAAACCAACCAAATCATTCAGCTACTCCATAGAGAAGGCAGGAAAGGGAAACTGGAGATGGATATCCCGAAGAACAAAGTGTTGCGCAATCGCTTCGCCACTTGTTATTCGGTCTTCTTTGGCGAGGTACAATTGGAGGATTTCAACGAGTACATTTATCTTTGACGCCTTCTCAATATGGAGAAAAATCTGGAACCTCAACCAACAAGACGTCGCCACTCGGGTTGGGCAGCCTTTTCGTAATAGATGAACACGTCCCATGTTATGAAGAAACGATGGTCGCTGAAGCACAGCGATAGCAGTCTGGTACCCCCGAGGTAAGAAGAAATCGCGGGGAACACCTCCAATGCGTTAGTCAGACTCCCTTGCTGTACACAACTTAGACGCCTCTAGAGGAGCACCTACCAAGCACTGGACTTCCGTAACCTAAGACAGGGTTCGCTGGAGACAAAGTTGACACCCGCATCTACGCTGAGGAACGGATCATGAAGATCAAGATCAAAATCAAGACACTATAGTCGGGTCCTTATATATTTAGGAGAATCAACCGACAATAAGAGAGGAAGTAACTGAAGCGGTGAAGATGTTAAAAAAGGGGAAAGCTGTGGGTATGGATAAAACTCCAGCAGAGATCCAACAAGTGGGAGGTGAGACAATAATTGACGCTCTGACATACATATGTAACATAATTTGGCGGACATGACAGTGGCCAACCATCTGGACGAAATCAGTGGTTTTACCGCTGCCCAAATCAGAGAACCTAAAGATGTGTTAGAACCATAGAACAATTAGCCTCATTATTCATCCTAGCAAATTATCTTAAGAATAATCCTCAACAGATTAAAACCACAGACAGAGAATATCATTTCCGAATAGCAAGCAGGGTTTCAAGCAGGAAGAAGCACCACTGAACACATATTTAATCTGCGGATATTGAATGAGAAAACCTAAAGAGTATCAAAAACACATATATCATGTCTTCATTGATTTCAACTATTCGTTCGACAGAGTATGGATTGCGGCGCTATGGACAACATTGAAGTATTACAAGATCAAAAGTAATATCGTGTAGGTAATTGAGAACCTATATGAGAAGATGTCAAGTGCAGTTTCTGGAGACCTGAATAATAGGCGAATGGTTCCGCGCGTCTGTTAAGGTGAGACAGGGCTGTATACTTTCTCCAACACTCTTCAATGTATTCCTGAAAATAATAATGAAGGGGGCCCTAGAGGGACATGTTGGTACAGTCAGAATAAGTGACAAGACGAATACAAACTTACGATTTGCAGATCATATAGATGGTCTGGCAGCCACGGAAACGAAACTCCAGGAGCTGATTAGTAGATTGGACAAAGCGGTGCGTAGCTATGGCATGGAGATAAATGCAAAGAAAACAAAGCTGATGACTAATAACACGGAAGGGTTTACATCTGTGTTAAAAGCAAATGGTCAGGAACTCGAAGCTGTACACCGGTTTAAGTATCTGGGATCACTGATCAGTGACGTGGGCTCACAGCATGTGATAGCTGCCAGAATAGCACAGACAACAGCGGCCTTTAATCGTTTGAAACCCATATGACAGGATAAGTGGCTCGCCCTCAGCAGAAAAGTTAGACTAATGCGCTCATTGGTGCTCTCAATATTTGTGTATGCCTGTGAGACTTGGACCATTCCTACGGATATCCAATGTAGATTACATGCAATGGAAATGGCGTGCTTTAGAAGACTCTTAAAAGTTACTTATCCGGATCGTGTCACGAACGTAGAAATACGACGAAAAGTGGAAAACGCAATTGGGCCTTTTGATTATCTGTTCACAGCAAACAACAGGCGAAAGATGGCTTGGTATGCGCACGTCACGAAGTCCAGCGATTGACAAATTCGATACTGCATGGTTCCGTACCGGGAAAGAGAGGGCAGGGTAGTCCATAGGCTGACAAGATCACTCTGAATGGTCAAACCTTCGTCCCGGTTAGGCACGACTGGCGGTAGCGGACAGAGAGATGGCGTAGTATTGTGGGAGTGTCTTCAAGTGTGCTCCAACGACCTGATGGGTTACGGAATGCACTGAGCTTAAACAAACGGATGATCCCTTCGCAGACAGCAACATAGAAGTTAAGCCAGAGAAACAATGGAAAGTACGTGAGAAACGACACAACGCAAGACCAACTAGTATCAAATCCGATGTGAGCAGTGAAAACAGATGGAGAAATCAGGTCAACATATTGAAACTGAACATTCTGAGAACCTGGTTTGTGAATCAGTTCAGATATTTATGTTGAAATTTGACGTCATTTCCACAATTCACAAGACATGTATAGATGATATGTGTTCAATTTACAGAAACACATTGCTTAAATATATAATTCTCAAGAAAATATTGACATTATTAAATTTTTGATATTTATCTTTAATCAATTATGATTGTGTTCGATCAGATACAGGTAGTTCATGATGCCAGGTTGCCAAATGTTGTTTAAAACAGTGCGATCTTGTGTCCTGGAGTACTATGTTGGACCAAGGGTTTTATTCATACCATCTCTACCTCGCATCGGTGGGTGTCCGGGTAGAGACTTAAAGTTGTAAGATCACCAAATGTCACCTTTCAGTGTCATGTATTGTGTACCTCTTATTGGTGGATGTCCGCGTAGAGACTTAAAGTTGTAAGATCACCAAATGTCACCTTTCAGTGTCATGTATTGTGTACCTCTTATTGGTGGATGTCCGCGTAGAGACTTAAAGTTGTAAGATCACCAAATGTCACCTTTCAGTGTCATGTATTGTGTACCTCTTATTGGTGGATGTCGGCGTAGAGACTTAAAATTGTAAGATCACCAAATGTCACCTTTCAATGTCATGTGTTGTAAAACAAAACAGCACGTGCTGTCTATTGCCTTTTAAAAACAAAACAGCAACTTAACACACGACTGGTCAGTTCGGATCAGGATGTCTGTGTTGCGAATTCCGTCCCGTAGAAAGACTGTCACTGTTCTTCACTGGTCATTTGAGCGAGCCGGAACTTCTCTCTATCTGCTTTACGTAGGTTCCATACCTCGCAGACATACATCATTACTGAAATAACCATACTATTACAAGGGTGGGCTCTTAGTTGTCGTTTGTCGTCTGTTGAAGTATGGATTTGAGACGATTGAAGCCGACCAATCCTCTTGTTATCCTTCGTGGGATCTCCTCATTTCTATTTAGAGAGTTTGTAATTTCTTGGCCCAGGTGAATGTACAAATTCACGTTTTCAATGGAATCCTTTCCTACCAACAGCTCCTCTTTAACAATAGGTGTGCAGGATATTTTGGGCTTTTTTTCTATTCATTTTATGGCGCATTGCTCCGCTTGCTTCGTTGAGCTCATTTAAGCACAGCTCAGCCTATCTGACACTATCTAAGGATGACTATGTCATCGGCAAACCTTACGTGGTTGAACATTTCTCCGGATATGCTGATTCTTGTGTCCTTTCACTTCAGTTTTTGGAAGACTTCCTCAAAGGCCGCTGTGAAATGTTTTGAGAAGATTGTATCGTCCAAACAAACGTCACGTTGTATTGGTATCTTGATTGACTGATAGAATAATCTCTTTACTAGGCCTCAGCTAATTCTTCTATCATCTGAATATACTTTTGATCAATGCCCTTATTTCTCAGTGCACATACTACTGCAGTTATTTCAATGGTAACAGAAGCTGTTTCAGTCAACAAACACAAAACTCTAAGACATTTGCTTTTCCAGTGCATTCTCCAGTAACTAGTAGATTGAGTGGAGATAACCCGTGGATGAGTAAACAATTCTGAAGTATATCTGATCTCTTGCTTGATTTTAATTCAGTTTCTTCACGAGTTTATTGACAACCACTCTTGTGAAAAGTTTCAAAGCAAACAGATCGGACGGTAGTTCGCCATTTTTTCAGTTTCCTTCCGTGTGAATCATATTTGTTTTTCATTTCTTTCCATTGCTCAGGGATTGGACCTTCTCTAAGACATTTGTTAAACTGTTCGACAAGCTACGGTTCTAGTTACTCTCCCTTCGATTTGAATTACGTCAACGTTGATATCTACCATATCGTTTCGATGTCCATCATATCATGTCTATCGTTTCGTTACATTTCGCACATGTAAAGAACAAATTAACAGCGGATATCAAGACTAAATAATAACGGTCTTGAATAAAGTAGGGGTAAAGTAAAATAAGAGAATACATAATTGAAATCAAAGTTAGACAACATATTTTTAGCAACATTAAAAAAGCGTTTAATTTTGCTGAGATCAATACTAAAGAGAGAGACAGAGAGACAGAGAGAGGTAGAAAGCAAACGTATCACGAGACAGATGAATTAGAGATCCACAGATGAGCTGATCATCAATGTGAAGATGACACCTGAACTGGTGAGCCGGTCATCGATGTGATGATACCTGGACTTATGAGCCGGTCATCGATGTAGAAATAACACTTGAACTGATGAGTCGGTCATCAAATGTGGAGATAACACTTGAACTGATGAGCCGGTCAAAGATGTGGAGATGACACCTTAACTGGTGAGCCGGTCATCGATGTGATGATACCTGGACTTATGAGCCGGTCATAGATGTGGATATAACACCTGAACTGATGAGCCGGTCATGGATGTGGAGATAACACTTGAACTGATGAGCCGGTCAACGATGTGGAGATGACACCTAAACTGGTGAGCCGGTCATCGATGTGGAGATGATACCTGGACTGATGAGTCGATCATCGATGTCGAGATGATACCTGGACTGATGAGTTGATCATCGATGTGGAGATGATACCTGGACTGATGAGTCGATCATCGATGTGGAGATAACACCTGAACTGATAAGCCGGTCATCGATGTGGAAATGATACCTGAATTGAGCCGGTCATCGATGTGGAGATGATACCTGAACTGAGCTTGTCATCGATGTGGAGATGGTACCTGGACTGATGAGCCGGTCATCGATGTGGAGATGATATCTGGACTGATGAGCTGGTCATCGATGTGGAGATGATACCTGGAATGAGCCGGTCATCGATGCGGAGATGATACCTGGTCTGAGCCGGTCATCGATGTGGAGATGATACCTGGACTGAAAAGCCGGTCAACGATGTGGAGATGTCACATGAACTGCTAGGCGGTCATCTATGTGGAGATGACACCTGAACTGATGAGCCGGTCATCGATGTGGAGATGACACCTTGACTGATGAGCCGGTCATCAATGTGGAGATGACACCTTGACTGATGAGCCGATCATCAATGTGGAGATGGCACCTTGACTGATTAGCCGTTCATCGATGCGGAGACGACACCTTGACAGAAGGACCATTATCGAGGTGGAGATGACACTGAACTGAAAGAGAGTACTGCTAACATACATGCACAAAATATAAACAAACATGCACACTCTAACGCATACACATTTACACATACACACTCATACAAGTACAGAAACGTACTCACACCTTAACACACATACACATACACACTCATACAGGTACGGTAACGTACTCACACCTTAACACACATACACATATACTCACTCATACACGTGCGGAGACGTACTCACACCTTAACACACATACACATATACACACTCATACACGTACGGAAACGTACTCACACCTTAACACACATACACATATACACACTCATACACGTACGGAAACGTACTCACACCTTAACACACATACACATATACACACTCACACACGCACGGAAACGTACTCACACCTTAACACACATACACATATGTCCTTCCGTGCTAATCCCGAAGATTATTTCTTTGGTGATGAAATAATAGAGTCAGTGGACCTATAGGGATATCATGCAAACAAATTAAAGAGAGTTGTGTATGGTGCTCAACAAATCCATAAAGAACACATCACTGCAAGAGTACGCCACACGCTTTGGCGGAGGGCTCCTGAACATGACAGTCTGCAATGTTAATCTTATGCTCTGTTCTTAGGGAAATGGAGAAGGCGGGCGACTTGGCTAATTGTTCTCTGTCAACCATGAGGCCTGGCAGCAAATTTCAATGGACAGATGAACGATACTGATCAAGCCTTTCCCCACCCCCACCTCCTACCATCCATCTCCCGGTGCTTCAAGTCAGGATACTAAAACTGGTCAAGTCTCTCACATCAGGGACACGAGAATAATACTAAGACCACACCTCAGGTCAAGATTAGGGGAACATACTGACCAACTAAACTCAGGTTTAGAAGAATAATATTTATCATAAACCAATTTAACATCGAGTATAGGGGAAACATATTGACCAAGACTCATCTAAAATCAGAGCATACGAAACATACTTGCGTCTTAGTCATGTCAAACATACTGATCGTTACTATATTTCACGCATGGGTCATGGCAAATATACTGATCAAGACTCCCATTTCACGTCAGGGTCACGGCCGACATTCTAATCAAGACTCCCATTTTACGTCAGGGTCACGGCCAACATACGGTCAAGACTCCAATTTTACGTCAGGGTCACGGCCAACACACTTATCGTGATTAAAATTGCTCACAAGTAAACATGCTGGCGAAGTCTAAGATCTCGCATCCCGTCTAGCCCCTAAAAACAGCAACTTGATCATTGAGGTGGTCATTGACACTTTAATCAAATTCGAGGAGAGCCTGCTGAGAAGATTTCCACTGCACTACAGCTAGTAATGCTCAGGTTCATCTTCTTCATTTTGGCACGGAATATAGGACAAGTCGCTGTAATCCACTACTCGAAAAACATCGTCAAGAATTACGGGCTCAGTGAGACGAACTCTGAACAACACCAATAATCTTGAGGTCTTGATGCCATTTTTCATATTTTTGTGTGAGTTGTATGTTCTACGGAATTGGGTATCCAACCCAGTGACCAGCCGTCACAAGCCATCTCTAACGACATGCCCAATAGTTGACAGCGTCACTATATTTGACTGGAACACAGGTGCGACAGAAAACAGCTACATGTGTTTATTTATATGGTGTGCATGTGTCCCAAGCTGTTTGTCGGGGTCTTCTAATGTGACAGGGGCAAGAATAGCACCACTGCCGCACACAGAACATGTCTTGAGAGGCGACTAACTGTGTGACTTTCCATAACACCGGCTATGGATAGGTGATTTGTTACGAGCAACATAGATGGCGCCTAACAGGCATCGGACCTACTTTGGTGAAATGTTTGAGTTTATTAAGATGGACTCAAACATTAATTAACCACCCTCCGCGGCACTTGTCCCAAACGCAGCAGAGTAATAAACTGCTCGAACCTAGCCCGCTAAGCAGGAAATCCTCCTTCCGGATGCAGCCAGCTCACTCCATAGCTGGGACCTGAACAGGGGCATCAGAACCTATAGAAGTACCGGTCGACTAAGAACTAAAAACTAAGTATGTGTCTGCAGAACTAACTAAATGGTCTTCCCCCCCCCCCCCCCCCCCCCCCCCCCCCGCCGCTCCTATCACACACACTATGACCTGTACACTTGACGTCCCCAAATCTGGCCAAGCCCTGAGTTACTTTCTTGGCGTTCAGAGTTCACACAAGATTTGACTTTGATGTCATGAGCCTGGATTCAAGGTGAGAACCTTTCATTTCGTCGTCTCCAGTTCCACCCGTTACGTACTTATCAGATCAGTGCCTGGCCCGTCTCCGCCCAGAGAGTTTTCCTCCCGGAAACGCCACAATGTTGCCTGTCACTCTACTGGTCCCACTGGTGACGCCGCCGCCAGAAAGCGATACCCTGTTCACAATCAGAATCTGGCGTCAAAGTCAACAAGCGAACACGCCAGGGGAGACGACACTCTCGTCACGCCACACTCGCGCAGAGACTGGCCTCCAGACGGCAAAACGTGCTATCTGCCAGCGCGCAGAGACAAGCACGCGCATTGGTCAGCTAGTGAAGTCGGGAGAAGATTCTAGATGCTACTGAATCTGGGGCAAATAGTTTCTTGGACATTGTCACTGGGTTCAAGTGATATGTGCTTGAAATGGTAACCTTAAGGTGTTACGTGTGCGTCAACATCCCCTATTAACGGCATTTCATTCAACGTCGATCCGCTCTAACGAAGTAGAGGGTAGATAAAGTACACATATTTGAAAATGGACTTTTCAATTGTGTACATAGCTCTAGCAATTGTAACTAAAATTGAGACCCTCCAAGAAAAAAGCGTATACGCCAATAGGATAATAACCAGTGCATACAACTGTTACAGGCACTCGAGCAAAAACAAAAGAAGGCACGTCTACAAACTCTCGACACGTCATTTAAACGATGACTGAGCAATTTTAACAAGGAGATTCACAACCAGCAACATCATCACACACTGAGGCGATACCAGACCATCCAGTAATGAACAAACTTTTTCTCTAAATTCCTTTAGCCACGAGCGATGCGGAACGGATAGTGGGGGCTCCAATAAACCTTCTTGCTGACCTTCATAAAACCACCACCACTACTGCATCCCCCATCAAGTAAACGTTTAAACAATAAAATTATAGGAAATGCGGTGTTAGGTCCATATTATTTTGTAACCAACTGCACATTTTTCTGGTAGCCAATTTCTGTGACTGGGTCGACCACACGGGCCGGTTTGTGATCAGGAGAAACATCACTAACCAACTGGGAATTGAACCCTGATCGCCTGACTGGTACGCCAGTGCACTAACTGGCTTCTACCTCGGTCTTCAAGTAAACGTTTTATGTGTGTTTATTTATCGTAGTCTCTTAGATGACCAGGGTTCGTTGTGTCGATTGACCATGAAACGACTAGGGCTGATGACGAACTGTCGTTCTGCTGGGACGGTTAGCAATCTGTTTCAGCCAGGCGGCCTGAGGTAGTCTCCAGCACAGCCTCTTTTCGTCCTTTGTCCCCACGACCAGCTAAAGCAGCTTGTTGGCCGGAACTTCACAGAGGGAGGAGGGCTGCCTGCCCGAAGAGTGAGAGAGAGAGATAGAAATAGGGAACGGAGATCTATCGTTGAAACAATGTTTGAGCAAGACGAATATTCTCACCGTTGGAAATCAGCTGACGCCAACGGATCCCTATACCCCTCATGTTGCACAGGCGGAGGGCCTCAATACGCTGCCTGTCCCATTGCAGAAGTTTCTAGTTATCGGAGCAGTACAGGAGGATGGGGACAACACATGAGGACTATAAAGGTAGCGTGGTCTCCAATGAGAGGTTCAACTGGGACCAGACTCTGTGGGTGAAGTCGGACATAAACGGATACTCCTAGACTAGTCAAGATACCAAGTAGCGATCGATAACAATAGCATGTACACACATACTAGCTTCTTCTTCTTCTGTTTCTTCTTCTTCTTCTTCTTCTGCCTCTTCTTCTCCTAGTTCAGAAGTTTCTTCTTATTATGTCTACACGTGAAGACCAATTCTCTGGATACAGCTTTCTATGGTAGTTCTTTTAGGCTTCCAAACATCTTTCTGTGAAGTTTCGTCTCCGTGGGCAAGTGCTCGGTACTCAATTGGCACCGCATTTAACAGTCTTGCAGATTATGTTCGGTTGTCTGTGCTGAATGCTCAAACATACTCATTGGCGATGGAGCCAATGTTAGCCTGTGTAAGTGGCCATTCAATCTGTTATGTCCCGTCCTCATGCGCAATAGACCCCTTGCTCCGTTTGATAAAGACAGTGAAGGCAATCCAAAATAGAACCACGAACTGTGGCTATGTTGTGAAGGAGAAGAAGATTGTCCCAAGGTGTCAGCAAAGGAAATGTTTGAATTTGACAAGTTTTGTCAGTTGTGATATGTTGTCTTGTCTATGCTTCAATCAGGTCTTGCATGTCTGAGCTACGATCAACTCACGTTTGTCTTGTCTGTGCTTCTATCAGGTCTTGCATGTCTGATCTACGATCAACTCATGTTTGTCTTGTCTGTGGTTCAATCAGGTCTTACATGTCTGATCTACGATCAATTCATGTTTGTCTTGTCTGTGCTTCTATCAGGTCTTGTATGTCTGATCTACGATCAACTCATGTTTGTCTTGTCTGTGGTTCAATCAGGTCTTGCATGTCTGATCTGCGATCAATTCATGTTTGTCTTGTCTGTGCTTCTATCAGGTCTTGTTTGTCTGATCTACGATCAACTCATGTTTGTCTTGTCTGTGGTTCAATCAGGTCTTACATGTCTGATCTACGATCAATTCACGTTTGTCTTGTCTGTCTGGGCTAGTAAGACGTCTTGTCTATCTGGGCTACTATCACGTCTTGTTTATCTGCGCTACTATCACGTCTTGTCGATGTGGGCTACGATCACTTCATGTTTGTCTTGTCTATCTGGGCTACTATCACGTCTGGCCCATCTTGGCTACTAACACGTCTTGCCCATCTGGGCTACTATCACATCTTGACTATCTGGGCTACGATCACTTCATGTTTCTATTGTCTGTCTGTGCCACTATCAAGGCTGGTTTGTTTGTATTTTGTAACTGTGCTTGTATCCCGATCGGTTGATGTCGCTGCTACCATCACCAATGTTTTATTGTATGCTATGATCGCGATGGGTGTGTTGTTGGGGTCTGTCTGTTCTATGATCGCGATGGGTGTGTTGTTGGGGTCTGTCTGTGCTATGATCGCGATGGGTGTGTTGTTGGGGTCTGTCTGTGCTTTGATCGCGATGGGTGTGTTGTTGGGGTCTGTCTGTGCTTTGATCGCGATGGGTGTGTTGTTGGGGTCTGTCTGTGCTATGATCGCGATGGGTGTGTTGTTGGGGTCTGTCTGTGCTATGATCGCGATGGGTGTGTTGTTGGGGTCTGTCTGTGCTATGATCGTGATGGGTGTGTTGTTGGGGTCTGTCTATGCTATGATCGCGATGGGTGAGTTGTTGGGGTCTGTCTGTGCTATGATCGCGATGGGTGTGTTGTTGGGGTCTGTCTGTGCTTTGATCGCGATGGGTGTGTTGTTGGGGTCTGTCTGTGCTATCATCACGGTGAGTGTGTTCTTGTGGTGTGATTCGTGTATTGTCTAGGTGGGTCAGAGCTACCATGGCGCTGAACACAATAGAAGCCCAACAATCGTTACCGGAGTGAAATGAAACCAGTCAAAAACAATCAGTGTAAGTACTGGTCGTTTTGTTCCTTCAAGTATTCTGGACCAAAAATGTTGTTCGCTCGTCTGCTGTCACAACTAATTCGCTTTGGTCTCCCCGTAAAAGTATGTATGTAAATTTCTGGCTAGCTCTCGCAGGGATGAGAGGAATTTCGGCTCAGGTCTGAGGTCAAACACAGTCAGGGAGATATTTTGCAGATACCCAATTTCTTCCAAGAACCGCCAAATCCCGCGCGTGAAACTAAAACCAGTGTTGGCAAGGGGGATAATATCGCTTATCGTGTTTAGCGAGTCGTCGTTCCTAAAGCTGTCTTTCCAATCCCATTGCCAAGACACAAAAGACGAGTTTCAAGTACACTGCAATTATTGCCAGCACTGGGCAGGTATTGTGTGGCCTTACTGTTGTTGTTGTTGCAGGCTTGTGGTGCCTGGGCTCAGCCCCTGGCTGGTATTTTGGATCTTGTTGGATTTGATTTCACAAGTTTTGTCCCGCCGTGTTTCTATTCTGGTTGTGGGCAGCATCATTGTTCCTGAAATAGTTTCAACATAGTGAGAAAGTAGTGAGAATGCAGTGGATTGTTCCTACTCTAAGTTACACCTAAATAAGGAATCATATTTAATAGATCAAACAACCCGTAAAATGAAGAACGGATAACATTTGGAGAAATAAAAACATTTATCAAAACTGCAGTGACAAAATCACGAATGCTACGAAAATCACACAGAATATAATATAGTACATATTTTTTTTTCATGTCAATCACGACATATCAAGTGACAATATTGAGACTGGGAAACGGTCACTACACACTCCGACATCCTCTGTTCAAAAACTAAAATTCGAAAACGCAGACATGTACCTCGTAGGAGGGAATTGACAAACGGTAGAGCATGCTCTAAGTCTTCCGACTCTATAAGAGAGCAAGGTTACACGAAGGTCTTGTCGACCCCAACTTACATCTGGTAGAGCATGCTGTAAGTCTTCCGGCTCTATACGAGAGCAGAGCCACAAGAAGGTCTTGTCGACCCCAACTTACATCTGGTAGAGCATGCTGTAAGTCTTCCGGCTCTATACGAGAGCAGAGCCACAAGAAGGTCTTGTCGACCCCAACTTACATCTGGTAGAGCATGCTGTAAGTCTTCCGGCTCTATAAGAGAGCAGAACCACAAGAAGGTCTTGTCGACCCCAACTTGCATCTGGTAGAGCATGCTGTAAGTCTTCCGGCTCTATAAGAGAGCAGAACCACAAGAAGGTCTTGTCGACCCCAACTTACATCTGGTAGAGCATGCTGTAAGTCTTCCGGCTCTATAAGAGACCAGAACCACAAGAAGGTCTAGTCGGCCCCAACTTACATCTGGTAGAGCATGCTGTAAGTCTTCCGGCTCTATAAGAGACCAGAACCACAAGAAGGTCTAGTCGGCCCCAACTTACATCTGGTAGAGCATGCTGTAAGTCTTCCGACTCTATAAGAGAGCAGAGCCACAACAAGGTCTTGTTGGCACCAACTAGGACATAACTGCATGGCCACGAGAGGGACATGAGACAGACTGCCAAGCTGTATGAGCGAAATATATATATTTTTGTTCATCGGCGTTTGTCTGTGACGTTTGCAACGTTGTGTTGTAGTTTAAGGCAAAGTTACGATGTTTGCGCCTTACAACCCAGACCAATCCAATATCAGCACGGATTTTTTTTAAACAGGGGTTGTCTTCACTTTTCCATTCCTAATCTCTTAGCTAAGCTGCATGGTTGTATTATGTTTCCAGGGACGATACTTGGATGTGGAATAGCCTCGAGGTCAGTTGCGGATCACATATGTTCATGTAAGTAATCAGTTATGATTCACTGACCCTGATGTAAGCGGCCAGCTATGGTTCACTGACCCTGATGTAAGCAACCAGCTGTGGGTCACTGCCCCTGATGTAAGCAAACAGCTATGGGTCACTGCCCTTAATGTAAACAACCAGCTGCGGGTCACTGACCCTGATGTATGCAACCAGCTGCGGGTCACTGCCCCTAATGTAAGCAGGCAGCTGATATTGCAGCTGTAAATTACAACATGACACTATGTCATAATGTCTTTTTCAGGACGAACGCTGGCATTTCAGCTTTTTGTTCTCATTAGTCTGGTCCACGTGAAGTGTACATGCCACTGAGAATTAAATGCCGTTTGTTCCCATTGATCTGGTCCACGGGAAGTATACATGCCCCTGAGAATTAAATGCCGTTTGTTCCCATTGGTCTGGTCCACGGGAAGTATACATGTCACTGAAAAATTAAAGGCCGTTTGTTCCCATTGGTCCACGGGAAGTAAACATGTCGCTAAGAAGTAAAGGTCGTTTGTTCTGATTGGTTTGGTCCACGGGAAGATAAATGTCGCTAAGAAGTAATGTCGTTTGCTCCCATTGATCCACGGGATGGATACATGTCTCGGAGAATTAAAGGTCGTCCAATGTTCAGTCTCCAAGAGATTAAAAACATAATGTTTCCTTTGCTCATGTTTTGAGCGCGATTCACCGTGGACAGGATACCAACAAGGCAATCCACCGGCCACCGTTCTCGCTCGAGGTTAGAATATAATTTCATAAAACAATTTGTTTCACGAGAAAGGAACGTCACTAGTCTGACAGATCCACTCATCAATCGATCAGCAAAACATAGACAGTCGGAAATGGACGTCCAACTATGTTGCGTTCAGCAACCTCGCATAAATGTAAGCCAGCCACCACAAACAAGACAACACACATGCCGTCACTGTCTCATAATATCCTAGTCTCTATTTCCAGATTGAATGTTTTTGTGTTGTTTGCCGATTGAGTGTTGACAGTTCACTTTTTAAACAAATGTGACTGATTATAAATGTCAAATTCTGTGATATTAAATTATCGCACGATGACAATATCGCTCGACCCTCACAAGCGCCCAATAGGACAACGCCGGGAATGAATCACAAAGTGAAAGAGCTCATTGAAGGACTCAGTGTTCAAACATTGCTCACTCTGTCACTCTATTAGCATTTTCAAAAGCTGGTGTCCGCGGCCATCTTTTATATGCCTGCCCCTTGACAGCGATGAAAGGCTCACAATCGCACCATCTTGTTCTGTCAGTCCCTCGTACATTTTCCTGTTCCGTTGTATTCTCGGCGATCTGGTCTGACACTTCTTGTTCATCAGATCAACTCCAGACACAAACATTGCCTTCTTTTATGTTCCCAAAGATGATTATCAGGGCATATTTTCACAACCTGTTCCGCTAGAATATCTCTTCTGTCACTACCTATAAATTGCTGGGCTCAGGCGCCGGACACACTTCACGGTTGTAGTGGGGAATCATCACAAAGATCCGCGATGTAATCTTTTCCGGACCTTTAGATCGGGTGTCCGTGTATGGCCCAACACGGGAGATCGCTGGTAGATACAGTGATAGAGTCAAAGCAGACGGAATGGGAGGCTCTGAAAGAGATTCCTGATTTCGGTTGGAGCTGACGGTCGGAAGTTTGCAGGTATAATCGGCAGCGTCGTTATTGTCGTACCTGAGAAGAATTAACGCGATGATAATTTTTACCTGGAAAACGAACAGAAAAAAAAATTGAGGTTCTTTATATATGCATTCAACTTCTTAACGATTTATAAAATATTCACAATGTGCTAGATTATCGAACACCCCTGATTGTAATAGCGTGTGTACTTGTATTCACAAGGTCAGTGTATTAAATATATCTGATTATATCTGCACATCTTCTCCAGATATTACTCATAATTGTCCAACTCTTTCTGTCTCTGTTCTTTATCGTTCGCTTTCTCTTTTTTCCCCCTCGATCGCTTCTCTTCTCTCTCCGGATCTATCTTTTCCTCTTTGTCGCTAAACTTATTTTTATCTTTGTACCTTCGTTTAAGTGTATGTCAATATTGTCACCTTGCTGGATTGCCTCTATTTTGACTAGGGTAGTTCAGAACATCGATACTATTCATCTATTCTATCAAAAATGGTCCAGCTTTCATGTGCTCTAGAACCCAATGTACCAATCCTTTGATGTGGAGACGCCGACTGATCTAATTCTACGCCCCGACAATTGTTCGGGCACGCCTTGGTGAATACTGTTAAAGATCTCAAACTTGTTTTATGTATAGTGCATTATCCGTCTCCTTACCTGTCCACCTTGGGTGCCGTTGGGGCATATCATCTCTCTGTATCCTGCATTGAATGTTTGTGCCTGTCTTTCTATTGTATGTGTTTTCTCTACATCATCGCTTCGCGTTTCCATATCTGAAAATGTTCTGTCGAATGAATGTTCAGTTTTTACCATCTCTTACTGGTGGATGGGGCAGCCTAATTTAGTGTAATATTGTAACTTCAATCAGTTTACCTCCAGGTATGATACTGTGCCGGATTTGATTGTATATGCTAATATTAGAAAAGTGACCCAAGTGTGTTATTCCGAGAATATGTCTGAAACATCATATCTCAACTGATAGGATTTTCTCTCCGTATTCAGCATGTAATGTTAATTTGCTTACTCAGAAATATATATTCACAGAAAAACGATGCTTTTATTAAAACTATTTAAGTCTTCATCGATGCATTCTTTATCTTTCTATACTGGCCACAATTGTGTGACTTCTGCTTTTGTTCCCTTTTCTCCAATCGCAGATTCAATATTTAACTGTTGTTGCTCTCTCCACTTGCTTTATATTTTATATTAACCATTTCTTTGATATCTTCCACACTGCTTGTCACTGGCTGGGTCATTTCCATGTCATTCTTCCTAGATGTAACATCACACCTAGCTATCAGTGTTTATAACTACTACTTTGTTTTCCAGCCAGTGAAGCTGTAATCTACTATTTGTAATGTGTTTTAATGTCGACGACATGAGGCACCGCTCTAACTGCTACGGACAACATTTGACAATTCGTGAACTCTTCAATCGCTCTCCGCATTGTCCAGTTTACCTCAAACCGCCACAGGCATACTCTGCCGCTAACGGGTTTAGTGATGTATTCTTCTTCTTCTTCTTCGTTCGTTCTCATTCTCCCACTACCAAACCCTGGAAGGGTAAGTAGCAGAATGTAGTCCAGAGAACGGAATGCGTTGTGTTGTAGTTTACAGCTTGGCTGTGATATTTGCACCTTTCGGTCCAACACATCCGACTTCAGCAAGCATTTTTTTTAGTACCGGGCTAGCATTCCCTCTTCGATCCCTTCTCCTTAGCCAGTCTGCCCTGCTGCAGCCTGTTATCCAGGATCACCGCGTGGAGGTGTAGAAGGGTCTTGGCAGCTATGGTTCGCTGGCCCTGATGCTAGCAGTCAGCTATGAGTAGCTGACCACTGCAGCTCATGCGCTGCTCAGCGTCTTGATCCCTTTAGTGATGTCAACCTGAGAACCTCTGTTCTTGGATAGGACATTACTCATCCAGTGTCTTCTGCTGTCCTCACCCTGCAGCCAAGTCCCCCGCCCAGTGCTTCCAGCCCACGAACGGGTGAGACAGAATAATTGCTAATCATTTTCCCTTCAGTTACGCAGTAGTTAAGCCACTGTCCGAAGGGACAAAGGAAAATGGATGGCGTTTCTCTTGCTTGCAGGAGACACAGCAGTTTCGGATTGGTTTTTTGTTACATCTATAGTAGTATTTCTTGCTGGTTTTCTCTTTTCTCAGACACCCAGACACACATACACAACTAGAAGGAGGGAGAGATAGAGAGAGAAAGAGAAAGAGATTCAAAGGAAGAGACAAACAGGGATAACAGGATAGAAACAAATAAAGAGAGTGGAAGAAAGAGTATATACAAATACATGAAAACGACTCATGCATGAACGTTAACCTAATCCCTAGCTTAAAACATCATGTGGTTCACACACACAACAATGTGATCATACAAAAAGTAGGAGTGACTTAACAAGTCTGCCCTCTGATTGTAGGAACAGATGTAATGCAGGCTGTTGAAATATGTCAGTAATCGCATATACAGTTTACACATGTTTCTATGCAGCCAAATCATTGATTTATGTTGGTTATAATATTTGTTCATTTGATGACTTAACACATTTTTTTGATTGATCAAAACATTTGCTCATTTGATGACCTACCACATTGTTTCAGCTCGTTTAAATTTTTATTCTTTTTGTGGAACTAACAGTACATTTCTGATTTTAAAATATTTGACCATTTCATGACCTAACAGTACATTTCTGATTGTTAAATATTTGACCATTTGGGTGCTAAACGAGTTAAGTTTGTTAAATTATTGATAATTTGATGTCAACAATTCTTTATCTTGGTGAAATATTTGCTCATATGATGAACTGAACAATGTTTTCGATTGGTTATAATGTTTGCTTATTTGATGACCTAGCAAATCATTTATTTTGGTTAACAAATTTGATCATTTGATGACCTATTTGATTCTGTTGGTTATATATTTGATCACTGAACTAATTATTTCTGTTATTTAAATATTTGATCATTGAAGAAATTATTGATGCTGGTGATTTAATTATTTGATGACCCAACGTATTATTTAAATCAATAACATTTATATGTACGCATGTATTCCTATGCTAGTTTGATGACCTAGCAAATCGTCTACATAAGTAGATTATTGGCTCATTTTTATGACTCACCAAATCATTTACATGTGTTGAATATTTCCTGATTTGCTGACATTATAAATTATTTATTTCAAAGATACAAAGAACTCCTTATCTGGAACAGAGATACTCAAGTGATGATAATATTTGTAACATATCACAGGTTATCAACCTTCAAGAACGCTGATTCGTAGTTGACAGCGACAACAAAACATGAACGTGTCAATACGGGAGCCCTAGGTTAGGTTGTATTTGTGGTCGAATTATAGAAACCTGTGATCCACCTCAAAGAATATATCAAGTATTAAGATAAAAGCAAGCGGGATTACTTTAGTGAGTAATTTACTGACTAAACAAGCAGTCAATATGTAGCATCGCGTCTCCAACAACTACTACATACATTTCTTCTCAATCAATGTATCAATCAATGCACCAATCAATGCATCAATCAAGGCTTCGTGAGATGCAGACGGGCTGGAAATGATGTTGCTGAAAAGCAGACATAGAAGCTTCAAGTCTTCGAAGGCTTGTCTTGGTCGATTCTCCTGGTCGTGCTGGGGTTCGAGGAAATGAACGAGCTGAAGATGGGGAACTGATAAGCTAGTCCGGTCAGGCCCAACAAACTGACCAGGACGTCGGGTCAGTGTCAGACGTAATGTAGTGACCATGACTACTCCTCTTTTCCATGTAGCGTTCCCTAGGAACAAGGTGTTTTCAAGGCAGTCTGACTAACGAGATGGGAATCGACAAGATCCCCATAGTAGAGAGCATCAAGCAGATGAAGCCAAGCACACAACAGCAAACATGAAGAACCCCGGTTAATCTTCTTCAGCAAGCTCGGGATGTGAGAAAAGCTACTTAACGCCCATTCAGGGCGCACACCAGTGTAAAGTTTCTCATCGTGGGCATTCAACAACAACTCGACTCAAAGTAGGGACAGGTCAAAGATAACAACAACTCGACTCAAAGTATGGACAGGTCATAGATAACAACAACTCGACTCAAAGTATGGACAGGTTATAGATAACAACATCTCGACTCAAAGTAGGGACAGGTCATAGATAACAACAATTCGACTCAAAGTAGGGACAGGTCATAGATAACAACAACTCGACTCAAAGTATGGACAGGTCATAGATAACAACAACTCGACTCAAAGTAGGGACATGTCATAGATAACAACAACTCGACTCAAAGTATGGACAGGTCAAAGATAACAACAACCCGACTCAAAGTAGGACAGGTCATATATAACAACAACTCGATTCAAAGTAGGGATAGGTCAAAGATAACAACAACTCGACTCAAAGTAGGGACATGTTATAGATAACAACAGCTCGACTCAAAGTAGGGATAGGTCAAAGATAACAACAACTCGACTCCAAGTAGGGACAGGTCATAGATAATAACAACGCTCCGGAATTCAGCACTGACCATATGGTGGTAGATTGGTAAAATTTGTTGATGAACGTGGGTCGAGCAGACGGTAGTGCCCTAACGGACACAGCACGTCCATTGCATACTCCTAGTAGGCTTTTGGGACCTGCAGCTTCCACAATTCCACAGTCTCCATCATTTGCTTAGATGGGGGGGGGGGGGGGGGCGGGGGAAGGGGCTGAGAATCCATTTGTTTGCTGGGAATGTAGTGGCGTCGATACTTGAACAGAACAGAACTTGACAGAGGTAATCTGCAAGGTGTGCATCAGCAACAGTTACCTACGACTCTTGAAAGAGTTGATAATCAAATGTAAGACGAAAGTAAATTTATGCCCGCAATAAACAAGGCGTGTTCTGTCTACCTGATTCGACCACAGTCAATTAGTTGGGGATTGTTGTCTTGCTGTTTGGTTACGCAAGCTTACGTGATATATCCTACAACACGTACATATATCATGCCGTTTGTTTTAAAGACAAATCTCACTGTATTGGGTGTCTTACTAACTGGAGACTTCATAAAGACACGTGTCACTGTATTGAGTGTCTACCTAACTGGAGAATTCATAAAGACACGTGTCCCTGTATTGAGTGTCTTATTAACTGGAGACTTCATAAAGACACGTGTCACTGTATTGAGTGTTTTACTAACTGGAGACTTCATAAAGACACGCGTCACTGTATTGAGTGTCTTATTAACTGGAGACTTTATAAAGACACGCGTCACTGTATTGAGTGTCTACCTAACTGGAGAATTCATAAAGACACGTGTCACTGTATTGAGTGTCTTATTAACTGGAGACTTCATAAAGACACGTGTCACTGTTTTGAGTGTCTTATCAACTGGAGACTTCATAAAGACGCGTGTCCCTGTAATGAGTGTCTTATAAACTGGAGACTTCATAAAGAGACGTGCCACTGTATTGAGTGTCTTATTAACTGGAGACTTCATAAAGACGCGTGTCCCTGTAATGAGTGTCTTATCAACTGGAGATTTCATAAAGCGACGTGCCACTGTATTGAGTATCTTATTAACTGGAGACTTCATAAAGACACGTGTCCCTGTAATGAGTGTCTTATTAACTGGAGACTTCATAAAGAGACGTGCCACTGTATTGAGTGTCTTATTAACTGGAGACTTCATAAAGACACGTGTCCCTGTAATGAGTGTCTTATTAACTGGAGACTTCATAAAGACACGTGTCACTGTATTGAGTGTTTTATTAACTGGAAACTTCTTAGTAAAGACAAATGTTAGCTGCTCAGGCATACGCGCCAGTTTACCGATCTTTTAATTGGTATAAAACTTCGATTTGTTAAAGATGCATTATTTACATTCTTTAACAATAGCATATATGCAAGTCTCAGGTCCACGCGCAAAGGGATGTAGGTGGATCAAGGGTATCTCAGACACACTCAGGAAGTTACACCTAACGACAACACAAGCCTCCCACCTGGCGATAATAAAAACTATATGTATCCCGCCTCCCTGCGACGCCGCGCTGCAAGGAGAGCAGGACAAAAGAAGAAGGGACAAAGTTAAGAAAATCGATGAGTCTAAGAAGAGAACGTGACACCTGCCTCACAAAACGCTGAGTCCTAGTACAACAGAGTCCTAGTTCAACAAAGTCCTAGTACAACAGAGTCTCTCACGCTTCATATCCTCCTGCAGTGTCTCGTAACAGAAAATCTTTAAGAGTGAGCTTACATGTTGCAAACGACAGAGGACAGAATAAAACTGGAACAATGGACATTTAATAAGCAGCTGGAAGAACACGATTTGCAGATGATACATGTATGCTGTCCCATAAGCAACAAGACAAACAAAGAAAGATGGACAGACTAGCATATGAAGCTACATAGGCGGGACTGCTGGTTAATATGAAGAGCAGTAGGAAATTAGAACAAACAACAACAACAACAAAAAAGAGCATATACTAATTATTGGAAAGAAAATTGAAGAAAAGCTAAATTGTACCTATATGGGAAGTGACATACATAATGATGGAGGAACAAATGAAGATGTCAACGGCAGGATTAACAGGACCAGATTTGCTTTCAACTCTCTTTGTAACTCCATGGAACTCCGCAGAATTTCCTATTCAAAACAAGATAAAGCTGTTTAACACGAATGTACAGTTGTTTCTGCTAAATGGCGATGAGGCAGTCCATGTGACTAAGCGTATCATATCCTGTGCTATACGGACTGCATACTTTCGTTAACAAGTGTTTGCGTCGCATACTTCGTGGTAGATGTCCAGAGGTAAAGGTAAACACATATATGCGTGAAAGAACTCGGCAACAACACATACAGAACGAAAATGGGGAGAGAAAGCGGGGGTATACTGCATACCTAGATAGAAGACGGATAGCAAAACCAGATTTGCGCTGCATTGGAACCCACTGGAAAAAGGGCGAGGGAGACATCCAAGGAACACCTGACAACGAACGATCAAGAAGGAAGTCCGCTCAATCGTATTTTTGTGGAAGACGGCACAGATGACGGCACAGATGAAGATCATCTATTGCAGCCCTATGTTTCACGTGGAACCGGACAGATGAAGATCATCTGTTGCAGCCCTATGTTTCACGTGGAACCGGACAGATGAAGATCATCTGTTGCAGCCCTATGTTTTACGTGGAACCGGACAGATGAAGATCATCTGTTGCAGCCCTATGTTTCACGTGGAACCGGACAGATGAAGATCATCTGTTGCAGCCCTATGTTTCACGTGGAACCGAACAGATGAAGATCATCTGTTGCAGCCCTAATTTCATGTAGGACCGGACAGATGAAGATCATCTGTTGCAGCCCTATGTTTCATGGGGAACCGGGCAGATACATGATGATGATGAGCCAACATGTGAACATGACCGTATGAATGTGTTCAGGAAATGTAGACTGACAGTCTAACGATGTGTCAACCTTTGTGCGACAAACTGCTCGTTCTGTTACAAACTAGGGCTGGAGTCCCTAACTGTGGGAGAAGATCGCATGCAGCATTAGCTGGCACTCAACTTAAATTATTCAAGATTAGCACTAGGATCGGACACTGGCTAAGAAGGCCTTGTCCGGAAACCCTGGTCAAATACTGGATCTCTGAGTTGCTTTGTTGTGCTGGGCATGTTTAAGGCGAATAAACGATAGGATCGCGTGACAAGGTTGAAATCAGTTGTCTAGTCCTCACTTAACGTGGGCAGCATTAATTCGGTCACTGTCTAACGTGTCTGCCAGGCCCATGAAGAACTCTCACCTTAGCTGCTCCTGCTAAACTCGCTACACCTGCTTCAGAGATTGTTACATACAACTGCTCAGTCTAAAGCTAAATCCAAGTGCCAAATCATTACTCTCATTCTGTCAGCCCGTTGGTATTTTTTTTTTTTTTTTACGTCTAAGAGGCCTTCATCGGGTACTATGGACAATACATATATGGAAGAAGACACAGACACGTTAATAGAAACATGAACACATACTTAAAACTCAACGTCTTTATACTGGTTTAGAAGACTGCAGATTCTGTATACAACCAGTTTCATTTACATTACCTTGCTATAAAATCTATGCGCATCTAATTTTTTCTTAAATGCATTAATTGTACCTGCCTACACTAGCCCCTGTGGGAATGCATTACAAGCATTCACCGCTCTCTGACTAAAAAAACATTTCCTAATATCTAATCTGGACCTCTCTTTTGTTTAACTTTAAGTTAAAGTTGTTTATTGAAGAAAAAAAATTGTTATAGTCTAATTTATCCGTTCCTTTGATCATCTTATAAACCTGTATTAAGTCACCTCGAATTCTTATCTTTTCTAGACACTGAAGGCTGGTTTTTCTCTTTCCCCATAACTGTGATTCTGGAATCCCACTATCAGCTTTGTCGCTCTTTTCTGTATTCTTTCCAGCATGTTTATATCCCCTCTATGATAAGGACTCCACACCTGTACACAGAACTCCAATCTAGGTCTAACAAATGCTTTATACAGTTTGACTATCACTTCCTTGCTCCTTTGTTTAAATATTTCTTTTTATCATACCTAACATTGCATTTGCCTTTTTCACTGCTACCTGAACTTGCTCCTTCACTTTACCTGTATGATCTATTACAACCCCTAGGTCCTTTTCATTAGCTATCGTTCTAATATTGTTGTCGCTCAATATACAAAAATATAAAAAAAGTATTCAACTGAATAAATCATGTCTAAGACACGGTTGTTAGAGGTTTGTACATAACTGGCCAGAAAAGTGTTGGAGGTGACAAAAATAGGGGGAGTAAACGGCCGGTTAAGTTGACAGGCCAAACGAGAGAAATAACCATATGTGATACCTGTTAACATAGATCATAAAACAGGGAGATCGAAGGCAAATGAAAGGTTGGAGGCAGGGGAAGGGAGGGGGGCGGGGCAGAGCTGTCAGAGGAGATAGAGCCTAAATATATTTATGGAAAATGTTGAAACCATGATGCGGGAGGCAATCCATGCGACAGCTCAACTTATTCTCCAGCGCAATTCGATGTAAATCACACGCTGAACGAAAGACGAGGTATGTGACTCTAACACCTACCTTTCCTCAGTGTCCAGGAACATTGCAGTGCGAGGTGGGAGCGGTCCCAAGGTAGAGACGTATGCGAAAGAAGTCAAGCATTTCGTGGCCTTTAAGTAGGAAGTCCTCGCTGTTCTGACATGGATGTGGAGTAGGGGAAATAAAGGAAATGAGTTCCGACAAGATTTGGGATCAGAGGAGGTGTAGAGGAGATAGTTGTGAGAGTTAAGTCGGTTTTGTAGTAGACAGTCTTGGAGAGGCCAGAAGGACAGATAGAGGTAGTGATGTCAGAAGGTTCACGGACGAGAGATATATGTCGGTTTCAAATAGATAGACGGATGGAAGTTGCAGATATAGTCAGTATAGCTAGAGGTCAGTCTAAGACATTTCAGTAATACCGATACTCTCGCCAATGCATCGTTTGTACATCAAAGAAGTGAGAGTCTTGATCATGGGACCAAATAACTTACTCGAGATGGTCCATGACTTGACATGTCTTGCTCGGGCCTATTTTGGTGCCCTAGAACCAAAACTGATCTTATCGATGAGCTGGCCATTGAGCTGAACATTGTTGAGGGTTAGGTCAAGTTCAGCCTGATGGTTAGTCCTTGTGTCGAGGAAGTACTAGAGGGCTGGTAACCTTTCCAAATGAAGGATGTAGGTTTACAGGGACCAGCCATCTAACAGGTGGAGACGATGGATTCTACAAAAGGCGATGAACAGACGTATTGTCCTGGAAACAACTGAAGACGACACGGCAGAAGAACCTTCATTTCGATAAGATTGACATTTATTTAGCAAGTCTCTACCGAAGCAGGTCACATATAATTGCAATGATTACACAGTCTATTATAAACTCCAGGAAGTGAACATATCAGTTCGTCTAGCTTTGGTTGACAACTTAAAGAGCGTTGAACTCACCCCGGGTGATATCTCCTATAAGGGAATAGCTTCGCCATAACATTTTATGTTTGATTTCTGTAATGCCTTCGATAGACATTTAGTTTGCATGCCGATACTGATAGCCCCAAACACAACTTTCTTAAGTGGTCATTACCAGTATGTTCGGTGTTGCGCTGAGCAAATTCTTTGCTCAAAAATGTCAAGACACTGTATCCAATACTGGCGATTACTCCAAAAGATCTAGCTCTGTCTCGCTTAACAAAGGTGTGCCTCTCTTCAAAAACATAATTAACATCAAGACAGCAGAAGGACGTTTGACAATCAGCATTACACGTGAGACGTTTTGGTTATGTTAACTGTTGTCAGGTTTGGAACGCCGTCACAGCATACAAGAACAAGGCTTCAGCTTACTCAACATCAGAAAGAATCATCAGTTGTTTCTGATGTTGACATTATTACTGTCTGTCTTTCTGTTTGTCCTGTTTGTTTTTCTCTCTGCCTGCTTCTTTGTCTCACTGTCTGCCTGTTTGTTTGTCTTTCTGCCTGTTTCTTTGTCTCATTGGCTGCCCTGTTTGTTTTACTGTCTGGCCGTTTATTTATATCACGGTCTGTCTAGTTTTTTTGTCTTCCTATCTTGTTTATTTGTCTCCATATCCTGTTTGCCTCACGGTTCCATTTGTTTGTCTCCATGTCCTGTTTGCCTCACTTTTCTATTTGTTTGTCTCCTTGTCCTGTTTATTTGTCTCCGTGTCCTGTTTATTTGTCTCCCTCTCCTGTTTATTTGTCTCCTTGTCCTGTTTATGTGTCTTCTTGTCCTGTTTATTTGTCTCCTTGTCCTTTTTATTTGTCTCCCTGTCCTGTTTATTTGTCTCCATGTCCTGTTTATTTGTCTCCTTGTTTTGTTCATTTGTCTCCCTGTTATGTGTATTTGTTACCTTGTCCTGTTTATTTGTCTCCATGTCCTGTTTATTTTCTCCCTGTCCTGTTTCTTTGTCTCCCTGTCCTGTTTATTTTCCACCCTATCTTGTTTATTTGTCTCCTTGTTCTGTTTATTTGTCTCTCTGTCCTGTTTATTTGTCTCCTTGTCTTGTTGATTTTTCTACCTGTCCTGTTTATTTTCTCTATGTCCTGTTTGTCTCAATGTCTGTTCTGTTTGTTTATCTCAGTATCTGTCCTGTTTGTTTGTCTCAGTGTCTGTCCTGTTTGTTTTTCTCACTGTCAGGCTTGTTTGTTTGTCTCACTGTCCTGTTTGTCTCACTGTACTGTTGTTTGTCTCACTGTCCTGTTTGTGTGTCTCCTTTTTCATTTTTGTTAGTTTCACTGTCTGTATTGTTTACTCTTCTCAATGTCTGTCCTGTTTGTTTGTCTCACAGTATGTCTTGTTTTTCTCCATGTTCTGTTTGTTAGTCTCACTGTCTGGTGTGTTTGTTAGTCTCACTGTCTGGTGTGTTTGTTAGTCTCACTGTCTGCCTTGTTAGTCTCACTGTCTGTTCTGTTTGTTTTTCTCACTGTCTGTCGTGTTTGTCTCCCTACCTTGTTAGTCTCATTGTCTGTCCTATTTGTCTCACTGTCCTGTTTGTCTCACTGTCTGCCATGTTTGTCTCCCTGTCCTGTATGTCTCACTGTCCAGTTTATCTCTCTGTCCTGTTTGCCTCACTGTCCTGTTTGTCTCCGTGTCCTATTTGTCTACCTATCCTGTTTGTCTCACTATCCTGTTTGTCTCACTGTCTGCCCTGTTTGTCTAAATGTCATATTTGTTTCCCTTTTTATTTGTTTGCCTCTCTATCTGTCCTGTTTGCCTCTCTATCTGTCCTGTTTGCCTCTCTATCTGTCCTGTTTGCCTCTCTATCTGTCCTGTTTGCCTCTCTATCTGTCCTGTTTGCCTCTCTATCTGTCCTGTTTGTCTCACTGTCTGTTCTGTTTGTCTCACAGTCTGTTCTGTCAGTCTAACTGTCGCTGCTGTTTGTCTCCCTGCATTTATTTGTTAGTCAAACTATCTAACCTATTTAGTTGTTTAACAATATGAATGAAACCCATGGTGGAAAGCCTAAGCAAAGCAATAATGCGAGCAGCCACCGAAACCATCCCAAGAGGGGCAAGGAAAAATTACAAGCCATATTTGAATGATGAATTGCAGAAAGCGGAAGACGAAGTCTCAAATGCTAGGAACATGGCAGAGAGAGAACAATCTATGGAGAAAAATATCGCCATCACGGCGAAATACAAAAGAACACTAATTCAAATAACAAGAGACAGCTGGAAAAACAAAACAGAAAGCCTCAATTTAGATAAAGAAGGAAAGAACTATGGAAGTTAATCAGAGCCATGAATGACGAAACTCCATCAAACATACAAATTACCATCAAGCAGGGCGATAACATGCTCACTGGAAAAAAAAGCAGCAAACGCCTTTATAGAAGATTATGCCAGAGCAAACCACATCGATGTCCCTACAGATAGGCATACAGCCATTAGTGAAGAACAACAGAGCCACGGCAACATCAATATGGCTCCAGAGGAGCACATGATGGCAAAACTAACAATGGATGAAATGGAAGCGGCCATGAGAACTCTAAAGAAAAAGAAATCGCCCGGAAAAGATGTGGTAACAAACGAAATGCTGATGGGGCTGGGCCAAACAGCAAAGAGGAAGTTACTATCAGTCCTGAACCAAAGGTGGAAAAAGGGAATTGTACCGCAGGCATGGAAATTTGCTGTAATTATACCAGTACCAGAGAAAGAAAAAGATAGAGCAGATCCAAATGGATACAAGCCTATCAGTCTACTGAGCTGTGTAGGCAAACTGATGGAGCGTATGATAAACACCAGACTGATGTGGGATCTGGAAGAAAAACACATACTAATTCCACAGCAAGTAGGCTTTGAACAGCACAGATCCACTGAGGACCAGATCACTCTCATAGCCCAGAAAATAGAGAATGCTTAAAAGGACAAAAAGCATACAGTAGCGGTTTGTGTGGATTTAGAGACGGCATTTGACAAGGTGTGGAAAGAGGCACTTAAAGTCAAGCTACGAAGAAATGAAGTTTGTGGGAAAATGTACAGATGGATCAGCCACTACCTCAAAAACAGAACAGCCAGAGTTCAAGTACAAGGGCAGATGAGCAAAAAGGTGACACTTGAGCAGGGATTACCCCAACGGCGAGTACTGTCACTCACCCTTTTCCTGGTGTATATAAACAACATCACAGAGAATATACCAAGAAGAGTCCACAGCTCTATATTTGTAGACGATCTGGCTATGTGGACCTCTGAAAAAAATCTCACCATAGCAAGAAAACGAATGCAGCAGGCCCTAACATCGCTGGAGGAGTGGGCGAACTCATGGCTGGTCAAAATAAATGAGGAAAAAAAAACATGTACGATATTATCGCTTTCAAACAAACCCCAGAACGCCAAAATAAGTCTTAACGGCAAATATCTGCGGCTCAACGATAACCCATAACTACCTGGGAGTCACATTTGATCGGCGTATGACATGGAAAAGTCAGATCGAGAGAAACCGAATGAGAGCCAGACAAAGAATGGCAATCATGAGAAAACTTGCTGGCACAAGCTGGGGAGCAGACGAAAGTATACTAAAGATACTGTACACTGGAAGAGTGAGACCAGTTCTCGAGTATGGCATTGCGGCATGGACAACAGCAGCAAAGGCGAACTTTGACAAAATTAGCAAACTTCAAAACCAAGCCATGAGAGTTATAACAGGAGGCATGAAGTCAACGCCAATTGCTGAACTTCAAAAGATGATAAATCTGCAATCCAAGACCGACAGAAGAGACTGCAAAGCCCAGCAGCAAGCAGAGAAACTCAGAAGACTGACAGATTTTCCAATGCACCAGAGACTAAATAGATTTTGAAATTGGAAACTAAAGCGGAGATACTTTGCAGAAATAGCCAAAGCAAAGATGAACGAAGACCCTATAAACACATTAACAACACCAAAGCCCATCCCTACTGTACGCAAACCTACCTGGAAGAAGCATATATTTCCAGTGGTGGCAGAAAATATACCAGATATTGGAAACAAGATCAGCCAGACTGAAAAAGAAAGAAGAGACACAAACCTGAGGTACTTAACGAAAAACTACCCAAGCATGGACTGGACCCATGCATACACCGACGGTTCTGTAACAAACACAACACAGAATGGAGGGGCAGGGGTATTCCTGAGCCTAACAAATGGTAGAAAAATAACACTGTCAGTGGCAACTGGAAAATACTCAAGCAATTTCAGAGCGGAGGCAGAGGCCCTGGGGGCTGCAGCAGAAGCAATGCTGACAGGCAAAAGAAATGAAAGCCAGATAGTCCTGTTTACAGATGCCCTGACCGTAGTCACAGCACTAAAAAGCCAGAAAAATACTGAACTTAATGATTTAAGAGCAGTACTCTGTCAACTATGCCAGCAGTCCGCACCAAAAAGAGTAGTGGTACAGTGGGTTCCATCCCATTGTAACATCCAAGGCAACGAGGAGGCAGACAGACTGGAAAAAGAAGGTGCAAGACTACCACAACCAGATTCTAGTGTGACTTACGAAGAGTCAAAAAGGCTCATTAGAGCCAGATACATGGCCAAATGGGAAACAGAACATACTGGCTACACACAAAAATTATGCCTATTACAAATTGAACAGAAGAGAGCAGGTCGTGGTCTTCAGACTCCGCACAGGCCACACCAGACTGAGGACATCACCAGTCGCAACACTAGACAAGTTCTATGGCAGTGTCGACAGCCTCAGGATGACCGCTGCTTTTTAAAAAAAAATACAGATTGACATCTGACAGCGTACGAAGAAGAAGAAGAAGAAGAAGAAGAAGAAGAAGAAGAAGAAGAAGAAAAAGAAGATTTAGTTGTTTTACTGTCTGGCCTATTTGTGTCTCTGTCTAGTTTGTCTCACTGTGAGTCCTGTTTATTTTCCTGTCGTTTCTGTTTGTCTCTAGGTCTGTCCTATTTGTCTCAAGTTCTGTCCTGTTTGTCTCAATGTCTGTCTTGTTCGTTTTACTGTATGTCCTGTTTGTCTCATTGTCTGTCCAGTTTGTAACACTATCTACTATGTTGGTATCATTGTCTGTACCGTTTGTTTGTCTCAATGTATGCCATGTTTGTTTGTCTTACTGTATGTCTTGTTCGTCTGACTGTCTGTCCTGTTTTTCTCACTATCTGCCCTGTTTTTCTCCCTATCTGCCCCGTTTGTCTCACTATCTGACCTGTTTGTTTCACTATCTGTCCTGTTTGTCTCACTCTCTGACCTGTTTGTCTCACTATTTGTCCCGTTTGTCTCACTATCTGCCCTGTTAATTTGTCTCACTGTCTGTCCTGTTTAATTGTCTCACTATCTGCCCTGTTTATTTATCTCACTATCTATCCTGTTTGTCTCACTGTCTGCCCTGTTTGTTTGTCTCACTATCTGTCCTATTAATTTGTCTCACTATCTGCCCTGTTAATTTGTCTCACTGTCTGTCCTGTTTAATTGTCTCACTATCTGCCCTGTTAATTTGTCTCACTGTCTGTCCTGTTTGTTTGTCTCACTATCTGCCCTGTTTATTTATCTCACTATCTGTCCTGTTTGTCTCACTGTCTGCCCTGTTTGTTTGTCTCCCTATCTGCCCTGTTTGTCTCACTGTCTGTCCTGTTTGTTTGTCTCACTATATGTCCTATTAATTTGTCTCACTATCTGCCCTATTTATTTGTCTCACTGTCTATCCTGTTTGTTTCACTGTCTGCCCTGTTTGTTTGTCTCACTATCTATCCTGTTTGTCTTGCTGTCTACCCTGTTTGTCTATCTACCCTGTTTGTTTCAATATCTGCCCTGTTTATTTATCTCACTATCTGTCCTGTTTGTCTCACTATCTGTCCTGTTTGTCTCACTATCTGCCCTGTTTGTTTGTCTCACTATCTGTCCTGTTTGTTTGTCTCACTATCTACCCTGTTTGTCTCACTATCTGTCCTGTTTGTCTATCTACCCTGTTTGTCTCACTATCTGTCCTGTTTGTTTGTCTCACTATCTACCCTGTTTGTCTCACTATCTGTCCTGTTTGTCTATCTACCCTGTTTGTCTCACTATCTGTCCTGTTTGTCTCACTATCTGTCCTGTTTGTCTCACTATCTGTCCTGTTTGTTTGTCTCACTATCTACCCTGTTTGTCTCACTATCTGTCCTGTTTGTCTCACTATCTGTCCTGTTTGTCTCACTATCTGCCCTGTTTATTTGTCTCACTATCTGCCCTGTTTGTTTGTCTCACTATCTGCCCTGTTTGTTTGTCTCACTATCTGTCCTGTTTGTTTGTCTCACTATCTGCCCTGTTTGTCTCACTATCTGTCCTGTTTGTTTGTCTCACTATCTGCCCTGTTTGTCTCACTGTGTGTCCTATTTACTTTTCTTACTGTATGTTTGTCTCATTGTCTGTCCTGCCTATTTATTACATTATCCATTCTATTGCCTTTTTAAATGTTTATTGCATGTCCTATTTCAGTGTCTGCCCTGTCCTCTCCAAATTGACTATCATATTTTCAGATTCACTGTTTATATACATATATATCCCATACCACAGCAGTGTTTTTCAAATGACCATTTTCGCTACAGGATTACCGGTAAAGACATTTACTTTAAAGACATTTACCTTAAAGACATTTACTTTAAAGACATTTACCTTAAAGACATATACCTTAAAGACATTTACCTTAAAGACATTTACTGCAGCAACATCAAGGCGCGACCTTGAGCAACACATTTGGCTGTGTTACATCGTATCTAGCCCTTTAAGCGCTACTACACCTTACATATCCAAATGACTAATGCTACACCTTACATATCCAAATGACTAATGCTACATCTTACATATCCAAATGACTAATCCTACACCTTACATATCCAAATGACTAATGCTACACCTTACATATCCAAATGACTAATGCTACATCTTACATATCCAAATGACTAATGCTACACCTTACATATCCAAATTACTAATGTAACAACTTACATATCCAAATAACTAATGCGACACCTTATGTAACCAATTAATCGTTCAACATTGCATAGCAAAGCCCATTTCACATTTCATACTCTAGTTGATTACATTTTACATAGACAATTTTGAATGTTACACTTCAAATAGCCATATAGCCTATGGTGCCTCTTGCATAACAATTAGCAGCTGAAACAACCTACATAACAAATTAGCTGCTGATGCATCTTACATAATTGGTTAGCACATGTTGCACCCTACATAACAGATCATTACATCAACTTTTAGCTGATGTTACACCTATTATCCGCCGTTAAACTTTAAATAACCAATTAGTCAAAGTAATACCTCAGATAACCTACTAGTGCCATTCCACGGTACCTGGGCATTAACGGCTGATACATCTTAGATAACCAATTACCCGATGTTCTACCTCAGATAAACAATGAATGCTATTAGATTTTTCAGAACCAAAAATCAGCTGTAAAACCTTACGTAACCATTTAGCCCATGTTACACCTTAGGTAGTCAATTAGCCGGTTACATTTTAAAACGAATTGTTTATCACTGGACAGATGCCGTTTTGCAACTGCCTCTCCTGCATCACACGCCGTGGCTTAGCAGATAAGGTTATATCAAGTGTAAGCAGCATGTCACACTTGGCATTAGTTTTATCACGCTAGGCCACCGAGTACTCCGCTTGTCTGCAATAATCACATTCCTCGAAGATAGCGTATTTTCATGGGACAAGATGGCGTCCGTCTACCCCCCCTCCGGGCAGACCTCCTAACTATTCGCGGGAAACTATCAGTGTGTGTAGAGCTCCGCTGATAACCGGAAGCAGTAGGTGCCAAGTAGACGACAGGATAATCACTGACACTCTCGGACTGTGACTGTCCTGTCCACGTGCTAGGCAGACACGTCGGACTGACGTCAGGATCCAGGTGCAACTGACGCTTGGAACGCCACCGTAAGATTAAGAGGCCGTCATTATAAAGAGCTCGCGCGCGTACCTGTACGTGTGTAGGTGTGTTCTTGTGTGAAGTGTCAGACGCATGTGTCTATGTGTTACTGCACACGTGCGTATTTGTGTGTGTATGTGCGTGTGAGTGTATGTTAATATATTTGACATCGTATGTGTGTTTTCCTGTGTGGCTGTTAAAATGCTTGTATACTTCTATGTACATGTGTGTGTGTGCGTACATGCGCAATTATTATATGGTTCCTATGTTTATGTATGTTTGATAACATGAATCTCGTTGGGGATGAAGTGTTAGAGACATTATTGCAAACATTGTAGTAAGCATCCCACTTGTATGAGATGGTGTGACCATTTCCCATCCTCTAGCAATAAGTCAAGCAATTATTGGCGACTGGTGAGTTTCGATAACGAGTTTCGAACCATGTGCTTCTTCCGTCAGACGAAATCGTTCTTCCACTCAGATATGTGCTCGATACCTCCAAAACATGCGGTGAAATATTCGATAATCCATGCAGACAAGGCAAACCACTAAATCCACAGATCATTTATTACGACGAAACGATGGTAGACGGAGCACTGCGAGAATAGTCTGGTACTACCAAGGTGAAAAGAGACTGCGTGGAAGACCTCCAATGCGCTGGTCAGTCTCCCTTGCTGTCCGCAGCAACATCCGAAAAGTCTCTGGTGGAATGTTGACCACCTGTTGGTCTTCCGTAGCCCAAAAGATGGTCCACTAAAGACGAAGTTGAGACCCGCAAGAACGCTGACAAACTGGTCATCAAGCTCAAGATCCAGACCTCCAAAAGAAAGTACCGATTCGACCACAAGTACATGTACATTATGATTGACAAATATACACATTAGATAACAGAAT
Source organism: Ariolimax columbianus (assembly GCA_036924085.1). Classification (NCBI taxonomy): domain Eukaryota; kingdom Metazoa; phylum Mollusca; class Gastropoda; order Stylommatophora; family Arionidae; genus Ariolimax; species Ariolimax columbianus. The sequence continues at coordinate 17,321,004 of JAVGWX010000014.1, read as the reverse complement.
GTACAGTTACACGCATGGCTACTCAGATTTGAACCCAGAACTTCTGATGACGATTGTGACTTGCTGCATGGAAGACACGATTTAGCTTGGACGTTTCGGCCCTTATCAAATTTAATTTATTGGAAAAAAACCATTTGTTGACGGCCTACACCAGAATGGATGACCATTCTGTGGTCCATATTTCATGAACACAATGCATGGAAGATAAAGAGTGTATACAACTGTCTTGGACAAACAAAATCTACCCGTTTACATCATAGGGTCACCAGTTTGACATGAGAAAGAGTTGACCAGTTAGGACACTGTATATTTGATGTTTGTTTTACCATATACTTGCCTGTGCAATAGTTGTTGCTAATGTGTTGATTAGCCTGGAGTTTATCATTGGCAATCTACTTATGTACGAGTTGTACACATGAAATATGTGTGGTCATATATGTTCGTAGCGACTGGGTTGGAGTATATAGTTGGTATCATCATACAAGACGAAGATGTGTGCAATGTTGAGGAAATAAGACAAACGAATACAAGAAACTGAAGATGCGACAAATGCTGAGAGATAAACAAAACAAGAAATAATAATTTGAATTACCGGATAAAATCATATTGACTTCTTTTACTCATCTAAACAGGTTAACAATCTAATCACAATGCCAGTTTGAATTATGTTGCTTATCTTCACCTAATGATACTAGAACCATGGTCAGAAAATACACGCCAGCATTTCAGTATCATCACATGTACACACCAGCATTTCAGTATCATCACATGTACACACCAACATTTGAGAATCAACACACACACACACACACACACACACACATACACACACACACATACATACACACACACCACCACCATTTAAGTACCCTAAAATGCACATACCAGAATGTAAATATCATCAAATACACAAATCAACATTTGAATATCATCAGGAACACACATTACAATTTTGAATATCATTAGATACACACCAACATTTGAATATCATCATATGCAAACACCAACATCTGAAAATCAGCATACACGCGTACCGAAATTCACATGTTAAATATTAGGAACAACATCTCTTTCTCTCTCTCTCTCTCTCTCTCTCTCTCTATATATATATATATATATATATATATATATATATATATATATATATATATATATATATATATATATATATATATATTTTAGCAACATCTGATTTTCGCCAGATATATACAGACACTTTAATATCAATGTGAACAGAAGAAAACATTTGAGTATCATCATATAAATAAAGACATCAACAACTGAGCATCAAAATACAGAGAGCAATGGTGAATACCACCACACATACAAGTGACAACGTCAACAAACACACAAGTGACAACGTCAACAAAAACACCAGTGACAATGTCAACAAACACGCAAATCAAGATTGAATCATAACGGAACACATACTGGCATGTACATAAACACATATACATACTTCTTCTTCTTCTTCTTCTTCTTCTTCTGCGTACGCAGTCAGACAGTAACCATTATTTTTTCGAAAAAAGCGGCGGTCATCCTGAGGCTCTCGCCACTACCATAGAGCTTGTCTTGCAGTTCCACTGGTAATGGCCACATCTGCTCTCTCTGATCCTCGTATGTCGGGCAGTTCTGCAGCAGATGTTCAGTGGTCATTTTACCAGTACCGCACGGGCATTCGTCGATACACCCTATCTTCAATTTGTTGAATAGGAAACACATATCCATACAAACCATATTATTGTGACGGCAGACAGAAATACTCTCGTATAGAAACGTATCTTCCTTAGCCCACTGCCATCAGTCAGTTAAACATCATAGAAAAAGGAAACCAATGGTAAGTGTACATTCGTGTATACGGGAAATGTCCCACTGAGCTAAAACATATACTTTACATCGCCTGGTGTGGGGCACGTTACTATGCCAACAATACATGTGACACATTATCGACACAACGTGTCATTTAACTAAGTATGGAGTGACTAGATATCAGGAGACATACGACTCCCACTGACACATCAGCTGAACTGTGACAGTTTTTTAATAAACGTAGGTGTCCGGAAGTTTCATCAATCTCTGCACGTGCAGTGGAAGGTCGATTTATGCAGATTTCCCAGAAACTGGTATGGACTGCAGCTATTTGAATCTTCTTTGCTAATTCGATTATTCTTGAACCTAGTAAAGTTCGTACACTGCTAAGCAGATATTGAATCGTTTTCGTACAGAGCGTCTACTACACATTGCTCAAGAAGATAGTGACCAGAAAATGCATGCCCTACCTGAAGAGTTAGCGCATGATACCTGATAACCCGAGTAGCTGCAGGTGGCATGGAAGTAATGTAGGTACATTTGCGTGTGACTTTTAAAAGGGATTCTAATTATAGAAAGAAGAAGTTGTTGTGATCCCGATTTTCAGGATGCAGATAACCCAGTAGATTTCAGGACCTTGATGTGTTGTTTGATGGAATACTTAATCAACACATACGGTTTGTGAGCTGAATAGCCGATACTATGATTAAGCAAACTTATTGCACTTTGTGTTAGATCACAAACATCTGAACTTATGTACTTGAGTCCACAATTGCTAGAGGGCTCCCCTCTCATACCTCTGATGTTCAACATACATATAATAAAAGTTGCCAAAATAAAATTCATAGGACCGTTTCAAGCATGAAATGCTCAGAAATATACAAGAGAAGAACTTCACAGTGAAAGCGTATCTCCCTAGCCTTGACCTCAGTGTGTGTATGTGTGTGCGAGTGTGTTTGTGTGTACCTGCATATGTGCGTATGTATGTGTGTGTGTGTGTGTGTTATTAAAAGACATGAAAGGTGTGACACAATTGTTGATTCCCGACTCTGGCTGTCGACCACTTGGCCGTTACTCCCAGTTGTCCATCTTTGACAGACATATTCTAATGTCCAGTCACACAGCCAACACGCAACGACCTCAGGCGATTTGACGTGTGCTTTATCTGGTGAATGTGTCAAACACATTCCAGTGAGCTCGTGTGTCCAGTCTTTCCTGGAGCAAAACAGAACTGTCTAGTGCAAAGCCGGAAAGGTAAGACGAGAGTGTTATAAATACGAAATGTATATGGAAATCTAGCGATGGACAATCTGAAATATCAACAAAACACAACTACACGTGTCGGAAATAATGTCACTACAACCAACTACACATGGTAGAAATGTGTTTGCTACAACAAACTAGACGCGACAGAAATGATGTCTCTAATGTTCCATTAGGAGGTCTAACTCCAATGTATCATATGTAAGTATTATATGAATTAGGATATGATACAATCTGACTCGTACACCTAACTGCTATAGGTCCGGGCTTCGTGCTCATTTGATGTGATCAAACAGTCCGGCAAAGACACGGCTCCCAAACCAAATGTGCTTCTATTTAGCTTCATGGACCAGCAAGGTCAAAGCAATCTGGAAAGTGAACCCATTAAGCAGCTTCCTGAAGTCGGATGCACTGTCCATATGTTGGTTGGTTGGTTATTGATCCAACGGCCTATGAGCTCCTACCCTTTGGCACAATATATAATGTTATATGCAAGTGTTTGTAAGCTGTTGTTTAGTTCCGTACAAAGTGTTCCATTTGTCTGGTCTTGGAGAAAGAAGCACTTTCCTAACACCCACAAGGGCTGACCATTCAAAAAGATGATGTTCAACAGTTTCATAGGGGCGTGTGCACACCCGGCATTCTGGGGTATTGGATGTGTGCACAGCCGGCACTCTGGGGTATGTGATGTGTGCACAGCCGGCACTCTGGTTGGATTCTGTTCAAGTGGCTGTGAAATTGTATGTGTTGGAATATGCCTCCTTTTTCTCCTTCTCAGGAGGTCGATGTTGTCTTTAGAATTTGGGATGACCATGTGTTTGTAGATTTCTCTTTCAGTATTTGGGATGACCATGTGTTTGTAGATTTATATCTCAGTATTTGGGATGGCCATGTGTTTGTAGATTTATCTCTCAGTATTTGGGATGGCCATGTGTTTGTAGATTTCTCTCTCAATGTTTCGGATGGCTATGTGTTTGTAGATTTTTCTCTCAGTTCTTGGGATGGCCATGTGTTTATAGATTTCTTTCTCAGTATTTGGGATGGCCATGTGTTTGTAGATTTTTCTCTCAGTATTTCCCATTGCCCGTCTATTCAGCCAGGCCTCTTTGTTCGCAGTCTTCAGTAGTTGTTTGATTATCTGTAGGGTTGTTGGTGTGTATTGTTGTTTTTGACTTGATCCCTTCTTAGGCAGTCTGTCTGCTTTATCATTGCCAGGTGTATTTGAGTTACCAAGGATCCATTGTATAACTATTCTGACTTCATGGGATGGGATAAGTTGGTTGGCATCTAGGGATATTTTGGTAAGTTCAGGCTTACAATGACCACCATCTTCCAGGGCTTGAAGGTCGGATAATGAGTAGGTAACGATTACGATGCTTTGGACTTTTGATGGGAAAGCATCAAATACACTCCTCAGGTGGTACAGAGCTACTTTCAATGCTGTTATTTCTGCTTTATAATTTGAACATTTCTCCCCACATGCATCAAACAGCTTATCAGGAATTCACTGGGCCATAAAACGCACACCATATAGTAGAACAGACACGGTCTTATGAAGCGAGAACTCAAACAAGTCTCAAAGTATTTCACGAGTGGTGATCCCGGCGCCAATGTCGAGGGGTGGTCTAAACATTAAAGAGAGGCCCCACAACAGACCAAAGTCATCAGCGCATTGGGACGTCCGGGTCATCTACGTCTACATTGTGTGTGTGTGTGTGTTTGAAAGGGGAGCATAACATCGTTAGAATGGCAGCCACTCTGACAAAACAATGGACTTTCTTGATTGATGAGTTGATCGTCAAAAATAAACCACAGCAATACCACCGCCATCTTTAGGTATCGTGACGTGTTTCCGGAAGCATCCATGAGAGAAACGTAGGGTGTGTTTGAGTTTGTGTCAATAGGTAATGTTGGTAACAACATGGCGTACATCAATTATTATTACAACCCTTAACAGGACAACACATTACTACAATCACCGGAGCGAGCAGGGTCAACTGCTAATAATCGAATCTCTTTCCCGGATCCATGTGACATTTCAGAGGCTTGAGGGAACATATGTAGCATTAATAGTGTTATAAACCTGGACATTCTGAGAGGTGTTCTCACTATCAGCATAAACCTGGACATTCTGATAGGTGTTCGTACTATCAGCATTAAATCTGGACATTCTGAGAGGTGTTGTCCTTCTCACCATAAATGTGGATATTCTGAGAGAGTTTTCACTAAAAGCAATAACCTGGACATTCCGATATGCGTGTCTTACTTAGAGCATACATCTGGACATTCTTGGATGTATGTTTTAATAAAAGCAAACACGGGGACATTCTGAGATGTACGTATCACTAGGGACATACAACTAGATTTTCTGAGAGGTACGTCTCACTAGGGTCATACAACTGGACATTCCGAGAGGGACGTCTCAATAGAGTCATACAACTGGACATTCTGAGAGGTACGTCTAACAAGGGTCATACAATTGGACATTCTGAGAGGTACGTCTCTCTCTCTCTGGTCATACAACTGGACATTCTGAGAGGTACGTCTCTCTCTGGTCATACAACTGGACATTCTGAGAGGTACGTCTCACAAGGGTCATACAACTGGACATTCTGAGAGGTACGTCTCTCTCTGGTCACATAACTGGACATTCTGAGAGGTACGTCTTTCTCTCTGGTCATACAACTGGACATTCTGAGAGGTACGTCTCTCTCTGGTCATACAACTGGACATTCTGAGAGGTACGTCTCTCTCTGGTCACATAACTGGACATTCTGAGAGGTACGTCTCTCTCTGGTCATACAACTGGACATTCTGAGAGGTACGTCTCACAAGGGTCATACAACTGGACATTCTGAGAGGTACGTCTCTCTATGGTCCTACAACTGGACATTCTGTGATCTGAGAAGTGTGTCTCGCTAGGATCATACAAATTGATATTTTTAGAGAGGTGTGCCTCACAAGGATCAGAAAACTGGACATTCTGAGTGGTGTGCCTCACAAGGATCAGAAAACTGGACATTCCGAGAGGTATGCCTCACAAGGATCCTAAAACTGGGCAATTCTGAGAGGTATACCTCACAAGAATCCTAAAACTGTTCAATTATGACAGGTATGCTTGACTAAGAACAGAAAGCAGCCGTAGGTCTTACATATATCCACATCGGAAGCCAATGGTCCACTAAATCACGCCATGCAACGTTTAAGGCCCTTCTGACCCTCAACCACCTGTCTCGATGATACTCTCGGTGGTGACTTTATAATGAGGCAATCAGTCCTCAGCTTCTGGGGTTGTACGAAACTATATTTGACGTTAGTCGTATCTGCTACCTGCATTGAAGAAAAGGTAGATACCACGCATATATTGTTGTCGGGGATAAAGTGTTAGAGGTCTGAACTATTTATGAGAGGAGGATTGACCAGACTCTTGTATCTTCACTACATATATGTCAGGCACTCATTTGTAGCTGGGTAAGCCGAAACTGGGGCGGGTATTCGGTGCCCTAGAGAGACACGTTCTAACAGCTGTCAAGACCATAATGTTGACAGAAGACAGTCTCACGGTATCCATGTTTAAATTGCTCTTATTCTTGTCAACAAGTTGGGACATAATAACTATCGACAAAATCCAGTTGTGTTGTGTGACTGCCATCGGCAATCTTGTAAGCCTAGAGCATTCAGTCCACTTCTTGTCTCATTACAAATATTCACGTTAAAACAACAATGGCTGCCTTCTTCTTCTACGCACTGAACTGCTTCCCCTAAATGTGGCTTCTACGTTACGTCTGTTCTGTGATCTTCGTCAGCAGTACATCGTTCATCAGTCAAGACATCATTCCTTCTCTCCATCACAGTCTCTCTCTCTCTCTCCCCCCCCCCCACTCATCTCTCTACTAAACAATATTCGTATCTACTAAAATTGTAAATGTTTTATTTGCACATTTTTGACTTCTGCCCTGCGAATTTTATACATGTTATAATTTGTCTACAATTTTAGCATAATCTACTAACAGAAATACACACGTTAGAAATATTTCATATTTACATACGCTTAGTCTTATGCACAGTTAGTACTGTCACAGAACATGTCTAGAAATAATATCACGTGGTGTGGGAGGGTCAGGGGTTGATATATCGAGATGACAGGTGTAGAGCCAGGCAAGAAAACGAGACACGTTGGGCAAGGTCAGGGAGGAATAATGACTGTTCAATAGTTTATGTCATAGACTCAGAAATAGCACAGACCCAGTCAGGTCGGCAAGAGGACCATCGTATCGTAATCACATCGTAATCTCCGAGCTGATCAATCGAAACAACTGGACAAATACATATGTCAGTCCTGCTCGAACACTTCAGTATGATCTTAGCGGTCAGTTATGGACGCAACGTGGCTTTAGTGGTCAGTGATGGATGTAATGTGAATTTAGCAGTCAGTGATGGCTGTAATGTGGTTGTAGCGGTCAGTGATGGATGTAACGTGGGCTTAGCAGTCAGTGATGTATTTAACGTTAGCTTAACAGTCAGTCATCCATGTAACGTGATTTTAGCGAATCCGTGATGGATGTAGCGTGAACTTAACAGTCAATGATGGATGTAACGTGAACTTAGCAGTCAGTGATGGGTGTAAAGTGATCTTAGTGGTCAGTCATGGATGTAATGGGAATTTAGCAGTCAGTGATAGATGGCAGGCTAGCTAAATGTGAACTACCTATGACTGATTAGGTCCCACAAAAATGATACCAGCAAATAGCATTACAAAACATTCGCTGCTATGGAGCCCACATGGAACTACCATATATCATATACGTACAAGCGAGGACAGCCGTGTAATAGTTAAGTAAGTCATGCGGGCTGCAACTGATGGCTCAGACTGCAGGACCTGGCTATACACGAGTGGAAGCCCTCTGCTCCCCTCAGATATACAGAGGTTTGGTTTCAATGATTGCTGCATTTACTTGATAAGTAATTTCAATGAAGATATTAGTTAATGCAAGAACAATAATAACACCAGCCGCTCATTGATCAATCATATTTCTTCATGGGACAGTCTTCATGACATCAGCGCTAGCTCACTTGTAGATGCTACAATAGTCAATGCAGAAGTTACAGCTCTGAAGCCGGCAGCTGAAACCATGATAAATTACAAGAAGCGGCAGAAATACAAGCGGTTGTTTCCATACATGCCTTGTCAGTATTAACACCCTTCTAGAACCAGGAAAAAAATGAACTTGGCGTCCTAGTAGACTCAGTCTGAATGCATGACCTACAATTACAAAAGAAGCGCAATTCAGTGGATACCAGACTGCTGCAGCATCCAAGGCAATGAGGAAGCAGGCAGACTTGCGAAAGCGTGGTACACTGCAACATTTACTCAACAACAACATATGGGTAAACAAAAGCGATTGTACAGATCAAAATGGAAATGAACCCAACATGTCCATATAGAAAATGAGGACTAACAACAAATGTCCGGACGAGATCAGGTCATAATGACACGTGACACAACAAGCTGAGATGTTATCTTGACAATCAATTCAAGATTATAATAATATAACCACCATAGATGACATGGCTTCAGTCGTGTGTATCTGCTTTATATCTGAGGCACACGAAGAGACACTACTGGCCTTCCCATACCAGCACCAGCCAGCAATTACAGATCATCATGTTTGAACAGCCTATATTAAGAAATGCCCTTAGTACCACTGTCATAACTACCGGGATATGTGCATGTTCGGGTGAAAGCAAAAGAGAGATTGACTTAAGACAACACAACCATTGAAGCCGACATTAAAATCAGAAACCCGAGTTCATGCCTAGTACGAAGGATATCCGCAAACTGGGTGAAGTGGAGGAAGTTTGCTGCTGTTCTTAAAGACGTGTTCATTGACAGTCATTGACCAAGCACTTGGCTAGAAGACTCCTGCAAAAAACTTCAGGAACAAAGCACATCACTCACTCCTCACGGCACACCTATCAGAACGTGGACTCTCATACACTGAAGACCAAGACTAGCTTCCATCACAAGCATTTCAGTGACGATAAACGTCCGAAATGTGAAATGCAAACACTCACAAGAAATAAGAGACTAGCTTCTCACCAAACTGCAGTAATAACTCTGAATCACCAAGGTTGCTCTGTTGGGACAAACTATCACGCCATTCAACTCTCAAAAGAAGGTCACATTAATACCATATTCTTGTCTGTTTCCCAGTAGCATCAAGAGTACAACACCCAGCAACAAATAATGGTTATTGTATTTCAGAACAACTGCAGAACTATTAGCAGAGGGTCCAGAATTTTCTGATATAAACAATTTAGCTTAAGCAATCATAGTTAACTTCTAAAATTGAGTGAAATTATACTGCAGAACTATATTCTAGACATCCATCAATGTATCTAGTAGGTCTAATTAATGTTTATAAAGGATCTTGTTCATGTACTTATATATATATATATTCTATATACGAGTTCGTTTATTTATTCAAAGTTAAACAGTTGTCAGTTTTGGTATGTAGTCGATATTTTGCATATTATAAAGGCGTAAGTTTAAATAGGTTATCGTTACAATTGATTTCTATAAATAAGTCAGTTCATGTACGAATGGCTTTTATAATTGAGATAGTTTAGGTAGGAATAGGTATCTTCTATAAATGGGTCTGTTAATATTGGTATAGTTATCTGCTCTTAATGAGTCAGCTGTACACATATTTAGTCATTATATATATATATGAAATATCTTCTATAAATGAGTAATTTAGATATGTAGTCGTTACTTGTATCTTTGTTTAATTCGTCAGTTTATGAAGGAATCGACAGCTATTTTCTGTAACTGTCAGTTTATGCAGGAATAGCTATTCTACAAATGTGCCAGTTTAGATAGTAACAGCTGTCTTCTACAGATGTGTCACTTAGGTAGGAATATATATCTTCTATAAATGTGCCAGTTTATGTAGAAATAGCTATCTTCTATAACTGCTTCAGTTTAACATGGTCAGTTTTGATAGAAACAGCTATCTACTATAAATCCGCCTGTTTGTTTATGAAAGGTTATCTTCTATAAATACGTCAGTATTGCTAGGAATAGCTATCTTCTATAAATGCGTCAGTATTGTTAGGAATAGCTTTCTTCTATAAATGCGTCAGTTTGGGTATGTAGTCGTATGCACCCTGATTATATCCTATGGAGGAGACTGAGCAGTTAATGGGCGAGTTGATTCCTGGGTGCGAGGTCATGGAGCTGTGAACGTTAGTGTGGTTGTCCAGAGGGTTTATGTCCGAGTACATGCTTCCGGTCACAAGCATATTGTTGCCTCCTGGGTAATGTCTGGAAGGAAGTGGCCCATAACCAGTACCATGACTTGTCACGTGTTGTTGCTGGTGATGACGTTGTTGGTGAACATTGGCGTGAGAGTATGGGTTGGGGGTCGACGGTATTGGAGATGAATTGTCTTGAGCGTGCGAGGATAACTGCTGATGCTGCGGCTGCCGGGCTTGCTGTTGGTGGTTCTTCAGCTTGGCCGCGCTGGTCTGGCTCGGCGACATAATGCTGGGGTTTGGGCTCTCAGATTTGATGCTCTGCTGTTGTTGGTGTGATAGAGATATGGGCTCGTGATTGGGGTGTGACATACCGCCCTGGGACCTGAGCTGTGCTTGAGCTTGCATACTGCACGCTGACTCGAGGTCACCCAATGAAGAGTTTGGAGAGTGGCCCCTGACTGATCGTGTTTGCAGAAAATGGTTTGTTTCCCCTTGACTTGAGGTGGGTGATAAGCGCAATCGGTTCAGATCGCCTCCAGCGTTATCACCTGCGCCACCACCAGCGCTACCCCCACCACCACCAGCTGCAGCAGCTTTAGCCACAGCACAGTCAACGATACCCGGACTTCTATCAGCTCCTAAGCCTGACATCCCGTGGCAGGATGAGTTCTCTGTGTCACTTTCAGAGAAACTTCCTTCCGACTTGGTGCCATGTTTGTCCATGGAGTTCTTACCTCTTTGTTCTTTTTTAAACTTCATTCTGCGATTCTGAAACCATATTTTGATTTGTCGTTCTGTCAGGTTTAGCAATGCTGCCATCTCTATCCTCCGTGGTCGACATAAATATCGGTTAAAGTGAAACTCTTTCTCCAACTCCACCAACTGCGCGCTCGTGTAGGCGGTGCGTGCTCGTTTGGAAGGTTCTGCAAAATAGTAAACAGTCAATATTATGGTTTAAAGTCGAGAAGAATAAGTAGTCTATGACAGTAACATAAAATCATTTCGTTATATCAGAACTAGGACATATGAAATAGTTTATGTTCAGTACGCGTAATGTTATGTCTGTTTAGATCTTCGATCAATGTCTGGAAAAGCATGCATTGATTTTCACGTTTAGTGGCGCCTTCATGGAAATCAATAAACTACGTCCACATCGCCCAGTGGGTGATCACAATCTGTTGGGTACTCCAGCTCTGGTTCATGATTTAGTTTCGGTATCCGCTTCTTCGCCAACTTCTCATATGTTGACCCCTTTTTCTATTGCCTTCTGGGATCGACACCTGCGATTCAGGTAATGATGTTAGGTTATAAACTAGGAGACACAGCCGAACCAATTCCAGCGTTCACCTGTTTTGAAGGTGCAAGTTTTCTTGAACATTCAAATAATAAAAAAATATGGATAATAATCGTTCCGTTGGTTGTACACGCTCCTGCCTCATCCTCCCAGGTGCCGTTCAATGCGCGACTCACAATTAATTTTAAAATGCTGCAAGTCATTTAGATAGCCGCTTCAGTAACTGCATTATGAACACCCAAGAGGCGGTCATTGACCGTCCTCAAAATGTTGTCCCTAGCTATTTCCATAGAGCTCATTTGTTATTGCACTACCGAAATATTCAGCTCGATCATTGCCATATACCGCAGCCTTACTGTTATTAATAGATCAACACGCCCCATCTGTGTGTGCATGTGCACCAGCATGGCGTAACTCAAGCAGAAGAGATTCAAAGCGATTGACTAATGCATACAATTATTCAGAGTGAAAACGACTGTACGTCTAGAAGTATTTCTTCGTCTATGTTCGCCTTTAGTCACCTTCAGTTGACCAATCACATAATTCTAAAATAATTTAATACAAAATATAATTGGAAATACAGGTTACAGATGAGTGCGCTGTGCATACTTGTATTTAAACTACACGTGCTGAATAAGTATCATAAAGTCACTGGAGTGTTTGGAATACTGTCCAACAGAAATATATCGTCACGATAAAGGCAGCTGTAGATCTGCATGTTGAGACGGTATGCCCGCTTCGTGCATGTTTACACTGCAATTAATGAACTGCCAGTACACAAGACTGTCAGCGTAAAAGACGTGATTGGCACATATCAATCCCTCCTCATCTATCAATTTCCTTCGGAGAAATAAGCTTCCAGTAATGAGCAACTTGGCCATATCTAAAGTATTTCACACCTGCGAAATATAGAGAAACGTTAAATGTGAAAGCACTGTCTGTAATTTTTGGTTTGCCTGTAGATTCGTAAACAATACATCACTGTCACACGAAAACTGGATATGACAAAAAGCAGGAAATTGTATGAAACATTGTCACTTCCGTGTAGCTGTTTGTCTGTAGGATGTTGGAGGATTTTACAAGTGTTTATAAAAGGTGAAGGTCAGAACTTGCGACATGTTCCGATAGGAAGCAATACAATCCCTTTGTTTTATACGTCACATTTCTCATTCTCTCCCGAATTACTATAACCTCCCTGTTATAGTCTCATTACTCTACCCACGCTTACTATAACCTCCCTGTTATAGTCTCATTACTCTACCCACGCTTACTATAACATCACTGTTATAAGTCTCATTGCCCCCCCCCCCCCCCCCCCCACACACTTACTATAACCTCCCTGTTATAAGTCTCATTACCCCCTGCCCACACTTACTTTAACCTCCCTGTTATATGTCTCAATTGCCTCCCTCACATAACTGTGATCATCATCATGATGTGCCGTTTCATGTATATTAAGTGTATTGATGTTTATCACCTGCGACAGCCTTGTGTACCGCGATGATTCTTATACCCCTGTGATCATTGGCTAGACTGTCTAAGTGTCGTGGTGGTAGCATTATTTCTTCTCATGCAAAGTTTGCGTGTTCGCTTTCGGTTATAGAAACGCTAAAGTTGACCTAGCTGTATATTGGTACATGGTTACTATTATGGAAGGAAAGGGAGCACAGAAGGCAACTGGGGTGACGAAGGTCATACATAGAGGTAACTGGTTACCCCTTTTCTTGAAAAGCTGATGTCAGGTACAAAGAAGTCTGCAACACTTTATCCCCTATTGCACTGCTTGCTATCGGAATAGCATCTTATGTTAATCCCCGAATTCACTTGTTTTCAAACAAATGTTTCAGAATATAAGCATATGTGTATTTAATCCTTCTTTGTTTTCTATTCCAAATAAAACGAGCTATTCACACTTTCATATATAAATTGTATTTGATGTTACCAGAGCCTTCTGTCAATCAAACCATCAAACCAAGAATTAGGGATATCATGTTGTACACGTTGGCTAGTTTTCTCTCACATCTATGTTATAAATGTGTAAGTGCACAAGTGTGTATATGTAATATATATATATATATATATTCACATATATGTGACTGTATTTCGTCATTAGTCCTCGTGCGTATTACATAGATTCTCTCTTTTCACAGCCTGTGAATGATATCATATCAAGATTAGCACACCGTAGACGGAATCTGTGAATATCAGCAAATCACAAGTCCCGCTAACCATTCAAGTAAAGAATATTCAACTTAAACAGATTCAAGAGTTCGATTATCTTGATTATATTTGTAAGGAAGATGATAGGTTTGATATAGATATCGAAAATGCATGTCAGAACGTCTCTGCATTATCTTGTCAACTGTAAAAACTACCTTAACGCTCCCGGGTGGTAACAAAAAAATATCAACAGATAAACATTATATTTAATCCATCTTTGTTATATGCATATGCCAAACTTGCCCATTGTCCAAGAGACGGGAGAAGAAAATGACAGCATGTGACTTTGTACTACTAATGTCAAACTTGGATTTGTCCAAGAGACGGGAGAAGAAAATGACATCACGTTACTTTGTACTACTAATGTCAAACTTGGTTTTTGACCAAGAGACGGGAGAAGAAAATGGCAGCGTGTGACTTGAAATGTCTCTGTGATGAATGCATAGGAATTGAAAATTAAACTGTTCAGCCGTTTTATCTGAAAATAAGTTGTTCCACTGCTACTATGTAATACACGAAGCTGTAACGACAAGATACGATGGTGAGCGTGTTGCAGATGGATAGATGAAATAACAGAAATCCTGTAACAACACACTTGACTAAAAAAGACAACTTGAGCTCCACACAACACGTAACAGGAAAGGGGGGCATAATCATGTTTAGGTAAGTAGGCACCCATTTCTGTGAATAAACCAGCATTACGCAACTATATAAGGACGATGTCTCGTGCAGGCAATCATCGAAATTAGGAAAAGTTTCATGCTTACAAAGAATGTTCATTCAAAATGATCAAATATTTCAAATAAATCAATCCTGAGAGGGAAATAGTGGATCACGAAAGGCGCACTGTGGTCCTGAAAAGGACAGTGTTGAATTACGGAGGCTGGACACGGACCATTATTGGAGTGAACACGGCGGATATAGAAGCAACTCAATGAAGCGAAAACATACAATGCATATAGACATACACACACACACACACACACATATCCATGCAATGATCGACATGCTCTGATATAACCTAACGGAATATGCCTGGTGTTGAAAGGACCGTACCTTTGCCATCAGTAAAGGCAAAACTATTAAACAAAACTTCAAGTTATCAAAGCTAGCAAGTAAGAAAACTTCAAGTTATCAAAGCTGGCAAGTAAGAAAACTTCAAGTTATCAAAGCTAGCAAGTAAGAAAACTTCAAGTCATCAAAGCTAGCAAGTAAGAAAACTTCAAGTTATCAAAGCTAGCAAGTAAGAAAACTTCAAGTTATCAAAGCTAGCAAGTAAGAAAACTTCAAGTTATCAAAGCTAGCAAGTAAGAAAACTTCAAGTTATCAAAGCTAGCAAGTAAGAAAACTTCAAGTTATCAAAGCTAGCAAGTAAGAAAACTTCAAGTATCAAAGCTAGCAAGTAAGAAAACTTCAAGTTATGAAAGCTAGCAAGTAAGAAAACTTCAAGTTATCAAAGCTAGCAAGTAAGAAAACTTGGGTTCACGAGTCTTCTTAATCCTGAGGTCAATACTGCCGCCTGTCAGTTTTGGTGAGTGCTAGAAACAGCAATTAGTAAAAGCTGTCGGGAGACTTAAGGCTAGAAGTCTAACCAGTAACAATGAAAGATATGCTCAGTAAGTGCACCGGAACAGAAACAGAATTAGACCAGAAGACCATTCAGTGTCAACCCTACGCTAATTGTTATTGTTATTCGTACGGTGTTGTTTTGTTCCTTGTCCCTGATGAAGGTCTTGTGATCCTGACGTACGTTGTGTACAGCTCCAATATCTGTGCGACAACTGAGCCTTACATTTGTAAGTTATTATCGACTAATGAGATGCAGAAGACTACTGCCATTTCCGGATACAAATATGTACGACTCATCTCGACATAGTGTATATAACACTCACACAATGTGATACACTGACACTGATAACATATATGGATAAGATAAGCTACCAGGAGCAAGCAGCGCAAAAAATAAACGTCATGAGGATGGAAGCACGGCATTCATCGGCGTGGTGTCCTGAAAACTCCGGCAAATTTTCAAGATTTATGGTTTAGCCAAAATGAGGCTCCCTGTCATAAGAGACGAGCAACGTCATAAGTTTACACACATGAAGCTTACACGTAAGCCCAATGGGTTTGAATAGATACCTCAAACATTTAGACACATCAGAATGTCAAACAGCCACCAGCGAGACTATTTCATTTCCAAAAAGCTTTTCCGGACCCCTAGCTCCAGTCCGTCTATCGGGATGTCTATTAATTTTTTTCATAAAAGAACATTTACTTTTATTTCCTTCTGGGTTTTTTCTTCACTTTTTTGCATAATCTCTGGTGGTTTTTTTTTGGTGGCAATATTTTCTTCTCTTTTGAACGGACTTTATGGGGGATGAACAGCAACAGGGGCAGTCCTGTCTGTCCGTCACCCGAAGACTTCTTGGAGCACAAGTAAAAGCACAACGATCCAGTCTGTGGAACAAAGTACATAGATCGTGAACAATTTGCTTAGACTCTCACAATTGGCGAGCACTAGAATGTTAAAGCTGATCAATAGGGATATGTGGTAGAGCACTCGCTTTACATAGCAAAGGTACGGTGTTCAACTTCCGCTACCAGCTGTGGAGTGTGTAGCCTATTCGACAGTGAGCTGGCTTGTTAAGACTGGGATTACATCACATCAGGGTTCGAATCCTTCCAGTAGACTCAGGTGAAAATGGGTACCTGGCGTATGAGTTGGGGAAGGTATAAACAGCAAGGAAGGGAACTGCCCATTCCCCCTCACATAGACTGCGGCATAGTACATGATGAGTTTTCTTCATCCTTGACGGCAATTGTTGCCATATGACAGATCTTTACCTTTACCAACATCTCCAGTCAATCCAACAGTAAATGTAAATCTGGCTGACAACTAGGGAGGAACATAGGCAGCGAGGAAGGGAACTGGTCGCCTCACCTCACAAAGCTGTGGAATACTACAATGAAGGCCCTAACACTTCACCCATGAAGACAGTATCTGCTATAGTGCTACCCTTACCTTTATTTTAGAGTGTGAAATAACACATACGTTTTTTTGGTAATGAGGAATTTAAGCCAAGCAAGTTGGAAAACAAACTCTGCCGTCAAGGATAAAGCGTTATTGTAATAGAAATCAGGTCCCTTATAAGTGGATTGTCCATTTCATTTATTCGCTGCCCACCCTGCCCTAACAAAACTATCATTACGGCGAAGAATCACATTGCTGGAGTCCACTGGGAGTATCAAAAGGGCTGGGGAATAAAAGCCGCTAGTCCATGTAACGAAAACACAGTACACAGGATAGTTTAAACAATTATTACTTACTATGTATTAAAAGCATGTCATTTATAAAAGCGTTGAACGCCTGGACAAGCAAAAAGTATGTCGCACGACTGGCCACACCTCCTGGTCAGTTCCCCCATCATAGTCAACCACTTCACCCCTATAAACAAGTCCAGTAAATGTTGAATGTATTTCAAACATCATGAACCCATAACCTTTGACCCATGTTTACAGATAACATATAATGAAAAGATCGCAAGTTCAAATATATTTGCAAAAATGCGAACACTACAAATTTCACAAAACAGAGAAATCAAGAGAGAAACAGAGACGTTACAAATTTCACAAACCAGAGAAGAAAGAGGGAAAGAGAGCTAAAGACGATTCAAACATAGCCCGCCTAAGTGAAGCAATTGCCTCACAGCACGACACTGGCTCTTTTTCATGATAGTCGGGTTCTGTTGGGATATCTTCAACCATTCTCCGACCTCGGATTGCCTGGCTTTGGTTTGTGGGAAGTATTGAGGAACGGATAATCCATGTAGATGGTGAATACTTCTTCCTCTGTCTTTGTCGGGTAAGTTAGGCTAACGTCTCAGCGCCAAAAGACAGAACATAGGGACATCATTTATAGACACGAAGTAGTAGCTGGGGAATAGGCTACTCCTATCGTCCTAGTCCTCCCATCTATGTGGGGTATGTGTGTGTGGTATGTGTGTGTGGTATGTGTGCATGTTTGTGTGTGTAGTATGTGTGCATGTTTGTGTGTGGTATGTGTGCATGTTTGTGTGTGGTATGTGTGCATGTTTGTGTGTGTGGTATGAATGCATGTTTGTGTGTGTGGTATGTATGCATGTTTGTGTGTGGTATGTGTGCATGTTTGTGTGTGTGGTATGTGTGCATGTCTGTATGTGTGCATGTTTGTGTGTTTTGTATGTGTACATGTCTGTATGTGTGCATGTTTGTATGTGTGTTATGTATGCATGTTTGTGTTTGTGGTATGTGTGCATGTTTGTGTGTGTGGTATGTGTGCATGTTTGTGTGTGTGGTGCGTGTGCATGTTTGTGTGTGTGCAATGTGCCTCGCATGTGCCGACACTGCCTATTATTATTCGTTGCCCATCACAAGCGATAATGGTCATATCGGCAGACGGTTGTGTCTTGATGATGTAACTTGCGCTGTATTTGGATTATAGTGAGGACGTAACTGCGCTATTCATCGACCTCACTCTCTGGTCCCGAGCTACCTTGAACCAGTTGTAAGACATTAGCCAAGACGACTGGAGACAACTCAGGATCCAGGCACTCTGGTCCCACCTCCCGTGAGACCAGGGATCACCTTTATGCTTCTAGGATTCGAATGACCACCTTTTCTGTACATCGCTGTGGGAGACGAATGCCTGACCTCTTCCCCACAGCGATCGAAGAAGACTCTGCAGAGTCTTTAAACAAGTGTAACACTCCAGTCGTGTATTTTGGCCTAAAAGGGACCAGCGGGCGATTGGGATGTTCATGCCCCCTAAGTCATCCCCGCGCGGTCAAGCTGGCGTGGTAGGGGTCTGGGCTGATGGATCTGGGGTTGTCATTGGCCAGCTTTCCTGATCAGACGGCAAGTACTGATCAGTGATGATGATTTCACTAGTTCCGCCCGGCTGCATACCACTCCGTCTGCCTCCACTCGGCTGCATACCACTCCGTCTGCCTCCGCCCGGCTGCATACCACTCCGTCTGCCTCCACCCGGATGCAAACCACTCCGTCTGCCTCCACTCTATGTTGTTTACTAGCCGACACTGCTTAGTATTTGACTGTGGCACACAGCACCAACCCAATCTCCTCTTTTGCTTACTTCATGATGTAAAATAATTTTATGGCAAGATAAATAACAATATCAAATACTATATTTTTAAAATAACAATTTAACTTTTGTTTTGTTCAACTATTTTTCTTCTAAAATCAAGTAAGCAACCATCTACACACTTACAAATAATAGCGAAACTTGAGTCAGAACGCCAAACTATAGCAGACAAGAAGGAGTACTTTTTAAAGACGAACCAGATGGATTCACAGAACAAAAGGATAACGTTTGGCCACTGAGCATCAGACGTTGATCTCCCTGAATGAATACCTGGATCCTGCAATAAACATTTCTTGTTATCGTTTGCTTTGTAAAGACGCAAGGTGTTGCACCGAGTTCTGCACCTTACAGACCAGTACATCTGACTACATCGTGCAGTATTACAAAATGAGTTCATCTCCAATAGGGGTACTACTTTACTGCGCAGGTGTAGTTGGGAGACGTGCAACTAATCCCTATGTACGCTCCTTCTCCCTCCAACACCACCACCACAATTATAGATACAAAGGTAAATCGTATTCCACCATCACGCAGAAAGAAGGGAATGCCAGGGACACAAGGATCAGACACTCTAACGAATACGTGACATCAAATAGTATCCTGTATTGATCTTTGCGCCCTTTAATGGATAAGCGAGTATACCATGACCCTACATCTGTCCATGGCGAGAATCGAGATTATCACTACTGTACATCTGTCCATGGCGAGAAGCAAGATTATCACTACTGTACATATGTGCTTGGCGAGAAGCAAGATTACCACTACTGTACATCTGTCCATGGCGAAAATCGAGATTACCACTACTGTACATCTGTGCTTGGCGAGAAGCAAGATTACCACTACTGTACATCTGTCCATGGCGAGAATCGAGATTACCACTACTGTACATCTGTGCTTGGCGAGAAGCAAGATTACCACTACTGTACATCTGTCGATGGCGAGAATCGAGATTACCACTACTGTACATTTGTGCTTGGCGAGAAGCAAGATTACCACTACTGTACATCTGTACATGCCGTTAAACGCGACTGAAGATATGTATGCTTGAATTTAGCAACCTCATCACATAAATATCGCTACATAAATCACAACTGTTTTGATGCCTACTTTCACTGTCGAGATAACCAGATACTTCATAGCGAGCGGATTAGACTGGGCAGCAGGAAACTAAACATAAAAGATACAATCAAGTTATTTGTTAGTCCATCAGTACTCATTAGATGCGTTCTATGTTTGTCTATAAAAATCCATGTAAAATAATACAGCTTCTTCTTTCGACATGGCCAGTTGTGTTCAGGTCAGAAACTAACCCTGCAATCCGCTCTGTCTTTGTCAGACCAGACACTCAGATTACAATGTGATCTATCTTGGCCAGACAAGACACCCAGACTACAATGTGATCTGTCTTAGTCAGACCAGAAACTAACCCTACAATGTGATCTGTCTTGGTCAGACCAGACACTCTGATTACAATGTGATCTATCTTGGCCAGACAAGACACTCAGACTACAATGTGATCTATCTTGGTCAGACCAGACACTCAGACTACAATGTGATCTGTCTTGGTCAGACCAGAAACTAACCCTACAATGTGATCTGTCTTGGTCAGACCAGACACTCAGATTACAATGTGATCTATCTTGGCCAGACAAGACACTCAGACTACAATGTGATCTGTCTTGGTCAGACCAGAAACTAACCCTACAATGTGTTCTATCTTGGTCAGACCAGACACTCAGACTATAATGTGCTCTGTCTTGGTCAGACCAGACACTCAGACTACAATGTGATCTGTAAAGTAAAGTAAAGTAAAGTAGCCCATAGCATTACTGCCGTGGGGGTGTGAGGTGTTAGCGATCTCATATTTCAAAGGCTCGACTATATGAGGGCGGTTGCCATCTCCTCTCCCTCGTCGCATTTACTTCCCGGACTGAACCGGTACCCATTTAAGGTTGGGTTGACCCCGGGGCCGTTGCCGTCTGAAAAAAACATTACCGCCTCAACTGAGGAATGAACCCAGGACTTCGCAGCTGCGAAGCCAGCGTGATAACCACTGCGCTACGCGGCTCCCCAATATGCTCTGACTTAACGTTTATTGCTAAACTTGTCTTACAGTATGAGCCATGACAGTGACAATCTTCATAATGTGTATGCCTTCCTGAATGTATATATGCATGTGTGTGTATATGTGTATATTTGTGAGTAAGTAGGTATGTATGCATGTATGTATGTGGGTATGTGTATATGTACGTATGTATGTATGTATGTATGCATGTGTGTATGTATGTATGTATGTTGGAGATGAAGCCCACATTCACCACATGTTTACTTGTAGTTCACCTGTCCCTACCTTCCTCGCAACGCTCCATTTCATCTGCACTAAACATGCAACACGAGGCTAGTGCAGCATGCATATTTCTCACTTCCTGTTTCTCACTTGGAACGTTCTGCTCGATATTGATTATATTTGTGCTTCATATATAAAGGCACCGAGTTCGAATCCCAGCGTGTAGAGTTTGGCAGTCACAGTATCTTTTTGTCGATACTATCACTCATCTGTGTACATGAAGTAATGGCAACCTTACTTACTTCACATATGTGAACAAAACATATAACAGTCAAGCAGGTTGGCTGTTGTAAGAGCTGCGTTATGCAAAAGACATGCTTCTTACATTTACATACGAAACAACAAAATAATTACTGTATTTTTTAGTTGACTGCAAACAAAGTTGATGGGAGTTGAATATTTCGAGTTTATTAACCCAGTAGACAAAAACATCAGAGTAAAGCAAATTGTTCAGCCAATATATTTCATAACACACGGAGGACAGGACGAAACAAGAAGTTTAGTGACATGAGTCAAAATACGTAAAGTGGAAAAAAACAACCTAACAGCACACTAATAACCGAATAAAGGGTTAAAGAAGTTGAAAGTACAGTCGGACAAGCAAATAAGTGCATGCGTAGTACCACATACATATACGCAAACACACACGAGCACCGATATCACTGAGCGCACAGAAATCATCACAGAGCACGGCCTCATACGCGCTAAAGGATCACAACTCATGAAAGCAATTGAAAGTAATTGACACCATACGTGGAGATAAAGAACATTTTGTAGAAGAAAAAGGCATAAAAATCCGTAAATATTTCACTATCAACTTGCGCCAGATCTTTACAGCACATCACATCACAAACACATACACACATACACCCTAACGTATTGACATATCATTAAGCGAAGCGCTTCCCAGCACACACACACACACCAATATACACATATAAACTATCATACACAGACACGAACACATACAGACACACAAGCACACACGGAAGCAAGCACACACAGAAACAAGCACCCACAGACACAGGAGCACACATGGACACACGAGCACACATGGACACAAGCACACACAGACACATGAACACACACAGACACAAGCACACACAGATACACGAGCACACATTGACACAAGCACATGCAGACACACGAGCACACACAGACACACGAGCACACATGGACACACGAACACACACAGGCACACCAAGACATACAGACACCAACACATACAGACACGAACACACACAGACACACGAACACACACAGACTTACAAACACACAGAAACACGAACACATGCAGACACACCAACATATACAGACACACCAACACATACAGACATACGAACACACGCACATACACAGGAACACACACAGACACGAACACACACAGATACGCAAACGCACAGAGACACTAACACACACAGACACACGAACACACACAGACTCACATTCACACATACACAAACGCAAAATAACACACACTGACACACGAACACACAGAGACAAGACACACCGACACGAACACAAACGAACACTCACACACACGAACGAACATATACACGAATACACTAACACACACATAATCGCAAACTCGTGGTGACATTAGGTTCCACCACGTTTCAACATCTTACAGTGTATTGCTACTGCCGTCAGCGATCACGCCTAACTAGTGCTCGTGTCTATGTTTCTCTCACCATTACTCATTCAATCTCTCCAGACAATGTCAATAAAACTCTACTTGCTCTCCCGTACAGCTGTTTCCATCAACTGTTTATATTGTAGATACCATACAGATTTGTCAATTCTTTATCGTGCAACTCCTAATGAACGATGTTTCACTCGTTCAGATAGTGCAAAGACTGTTCTCTGCACTTGCGGTGTTCCGTGACAGACTCTTCCGACTTTCCAACTGTTAATAAAATCGCTACCTCTTACCAGCATGATATCAAACAACATTCTGCTGCAGTTCCCATCTGTTCGCCCACTACTCCTATTTCCATTCCACACAAGATATCAATACCAATGATACGTATAAATTCTTGTCGAGAAAATGTTTTTTTATTGTTCTTCATTTTCTGGATTAAAACTCTTGCTATCTCATCAACACGAGACAATGAGGATAATGTCTGGTTAGGCAAAACAGACTGATCACACAATGTTAGCCAAGGTCAGCCAAAACACACTGATCAAACAATGTTAGCCAGAGTCAAGCAAAACACACTGATCAAACAAAGTTAGCCAGGGTCAGCCAAAACAGACTGATCAAACAATGTTAGCCAAGGTCAGGCAAAACACACTGATCAAACAATGTTAGCCAGAGTCAAGCAAAACACACTCATCGAACAATGTTAGCCAGGGTCAGGCAAAACACACTGATCAAACAATGTTAGCCAGAGTCAAGCAAAACACATTCATCGAACAATGTTAGCCAGGGTCAGGCAAAACACACTGATCAAACAATGTTAGCCAGAGTCAAGCAAAACACTTTCATCGAACAATGTTAGCCAGGGTCAGGCAAAACACACTGATCAAACAATGTTAGCCAGGGTCAGGCAAAACACACTGATCAAACAATGTTAGCCAGGGTCAGGTAAAACACACTGATCAAACAATGTTAGCCAGGGTCGGCCAAAACACACTGATCAAACAATGTTAGACAGAGTCAGGCAAAACACACTCATCGAACAATGTTAGCCAGGGTCAGGCAAAACACACTGATCAAACAATGTTAGCCAGGGTCAGCCAAAACACACTGATAAAACAATGTTAGACAGAGTCAGGCAAAACACACTCATCCAACAATGTTAGCCAGGGTCAGGTAAAACACACTGATGAAACAATTTTAGCCAAGGTCAGCCAAAACACACTGATAAACAATGTTAGCCAGGGTCAGCCAAAACACACTGATTAAACAATGTTAGCCAGGGTCAGGCAAAACACGCTGATCAGATAATGTTAGCCAGGGTCAGGCTAAACACACTCATCAAACAATGTTAGCCAGGGACAGGCAAAACACACTGATCAAACAATGTTAGCCAGGGTTAGCCAAAACACACTCATCAAACAATGTTAGCCAAGATCAGGAGAAATAATCTGGCCAAGACCCTTATCCGACCTCCTCGTTGGTCGTCCTGGAAACAGGCTGTGGTCGAGGACAGCAATCTGGCTAAAAAGGTGAGGGTCGATGTAATTCCCGTAGTAGTGAATGACACGCAGATGAAGCCTAGCATTGCACAACCGCCTGGAGGACCCCGGTCCGCATCATCAGCACGCTAGGGATGTCAGCAAAGTAACTACATTCTGCCACAAGTTCCGTCCTTCTCACGGCGCACAAAATGGTTGCCAACCCATTGTAGGCATTCGAAACCAACCAACCGCATCAATGAAGGGAGAAGTCAATGGATCCAAAACTCTGTCTATCTTTTGTCTAGATGGTGTAATCCTACAGACTTGACTCCGTTATTTTCTATACAATCGTTCCTTTCATAGTATTGTCTTGCTCGTGCGCGGCTGTCCTTTACTTTCCTTCTAGTATTGTTTAAGCAAAGTTATTTGTCTTCTGATTCACCAAAGTACCAGAAATGTCTCACTCTGATTCCTTTTATTGAATCTCTTCTCGAGCCATAACTTCTCTAACATCTATTTATTTGGTGTTTTCCCTTTCCAAGAAAAGAGCCCCATAATTGTAGGTTTTTTAAAATGTTGATTTGAAGAAACGTTCGTCTTCTTCTTCTTCTTCTTTTTCTTTTTCTGCGTTAGTTCTCAATCTCTCACTACCATGCCCTCAGCGGGGCTTTGCAAGTAGCAGAATGTAGTCCGGAGAACGGAATGCGTTATATCGCTAGTTTACAGCTTGACTGCGATAATTGCACGATTCGGTCCGACACATCCACCTTCGGCAGCGTTGTAGAAGTATGACAAGGAAGAGAAATGAATTGATCAAGATCCTCAATTTTGTTTACTTTTGTTTAGTTACTTTTCAAAATGAGTCGCACAAATAGTTTATATCATGGAAATGTTCAAGTTAATATCAACTGCCTTGAGCCTGGATATTATTTCTTCATATCGTTCTCAACCTTCAGGGTTGAATTGTGTATGTATCCTTCTTGTCTTGACACCAGCAATAATTTCAGCAAGCTATTCCTCACTTCTCATCGACTGCCTCGTCGTTAGCTAAGTGCACCTGACATGTGTGTTAATATCCTTGTCATATCGTCTGTGGATCTCGGTACGTGGATTATTATGTAAGATCGGCAGGTCATATTTGTGTATCTATCGGAACTTTTATCAGTTCCACGTCTACCCACAGATTGTATATGTTAATGGATTGTTCTCGTAGTCAATGGTTCCTTGGCTCCAAGTTCTTGGTAGGGGATGATTTTGTAGAAGGATAGAGAGAGAGAGAGAGAGAGAGAGAGCGAGAGAGAGAGAGAGAAAGAGAGAGAGCGCGAAAGAGAACACTGTTGACAAATTGAATACAGGGTTTACAAATATTTTGCCGTTACAATAAGAGAATAAGGAAGAGAAAGTGTGAGTGAGAGAAATATATATATAGAGAGAGAGATAGATGGAAAGAAAAAGATGTTGAAAACGATACTAGTGTAGCGTACTAAAATGTTTAAGGTAGAGGAAAGGTGGACGGGGTTGGAAGTATGGGAACGTTCAGTACACGACGTGTATAAGTTGTGAGCGGAATATCATCGGGATCTGATGAGCTGTGTATTTAGTCCTGGTAATTATTATATAAGTATATATTGGAAGAAAGGATGGGGAAGATGGGGGTTCAAACATTCGTCCCTAGTTCATGATACCCGGAACTTTCAATAGGCCCCTGGAGAGGAACAACACTTTCTTAAAATAACATGACAATGAGAGACAACAACGTGTGAACAGTTATAGAGGGAGATGAGCGCATAACAATGAGAGACAACAACTTGTGAACAGTTATAGAGGGAGATGGGATCAATGTGCCGCTTCAGAATCAGTGAGTTTTGTGCAATATTTTCAGTCCGTATGCAATACAATCTATGACCAAAATAGTGATCAAGTGTGCTGCTGTTAGCACAGAACATTTCAAGTCCAGACATAACCAACATTCTAAACTCTGACCATACAACCACTCCCTACCTCCACTATACAAACATTCCAAACTTCTATATCACAAACATTCCTATCCTCCACCCCACAATCATTCCCAACCTATACTTCCCAAACCTTCCCATTCCCTATCCCACAAATCTTTCCAGTCTCTATCTCCCAAACCTTCTCAGCCCTTATTTCCCAAACCTTCCCATTCCCTATACCACAATCGTTCCCAGCCCTTATCTCCCAAACCTTCCCAGCCCGTATCTCCCAAACCTTCCCATTCCCTATACCACAATCGTTCCCAGCCTCGATCTCCCAAACCTTTCCAGCCCTATCTCACAAATCTTCCCAGCTCCTATTTCCCAAACCTTCCCAGCCCCTATCCCACAAACATTTCCAGTCTGTATCTCCCAAACCTTTCCATCCCTTATCTCCCAAACCTTCCCAGCCCCTATACCACAATCGTTGCCAGCCCCTATCTCCCAAACCTTCCCAGCTCCTGTCTCCCACACCTTCTCAGCCTCGATCTCCCAAACCTTTCCAGCCCTTATCTCCCAAACCTTCCCATCCCCTATACCACAATCGTTCCCAGCCCCTCTCTCACAAACCTTCCCAACCCCTACTCCACAAACATAAAAGGAAAACAGGAATATTGCCTGTGGTTAAACAATTTCTGAAAATTGATTTTCCGGCGAACAAACTACGTGAACAGGAGAGAGAGAGAGAGAGACACAGAGAGAGAGAGTGTGAGAGAGAGAAAGAGAGAGCATTGCTTTTATAACCGTTTGTAGATCCATGTGTCCATTACTTGAGAGAAAAGAATATGTCCACTGTAGCGATGGTATTAAAAGGTGACTAAGTAGGGTTAGGAGTGCGGTTGGCAATCTCATTATGTAAAACACAATGTCACAGAAACGACCTCTGCAGTAGAACATAATGTTGAAACAGGTTTCCTACGGGAGGGTCATCGGTAGTGACATACCATGTTGCTTTCGTAATGAAGAAAGACACATGATGATGACTGGTCTTTTAAGAAAATATGGATTTTGCGAAATGGTCGGTGCTAGCGAAAAGGTTAAAAAACAACAATGACGCATTCTAGGCAACCATTAAAGCAAGGGCCGGCTCTCCCAGGTGGAGGTGTTAGCAAGTCACTCTCATCGATTCCCGAGTAACAATGCGCAAATAATGGCCAGCTTGGCGTTGTGTTATGGGTTTAGGGGCTGGGCAGTCAACGATCCTATGGAGAACAATAATTGTGATCTTGAGATCTTGATAGAGAGAGACATATAGAGAGAGAGATAGAGAGAGAAAGAGATGATTGTCTAACATCAGTCGGCAGGGCACGTGATAACGGTGGATAACGCTGGCGATGATCAATACAATACAAGTTGAACGTGGCCAGGATTGACGTATCCAGCACGGATAACCTGCAGACATTAGTTGTTGCATAAACTCTACACAGGGACACATCATAGCGGTAAATATGACTAGCTCTTGATGCCCGGTACCGGCATGTTATGTCACATATAGTGTGCATGTTGTGTGTGTTGGCTCTGCTTAACGTCCATGCTCTTTTTGTGGATGTTGCCGTATTCATTGCGTCACTGAAAGGGCTCAAGAGGCTGCGTGTGTTATAGTTGTACTCCGGAAGTTTCATGCGCTTCCCGCCTCACTCCAAGAATACGGGTCCATCCATCACTAGACCAAGGCTACGTCTCACGTCACGACTTATCTTCACCCAGATCTGACCAATGAATCGTCATTCAACTTTTTGGCTTGGCACTTGTCGCTGGCACAAATCCAGGTTAATCTGTCGAGCGCTGCCACCACAGTCAAGTCTAACCGGTGACCTCTGTTTCAATATATCAACTCAACATCCAGGGTGTGACAGTGTGTAGGAAAATTGGCGAATATAGGATCGCAGATACGAAGCTAGCGAACGTGTGTTGTGTATAATAGGTTAACATATATACATTTGTGTCAAGTACAAGTATTGACCATCATGCTCCAGTTGACCCAGCCGTAAAGGGACACCTGACTTACGACTTTACACACAATAAATGGATAAACGTGAAATGGAAAGATAACGTTAAAGTTGTGAAAACAAACGTAAACGAAGCATTCCTAGTAAACAAAGCAAGTTCACAGATGTTTGTGGCAGGGTAGCCGTGTTTGGCAATTGTTTGCAACTGCAGGCAGGGAGATAATACGTCTGGCCTGAACCGTGCGTCGAGGATAATCATCGACAGAGAAAGATAATGAAGTGTTGAAGGTGCACAAATTCTCCAATCAGCAATATGAAAGCAGCAAATAAAACAAGAACTCAATGTGGTCAGTATAACATATTAGTTCCATCGCTGACATTAGTTGCTCACCACAAGCAATGACAGCGACATCGTCAGACAGTTTTTTGGGAGCTTGACTCTCAGCTAAATTTGGGGTTGACATGGCGAGTTCCTTTCCTCTCTGCCTGGCCTTTCATGACAGAAAGTCAGATTCACATTTACAGCTGGGTAGACTGACGAATATGGCTATTGATGAGCTTTGTCGTGGGAAGTCAGAGCTCCAACAACTACGCAGCTCCGACGCTCTTGTCGATACATTAATAGCAGTATGGTGTATTACAATAACATGTGTTTATATAGAAGCACATTCTCGTAGACACGTACAACAACAAGGCAACTGTACAGACTACCAATCCATGTTCCTGACACGACGCGTAACCAACATTCTCTCAAAGACAATGAAGGTAAGAATGAACAAGAAAACCTACAAGGACATATTTAAAGTGTTATTCTCAACAGAACGTTGGAAACTCTAGAATAACTATTTAGCATAAATACACTGGCAGTAAATTTAGTAATTAGCAATCTAAATGAACTTGACTTTCGCTCCCCGTCGCTCCATTTATTGAAGCATAGATACAACACTGCATGCACATCCTCTAACCAGCGTTTGGTAAGACCTGTTTCCAGTCCATTTCCATTACGGTGTTTTAGCTATGATTTTAATATGGTTGTTGTTGTTGATTGCCTACAATTAGTAGGATTACTCCTGTGTACCCCCTAAAAAGAATGGTAACTCTCGGGTTGTTGTAGCTTTAATCACATCCCCAGCGTGCTGATGAAGGTGGACCGAGGTCCCCCAGGCCGTTGTGTTATGCTTGGCTTTATCTGCGTGTCGCTCACTACAACGAGGGTCAGCGATTCCTCACCTTGTTAGCCAGAATGCCATCAAAACAGCCCGTTTCCAGGAAGGGCTACGATGAAGCTTTGCCCAGTATATTTTGTCTGAACCTGACTATCATGTACGATCTGTAAGTTTTGCGTGAGCCTGACTATCATGTACAATCTGTAAGTTTTGCGTGAGCCTGACTAACATGTCTGATCAGAATGTTTTGCCTGAGCCTGACTAACATGTACGATCTGTATGTTTTGCGTGAGCCTGACTAACATGTCTGATCAGAATGTTTTGCCTGAACCTGACTAACATGTCTGATCAGAATGTTTTGCCTGAACCTGACTAACATGTACGATCTGTATGTTTTGCGTGAGCCTGACTAACATGTACGATCTGTATGTTTTGCGTGAGCCTGACTAACATGTACGATCTGTATGTTTTGCCTGAGCCTGGCTAACATGTACGATCTATGTTTTGCCTGAACCTGACTAACATGTCTGATCAGAATATTTTGCCTGAGCCTGACTAACATGTACGATCTGTATGTTTTGCCTGAGCCTGGCTAACATGTACGATCTGTATGTTTTGCGTGAGCATGACTAACATGTACGAGCTGTATGTTTTGCGTGAACCTGACTAACATGTCTGATCAGAATGTTTTGCCTGAAGCTGCAAACCCTAAGCTCCACCTTCTTTTGTCGCCAAGTAAAGGAACATTTATCTTATTCTGTTTGCCCAGGCAACCAATCTACGTAGCAAGAAATAATCGGATACAGTTTGCAAAGTTATTTATGTCAAATGAAGTTAAAGATAGTCATGTATGTTGTGATTTAGACTATCTCATGTGATGCAAGGACAGAGTGAAAAGACTAAGATCACAGACAGCCTTAAACATGCAGAGGATACAATATGGGTCGTCAAACAGTAACAAGAACAGCACAATCTGGTGGATCAAGCCAACAAGAAAGCCAAGAATATGGTCGTTGAGGCATATGTTAATATCACTACCGTGTCCATTTTTCTAAAATGCTCATACAAATGAAAAGACTGGCCTACTTATGAGAAGTCCAACATCAGTATGCTCGTCCAGCTTGCATTTTAATGTTCCGTGTTAGTAAACACCAATGGAAGACCCATGCTTGAATGCAAGTGTCATCACGTGCAGATTATTGTCAGAAACAACTGTTTAAACTATATCTTCTCGATCTGATCACATAGATTCAGTAGCGTATCAACTAATGCCATAATATAATTACATGCGTCCAAAACAGAAGAACATTTTCTTTTACCACCTGGTTATCAGACATTCACTGAACTGAAAGTGGAATCTTCAACATACAAGTAGTATATTCACTTTTTCACTGCCCCTGGACTTGCTACTGCACTTTACTTGTATGATTTATAATAATATTTAGGCCCTTTCATTTGTTATTGTCCTAATATTGTTCCCTTGCATCATGTAATTCTAATCCGCATTGGATCTTCATGTGTTGATGACCTCACAATTTTTTTACGTTAAACTCTAACTGTCAGGTCTGAGACCATTTTGGAATCGTATCTAAATCTGATGTCAATAGATCCACCTCTACCGGAGAAGAGATCCTACTGAATAATTTTGTGCCATCCTCGAATTTTGCAATCATAGACCCGATATCAATGTACAAATCATTTATAAATATCAAAAACAGAACTGCATACAACTGGTAGCGTGTTGGAAATATTTAAACCTTAATAGTTCATATTTTTTTACCACACAATTATGCCTGTAAAATCATAAAATACCAAAAAATAGTTCATTCTTTTTTTTTTTAATGAAAGAAATCCAAGTGTTCTCTTTGATTGAATTTATTTGTTCAGCATTTAAAAGTCATTCAGATGGCTGTTTTGTTATAGAAAATACAAATCGGTTTTCAAGTGGCAAGTAAGTCATCTAGGCTGGAGTAAAGTCACATGATCGGGGGTATACGTTTTTGTCTTAAATCACATTCTCTATTCTCTTCCTCCCATCCCCACACAAACAAATTAATGAATAAAACTTTGACAAATATTCTTGTGGGCGGTAGAGGATAAATAGTTTTGTGGGCGGTAGAGGATAAATAGTCTTGTGGGCGGTAGAGGATAAATATTCTTGTGGGTGGTAGAGGATAAATAGTCTTGTGGGCGGTAGAGGATAAATAGTCTTGTGGGCGGTAGAGGATAAATAGTCTTGTGGGCGGTAGAGGATAAATAGTCTTGTGGGCGGTAGAGGATAAATATTCTTGTGGGCGGTAGAGGATAAATAGTCTTGTGGGCGGTAGAGGATAAATAGTCTTGTGGGTGGTAGAGGATAAATAGTCTTGTGGGCGGTAGAGGATAAATAGTCTTGTGGGCGGTAGAGGATAAATATTCTTGTGGGCGGTAGAGGATAAATAGTTTTGTGGGCGGTAGAGGATAAATAGTCTTGTGGGTGGTAGAGGATAAATAGTCTTGTGGGCGGTAGAGGATAAATAGTCTTGTGGGCGGTAGAGGATAAATAGTCTTGTGGGCGGTAGAGGATAAATAGTCTTGTGGGCGGAAGAGGATAAATAGTCTTGTGGGCGGTAGAGGATAAATAGTCTTGTGGGCGGTAGAGGATAAATAATCTTGAAATTATTTGTACAATATCAATCTTCTAATGTTACAATTACACGTTTAGCGACATTATTTTAGGCAATTTTAGTGGATATATATATATTTAAACACAGACACACACATATATATTTATACACAGACACACACATATCTATTACTGCGCAAGTGGTTTCTGTGTTGGAATAAATAGAACTAATCGAATCTTACAAGCACATAGTAAAACACAACTAATGAGGGTTGTGCATTGTGCCATTAGGACCTGCATGGGACTATTCATACCACCATACAGAACCAAACTGTGACACTGCCACTGTAAATACTCAGAAACATACGTCTTGCAAGGAGGTACACCGTAATGATGACCCTTTGCTTCATTTGAACTGGAAAAAAAACCAATCAGTACAAACACACACACACAATTATACTCTCCTCATATTTGAGAAGAATAATGATTATTCTGGAAGTATGCTCTTTATTACACGAAGGTGTGGGGCAAACAATAATATGATCTAGTAATTGGAAGACAGCAAGTGACGTTTTGAATGCAGATGCATGCACACATCAGGTGCTTTTAATGCAGCAATACATATGTAAGAAGGTTCTTTAAATTGAAAACGAAAAGTGGTTTTTGAATCAACACGCAGACAAATAATATAAAGCGAAAGCAGAAACAAACTGTTTTGGATGTATGCAACAGGAGAATGGTTGAACAAAATGGCAATTTGGAGACATGAGAATAAGCGCGAAGGAGATGAAAGCAAAAGGTAATGATTTGAAAGGAATTATATTCAGTAATGTGGCCAAAGGTATTCAAGATCTACTCCAGTTACTGGCCCACTTCAACACATTATCTGATCTAGAATGCAACAGATATGTATCTGTATACTTGAAGCTACTAAATAAATGACTTTATATATTTGTACAGCTGAAAAATAAATGACTTTACTATTGCATACATACATATATGGCTGACGCCGAGGATGATATAATGTATATGTGATATACATACATATTATAGAGACTATCAAGGCGATGCTATGATATAAGATGGTACTGACAAATAAATGACTATATTAAAGCTGTCAAATAGTAGACCACGTGAATGTTTGAAGCTAATTAATAACTAGTGCTTACTAACTGTCACTATGCTTCCCTGCTGCCATATATACTAGCCTCAGTCTGGGTGCTCTACAAGCAGTACATACAGACGCACACATGCATCGAAGCACTGGTTTATGCGCCTTAATATCGCCCAATTGACCACGGTCTGGGGTGGAATAGGCGCTTCCACCAGTAGAAACTAGTGAGGCAAACATGTGAAATAAAATGCGGCTGCCTGTTACCCAAGATAAAGAGCACACTTTATCCACCTTTATCACCGCGGGTCTTGCAGAAACCAATTGATACATATGCACAAGTAAACACGAGGTAGAAGAGCCTGATATATATTCAATTGTCGTTCAAGTCAACCCTGTACTTTTTTATTGCAACGGGGAAGAAATTAAGTAGTTGAAATGCCTTTTACTTTTTGAAATATAATCTCCTCAAACGCTTATGCACGTATCTCAGCGTTTAAGGAATGCTTGAAAAGCTTCAATGTACAAAGATTTGTCCGTATGTTTGTACCAATCCAGAACAGTCTGTTTCAGTTCGTCACCAGTGCTGAAAGGTTGACCTGCCATGAAATCTTC
The DNA here is from genome assembly GCA_036924085.1 of Ariolimax columbianus. Classification (NCBI taxonomy): domain Eukaryota; kingdom Metazoa; phylum Mollusca; class Gastropoda; order Stylommatophora; family Arionidae; genus Ariolimax; species Ariolimax columbianus. The sequence goes on along the minus strand of JAVGWX010000014.1, from coordinate 17,287,105 downwards.
TAGGGCTCCAAACAGATGGAAATTGCTTGTAGCGAGGTCTGAGCTATAAGGTGGATGTAGCAATACCTCACAGTGAATTGTTGCAGATGGCACATAGTGCAGTGAGCCGTGTACGGTTGACAGTTATCTTGCAGGAGCAGGACGCCCTTTGTGATCAAACCCAACGTGTACTAACCATCCGAAAATGTGATCAAACCAAATGTTCCAGAGAAAAACTTGGCTCTTGTGCAATTTCGTGACAAGTTATGTGTCGATTGTCCATGATAAAGAGTTCCCCAATCTAGATACTCACAGGAATGACTGTGGTTCGATGAGAAGCACAGCTACCAGAATCAACACTCACGGATGTACGGTCTTCTCTAAAACGTTTACACCATTTAAATGTCTTACTGTGGCTGAGTGCCTCATCATCATATTGTGATTGCAGTCGTCTGTAAATCGCAGGTTTCCAGCCTTCTTTCAAAATAAACTTTATCACAATACGCTGTTAAGCGCAAGTACTAACAGTGTTGTCCACCATTTTAATGTATCTGAAACGTGACTTTCATCTGTAACATGACTGGCTCATGGAAACTGGGCCACCTAGCAATAACTTGACATGAGTGTCCCCAACCAGTGATATAAGTTCTAGCACAGTATAACCCATTCAGGTAGAACTAGAACAAAAAGTTCCGGTTCGATTTGAACGCTCTTCGTGTGTATGAATATATATATATATATATATATTACTTGTTTGATTACTTGATGCCCAGTTCCTCAGAGAGGGATGTACCGCTGCGGATCCCAACTTCTTGTCCAACGATCTATATCCTGGTCTGTGGACTGCCAGTGGGCAACAAGCTTTCATATTAACGTATTGTTTCAGTTTTAGTGCATCGCAATGGCGTCTGACTAACGCATTGTAGGTCTATCCTATAGACTTTTCTGCAAACATGCTACACTCATGTGATCTGACTATAAGAATAGAGATCAAACATGATACACTCATGTAGTCTGACTATGAGAATAGAGATCAAACGTGCTACACTCATGTAGTCTGACTATGAGAATAGAGATCAAACATGATACACTCATGTAGTCTGACTATGAGAATAGAGATAAAACATGAAACACTCATGTAGTCTGACTATGAGAAAAGAGATCGAGGCGGGAAGACAAACCCTGTCACCAAACAATGACGACCTGAAAACGGGTGTAACGAACCAAAAGAAATATCGCTGCCTCGCTGTAAACTGCAATACAACGTCACAACGTCTTCTTTAGGACAAGAGCTCATCACATAGTAAGACATAGATGTGTGCTCTCGGCATTTGTTGTTCAACAGTTTCGTAATAAAACAAAAACACACAGGCGCAAAATTGTACCCCGGAAGTGAAAATGAACACACAACTCATTTCATAAACCAGACGTCCAAATCCTGATATATGACGACAAAGATAGATTTCAAACTAACATGAATGCACTTGGCACAGCCTGTGAAAGATATATTATGAAAATTAGCACTTATAAAGGTTGTCAGAAAACGAGTTACATCCGTTAAGGCAATGGCGAACTTAAATACTTCCAGAGTTCAAATACCTGGGATGTATTTTTGTGGAAGATGCAGAAAACGAAACAAGATGTCAGAAAGCCTCTGATATTAACTGACAACTATTACCTGCTACCACTAATACTCCTACTACTAACACTACCACCATTACTACCACTACTGCCTCCACTGTTACCCTGCTATTATCACTTCCACTATACCCACCCCCCTCCACTAATGTCTCCACTGTTATCCTGCTATTTTCACTTCCACTATACCCCCCCCCCCCTCCACTAATGTTTCCACTGTTACCCTGCTATTATCACTTCCATTACACCCCCCCCCCCCCACTAATGTCTCCACTGTTACCATGCTATTTTCACTTCCACTATACCACAACCCCCCCCCCCCACACTAATGTCTCCACTGTTACCCTGCTATTTTCACTTCCACTATACCACCCCCCCCCCCACTAATGTTTCCACTGTTACCCTGCTATTATCACTTCCACTATACCCCCCATCCCCACTAATGTCTCCACTGTTACCCTGCTATTTTCACTTCCACTATACCCCCCCCCCCCCACTAATGTTTCCACTGTTACCCTGCTATTATCACTTCCACTATACCCCCCCCCCCCTCCACTAATGTTTCCACTGTTACCCTGCTATTTTCACTTCCACTACACACCCCCCCCCCCCACTAATGTTTCCACTGTTATCCTGCTATTTTCACTTCCACTACACACCCCCCCCCCCACTAATGTTTCCACTGTTACCCTGCTATTTTCACTTCCACTACACACCCCCCCCCCCCACTAATGTTTCCACTGTTACCCTGCTATTTTCACTTCCACTACACCCCCCCCCCCCACTAATGTTTCCACTGTTATCCTGCTATTTTCACTTCCACTACACCCCCCCCCACTAATGTCTCCCCTGTTACCCTGCTATTTTCACTTCCACTACACCCCCCCCACTAATGTCTCCACTGTTACCCTGCTATTTTCACTTCCACTACACACCCACCCCCCCCCCCACTAATGTTTCCACTGTTATCCTGCTATTTTCACTTCCACTACACCCCCCCCACTAATGTCTCCCCTGTTACCCTGCTATTATCACTTCCACTACCCCCCCCCCCCCCCTCCACTAATGTCTCCACTGTTACTTTGCTAACATCACCATCCATATTTTCAACACTGCTACTATTAAATTATTTGCGTATCGTTTCTTAAATGCGTCTATAATATATTATATTGTCTTTTCCCCCCTTTTTTCTCAGAAATTAAAGCACAAATTATAAATCATCTCTGCAAAATACATTATCACAAATCATTAGCCTGGAAAAGAAAAGACAAGATAGAAAGAAGAAATAAATAAAGAATCAACAAACAGTCTTTAAATTACAGAAAATGAGTTATCTACTTCAAGTTCTTTATCTGTTCCCTGACTCATAAAATGAATTTATAGCCGGTTGCTCTACAATTGTTAAGCAACACTTTTTTGGAGAGGAAGTAGGCAAACAATTTTGGAGCAATTGCATATGATTAAAAATATTTTTCTAATATTGAACAAAGAACATTATTTGAGATATACTTAAAAACATAGTATGAGATTCAAGAAAAAGTGTTAATGTTCTCAGGCTGCAGCATCTAAAGATGGAAAGAAATGACTCAATTTAATAACGGATGCATTGAAAGAACAAGATACTAGAAATGAGGTCCGTGCAGTTTTATTAACTGTGACATATTTTGCCTGTATGTCAATGTCACCTTTGTGGTATTATCAGCTGAAGGATAATTTCAGCTGTTTCGTATTGTCAGCTGAATGGTAATAGTAGCTATTGGTAATGTTAATTGTATTGTAATATCATTTGTGTGGTAATGTCAGCTGTGTGCTATTTAATGTCAACTGTGTAGTACATAATGTCGGCTGTGTGCTACCTAATGTTAGTTGTGGGGTACACGATGTCAGTTGTGTGGTACCTAATGTCAGCTGTGTGGTACCTAATGTCAGCTGTGTGGTACCTATTGTCAGCTGTGTGGTACCTAATGTCAGCTGATTGGTACCTAATATCAGCTGACATATATTTGCAACAAGGTTATCCAAGGTAGAGATGTGGAAATAGCACACATGGAAACTCTCCTCACAGAATATAACAGACAATCAAAAATGAATGCAAATTGACGTTAGATTGGTTGAGTCGAACCTAAAGATAAAAATAAAACTCTCCTGTAGATGTTGTTGAAATAGGCACAAGATGACAAGACCTAATGATGACATCGCGTCTGATGCTAAATTGGAAAGAAAGAAATGGAACAGATGATGCGACAGAAAATGCCTGCTTTAGAAAGTGTGTTTGACATTTTGGTAGACAATGTTATATCACGTTTAACTGCCCGTTTCAATGATGCTAAGCATTTGTCATAAAAACTAGATTTCTTGTGGACACATCTGACCCTGTCTTAAAGTGATGTGGAGAGAAAAGTTGTGTCTTTATCAGAGCATACATTGATGATTATTTCAAAGAGATGCAGCATTGATCCTCAGTATACGAGATCATCATTATCATGTAGCATGTCCATTGTAGAACGTCGCTCCCATCACAGTCTGTCTGAAAGAAACTCGTTCCCTTGCCAAAACACCAGCCTCCGCCACAGTCATGCTCAGGCATTCCTAGATATCTTGGTGCCATCGTCTTCTTGGTCTACCCCTTCCTCTTTTGCCTGGCACCATACCTGCCATCCCCGTTCTCTCAAGACCGTTGTGTCTCTTGACGTGACCAACGTATTTGCATTTTCTAACCAAAATGGAATTGATATACGAAATAGAATTTGTAAATCTACAGTTGAAGCCGTTACCTCTATTGAACATGCTAAACAGAGTACAGACTTGGTGACCTGTTTCTAAATGGGTGTGTTTTAGAAAACAAATCAGAAATGCAGGAATAGTAGCTACTACAGAGACATCCTTTAGTCAACTCACGTTCATTAAGAAATATTGAAGGTCTACATTGTCTGGGAAAACGTTTTTCGAATTTGAGTGAACCTTTGCCAGAACCATTTCCATGAAAGATCAGGAGAGCTCCTTGAAATGAAATAGTAAATACTCAGTGTAGCTACTTTTTTTCTCTACTGTTCTTGTTGCTAATAGTTGCCTTCTGATGATCAGATTCTGTATTTCAATATAGCAATATGTTTCAATATGAATGATTTCTCATATTAATATTGTAACATAAACAATAATATTCAAATCAGACATGCTTTATTCTCTCTTATCTTCTTTTTAATATATGTTATTTATATTGTTAATGGAGAAGAGGTAAGACCTTCAACTCAGAAAATCACCAGAGAACTCAATTCTACTATCTCATTTTGCATCCTTGCATCATACACTCTTTGGGTTACAGGCTACAGGACGTGACATAAGATTGCAGAGACTACAAGCTGCAGGCTGACTATATATATATATATATATATATATATATATATATATATATATATATATATTTGTGTGTATGTGTGTGTGTGTGTGTCTTGACGCAGAAGAGCTTCGTATTACCGAAAGAAAGCACGTATATATTCCAGTAAGTAGACAGGCTATCATATTTTTTTATGCCATGAATATTTGACAAGAATCAAGATTCAAAGACTCAACAGAAATAAAGGATTGTCAGGAAATAAGACACCGGGACCATTAAGTAAACAAAGAATCAACAGAGTGGGGAAAACGTTGAGTTGAATTCGCGCATCGGCTTACCGATAGTTGAAAACGCTCATAAACTTGGCACGATCTTCCTCTGACTCGGACGTGGATGCGGCGAAGAATGAAGTCAACTAAAGTGATATCGTGGCTATCGGTCCCTCTCACATCCCTCAGTGTCTCCGTGAATTGCAATAGGTATTCAAGACTTGTGTCTGTCGCCTCTCTCCCGATCGCACTGTCTCACCTCTGCCGTCCCTCGCTAGAAACAAGCAATAATGACGGCCAAACTAGTCTGACTTTCCGTATCCTGTGGCAAAGAAACAATTTCCCATGAATTGAGCGTAGGTCTATGGAAAAAAAACGCCCTTCCCTCACCCTTCTCTCTCGTAAACCTATTTTCTTACATTTCCTTCTCCCCATTTTCCGCCTCGTTTTTATCAACTCTTACACGTAAACCACATGGTCTTACACAGCGGGGACTGCTTGTTGAGGAGTTGTGCTTTTTCAATTATATTCAGCAACTCTGCAAGCAGACCATTTCACACAAGTCCACACACAAAAACCGACGCATATTTTGTCAACAGTTGCTAGCTTTCAGAAATTTATAGATTTGATGAATGTTGCCGCTATACTAATTTTTTCCCCTTCCATTTTTAAATGTATTCTCGTAATAAGAAAAGAACACATTACATATTTTTTACATCTCTTAAACACTTTTCCCGTTGCTAAACCTCTAGTACATTTTGTGTCCTATGTTTTTCGCCTAGTGCTTACACGCACATGTTGAGCATTAACCAGAAAATTCGCACATATCAGTGGGCCAATAAGATGAGCACGTAAAGGGAGTCGGCCATTCACCGCTCATACAGTGCAGGATGTTCATCCACACACACGTACCTTCTACTAACTGACATAAAAGGCATTTGAATTAAGCAAACAACGATGGAATGCTTCAGACTTAAAACTGTTTGCTAAAATCGGGAGAAAAAATATATTCAGCTCAACCATGCCATCTGTTTGCCTGCCTCGATTCAATTACTGCGAGAAGTCTGCAAAACAGGCAAGATAGGCACAATCATTTTAATGGGGGCATTTCTGAATTATTAGCAACCAAATACAACAAATATATACACGTGATGAGAAATTGTAAGTTGTTTGTTTTATTTCATTTTTTATCAGACTAACTGGTCAATTTAATATTGAGTATTTTGTAAGAGTGCTGGATAGTTAGTGAAATGCCTACCGAAAGAGAGGATGCGACATAATTGGACTTTTTTGTTTTGATGATGTAACTTACACTGCATTTGGATCATAATGAGGAAGATATTGCGCTGGTAATAAACCTCACCTTCTCGTCCGGAGCTTCCTTGGACCAGTGGCAAGACTATCAGTTGAGACGAGTGGAGGTAACTCAGAATACAGACACTCTGGTCTTATATAACCTGAGAGCAGGGTTCGCTTGAAACTTGCGGGATTTGATCGCCCATCTTTTCAGTTCACCGCTTTGAGAGGCGAGTGTCTTACTTCTAAACTACAGCGTCCCGACTGGAAGTTTTAACATTAAATTAATTTTATTTTTGGTCTGAATTTGTTGGATATAATGGATGTCATGTAGTTAGTATGTTGTCTGAGTTGTTGTATATAAAGGTCTAAAATTGAGTTGTTATTTGTGGTTTGACTTGCCAGACTATGTGGAAGGTCTATGATCACGTTTTTATTTTTGGCCTGATTGGATTTGGATGGATATATGGACGGTCTAATAATTAAGTTGTGATGTTATTGTTTTTTGTGTGTGTGTTATTTATTTATTTTTTTGGGGAGGGGGAGGGGGTTGTGGAAGGGGAGGGAGTGGGACGGTTTCTTTAATTGCTCATTATAAAGCGAATTTAACATTGATTTAGGTGTCTGATTTGATGGAGGTCAAAGTGGACATGCAAGGAAGCACCACGAGGTAGACAAATCTTCTGAGATTAGATGATTCCAATAAGACACAGATCAAACTGAACACTTAAAAACCCAGCTACTGATGCGAATAAGAGACTTTGTGTTATGAAACGAAGTAAAACAAACTATAACAAACTATAACAAACTAAAACAAACTTTAACAAACTATAACATATCAAAACTTCTACTATCTACAAAAATAGAAGGTTGTTGAAACCTTGTTAAAACATTGACAGTTTGGCTAGAGATCTTTCTATAACACGACAAGCACTCCTAAACTGTGCAGCATTCAGCTCCTGTTACCCACGCGCCGCTGATGTCTGTCATGTGACATTCTTGTCTCTGCATCGTGAAAGATGAACGCGTTTCACCTTACAGCACCTGTCTCAAGATCGCCTACCACTCGGGGGAAACGATACGTGAATGAATTCAGTAAAATATTTAAATTTGTGAGTCACTATCTTTGGAACACGTGCACACACACACACACACACACACACGCGCGCGCACACACACAAATAAATATATATATATATATACAACATGGCCGCTTCTCTGACGACTTGCACCGTAGAAGAAAAACGAGGCGTTAATCGTTTTTGTGTGGTCAAAGGGTCTGAAACCGTCTTAAATCTACATATGAATGAATGATAGGTATGGAGTGAGTTGTTTGAGTCAGAGTATAGTGTATGGGTAGGTATAAATATTTCAAAACGGAAGACAAAATGCCATTGATGAACCACGGCGTGAGAGACCAGCAAATATGCCAACTGAGACAGTGAAACGGATGATCGACCAGCTAGTTCGTGGCAACAGGCGAGTCATTACTGATGAATTAGTCGTAGATTTCAACGAGTCACGACAATGCGCACACAATTGTGCATGATGACCTCCGTTATAGGAACATCTGTAGATGGGTCTCAAGGTAGCTGCCCAGGTTCACAGGCGTGCACGGCAGACGATTTGTCAGAAGAATTTGGACCGCCAAGCTCGTGATGGAGCAGAGTCCTTGGAGCACCACTGCTGAAAGTAAGAGACAGTCGATGCAATGGAAGCGCCAGTTGGGTCCGGCTAAGAAACAATTCAAAACACAGGCTTCCCCTGGGAAAGTCCAGACACCCATTTTTTAAAATGTTAATGGTCCTATGTTGGTAGGTGTATTTCGAGGAAAGAAGTGAAACGGTTATTAATGATCGATAGCGTGACAGGTGAGTGACCCGGTTGATACGATCGAAACGCCGGAAACTTCTATCAAAAGGAATATTGTTGCTTCATGACAACGTCCGCAGTTAAATGGCTACACATAGAGTGGAAACTGTTCGTACTCTGAAGTGTGAGGTCTTGTAACATCCATCATACAGTCCTGACTTGGCGCCTTTGGACTTTCACTTATTGGGACCCTTGAAAATACATTTACTAAGTCAGAGGTTTGCTTATGACAACGACGTAATAATGCCGGTGCAAAATTGCTTGACGCTCACAGCAAAAGACTTTTGTCTAGAAGTCACCCACAAGATAGTGGACAGGACAAAGTAGGCTGGTCACCCACAACATAGTGGACAAGACAAAGTATGCTGGTCACCAACAAGATAGTGGACAGGACAAAGTGTGCTGGTCACCCACAAGATAGTGACAGCACAAAGTGTGCTGGTCACCCACAAGATAGTGGACAGGACAAAATGTGCTGGTCACCCACAAGCTAGTGGACAGGACAAAGTATGTTGTCATGTATAGAAAATATATTGAAAAAAAAGGCAAAGAATTTCTGGTTCGCATTCTTACAAAAATGTTTAAAAAGTTGAATGTTCTATGAAGATCATAAAAATGGGGAATAATCATCATGCGGTGTGTAGGGATTACTAATCCATTTAGTATTTTCTGTGTGTGTTGGTGTCATGCACTACATATTTTACTGCTGGGCAAATATTGTTTTCAGTATTGTCTTTCTCCTATTAAAGCGTCGCAAACTTTCTTGTTACCATAACATTTACTAAACCCTTTTTTCCAAGCTTGTGACAATTGAATTGTCTCTTCCTTGTCTTCTTGTATTATGTTCTTGTGGTATTGTATTTTATTGTCTGATATCTCCCGAACCACATCTTAGTTGCTGCCGCTGGTTAAACACATATCTGAATTCATTCTCCTTGTTGTGTAGGTATGTAGCTCGTTTAGACAACAATGCACAATGACTGGCTGTCCCAGAACACATTCAATATAAAAGGATAATGTATTTCCGATTGAGCCTAACCAGTTGGTGGGTGAACAGACTTGGGATCGAGACCATGATGGAGAATGTCGCTCCCCATCTTTGCTGTCCGTGGTCTGCTTTATGAGCTGGAGGACGCGGACTTTCTTGGAAAAGCGAGTCACGTGTCCAAATTAAGCTCAAGCGGCGACGGTTTAGTATGATGTGTGTTCTGCAGGTCTATCCATGAGATGACTTCGTCATTTCAGACCCGTTAATACTACGCATGTGGAAGGCTTAACTGCATGTGTGAATGATCATTTTGTGGAAAAGTCTCCGGTGAAAGCTTCTGCTGGCTTCAAACCCGAAGCAGGGGGTTCATAGAAGTGGCAGCCAAACAGTCTCTTCGAATAATGTCCAGTGGTTTTCTGAGTCAGAGTTTTCTTCACTGCCCATGTAAATGATATCCTCAAGGGAGTTGACATGGTTACCATCGACAATAATGTCTGCTGTTGTGGGATAGTAGCCAATGGTTTGTTCTTTTTGTATGTGTTTTTGTCCATAAGATGTAAATGTTTGATCTAAATCGAAGATCTTCCAAGTGATCTAATGGTAATATCAGTGCCTGAGGGCTGGAGCTGGTAAGACAACGCCATCTGTGTAGAGGAAGCTGGTCGCAGCAACTATCCGATGGCGACGACTGGATTATGCTCGTACATCTCCAGCTGACCAATAACCCAGCCCATGGCACAGCACAATAATAACGTGGCGAAGCCATGTCCTTGACAGATACAGAGTGATGAAGAAAACCTCTCGGAGAGGTGGTAATCGAGGAGAATGGTGACCAAATGTTGCCGTCTGCTGGAAACTCTCACTTGTTACAAGACGTCCCCCCAGGGCAGATCTGTCCAGCAGAGGTCTTCGTGAGCGACGTGAAGATGGCGGTTATATTCCAGGTGTATCTCCACGAGTAGGTGAAGAGCAAAGATGATACTGATGGGGCAACGACAGGAAGAAAAGCCAGACTGTTGGGGACTTTGATTCCTCGTAGCAGGAGAAAAGTATGTTAGCAAAGACTTTTCCGGGAACAGAGAGTATTGGGATAGGCCTGCAGCTGCCACATTCAGAGCGAGGTCCTTTTCCTTTGTCAAGGGAGATGATGATACTGCCCCGTCGCGCAGCAGGAATCTGTCCAGTGGACTGAACTATTGTGAATATTTAGTGCAAGATGACGCCCTTGTCCATGCTTGACAATAACTGGCACAACATATCATCAGCACAGTTTTTAAAAATGAAATTGCAAGAATAGCGATTACCGGGAGAAATATAAATAGTTAGTTCTCGTATGATGCTGCATAATGAACACAGAATAGGACTTGAAAGGCATAGCCGAATATTCTTGCAATATGGCGGTGTTATGTGGCCCATATGTGGGAAGTCAAATAACAACAATTAAAGAAGTTTAGGCAGAAGTGGAAGGCCTAATGTGACTTTACAGGCTGGGCTAATGTTGTCTGCCTTTGTTATATCTGACCAGCAAACGTCGCGCGGACTTATCACTGCGCTGCAACTGACGTCCAGATTACAGTTAAGCTAATGTGAATTCAAGAGCCAGAAACGGTAGGCGGGATCCGCAAGTTCATATCTCGGCCATTATAGTCCGTCGCTGTGGGGTCCACATTACCTATATTCAACTTGAAGAAACGGGTGATGGTATGTTTTTCGGGAGGAGTAACCGGTGATGGTATGTTTTTCGGGAGGAGTAACCGGTGATGGTATGTTTTTCGGGAGGAGTAACGGGTCAGGGTATGTTTTTTGGGAGGAGTAACGGGTGATGGTATGTTCTTTGGCAGGAGTAACTGATGCTGGTATGTTCTTTGGGAGGAGTAGCGGGTGATGGTATGTTCTTCGGGATGAGTCATCAGTGATGGTATGCTCTTCAAGAGGAGTAACGGGCGATGGCATGTACGTCGATAGCAGTAACTGGTGACGGTATGTTCTTCGGGAGGTGTATCGTATGATGATATGCTCTTCGGGAGGAAGAGTGTGTTACCGCGGCACGAAATCAGAGCACATGATAGTAACCAGACATGCCGTTAGAGACGACTGTGGAGGCTATGATCTGGGACAAGTAACCCAATCTACAATAATTGCGAAGAGAACAAGAAGAAAAGAAGCCCCCGACCACTCTATTAAAGAAGCCCACCGCCACTCTATGGAAGAAGCCCACCACCACTCTATGGAAGAAGCCCACGACCACTCTATGGAAAAAGCCCACGACCACTATGGAAGAAGCACACGACCATTCTATGGAAGAAGCCCACGACCACTCTATGAAAGAAGCCCACGACCACTCTATGGAAGAAGCCCACGACAACTTTATGGAAGAAGCCCACGACCACTCTATGGAAGAAGCCCACGACCAATATGGAAGAAGCCCTCGACCACTCTATGGAAGAAGCCCACGACCACTCTATGGAAGAAGCCCACGACCACTCTATGGAAGAAGCCCACAACCACTCTATGGAAGAAGTCCACGATCACTCTATGGAAGAAGCCCACGACCACTCTATGGAATAATCCCACGACCACTCTATGAAAGAAGTCCACGACCACTCTATGTAAGAAGCCCACGACCACTCTATGGAAGAAGCTCACGACTATTTGGAAGAATCCCACGACCACTCTATGCAAGATAACCTCTTACATAATATAAGATATGACCACTGTATATAAAAAAAAGGTCTACACTCTATGAGAGAAAACCTCTACGTTGTACTGAAGATTAGAAGCGATTATGCCAGTCTAACAAGCCTAAGATCTAAGAAGCCTGAAATCAGCTAAAACATGAAGGGCAAAGTTGAAAGCTTACGCTATAAGGAAAAGGAATACGTTTCTGAAGGTAACAAATCTTTAACTAAACTACAGTATTTCATTAAGGATCGCGTTGGTTATGTGGTAATACATATTTGCTGCAAAAACCACATTAAACTATCGACAGCGCAGACAACAATGTGCTTAGATTCAGTAGGATAAACATTCATAATTCAGATGAGTGTTTAATCTGATATATTATGCCACTAGGAAGTCATAAATATGTGCATTATAGAGACAGACAAAGGAAGTCAGACTGTTTTTGTACAGACATGCGCACAAAACCAAAATAAATTGGTACAGACAAGCGTGCCAGGCATTTAAGAATTAATTTACCTTAACGTATTTATAAGGGGTTAGAACACTATGCAGAGTCTGTGTATAACCAGTTTCATTCCCATTTCCTCTGCTCTAAAATCTTTGCGTATCCAATCTACTCTTGAATGTATTGACTGTCCTTGCCTCCATAGCTTACTGTTGCAATACATTCCAAGCATTCATCCCTCTCCGACTAACACAAATATTTCCTAATATCTAATTTGTACCTTTCTTTAGTTAATGTGTAGCTATGCCCTCTTGTTCTTGTATGTGGTTGTATTTTGAAAACTTGTTATCGTCTTATTTAACCTGTCCTTTGATTATCTTATAAACGTGTCTTACGTCACCTCGAATTCTTCTGTTTTCTAGACACTCTAGATTTTCTTAGTCTTTCCTCAAAACTGTAATTCTGGAAACCCATTATCAGGTTTGTCGCTCTTTTTTTAAAATCCTTTCCAGCACGTTTATATCTTCTCTATGATAAGAACTCCACACATGTACACAGTACTCCAATCTAGGCCCAACTAATGATTTATACATTATGACAATCCCATATTCATTTTATTTATTTCTCATACCAAACATTGCATTTGCCTTTTCATTGCTACCTGGACTTGCTCACACACTTTACCTGCATGATCCGCTATAACCCCTAGGTCCCTTTAATTTTCTATCATTCCAATATTGTTCTCACCCATTGATAGACGTAGAGAGAGACGTACCGAACCACTAAGAATTGTTACAGACAGCATAACTAAACTGTATTCAATTGATAGAGACACGGATATTACATTTAAAATAATTGTTCCAAAGAGAATAACAAATTAACTAAAAGTAATATAAGCAGACATACCAAACTACTATGAATTATTACAAACATACTTACTAAACTCCTTTGAATTCTTACAAACAGATGACTAAGAAATGCTAGTCTGGCGTACCAAACCAATTTGAATGTCTACAGACGGAGGTAGAGAATGAATGCATGCAGACGTAATCTGTCACTACGAATTGTTGAAGACAAATATAATAAACTTCTTAGAAGTTATACGGGCAGACGTTTCAACTTATATATAATTATTACAGACAGACAGATATCCATACCATTTAGACTTGTTACAGACAGACATATGTACCATATCATTTAGACTTGTTACAGAGAGACAGATATACCATTCCATTTAGACTTGTTACAGATAGACATATATACCAAACCGTTTAGACTTGTTACAGGTAGACATATATACCATACCATTTAGACTTGTTACAGATAGACAGATGTACCATACCATTTAGACTTGTTACAGAGAGACAGATATACCATCCCATTTAGACGTGTTACAAACAAACAGAGGTACCATACAATTTAGACTTGTTACAGAGAGACATAAATACCATTCCATTTAAATTTGTTACAGAGAGACAGATGTACCATACCGTTTAGACTTGTAACAGAGAGACAGATGTACTATACCATTTAGACTTGTTACAGAGAGACAGATATACCTTATCATTTAGACTTGTTACAGAAAGAAAACATATTGTTTATGAATGTGTGTACGAGGACAAGCGACATACTGTAATGTCCTTTAGTTATAGTAGGCGGAGGATGGGGCAAGATTCAGCATCGCATGAACTGACAGCAGCAAGAGGCTCAAAGTTATTCCGCCTACACGTGGGAGCAGTGGAAACAAGATGCACTAGTATAGCCACGGCAAGGGATATGGATCGCGGTGGGAAGGCAATCCCGGTATTCAAAACAAGATAGCTTAAATCAGATGTGCCGGACCAAAACGCACAGATATAGCAGCCACGCTGTAAACTACGACACATCATCACAATGACATTGTCAGAACGAACGCCGTAGAAAAAATGTTCATAGGAAAACCTGGAATCAAAATATATATATATATATATATATATATATATTTGTATAGACAGACAAACAGAAAGATAGATAGTACATTTGTATAGACACACAAGCAGACGAACAGAAAAACCGAATATATATATATATATATATATATATATTTGTGTTGACAGACATAAATAACGTTTACTCATTTGTGCAGACAGACAAACAATTTTAATGTTTCGGTAGCCAGACAGCTCACGTATTCGTGAAAGCAGTTGGACAGACTGTTCGAAAGATGATTACATATATGTATCATCGGACAGAAGGGCGCCTTACGTTTTTGTGTAAACGGACAGAAGGGCGCTTATATATTTGTATAAAGGGACAGAAGGGCGCGTTATATTCTTGTATAAAGGGACAGAAGGGCGCCTTATATATATGTATAAAGGGACAGAAGGGCGCCTTTCATAGTTGTATAAACGGACAGAAAGAAGACTTACATGTTTGTATAAGCGGATAGAAGGGAGCCTTACATATTTGTATTAAGGGACAAAAAAGGCGCCTTACATATTTCTATAAACGGTCGGAAGGACGCCTTAGATATTTGCATACACGGACAGAAGGGCGCCTTACATGTCTGTATAAACGGGCAAAAAGACGCCTTACATATTTGTATAAACATGCATAATGGTCCATTACATATTTGTTTAAAAAGGCAAAAAGGCCGCTTACATTTTTATGTAGGTGGTTGTACAGGAGCAGACATATTTGACTGAGAATCAATATACTAATGATGAGGTGATGTAAGTACAACATACCTGATTCAAGTGAAATTCTGTGACTAAGGTGTTCACACGTAACATGCCGCAACAAAATTGTTGATGCTTTGACAAAATGTATCTGCTATTACGCTTGTACATATATATATATCTGTATTTCTTTATGTAGGTATGTGTGTATGATTGGCAAACTGTCAGTCTCGAGAGACAATGGACTTCACGCTAAAGAAGGGACAATCAGTTGTTGCCCTAACTTTCGCCACAAACGTCGTTTGTAGTCTGCATCTTGACGCACCCTTGTCTTCCCATGTCTGCAGACCAACACACAAGGCCTCCGGTTGGGTCTGTCTTTTGCAAGTTCTTCCCAGTTGCAGGTGTTCGTATCCAACGCCTTCATGTCACGCTTCTAAACAGCTTTGCAGCGGAGGCAGAGTCTGCCTCTTTTAGAAATTTGCGTGGACAGCTCTCCGTAAATTATATCTTTTGGTATTCGCCCATCCTCCATCCTCCATTCAGCGGAGCTAGCGTAGGATCGGAACTAAGCTAACAATCTTTGCACGGTCCAGCACTTCGTTGTTAGTCACTCTGTCACTCCATGAAATTCCAAAAAAATGCGTCAGGCAGGGAATATGAAAAGCATTCAGCCTTTTTTCTTTTAAGGCATGCAGAGTCCACGATTCGCTGCCATAGAGGAGGGTACTAATCACACATGATCTGTGCACAGCAACCTTTGTGGAGAGGGTTAGCATGTTGTTATTCCACACTCTCTGTGAGAGCCTGGGAAGAGAGCCTATTCCTAATCGTTTCTACATTACTGCGTCCAGTGAAAGGTTGTCGGTGATGATAGATCCGAGGTAGTTAAAGTGATTTACTACCTCCAGATTATTATTGTTTAAGACAATGTCTGGTGGATCTGCACCCTGAACCATCACTTTCGTCTTTTGTACGCTGATGGTGAGTCCAAACAGATTACATGATTTTGCCAACCTAGTAATGAAGATCTGTAATTCGGCTTCGGTATGGGAATCAATGCAGCATCGTAATCGAAGAGCCTATCCCTAATGATAGTTTCCCTTCCCTTACTTTTTGTTCGCAAACTGGTTAGAGTGAATGGTCTCCCATATGACCTAGTATGTAGCACGATGGCAAAGAATATGCCGAAAAGAGCCGGAGCCAGGACACAGTCTTGTTTGACTCTGCAGTTAATGTCGAAGGCCTAAGATTTCTGACCGTCATGCAGCACTGCACCTTCATGCCCACATGAAAAGACCTAATCAAGCTCAGTAGTTTAGGTGGACAGCCAACTTTAGATAATACTTTAAAAAGACCATCTCTGTTTACCAGGTCGAATGCCTCGGTGATGCATATAATATATATATATATATATATATATATATATATATATATACGTGTATATATATATATATATATATATATATATATATGTATATTGTATAATGTATATATATATATATATATATATATATATATATATATATATATATATATATATATATATAAATGCGTTCTGCGTAGATCTAAAGACGAAGCAAAGAAACGTCGCTACCCGTCATGCAAATCGAGCACGTTCTGTTTGATAGTAACATCCTTGTGAAACACAAATTGCTAAAGAAACCATGACTGCGGCAGCACATGCCTACTCTGGTGTATACTTTCTGCAAGTAGTCCACTGTAGTGGTGAGTCGATGCTCACAGATGTGCGAAAAGTTACAAAACAGAGAAGTAAATATTCTACACAATCTGTTCTGTTCAGATCAGGAGCAATCTCTACATCGAAAGTCGGTAACAATTGACGTTGAACCTCCGTCATCTCTTGTCGTAATAGCACAATCTAACATACTTTTCCCTGTCCATCTTTAGGTCATATGTTCCACCTTATCGTGGAATTTACACCAGGCAAGCTTTCCCTTACCTTTTCTCGAAGTACTGATTTCAAGAAAATGTTGTGGGACCAGAATATCATAACTGTCGGACTTTTGGTTTCGTTCATCAATTTTCTGTGCACCTCTAACTTCTCAATAACATTCTTATCTGTTTGATTTCCTTTTGATAAGATGCCCTTCATTCTCTAATATATCCACCTACCGAAAGAAACAATAAACTTTTTCGTTTGTTCATTGACCACGTTTCTAATAACAGTAATAAAGTAACACCTGATCCCTCTTCATTTTAACTTGTCATTTACTTGTTCGGTCATGTTGGTGAAAAGAGATGTGGCAAAATTTATCTTCCATCCTCCGTAATTAGAAATTACATTTCCAAGAAATCTGAAGCTTGTCACCGGTTCTAGTGTTTGGTCGTCTATTTTACTCTGTAGAGAAGATTGTTATTCTACTTCGTTAACTATCCGTTTTTGTTTTCTCTTTGTTAATTGTCCAATCCATATACCTGACTCTTAACTTAGCCACTGTTCTTTAATTGAATCACCAGTCTCTTTAATTCATGGTCGCTTTCAGCCAGCAAAACTGTGATATTGACATATCGGAAATAATTGATTGGCACACTGCACAATAATGAGTCCTGGTATCTCTTCTGTCGTTCAATTTGTTCTGTGCAGATGTTAAATAGACAAGAGAGCACTATGCTTCTGTGTCACACTCCCCTTGTTGCATCTACACATCGTGAAGAAATACTGCCATATCTTACGGTGGTAGTTTTCTGTCAGTATAGGTTACTGAGTGTTTTCGTGTCTTTCTCCATCCACAATTATATGCTCACAACGTGTAATTAGTTTCTCGTGTTAAATTCTGTCTAAGGCATACACACTGCATAGATTTGTTTATCTACAGATCTACGCAGCATAAGAACACAATAATAGCTGTGATCGGTTTGATGCCGTGTCATCTCTTTGTGTGTGTACATGTGTTATGTGCTGCCTTGGGTGTGTAAATGTATATCCGTATTTGAGAATGATTGTAATAGACTGTCGGTCGCTGTTGGCTTTGAGCGCGAGAGCAGACAACCCTGGTTAGTGAATGATTGCCGAAATTCTGGCTGTGAAATAACAAGCTATTAACCCTAATAATATTAAATATATTCTTATTTTCAGCCGTGGTGAGCATTAAACGTATCACTAGATGACACGTTATGTGACTTACTTTCTCTACTGAACAGAATAGTACGTTTTTATTAAAGATAAAGGCATAAATAACTGCTGAAAATATAAAAAGGCAAAATGCAATACATGATAATAGTAAAAGACATGCAGCGATGTGTCGAAATGAAAACTTGGTTACCTAGAAGTGATCAAAAGTGGACTAAGTAACACGAATAACGGTACTACGTCACTCATTTGTCGTTTAATTAATTGTATATTTTTTTGGTGTGTGGACAAAAGCCATCTACACGATAGGAGCTCCTTTCTGTGCCTTGGTTAGCAATATCGACTACACTGTATGCACAGATACAGATCTCAGAACACTGATACAAAAGGCGATGGGTGTTTTATTGCAATGGAGAACTTATGGGAATCAGCAGAAATTAAATCCAAAAACAAAATACAAATCTTTAACTACAAATTAAAGTCGATTCTTTTGTATTGGCTTGCAATGTGCAGTACCACATTCGAGATAACAACACAAGTTTAGACTTTCATAAATGATCACCTGTACATGATAGTGAGATTGAGATAGCGTGATACGAAACGGATATGTGGAGAGAAAAGGTGGGTCAGTACTCGAAGAACAATAATTGGGGTTGGATAGATCATACATTTAGAAAACGAGCAGATATTATTATTATTGTTATTTCGAAAGTCGGTAACAATAGATGTTGAACCTCCTCTGTGTCTAGCGGCAATAGCACAATCTACCATACCTTTCCCTGTCCATCTCTGTGTCCTATGTTCCCACTTACAGCGGAATTTACCCCAGGAACGCTTGCCCAAACGAATGAGTAGGTTTACTCTTTTGTGCGCCCTGAAAAGGACGTTAAGTGGCAGGTTGCATTATGTTTTCTCACAATCCGAGCGTTCTGATGAAGATGGACCGGGGTCCTCCAGGCGGTTGTGCTATACTTGGCTTCATCTGCGTGTCACTCACTATTATGGGTATCACGTCAATCCCTCAGCTTGTTAACCTGGCTGTCATGAAAACAGCCGGTTTCCATGGAGGGCTACTAGGAAGCTGAGATGAGGGTCTTGACCAGTATATTTTGTCCGACCCTGACTAACATGTCTGATCAGTATGTTGTGCCTGACCAGACGTTAGTCTTCCTCCCCAGCAGATATTATTACAAGGCAGTCTCTGTTCTGTTATGTTATACCAGAGACAAGAGAAGTAGAACCAGGCTTACTCTTTAATAAAGGAGATAGATTGAGGCAAGAGAAGGAGAGGCAGGCTTACTCATTCATAATGGAGAGAGCGTAAGACAAGAGAAATAGAGGCAGTCTTTTTCATGCATTGAGGAAAGCGATTGAGGCAAGAGAAGTAGAGGCAGGCCTATTCATTCGTACAGGAGAGAGATTGATGCAAGAGAAGGAGAGACATGCTTACTCATTCATTGAGGAGAGAGATTGATGTAGGAGAAGGAGAGACATGCTTACTCATTCATTGAGGAGAGAGATTGATGCAAGAGAAGGAGAGACATGCTTACTCATTCATTGAGGAGAGAGATTGATGTAGGAGAAGGAGAGACATGCTTACTCATTCATTGAGGAGAGAGATTGATGTAGGAGAAGGAGAGGCAGGCCTATTCATTCGTACAGGAGAGAGATTGATGCAAATATCAAAGAGGCTGGAAAGACGTTGATTGAATTGGCCCAGATGTTCCTTCAACGGAAGGCAGACAAATGAAGGTCTTGATTGACGGACTGATTGCTGGAAATAAATCTTCAGACCATATTGTTCTTGAAAACTGTGAACCTATTAGCCACTTGCTGTTTGCCCAGTCCTTAATCAAGCGTTATTTAGGACACAGCGTTGACGTATGTTCTTGTTCTCATGTGAACATTGTTTGTTGATGCTGCTCGTATTTCAGCCATTATTGACTGATGATCGCCACGTTTTCAACGTTTTGTTACGTGTGTTAGTGGGAAGATGTGGAAGGTCAGAGCTGGGATCCTATGTCATTCAGTTTAGAAAAATTTCAAATGTAAGCAACAATAATTCCCGTGCGCTATTTAGTGAGCCTTCACATAAAACAGCAAAGAGGGTCTGTCTGAGCAGAGTGCTTTGAGTAACAAGGATAGATATAATCAGAAACGAAGACATTATGAGACAAGAATGTACAACACCAGTGCAGGAACTCATAAAGATACAGCAAACCAAATGGTTCGGTCACGTGACACGACAAACACCAGAGAATATCCCTCAGAAAACAATGCTATACAGATACAATGGATACAAAGCCAAGGGCAGCCAGCATGAAAGATGAATAGCAAAAACAACAGAAGCAGTGAAATTCTCCATGTAGGATGCACATACTAGTGCCCGGTCAAGAAACCTCTTCATAACCCGACGCTGAAAGGCATAAAGAGAACAAAAAAATGGAAAAAGAAAGAGAAGAATCGCAACAGTGACAGAAATGATTGACGTTAGCACATCTTCCTTTTTATTTCGCCAATCCGCTCCATGTAAAGAATAATGCAATTCCTTCAACTACCCCACTTACAGGAAGCACGAACCTGTACACTTACAATCGTTTAAATAGCAATGATTTAATGTGAAGAGACAGCTATCTTTATGCACACACATATAAAATTTCAGAAAACATATTTTTTGTGCGTTAATGCTACCTCTAAGCAATAAATGATTATGTTGATGTGATTGTAGCTGGGACTGGTCCTATCAATGACCGTGATTGTGTACTGTGCATCTCAAAACGTTAACGGTCTATATTCTGATAGAGCTCGACCGGCAAAAATATTCAATTCCAAATTGTCACAGACAAGAAACATTTGTCAATGAAATTATTCGGAGCTAGTAACAAGTGGCTCACTTTCTGTTGCACGAAATCCCAGTATTGCATTAAATATACCTGTTACTGTGTTATAAATTGAGGTACACGGTAGAGATGAAAAACTGCCTAATCAGAGATACACATTGTCATATTCCATGTGATATGTAACATTTACTGTTATCAATTGCTAAGAACGCATTTATCCTAATAGTTGTAGGAGCCTGTGAAACATGTAGGGACGTGTGTACGCTTGTCTACATAATATTTCTAACCGATGTGGGCTCCCGGTAATAAATAAACATGCACAGTTCTGATCAAAGACGGAATTAACAACAGTCTCTAACAAAATAGTTTGCGTCTGGCCTACTAAAATCTTTTACTAAAAAATATCCTCTTTGTTCAATTGTTTCACCAACTATTCATCATACACCCACGTCTCAGTTACTCTAGACATTAATAGTACATCATTTGGGAGCTGTATTGTCAATTGTATGTATGTATATCATATACATATTTATTTGTCTTCTCCTGCGTTCGTTCTCAATCTCCCGCTACCAAGTCCTGAACAGGGGTTTGCAAGTAACAAGATATAGTCCAGAGAACGAAATGTGTTGTGCATCTAGTTTACAGCTTGACTGCAATATTTATACCTTTCGATCTAACACATCTTCGGCATATATATATATATATATATATATATATATACATATATATATATATATGTGTATATATATATATATATATATATATGATTTAGAAGATCAATTTGCTGACACAAATCATCGACTGGTGATCATTCAGTGAATTTACTGACTGACATATTTACCGCAGCAGTGATTGTAAATTGTATGTTTGTAAATGTTTATACAAATTTACCGCCACTTCTTAAATGCTCAGCGCCCCCAAAAATGTAACAAAACCATCGCCATTTGAAGATAATGTAAATGATAGCACATTTAGTTGATACATTTAATTAAAGTAATTTCATTGGAATGATATACCAAGTCAAAGTGGTATCAATATATATATACAATCATACACACCTAAAATCATACATACATACATACGATTGCACACACAGACAATCATACAATCATACGTACAAACATACACTTGTACATACATACAATCATACATACATACAATCATATACACATACAATCATAATACATGTATACACAAATGCAGTCATACATTCATATATACACACACACACACACACACATATATATATATATATATATATATATATATATATATATATATACATACATTCATATACACACATACATACATTCAAACATACATACAATTGACACACACACAAGCACCAAAAAACAAAAACGTTATGCTATTACGAGGCACACTGTTATCATATTAAAACACTAGTCATACAAACACTGACTGTGGCCACGATAGCCGATTTCTGTTTCTAACACAAACGCCTACAATACGTTTTGCACTCAGCAGTTACACATCACTCTGTTATCATTACTATGTGTTTGTGTTTTCGCTTAATAGAGAACCTCTGCTAGATATGTTGATACTTTTATTTTAGTTATTGACACACATCAAACGACATGATAGGTTCAATATGTCATACATTGAGTCATTGCTGTCACGGGCCTTGTAAACTTTTGTCATCATCTTCAGCAGTTCTCGCAAGGAGAAAAGGTAAAAGTAAAGTAAAGTGTATACGGGTACATAAAGTGTAGAGCATATCACAGAGTGTAGAGCCTCTCACAGAGTGTAGAGCATATCACATAGTGTAGAGCGTCTCACAGAGTGTAGAGCCTCTCACAGAGTGTAGAGTCTCTCACTGAGTGTAGAGCCTCTCACAGAGTGTAGAGCCTCTCAAAGAATATAGAGCATATCACAGAGTGTAAAGCCTCTCACAGAGTGTAGAGCATATCACAGAATATAGGGCATATCACAGAGTGTAGGGCATATCACAGAGTGTAGAGCCTCTCACAGAGTGTAGAGCATATCACAGAGTGTAGAGCCTCTCACAGAGTGTAGAGCCTCTTACAGAATGTGGAACCTTCCGTAGAGTGCAGAACTTCTCACAGAACGTGGAACATGAATCTATCACGGAGTATGCAGCCTTTGACGGAATGTGTAGCCTCTTAAACTCAGCAGTATAACATCGATCACATAACAAGGGGAAGATAGTGTTGGATGTGGGCAGAACAGTGGTTTTATTTGGTAGTTAAGAACAGCCTGTACCAGGATGTGAACAGCCATACATAGAATGGCTGTTTAGTTCATTATGTAAGATGGACATGCTATGTCTGTGTGGGAAACGCATAGAATGTCTGTCTAGTCCAAGGCGGAGGATAGGCATGTTATGCATGTGTGTGAAACTGTTATAGAATGCCTGTCTAGTTCACTGTGTAGGATGGGCATGATATGTCTGTGTGTGAAAATGTCATAGAATGTCTGCCTGTTGGTTGGTTCCACCTAAATCAGTGAACTGCTTGTGACATGAGCGTACTGAATGTTCCCTTTCACAATATATTTATGATTTGATTTTAATAAGTGCACATTGAATTAATATTTTCAATGGCGTAGTGGTTAAAGTGCTTTGTCTCACAAGAAAGAAACCAGGTTCGATTTATGTTGTTCTCATATTAAGAATATCAAGTTGTTTATGTGTTCCTGACATACAGTTATATAAGGATAGAGCACTAAGTGTAGCTACCATCACACCTGGGGCAGAAAATGAGACATGGTACAATTAACTCCATTACACATGATCCTCGACGACAGTTCCTCTTTGAGTTCTACCTATAGATATAGAAATGTCCCATATACATAAATACAAAAGAATTATTATACTGACATTCCTTGAGCCTTGTTCGCTGCCATTCGCAAGTCGGGTTACTTGACCCAGTTGCCAAGCCTGATAATGGGCCACTGTCGGGGCATACCAGTTACTAGACTCAAGTAGACCTTCCTGACATGCCTGCCCATCACTAGTATTTAGATGTGCTGCAATGCCTGACATAGTCACCAAGGTAAAACCAAAGTATGATAAACAACCATTTCCTGTATTTTTGTGTTTTTCGTACGATGTAAACAAAACAACATAATAAATGAGACACGAGCATACATGATCAAACTGGATGTATTAAAATGGTCATCTTACCAGTGACTTGAGTCTGTCTCTGTTTGTTGTTCTGTCGGGACTCTTTCATCCAGGGGTAGATCTCGTGCTGTTGTTTAGGGGGCATCACAGTATTTGGGTGTAGGGGACCCATTCCGGGCGGGCAGCCATTGCCTTGGACCCCACATGAGGCGATGTACCCGTTATGGTCGTAGAGGCCCCCTCCACCATCGACCATGCCTCCACATGTTGGATCGCCTCCATTGGGGCCCATAATAGGCCCTTGAATTGCACAGTTTGTTTGATGATGGTAATAGTTTCCTAGGCCGGTAGTGTCGCCACCTATAGGTGAACAACTGCCTTGGTAGCCAGCGTACATGGCCGTTGTATCAAATTTGTTGTTGTAGCCCACATCGGGATAGTACCCGGGGTGATAAACGTGAGGCATGCCGTCGGCTGCAGATCCATAGGTTTTCTGCATGTTTTTAGTACGGAAATACGACAATTGACTTCTGTGCACACCACTCCGTCAGTCCACCGGTTATTGTATACTATTTACTGAAGTTCCCGGCCACGGCTACCAGTCTCAGCCGTCACGTGGATCCCTGCCAGCCAATCACACGAGTCTAGAGCTTACTCCTCCCTTACTCCCTCCCTCTTTTTTAGAGCTCCACTGAAGCTCGAGCCAGCACACACAACCAGAGACGGGAGAGTCCCGCCTGACTGAAGAGACCAGACAAAACGAACGAACCAGCGCCCCAGAAGTCGACAGGGGAGGATGCGGGAACATGTCACACAAGGGGAGCCAAGAATTGCCAGTCCTGAGCTCTCACAGCCTGACTCGGCCGTCAATGATAAGAATAGATGATATCATACTCGCCAATAATTGTTATTTGGCTCAGTACTAAACCTGCGCCGTTGTGAGCCCACTGTAAGGACTATTTGACAGTCAGCAGTTACTGTCTACGGGAACACGGACATCAAGTCTCAGCTAAATTTATCTATAATTTGTCGTACACGCCCTCAGCATCCCCCCCCCCCCCCCCCTTGCCTTGATTCCGCAGCACCCAAATACAGGAATAGTAGACTGACGTTACAGCCGAGTAGAGCCCGGTTGAGAATAACAGGACAACTGTAACCTTCCATTGTAGTTGTTAAAGATAATAACAGAATATTGTGCATGTTGCTATCAATCTCATCACATAAAACTATTACTTTTAAGAGCTCCTCTGTGAATATTCCTTTAGACGATTTCAAGGAAAGTAGTTATGGAGTTGTCGCTGTACTTGACTTTAGGCTAAAACACAAAACATGGTTGGTCTCAACAAGGACCTTGATTAATGTCTATTGCTGTTTGTCCTAGTAGTAACAGCCACCTTCATTGACCGACCTGTCTGCCTGGTACCAGTGCTCGCTTGTCAGGGTGGTACTTACACCTGTCAGCACTTATTACACATTGAGATAGACCTTCCGTCAATTGTAAGATGCTGATTCAATAAATATTGTGAGGGTCGTGGTTATCTGACAGGGGTTTGGGAACCACTTGCTCGGGTTATTTATAGTATACAGAAATGGATATTCATTCACTAGACTGGTGTGTTTGATTCAACTATTCTGTTACGACTTGTCTAAACAGTTGACAGTATGTTTTGAAGGTTCGTGCAGGTTATGTGTTTTGAGAGATATTCTTGTCGATGCACGTAAAACATGTCTCTTTCTGCTTTAGCTGTCACTTCGCTTAAGAATAATGTTTGTCTAATGTCCACACAACTGATACACCTCTTTATGCAAATCTTTGAGCTTGAAACAATCACACATTTTTCACAATATTTTTTTCCTGAATGTAAAAAAGTTTACCCACGATTTCTATGGCACACATATTTCCTTTTCTGTCTACGGGTTCTGCTTCTTTCAAGTTTGACCCAGTCTGATCACAAATTATTGTACAATATAATGAAAACCTTTTTCTACGTCAGCCTACGATTAAACACGCCAGCTTGAATCTATCTAAAGATAGCAGAATCAAGCCTGAGATTGTTCCTATCTCCATAGATCTATCTAGTCCAGTAATGGTAATGTCGTGGGCATCGGTGCTATCTCTGTTTCTGGCATGTTAGACTATTTGACATCAAATGTTTAAATGTCTTAGATCAGACACATGCATTGGTCGCTCCTGGCGTTGTATGGATGGCATGTCCAATCGGTTAAGGTCTGAGTGGAGTCTAAATACCGTCACTTAATCATCTCATTATATTACATATTTAAAAAACAACAACTAATATTTTACTATTATAATATGATGAATATACTGTCATGGAGCCGATACATGAGCATAGTGAAGGAACAGACAGGAACCAGCGATTAATAAATGGTTGTTTCCTACTGGGTCTGCGAGCTGATCAACGCCTTATCTCGACTCCAAACTGCGGCCATGGAAATACGCACAATAGTGCTAACATAATAAGGATTGTAGAGCGAAGGTAATCCCGGTACAGAAACAAAAACGCTAGTTGAAGAGGATGTGTTTATCCGAAAGGCGTAAATGATACAGCCTCGCTGCAAACAACGACAAACATCACAACGCCCTTTACAAGACAAACGGGGAAGAAGATATAATGTCGTTAATAGAAGGAGCAAGATTCTGGTCGAGCGATTGGATATGGTTCTGATATTCATAAATCCTTGGGCAAGAACATTTTTGGTAATCGCCATCTGATATATATATAAATCCTCGGGCAGTCAGATGATTGATAATCGTCCACCCGGTGTCCAGAAACTTGGTCAGTCACAGCTTTGTCAATCGTCCACCCGGTGTCCAGAAATCCTCGGTCAGTCACAGCTTTGTCAATCGTCCACCCGGTGTCCAGATATCCTCGGTCAGTCACAGCTTTGTCAATCGTCCACCCGGTGTCCAGAAATCCTCGGTCAGTCACAGCTTTGTCAATCGTCCACCCGGTGTCAAGAAATCCTCGGTCAGTCACAGCTTTGTCAATCGTCCACCCGGTGTCCAGATATCCTCGGTCAGTCACAGCTTTGTCAATCGTCCACCCGGTGTCCAGAAATCCTCGGTCAGTCACAGCTTTGTCAATCGTCCACCCGGTGTCCAGAAATCGACGGTATTTTTTCTATAAGAGGAAAAATACGATCTAGCATGCACATGACATGATAACTTGATTGGCAATCGGCCTTTATTCTGCATGCCTATATCTTCAGCAATGTGAATGAACCCCGGAGGGATAGTTGTTACTGTATTTTTAATGAATGCAGTTATATATACTTAATAGAGCATGTTTTATTTTTGTTGATGTTGTTATTGTTGTTTTGATTCGAACTTGCTCATGGTGAGCTAACTTTTGACGTGTCCTTTGGCAATGGGCCATAGTGATTCTCCCTACATCTCCTTGTGTGCTTTAAAAGGTGTGGGGATCAAGATGCTGAGCAGCGCATGGGCTCCAGTGGTCAGCGACCCATAGCTGACTGCTATCGTCAGGGCCAGCGAACCAGAGCTGCCAAGACCCTTCTACACCTCCACGCGGTGATCCTAAATAACAGGCTGCAGCAGGGCAGACTGGCTAAGGAGAAGGGATCGAAGAGGGAATGCTAACCCGGTACTCAAAAAATGCTTGCTGAAATCGAATGTGTTGGACCGAAAGGTGCAAATATCGCAGTCAAGCTGTAATATGACACAACTCATTCCGTTCTCTGGACTATATTCTGCAACTTAGGCCTTTCAGGGTTTGGTAGTGGGAGATTGAGTACGAACGAAGCCAAGCCAAAAGGTGAGCCAGGGTCTTACTGGCTGTAATGCAATACAATGCATCCCAGCAAGCTCATCATTTTGGGAATCACAAACTGTCGATCTCATCATTTTTCCAACCTATTATCTTCTGTTCCCGTCGACCCATTTGGTGGAGCACAGCCCCCTCCACCCCTCACCCCACCCCTCACCCCACTACGTTGGACTTTCACTACCAGATTTATGAAAGTCTACTTCTGGTAAATTGTAGTAAGGTCTCATTCCTAAAGTTTCTTCACGATCAGGCTGCAAGCCACCATGCACAGCCTTCCTCTGTCGTCTCTTACGATTCTTCAAGTAAAAACGCAAATGATCCTGTACCGTTTGACTCTGGAACCACACGTGTTTCTCCTCATCGCTAGGGTATGAAACAGAACAAAAATGGAACATAAATAACATTAAAATATTTTAAATGCAATCCAATAGCATAAATCTGTCCATTTGTCCGTCTGTTACCGTTTGTCTGTCATAGTACAAGCGAACCTCAGCATTCACTCGTACCCATTCTTCTTGCCGTGAAACAAATTCAAATCGTTAGGTTTGCTGGTTAGAATCTGCGTCGTGGGAAATTGTTTTTCATTTAGAATTGTGTGATAAAAACCTTTTCAGTTCCGTATTTTATTTTGACTGACAGCTAAAAACATCCGTCATTATTGATGACTTTCTTTAGTATAAATGTACTATAGTAGTAAAGTACAAATTCAGTGTGTGGACAGCAAAAACGTGGTTTGGCTAGGCAAACAAAGTATGCGATGTTGTACTGTATCAAAATAATTTATGGGGTAATGATCAACAAGCAGTTGCAGTATATTAATGTCGTGGGGACAACATACATTTGGTAACCATTTGATAACTGCTTCTGTGAACAACATATAATTAGAATCGGTAAGTGTCTGGTTACGTGAACAACAAATAATTAATACCAGTATGTACATGGTTCTGTGAACAGCAGATAATTAGTAGCGGTAAGTGTCTGGTCCTGTGAAAAAAAGACAGTTAGTAGCGGTAAGTGTCTGGTCTTGTGAACAACAGATAATTAGTACCAGTATGTACATGGTTCTGTGAACAACAAATAATGAGTAGCGGAAAGTGTCTGGTCCTGTGAACAACAGGCAATTAATACCAATATGTACATGATTATGTGAACAAAAGACAATCAGTAGGTGTATCTGTTCCTGTGAACAACATACAATTAGTAGTGGCAAGTGTCTGGTTCTGTGAACATCAGCCAATTAGTAGCAGTTAGTGTCTTGTCTTGTGAACAGCAGACAATTAGTACCGTTATGTACATGGTCCTGTGAACAACAGACAATAAGTAGCCGTAAGTTTCTGGTCCTGTGAACAGCAGACAATTAGTACCAGAAAGTGTTTTGTCTTTTGAACAGCAGACAATTAATAGCAGAAAGTATATAGTCTTGGGTAAAACTCCAGAAAGGAGGAAATCCTATCGTATGACAAACATTTGGGTTTCTAGTGTAGATGTATACAACTAAGGTAGAACAGAACCCAATGACTAGGTACAAACATAAGACACTGACAAAACACAACACACATATAAAATAAGAGACGGCATATAAACGCAAGCCATAAACAAAATACAAGAAGATGGCAAAACAAAAGACACATACAAAACACTAGACACGAACATAACACTGATAATGGCGAAGATGGCGGACATTCGAACAACGTGTCACTCTCTTCATCTCGTGTTTGGAATCGGCTCTTGTTTTGCGTGTCTGCAACAGCTCACCTTCTCATCCAATAATGCGGCCTATATTTATATGCAGACAATGCTTCAGGCAACATCCTGATGATCTGTGTTTCCTAAACTGCATTGACCACAAGGCAAAGATCAAGCTGTGTCACTTTGTCCACAAAACACGCATCCAATAGTAAAGCACAAAAGCATCGTCAAAACACAAAACAATGACAAAACAAATACAGATTCACAATAAAGCAGACGACAACGACATAACACCACAAAGACATAATAAAGACAAAGCAAAATAACAAAACACAAAAACAAGAAAAAATACACACAAAAAACAAAAGACAAAACCCAAAATAACGACAAACACAAAGATAACTAACTATACAACACAATAACAATTAGAAAACCGAAATGGCAAAACACAAAGACAAAACAAAGACAAATCAAAATGACAATACACAAAGACAAGAACAAATCACAAAGTCTCAGATGAGAAACACTTGGTAAGCGACAGATGCAAAACACACAGCAGGTGTCCAATCGGTGACAATAAAAGGGACCAGGAGATTTCAAACAGAATGATATTTGTTGTTCACTGCGTAAGGAATTTGAACGGAAGAATTCAGCATTTTCTCGCAAATACAAACCATACCATTCAAATAGAGAGCAAGATTTCAGTCTATCGTTCCCACACAAGCTGCGGGATTTTGCATCCTGTTCGAGTGTCTGATCGCTTGACTTCCTAGGTGCCCGGTACAACTGTTCGAGTACAACAATTCGTGGATAATTGCTATCATTAATATAGGAGTCTATTAACATAGACACGTTTTCATTTTAAAAATGAATGAAAACTAAATATCTATGGATAGTTCATAGATGATTCTCTTTCTTCTTCTGCGTTCTCTTGAAAATCACGTTTGAGGCGTTATTTCGTAGTTTACAGCGAGATGATGCCTGTGCCTTTTGGCCCGACACACCCGATTTTATCACGGCTTTTTGTATCCGGGTTTGCCTTCCCGCTTCGACCCGTAATTTCTTAACCAGTCTGCATGGTTGCAGCCTGTTTCCATGGTCAACACTTGGAGACCGAATAGTCATAGTCCGTTATGCGTCACTGATCGTAACACAAGCAGTCAGCAATGAGTCGCTGACACCTGCCAATTCATTTTTTTGGTGCTGCAATATCGGCCTCTAAAAACATACATGTATATTGATGGCAGTATAGACAAAGTAGCAGATATAGAAAGATGCCTCACATTAAGAATACAAAAGGCAAAGTGTTTTTGGTGTGATACAGAATTTATTGAAAATATATATTTTTTTTTAATGTACCCCATAAATACAAATCTTCAGCTCAAAGTTCGTTCTATGGTATTGCTATATAACATTAGAAGCACATTAAACAACATTGAACACAATTCAGATTTCGTGAATCTGTGTCTGCACCGAAAAATGTACTAAAATGGTATAATATAGCTGTTGTTAGCCGATAGCTATTGAGCAACACATTGTCATTCTTTTATAAATGAATGTTTTCCTCAGTTGTTCCATTGTTCCGTATAGTGTGTTGGCAAATGTCGACTGGCTTCTAAGAAATTTTGCCTCATTTCTCCAAGTGCCTTGCACTCAATGAGTATGTGTCTGGACTACTTGATCAGGGTGAGAGCAATGTCTGCACAAGGCAGGTGCTGGGAATTAATGCGATTTAAGTGGCTATTAACTCTGGTGTGTTCTTCGGAATTAAAATATAAGACTGATCTCTTCTATGTAGTCTATTCATGAGTTTTTGGCTATGACATTTTTTAAACACGCTGCGACCCATTGGTCCGTAGCCCACCTGTACATCCAGACTTCCCTGGTATTATTCATACTGATTCGTTTAACTGTGCAGTTACTGCAGAGCCTATTCAAATGTTGTTTGGAGGCCCCTGTTGTTGCTAGTCTGTCAGTCATCTTATTAAAATGGTGAGATAAAGTCATTAATATCGAAGTGTGGGAAGAAAAAGAGAAGTGGTACAGTGGGTTCCATCCCCCAGCAACATCCAAGGCAACGAGGAAGCAGACAGACTGGCAAAAGAAGGTGCAAGACTACCACAACCAGATTCTAGTGTGACCTACGAAGAGTCCAAAAGGCTTATTAGGGCCAGATACATGGCCAAATGGGAAACAGAACATACTGGCTACACAAAAAACGATGCCTGTTACCAGTTGAACAGAAGAGAGCAGGTCGTGGTCTACAGACTCCGCACAGGCCACAACAGACTGAGGTATCACCTATTCAATAAACTGAAGATAGGTGGCACTGACGAATGCACTTGTGGTACAGGGGAAATGACCGCTGAACATCTGCTGCAAAACTGCCCGACATACGAGGACCAGAAAAAGCACATGTGGCCATCACCAGTGGCAACACTAGACAAGCTCTATGGCAGTGTCGACAGCCTCAGGATGACAGCTGCTTTCTTCGAAAAAATACAGGTTGACGTTTGACAGCGTACGAAGAAGAAGAAGAAGAAAAAGAACTGTGGGAAGGAATCAGACATACAGCGGTGGCACTTGATGAATGTAGAAGAGCTGGAGTTGGATAGTGAACACATTTTGCTGGACACTGCTGAAGGAACTATAAGGCAGTCTTTGTTCAGAAATATGTGTAACAAGATCGTTGAAGCAGACACACACTTGCGGAGAAGAGAGCTTGCTGCAAACAAAAACGACGAGAGACATTGAAGCCAACCATCGTGGAGACGAGGGCTTGCTACAAACAGGTAAAACAAAAGACGTTGAAGCCAACACTCGTAGAGAAGAGAGCTTGCTACAAAAAATGACGACGAGAGACATTGAAGCCAACCATCGTGGAGACGAGGGCTTGCTACAAACAGGTAAAGCGAAAGACGTTGAAGCCAACACTCGTAGAGAAGAGAGCTTGCTATTAACAGAGAGGACGAGAGACATTGAAGCCAACACTCGTAGAGAAGAGGGCTTGCTACTAACAGGAAGGACGAGAGACGTTGAAGCCAAACACTCGTGGAGAAGAGAGCTTGCTACAAACAGGTAAGACGAGAGACGTTAAAGCCAACACTCGTGGAGAAGAGAGCTTGCTACAAACAGGTAAAACGAGAGACGTTGAAGCCAACACTCGTAGAGAAGAGAGCTTGCTACAAACAATGACGAAGAGAGACATTGAAGCCAACCGTCGTGGAGAAGAGAGCTTGCTACAAACAGGTAAAACGAAAGACATTAAAGCCAACACTCGTAGAGAAGAGAGCTTGCTATTAACAGAGAGGACGAGAGACATTGAAGCCAACACTCGTAGAGAATAGGGCTTGCTACTAACAGGAAGACGAGAGACGTTGAAGCCAAACACTCGTGGAGAAGAGAGCTTGCTACAAACAGGTAAGACGAGAGACGTTAAAGCCAACACTCGTGGAGAAGAGAGCTTGCTACAATCAGGTAAAACGAGAGACGTGAAGCCAACACTCGTAGAGAAGAGAGCTTGCAATAAACAATGACGACGAGGGACATTGAAGCCAACCGTCGTGGAGAATAGAGATTGCTACTAACAGGTAAAACGAAAGACGTTGAAGCCAACACTCGTAGAGAAGAGAGCTTGCTATTAACAGGGAGGGCGAGCGACGTTGAAGCCAACACTCGTGGAGAAGAGAGCTTTGCTACAAACAGGTAAAACGAGAGACGTTGAAGCCAACACTTGAGGAGAAAAGAGCTTGCTACAAACAGGCAAGATGAGAGACGTTGAAGCCAACACTCGTAGAGAAGAGAGCCTGCTATTAACAGGGAGGACGAGAGACGTTGAAGCCAACACTCGTGGAGAAAAGAGCTGGCTACAAACAGGTAAAACGAGAGACGTTGAAGCCAACACTTGAGGAGAAAAGAGCTTGCTACAAACAGGCAAGATGAGAGACGTTGAAGCCAACACTCGTAGAGAAGAGAGCTTGCTATTAACAGGGAGGACGAGAGACGTTGAAGCCAACACTCGTGGAGAAGAGAGCTTTGCTACAAACAGGTAAAACGAGAGACGTTGAAGCCAACACTCGTGGAGAAGAGAGCTTGCTACAAACAGGTAAAACGAGAGACGTTGATCCCAACACTTGAGGAGAAAAGAGCTTGCTACAAACAGGCAAGATGAGAGACGTTGAAGCCAAAACTCGAAGAGAAGAGGGCTTGCTACTATCAGGGAGGACGAGAGACATTGAAGCCAACACTCGTGGTGAAGAGAGCTTGCTACAAACAGGCAAGACGAGAGACGTTGAAGCCAACACTCGTGGAGAAGAGAGCTTGCTACAAACAGGCAAGACGAGAGACGTTGAAGCCAACACTCGTGGAGAAGAGAGCTTGCTACAAACAGGTAAAACGAGAGACGTTGAAGCCAAAACTCGAAGAGAAGAGGGCTTGCTACTAACAGGGAGGACGAGAGACGTTGAAGCCAACACTCGTGGTGAAGAGAGCTTGCTACAAACAGGTAAAACGAGAGACGTTGAAGCCAACACTCGTGGAGAAGAGAGCTTGCTACTAAGAGGGACGACAGAATGCACAGGATGGCACAGTACAGAGACATTTGGTGTGTATGTGTTGCCTACCACTGGAAGTGGAATGTGTCACTAACGGGAATCGAACCTGATCCATCTATCACAACTTTGACGCAAATTGCATCCACACTTTGTCATTGGATATTTGCGCACACAAGACTAACATTTTGCGCACAATACAACAATCTTTTGGACACACAATTTCTTATTTCTGAAGCTGTGGCACATCAACAATCAACAACAAGAACACGACATCAAGTAAACAACTGGAATATGATTGTCTGAAGCTATGGCACATCAAACAATCAACAACACAAACACGACATAAAGTAAACAACTGGCAGATGAATGTCTGAAGATGTTCAACAATACGATGTTATTGTCCGAAGTTTACTCTTGTTGAATTGTTCGCCTTTGACGTCATGTCTCTGGTCGCAGGCTGTCGTTGCTTTTCTTATATTCATGGGTGTACGAAAAACGGTAATCATCCGCCGTACTGGCTGTTGTGCTATGTTAGCAGTGTCGATCTTTTCTTAACTTTCAGGCTGCAGTAGGAAAGGCAATGTCCATATGTCCGGCCTGGATGTTAGCAAGATCTTGTTCATTATATTATACTAGACTGGCGTGAATAACTTAATAAACACCAGGGAACGACAAACGTACTTACTATTGGAGCAGCAAGAACGACCTGAAGTGATCGACAGAACACCTTGATCAAAGCAAGGAGAAAAGGAATAGATCTTTCATTGACATAATTCATTGATAGGGTCTAGAGGTTTACATCTAATGTGACCTTTCACTGACAAGATTCCTTTAGATTGTCTAGAGGTTTACATCTAATCTGATCTTTCACTGATATGATTCCTTTAGATTGTCTAGAGGTTTACATCTAATGTGATCTTTCACTGACATAATTCCTTGATGGTGTCTAGAGGTTTACATCTAATGTGATCTTTCACTGACATAATTCCTTGATAGTGTCTAGAGGTTTATATGTAATGTAATCTTTCACTAACATAATTCCTTGATACTGTCTAGAGGTTTATATGTAAGGTGATCTTTCACTGACATAATTCCTTGATAGTTTCTAGAGGTTTATATGTAATGTGATTTTTCATTGACATAATTCCTTGATAGTGTCTAGAGGTTTATATGTAATGTGATCTTTCACTGACATAATTCCTTGACAGGGTCTAGAGGTTTACATCTAATGTGATCTTTCACTGACATAATTCCCTGACAGGGTCTAGAGGTTTACATCTAATGTGATTTTTCACTGGCATAATTCATAAATGGTGAATAAAGGTTGACATTTAATGTGACTTTTCATAGACATAATTCCTAAATGGTGTATAAAGGTTTACATCTAATGTGATCTTTCACCGACATAATTTCATGATGGTGTCTGAAAGCCGCAACTGATGCTGCCTCTCTCGCATGTTAACCGTTTGTTACATAAGCTAATTAGTGTGTTGCTTTTAGAACTGCCCCGATCAAGCTTGTGCGACAATGTAGCTGACGCTTGTGACAGGCAAAACTTGGCATCAAACGGAAGTGATATTACTATAATGATAAGATATGTATTTATAAACATACAGCTAGACAAAATAAACACAGCAAATAGTTGGTTTCTCCTCGTTTGAAGAGGTCTACAAATATACAACATTTCATAAATGAAAATGATAATAAATATTTTTATAATAGCGATGAAGCTACTGGGGGGATGTTAGAAATATTTGATTTTGTTCTTGGGCTGTTTTGTCATGCGCGCTAGGCTAGAACATCTGTGTATGTGTAAACGTTTACATATTAAAATAGAATAAGTGGAGCGCGTGGCCGTAGGGTTTTGAAAGGTGCCTGTTGACAAAGAGGGCAGTGGATCGAAATCCCGGTAAGGCATATGTTGTTTTGTTGTTGGGGGTGAAATAAACAAACCTAGCCAGCACACGACGTGTGCACAGCAGTGGCAAAGCGGCATACAAACCATCGACTGCCACAGCAATAGGAATAAATTTGTAAGCCAGTTTTCTTTAAATGAATGGATCCACGTGTTCTGGAGAAATGAAAACAGAAAACGTAAATTGATGTTAATTGATTTGAACAGGGGACTGGACAATATATGCTGAGATAACTTGTTTGTGCTGTTAGACGGCCCAAGCATTTCTCCACAGCCAGAAGACTCGTTCATTAGCCTAGATGGACACAGAATAAAGAAGTACTCTGGATAGAAAACACTGGACAGTTGCCATGACAACAACTACTAAACCTTAGGTCTATCTGCCTTACAGTTGGCATGCCCATTCCTTGAGAAATCACTTTGAGAAAATCTACCCGGATCTTCCAATTTTTGACTACGACATATAATAACATGGAATTTGGTGGCAATGACAGCAAGGAAAGGGATAATCACCATCATCATGACGGCTGGAGTCGCTGATAA
Source organism: Ariolimax columbianus (assembly GCA_036924085.1). Classification (NCBI taxonomy): domain Eukaryota; kingdom Metazoa; phylum Mollusca; class Gastropoda; order Stylommatophora; family Arionidae; genus Ariolimax; species Ariolimax columbianus. The sequence continues at coordinate 17,250,399 of JAVGWX010000014.1, read as the reverse complement.
TTAAGTCTCTCACAATCTGTCTGTGCCTTTTCTCATTCATACTCTCACCTTTAATGCTATACATATTGCTATGCCATCCTCAAATTTGTCTCTTTATTACACATACATTTTTTTTTTTTTTTTAAATTTGCGTTCGCCAAATTTATGTACTCTCGAAGGCGGTTTGCGTTGCACTTTGGTTTTTATTTTGCGCCTGTCGGCCCAGTGAATCCGACTTCGGCATGCATTTTATGTAAGGGTCTGCTTTCTCCTACATTTTCTAAGGGTTTTCCCCGGGGTAACGGTGCTGTGATGGGGTTCGAACCCAGCACCTTCGTCTTGTGAACCGTGTCACTCAGCCACTAGTCCACGCTTTCCCCGTACACATATTATTTCCTTGACTCTTTTCTACATGTCCCCAGCTTACATAAGCCCACTTATTCTCAGCTTGTTGTCAATGTATATTGTCTGTCTTCTTGGCTTTTTGTAAAAATGTTTTTTCGACACAATTGACTAACTTAGCGTTGGTCCATTTGCAGTAGATGGTACGTGCGGTTTAACACTCTGTTGATGATACAGACGGTTTTACATTCAGTAGATGATACAGACGGTTTTAAAGTCAGTAGATTATACAGACGGTTTTACATTCAGTAGACGACACAGACGGTTTTACATTCAGTAGATGATACAGAGGGTTTTACATTCAGTAGATGATACAGACGGTTTTACATTCAGTAGATGATACAGACGGCTTTACATTCAGTAGAGGATACAGACGGTTTTACATTCAGTAGATGATACAGACGGTTTTACATTTAGTAGATGATACATACGGTTTTTCATTCAGTAGATGATACAGACGATTTTACATTCAGTAGATGATACATACGGTTTTTCATTCAGTAGATGATACAGACGGATTTACATTCAGTAGATGATACATACGGTTTTACATTCAGTAGATGATACAAACGGATTTACATTCGGTAGATAATACAGATGGTTTTACATTCGGTAGATGATACAGATGGTTTTACATTCAGTAGATGATACAGAAGGTTTTACATTCAGTAGAGGATACAGACGGTTTTACATTCAGTAGATGATACAGACGGTTTTACATTCAGTAGATGATACATACGGTTTTACATTCAGTAGATGATACAGACGGATTTACATTCGGTAGATAATACAGATGGTTTTACATTCGGTAGATTATACAGATGGCTTTACATTCAGTAGATCATACAGACGGTTTTACATGCGGTAGATGAGATAGACGATTTCACAATCAGTAGATGCTACAGACGGTTTTACATTTTGGGCCGTATGTCACGGGTTCAAATCACGGTGGAAACCGCAATTTTGTTCATGTGAATCTTCTGGTAAAAATTACTCTGATCTCTGGGTAGTGAGATCGGACTGCAATGTTTAGTGGTTAGCACATTAAAAATCCATTGACAGCTAGAAATCGAAAAGAGTAGACTTAAGGGTCTCTGCCCGGACAGAATTCAAAAGATTCTAGTAAAAAAATACACCCAAATTATTTGTATCATACCCCACGCCTAGTAAGCTGCGAGAAGTTTTAAAATACATGCTACGTATAGCCTTTGGATAACTGGCAACAGCGATTAACATGCCTGTTTGCCTACCAGAATTCCAAGTAAGATTATACCCGGGGCTATATATGGAGTAGATAATGCGCGTGGTTCTTACTTCATTTAACCTATTTATGTCGTGAAAAAGATTATTTGAAATAAATCATTTTGCAACATTATACAATATCACAGGTTCTAAAGTAGTCATTGTTTTGTAAACGGTGCAGCACACTGCATTGCATACACTCTCCGTCTTTCACCACGACCATTTCTGTTTCCCTCAACCCATTAATTGCCTTGTCAATTAACTTGGCTATCCCTGCTTACATCTGACTCTATTCAATCCGCTCATTTCTTCCTCCCCCGATCTTCCAAGATTTGCAGAATATGGAACGACCAATTTGACTCGTAAATGACATTTCTAACGAAGAATATCTCCCCCCCCCCTCCTCCCCCCCCCCTCCTCTGCATCAGTCATCTTCTAAGTTAAGCAGTGGCACAACTTTTTAGACCGATTTGCGCTAGAAGTATTTGTGGACTGGATACGATATGCACTCATTATGTCACAACTCATATCATTCTATACTGCCTTTGTTACCCGGGCGCTTCGCTGGCCGCCGACAAATAGTAGTATCATAGATTGGTTATTTAACTTTGCTGATGTGAAATAACTCAGGAAGGCCACGACGCAGAGAGGTGAATATAGTTGTGTTTAACTACACATTCAATACAGAATGACATGTGAAAATGTAACGTCGCTAGAGCTCGCCATCACAGAGGTTTTAGCAAGACGGACAAATAGACGGGTAGTTTTCCTGTCTTATAGGACAGCTTACAAATTGTTCTGTTTTTGTACCAAGCACTTTAATCTAAACCCATTCTACTTTATCAGAATTGCATTGTCATATTTAAATATCATCCTAAATTTATTTATAATCATTTCATGGGACGTTCTCTGTCGTTTTTATGAATGTTATTAGTTAGCTTTCTTTCCATTTGTGCCGTTGAGTGCCGAGGGCCGCTTAAGTCGTCTGTCCTGCGCCAAGTGCGTTGCGTCGATCAATGTGAGCCCGTGTCGCTGCACAATCACTCTAATGGTATATATCCACTTGCCTCGCCGTCACCCTCTTGCCATATAGCCAGTTCTATGAGCGCTGTAAGCCGTCAGTGGAAGTTAATGAGTGTCCATTCTCATGAGATGACCAAACCAACTCATTTTCTGCCTGGATATTCGGCACAAGACGTAGTGCCGACCATATTACGAATATCGTCGTTCCGCATTCTGTCTTTCCTGGTAACACCGATGACCTTCCTCCAACACTTCATTTCCCAAGTCGAAGTTCTATTCTCACGCGCCCTAGACAGAGGCCATGTTAAGCACTGGTAGCACAGAGTCGGTTTAAATATTATGTTTATCGGCTGTTACTTTGTTGCCAAACTAATACTGGGATGCCTAAGTAGTGGTGACAGCTGAGAAGTCACTGCAGATATTTCTGACAACTAGTCCCAATCTTCTTGTCGATCCTGTTGTCACCGAAAAAAATACTGCTGAAATACTTGAATTCATGGGCCTGTTGAAGAGCGATTTCATTACACTCATGTTGAGGGGTCTACGTATTCTACTGATCATCATAGTTTATGTTCTGCATTTAATTCGCAAATTGTACTTAACACATGTGGTCGTAAGCGCGTTCATGTGATTTTGCAGTTTATTTTATGAATGGGTGTTATTAACTTTTTAATATTTCAATATTATTATTTTATTCTGTCTGCTGCTTACAATGACCACCACACTCTGGTGATTGTGTCTGCTGCTTACAATGACCACCGCACTCTGATGATTGTGTCTGCTGCTTACAATGACCACCGCACTCTGATGATTGTGTCTGCTGCTTACAATGACCACCGCACTCTGGTGATTGTGTCTGCTGCTTACAATGACCACCGCACTCTGGTGATTGTGTCTGCTGCTTACAATGACCACCGCACTCTGGTGATTGTGTCTGCTGCTTACAATGACCACCGCACTCTGATGATTGTGTCTGCTGCTTACAATGACCACCGCACTCTGATGATTGTATCTGCTGCCTACAATGACCACCGCACTCTGTTAATTGTGTCTGCTGCCTACAATGACCACCGCACTCTGATGATTGTGTCTGCTGCTTATAATGACCATCGCACTCTGATGATTGTGTCTGCTGCCTACAATGACCACCGCACTCTGATGATTGTGTCTGCTGCTTACAATGACCACCGCACTCTGGTGATTGTGTCTGCTGCCTACAATGACCACCGCACTCTGATGATTGTGTCTGCTGCCTACAATGACCACCGCACTCTGATGATTGTGTCTGCTGCTTACAATGACCACCGCACTCTGGTGATTGTGTCTGCTGCCTACAATGACCACCGCACTCTGATGATTGTGTCTGCTGCCTACAATGACCACCGCACTCTGATGATTGTGTCTGCTGCTTACAATGACCACCACACTCTGGTGATTGTGTCTGCTGCCTACAATGACCACCGCACTCTGATGATTGTGTCTGCTGCTTACAATGACCACCGCACTCTGATGATTGTGTCTGCTGCTTACAATGACCACCGCACTCTGGTGATTGTGTCTGCTGCCTACAATGACCACCGCTCTCTGATGATTGTGTCTGCTGCTTATAATGACCACCGCACTCTGATGATTGTGTCTGCTGCCTACAATGACCACCGCACTCTGACGATTATGTCTGCTGCTTACAATGACCACCACACTTGATGATTGTGTCTGCTGCCTACAATGACCACCGCACTCTGACGATTATGTCTGCTGCTTACAATGACCACCACACTCTGATGATTGTGTCTGCTGCTTACAATGACCACCGCACTCTGACGATTATGTCTGCTGCTTACAATGACCACCACACTTGACGATTGTGTCTGCTGCTTACAATGACCACCACACTCTGATGATTGTGTCTGCTGCTTACAATGACCACCGCACTCTGACGATTGTGTCTGCTGCTTACAATGACCACCGCACTCTGATGATTGTGTCTGCTGCTTACAATGACCACCACACTCTGATGATTGTGTCTGCTGCTTACAATGACCACCACACTTGATGATTATGTCTGCTGCTTACAATGACCACCACACTTGACGATTGTGTCTGCTTCCTACAATGACCACTGCACTCTGACGATTATGTCTGCTGCTTACAATGACCACCACACTTGATGATTATGTCTGCTGCTTACAATGACCACCACACTTGACGATTGTGTCTGCTTCCTACAATGACCACTGCACTCTGACGATTATGTCTGCTGCTTACAATGACCACCGCACTCTGACGATTGTTTTTGCTTCCAGCCGTTTTATCTTTGTCACATAGATAATTACATCTATTGATTTTGGAAATTGAAAACGGTTCATAGAACCGATTTTCTTGCACCAAGCCTCCCCCGTGTGTACTCAGTTCCTTTCATTTGCTGCAATTGCAGACAACATGGAACGAAATCCGTAGCTCTCTTGACGTCTCCAAAATTTTTACTCAGACCTCGTCAGGTACCCATATGGAGCTGGGTTGACTGGAAGAAACAGTCATGCATGAGAGAAGAACGGCATGCCAGTTAGGTCAGGTCTGAGCACCACGTGATTTGGACCTGTCACGTTTGGACTAAACTGAAAACCCCTAGACCAGCGAATATTGTCGTTATGTGCCCCAAGTATTTCAAAAACATAAATCTTCTAAAATGTTCATAATATTTTCCTACATAGGTTTAAGAAGTATGTTGAATGTGTACGTCCTTGCCGTACTATATTTGTATGTCTTTGCTGATATTGTTGTCCACTACTAGTCTCTGTCCATGGCCTACTTTAGGTAGGTCGCCAGGCTCACCGAGAAAACCCCTTCAAACATCACATTCTACCGCGATCTAAATAACAGAACTCATATTATGCCAAGGTTTATAATCAATCTCTACGCCTAGAAATAAAACACATTCACTGTACAAAACACAACAAATCACTGCTGAGAGTGATCATTTCACATTATCCTGTTTTGAAACCAACTGCATATCCACCTTTGTTTTCCGAATATGTTATTATAGTTGCACTGATAGTTGACACATACAAGTTTCGTTATACAGTCAGGCGTAAAATGTGACGTTACAGAGGGATTTCTCCGTGAGTCAAAAGGACTGTATCTACAGTAGACTGTGCTATGTCCTGCGCTTGAAATGTCTTTTTATTCCAAAAAAAATATTCTGGCAAGGTAATCTGCCAGTTGGGTTAATGATGGTATGCAGAGAAAGTCGCAAGGCATCATCATTGGAAAAATGTCTATTTTTGTCTAAAACAACCACCATTTTTTGGTAACTGAAATATGCGTACTATTGTACGAACACGAGAAGGCTGAACAACTAGCAGCGACAATCTACAAAACTAACATCATTTGACTCGCTGAAACAAGGTGAAACGGTGTTGAGATCATCAAACTGAGCACAGGAGAAATGGTGATGTGCTCAGTGCACACAGAAGAAAGTGCATACCAACCACAGGGTAGATGTTACCTTAATGTTATCCAAAGAAGTGCAAAATACATTTACATAATGGGAGGCAGTGGGGCCCAGAATCATAATGGATACTTTCAAAACTGGGCAAACAATGTACAAATAAACATTACCGAATATTATCCACCAACCAATAAAAAAACATAAGAAAGAAAAAGAACATTATAATTTTGATGGAAGACTTTAATGCTAAGGATGGGAATGATTATATAAGCTTTGTAAAAATCATAAGAATTCCTTGAATCGAGATAACAATTAAATGAAGAGTTATTTGCAAACTGATGTGCCTTAAATTAACAAGTGATTAGATGCAGCATGTTTCAACCTAAAGGTACACACAGCAGCATTGATGTCACCAAACAATAGGATAGATAACCGGATTGATCATATAAGTACCAAAACTAGGTCCAGGTCATCAATAGTTGATGTGAAAGGATGTGGAGGAGCAGATATGGCATCAATATAGCATCGTCTGATAGTCAAAGTGAAGATACAACGTAGAAGATGTACAACAGTGCATAACCCCAGACATTCAATATGGGATTCCCCATGGGCAAGGATAAACAATTTACAATTCAAGTCCAGATACCAAACAGCCATGATGTGTTAGAACAGCGAGAACAAATACAGGATACAGAAGATCATTGGCAACAGATAACAAATATATAGAACAAGCCTTGTGGAGAGGTTGTAAGGAAAATAAAACGTCAACACAATGCATTGATAACAGATGCTAAAGCAAAGATATAGAAAAAGAAATGAAGAAGGCAGCTTTAAACAAAATTGGCAAGAGAGACAAGAGCAAGTACTCAAGTATTATACACTGAAGTCAATAAAGAAGTACGAAAGAGCATCATACAAAGTGAGAGAAAATATTGTGATGAGTTGGCAACGGAAGGTGAGGACATTTCAGCAAAAGCAAATACGAATTACGTGTATAATAGCATAAAGAAACTAACTGGGTAATAAATGCAGCTAATTTGCGTTTTCAAAGATAAGGAAGGAAACTGTATAAACAGTTCAAATGAGAGCAGACAAAGAAATAGTAAGAACCTGTCTCTGAACTTTTCAACAGACCAGCTTCAGATGGTCCATAGGATACAAACGGAACTCTTAGTACATTGTGAAAAACCAACGATAGAAGAACTAGAGAAAGCTATAAAGCATGGCAGATGGTAAAGCTGCTGGTACATATGGCATCTCAACGGAGCCAATCAAAGCAGACAATGACACTTCGACATAACTATTTCACAAACTCCTTGGTAACGATTAGGAAAGAGAAGAAATACCAGCACACTGGCAGAGAGGTTGTATAGCCAAAATGCTAAAGAAGGGAGATTTGCACAAGTGTGTACAGTATAGAGTAGGTATATGTGTCTTAATAAAACATTGAACATGATTATATTGAAGAGATTAAGAGGTCCTATACAAACAGCTGAGAGAAAAACAGCCGGGATGTCGGCCAAATGAGTTCTGCTGAGACCAAATTGAGTTGAAGAAATCTTAGATTAGAATCCATCTCATTAAATCGGATTAATAAATTATGAAAAATCATTTGATAGCTTACAGTGAGAAGAAAGTTTCTCTGTAGTTCACAAATATAATTAAGAAAACATTTGAAGATAGGAAATGTAATTATTTATCAGATCATCTTTCTGAGCTCATTGGGACAATAAGTGCAGTGCGACAGTCTCAAGTTATTATTTCCTTTTCTGTAGCCTGCTGACTGGATTCTGAAGACAACACAAGTCAGCAGAAATGAAATTATATGCAATTTCACAAACATCTTGAGTGGTTTGCCGGGGTCTTTATGTATGACAAGGACAAGAATATCTCCACTGCCGGCAGAGAGCATGTCGTAAGAGGCTACTAACTGTGTGACATATCATAACACCGGCCATGGTTAGGTGGATTGTTTAGAGCAGCATAAATAGCGCCTAACAGGCTGCGAGTTTAGTTTGCTTTAGTGTTTGAGTATCAAGATGGACTTGCACACCGGATAACCACCCTCCGTAAGCGCTTGTCCCAACGCAACGGAGTATTAAGCTGCTCGAACCTAGCCCACTAAGCAAAAAACACTTCTCCCGGCTACATTCAGCTCACACCATAGCTGGAACCTGCACAGGGGCATCTGCCCTGTAGAAGTACAGGTCAACTAAGAACTAACTTGATCTTGATAGCCGATGACTTGGTCTTCTGTCACATAAATCACATGCAAAATAAAATCTGTATACCTGGTGTGAGCTCACATAAAGTAGATTTATGAATACACAGAAAAATAAGATATGCTAATAAATGCAACTAACAACAATAAGATCATGTTGGCAGACACACTGCTACATAATTTGAAATCATTCGTTTGTCTTGATAACAAGAGAAACACAGTAGGAGGTATAGACACAGATTTCAAAATAAGAATGCAAAGGGCGAGATAAGTTTTCATTGCATCAAGGAACTTATGGAGGAAAACAACAATTAAGTCAACATAATAATTAAAATGTTCGAGTACATTATAAAGCCGCTTCTACTGTATGGTTCTCAAACTGTGAGCACACCAACAACAATAACACCAATGATATCGCCCTTCGTAACTGGATGTTTGCACACAGCAGAGATGTTGTGATAATAAGGCAACTGTGGAGCTGATGGAAAGCAGACAGACAGATGTGGAACAGAATGTGAGGATAAGGTGTTAGAGGTTAGATAAGTCTGTGGAAAGCATTTTTAATAGAACAGCCAATAGTATTTTAAACCAACTAGCCAAGAGAAGTAGAGACAGACTAAAACACACATGGTGAGTGAGCTGGAGACAAGAGAAGTACAGACCGACTAAATGATGCATGGAGAGAGAGCTGGAGACAAGAGAAGTAGAGACAGACTAAACCACACATGGAGAGAGAGAGAGAGCTGAAGACAAGAGAAGTAGAGACAGACTAAAACACACATGGAGAGAGGGCTGGAGACAAGAGTAGTAGAGATAGACTAAAACACAGAGAGAGAGAGAGAGCTGGAGACAAGAGAAGTAGAGACAGAGCAAACCACACGGAGAGAGAGAGAGCTGGAGACAAGAGAAGTAGAGAAAGACTAAAACACACATAGAGGTAGAGCTGGAGACAAGAGAAGTAGAGACAGACTAAAACACACATGGAGAGAGAGAGAGATCTGGAGAAAAGATAAGTACAGACAGACTAAAACACACATGGCGAGTGAGCTGGAGACAAGAGAAGTACAGACCGACTAAACGATGCATGGAGAGAGAGCTGGAGACAAGAGAAGTAGAGACAGAATAAACCACATGGAGAGAGAGAGAGCTGAAGACAAGAGAAGTAGAGACAGACTAAAACACACATGGAGAGAGGGCTGGAGACAAGAGAAGTAGAGACAGACTAAAACACACATGGAGAGAGCTGGAGACAAGAGAAATAGAAACAGACTAAAACACACATGGAGAGAGAGCTGCAGACAAGAGAAGTAGAGACAGACTAAAACACACATAGAGATCGAGCTGGAGACAAGAGAAGTAGAGACAGACTAAAACACACTTAGAGATCGAGCTGGAGACAAGAGAAGTAGAGACAGACTAAAACACACATGGAGAGAGCTGGAGACAAGAGAAATAGAAACAGACTAAAACACACATGGAGAGAGAGCTGCAGACAAGAGAAGTAGAGACAGACTAAAACACACATGGAGAAAGAGCTGAAGACAAAAGAAGTAGAGACCGACTAAAACATACATGGAGAGTCAGCTGGAGACACGAGAATTAGAGAGAGAGACTAAAACACATGGAGAGTGAGCTGGAGACAAGAGAATTAGAGGTGACTAAAACACACGGAGAGAGACCTGGAGACAAGAGAATTAGAGGGAGACTAAAACACATGGAGACAGACATAAAGTAACAGGCAAGACGGGAACAAATCTGGACTGGATGGCACCAGCAAGAGGACGACGTATAGTTGTTGAGACCTTGTGCTCCACAGACAGCTGAAATATTTTGATGTTATGGATAACGACTTGATCTCCCCCACCAAGTGACACCCAACATCGGTGTTCACTTTTCATTGATCCGTACTGCTTTGGGACATTTAGGGGGTGGTATGGGTTCCATTGTAACAGTGGCTGGCCAACCCGGCACACGCAACAAATACTGTATTCAAACTGTATTGACGTTCAAAGACTGCGGGCCCAGTGGTGGGCAGACACTGCTGAAAGACTTGATTGTGGTAATAGCAGAATGGCCGGGGTTCAATGCAGGGTGGATGTACACAGTGACATTAACACAGGTCGGTACCTAAGGGATAGACAACCTCCCAGTCCTAGGTCCTTTGAGACTGGAAGCCAATCTAGACCAGCGGTCATTACGAGTTATCCATCATGGCTTCAGTGACAGCGAGGTGAGGCTAGTAGATGTAACTAGTCCAGCCAGTAACCACTTAATTGGGTGGCGGCGGGCAGGCAAAGGGACCATCAGACGGGATTGCGCCACGGGTCTCCCACCCCCCAGGCTAGATGTGTGGGTTTAGTTCTATTTGAAGATCATTGGATTTCTTTTTAAAAAATGATTTGAGTATCAGTCTTTCGTAAAGGCAATACTGATTTGTTGTTTGGACGGCCCAACACGTTTTCATTAGTGAAATTACGAATAGTGGACAACGCCCTACTTTTCCTTCCGCACCAAGTTTAGAATGTTCTACACACGTCAGAGGTCAGAGATATGTTCCTCTGTAGCCGCTACATCAGTAGATTTCCTGGTCCCAACACATCTGAGCCAATACTTCGTTAACATCAGACAGTCTAACCGATATCAGGATACGAAATTGCTCATTTCGGGCCAGCGACACATCAAAAAGAACACGGCGCATTTGTGTGAGACAGCTGAGAGGTTAGTCTTGGCATGGATAAGTTCGGTCTGTACAGACAATCTTCATTGCTCTAGTCTCTAGGATAAGTCAGATCTGTACATACAACCTCATTGTAGCACGTCTCTAGATTAAGTCAGATCTGTACATAGAACTTCTTTGTTACACGTCTCTAGATTAAGTCAGATCTGTACATACAACCTCCTTGTAGCACGTCTCTAGATTAAGTCAGATCTGTACATATAACCTCCTTGTAGCACGTCTCTAGATTAAGTCAGATCTGTACATAGAACTTCCTTGTTACACGTCTCTAGATTAAGTCAGATCTGTACATTCAGCCTCCATGTTATTTGTCACAAGACTGCCCTGCTGAATCTGTTCACAAAAACAAAAGAAACGGAGGCTGTCGATCAGAAAGGAACATATCAGTGAAACACCCACACCTGATTTGACGCATACAAAAAAACAACAACAACAAAAATGAGCCGAGCTGCTTGCGACCCGTATACCTGACTGCTCAGCAAATCTCCAGACACCAACAGTGAGACTGACACAAGCAGGGACTGCTGGCATCAACGGCAGTAACTGTTTAGAAATACATCGGGATATAAAGGCGGGGAACATCGAGGCTGTTCTATTCATAACCCCGACAATGAAGTCATTGAGGCGAAGTCTGCATGCAATACGCGGCAATGAAAGGGGAACAGGGACATCACAAGCACAGATCCCAATGCGGGCCGGGTCGATGTTGAAAAGAGCAAAAGACTCTCAGTGTTGATACAACAACCCACAATTGACTTTGAAGGCCTGAAAAATGTTTTTAATTCGAGCGGGTAAGGTTGCGATTGTGGGCCAAGCTGGGAAATTAGACACGGCATCTCTAGCGGGAAGATGTAAGAAGGCTTTTGGTATTATACAGATCTGGATGTCCTAGGATGACTGTATCGTCTATCAAGAATTGTGGCGATTTGAACGACTAGACCCAGGGAGCTGATCATTACCTTCAGCAAGCTACGGGAGGTGTACACGATTTGAGCCTCCAAAATACATTCAAATGTCGAGGTAAGCAAGTCGAGACTGTTAACATTCTTCGGGCAAGGAGGGAATGAGCAACACTGACGTGGCCCTGTGGGAGGCCACTGTACAAGTTGTGAACTGGGAGCCAAACAAGAGCAATCACTCCTGTCCTGTTCTTAGCTCATATTCTTCTCCACATTTATTTGGAGGGTTGGTTTGTGATTGCCAAGAGCTTGAAACTCGAGTCCGCTGTTAGTACACACTGTAGGTATGAGGGGGCCAATGGTTTGTAGACCATGATATTTTAGAAATGGAGGTATAAAATTATTCTCAAAAGTGGTGACGTACCTAGAATTTTAAATATGACACACAATAGTTACACAGAGAAGGAGAGTGAGAGAGAGAAAGAGAGACAGAGAGTTTGGTGACTGGAATCAGAGACAGAAACACAAGCGATATATTGGATATGTAGAAGATATATGAGAAACTAGGAAGTTTAAGAAGTGGAGAGAGAGAGAGAGAGAGAGAGAGAGAGAGAGAGAGAAAGGTTATGGTTATAATTATAAATTTACACATGCATGAGAACAGATAGAACAGACTAAGAGATAAAAACGCAGATGACAGAGAGAAGGCAAGAGAGTGAATAGAGTTGCAGGTATAAACTCAGGTGATGGAGAGGAGTAGATGGTCAATTGAAATAGAGTAAAAAGCTTACAAAATTGAAAGAAGAATAGAGAGGGAATAGAATCAAATGAACAGATTCACATGATAGAGAGAAAACATGATGTATCCAAAGTTAGAACCTTAAATCTGAGAGGGAAGAATGCGGTAGAGAGTCAAAAGCAGAAATTGAAATACAAATTGAGAAGACAAAGAGAGAGAGGGAGAGAGAGAGAGAGAGAGAGAGAGAGAAGGGAGGTAGATAGAGAGAACATAGCAACAGACGCGAAGGAGTAGAAGAGAAATGATCTAAGCCGATGCTCCACTAATATACCTCACGACAGACACATCTGTTAGAGCTTGCCTCCATCAATCAAATGGCCAATGGTCAAGGCAGACGTAAACAAAGATCCAGCTCGTCCCACGCCAGACTCTGCTGTCGCGGATCAAGTGTTACATGTAACTAGGTCTAAGCATATTTTTTACAAGGATAAGAGTTAAGGAGGTATGGAGGTAATGAGGGAAGGAGGTATGGAGGTAAGCAGGTAAGGAGGTATGTGAGGACCGATTCTCTTCCTCGATGCATTGTCTTCTCTTAGCTAGGTACCTATTTACAGTTGTATAGACAGGAACGTGTCGAGACGGGCGTTCGAATCCGATATCTTTGCCAGGTGAAGTGAACCAATCGCTTTTCTATTCAGATGCTAAAAGCAGACGTTGAGGCCTTTATTAGGGAAACATTTGTTACACCAAACGCTACTTATCCCGCACGTGATTCTGCACGTGATTAAAGCAAACTATTTGGAACGTTTAAAATGGATAGATTTGGATTAGGTGTGTAAGGAGAGACATCACTTAAACACATACATTCCACAGTAGCGAGGGCTGGAGATCGGGAGTAGGCTTGAGGAACAAATTGTTAAGATTAACATTTCAATATTAAAACGGGTTCACTTGATATAAAAGGGGCATTCTCTAGTTGTAAATCGCTTGTGCAATGCTGTGGTTGTTTAGAAAGCACAAAGGATACAAAAGTGAAGAACAATATACATTAATGACGCGCAGATGTCAGATAACACGTTATCAAAGATCGTCTACGTTATTAGATAATAATAGAGGACATCGTGATTTTTCTAGGTGGAATTGCTCGTGCATACATTAAACAATGACAAATTTCAATATATATTTTAAGACAAGTTTTTTTTAAAAAATAAAACGAATTGTTTTTCCAGTGCCAGGTGTACAATTAATTACACGACGCTCAATATTATTTACTTTTGTAATTTAAGTACACAATACATCTTCAACATACCAATACACTCTTTAAATTGCTGTTCTGTGCACTTCCATGTTATGTGCACTTCCATATTATGTGCACTTCCCTATTATGTGCACTTCCATATTATGTGTACTTCCATATTATGTGCACTTCCATATTATGTGTACTTCCATATTATGTGCACTTCCATATTATGTGCACTTCCATATTATGCGCGCTTTCACTTTCTGTAGAAAATGTTAATTTCTGGGGTTAATCGATTCGTCAAATCATTTTTTATTTATATTGCCAGCATATTTAAATGTTCTGTTAGAAACCGATGCCGTAGCTCGTTGGTTGTACACACTTCTCTTCTACCACATTCATTCTCTGTTCGACCAGCCTATAATTTCAATACTTGGCAATCTCTGAATCAGCCCCTCATTGATTGAAGTGTCATCACCCAATAGGCGATCATTGACCAACATTAACATTTCAACCATATCCACTAACAGTATTTAAATATTTATTTGGTATCCAACAATCGACAGCTTAATACCTTATTTATTTTATTTTAAAATCATTGTATTGTAACATGCATGTGGTGTTTTTGTATGCATCCCCTCTGCGTTGTCTTTGGCTTAATCACTGGAAGCATAATAACTAATACTTTGTTTGGTTTCTACGCCACTGTAATATGGACATTAACCTTCAATTTCTTCTGACTCCTGTATGTTCTAATTAGGCCTCACTGGTACTAAGAAGAATTGCCTTCAAATACATGCATCATCATGTGGCATAACCTTTACAGAACGTCGCTCCCATCACATCCCGTTTCAAAGAAACTCGATCTTTTGCCAAATCAATAGCCCGCTCCAGACCATGCCCAAAAATTCTCTTTGACATCTATATGCCATCGCCTTTATTATTCCGGCACCATACCTTTAATTACCGTTATCTCACGATTGGTGCGTCTTTTGATGGGGACCAAAGTGTTTCAATGTCCTTCTGTAGTAGTTCTTAATCTCCCGCTACTAAGCTGTGAACAGGGCTTTGCAAGTAGCAGGATGTAGTCCGGAGAACGGAATGTGCTGTTTAGCTAGTTTACAGTTTGACTACGATATTAGCACCTTTCAGTTTGACACATCCGTCTTCGGCAGCAGCCATGTTTGTAGCACTAGGTTAGTCTTCCCTCTTCAATCCCGTTTCCTTAGCCTGTTGTGCCGCAGCCTGTTATCCATGATTACCTCTTGAATGTATATAAGGGTCATGGCAGCACTGGTTCGCTAGCCCTGAAGCTAAAAGTCAGCTATGGGTCGCTGACCGCTACAGCTCATGCACTGCGCCTTGATCCCCTGATGGAATATATGAAACAGTTCTCCTCTGATGTCTGCATTCTTCTTTTTTTCGGTCTATAATATCCTCAGAATACAATGGAAGAAAAAAATGTGTGCGTGTATATATATATAAATATATATAGAAATCAAAGCAGACAAATATATATGTTGTTTCCCATATCATACACACATATACATTAACATAATAACATTATGACAATATATATACATGTTTGAGACTAAGTGAGTTAGTAAGTGTGAATGTGTCGACAAAAGTGTGTGTGTTTTGTGTAGCTGAATGAGTACTTCTGTAGCAGCATCGAACATTTTACGTGGCTTGATTGCAGACCATGAAATCACTTAATAAAACGCCTACCACAGCCGGAAGCGCAAGCGTAATCACTAAGATGCTTGCCACGAGATTCCACCATGACAGTACACTGCCTCCATTGTAATAGTAACGAGCAGTACCAAATGTCATGTACGAGAATATAGTGTGACAAATTCTTGTTAGAGTCTGACACGATATACACGCGAAGAAGATATCTGTTTCCAAGCGGCCGCCGCTCTGCCTGTTACCCAACTGCTACAAAACGTTTATCATCGGATGCTGCATGCTCGCTGTGAGCTCTTCATTGAGAGATTCCCGGACATAGAGTACCCTCTTAGAATGAGACGCACACCCCCTGGTGATTGGCCACCTCTGACCGGAAACGTCGTAAATCATCCAATGGAAGCGGCGGATGCTTGGATTCGATGCGGCTCTTCATTTGTTCATTATTTACAGTGACTGTCAAAGAGTAATCTGCGAGTCTGGCCTGGCATTTCAGCGTCCAGAAGTGGGCAATGCATGGTTAAATGAGAGGGGTTAGCCAGTAGGGCCAAAAAGGGGAGGGGTGCAAGGGGGAGGGCAGGAAGGTTGGCTACTGTATCAATAGCACTGTGTGCGAGTTAGAAGCAGATAAGACAGTCATAGTAAGCACTGCCGCTGAGGATGAAGTGGAAGTGACTATATGGTACTACGATTCAGCTGTTTGTGACATGTTCTCTTCCCCGCTATATATCTGGCCTAGACAATTTATAAACCCTTTTACTGATGGATGGACTAGAGCGTGCCGAGACGGGGAATTGAACCCCCCACATTTGATGATGTATTAGTGGTTGTGTCAGTAATAGCAGTTATTATTTCAGAAGAAGTGTTACTATAGCGGTAGTAGTTGCGATGTCACTGAGTGTGATATTTGTGGTAGCAACGTCTGTTCTTGCCATGGCGAGATGCTGCTAGTACTTGTTTATTAGTAGCAACCTTAATAGTATGATTTCTTACTCTATGCTCCGCTGTTGTTATGTTTGTTGATGTCGTGAATACTCATGTTGTGACTACAATCATGTTGTGATTAATCATGTTGTGATTGTTGATGTTGTTTCTACTCATAATCACACTGCTAGTATTGGGGCGACTCATAGTCATATTAGTGGTGATGTAAGTACTCATATTCATACGTTTGATGTTATGGCTACTCATATTCAGACTTGGTGCTGTGGCTACTCATATTCATACTTGGTGTTGTGACTTCCCAACGTCAGACTTCTGACATTGTAGTTACTCATATTCATTTGGTGCTGGAACTACTCATATTCAGACTTCGTGCTGTGGCTACTCATATTTAGAATTTGTACCGTGGCTTCTCATATTCAGACTTCTGACGTTGTAGTTACTCATATGCAGATTGTTGGTGCTGTGGCTACTCAAATGCACATAGTCATACTTCTGGTGGTGTGGCCACTCATATTCAGACTTCTGGCGGTGTGGCGACTCATATTCAGACTTTTGGCGGTGAGGCCACTCATATTCAGACTTCTGGCGGTGTGGCCACTCATATTCAGACTTTTGGCTGTGTGGCCACTCATTTTCAGACTTCTGGCGGTGTGGACACGCATATTCAGACTTCTGGCGGTGTGGCCACTCATATTCAGACTTCTGGCGGTGTGGCCACTCATATACAGATGGTTGATGTGGTGTAAGTTTACAGTGTCAATGCCGACGTAGTGACTACTCATGTTTTAATTGCCCATGTTGTGAATATTGATGTAATGAATACTTGTTGCGTAACTGTTGATCTTGTGACTACTCATGATGTATATGTTGCTGTTGGGACTAGTCCTGTAATGATTAAACATACGTTAGCTACTCGTGTCGTGACTTTTCATTGTGTGATTTAACAGGATGTGACTGTTAAGAAGTTGTGATTGTTGATGTTGTAATTATTGTTAAAAAAATCATGCTGTGATTACTAATTTTATGAATACTCATGATATGGCTATTCATGTTGTGACTGCTTATGTTGTGACTACTCGTGTTTTTACTGTTGATGGTGTTCCTACTCATGTTGTGACTGTTGATGTTGTTCCTACTCATGTTGTTACTGTTGATGTTGTGACTACTCATATTGTGACTGTTGATGTTGTTCCATTTTATATTTTGACTTTTGATGTTGTTCCTACTCATATTGTGACTGTTGATGTTGTTGCTACTCATGTTGTGGCTTTTGATGTTGTTCCTACTCAAGTTTGACAGTTGATATTGTTCCTACTGATGTTGTGACTTTTGATGTTGTTCCTACTCATATTGTGACTGTTGATGTTGTTCCTGCTCATATTGTGACTGTAGATGTTGTTGCTACTCATGTTGTGGCTTTTGATGTTGTTCCTACTCAAGTTTGACAGTTGATATTGTTCCTACTGATGTTGTGACTTTTGATGTTGTTCCTACTCATATTGTGACTGTTGATGTTGTTCCTGCTCATATTGTGACTGTAGATGTTGTTGCTACTCATGTTGTGGCTTTTGATGTTGTTCCTACTCAAGTTTGACAGTTGATATTGTTCCTACTGATGTTGTGACTTTTGATGTTGTTCCTACTCATATTGTGACTGTTGATGTTGTTCCTGCTCATATTGTGACTGTAGATGTTGTTGCTACTCATGTTGTGGCTTTTGATGTTGTTCCTACTCAAGTTTGACAGTTGATATTGTTCCTACTGATGTTGTGACTTTTGATGTTGTTCCTACTCAAGTTTGACAGTTGATATTGTTCCTACTGATGTTGTGACTTTTGATGTTGTTCCTACTCAAGTTTGACAGTTGATATTGTTCCTACTGATGTTGTGACTGTTGATGTTGTTCCTACTCATGTTGTCACTGTTTATGATATTATCACTCATGATGCTACTACTTATGTGATACATATGTGATGCATATGCTCATGCTGCGATTAACCATGTTATAACTGTTGATGTTGTGACATCATATGTTGTGATTACTCATGTTCGTCACAATCTGAAAGATATAAGTGAAGCATTAAATGGCCTATTTACACACCTGGGGCACTTTGGGACTATGGTGTTTGGCCCACATCTACGGTCAAACGGCACACTAGGGGTGCATCACGCCAGAAGCCTTCTACACTAGGGGTGTTGCAATCAGCATCACGCCAGAAGCCTTTCGCAATAGAGATGGTGCGATCAGCATCACGCCAGAAGCCTTCCACAATAGAGATGGTGCGATCAGCATCACGCCAGAAACCTTCCACAGTAGGGATGTTGCGATCAGCATCACGTCAGAAGCCTTCCACAGTAGGGATGTTGCGATCAGCATCACGTCAGAAGCCTTCCAAAACTTCCCCTGTTATTCAAGCTTTAAGGTTGGGTCGGCATCTCATCCGTTGACGATCAGAAAAAATACCGAGCCACAGAGTTAACTAATTAATGGCTGCGCTACCGCGAGCGAAGAGTGTGAAAGAAATAAGTTACTTGAACAGTGAATAGATTCTACATGGTGGAGTAGCATGCCATATACCAAACTCTCCTCGACATGTATAACAGATTAGTTTTCCTTGTCACTGCTCCCTTTATAATCCCATGCACAAGCTACAGAAATCAAACATACCATACAGGACGGGGGCAAAAGTGTCTGAGAAAACAAAGGACAACATAGAGAGTAATCTATTAATGTAAAATAAAATCCAAATCACTCTTCACCTTTGCGAAATACGGGTTTAAAAGTCGTCATTGTCTCATTACAGTTGGGTACTTTCAACTTCTTATACCTCTCTTGTGCACCTTACCTGCATAGATCTCGTTCTCACCTGGCAAATCGTTTCCCGGAATCGGTGTTTTTAGCTCAGACCGGTTTGCGAATCATATTCTCTTCTGAAACCCCAAACACAGTGGTATTCGCCAAAATGGAAAACACTAGTGAACACGATAATAGTATTCAATGTAAAATGTTAATAAAGTGAGGATAGGGTTGTACATATACGTTCTACAACTTTGATATGATGGCATAAGCCGTCCGATCTTCTTCTTTGTCGCTCACTTTCAAACAATTATATTTGGCACGTTTATAAGTCAGGCCTCAGCTTGCTGTCATCGGCAAATAATTTATTTCCCAATTGGGTTGGGGACGGATCAGCTGTCCATCGGCACCTTCCGTGGAGCTTGTGTAGCAGGAGAACATGCTCTTCTACTTGTTTGTTCGCTTCACAAAGGCACATGCCTTTCTAAACACAATCGTTTATTTGTGGGACAGATAATTGTTAGTCTGCAGTGCCGTGTTCGTAGTTTGAATATTGTTACTTGATCTCTTTTTGACAAGTGCTGGTATACTTCTGCTATTTTAGATTCGTAGTGTTTTCATTGCAATTTATGTTTAAGTATATTTTTGCCATTGCTTTTATTTCATTAAATGTAGCCGCATTATCTTCAGTTTTGGTTTTGTTTCCTCCCTCTTTGGATAGTCTATCTCCAACTCATCTGACAGTGTACAGGAATCTATTGCATATTTAGTATGTTGAAATTATAGCAGCTTGTATCAGGTGTGTTTTTTACATGTCACTGTTTTTATGGTTTTTGATGGACATTATCCTTTAGCACATTACGGTCAAGAACTAGGCAACCTGCTCGGCCTTCTGAAGTAAATCTAATTTATCTTTGGCATTGTCCTTATTTTTTAAGATTGTTAGTGATTGTTCTCTTAGTGTCTTACCATCAGCTATAGAGGTGTTTTAGAGTTTTTCAGTTGATTATTGACATATGTGTTTTATATTCATTACTACATTGTGTGTACATACTCCCCTCTTCCATTTTTCACATACCTTTCATTGTTGACCCGAATGTGTATATGGTGGTCGGTTATGTGACTGTATTTGACATATACTATAACATAATATATTTTCACTCTCTATATCTGTTTGTGTCCCGATTATAAAACTAATTCTGGAATATTGTCTTCCAGCTCCGTAAACCGTATTCTGTCCTATGGTTAATGTGTGGTGCTTGTCAATATGTTTCTACCTTTTTCTGTGTGAGGTATGGTAAGGACTATGCAGGTTCTCTTGCTTTATGTGCAAAACAGCTATAACTGTTCAATAACTTTAACATGCCGGTACAAGCCAACTTATATAACTTTAACATGCCGGTGCAAGCCAACTTCTATAACTTTAACATGCCGGTACAAGCCAACTTCTATAACTTTAACATGCCGGTACAAGTCAACTTCTATAACTTTAACATGCCGGTACAAGCCAACTTCTAGAACTTTAACATGCCGGTACAAGTCAACTTCTATAACTTTAACTTGCCGGTAGAATCTTACAATCAAGTACTACAAAGAGGGCGTGTGGTTACAGTCAGAGATTTGGAGCTGGCATACACTAGAAAAAATGAAAACGTATTTTAAGATCACTAATGTGGATTTGGCGGAAAGTACCAGGCAAGCAACAGTAGGCCGGCAGGTATGAAGAAGATGATTTAAGTGGATAGAAATCCACATGAACGAAATTAGCTGATAGCATTACAAGGCAGTCTATGTTCTAAAATGATAAGATAAGAGAAGTAGGGGCAGATAAATGCACACATGGAGCTGAATGGCTGAAACCAGTACACACATATTAAACGAGATCTGCAGACGGCTGGCAGGATCAGTACATAACAGGCTGACTTGATGTGTCATTGTTGAAGACTTGAACTCGTATGGAAGCCAAAGGATCTCTTCATTCCTTTGCTAATTCATTTCGCAGTTATGTCTTTACATTTCTTGCTCAAGCCACTATGCCGAAAGTGTGTTGTCGCAGTGTTTGTATTTAGTTTGTATGTGTTTGTTTGATTTCTCCTTTCATGTTAACGTATATTATATCTTCCTCTTTGTCCCTTTCCATTCTAGCCGGAGTATAAGAATACCACTAAATGTTCTGTTAAGATTAGATGTCACGGCATTCCGGGCAGACCTGTAGATGTGAAGTCCCTCTCGGGAAATGTCGAAGATGGTAGAAACCATTGGTTCATGTAGCTCCCAGCGGAACATACTCCTGCTTCGTCCTCTAAGTCACACCTATCTGCTGAACTGGAGTATGATATCAAGATCTTGCAATCTGTGAGTTGCTGGTGTATCTGCAATGCCTGCATCCAAAATGCAGCCGTTAATCGACTTCAAACGGCACGTCTATCCATTGTCAATGTCCCCACTGCTGGTGCTCCTGGGGCTATGATGAAAGCTATTTCAATCTTGCAAGCCTCAGTATGGCCATGAGAGTAGATCGAAACTACAGTTTGGTTATCTTAGGACTGTTGCACTAAAATACATTGCCTATCCTTGCAGCTGCCGTTAATGTAGCAATTTGGTTTACGGAATGACGTTGCTAGATCCATACAAAACTCTTTCTAGTCATACATGTTAGTGTTCTGTTCCTTACCCCCCCCCCCCTCCTCCCAATTTAGGGGCACGTAGATCAACTCGTGAAAATCTAACCATTTCTAAGTGCAGCATTATATTAGAAAGGGCGCTTCAGTTAGAGGGGGTAAGGGTAAGAGAGAGACAGAGAGTAAGAAAGGGCAATCGGGAGAGATTGCCAGTAGGGGGAAATGAGAGGGAGTGACTGTGAGTGAGAGGAAGTGAGAGAGAGTGACAGCGAGTGGGAGGAAGTGAGAGAGAGAGTGACAGCGAGTGGGAGGAAGTGAGAGAGAGAGGGAGTGACATCGAGTGGGAGGAAGTGAGAGAGAGAGAGAGTGACAGAGAGTGGGAGGAAGTGAGAGAGAGAGAGTGACAGCGAGTGGGAGGAAGTGAGAGAGAGAGGGAGTGACATCGAGTGGGAGGAAGTGAGAGAGAGAGAGAGAGTGACAGCGAGTGGGAGGAAGTGAGAGAGAGAGAGAGTGACAGCGAGTGGGACGAAATGAGAGAGAGAGAGAGAGTGACAGCGAGTGGGAGGAAGTGAGAGAGAGAGGGAGTGACATCGAGTGGGAGGAAGTGAGAGAGAGAGAGAGTGACAGCGAGTGGGAGGAAGTGAGAGAGAGAGGGAGTGACATCGAGTGGGAGGAAGTGAGAGAGAGAGAGTGACAGCGAGTGGGAGGAAGTGAGAGAGAGAGGGAGTGACATCGAGTGGGAGGAAGTGAGAGAGAGAGAGAGAGTGACAGCGAGTGGGAGGAAGTGAGAGAGAGAGAGTGACAAAGAGTGGGAGGAAGTGAGAGAGAGAGGGAGTGACAGCGAGTGGGAGGAAGTGAGAGAGAGAGTGACATCGAGTGGGAGGAAGTGAGAGAGAGAGAGGGAGTGACATCGAGTGGGAGGAAGTGAGAGAGAGAGAGTGAGTGACAGCGAGTGGGAGGAAGTGAGAGAGAGAGAGTGACAAAGAGTGGGAGGAAGTGAGAGAGAGAGGGAGTGACAGCGAGTGGGAGGAAGTGAGAGAGAGAGTGACATCGAGTGGGAGGAAGTGAGAGAGAGAGAGGGAGTGACATCGAGTGGGAGGAAGTGAGAGAGAGAGAGTGACAGCGAGTGGGAGGAAGTGAGAGAGAGAGAGTGACATCGAGTTGGAGGAAGTGAGAGAGAGAGAGGGAGTGACATCGAGTGGGAGGAAGTGAGAGAGAGAGAGAGTGTGACAGCGAGTAGGAGGAAGTGAGAGAGAGTGACTGCGAGTGGGAGGAAATGAGAGAGAGGGAGTGACATCGAGTGGGAGGAAGTGAGAAAGAGAGGGAGTGACATCGAGTGGGAGGAAGTGAGAGAGAGGGACAGCGAGTGGGAGGAAGTGAGAGAGAGAGAGAGTGACAGCGAGTGGGAGGAAGTGAGAGAGAGAGAGTGTGACAGCGAGTAGGAGGAAGTGAGAGAGAGTGTGTGTGACAGCGAGTGGGAGGAAGTGAGAGAGAGAGAGTGTGACAGCGAGTGGGAGGAAGTGAGAGAGAGAGAGTAACAGCGAGTAGGAGGAAGTGAGAGAGAGAGAGAGTGACAGCGAGTGGGAGGAAGTGAGAGAGAGAGAGAGTGTGACAGCGAGTGGTAGGAAGTGAGAGAGAGAGAGTGTGACAGCGAGTGGGAGGAAGTGAGAGAGAGAGAGTGTGACAGCGAGTGGGAGGAAGTGAGAGAGAGAGAGAGTGACAGCGAGTGGGAGGAAGTGAGAGAGAGAGAGTGTGACAGCGAGTGGGAGGAAGTGAGAGAGAGAGGGAGTGACATCGCGTGGGAGGAAGTGAGAGAGAGAGACAGCGAGTGGGAGGAAGTGAGAGAGAGAGAGAGAGACAGCGAGTGAGAGGAAGTGAGAGAGAGAGAGAGTGACATCGAGTGGGAGGAAGTGAGAGAGAGAGTGACATCGAGTGGGAGGAAGTGAGAGAGAGAGTGTGACAGCGAGTGGGAGGAAGTGAGAGAGAAGGAGTGTGACAGCGAGTGGGAGGAAGTGAGAGAGAGGGAGTGACATCGAGTGGGAGGAAGTGAGAGAGAGAGTGACATCGAGTGGGAGGAAGTGAGAGAGAGAGTGACATCGAGTGGGAGGAAGTGAGAGAGAGAGTGTGACAGCGAGTGGGAGGAAGTGAGAGAGAGAGAGAGTGTGACAGCGAGTGGGAGGAAGTGAGAGAGAGAGTGTGACAGCGAGTGGGAGGAAGTGAGAGAGAGAGTGACAGCGAGTGGGAGGAAGTGAGAGAGAGAGGGAGTGACATCGAGTGGGAGGAAGTGAGAGAGAGAGAGAGTGACAGAGAGTGGGAGGAAGTGAGAGAGAGAGAGGGACAGCGAGTGGGAGGAAGTGAGAGAGAGAGGGAGTGACATCGAGTGGGAGGAAGTGAGAGAGAGAGAGAGTGACAGCGAGTGGGAGGAAGTGAGAGAGAGAGAGAGAGTGACAGCGAGTGGGAGGAAGTGAGAGAGAGAGGGAGTGACATCGAGTGGGAGGAAGTGAGAGAGAGAGAGTGACAGCGAGTGGGAGGAAGTGAGAGAGAGAGGGAGTGACATCGAGTGGGAGGAAGTGAGAGAGAGAGAGAGAGTGACAGCGAGTGGGAGGAAGTGAGAGAGAGAGAGTGACAAAGAGTGGGAGGAAGTGAGAGAGAGAGGGAGTGACAGCGAGTGGGAGGAAGTGAGAGAGAGAGTGACATCGAGTGGGAGGAAGTGAGAGAGAGAGAGGGAGTGACATCGAGTGGGAGGAAGTGAGAGAGAGAGAGTGACAGCGAGTGGGAGGAAGTGAGAGAGAGAGAGTGACATCGAGTTGGAGGAAGTGAGAGAGAGAGAGGGAGTGACATCGAGTGGGAGGAAGTGAGAGAGAGAGGGAGTGACATCGAGTGGGAGGAAGTGAGAGAGAGAGAGAGTGTGACAGCAAGTAGGAGGAAGTGAGAGAGAGAGAGTGACTGCGAGTGGGAGGAAATGAGAGAGAGGGAGTGACATCGAGTGGGAGGAAGTGAGAAAGAGAGGGAGTGACATCGAGTGGGAGGAAGTGAGAGAGAGGGACAGCGAGTGGGAGGAAGTGAGAGAGAGAGAGAGTGACAGCGAGTGGGAGGAAGTGAGAGAGAGAGTGTGACAGCGAGTAGGAGGAAGTGAGAGAAAGTGTGTGTGACAGCGAGTGGGAGGAAGTGAGAGAGAGAGAGTGTGACAGCGAGTGGGAGGAAGTGAGAGAGAGAGAGTAACAGCGAGTAGGAGGAAGTGAGAGAGAGAGAGAGTGACAGCGAGTGGGAGGAAGTGAGAGAGAGAGAGTGTGTGACAGCGAGTGGTAGGAAGTGAGAGAGAGAGAGTGTGACAGCGAGTGGGAGGAAGTGAGAGAGAGAGAGTGTGACAGCGAGTGGGAGGAAGTGAGAGAGAGAGAGAGTGACAGCGAGTGGGAGGAAGTGAGAGAGAGAGAGTGTGACAGCGAGTGGGAGGAAGTGAGAGAGAGAGGGAGTGACATCGCGTGGGAGGAAGTGAGAGAGAGAGACAGCGAGTGGGAGGAAGTGAGAGAGAGAGAGAGAGAGACAGCGAGTGAGAGGAAGTGAGAGAGAGAGAGAGTGACATCGAGTGGGAGGAAGTGAGAGAGAGAGTGACATCGAGTGGGAGGAAGTGAGAGAGAGAGTGTGACAGCGAGTGGGAGGAAGTGAGAGAGAAGGAGTGTGACAGCGAGTGGGAGGAAGTGAGAGAGAGGGAGTGACATCGAGTGGGAGGAAGTGAGAGAGAGAGTGACATCGAGTGGGAGGAAGTGAGAGAGAGAGTGACATCGAGTGGGAGGAAGTGAGAGAGAGAGAGAGTGTGACAGCGAGTGGGAGGAAGTGAGAGAGAGAGTGTGACAGCGAGTGGGAGGAAGTGAGAGAGAGAGAGAGAGACAGCGAGTGAGAGGAAGTGAGAGAGCGAGAGAGTGACATCGAGTGGGAGGAAGTGAGAGAAAGAGTGTGACAGCGAGTGGGAGGAAGTGAGAGAGAGAGTGTGACAGCGAGTGGGAGAAAGTGAGAGAGAGAGGGAGTGACATCGAGTGGGAGGAAGTGAGAGAGAGAGAGAGTGTGACAGCGAGTGGGGGGACGTGAGAGAGAGAGAGAGTGTGACAGCGAGTGGGAGGAAGTGAGAGAGAGAGTGTGACAGCGAGTGGGAGGAAGTGAGAGAGAGAGGGAGTGACATCGAGTGGGAGGAAGTGAGAGAGAGAGTGTGTGACAGCGAGTGGGAGGAAGTGAGAGAGAGAGAGTGTGTGACAGCGAGTGGGAGGAAGTGAGAGAGAGTGAAGGCCAGTGGGATGAAATGAGCGAGTTATTGAGGGCGATTGCCAGAGAATGATTGAACCAGAGAAAGGTGAAAGCGATGGAGAGTGTTGAGACTAAAAGAGTTTAACAAAAAATTGAATGAGAGAAAGGTAGTGACGGAGAGAAGAGGAGAAAGAGAGGAAAACATCAAGTGTTAGCGAGTTACAGTGAGCGATAGAGGGTAAGAGTGAGCGAAAGAACAAATAACGCGATTGAAAGAAAGAATGAGACATACCAATTTAGGCGAGTGAGAGACGGGAGAGAGAGAAAGCAGAAGATATAGAGTGATAAAGCGATTAAAATAGCAAGTTCTATATATAAAACGTTACAACATGAACGACAGAGGGTAGCGAGAGCAGAAGGTAGAGAGTGAGGAAGCGATTGAAAGAATTATTGCGATATATAAGATGAATGACAGATGAGAGAGAGAGAGAGAGAGAGAGAGAGAGAGAGAGAGGGGGGGGGGTTGTAGATAGACAGAAAGAGAGTCAAGAAGCGTTTGTTAAACGTGTGAAATAAATAGGAACTTAGAGAGTGAGTGAAAAAGCTGGAAACAAAATGGGAGAAACAGAGAAATAAAGGCAGAGAAGGCCAGAACTGTCTCTGATCTGATGGGCTGTTATTAATGATGTACCGCTCGGGGTCTCAATCTCCAGCCACAACAGACATCCACCATCAGCAAGTACAAGTGTCCATTCTCTCCCACAACGATTGCTTCCAGGGAAAGGTGAGACAGAACAAGAGAAGCATGAAAACAAATGACACGAAGGCTTTAGAGATAGAAGGCAGAGGGTCATTTGGAAAGCCGTCCTGTCCTGACTTGGCGGATTGATGAGCTTTCGTTTGGCTCCATGGATTGTCGGTGTTCTTCTAGCTATGGCTTTTAGCTCTGGGAATATTCTAACGCAGTGTCGGTGGCCAAAAAACTTGGCCAATTTTTGGTCTTAATGGGCGGCATCAATGTGCAATTTTGGCACAAAGTAACTTTTGTTGAATAGTTTTAAGGTGGTAAACTCTCGGTCATGGAGAGATTGCTTACATATAGTATTTCTTTCTCTCTCTCCATCGAGACTTTAAACAATAACATGAATTTCTTACCATTTTCACATGGTACTACGATAATTCAAGACCTACGAAGGCTAAAAACACTTTAATATTGGCGTGCTACATTGTAATAATATTAGGGTAATGTTATGTGCTTCATTTCCATAATGATGGTGGGGTGGTGGTGGCGGGAGGGGGAAGGTGTAACGTGCATCATTACAATAATGTTGGGGGATGTTATGTGTGTCATTTCAATAATGTTGGGGGGATGTTATGTGTGTCATTTCAATAATGTTGGGGGATGTTATGTGTGTCATTTCAATAATGTTGGGGGGATGTTATGTGTGTCATTTCAATAATGTTGGGGGGATGTTATGTGTGTCATTTCAATAATGTTGGGGGATGTTATGTGTGTCATTTCAATAATGTTGGAGGGATGTTATGTGTGTCATTTCAATAATGTTGGGGAGA
Source organism: Ariolimax columbianus (assembly GCA_036924085.1). NCBI lineage: Eukaryota > Metazoa > Mollusca > Gastropoda > Stylommatophora > Arionidae > Ariolimax > Ariolimax columbianus. The sequence goes on along the minus strand of JAVGWX010000014.1, from coordinate 17,222,609 downwards.
TGTTATGTGTGTCATTTCAATAATGTTGGAGGGATGTTATGTGTGTCATTTCAATAATGTTGGGGAGATGTTATGTGTGTCATTTCAATAATGTTGGGGGGATGTTATGTGTGTCATTTCGATAATGTTGGGGGGATGTTATGTGTGTCATTTCAATAATGTTGGGGGGATGTTTTGTGTGTCATTTCGATAATGTTGGGGAGATGTTATGTGTGTCATTTCAATAATGTTGGGGGGATGTTTTGTGTGTCATTTCGATAATGTTGGGGAGATGTTATGTGTGTCATTTCAATAATGTTGGGGAGATGTTATGTGTTTCATTTTAATAATGTTGGGGGGGGGGGGGTATTATTTTTGTCCTTTCAAAAATGTTGGGGGGATGTTATTTGTGGCATTTCAATAATGTTGCGGGGGGGGGGGGGGGGGAGGGGATGTTATGTGTGTCATTTCAATCATGTTGGAACTGATCTTGTTATGTGATACATCTCAATATTTTGATGTCCTGTGTTGTATTCAAATAAATATGGTACACATGTTGTTCTAGTCTACATTTCAGTAATGTTCTGGTTCATATTGTGTACCCGCGCCAACATACTTACCTATGCGATAATGTTCTTATTTGTCTTTCCTTTCCACAGATAGAAGAAATTGAGGGAGTTAGATAGAGAGAAATATGGAATGAGACATTTACATGTCCGAGACAGAGAGAGAGAGAGAGAGAGAGAGAGAGAGAGAGAGGGACAGAGAGCGAAATGCTGTAGTACAATATATACTACAATGAGACAAAATAAATAGAAAAAACATGTTTAAAGTTGATTAAATTTAATCAAAATTTTAAAATGGGTATGGTCAGATACCGCACCGGGATGAATACACAAACAAAACCTACGGTCCGACCAATAGGCCTTCATCAGTGACCCCAAAAAAAATACTGAACTAGGAAATCATAGAATAAGGTATGAAGATCCGTATGCGGAATGTCAACATATAAGGATAAAATAGTGTACTTATCTTATATAATTATTGTATTTTTACTCTATAATTAAAGCTTTGGATATACCAACAAAATACATATGGCAGCCGACATAAGCAAAGGATCTATGAACAGAATGGCTAAAGCATGGGTCTTATCAATAACACGAGACGACTTGTTCCCATTTTGGCATCAGGCGATTCAATCAGGCTTACATTTAGCTGATGTGTACCAGCTACAGTCCGACCAGATCACGAAAATGGCCGCAACTCAACACAGCTTACCGATACTTGGTTGTCGTAACCGCAGCTGCCAGCATGTCTCCTGACTCGTGGGAGGCGCTCTGGGAATCCCCTAAGGGCATCATGGCGGCAGATGGATGAGCTGCGCATGTCCGGGGTGATTGACGATGTTGGTGAAAGGAGACGCAGAGAGCGGCGTACCCGGATTTGAGACGGATAAACACATTTGAAGGCCATTTTATTCTTTCGATTATTTGGATGTCACAATCAGAAAGGGCAACACAACTGAAATATCTTTTGTGCAACAAGTCACGAGTTTATTAGGTTTTTGGGTGGCCAGTGGCCATCCAACCATACATCTATTCATCCATCCATCCAACCACACATCCCTCCATTCATCTATCCATCCATCCACCCATCTATCTATCTATCTATCTATCTATCTATCTATCTATCTATCTATCTATCTATCTATCTATCTATCTATCTATCTATCTATCTGTCTGTATATCTATCTATCTATCTATCTATCTATCTATCTATCTATCTATCTATCTATCTATCTATCTATCTATCTATCTATCTATCTATCTAACTACCTATCTATCTATCTATATATCTATCTATCTATCTATCTATCTATCTATCTATCTATCTATCTATCTATCTATCTATTTATCTATCTCTCAATCTATCTATCTTTCTTTGTCTGTCTGTCTATCTGTTTATCTGTCTGTCTGTCTATCTATCAAACTATATGTTTGTTCATCTATTTATATGTCCGTCTGGCCATCTGTCTGTCTGTATGTCTATCTCTGTGTGTAAGTGTATATGTATATGTCTACGTCTATCTTTCTGACTGTATGTATGTATGTATGTCTATCTGTCTGTCGGACTTTCTGTCTGTCTGTCTGACTGTCTATCTGTCTGCCTGTTTATTCAATTATTTTTGAAACATTTGCCATCTACAACTGTTATAATAGTTAATACAAACGCTGCCCACTGGAAATGTGTCACTCGTGAGGTTTTCGTTCGGCAGCAGCAAGTCAAGAACAGTTTCATATGGATATTATGTCCCGCAGTTGTATGTATGTATGTATGTATGTATGTATGTATGTATGTATGTATGTATGTATGTATGTATGTATGTATGTATGTATGTATGTATGTATGTATGTATGTATGTGTGTGTGTGTGTTTGTGTGTGCGCGTGTGTGTGTGGGTGTGTGTGTGTGTGTCTGTATGTATGTATGTATGTATCTATGTATGTATGTATCTATGTATGCGTTCGTCTGTGTGTGCGTGCGCGATGTGTGTGTGTGTGTGTACGTGTGTGTGTGTGTGTTTGTGTGTATACGTGAGTGTGTATGTGTGTATGTAAGTATGTCTGTATGTATGTATCATCATAATCATCATGAATAAAAGTATATGGTAAGGCAGTAAGTAGGTCACAAACTGATATGGGAAAACTGAAAAATGTATTTGATGGTTTCTGAAAGTGTCATTAGATAGCAGCAGCATCCAGCTTTATGATAACTGTAGGTAGCAGACGCTAGGTGGCAGCAGCATCCAGCTTTATGATAACTGTAGGTAGCAGACGCTAGGTGGCAGCAGCATCCAGCTTTATGATAACTGTAGGTAGCAGACGCTAGGTGGCAGCAGCATCCAGCTTTATGATAACTGTAGGTAGCAGACGCTAGGTGGCAGCAGCATCCAGCTTTATGATAACTGTAGGTAGCAGACGCTAGGTGGCAGCAGCATCCAGCTTTATGATAACTGTAGGTAGCAGACGATAGGTAGCAGCAGCATCCAGCTTTATGATAACTGTAGGTAGCAGACGCTAGGTAGCAGCAGCATCCAGCTTTATGATAACTGTAGGTAGCAGCAGCATCCAGCTTTATCATAACTGTAGGTAGCAGACGCTAGGTGGCAGCAGCATCCAGCTTTATGATAACTGTAGGTAGCAGACGCTAGGTGGCAGCAGCATCCAGCTTTATGATAACTGTAGGTAGCAGACGCTAGGTGGCAGCAGCATCCAGCTTTATGATAACTGTAGGTAGCAGACGCTAGGTGGCAGCAGCATCCAGCTTTATGATAACTGTAGGTAGCAGCAGCATCCAGCTTTATGATAACTGTAGGTAGCAGACGCTAGGTGGCAGCAGCATCCAGCTTTATGATAACTGTAGGTAGCAGACGCTAGGTGGCAGCAGCATCCAGCTTTATGATAACTGTAGGTAGCAGACGCTAGGTGGCAGCAGCATCCAGCTTTATGATAACTGTAGGTAGCAGACGATAGGTGGCAGCAGCATCCAGCTTTATGATAACTGTAGGTAGCAGACGATAGGTAGCAGCAGCATCCAGCTTTATGATAACTGTAGGTAGCAGACGCTAGGTGGCAGCATCATCCAGCTTTATGATAACTGTAGGTAGCAGCAGCATCCAGCTTTATGATAACTGTAGGTAGCAGACGCTAGGTGGCAGCAGCATCCAGCTTTATGATAACTGTAGGTAGCAGCAGCATCCAGCTTTATGATAACTGTAGGTAGCAGCAGCATCCAGCTTTATGATAACTGTAGGTAGCAGACGCTAGGTGGCAGCAGCATCCAGCTTTATGATAACTGTAGGTAGCAGCAGCATCCAGCTTTATGATAACTGTAGGTAGCAGACGCTAGGTGGCAGCAGCATCCAGCTTTATGATAACTGTAGGTAGCAGACGCTAGGTGGCAGCAGCATCCAGCTTTATGATAACTGTAGGTAGCAGACGCTAGGTGGCAGCAGCATCCAGCTTTATGATAACTGTAGGTAGCAGCAGCATCCAGCTTTATGATAACTGTAGGTAGCAGACGCTAGGTAGCAGCAGTATCCAGCTTTATGATAACTGTAGGTAGCAGACGCTAGGTGGCAGCAGCATCCAGCTTTATGATAACTGTAGGTAGCAGCAGCATCCAGCTTTATGATAACTGTAGGTAGCAGACGCTAGGTGGCAGCAGCATCCAGCTTTATGATAACTGTAGGTAGCAGACGCTAGGTGGCAGCAGCATCCAGCTTTATGATAACTGTAGGTAGCAGACGCTAGGTGGCAGCAGCATCCAGCTTTATGATAACTGTAGGTAGCAGACGATAGGTGGCAGCAGCATCCAGCTTTATGATAACTGTAGGTAGCAGACTATAGGTGGCAGCAGCAAAATTATTCGAGGTAACAGCCGAGTACCGATAAGCAGTGTACCATCTAAATTAGTTTGTTCACATGGTTTAGCCTAAAACATAATCGGTCATTCCACCTTGGCTGGAGACACTTTGTAAATAAGGAAGAAGCTGGACCTGAAATGCAAATGTTGCTCAGGGAGTAGACCAAAGTCTGTTATGCTGCTGATAAAGCGATTGGATAAGTGTATCAATATTTGTGGACATTATGTTGAGAAGCAAGGGACAATGTAAGTGCAATACCAAATGGTATTCACGTTTGAATGAACTAGTTGTAGTTTTGGTAAATAGTCATTTGTGACCTATGTACTAGGCTCCGTATGTATGTGTGTGTACGTGTGTATGTGCGTATACATTTATGTCTATATATAATATTTATATGTACGTGTATATCTTTAGACTAGAACGTAGGAAGCTGCAGCGGTCAGCGAGCCATAGCTGACTGCTATCGTCAGGGCCAGCGAACCAGAGCTGCTAAGACCCTTCTACACATCCACATGGTGATCCTGGATAGCAGGCTGCAACAGAGCAGACTGGCTAAGGAGAAGGGATCGAAGAGGTAATGGTAACCCGGTACTCAAAAACTGTTTGCTGAAGTCGGATGTGTTGGACCGAAAGGTGCAAATATCGCAGTCAAGCTGTAAACTACGACACAACGCATTCCGTTCTCTGTACTACATTCTGCTACATATACCCGTGTCAGGGTTTGGTAACGGGAGATTGAGAACTAACGAAGCCAAGCCAAGGCAACCTTTAGCTACATAAATAACATTAAGTATGGACAAGTCTACGTCTGATGACTTGATGTTTATTTGTTAAAGACCTATGCTAAACAGGGTTTTGTTAAGATGAGTATTTTAATATGACTTGTGGAAGGTGACTTTTATTAAATCCCGGAAGGAGAGCTTACATCCCAGTGACTACAATAAGGCCACAACGACTGGCATTATAATGTTAATCCAGGACATAATACCTGACAATAAACTAACTACAACACGATCGCCAAAGACTTATATTACACTGAATAAAAGTCAGTACATGACACCAGACAATATACTGTCTGCAGCACAAGCACACAGACTGAAATTACAATGATTACAAGTCATTATATGATATCTGACATTCCAGTGACGACAAGCGCCAGTACATGCCACTTGACGACACCATGACTGCACGCCAGGGCAAGACACCTGGCATCACGGTGACTACAAACAGGACACAGTGATTGAAATCACGAAGATTGCAAACCAGGACATGGCATCTAGCATCACTGGGGCTTGACAATTGCTTCTACTATGATTACAGACCATGATATGACACCATTATCAAACAGGACATGTCATTTGACATCACCGTGATTACATACCAGAAGACAAGACATGACATCACCATGACTACAAACCAAACTTTACGGTGACTAAAATACGGACACAGAAATTGACATAACGGAAAATGCAACACAAGACATGTCTGGCATCACCGTGACTATAAGCCAAAACACGCCATCTGGCATCACCGTGACTATAACCCAGGACATGCTATCTGGCATCACGATGATTGCAAGCCAGGACGTAACACCTGAAATTCCGGGGACTACAACACGATTGGCATCACGGAGATAGCAAAACTAGGACCTAGCAACTGGCACCACTGTGAATACAAACCAGAACAACATGTGGAGGCCACTGGGACCTCAAACCAGAAAATGACATATGTCTCTACTGTGACTACAGACCCGAACATAACACCTACCGCTTCTGTTACTACAGACCAGAACATAACACCTACCGCTACTGTGACTACAGACTAGAACATAACACATGTCCCTACTGTGACTACAGACCAGAACTGGCACCACTGTGAATACAAACCAGAACAACATGTGGAGGCCACTGGGACCTCAAACCAGAACATGACACATATGTCCCTACTGTGCCTACAGACCGGAACATAACACCTGCCCCTACTGTGCCTACAGGCCAGAACATAACACCTGCCACTACTGTGCCTACAGACCTTACCTGCCCCTAAACCGAAAACAACATCAGGTAGATGCGATTCGGCTGCCGGTAAGAGAACTAATCCGGGAGAAGACAAAAAATGTGTCTCCATACCACGTTCTGTCTTAGGAGACTTGCAGATAGAGGATTTTATGAAATTAGATGTTCTTAGCCGAAAGATACAGATGTGGCACTCAAATGTAACGTGGACTAGATCTTAGTGCTGCACTCAACACACAAACAATTAACCTAGTCGCCAAGAACACTTTGTATTTAGTGAGATACCAACCACTTCTTTCAACCGATGTACATACAGTCTTGTTCTATAATCTAGGTAACGCCAACATAAATGGACGCTGTACCATTCCACTAATGGCTGCTGCAACACGATACGCAGTTGCAAGATCTGATTGGTGTGATGTTGTAGTAGAAACTGTTATTCGGGACAGTTGTAGCAATTTATGACGTTCAAAACATTATAAGACCGACTGGACCAATCATGGCCAGGATGGGTTGCTGGGATGTCCTGACATGTCAGGGTATGTACTGACACTGTCAGAACATTGTCAGTCTGCATGGCGACTTGATTTAACATGACAGCTTCCAACCTTCTCTGTGGCGCCTAGAATATGCCTAGCTCTTAGTGACGCTGTCATCCGCTATCTCCCCCAATCATCCCAATCCCCGCCTCCTGCAGTGTCAGTGGTATGGTGTGACCGCACACGAAAGGGGAGAGAATGACTGGTTTGACCTGTTGATTTGTAGCGCGCGAAAATTGATACTTGTAAATACGTTTTGTAAGTTTACTGATACAAGGGACAGTGTTGGTGTGTAAACTGATACAAGCGACAGTGTTGGTGTGTAAACTGATACAAGCGACAGTGTTGGTGTGTAAACTGATACAAGGGGCAGTGTTGGTGTGTGTAAACTGATATACATGATAGTGTTGGTGTGTGTAAAAAGATACACGGGATAGTGTTTGTGTGTGTAAATGATACACGGGATAGTGTTGGTGTGTGTAAAATGATACACGGGATAGTGTTGGTGTGTGTAAACTAATACACGGGGCAGTGTTGGTGTGTGTAAACTGATACACGGGATAGTGTTGGTGTGTGTAAACTGATACACGGGATAGTGTTGGTGTGTGTAAACTGATATACGGGATAGTGTGTATGCAATGGAGAGTCCGAGTGTGTATATTTGACACATGAGAAAGTTGGACTGTGTACAAGTTGGTACAAGCAAGAGAGAGGTTGTGTGTACGTTGGTAGATAGGAGAGAGCGCGTGTAAGTAATTTTAAACATAAAATGTGAGTGAAGGTAAATTTATACTTGGGTAGAGTTGCGCTCTGTGCAAATTGATACACGGAAGAGTGTGGTTATAATATTCTTCTTCTTCTGCGTTCGTTCTCAATCTCCCGCTACCAAATCCTAAACAGGGCTTTGCAAGTAGCGGGTGTAGTTCGGAGAACGGAATGCGGTATGTCGCTAGTTTACAGCTTAAGTGCGATATTTGCACCTTTCGGTCCGACACATCCGTCTTCGGCAGGTGGAGAATATGTAAATTGGCACTTGTGTAGAGTGTAGCCCAATGCAAATTGATACACGGAAGGGCGTGGTCGTTATGTAAATTGATGCAAAGGACAATGTGGGTGAGTATGTAGACACAATGGAGAAAATCGTTGTATGTAAATTGATAGAAGGAAGAGTGACTTGTTTTTGGAAACATGAGGGAGTGTGATTGTATGTGAATTGATATAAGGAAGACGCGGGGACGTGTATTTGAAAACACGAGAGAGGGTGTTTGTATTTAAATGGAGACATTTTAAACTGTGAACTTGTACGTACAATGATGCAGGGGAGAGTATGGTGTTTGTAAACTCATATATGGGAGAGTTTCGAATAAAGTAAATTGATAGACTGAAGCATTAGATTGTAAGAAATATGTGCATAGGGGATTTGGGATGTAGGTACATTAAAAAAATTGAGATGTTGATGTACGTACATTGATACATATTAGGCGTGGATCCCAGTACATTGATAAATGTTAAGCGTGGATGCCAGTACATTGATATATGTGAGACGTGGATTACAGTACACTCATACACGTGAAGCGTGGATAATAGTACATTGATGCATGGAAGGCGTGGATGATAGTACATTGATGCATGTGAGGCGTGGATGTTAGTGCATTGATACACGTGAGGCGTGGATGATAGTACATTGATGCATGTGAGGCGTGGATGATAGTACATTGATACATGTGAGGCGTGGATGTTAGTACATTGATACACGTGAGGCGTGGATGATAGTACATTGATACACGTGAGGCGTGGATGATAGCACATTGATGCATGTGAGGCGTGGATGTTAGTACATTGATACATGTGAGGCGTGGATGATAGTACATTGATGCATGTGAGGCGTGGATGATAGTACATTGATGCATGTGAGGCGTGGATGTTAGTACATTGATACATGTGAAGCGTGGATGATAGTACATTGATGCATGTGAGGCGTGGATGATAGTACATTGATACATGTGAAGCGTGGATGTTAGTACATTGATACATGTGAGGCGTGGATGATAGTACATTGATACACGTGAGGCGTGGATGATAGCACATTGATGCATGTGAGGCGTGGATGTTAGTACATTGATACATGTGAGGCGTGGATGATAGTACATTGATGCATGTGAGGCGTGGATGATAGTACATTGATGCATGTGAGGCGTGGATGTTAGTACATTGATACATGTGAGGCGTGGATGACAGTACATTGATGCATGTGAGGCGTGGATGATAGTACATTGATACATGTGAGGCGTGGATGATAGTACATTGATGCATGTGAGGCGTGGATGATAGTACATTGATGCATGTGAGGCGTGGATGATAGTACATTAATACATGTGAGGCGTGGATGATAGTACATTGATGCATGTGAGGCGTGGATGTTAGTACATTGATACATGTGAGGCGTGGATGATAGTACATTGATGCATGTGAGGCGTGGATGATAGTACATTGATACATGTGAGGCGTGGATGATAGTACATTGATGCATGTGAGGCGTGGATGATAGTACATTGATGCATGTGAGGCGTGGATGTTAGTACATTGATACATGCGAGGCGTGGATGTTAGTACATTGATTCATGTGAGGCGTGGATGATAGTACATTGATGCATGTGAGGCGTGGATGATAGTACATTGATACATGTGAGGCGTGGATGATAGTACATTGATGCATGTGAGGCGTGGATGATAGTATATTGATGCATGTGAGGCGTGGATGTTAGTACATTGATGCATGTGAGGCGTGGATGATAGTACATTGATGCATGTGAGGCGTGGATGATAGTACATTGATACATGTGAGGCGTGGATGATAGTACATTGATGCATGTGAGGCGTGGATGATAGTACATTGATGCATGTGAGGCGTGGATGATAGTACATTGATGCATGTGAGGCGTGGATGATAGTACATTGATGCATGTGAGGCGTAGATGATAGTACATTGATGCACTGACGATTGTGAGTGTCAATAAATTGAAAACAATGGCGTCAGATAAGAAGATACCTGGGGGATTTGGTCACGAAATCTTGTAAAGAATTTTGGTAAGGAGTTTCGGTTAGGACATTTGGTAAAGACATTTGGTAAGGAGATTCGGTAAGGAGATTTGGTAAGGAGATATAGGACAGGAATATTAAGGGACACATCTAAAAAATATATTTTGAAGATTGCCATGGCTTTGCAGAAACAAAAGGGAATCCGCGCCTGCAGAGAGAAATCATTGAATAAGTTTTGTATTTAACACACAATACAAACGCCATTGAATAATACTATTGTTCACTTAGACGTCATAGGCCCGTTACGACGATCGACAACTACCAAGTCCAACTACTGAAGATTGTTCATGCGTAGCGTTTTGACTAAAATCCCTACAGGCTCTCCGGGCGGAGCCAAGTACACCGCAGCCTCGGGATGAGGGCCGCGAGGAGAGTGTGTTGAACCAATGTTTGTGTCGGCTTTCCTTGTCTGTCCGTGTCTGACTCCCTATTTCTTCGCGTTCTGCTCCAGTGGCCTCTGGATTGTGTCCACCTTCGGGTCAGTGTGACTCTTGCTGTGCTGAGAATACGAGGTTGGGAGAGGTATGGTGTTACCATCGATGGAAGAGGACAAGAGATAGGCGTTTTCAGTTAAAGCAGGAAGGCCCTTCAATAATGAAAACCTGCGCTGAATTATGTGGTGCAGTCAAGCGCAATGTTGAACGCCATCCTGGACTGATTAATCACGGTTTAAACTAGGTACAGCCGCAGCAAGATGAACCGCAACAACAGGATAACCAAACGAAAGCACATTAATTATATAGAGTAACGTCTTTGATACAACCTGGTGAAGGAGTCGTGAATTATAATCTTAACAAGCACTAACAAACATCAGAAAACGACACAAACACCAAAGCGAGTCGAGAGTGCAACGAATCAGGCGCGGCCATCTTACTTTATTCCATTGAATAAGTTCTGTATGTAAACACAACATAACAATAGAACAAAGACAGCGACAATAACAATACGCATGCTATTACTGATATCCTCCAAGTAACAAGATTTTAAATGAACGATGGATGAGAGCTGTCCTTCCTATATTGATGGAACACTCAATGTTCGAACTTTCTTAGAATCGCGCGTTCTCTAATCATATTTGAGGGATGGGTGTGGATAATTTACAATGCAGTTAAGGGCCGGTATAAAAAAAACCACAAAAATAACTCGGATCTGTGAATGAGCAGAACGTGACTCGTCGCACGAATGCATAACGGATTGAAAATACAATTTAGAATATGATATATGAGTGAAACGTTTATGAGCAGACCATATAAAACAAACGCAACTTCCACTAAAGTCGCTGGAACTTCCCATGGTTTATATCGGTAGGTGTGGAAGGATAAACAGTAGCAATACATTATCTTCGTTATGTTGTAAATATATTAAATTGATGATTGTAGAATATATATCGATTGCTTCTCTTATTACGCAAGGTTGTTCAATGACTTCTACTTTTTTTTTCCCCACAGATCATCTTAAAACTGTATGTGTATATGTATATATATATATTAGTACCTATAACATAGAGGCAAAAGCACATGCATCTTAAGACATGATAGCACGAATCGGTGACATTTCTAATCCCACGCACGTGAAGTGTCTAATGGTCTCAAAGGAGTTGATGACGGTGTCCAGTCTTATAGATTGACGACAAAATCAGAGATCTCGTGTACTGCCTTTGCACGCAAAAGTTTCATTGAAAGTTGAAATTCGATAAGAGCTGGTTGTTCGCCGCTGTCCGGTAGAATGTAAAAAAAAAATTAAAAATAAAATTAATACTTAGTACGCAACCATCTTTCCCCTATTCCTTCTAATTGGCATGCAGTAGAAATTGCATAACAAATAAAATGCTGAGGATAGCCTTCGACAACCTGACAGTAAGCACGAGCTGCCTGTTTGAATTCCAAGATTCCAATTATTCCAAGTGCTTACATATATATAAATGTATATACATACATATATATGTATATATATGTATATATATATATATATATATATATATATATATATATGGGTATATGTGTGTGTGTGTGTGTGTGTGTGTGTATGTGTGTGTGCTTTGTTTCACGGCTTGCATACTGTGTTGCATTGCTTGCTGGATTTTGTCTTACCTTTGTGCAGGAAGAAAAAATGTCTTATAGATAAAGATAACCTTCTAGAACAATGATTAATGAGCTCAACAAAGGAAACGCGTATAGTCACTGTTGTGATATTGTGTGTGTGTGTGATAAATAAATTACATCAAGCAGATATCAACGGTTGGCGCGTCCCTGGACAGTTAAAAATAGGAATAGTTCCCTGTTGCTTCCTGAATGTGTCTACCCACAGAAAGAGTGCAGCAGCAGACGACATCGACAGCTTATCACCAGACACTTGACATAGGAACAGTTGGGCCTAGATTACCAGCTCCCGTCCCACAGACAAGCTGGAGATTAGGCGGCTGCCATCCAGTTCCCACCTCTAGGCTGATAGGGTTCGCAGAGCAGCAGTGACGACAATTCCGCTGCCATGTTGGCGAGACTGGGCCAGAGACCTACCTTCACATCTCGGCCTAACCATACTGGAAGACATACACCTGGTGCTAGGCATCAAACATGCTCTCCATGTACAGGAGCCATACCATTGATTGTTTATCTGTAATAATGCTTATTGTTTTTATTGTGTGTTTTTTTCATTATCGAGTTCAGTATAATTTCCATGCACGCACTAGATCAGTTGTTAGGACATATTTGTTGTACATTTGTCTTATTCATTCTGCACATTAGAATTGTTAGACTTATTTGTACACACTAGTGTTGGTATAAAACATAAGTACACACTAGTGTTGTTATAAAAGATATATACACACTAGTGTTGGTATAAAACATTTGTACACACTAGTATTGTTATAAAACATATATACACATTAGTGTTGCTATAAAACATATGTATACACTAGTGTTGTTATAAATCATATGTACACACTAGTGTTGTTATAAAACATATGTACACACTAGTGTTGTTATAAAACATATGTACATAATAGTGTTGTTATAAATGATTTGTGCAGACTAGTGTTGTTATAAAACGTATGTACACACTAGTATTTTTATAAAACATTTGTGCACCCTAGAGTTGTGACGACATAGCTGTACACATTAGAGCTATAACATATATCTGTACACAATTGAGTAGCTTGGATGAATTTGAAAATATTAAAGATGTTAGGAAATATTTGTACATACATACGTTTTTAGGATATATATGTTGCGAGATACATTTATGCATAATTAATTTATTGAGATATATTTATGCATACTGAAATTACTAAAACATGTATTCATACTTAAGTTGTGAGACATATTTATGCATAATTAAGTTGCTGGGACATTTTATGTACACTAAAGTTGTTGAGACATATTTATATATACTTAAGTTGTTGAGATATATATATATATATATATATATGCTTGAGTTGTTACGACATATTTATTCATATTTAAGTTGTTGCGACATATTTATGTATACATAAGTTACCGATTCCTACATGAATTGCTGAGGCAGGTTTATTCGTACATGAGTTGCTGAGGCAGGTTTATTCGTACATGAGTTGATGAGGCAGGTGTATTCATACATGAGTGTATTTAGCAGGTTTATTCATACATGGGTTGCTGAGGTAGGTTTATTCATACATGGGTTGCGGAGGCAGGTTTATTCATACTTGAGTTGCTGAGGTAGGTTTGTTCATACATGAGTTGCTAGGCAGGTTTAATCATACACGAGTTGCTGAGGCACGTTTATTCATACTTAAGTTACTGACGTAGGTTTATTTATTAATGAGTTGCTGAGGCAGGTTTATTAATACTCAAGTTGCTGAAGTAGGTTTATTCATGCTTGAGTTGCTGAGGTAGGTTTGTTCATACATGAGTTGCTAGGCAGGTTTATTCATACATGAGTTGCTGAGGCCCGTTTATTCAAACATGGGTTGCTGAGGCAGGTTTATTCATACTTGAGTTGCTGAGGTAGGTTTGTTCATAGATGAGTTGCTAGGCAGTTTTAATCATACACGAGTTGCTGAGGCACGTTTATTCATACTTAAGTTACTGACGTAGGTTTATTTATTAATGAGTTGCTGAGGCAGGTTTATTCATACTTAAATTGATGAGGCAGTTTTATTCACACATGCGGTGATGAGGCAGGTTTATTCATACCTAATTAAGATAATGAGACATACATTTTATTGCACAATACTGTTTGAGAACCAAATTTATTATTATCTATTTGTATTTATTATTATTATTTATTATTCACTAACTGTGTGACACCGGCCATGGTTAGGTGGTTTGTTTATAGCAGCATAGATGGCGCCTAACAGGCTGCGGGTCTACCTTGCTCTAGTTTTGATTCTATTAAGATGAACTCGTACACCGGTTAACCATCTAACTCAGCGGAGTATTAAGCTGCTCAAGCCTAGCCCGCTAAGCAGGAAATCCTTCTCTCGGCTATATCCAGCTCATACCACAGCTGGGACCTGCAAAGGGGCGTCTGCCCCTGTAGAAGTACAGGTCAACTAAGAAGTAAGACTTAAGAAAAACCACATTTATTCTTGCTTTCGTCATCACACTCATGTTGTTAAAATAGGTCCTTACGTTGTAGAGACAGATCTATACTTACGTAAGTTGATCAAACAGATTTATTCATATTTAATCTTGTGAACTTTCATTGAATCTGGACAACTTATAGAAATCACGTGGATTAAGTTCCGCACACAAATTCATCAACGACATAGTCCCTGATATTACATACCCACACCTCTTCCCTCCCTCCCCCCTTCGATGCACGGAGGACAACAAAAACAACAACAACAAAGTTGCTGCATACGCAGAATAGAGTGATTGGAATAGTTCGATTTGACCACCAATGTGGAACTGCTTGAAAGAACCAGATATAAATCAGTGAATCATCAGATGGGGAGAAGACTCGATCGTTGGGCATGACACGTATTAAGGAGACCAACTGATCGTGTTACAAGACTGTCTCTGTTCATCAATCCCCAGGGCAAGAGATGTTAAAGCAGATCAAAGCATCCTTAAGGGAAAAAAAAACTCGGAAGAAACTTAAAGGAAACTTGGAAGATATGGCCAGAGCTGTAACAGTTGAATCTGGACACAAGGATTTGACGTGTATTTGTTGAAAATCTATGCTTTACGGTGAATCGACAGGTTTTCCTTTGAAATACTTGAAATATTTATTCCTACTTATTTTTTAAGATATATTTATTCATTCTCAAGTTCCTGTGTCAGATTTATTCATACAAAAGTCCTGGTGTCAAATTAATTCATACTTAAAGTTATGTGCCATATTTATTCATCCTTAAATTGGTTATTCAGATTTATTATTACTTAAATTGCAGTGTCATATTTATTTCTACTTAAGTTGCATTGTCCGATTGATTCATACTTAAGTTGGTTACAGCGATTTCATTCTACATAAGTTCCCTTGTCAGATGTATTCATTCTTTAATTTTTGTGTCAGATTTATTCGTATTAAAACTTATCTGTCAGATTTATTCATACTTATATGTCTGTATCAGATTTATTGATACTTAAATTATTGTGTCAGATTTATTCCTACTTAAATGTTTGTGTCAGATTTAATCATGTTCCAGTTCCTGTGTCAGATTTATTCCTAATGAAATGTCTGTGTCAGATTTATTCATGCGCCAGTTCCTGTCTCAGATTTATTCCTACTTAAATGTATGTGTCAGATTTATTCATGCTCCAGTTCCTGTGTCAGATTTATTCCTACTTAAATGTCTGTGTCAGATTTATTCATGTTCCAGTTCCTGTGTCAGATTTATTCCCGCTAAATTGGTTATACAGGTTTATGCAGAATAAATTTCGTGTCAGATTTAATCATACTTAAATTCGTGAAACAGCTTTGTCCATACTTAAATTCCTGTGCCAGGTGTATTCCTACTTAAATTATAATGTCAGATTTGTTCATTCTAGAGGTTATGTGATAGATTTATTCATATTCTAATTGCTGATATAAATTGATATCTGCCAATGACTCTAGGGCCGCATGTAGACAATCCCGACAACATCATCTTCTGTGTTGAGCCTTCTCAACACACACCTCCCGTACACATAATTAGCAACACAATATTCTTGATAAACAGTTTAACAGTCTTACCTTGTTTTCCTACTCGTCCCTACAACTCAGGTAACAAGTAAAGTAAGTTACAGAGTTTAATCAGTCCAGAGTAATCCAGTTCAGTAAACGTCTCACTGTCAGTAACATTGAATTCATAACCAGCTAGAAATATAACGGTTTACTGTACTAGGTCAGGACACGTTTCGTCTGTGTTCAATTTGATACAGAAAGCAATGAATACTCGCACACTAGTTAGAAGACTGGTTGTCGGCGCTCCCAAACTAGGGCCCCTCAGGAAAACCCCCCTTCCGTCGCCCAACTGCTACCTAATATATTTTATATCCGCAGAAGCAACAACTAATGACGCACTCCCATGTTACAACTTCTGTCGTTGCAGTCGGGGTCATTAACAGTTTGATCCCCCGTGCACCCTACTTAAACAGCGACCTTTCAAACCCACTCACAACCACCACCACCATCATCATCATCATCTCCGACACCAGCGGGTTCGAGGAATAAAAGCGGGAACTGAAATGTCTTTCCAATCGCTTGTGAATACTTCAACTGAGACTAATGACAGGGCACTGACAATCATGAGCTCATGTTATTGCAGTTTTATAGAGAAAATATAGAGATCGGGGTCAGAGGTGGCGGGATCAGCAACGTTAAAGGATGAAATTATCAGCTTAGGTTGGAGTTTGGTGTCCGCTCAAGTCTAGTGATTTATAGTCGGCTTGATGCTCTCTCGTAGCTGTCTGGCTGAACTGGACGGGACGGCATTCAAGGCTCGCTGTGTGCTAGCGACAGACATGGATCTGGCGTTGTCTCAGTGATATCACGTTTGCAACAATCCAAAAAAAGAGAAATAAACGCTTGCAAACAAAAAGTTATAAACTAGAATGTAGCAGAAGAAACAAACGGACAAATACAAATATAACAACAATAGAGGCAGAATGCCAACGTAATGTGTCAAATGCCATGTCTTCTCATGCTTCTCTCGTTGATACTCTGTCTAATACATTATCATTCTCCGATCTTAAGCAGACTAGAATTTAGTTAGTGGTAATTAAGTATTAATTACTTAATTTTTTTCTTTTTGGCTCGCAATCTTAGCTGCATGTGAAATTCTAAATATTTGTTTTTGGTGAGCCAAGTCTGGAACGCATCTTTTGTGTTGCTATTTCATGCAAAATAATGTTAACATAGAGTATTATCAGAGGCGCATACAAAGAGACGTGTTCAGTAACCAACTGAAAACACCTTTGTTACTCGGGTTGTTTACGCTGTTGTAAAATTTCTTATCGTTGTCCCCCGCGTCAGCTTAACTATTATTTTTCTCTCTTGCGACAAAGCGTTTAGCACTTCTGTTTTCAGAGCATAACAAGTAGACAATGAATCTTTATTCATCACATGTCGTAGGTGCTGTATCATTCCTCTATAACATCACATTTTTGCGGTGTGGTTTCATAATTTTTCTTCTACTGTTTAATGTTCTCTCTTAACATAAGACTAATTTTTCTCCTACTTTGATTGATAAAGATGTGTTTTTGATTTGAAAGCTGTTGCACGTTTCATTGAGTAGTTCTGTTGTTATTCGTTTAACAACCATTGGGATTAGTATGGAAAGCCATTGACATCTATCGGTTTGCTCTACAACTGTGAAACAATGATTTACCCAGCATAGCCTCTAACACTTCCTTCTTCACCAGAAGTAAAGTCTGATGAAAGACACAAATAACTAATCCTTGTCCTTCATATTTGTAATGAATGCAATAAACTGTTACTGTGTGGTGAAGTCCATAGAGATAACATTTCGGAATCTTCATATGGCTGGGAACTTTAATAAAAATACAGGTAAAGGTAGTCCCAAAGCGGACACTACTCTTGAGGATGAAGTATTAGTCACTTTATTGTACGAGGACGCTGTCTATGAGGTGGTGTGCCCTGTTTCGTTTATCGCTGTCTTTCCTTCACTAACTGTCCGTCAGGTAGCCATTTTCAGCTGGGTTAACTGGTGTGCACTATTAACGGGAGTTGAACTTCATACCGTTGACGTGGAAAATAGGTGCTCTTCAATTGCATTGATCAGACGCTCGTAAATAATAATACCATGCTACTAATATAACCATTGACTCTGTCCAGATGATTGAACAGCATGTCCACATGACCTGGCAAGATGTGCTTCCTCATAAAAAGGATGGGGGATACATTGTAATTGCTACAAATAAACAAATATAAGCTGACATGAAATAAATAAACACAGCAAATGTTTATAAGTTCCATTGAGTTTAGTTCCAAGAAGCAGCAGAGCAGAGTTGTGCATATATGTGTTGAACGATAATAGTACATGGGCACGTGGTTTTTACAGAAGCGTGTAACGAATTCAACTGAGAGTTGTACAATAGAACATTTGTATCCTGACAGACATTGGCACTCAAACAAATGATTTGCTTATATCAGTGAAGGAGTAATACCATATTTTTTTACAATCGCAATAGAATGGTGGTGGCAAGTCTTTCTGATGTCAAGAGGTATGACACGCTGTGGCAGTCACTGTCAACCAAGACAAAACTACAGTTATGTCACGTGTAAAATATAAAGTAGAAGAAATCCCAGTTTTGTACGCTCTAGTCGACCCAACTGTAAACGAGCACTCATTATTAGAGTAAAGAAAGACAGAGTGAAAAGCATCTGTTTCCTCGAGTAATAGAGTCAGACACTTCATCACTGACGGTAGTATCTGCTATTTGACTACTTTTACCTTTAACTTAATGGAACTTACCTTAACTTCGCGCCCTTTTATTGGTTCACAATACTCTGCAGAGTCTGTATACATCCAGTTTCTTTTATTTTCACTTCACCTAAAAATAATTATGCGCATCAACATCTATTCTTCAATGCATTAATTGACCGGGTTTACACTATTCCAACTAATGTATTCTAAGCATTCACCACTCTCTGACAAAAGAATATTTCCTGGTATCTAATCTGGAGCTTTCTTTAATTAATTTGTGGTTTTTGCCTTTTTGCTATTTAAGGCGGTTGTATTTTGACGAAAAGAAAACTTATTATAGTCTGAAACTTTTCGTTAATTATCGTATAAACCTGTATTAAATCACAGAACACAAATTGAAAAAGTAATTGTTGTTGTACGTTATTACAAGTTGAATGTCCTTGATGGGTAATAACGCTGATATTTTCGCTGCAGTATATATGGAAAAGAAGGGTAAAAGGGACTAGACAAAGAAGCAGGAATACATTATAAAGTGATTAAAGACAATTTCTGGAGAAGTAGTGTCAAGGAAAAGCTCCAGGAGCTGATGCAATACCAGCAGAGGTATATAAGACAGCTGGCCCATCCCCCACCAGAAGGATCACTGAACTCTTCTGTCACATGTGGGCTGAAGGTAACATTCCGCAGGAGCTAAAGGACGCCTCAATCGTTCACCTATACAAAAGAAAAGGCAATCGTCAGGAATGCGACAATCATCGTGGAATATCGCTACTCTCCGTAGTAGGCAAGATCCTAGCGCTTACTGCTAAACAGGCTCAACAAACACCTTGAACAAAGCCACCACCTCCCAGAAAGCCAATGGGGATTCAGAGCCGGAAGAGGAACAGTGGACATGATTTTTGCCGCTCGCCAAATACAAGAGAAATGTCGAGAACAAAATCAGGCCTTGTACACCACATTTATTGATTTGACAAAGGCATTTGATACAGTAAACAGAGGAGGACTGTGGATGATAATGTCTAAGTTTGGCTGCCCCAACAAGTTCATAACAATGGTGAAACAGCTACACGAAGGCATGTGTGCTCGTGTACTGGACAGCGGTGCAATCTCTAAAACGTTTCTAGTATCAAACGGAGTAAAACAAGGATGTGTACTCGCCCCGACTTTGTTCAGCATGATGTTCGCGGCCACGATGACAGACGCCTTCAGATCATTGGAGCTTCGAATACCCATAAAGTACCGCACAGATGGCAAGTTACTCAATTCCAGAAGAATGAAGGCCAAAACCAAAGTGGCTGGCGACATAATCAGGGAACTTGTATTTGCTGACGACTGCGCTCTAATGAGCAACTCAGAACTGAACATGCAGGTTAGAATGGACCAGTTCTCTGCCGCATGCGAAAATTTTGGCCTGACCATAAATGCCTAAAAAACAGAGGTCATGTACCAACCAGCACCAGGCATGCCGTACACAAAACCAGAGACTACAGTCAGCGGACAGGCGTTGAATGCCGTAGACAAATTCACATATCTGGGCAGCACGCTGTCGAGATCTGTCAGCCTAGACGATGAGGTGGCAAGCAGAATAGCAAAGGCCAGCACAGCCTTTGGTAGAATGCGCTCGATGGTGTGGGCACGTCGTGGCATCAGCGTCAAGACCAAACTCAAAGTCTACCATGCAACCATCATTCCAACCCTACTATACGCTTGCGAAAGCTGGACTGTATACTCTGGATATGCAAGGAGGTTAAACCACTTCCACACAGGTTGCCTGAGACGAATATTCCATTTCCGATGGCAAGATCGTGTCACTGACATCGAGGTTCTCTAGAGGGCTAACATGCCCAGCATCCATGCACTGCTAGAAAAAGCACGACTAGGATGGGCCGGACACCTCGTCCGTATGTCAGACGAGCGGCTCCCAAAGCAGCTGCTCTACGGCGAGCTGAGAGAGGGATGGCGCGAAAGAGGGCGCCCAAAGAAACGTTTTAAAGATGGTCTGAAGGACTCACTGAAAAGTTGCCAGATAGACATCGACACCTGGGAATGTCTTGCGAAAAACAGATCTGACTGGAGAAGCGCAGTCAAATCGGGTGTAGCTGCCGGTGAAGATGACCGTGTTGTGAAAGCCCAGAACAGACGCGAGACGCGGAAATCCCGAGCAGCGGGAACACCATCCCCTTCTACAAACCTCGTGTGTCCGATATGTAGCAGATGTTTTCGTGCTCGCATTGGCCTGTTCAGCCACATGCGCACCCACACCCAAAAGGGAAATCTGTGACAAGGATGATGTCGGCGGTCCTCATCGACAACGATGGACAGCTATTATTATTAGTGTCAAGCAATAAAAAAAACTAACAGCGTCAGAGCCATATTGTACAGACAGCACACATAAAATTATTTCCAAATTGTGCAAAGAACAATAAGAACATCCATACCAAATTGTACAGAGAACAATAATAACGCCATTATTAAATTGTACAGAGAACACTAATATCGCCATTATTAAATTGTACAAAGAACACTAATATCGCCATTATTAAATTGTACAGAGAACACAAACGCCATTATTAAACTGTACAGAGAACACTAACAACGCAATTATTCAATTGTACAGAGAACACTAATAACGCAATTATTAAACTGTACAGAGAACACTAATATCACCATTATTAAACTGTACAGAGAACACTAATATCACCATTATTAAACTGTACAGAGAACACTAATAAAGCCATTACCAAATTGTACAGAGAACACAAAGAACGTGAATCACAAATGCACATTGTTCACTACAAAGAAAATCAACTGACAATATTACAACTTGGTATTATTCACCTAAACATCGGACTTCATCTTTTTTAGAAAATTACAGATCAGATACGACTTATGCCTATTTGTGGAAAAATACAGTAATTCTATTTGTCTACTCTACGAGAAGAGCAGAGCGACATCATAATTCTGTACAACTCAGTAGAGATTAATAACCTGTCTGATGACAAGAGAAGGTTAACCCATATCGCTGTGTGTATTTGAGTAATCGATGCTGACAAGGAATGCAGCGTATAGAATCCCTAGTAAGGAATACATCGTTTTTCTTTTTGAGGTGAAATAAACAAACGTATCTAGCACACGACGCGGTGACAGCAGTGGCGAAACTGCCTGTAGTCATCAGCATAAAAATCCCTGGATTAACCCAATGGCATTCAATTAGCAAGAAAGTTTGCAGCTTCATATATTATTATTCGAGAGCGAGTGTTATTAGGGACAGACACGGGAGCATATAATAGCAACACTGTAACCTGACAGATCCGACCTCAGCTTCCATTTTTGGATAACGGGAAGCCTTCCCATTTCGATCCCTTGTCCCTAGGCAGTCTGACCTGTTGCAGCCTGATATATAGGACCACCACGTGGGGGTGGAGAAGGGTCTTGGCCGCCCTGGGACGCTTGACCTGTCGCTAGCAGTCAGCTTGGCTCGTTGACCTTTACCCATTTAATTGATTGATTTGAAAAGCAAATGACAAAAGAAATGCCTACATGAGATATGTTTCTTTACAAATTGTTAAGATAGTACCTAAAGGGACGCGTTGTTGGGTTCCAACCTTAAGATAGTATCTAAAAGGACGCTTTGTTGGGTTCCAACCTTAAGATAGTACCTAAAGGGACGCGTTGTTGGGTTCCAACCTTAAGATAGTACCTAAATGGACGCTTTGTTGGGTTCCAACCTTAAGATAGTACCTAACGGGACGCTTAGTTGGGTTCCAACCTTAAGATAGTACCTAAAGGGGACGCTTTGTTGGGTTCCAACATTCAGATAGTACCTAACGGGACGCTTTGTTGGGTTCCAACCTTAAGATAGTACCTAAAGGGGACGCTTTGTTGGGTTCCAACCTTCAGATAGTACCTGAGGGGACACTTTGTTGGGTTCCAACTTTCAGATAGTACCTAACGGGAAATTTATTGGGTTCCAACATTCAGATAGTACCTAAAGGTACGCTTTGTTGGGTTCCAACCTTCAGATAGTACCTAAGGGGACACTTTGTTGGGTTCCAATCTTCAGATAGTACCTAAGGGGACACTTTGTTGGGTTCCAACATTCAGATAGTACCTAAAGGTACGCTTTGTTGGGATCCAACCTTCAGATAGTACCTAAGGGGACGCTTTGTTGGGTTCCAACCTACATATAGTACCTAGAGGGGACGCTTTTTTGGGTTCCAACCTGCAGATAGTACCTAAGGGGACACTTTATTAGGTTCCAATCTTTAGATAGTACCTAATGGAGACGCTTTGTTGGGTTCCAACATCCTCCTTTGAGTGTTGTAGTGTTTAACCATTTTCTTTTACATTGATAAAAATAAGTTCTATAAATATTACCATTTTCAAATCATGAAACATCCCCGATACCCCCCCCCCCCCACCCCCACCCCCACCCCCGTTCATTTCCCCCCTCCCAAACACGATAAACGGAAACAGAGACACGAAAAAATAAGCATTCATAATTAAGAATCATAGTGACGTAACAACAGATACACGACAAAACACATTGACCTTCATGATTGTAACCTTAGATAAGCACACATTTTATGGAAAATGGAATGCGAATAGTCTGAGAAAGGAAAGTATATAGGATTATAAACACGTAGAAAATATCTTGACAAGCACTGTTGTGCCTGGTAGGATATAAATATAGGTTACATAAAGCTGACGCACAGAAAGAGAGAGCAAGCGAGCATAAAAAAAGGAGAGACAGAGAGAGAGGGAAAGATAGAGAGAGAGAGAGAGTGAGAGAGAGAGAGGGTAAGGAGAATGAAGGAAAAAGAATGATAGTTCAGCTGTACGATTAGGATCAGGATAACATTAGGACAAGCCGAACACGTTCCTGAGACAGACATACAACCTGTTGGTGTGTCACGTGCATGAATCTGAACATCTGAGAATAGGCTTGAATGAATAGACAGCCTGTCATAAGTTGTCTGCATGGCCACGAGATCATCACAAAGGCAACTTTAATCTGACCAGAGCACACGTTTGTCAATCTGACCAGAGCATACGTTTGTCAATCTGACCAGAGCATACGTTTGTCAATCTGACCAGAGCATACGTTTGTCAATCTGACCAGAGCATACGTTTGTCAATCTGACCAGAGCATACGTTTGTCAATCTGACCAGAGCACACGTTTGTCAATCTGACCAGAGCATACGTTTGTCTATTTGACCAGATCATACGTAGGTCAATCTGACCGAAGCATACGTTTGAGCAAACAAGCTCGCAGTATCTTTCCTTTACGAACATGAGAGAACAACTAAGGAAGTCTGAATCTGAACACAGAACATGCCATATCTTGTTTTGCTGTTGAAGAAATGAAACAATGATTTCTCTGACTAATGTCAAGTTGTTCTGAACTAAGTAGAAGCACTCTAAATCCTTGTCTGTGTGTTGTAACATAACAAATTACACTTACTATTGACGTGAACTGCGCTAGCGATATCAAATTTAATCCAAACACGTGGCTAATTCTTGACGCAGTTAGGATGGAGCTAGAACACTGATGCACTCCGAAAGTCAATAACATAGTCCTGGGTGCAAGCACAGACCACTTCCCACTGAACTCAAGAAAGTTAGTACTGAGACAGATCACATTCTCCTGCATGTAGAGTGAACATACCTCTCGGCATCACACGCTATACCGCCCGGCAAGGAAGACAACCTGAGCTGGCCATGTTCGCCATCTGCAAGCCTTTGAAAAGGACAAGATTCATCTTTCTTTCTGTCCAGCCTTCAGACATTCTGTGATGAATTAATATAATAAACGGGCAACACTTTGTCATAGTCGACGCTAATTGTAGCGGAAGATGCATTACCTAGTACGGTCCGCAGTGATTCATAGCTTGCGATATTTTCCAACGATCTGCCACTTTCCCTGGAAATCATGTTATCGCATTAGAACACATCTGTTGAATTGAGGCTGTGATACGGAATTTATCATCCAAACTAGAATACAACAAAACAAAGGAATTAATTAAATCGATATTACAGGATTCACTTCATCAACGATTTCAGGATTTACAAAAAAAGGTAGTTATGGGGATCACCAATAATCGTTACGAACTGCTGATTTCTGAGAATTAGGCCGACGAATGAAATATGTCAGCAGGGTCAGTGTTATGGCTGATAATTCATTCACCAATTGTCGCGAAGAAATGCTATGTGTGGTACTGTTTCCTGATGTAAGTCTAGGAGAAGTGTGTTTCTCTGTAAAATAGATACCGCTGTTTCTTGATGTCAATCTAGGAGACGTATGTTTTTCTGTAAAATAGCTACCACTATTTCATGATGTTAATCTCGGGGTATTATGTTGCGTTGTTCTATAGTAGCCACTGTTTCATGATGTCAGTCTCCGAGTAGTATGTTACAGTGTCCTATAGTAGACACTGTTTCATGATGTCAATCTCCGGGTAGTATGTTTCTGTGTTCTATAGTAGCCACTGTTTCATGATGTCAATCTCCGGGTAGTATGTTGCTGTGTTCTACAGTAGCCACTGTTTCATGATGTCCCTCTCTGGGTAGTATGTTGCTGTGTTATATAGTAGCCACTGTTTCATGATGTCCCTCTCTGGGTAGTGTGTTGTTGTGTCCTATAGTAACTACTGTTTCATGATGTCAATCTCCGGGTAATGTGTTACTGTGTTCTATAGTAGCCACTGTTTCATGATGTCAGTCCCTGGGTAGTGTGTTACTGGGTTCTATAGTAGCCACTGTTTCATGATGTCAATCTCCGGGTAGTATGTTGCTGTGTTCTATAGAAGCCACTGTTTCATGATGTCCCTCTCTGGGTATTGTGTTCCTGTGTTCTATAGTAGCCATTATTTCATGATGTCAGTCTCTGGGTAGTATGTTACTGTGTTCTATAGTAGCCACTGTTTCATGATGTCAGTCCCCGGGTATTATGTTACTGTGTTCTATAGTAGACACTGTTTTATGATGTCAATCTCCGGGTAGTATGTTGATGTGTTATATAGTAGCCACTGTTTCATGATGTCAATCTCCG